>OZ018330.1:6323288-7733288 GCA_963969495.1 Ceratothoa steindachneri
GAGATAACCCGTCATACCTGGTTCGGAGACTGGATCTTGATCTTTAGCGACTACCCACACAGCCAAGACCGCGCAAGAGTGGTTGGCCTCGAACATGAACTTCTAGTCCAAATACTTTTGGCCGCTGCAATCACCCCACCTCAATTGCCTCAACTACAACTTGTGGATGCATGTTGACGACAAGGCCTGCAATGGCCACCACATCAACGTATGCTTAGCCTTAACGTTTCGTCTGGAGCGCGTGCTCGCCGTCCTCATTAATTAATATATTACAATTTAAACACATTTATTTGTTAAAACAATAAAAACGCGTCTAACTACGTCAAAACTATCATTCTCTCCTTTTTGAGACTTTCGTAACGACTGTAACAGTACGTTTGTAATACCCGGTAGCCTAGTATTAAACTTGAGATTAAGTACGGCGACTTATGCCGTTGTAGGCAGTTGCCAGAGAAACGATATAAAAAAAATCGAGATTGCTTCTTCCAATCTCGATTTTTTTATAGACCCTGGGTGTTATTCGTCAGCGCTTCCTCCACCACTTCTGAGACAGGCGGGGTCGCTACTGCCTATCCTGAATCCTTGGGACGGAGTCTTGTACACTGGATTATGGAGTTTTGAGAAGATGCAGTCTTTCTCCGTACTATTTAAATATTTAAATTGTTTGCATGTAACTCATGCCCCTGAGCGTCTCTTGTTTCATCTAAATTGTTGATTCATGTCTCCTTTTTTCAGTTTATATATTTATATTAACCTGTCCTAAAGTTATGCTTTTTTTTGGTAATTTCTGCACCTGTGCTTTTCCTGTCGGCCGGCAGAAGAGAGAATATAATTTAAAACATACTCGTATATCATTATGGACTCTGGCAATCCTCAGACAGGGGAGAGAAGGGGATCAAATCCTAAACCCATAAATCTACCTGGATCAGTAATTACTTTCAGTTCCTCATCGGGATTCTCATTTGAGTTGTATAGTTGGTAGTCATAATCGGTTGTCCTTTTTTAGTTGTTACGTTTTTGGTAGTTACATTTATGTACTATAGTTTATTACATATAGATTGGATTGACGTTTGTTAATGTTTTTCTCAGGTTTCCGTTGAAGCGCTGTTTATAGTGCGTACGACGGATTTCGTCTTCTTGTACGATGGTTTGGTCTGTTATATTCTGGGGTATTTTTAATTTTTTCCCACAGTTTTCTTGCTCTTGTTTGTAAGACTGTGTTTATGTGTTCTATAGTAGATATGCGGTGAAATTTTTCTGCTTGTATGTAATCTAGTCTTCTTGTGTTAGTTATGAATCTAGTGGCTTGATTTTGGACTCTTTGGATCTTCTTTATTTTGGGAGTTACTTAATGCGTTCAGTGGTATTATTGGGTATAGGAGCTTAGGTTGTACTAAGGCCAGTTATAATTTTCTCTTATTTTTGGTTGATAGTTGTCTCAATCTGTATAGTGCTGATAAGGTTGATTTTGCTTCGATGATTTTTTGTGGTAGATGACATGTATAGTCTGACTTTATTAATTTTAGTCCGAGGACACCTCCTTCTGTTGAAAAAGGATATGCGTAAAGTGGCTTTTTTCCTTTTGTTCATGGGTATTAGATTAAACCATCTTTGTTTGTCTTTAATTTATTCCTTTTCTCGTAATCATTTAGGTTTTTCATTTCTATTCCTGTTCTTAGGGCGATGTCCTTGGGGTTTTTCCTGTCTCTGGTCACTATCTGAGTGATATCGTCCGCTAATTGTATATACATCGAACGTTCATCGGTTGGATGTGGAAGGTCCCTGGTGAACACTGTGTACATATAGTGTTGGTGAGAGGCAGCCTCCCTGTGGGACACCCGTTTGCAGATTGATTGCGTCGCCCGTTTTGCCGTTTATCTGCAATACTGCTTTCCTCTCGTCTAGATAGCTTCAGAATGTTTTGCAAAGGTTTATTTCCAGGTTGAGGTCACACATTTTGGCTTTTAGGCCGAGCAACCACACCTTGTCAAAGGCTTTGGCAACATCACGGAGTACAATGTCAACTCTGTTGCCTCGCGCTGTTTCAGTAGCATTTTTTTCTGTAATGATTGCAAGCGCGGTGTCCGTCCCTCACTTGCTCCAGAACCCATGCTGTTGTGGGTTGTATAGGTTGTTTATGTTAAGATGGTTGATCAACCTTTCGTTAAGGAGCTTTTCTAGTACTTTGCCTATAAATTCCAGGAGTGTGATAGGACGGAAGCTTCTGACTTTATGTTTCGGTTTTTCCGGCTTCAGGAGGAAGATCATCTTTGCCGTTTTAAATGCTTGGGGAGGGTATCCCATATTTAGGCAAGCATTGAAGATCTGTACTACCGATTCGTGCACATTTTCTGGGGCATTCATTAGGTGAACATTGGATATCTCACTTTATCCTAGAGCCTTTTGTTTAAAGGATTTTGAGGCTGTTAGGTATTAATCCATCGTAAAAGGCTTTCCTTTCCCCATGGAATTGTGTCTTTGTTCGTCAACGTTTCTAAACGGTATATTACTCGTACGTTCACGTTGTGTTTCCAGGCTATGTACGATTTCATCTTCGTAGTTTTGGTCGAATTCTTCGTTTTCTTTGTTTCCTTCTGGTAAAATGGAAAATTTTTTCTTCCAGTGTGTTCGGAAATGTTCTTGAAGTTCGTCATTTTGCGTAATTTCCTGTATTGTCTCCAGAATTTCCTTGGATCCTTTTCTATTTCCATTTTGCCTATTATATTATCCCAGAAACTGTCTGAATTTTCCTTGATGAGGGTGCCTATCATCCTTTTAATTGTGATACTACTTCTGTAACTTTCCATCGTATTTCCCGATACCCTGATTTTATTTATTATGTTTTGAAATTCTTCCATTTCATCTTGGATCTCTTGGGTCCATCTTGGTGCAAGTCTGTACTCTATTGTTGGGGTGTGTATACTGTCCGCCTCTCTGATTTTTCTGTTAATTAATTCTAGTTGGTCATCTATTTCCTTTTTACCTTGGTTGTTAAGGGGTCCAGTTTCTATTGTATTTAAGTACTGTCTGTATCCATCCCAGTTTGTTTTGCTGGTTGCTTTTCAGCGTGTTATTTTTATTTGGATTGGTGAAGTTGAGATGGTGGTAATTATGCTTAAATAATCGGAAGGGGTTGCAGGGCTTGGCTGTGTGTGGTGATTCAGATTGAAGTTTTGTTTCGTTAAAATAATATCTGGGGTAGTCGAGACTCGGGCTGTAAGATAGGTAGGGAAGTCTGGTCCTTCTCTGTTTAGTAGGCCTCTTTGCATTAGGAGTTGTAGGGTTTTTTCCGTTCCATTTGCGTTGGTTGTGTATCCTGCTTCCCTCCACCTTGCGTTAAGGTCTCCGGATAGAAAGGTTGAGGCTAGCCTGCGGAAGAGTTTAATGAAACTAGGTATCGGTAAGGACGAGCTTCTTGAGGGCTGATAGGCCCCGGCTATGACCAGATTACCTGTGGTCATCTTTATTTTCACTGCTAAAAATGACTCTTCTAGGTCTTTTATTTCTGTGAAATGTATTACTTATTTTAAAACCTATTGCAACTCCGTTATATCTTGACTGTAAATAGTTGGTTGTTATGAATATATAATTAGGGATTTTTATTGTTTTCGTATCTGTGTTCATGCCATGTTCTGTTAGGATTATTAAGTCTGGGTCTTCCTTTCTTATTATGTTCGAGTAGATTATGCGTTTCTCCTCCCAGCCGTTAACGTTCAAGATGAATATTTTAATTCTGCGTTGATACGTGTCCACTGTTGTTTATATCTGTTTGTGGTCTCTACCTGACTTTGTTTTTTCTGGTCGGCCTGGGGATCGAGTGCATCCGTTTCTTTTCTTTTTAAATTCTCCGCACGAGATGTTGCCTCATGATTCGGGGGCAATGTATAACATGTCCTGTTTCAGTGCATTGTGAACATCCGTTTCGTCTGCGTCTGTTTCGTATTTTTATCTAAATTTTCCCTTGACTAGTCCATCGACTATTTTCTTCTGCTTATATTGCTTTAGAATGGGGTAAACATGGGATCCGTGAATTTTGATGTTGAAGTGTTGGGTGGTCCTTTTTGATTTTTGTTTTTCTGAGTTCGTTTATGTGTATTCTTCTTCAGATTCCGTTTCCATTTTACTTCTGTCTTCTTCTTCTTCTACTTGGTTAGTAGTGTCCTTTGGAGTCATATTTATTTTATACAACTCGCTCGAGGGTGGGTTCTCCGGGAACCGCATTTCCTTTAGCCCGTTTTTTTCAAGCATGGTGTTCAGTTCAGTTGCATATGATCCCGGACTCGCCATGTTGAAAAAGTGTGCATACATTATGCAAAGAATTAAGTCGGGCCTCTTGCTAGCATCGATATTGAATGTTGTGGTCTGTGCGGCGGGTTTAGAGACACTTCTGTTAGCTGTTGCTGCGGCGTAGGAGGTGTTTTTCCTTCTTTCCTTCTCTGTGTTAATTTCAGCTTTTTCTTCCGAATTAGTTGTTTTTTGACTGGGCATGACATGGCTAGTGTTCTATGCCCATTTCCAACATTTAAGCATTTTCTCTCGGTGCTTCAGCACTCGTCCCACCTGTGATCTTGGCTTGAGCATTCAGAGCATGCTTTTCCTTTGAAGGTACATTCCTTGGTTGGGTGCTTGCCTAGCGCGTATCATGTGAAGCACACCTGCACTGAGACGAATGTTTCTCTTTTGATTTGATCAAGGGAGATTTTTGTGTAGAATGCAAGGAGTCCTTGTTCGGTGGCTTTCTTTGAAATTTCCGTAGATCTGAAGATCACTTTGAAGAGGTGACTATGGTCTTCTCCATTCTGGTCCTTAAATTTGATCACGTCCTCGAAATTTGCCCATTCTTGCTCTTTTTGGAGTTCCTTTTTTATTTCTTGGGCCGTATGTTTTCATACCCATGGGTCAAGGCGCCGGCATATTACGGATCTTTTTGTTTGCACGTCAGGCGGCGTCCGGGTGTAAGTCCGATTTTGCCGAGTTTTTTGGCCTAGATCAGAAGGAGATCTAGGTCTTTTTCAGTGTCGCAAAGAGCCACGTGACCATTTTATCGGTCCTTAAGTCGTAGAAAGACCACTCTCCTATTTCTGCATATATGCTCATCAGCGTCTGTTCCCGGGAGGGTTTCTCCCGGCCGGGATGGATGCGAAGGGGGACCGTCTTCGCTCCTTCTCGGTCGTCCATTGCGGCTGAATTGCTGTTTCCTTCTTGTGGCTTTTGGATGTTCGTCGCTGTATTTCCCTTACTGTAGAGTCCGATTCTTCTTATTGGTAGGGCGCGTTGAGAACCATCCCCCCCTCGTTGCAAGAAAGTTTTCATGAAAATGAACTGCCGGATGAAATGGATGAATGATGGTGGGTGAACCCGGGGAGGCCCCTCAGACGGGTGAAAAGTGGCGGACTTAATGATGGCTGGCGATAGAGTCAACTACCACCACCCGGGGGAGCCGCCTCTTCTGGGGTTTGGTTAGTGATACTGCTTCCAACTTACACAGGGACGGTTACATGTCCCCTTCTGGTCCTGGCCGGAAACTACCCTTAGAGATTAGAGCGAGCTCTTCCCCAAAGCTTTCAGCATCGCGTCGTAACCGGGTGGTCTCGTTTGTAGAGTTACACAGTGGGCTAATCCTCAAACCTGCTTTCCTTTACGTCTCCAACTACGTCTATCAAAATGGACCGACATAGCTGGAGCGAGACTAGATGAATGACAGTTCAGTTCATTTCCACTGTCTGGCGCCGATGACGGGGCGGCGGGTGGGATTAGCCAGACTTGGGTCGGCTCTCTGTGGCTCCGTAAATTATCTTCGATTTTTGGAATCACCGTGGGGAAAAAGTGTGGCAAGTTCACGTTTTTAGCGTGGCTTTCTCTTTCCTTTACCACCTTTGCTGGTGATAAACTTCTTCGGAGAGCTTGAGAAGATATCCGTGTCGTACGATAAGTCTACGATAATTCTAGTCTATAAGTGAAAGAAAAGGATTTTTAGGGGGTATTTATTCCGCCTCGGTTAAACGTAACGTTAGAGGAAATGGCCACTCATGTGAGTGGAATTTTTAAAATTCCACTTACACGAGTGGCCCATTTTCTCTAACGTTACGTTTAACCAAGGCAGAATAAATATCCCTTAAAAATCATTTTCTTTCACTCTGCCGGATCCACGCTCCACTCATTACATCGGTAAAGGAGCCAAGAACTTTTCAAAACGCTCGGAAGATGATCGAATAGCAATAAAGTTTTGTTTTTACCAAAAACATTCATTTAAAAAAGAGATGAATACTGGAAAAGTAATCCACCATCTACAAGCTGAAATAAAGAAGATAGTTAGAAAAAGAAAAAGTTGCCGAAGGAAATTAATTAAGGCAAAATACACAATGGTCTTCAACAAAATTTACATTCAAGAAAGACTGCTACCCAACTACACTAATATATATATATATATATATATATATATATATATATATATATATATAAATAAATATATATATATAAATATATATAAATATATATATATATATATATATATATATATATATATATATATATATATATATATATATATATATATATATATATGTATATATATATTAGGGTGGCCCTTATTTGGGGGTAAATATCAAAAATATCTTTATTATAGCTCTCAAACCCCATAAATTGGATCCACTTGTCTCAGAAACAATGCTATATAAATTTGTTGCATCTTGATTAATATTTAGAGGTAGTCAAGAGGGGTGCAAGTTTTCATCTCTATATCACAGTATTATATTGGTATTTAAAAAAGTGATTTTTGTCACTCAGCTCCAGGTCCTCCCCAAACGGGTATTAGCTGCTTAAGGCAGGGGTGTCACAGATGCTACTCTGCTATTTGTTGCCTGGGTCGAATGAGGGTTCCTTTACGAACATCTGGGCAGAGGCGTTGATGCTCAGAGACTACTTGCAATTGAAATTGCAGTTGTTCTTCATCTTTCGTCAATAGTCGATTATACGACTGCATAAGTGCAATTCCACGTTCTGCTTTATCATTTATAACTTCCAAGCTCTTTACAATTGCTTGAGTTGATTGGAAACCCTCTATTCTATAACAAACACGTGGATCTTCATTTAGAAAGCTGGTGTCCAGTCGAAGCTTATTGAAGAATTTCATTTCCTTCGGAGTAACGAAATTTTCCAGGTGTTTATCTTTTAGGAAAGAAGCCTGGTACTGAGGTCTTTTCAGAGGTTCCTCCTCATTGTGTGTCATCTTGAAGCTTGTCAACCATGCGCTGCTTTACTTCAAGAAGAACAGCATCATTGAACAAACTGAGGGCCACTAGCTCCTCCGACAGTTACCAGAAAGGCTTTGACAGTTTGTTTGATGTAGCTTTGAAGACGGCTGCATTGGGTAGATTAAGCAGGGACTTTGTTAAACACAAATCGCATCAAGAAGCTTCTTCTGCAACTGGGGCAGTCAAGCATGCCTCATTATATACTAGTAATACAAAAATTCAAAGCTCCTTGAGATTCTTCTCCTCTTTAGCTGTGAGTTTGAACTGTTTCTGAAACATAAATTTTGAAAGGATATAGGAGTTTACTCATCCAACGTGCATGATGAACCTGTTCTGGGGCCCTGAACTTTACACCACGAGGTGGAACATCTCCAAGAAACAAAATTGAAAGCTCCAGAAGCTCAAGATAATCATCACGAGGTTATATCTTCAGCAATTGATCAGTTGCAAACTTCAGTGTTTGTTGTCGAACATCATCTGGAATCACTGCACTGACACTAACTTCTGCAACTTCTGGCTCAAAAGATGTAGAATCAAAAGATCCCATCGGGCTTGTAATCGCTTGAAAATCAAAACTTCAGGACCAGAGGAGCTTCCTCTCATAATGGATTCCGAAGCTGCTGCTAAAACAAGTTCCATGATATGATGACGGCAAGCAAGATGCAGTAAATCCATGCCAACTATCTGTTCCAATAAAGCACATGCACCACTTTGACGTCCTGTGTTTGCAGCAGTTGGTTCAAAGCACATTGCTGCCACTACTTCAGATACTTCCCATTTTTTAGGGCATCAACTATAGTATGGGCTTGTGCTTCACCAGTTCCAAAAGTTAGCATGGGAACACCAAGAAGTTTATTAATACTCGGGCCAGATAAGAGAATGAGAAGGCGATCCATATGTTCTCTCGATGTCAGATCTTGCAAAAGATTTCCATCCCAATGAACTGTGACTGTTTCATTTGCATGAAACTCTTTTTGAATGTGTCGAACAAACATTCATCAACTAGCCCTAAGAACAAACATACGCAAATAGCGCTGAAGATAAAGTTATATTAATTAACGAAAAGAGCAAACTTACCAGTAATAGAGATAAGGGAAAACATACCAAAACTAGTACTAAGGCAAACCTTCATCACCTAGTGATAATAACAAAACTAACGAAAATTGCGCTAAAAGCAACACAGACACAAATAGAACTAAGGAAAAACCTACCTAAAGGACTGCTAAGTACAAACCTACCACAACTATCGCTAATGGCAACCCTATCTCAAATAGCAAGAAGTACAAACCTACTCCACCTAGCGCTAAGGAGAATCTACCCCAAATAGCATTTAGAGTAAACATAATACAACTAACGCTAATGAGAAACCTACCGAAAATAACGCTAAGGAGAAACATAAGCCATATTGTTTTAAGGGCAAACCTAGCAAATCTACTTAAAATAGTGCCAAGGAGAAACCTACTCTAACTATGGCAAAGAGCAAACCATCCAAAAGAGCGCCAAGGATAAACCTAACCACAATAGTGATAAGTGCAAACCTACCTCAAATGATGTTAAGTGGAAACCAACCCAGAATACCACTAAGGAGAACCTCCCTCTTCTAAGAGAAAACCTTCCTCAAATAACGCTAGGAGCAAACTTACTCCATAAAGTGCATAGGATAAAACTAACTCAAGTGCGTCTAAGGAAAACCTACCCCAAAGAGCGCTACTAGCAAACATACCACAAAAGTCGATAACGGAAAACCTACACAAATTAGCGCTAGGAGTAACCCTATCCAGAATAGCGTTGAAGTTCAACTTACACCAAATAGCGCTAATAAAAAACCTACCAACACAATTAGCACTAATGCCAAACCCATATTAATTGGCGAAAAGAGCAAAGCTATCCCTAAAAGGATTAAAGGAAAACATACTCCAACTAATGCTCAGGTAAACATTCTACAACTAGCGCAAAGAACAAACCTAACCAAAATAGCGGTAAGGGCAAATCTATCCCATATAAGACTAAAACAAGGCCACCTGAAGGAGAACTAACTGCAAACCTGCCACAATTATCGTTTAGGGTAAAATATCCCGAATAGGGCTAAGTGCAAACGTACTACAACTGGCATTAAAGGTTAAACAACAGCAAATAGTGCTAATGTCAGGTCAACTGAAACTAATGTACGAGTAACCAACCCCAACTAGCACCAAGGGAATACTCACCTCAAATAGCGCTAGGGGCAAACTTACCTAAAAGTAGTCTTAAGACAAACCTAAACTAAGTAGCGGTATGAGGAAACTTACCGTAAATATCTATAAAGGCAAATTACCCATACTAGCGCTAATGGCAAACATACAGAAACTAGCAGTAGTAATAAACGTATCCCAACTAGTGCTAAGGCGAGCCTTCCTTAAATAGTGCTAAAAACAAACATAACCCAAATAGCGTTAAGGGCAAACTACCCCATATAAAACTGTAGATAAACCGACCAGAAAGAGCGCTAACTGAAAAATTACCCCTGCTATCGCTAAAAGCAAAAATACCCAAAATAACGTGAAAGACAAACCTACTCCAAAGAGAGCTAAGTGCAGCTTAAAAATCCTAGCGCTAGAGGCAAAATACCCCAAATCTCGATATGGGAAAACAAAGCTAAAATAGCGCTAAAGGCAAACTATCAAAAATAGCGCTTAGGGTAAAACTATTCTAAGAGCAAACCTTCGTTAACTAGCATTGAAGCACACTTACCCCAAATAACGTTAATGGCAAACGTACTCAAAATGACACTAAACGCAAAAATACACTATATAGAGCTAAGGGCCTACTTTATAATACTAGTGCTGAAAGAAAACCAACCGCAACTAGCTCTAAGGTCTTTTATATCCCAAATAATACTAAGAGCAAAGCCGTCTCCAAAAGCGCTAAGGGCAACCCTATCTCAAGTGGCGCTGAGGACAAACCTACCCCAACTAGGGGTATCGGCAGGTGTAACCTAAATACCGCTAAGATGAAAACTTACTCTAATCATCGCTAAGGGAAATCCTACAACAAATAGCTCTAATGTAAAACTTACCTCAACTACCACTGAGGATAAACCTAAATCATTTAACGAAAAGAGTAAACCTACCCTAAATAGAGATACGGAAAAACATATCCAAACTAATGCTAAGACAAAGCTTACTCAAATAGCGCAAGGAGGAAACGTAATACAAATAGCGCTAAGAGCATATCTACCTAAAATAACATTCGGGATAGACCTAAGCAAGCAATTTCTAAGTACAAACTTACCCCAAATATCGCTAAGGGAAAAGCTATTCCAAATAGCTAGCAAGGTAAACTTACTCCAGCTAGTGCTAAGGGCAAACCTACCCTAAATAGACTCAAGGTTAAACCTTCCTCAACTATCACTAAAGGCTAACATACTTTGAAACGCAAAGGGCAAACTTATCGCAACTAAGGCTAATGGCAAAAGTACCTCAACTAGCAATAGGGGCCAACTTACCCCAACTACATCTAAGGGCAAAGATATTTCAACTAGCAAAAAGACCAAATATACCCTTAATTTAAATAAGCCAAACCTTTCTCACCTAATGCTGAGAACAAACACAGCCAAAAAGCCCTAACAGCAAATCTACTCAAATATCATTAAGGATAAACCTACCCAAAGGAGCGCTATGAGCAAACCTACCTCAACTATCGCTAAGGACAAACCTCTCCCAAAGAGGGTAAAAATCAAACCTACTCCACCTAGCGCTAAGGGCAGCCATATCTTAGCTAGCACTAAGAGTAAAGCTATACCAAAAAAGGCTAATGAGAAGCCTAGCAAAAATAGCACGAAATGAAAACCTATCACAAATAGCACTAAGGGCAAACCTTCTTCAACTAGGAATAGGGACAAACATTATTCAAATAGCTCAAAGGGTAAACCTACTGCAAATACCACCAAGGGAAAACCTACAGTATATAGCACTTAAGGCAAATCTTCTATAGCTAACGCAAAGAGCTAACCTATTACTCCATTAGCGCTAATGACACACTTAATCCAAATACCGACTTGGGCCAACCTACCCTAAATAGCGTTAAGGGCA
The DNA here is from genome assembly GCA_963969495.1 of Ceratothoa steindachneri. Taxonomy (NCBI): domain Eukaryota; kingdom Metazoa; phylum Arthropoda; class Malacostraca; order Isopoda; family Cymothoidae; genus Ceratothoa; species Ceratothoa steindachneri. The sequence continues at coordinate 6,334,612 of OZ018330.1, forward strand.
AACCTACCATAAATAGCGCTATTGGGAAACCTTCCTCATCTAGCGGTGAGAGAAAACCTACCTAAATTACTAATAAGGACAAAATTGCCCAAAATCGCGCTAAGGAAAAATCTACCCTAAATAACACTAAGGGCAAACCTTCCTCAAGTAGAACCATGAGCTAACTTACGTCAAAAAAAGTCTCAGGACAAATACTACCTCAACTGGACCTATTGGCAAACCTACCTCTTTTGAGCCTATCTAATATATATTCCTTGTGGTGCATCGCAAGGAAGCGATGGCAAAGCTACAAAAGAAAGTTTTCAATATTTCACGGGCGTGAATGCTGAAGCCGAAATCTAGGAGATTGCCTATCTTTCCACCTCCACGGTATCCAAATTGCGCTGCGTCTATAAAGCTTCCACACATTCTCACTTCTTCCATCTTCACTTTCATTACAGATATTTCATTATAATCTTTCTGGTGGACATGCCTCGTTGGGTTTCCCTTCTTAGTTTTTAATAATAATAAAATATTGGTAAAGAGGACTGCCAGAGAGAGAAGGTTTTCCGCTCCCCCTCCCACCCCTAGAACCCAACGTCTGCCTGTGGCGACTGAAAGATGCACCTGCAAGGCTAGAGAGCGAAAAGGGAACATCAAGACTTCCCGCGGTCGGCTGACCCGGGTTGTGTTTTCTTTATCTTCCCGTCTCATCCTCTGACCGACGCTAGACCTACGGTGCCAAGGACCTTTGCGCAAGGCTATGAGAACGCTAAGACTATCGCCCTCGCCTCTGGCGCGCCAAGTCTAATGAGATCCCCGTTTCCCTTTTGGGGGCCCACGGCAACCCGCTCCTGCCGACGCGGTATAATACATCTAGAAAAGCTTAGAGAAATCAGTACCATACAGCCCCTCTTGGTTTGTAGTCACGTACAGTATCGTACGCCCTGTTCCACCTTCCAACGTCTTCCAGCTATGAACGCGATACGTCAATTCTCCACTCGCCCTCGTTCGTACCCAAGGTCATAGTTCTCACCGGCAGACGATAGACACGGACAGGCATCTATCACTCGGTTATCGACTTCGTTCAACGACTGGAGTACTCCCTTGCTCATTTCTCAGCGAAGTAAAAGAAGAAGGAATCTTGCAAGTTCAACTTGCCAACGCCCCGTTTCCTCGCCGTATTCAAGCCTCCAGTCAATTAGGCTTTTCGTGAGTCTCCCCGATAATTGCACTCTTCCATTTTCTCTGGAGGTAATCACTGTGCATCCTCGCTCGGACGCTCGTACCCGTCATGTCATTTGTATCCACCCCGTTTGTTACCCCGGCTTTCATTTTATTTATTGTCATTTATTTGCTTGTGCTATTAAATGTTTGCTTTGTATATAGTAAAGTTAAATATATTTTTTTACCATTAGTTTCTCGAAACCCAGAAACTCTAAGACTTGATTATTTAGGCCAACCGCACTCGACTTTGTTTATTTAACCCTCGCACTGGGATCTCTATACCGATCTTCTGGCGTGCCCTCTCCACGGTCACCCTACGACATCTACATATATTATATCCTGGTGTCCGGTGTTTAGGGTCACCCTACGACATTATTTTCTTGGTGTTTAGGGTCAACCTAACCCTACTAAAAGGACCCAAACTCATTATAAATTACGAAAATAGTTGCCATTAAGAAAAGTATAGAAGCCACGCAAACCACAAGCAGGAGTAGAATGACCATCGGCAATAAATCTGGCCTATGACACTCTAACATAATTTATTTAACAAAATGGCTGATGCAGCCTAACCCAACCAATGTAACAATTCTGAAAAGAAACTAAACTAACCCTTTATTACGAAAAAAGTCAATAAATAAACAGATAATTACTTTCTTAGACAAATACGTTCAATATACAAAACCACGGATATTTAGTTAATATTATGGGGATAGATAATGAGTTCCACAATAAATCAAATAATTTGTTAGAGTTCTCTTCAGGTTGACCCATATAGTAGTTGGCAAAAGTCGGCCCCAGGGGCGATTCCATAGCTACTCCATCGACTTGTCGGATTTTTGACAGAGCAACACTCAAATCTTGTATCTTGTGACCCTTCGGGCATGCGTGATGAAGCCGAGGTTCACTTATCATTACCCTCCTTCCGAATGAATACTTTTAATTGACCTGGCGTGGCTCCACTGCAATTTTTCTGAGATTCATGTTCTCATTGAGCCTGGGAGTACTTGTAGCCCTGAAATGGAATTTTTTTTCTATTAAGAGGGATAAGTGGTGCCTGGTTACATAGACTGAGATAGGATTATATTATTGGCCTCCCTTTACGAAATATAGTGTACAAGCCAGAGAGCTCTGACCTTTTTTTTCAAACATATGAACCGCGATGCTTAGAGGAAGCAATATGCGATCCGCCACAATTCTCGCACGAAACAAATTTATCATTCATCGCAATCAAAGTATTACTAGTTGTGTTTGGCCCACGGATTGTGCACTAGATTTTTTATTAACTCAGTTATTCTAGGAATCTGTAACCCATCGTGTTCTTCGGTATCGTAGAATATGAACAACAGCAAGGGTACTTACAAATCTCCTGGCGACTGTAACTCCAAAAGGGCCGTTTTCTAATACAACCAAATAAAAAATTCAAAAAGACCTTAACATACAATAAAGACACAATTCACTGTATCTTGGGTTCATTACAAAATTTTTTTTACTTTTATTCAATTTTGCGAAGGGATAAATATTACTTGTTTGACCCAATTTAATTAATTGAATACATCCTTCTTTCCAATAATCCGGTAAAAGAACTTAATCAATAACATTACAGGAAAGACTATCAAAAACCATTAACCAGGGAATAGTCCACTGTCCTTAAGGCGAGAAACAAATAACAAGATAAGGCTTCGAATAGTAATTCAGCAGTCGTCAAAATACATGAAAAATACGTTAATAACTGCTAATGCAAATTAACTGATGGATCAGTCTGTTAGCAAACCAGGCTCGTATTTAACAAAATTCTGAACTTGAGATAAAATAACGAACGAATATTGAAATAACGAAGTGAGTCAAAGAGATTTTTCCCTCAAAACACAATTTTTCGAATTAAGCAACTAAACCTTCGAAACATCTCTCTATTATTGGAAAACGGCACTCAGAGGCGCCATTACATATATTAAAGTAACATTCATATTATTAGCAATACAAATACCCAACATCACCACTTTACGAAAAGTCTAAGTTAAACTGAAAGTCAAACTAATGTGAAGCAAAGGGTCGTAAATAAAGAAAAGCAAATAAAGTTAGGTGAACCTTCATATGTTAACATCTGTCTGATAGACCTGAGAACCTAATTTATCAAACAATAAAGATTGTATCTTTAATTCACGCACGGAGCAACAAGCATATGATTTTCTAGTTCTCAATATATACATATGCATATAAATGTTACTCATGATGTTAGAAATAGCAAAATATAAATAATGATCAAAAGTGAAATAATCCAAGGGAAGATTTTTTGGTATCGGAAAGTAAATTGTTAGAGAAAAAATAAGATATACAAGAATATAAAACAGTGTACAATTATAAGCAAAAAAAAATCCCCATTGTTGTCAGGAAATGCCAGGGATTGCCTGAGTAAAAATCTTATCTAACCCTTACGATCTTTTATTTAAAAAAACATTTAAAACAAGGCTTTAGCACTAATAGGCGCATAGGTAGTGGGTAATGGCTTGAGAATGCACCAACAAACAATACAAAAAGTTCGATGGAAAAATAAACACCGATAAAAGAGTCACATTTGGTATCAAGAAGACCACGTAGGTTGTATTTCAAAAGAAGACAATATCTCCTGTCGTCACATTCGTGACTTCGTTAAAAAAAGAAAGAAGATTTATTATTTTGTGTTCCGTCACCCCCCTGTAGCGCGTTTTAGGTAAATCGATACAAAGTTGAAAATGTTCGAAGCTCATAATGAGCGCAGCAATTTAGGTTAATTGACTTTGACCACGCTCAGTAACAGCTTAGCTTTCATCAAAGTAACAGCATAGTCTCTCTCTTTAGATAATAGTAGCTCAAATAAAAAAACGGTATGCCGTACTCGCAGTCGTCCACGCCGGGAAATTGTGATTTTTTTGACTACCTGTGGAATCTCGTTGAAAAAGTGAAACGGAAGTATGACGAGATTAGGGATAAGGACTAGGAGGACTCGAAGATAGGGTTGGATTACTTCGTGATGAAAAATGAGATTTTCTCTCCTCCAGAGAGACATAATCTCAACTCGAGCCGATTGTGCAGATGGGCAGAGAGTCTCAGTCTCGAAAGAACTGGAATCTTGAAGCGGTGGTTAAGATGAGAGGGCCGCAAAACTCTCGGGGAGGAAGGGGGTTCGATACCTTTCCTCTGAACAGGGGCCAAAGCTTTACGAAGGTAGACCTTCTGGCGAGATCTTCGACGAAGTACGACGACGGGTTACAGGGGTTCACGGGAAACATACGGCATTCTGAACGGAGTTAATGGCGGGCTATTAATCTCCTCGAGAAATGGTGAGCTTCGGGTTCAATATCCTGGTGGCTGATTCAATAGACTCCTCAGGGTCTTACAGCCCCTAGGGGATTCTTGGCGCCAGTCTAAGCAAACACATTTCTTGATAGCGCGTCGTTCCAGACGATGAAACTTGCCTTGCCATTTGGGGTAGGGTTAATGTGGCTGCGCACAGCGTTATTGTTGGGGAAGGAGGGGGGGGGGAGCGTATGGCGTCCGAAAGCTAACACAGCTGTGACGGGTGATTAAGCCAGGAATCAATTCTTTCTCGAACTTTCTATATTTTTCACGCTGTCGTTCGTGGTCTTGAAAGAATAGAAGCGGTATTTCCGAGAGGGCTTCCTCTCACGGTGCTCTTTCGAGGGTACTCTCTCAAATGATTCTAATGCGTTGAATATCGAATTGGCTGCATTATTCTTCTGAAATAACCTCCATGTTAATTTTTTGGATTCTTGAAAAGGGCGCAATTTAGTTCATTTTTATCTTCCGTGGCCTTTCCTAAATATGTACGGTGTTCGGAAGGGCAAATGATCATATCAACCAATCGTGCAATCACACTGTTGTTACCAACTACCTAAACATGGTTCTTATTTTCAAATCTTATCACACACACTTTATTTCAGGAGAAAGTTCTCGAAACATGTCAACTCATAATTGACTAAATTTACCAACAAATTTGCTTCCGAAACTAAAACTAAAATTTTACTAAAAGAAATAAAAGATTTAAAAAGTCTCCTATCCATACGAACCCACCTTTCGAATCTAAAAACAGCCTTAATTCGTAGCTGTTTGAAGCTGTGAGTTAAAACCCTGAGAATTGAACACCCTGTATATTCTAAAGGCTTCAATAAATATGAAAATATTGAGAAATAAGTGACACCTTCCCTATCGTCTTTTCTTTATATATTGCTTTTTAGTTTCAAAAAGTTTGATGGGGAGAAAAGCTTCGCCTTCATAAACTTATTTCGAACAGGGAGATTGAATATCTGGAGTTTGAACATTCTTGGAATATACGACCTATTCGTGTCACTTCAAGCACTTTCAGTTGACGCAACAGCTTCTTCTGATTCTTGCGAAATGTTGTATAGTTGACGTGAGGGGAATAGACATTTTAAGGACACTTGAACAAACGGTCTTCTATGAAGGGATATATTTATCGTCACTGTTAACTAGCAGTGATTATATACAAAAGTTTTAGTGCCTAATTTTAACCTAGTAGTATTTCAAGTAGTCTGCTTTTTTGCTAGTCGGGTTATGGAATTTGTAATGTTTCAGCGTGTCTGAACTTTACTGTAATGTAGAACATAAAGAATAGTTGAGAAATGATCGCTAGGACGTACTTAATTCCAACATGCCTTGTTAAATTACTTGTCAAAACTAGTCATACACACGCAAAACAATAATATGCACAGTTCCATTCAGAATAGATGGATAAAATTAGTATAGACCAACAATATTAATCACCAGGTTTAGATGCATAAACTATCCTATTTCAAAATGGTGACCATATCCATTTATTAGAGCTCCCATCACTTTTAGTAAAACGTATTTTATCTATGTATAATAATATTTTCGACTACAAACATAGTTTGTAGCACTAACAATAAATTTTGTATCTCTTCTCTTGAATCTTTCTGAAAGATTTATGTACATTCTGGATACGAATATTAAAGTGGGATTTAAGATAAAAATTGTATAATCTGGTAATAACATCTTTATTTTTATAGCTAATATCTCTAAATAATTTCAATAGTGACTCCAAAACAGACTCATGCGGAAATCCAAACTTTGCATATGTAGTCAATTACTAACTAACAACAATCGTTACTACCAATTTTCGTCCATTCCTCCCTACAATGAAAACAGCCCCGTCTTTTTTCGGTTGTGTTTCTTTGGTGGACGCGTCTTTTTAAATTCTTCTACATTATATTTTTTTATGGGGTTCAGGCAAGTTTTTCTATAGCCATTTCGAAATATTTATTTTAGAAACTGGAAGCTATATTATTTAACGATACGGCCTGTAAAATTAAAACTACTACGCAACTTCAATTTTCTTGCTAATGGTAGGATGTCTTTCAAAATACAAAAAATAATCTTTATTCCACATTATCCTTTCGAATTTAACATGTGTTCCTATACCAAATGAATCGAGAATCATTGTGTATTCTCTTTCGGGTTTTACTGGTGGCATGGAGTTTCCAGAGGGAATGCTTTAAAGGTTTTCCGCCAAATATGTCCCTTGTTACCCCAAAAAGTTCTATTTCTCTTAGTTGTCCAATAATACCTGATGCACCTTCAAAACAACGGTCAAGCTCCTGATGAAAGTGGTTAATCAATATTCACTGTTCTATATTTAAAAAAACATAATCTCAAAAATGGCTCCAGGCCGTCCTCCCGACGAACAGTAAAATTATTAGATTCAACCCTAACATAGAAAACCGAAATCGGACTCACTTTACACGCGCTACCCAACCTCAGCAACCCCTACTAATCTTACTCAGCCTTTGCTGTCCAGCTTCCATCCATGAACCAATTGACATACCTATTTTAGGGCCTATTCTTCCTTCACCTCGCGTCCCTTTGCTCTCCCTCAATATCATCACCCCTCCCAAATCTTACCAACTATTCCGAAAAAAACGTGCAGATCTGGACGCCCACTCAACATTTCACGTATTTTTTATTACATCCTCCATAATATTTTTACTCCATTAACCATTCTGCTCATAATTGCTCTCAAATTGTGGGCATTGTCTCCTGTTTTTCTAGACTAAAATCTTAAAAGAGAAGTTTGATGTCCGTCCACATTTGGACGGATGTTTGCGTTCAAATTCTCGTTTAGCTGCATACGCGGACTGTCTCTTCACCTCTGGCAGGTAAGTGGATGTGCGGTCTCCATAACACAACACGTCCACTTAACTGTGACCAAAGCACAATTATATATAGCTAAAAGGCTTCGTGATATCTTCAGAGAGAAATTCTTAGACGATATTTTTCCTCCTAGATATCCCAAGGTCAACCATTTTTGTGCCCGCCGTTGTGCCCCAATCCATAGTTCTTGCTTTAAATGAACTAGGTACTAGTACGTAAACTCTGCTTATATAGAGGTGATGCCTCTTTGCCCTAACCTGTGGCTTTACACCATGCCTTCTTCCTTGCTGAGTATAATCCACTACTCCTACGGGTCTAAAGACCTCTCAGGATCCTTGCAAAACTTCCGCGTTATAACTTAGAATTAAAGGTGCAGTTTACCCAATAATTTGCTTTCATGAAGGCTCAAGAATCTTGAGCAGGAAAGCAATCGCCGTAGTCTATCTGGATTTTAGGACAAAAACCTTTTCCGATTTGTTCCTATAAACCACCACGTGCTCCCCACGTGCTATCCATCACCCCTCATCACCTTTCTAACTTAAGTGAAGTAAGTAACCCGCATCTCACTCTCAGCAGACAGCTCGGAGTCTGGTTCACTCAAATAGGCTGAAGCCACTGTCTTTCTCTTGTCCATCCTCGCCAAAATTCTCCCCTAAAGGTCGGCTAACCATTTTCTTCCTCCAGAAGTCAGCTTTCTCTATTTTCTCTCCCTATTCTTACATGCCCTGACATCTGATACCCCAGTCATCTCCTTATTTTCTTCTCCTAACCTACCTCTTCTAACTTCTCGCACATTCAGAAATAGTGTTCAAGCCTCCGTGTACAATAGCCCCGAGGCCCTTCTCTCTGTAATCTTAGGCTAATTTTTAACTCAGAATATTCTATTCATTATACCATGCCCTATTGAACAAACACAATCAATTTTGATTCTGTTGCCTTCATTTTAGTCTATTCCACACTATTCCATTTCAAATGGGATGGTTTCCTATCTTAGAAGCAAGGCACTATATCAATTTTTACTTGCTGCTGACATATTTTTCTCCATCCCTAGTAACAGATTTCGGGTAGTTCTCAGATCTCTGATTACCTTCCTTTCCTCTTCGTCTTACGAGCTGGATATGGCCGCAGAAAAACAACTATGTCCACTGGGCCAAAGCATCCAAAAAAGATTTCAGCAAATCAACATGCACATTTCAGGTTTCGTACACTTGAGTACACATATTTCAAAGGTGAAAAAAGTCATTTTTAGAAATATTTGGAACACACCCTTTTTCGAGCTAAATATTTCATTTTTTAACAATTTTTAGAAGAAGGAAGATATACACCATCAGAGTTGTAGGCCTGTTGTTATAAGTGCTTCTAAATACATTAGAATTGAGTTTAAACTGAAAGATAATGACAATCAAATGAGGAGTTCGACTTTTCTTATCTAACTGACACATAATATGAATTTATTAACATATACATTAAAATCATGCCTTGTCTCAAATGTTGGTATGAAGTCACGGTATTTTAGTACCGCCCGAATGTAGCCATCTCTTGATTCTTTTTCATAAATTTCGCCAGAAGCTTCCGTCACCATTCGCACATACCGCTCCACACCTTGAGAATGGCATGGAATGTCAATATAGAGTGGCTCGTTGACACCTAAAATGTGCCTTAAAATTGATTGCGACACAAGGCCTTGATATTCGCCGTTTTTTTCAGATATATGACACCTTCTCTTCCCCCCCCCCCTCTTCATAATTCTTATTCTTGTAGTTGTCCGTTTTTTTCGATCAAATCTGATCATTAATATTTTACTAACCGACACAGTTTAGCTGAACTTATTTTGTCCGATTTCCGGCTCACACACCGATGTATACAATTCGAATGATATTCTATCTTGCCGTGATCTCTCTTTTCCTTATGAAGGGATACTAGGATTCTTATCGGCTGCATCCAAAGATAATTTAGGTTGCGACTACTTCTCAATTTCATGCTACGTTCTCCAACCTAACGCATCATCATTGCGACAGAATGAAACTTTCACCGGGAACACTGTTCTGGATACTCTCTCGTCATGGTTTACTCCATAGGCCGCATGATTACGCCTCAAATGATGAGGCACTAAGCTTCTTGAACAGCTAGATATATTCACAAATCCTAATTCTTCTATTTCCAAGGCATACGTCACAGCACATCCTCATGGTACCCTCGTATATTCAAATGTAGCTTAACATTTTGTGATAAAAAGCATGATAACTTTTGGTACTACCGCACCCTTCAGCCCAAAGCAATATCCAAGTTAACCAAGCCATGGCTATCTTACGTTCCAAACTCAAGGAGGACTGTCGCTCCTTCTCGAAGGCCTTTATGTCTAAGCCCAATCCCCATCATCTTCGCCTGTTATCAAAGACGGTGCTATTTTTGTGTTTGAAGAATTGTAGTGATAAGTCATTTCTGATCCTGATCGAAGCACCTACTTCTTTATTTAAAAATTCTGCGTATCGGTGCCTAACTTTATTCTAGATTTATCTAACTAGAGCTGCCTTGATTGCAGTTTTACTCGGAGTGCAATATAGCATTGGATAGAGTGTCTAATGTAAGACTATCTCACAGGTTTCATCCTACGTCTCATAACCAAAATATTCGATTTATGGAATATTACTAATAGTATGTTGTCCGTGCGCATCTTCTCCTTTGCCAATAAAGTTCTTCGTTTCCTAACTGCCAGGTACGCCAATTCAGCAGTGAGTTCGTTCCAACTTTCACTTTCTATCACAAAGTTCAGATGGCATTTTCCCGCTGAAGTGTCACACTGTTTGCTTTATTGTCATCAATAACATCTAAGACACTAGCATTCTTCCGGCATCTTCTTGCGAAACCGACACGCATTACACCATTACGAATAGCAAAAATATGTCACCTACATTTTTCAAGCCTCTTGATAGTCTCTCAGCCCCTCACGCGCCCTAATCTATTTCTCCAATCTCTCCTGCTCAAATCTCCTTTTTTTTAATAAATTCTTCTCATCTGGTGTGATATTATCTGATTGCAAGATTGCTGCCCTTCAATTTATCCTTAAGAATTATGTCTTGAACCCAAACGACCAGTTAAGTTACTGCTCAATCACTCGATCTCTTCTAAAAGTTCTTACAAAACGCCGTGTAAACTGGGATTTAATATCACTTGTCCTCTTTCAATAATGAGGCGCCTTTACAATTAGTTATAAGGCAGAAAAAACACTCAATGAACATATAACTGACTGTTTTTTCCTTTTTTATTGTTTTTATTGATAGATTCAATCACTTGCAAAAGAAGGTCAAGCTATCAAAATCTTAAATAGAAAACCTGTTTGCTATAATAAAATAAACAACAAAGAAAAAATATTAGAATAAAAAACAACAATAAAAACACCAAAAAGCATCATAAAACAAGAGTAAATTCTCATCAACAAAATAAAAAATTGTATGTACACTCGAGTGCACCTTGAGTGGCCTGTCCTATAAGGACTATATGATATATCATATTTTAAAAAAATATATATAAGATGAGGCATAGCGCCTTCAAAAACACATCACTCCACATCTAGTGCGCTAGAACAAGCCTCCAGCTCCCAAATACAATAGCGACCTTAATCGTCACAAAACCGGGAGAATTATCGCGCAAATAACTTTCCTAAGAAAGAATAATCAAACCCCCAAAATGGAGAGAGCCTGTGATACTAAGCATCTTTTGAAAAAAGGCAAAGGAGAGCGCATTATCCAATAAAGCTACCTACCACGAGTTGGTCCGATTCAGAGACTACAGAAAATGACTTGATGCTGTTGAGCTATTGGGAAATAAGTCAACAAGAAAGATATGTAGGTGTCAAAGGTACGAAAATTTTAAATACCAAGGCCGTCTTTAAATTTTAGTGCAATGCTGCTAGAAGAGCTAAGCTGATCATTAACATTTAGTCAGTGTGTGGAAGAGCAAAACACCGGCCCGATTATTGTTTCTGCAGCCAGCTTAGCCCCATCATTTACAGAAAATCCTAGATGTCCAGGAATCAACTGGAAAACATTCTTGAGATTCTTCTGACTAATATCAAACATTGCTTTACAGGTACTTCCAAAAAGTGGATGTAAAGATATAAAGCCTCAACTGCATATAGTCTACTCTTTAAATAGCTAAGGATTAAAAAAATATTTACAAACCTGGCTCTACGTAAACTTTAGCTCGCCAGGAAGTATATTAAACCAGCTCGTCCGTGAAGACAGACTGCCCAAAACAGCCTGCTACCTTAAAAAAGAGGTGAGGTAGCATGGAAGCCAAATTAAATCTCTTACTATGAGCTATCTACCCATCAAGGCTTATTTTTAATTTAATGTATGCTCAAGCAATAAAAGATCATAATACTCCCACTGCGGTAGAATCTTTGGGGCGTGTTGAACAAAACCATTAACACAGCCAGCCAGAAGGTTACACCATACAATTGCAGAAGGTTCCTGTCCTTTGTCTGCCGAAGCACCTCCAAGGTCTTCCATGACGAATTGCACCAGTCTCCAAAGAGAGACAAGCGTGTGGATCAGATACAACCTCCGCAATAGTTGTTTAAGTGCAAATGAGTAAACATCCCAGTGATCCCACCCGTAGTCAAGTTTGAAGTGAAGAAAAGAAATTCAAAGCTAAAGTAAGTTAAGCTTATAAGTATCCCACCTACTGAACGCCACAGAGCGTAAACGCATTATGGTTCAGGTTACAAAGACCCTAAATATGCAAATTTTGGTCGTGAAAATAAAGTGTCTGTAAAATTCAGGGCAAGAAATTGGCGCGAGTCTACTCCGCCATTGCAAATCCAATTCACAAACAAATTCAGGTTAGGTAAAGGCTCGCGATTGAGGAAAGGGGGGACAATTTTGATCATGGGAAAAGAAAATCGAAAGCCGTTTGTTTGGGCAAAACAAGAGACACGGCTAGGTAGCTGTAAACATTAGCATTCCAATTTCGAAATATGAACGAAAATAAATAATATTAAACCATCTTAAAGTAGACCGCGATCAGAAACCATTCAGGAAGCACCGAGGTTATATTTGCAATTCTCGAAGGAAAGAAATGTGAAGCGTAGAATAGATACTGCTATTTAGGGAAACCCCCTCTTTTTCAACGGTCTTGGAGAGGTCTCTCATGCAACCTGAGTTAGGACCATTGGCGATATTTTAAACTTCAAATATATCAAGAGGAAGAGTGCATTCCCCTCCATAGAATAAAAGGTCTACATAATATAATAATGTGATGGAATGGCCTCGAAGGAACACCGTGAGAGAAAGCCCCTTGTAAATATTTTAAACTTCAAATATATCAAGAGGGAGGAGTGCACTCGCCTCCATAGAATAAAAGTGATACATAATATAATAATGTGAGGGAATGCCCTCGAAGGACCACTGTGAGACAAAGCCCCTTGGAAATACCCCTCTATTCTTTCAAGAACAGGTGAGCCAGCGTGAGAATTTTAGAAGTCAAGGAAGAATCCATCACTCGCTTAATCTCCCGTCCCAGCTGTGTTTGTTTTCAGGCGCCGCTCCCCCCCCCTCCCCTGCCATAACGCCGTGCGCTGCCATATTAACCCTCCCCTATATCGTGAGGCGAGTTTGATCGTCTGGAACGACGCGTTATAATGAATTGTGTTTGCTTAAACTGGCGCCAAGACCCCCTTAGGAGCCGCAAGGACCTGAGGCGTCTATCAGAGCAGCCACCCTAGTCTTTAAGCTGAAGCTCACCATCTCTCGAGGAGATTGAAAGCCCGCCATTCACTCCATCCAGACGGCCGTCTGTTTCCCGTGCCCATCCCCCCCGTAACTCGTCGTCGTCATACGTCGTAGAATATCCTGTTAGCAGATTAACCTTCAGTTAGCTTTGGCCCCTGTTCAGAGGAAAGCTATCGAGCTCCCTTTCTCCCGGAGAGTTGTTCAGAGGAAAGCTATCACCACCTCTTCAAGATTCCCGTTATTCCAAGACTGAAACTTCCTACCGATCAGCAGAATTGTCTCGAGTTGAGATTACATCTCTCTGGAGCAGAGAAAATCTCATTTTTCATCACGAAGTAATCCAACCCTATCTTCGAGTCCTCCTAGTCAGAACTCTCCTAAGTATCTTCTAGAAGGCTTGCGCCGTTGTCTTCCACCCTCAATCCAATTCGCCCGAGCTTGAAGGTAAAGCGATCGTGTATGGTCTTCTCCAGATTCCCTCATTAATCTTCACTTAATTCATTAAACTAACATAAGAAATTTGTTCCCCCTTTTGTATACATATATAAATTGCCCCCTTTTTTATATATTTTAAAATTATATTTTGGGGTATTGTCTTTATATATCTTTTGAACTGCAACTTGGCAAGCCATTAAGCTAAACCCGGTCAACCGTAATTCACACTCTTTATTAATCACCCAGACATATCTCCAGTGGCCTGTGGTAAGCTGTCTGCCCGTCCTTGTGCAAGACTTTGAGCGCCAAGCTAGTCTACACAGGTATACCTCGACAAATACCATATTGTCAGGAGATATCATAAGTATTTTCCAAATTGAAAAATACGATGTAGCAATCTTTCTTGCGTAAGGAAGCTTTCCAGATAACACTTCTATAGATTTAAACCATATTTCGCACAGTGTAACTTTCAAAACTCATAATGCTTAGGGAAGGCAAGAACATTTTATCGTTTTGATAATGGTGGTCAGGCTGTATGTGCAGACGCAGCAACCAAAATAGCGTTTGACTCTTCTTCACACTAACTACATGGTAGGAATCAAGTCAGCCCTTTAGATTTCTTGATACACGATTGTAGAGATGGCGGGCTGGTATAAAATAGGCACGCCATCATACTTGGACTATTACGGTGGACTTACTTCCAAATGCCAAAAACAAAATAAAGTAATTTTATGCCCTCTACGAATCAAACATATTAACGTGACGCAGAGGCATTGGGTTGCTCGCTCCCTTGAGCAAATGGAAAAAGTTTGCATGGTACACTCAGATTGTAAGACGTAATTACTTGGTTGAATCTCATAGTCTAGGAGAGCTTCGTCCACCGTAATTATTTCAGTACCATGACGATCGGGACCGCTATCACCATTTGTGGCGTGAAAGATTTTGGAGGAGACAAAACTCTTCCATACTACAGTGTTACCTCAGTATACGTCCTGAATCCGTTCCAGATCCTTGGACTTATACTAAACAGGACGCATACCAAACAAATCTTTTTCATAAGAAATAAAAGGAAAATGATTAATCAGTTCCCATGAAATAATCCTATTGTTAAAGCATAATATACACTAATTAATACTAAAATACATGAATACAAAAGCCACCAGATGAAATAAATGCAAGTTTAACCTCACTTTACCTCGCTAAAAAGAGTCAAGTGCCTATTAGAATGGTGCTGAGAAGGGAGGAAGAGAAGACTTTACTGTATTGTTGGGAAGCGTCCGCTTCGAATAAAACTTCAGGAATTTAAAATTCTGGTGTTTTTTTGTCTTTTTGCCCCTTTTAGACCTGGTGAGGATCACCAGGGTTGACTTTTACTATAAATCTACCGAAATAACTTTGCTTCTGCCTTGTTCTCAGGATGTTTCTGAAATTTTACATTGTCTGGTCATTCCCGTCAATATTAATACAACTTATTTGGGCTTTGTTGTGGTGGAACATCTCTGCAAAGTTTTTGACATCCATCCATTTGGCAAAGATTTCCTTGCTTAATGAAGTAGGGGGCTTCTACTGTCTCCTCCTCCCCTGAACCTTAAGGTAGTGTATCCATCTTTCTCTTGTGCAGCTTCTACTCAAGTTCCTGTAGCTCCTCAGTGCTCAGCTCTTCCCTGTGCTCCTCCACTAACTATTGCAGATCACCTTTACCCACATGAGGCCAATGGTCCTGCCCAGAGAGACAATATCCTCCACTATAGGCTTAATCTCACAGCCCCTTTCAGCCACTGCTTCTGACCGCAACTTCCTCTAGGCAGAGTTCATTGTTCTGTAGGAATCTTCCTGCCAGGCTTTGTCAATGAAAATTATGCAATGGACGATAATAAAATGATCTTTTCAAGATTCTTTCAGCATTAACTCTGTGTCATAGGTGACTACAAAACAACTCTTGAGTTTCCTGAAAGTACTAATGACCTGCTGGTCCATGGGCTGAATCAGAAAAGTTGTGTTAGGGGAGGGGCGGACTTTACAGTGATCAAGTTTAACTCCAGTAGCACACAGCCCTGCAAGCTTGTAGGGTGAACTGGAGCATTGTCCATTATGAGGAGAGCGTTTATAGGTAGGTTTTTCTCTTCTAAATAACTTTTACACTTGGGCTACCGCAACTTTAAACCACTCGCTGAATTATTTTCTGGTTACTCAAGCCTAGTTGTTTAACCTCCATATCAAGCTAACTGAGTTTACTGCACGTTATTTTTCTTAAATCCCCCGGATTTTCAAAGTGGTAGATCAGTCGAGGCTTCAGTTTGCAATCTCCACTTGTATGGCCACAGAGCAAGATAGTTAGTCTGTCCTTAATTGGCTTGTGCCATGGCAATGCTTTATCCCTTAGTGTAATATTGGTCCTTTTAGGCATTTTTTCTCAAAACAGGCCTGTTTCGCCACAAAGAAAATCGTATTGGGAAACAAAACCCTCACCCTCCACAAATTAACTAAACTCTGTAACAGAATCATTGGCGGTCTCTTTATCAGCACTGGCTCCCTCTCTATGGCTGGCTTTAGGTACTTTACTTTCTTGGCTCGTTCTTGCCTTGTTTTTCAAAAGATCGACATGTATCAGTTTTGCCTTTTTACAAATTACTACTTCCGATACGCTATCACCAGCATATTTTTACTGTTATCCAGATCAAAAGCAATTTTTAAACATGCAATAATGTCCTTGATCTTTGTTTGGTAATTTATTTCAGCCCCTTCGCAACGTTATCCGATTTAATGATGTCTTTCTTTTCAAAAATTGTAAATAACTTCGTCCTCGGCATAAAGTATGCATCGGCCAATCCAGGAGACACATGCTACCTTCAGACTTTCCACCAATCTCTTTTTTTAACTCCATGGTGATCGTAACCATTTGCTTCGTTGCTTTATTCTTCTCATTAACTTTATTATAACTCATGATTAATAAATTTAATAAGAGTTGACATAAAAAACAAAATCACATAAAAATTCACAGAGTTATAGCGCGGTTGCTCACTAAATTGTATCAACTGGCATAATGTGGTTCGTGGGCAGTCGTGGTTTTGTCTCAAGAGAGGTTAGCGCGCGGTGTCGTGACTCATTTTGACTCATGCAAGTTCTAGCACGCGAGTCGTATTCCAAACAAAGGTCGTATACGAGGCAAATATTTTTGAGAAAAAACATGACGTATACCAAGTTATACCTATTCCAAAGAGGACGTATACTGAGGTACTACTGTATTTGAATTTTCAAAATTCTTAATAGTATGCTTGAGTATCTAAAGGGAGCAGGTTTTTCCTATTGCTCCGCAGTGTGCCTCATATTTCTATTGGTTTATGTTTGAATTTAGTCATCTTTAATCTTTTGTCCCAGTTGTGATCCTTTCTTTTTTTGCCTGGAAATATGCTTTACCTGGAACTTTGATCACCATATGAAAGGGACGTGAAAATGAAAGAAAATATCCATGGCTTTGTGTTCATTAGCTAATTCAATGCTGGTATGCTTATTATTTGAATAGTTATGAAAGTTTAGAGGAGAGACACGCCGAATAAATTGATATGGGGCTTTGAAATAGTGTCTTTTCCACACTCACCAAAAAAGATAGATTTTTCACCTCCCAGAAGGAGAGTGCTTATTCTTCATCTACTTCCTTTCGATCGTGAACGATTAAAATTGTAAAATAATGCTGGTCACCGAGTCACCTCGCCTGTTATATATTTCAGTAATTAATTAAATTTTTGGTCCCTTCCGGCTGTCGCTAGAGAGGTCAAGCAATTTATAAATTCGGACAGGAAATAAAGAAGACAATAAAGATGAAAATAAATTGATTAAAATTGGGTAGTTGAGAACTTTATATTTTAATGCCTGTAACACATAAATGACTATTAAAGAAATTTATGAATAATTGCTTGATCAGGTCGGTTTCCGATTCCTTAACTAATAAAGGTCAAGGGAGAAAGAATGCACTGTTTGATAAACCGATGAAGTGCAATTGTTTAATGTGAATCTACACAATGTTTCGTAATAATGGTGCCTGAAGTGAGAGCCCAACAGGAGAAGTAGAAGTTAGGACGTTTCTTAACAATTTTTCTTTTCTTTGTAGTAGCCCATCTGGCAACTGCCTACTTGGGCATAAGTCCCAGTACATCACACGGCCTGCTACTAAGCTATATTATAAAATAAATAAAAGAGAAAAAATAATATGTAACTTACAAATAACAACGATAAAAAAACGAGAAAAGCAATAGGAAGAGAAGGAAGCATGCTACATCGTCGGGGGTGAGCCCGCCCCCCTCCTCGGCGCAGGAACATGGGACCTAAAAAAAAAGTACACAAAAAGGTCAAATAAAGTGAAGGAGGCCAGCCTCCTCCAAAAATTCATAAAGTGCACAAGTCAGTGTGCACGACCCCGTCCCGAGTACAAGGGACAAGTGGTAGCGACCCAGCCGTCCCGTCCCGGGACAGGCAACGTGCGCGAAGATCACCCAGACTAGGAGATTCAAAAAGATTTTGTCGAACAGTTTGTGGGACAAAGCAGTCTTCACAGTAGGGCGCAGCTGAGCACTCCATCAAATGACAGTGCGTCTCACGAGTGTGTTATATTCGGAGACGATAGAAAGCAACCTGAAGCCGTCGCGGCATTGGGGGGTAGGTCCATGGGAACGGTCACTGCGCAATGGCACGCAACTTTAACTTCCCCTTGACCGTCTCTCATCTTCTTTGCCAAGCAGTCCGAAGAGCTGCCCGTATTCCTGCCATGTAGTCGGTGTGAGGAAGAATGAAACACTAGTCCGGTCGCCCAGTCCTCACGGACGCTTTGGCACCCTCATCGGCGCGCTTATTCCCCGCAATTCCTACATGTTTAGGAGCCCAGCATAATATCGACATCCGCACGGCTCGTCAAAACAGTGGTGTCACGAATATCGCGAACCAGAGGGTGCGGAGATTCCAATGCCCCGAGAGCACTCAGAGCTCTTTGTGAGCCGCTATAAATCACAATTCGGTCTCTGAACCGGGCACGTCGCGTAATCTCCCGTAGCGAGTGGTGTATGGCCACCATCTCAGCCGTGAATACAGACGCAGCACCTAGCAGAGTCCCACTGAGAGAATCGATAAAAAATTAAGGCAGTAGCCCTATCAGTGCCACAAGCATTAAACGTCACCGAATGAAGAATACCCATGGCGCGGGTACAAAGGACCCTAAGGCTGCGAATATGAGCCTCCCAGGTAAGGCGTTGGTCAAATACAAGACCAAGAAAACGATGCGATTAAACCACTTCTAAGTGTGCCCCTTTGAGAAACAAGTCTGGGTCAGGGTGGAGCCGTGGATGGTGGGACACCTCCTTCTTACTCCATTGGGCCGGAAAGGGCTCCCACCACCCGTACGCAGAATCGAAAATCTCGCAAAAATTCAGATATAAACATTGGGAGGCGTCTCCTCTCCACATAGTGTGGAGAGTATCCATGATACCGGTAGTATCGCCATGCGGTATCAGAGGCCTTCTGCAGATGAAAAAACAGCGTGGCGTAGTGCTGTCTACGAAGGAAGTCCTCGCAGATGGCATTTTACAGTCAGAGCAGAGCATTCGACGTGGAGTGGAACTTGAGGAAGCCGCACTGTGCAGAAGAGAGATGGCCTTGGCTGTCCAGAAAAAAATGCTAATATAACATTTACCAATTTCTTCATCAACTTGCGCACGCAAGAGATTAGAGAGATTGAGCGGAAACCGGCCGGGGCAGAGTGTTCTCTCGACGGTTTGCGAAAAGCGAGCACAGTAGCGATTCTCCAGGAATCTAGGAGGAGTCCCTCTACCCATATCTTGTTGAACAAATCTAGCAGAAATTCCATGCCTCACTCACGCAGATAGCGAAGCATAGCGTAATGGACATCGTCCGGATCAGGGGCGGTGTCCGCGCACGAAGCAAGAGTGGAACGCAACTAACCTGTATTGAAGAGTTCGCTGACTCTGGAGGTAAAGTCTAGTAGGCGGCCTTCCGCTACATCACGACGCGCATTGAATGCCGGCGGAGCAGCATCCCGGCTAGAGAATGCGGAGAAAGCGGTCGCCAACGATTCCGCCACGGACATATGGTCCCAGATTGCGGTCCCATTCTCCTGGAGAACTTGGCTCGAATTCTTTTGTGTCCTCTTCACACCTATGCTCGGGTTTTTTTTCTGTTAAGTCATGACTCGTATGCGCCCCAAAAAAAGCGGCGGACGTGCTTCGAAATATACCGGAACCTAGCCCTAGCTCGACGAAATTCACTGACAGTGAAATCGTTCGGGCGGGGCTTATAGGGCACGTAGCTATAACGCTTTTGTTTGAGGGCCATCTCACACTCTGCTGAATACCACCGGAGTGGCCGGCGTGCAAACGGCATAGACGCTCTAGGAATTCTAGTTGCACCCATGGCGATAAGGTTGCTGAAGAAGAACTTAACGGCGCCATCTACCGAAATAAACTCATCGATTGAGACAGATAAATCAGTTGTTTCCTTAAATGCGGACCAGCACGCCCGTGCCACCCACCACCGGGGTGGGCTCTTAGGCAGGAGTGGCCTAGAAAATGATATTTGATTGGGAAAGGGATCACTACTATGGAGGTTAATGACTACCCACAGCCCAAATCAGGCTTTGCATCCGGAGAGCGAAAAGATAGATCGAGACAAGAAAATGAAGAGGTTCTCGGCCAGTGATGCGTAAACTCATCCACATTTAGGACACTCATCTCCAGCTCGTCGATCAGCTCGGCAAGGACCTGACCCCGGAAATTAATCGAGTAGTCTCCCCAAAGGGAATAAAGGGACTCGGCAACCGTTCTACGACGATGCCAAATTTCCCCGCGTAGAAGGCGGCTCACGATAGAATGTACACGGAAATAACAGTATACCTCCTATCCAAGTGCAGCTGCCCAGATACTGCCTTTATGAGGGTTTTAAAAATGAAGAGAAGAACAGAAACATCATACCGGGTGTAAATCGCGCAGAGGGTGTTTTTCTCAACATTGAAGCATAGGACGTCCCAGGCAGTGCCGGTCGGGTTAGGATCAATTCCTTAGTCTCGCAAAATGAGAGACGATCCTGTGTCTGAACGGTGAGGATTTCCTTCTCAAGAAAACACGCACCACCAGCAGGAGCCCCCAAGCCAGATAGACCGGCCTCAGCAAGATCCTTCTCCGAGATGGACAAGGTCTTGGATGCCACAGGGGCACCAACGGGAGGAGGAGATTCATCCTTTCCCTGTAAAGTCTTGGAGAATGGAGCCGTCTGAGGAAGACCTCGCACAGGGGTGGTTTGGGATCGGTGCTTGGCACCAAGACCAGGTTCACCACCATGGAAGATCCTACCGTCTGGGGCTGCCAGGCCTCAGAAAGTCTATCTCATGTGGGGGGGCCTCCATGTGGCCACATCACAGGTGCCATCGTCTGTTGTCGGGTAAGAGAGGGGGCATATACGTTGAACCCCTTTAAGCTCAAAATTCGAGCCCGCAGTTCTTTGGAGAAGACGCCGATGGCCCCTGTCATCACTCTTGCCCCTAAGGGGGTTGGCCCTGTCGTTCCACTCCCACCGAGAGCGGTTAATCATGGACTACCTGCCTTTCTTGGCAGTCCCCTTATAAAGTAAAGGGTGGACTGCCGCTGGAAAGATGGAGGCACCCGAGGGCCACTTCAGAGAAGACGATGAAGGGGATTCCCCTAGACCCGTAGGCAAAGGAGAGGAGGAAGCCTCCTCTACGTTTCAAGAGTATTGCAAGTTCCCCTGCGAAAGCAAAGGGTGGGGGAATTTCATTTTCGCGGAGTTGTGTGAAGGTGGCTCAGTTGCTGGTGGAGAGGAAAGGGGATGATTTTTTTTTTACATCATCAGGCATGGATACCCTTTTCGTTGTACGGGAAGCAAACGCCAATCACCACCCATAGTAGCCTGCTCTGCGAGGGGTGCGTATGGGACTGGTAGAGCCAAGTCCCGCCATTTTAGCCCCATCCTCCTTCGCCTGGTGACCTGGCAGCCATTCGGCATGGCGGCTCGATCCTTGAGCACAGCGTTAAAAGATAGATAGTGAAGTAAGACTGAAATGAGTTGTGAAGAAGGTATGGATGTGGATGAAGCAGGTTGTTAAAATTTACCATTCCAAACCGGAGCTCATGGGTTAGGGAACATTGTCCCCTCACCCCTAAGCTCCAATCCGGGATAGTTGGCTGAGAAGATGGTGGTCAGCATCTACCCTGTTGAAATTAGAGGCTGACCAGAAAAAGCTGTGGGAGAGGTTGTAGGGAAGGCAGGAAGTAGGGGAGAAACACAGGCTGTCTAAAGGAAGGAGAAGAGGCTAAGCTGGGGCCGGAGTAGTTTCTAGCAGTCGCTTCACTGTTATTACTTAGAAAATGGTCCAGAATAACCATTGCATAAATAAACTTGAGGGAAATATATATAAACTTTGCGAAACTAGGAAATATGCTAAGATGTTTGTAAATATTAGACTTCGTTGGGTTTAATTCTTTTTAAAAATCTTTACTAGGGTAAAAGGAGAGTAGGTAGAGATTTTTCCATCAAAGCAACCAAAATTACACTACGTGACTTATTTTAAAGCAAAACTTAGAGATCTTTGTCTGAAATATCGGGGCAGGAATTTCTTACCTACACAAATCAAAGCTGCTGATTTTACATAATCTAAGTTAATTTATTTAGGGAACTTCCTCAAACTAAATCAAATTTAATCTAAACTGGAGAGCAACTAATTTTAAAGCCAAAGTGAGAATCAGAGTTTTCCACAAATCCTAAAGAGAGTGAGAAGTGAAACGAGTCGAGTGAATTTTCTCCCTAAACTAACTTTAAGCAAAATCCAACCTAAGCCACCCAAGTTCTTTTGCAGAAATCCTGACTGTAGATATTGAGAAATTAATAAACATGAAAGATTAAGTTTGAGTTGGGGTGTTTGAGAATTTTTCAAAAGAAAATTCTTATCGAAAATAAATGAAAATATGTTGAATTTTAGAAAGTTTAAGGACTGCTATCCTATAACCAAATATGGTATTAAAACTCTCAACTTGGTTGTTAAAGCAAGAGGAAAATGAATTTAGGCAGATAAGTAGGGGAAGACTTTTAATGAAAAATTTAGTGTGGTTGACTAATAGGGACGTGCCGGTCGGGAGGAAAATAAAATAAAAGGTGAGGGGAGCAAAAAGAAACTCATTTTGGTGGTTGGTTGTAAAGGTTATATCAATTCGCAATGTTCTCTTTGCCCCCCTTCCTCCTCAGAGCAGAGCAATAGGCTGGTTGGTTGGTACAGAATTTTCGTTTCATTTTTCTCTACCTTTCCTTTGTCCTCATATGCTTCTTTCATTAAAATATGTTTCCGTTGGATTAACTTGTATCCTTCAATCCTAAAAATAGTCGTTTCCTAAAGCTTTTTGTTCATTCTTGAAAAAATTAGCTTGGAGTTCTGGGCTTACGTTGCGTATTTCTGGCATTGCTTTTTTTACTCTTGTTACATGAGCCTCACAAACCTCAGGACTTATTGATCTTTGTTCTCCTTGATGGTTAAGAGATTTTCCCATACAATGTTCCTCGCTAAACTGATAGATTCGCACTTCTAAATTCATATTATACTTGTTTTGTGAAAGCCGAAAACAGACACAGATGGTCTAAATGAGGCGCGCCTCTTCGATTATCTGCGAGTTAAAGTGATGAAGTTGAGTCGAGTTAAGCCAGATTGAGTCAAAAACATGCTTGTAGCATGTTCGTCTCTACCCACCCGGATCCGGAGGTCACCGTAAATAGCTGGGAAAGCATGGCTGAACCTGGGCAAGGAGGCGGCCGACGCCGTTATCCCACGCCCCAGCTGTATATGCCTAGGGACCGATGTCATCGCCCGCCCCCCACACGGCGACCTCTCCGCTAGCATCCCTGCTTTCCGCTTGAAGATCGAAATTCGTTGGACATTCCAACGAACGTTATCACGATTCCCCCTTCCCCCAAAGGAGTCTCCGACTTTTCCCCAAATTCGCTCGCGCGTTGGGGGCCACCTCACCAGGAGCCTATATAACACTTCGACTGAGTTTAGAGAGCAGCACCGTTAGACTTTCACCTTTATGGACGAACGAGCTAGAGGAAGCTCTCCCCCTCCCCTCCCAGTAGTGATTTCGATTCAAGTTGAAGGTTAAATCGATCCGTGAACTCTGACTTAGTCAATCGGCAAGTTCGACATCAGTAAACTCTGCCTTACCCAATCGGCAAGGACTAACAAGGACTCCTACTCCGAAGTCGACAAGTGCTTCCTCGTATGAAGAAAGAGGTAAACCGACTTGTTCTGTCGCATTCATCGTACCTCAACCTGCCCCTTTTCGGCAACGAGCACGTAAGGTAATCGTAACCGTTACCACCTGAAGATTGATCTTGAATCTGGTTTACCCAATTGCTAAAATATTTGTGTGAACACCCCAGTTTAAGACCCCCTTTTAAATCATCAAACTGAATCAAACCTCTATAATTACTTAATTAACCTACCTGATCGCGTGTGGACCTTTAACCAAGTCTGGGCGACCATTCGCTTTAAACACAATTTCTATGTAAATATAAGTAGCATTTTGTTGTTACTAAAGTTATATTTTCGTCATTGTGTTTTTTTGGCAACCCCAGCACGTACAAGCTACCTGTTAATCTTTGTCCAACTTGCAGTCTGAAATATTTGTTTAAAAGGACCCCGCAAAGTTAATAATAAACCATCTCCACTGGACTCATCACTATTTCCCCTTTCACTATCGGTCTTCAACCTACTTCGGCCGCAAGCCTCAAAGTACCTACGTATATATGAATATAGAGTCTAGCCTTTCCGCGACAATGCCAGTCTCATCATCCTTGAGGAAGACAAGACTGGGCCTCATTATTGAAAGCAGAGAGGCTACAGAGGAAAAGGTAAACCAAACTAGTAGTGGAAATGCAAAAGAAAATTGAAGAGCAATGAAAGAAAAAGGTTTTGGTAAAAATAGATGCTACAAATGTCTGAAGATGAAATGGGCTATAAGGAGAGAAAGATACAAAAGACCAGGGTGTACTCCATAACGAACTTTCACTCAAGGAAAAGTTAAAGAAATTGCAGGATTTTCAGTAAAAAAGACCAAATTGAATCCACCATGATTGCAAGTCGGTCTGTTTAGAAAAGAAAGAAAATGGTGTAATGAACGGTGTCATTCCCAATCATTGGCTAGAGAATAAAAGAAGTGATAAACAAAGGAATATAATTACTGGATTCCTATAAAATCAGAAAAAAATAGAAAGTCCAATGTCTGTCGTAGTCAACATTATTTAGCTTTAAATACAAGTATCAGATTACTTGTTTTAAATTTCCAGGAACAAGTTCACAAAGGAAGGGAAACTCTAGGTATGAATTTGAGCCCACTTGCACCTATGGGGCGAGAGATCAATGGTATATCACCTTTCGATGACCATCAACTCCATAATTTATTGTGCCTCTCGGTTTCAAGGGAAAAAGGCATCGGTTTTTAAAAATCTATGAACTTTGCTCCTAAATTTTAGGCTTCTGTTTTGGTTGGCGCAACCTTATTTCAGTCTGCCTACCAGCAATTTTATTTACACTTTTACCCAATTTCTTTCCTACAGTCTCTTTATATAGTTTTCTGTATTCCATCCTTAAGGGCAAGCCTCTGCTACAACTGAAACGGAAGAGTGCGCCACCCTCATTACCCCAGCACCCTATTAAGAACTAATGCTCTCTTTCGGTTAGTCTTTTGCACCGATTCTAAATCTCTTACTATCTTTTCCACGCCTGCTTAGACCCAAAAGAAGAGGAAAGAGGGCATCAGATGCTGTAAATAAACATTTATCTGTTTACCTCCAATTGTTATGGGGATGAAACTTCCCCAAATATTGGAGATTTGGGGAAGTTTTTAAAGCTGAAATAATATACGATGGTGATTGTAATCTCTCGCCCTATTGAATCGGACTTAGGTACGCTTGGAGGACGCTCCTCATCCACCCTAAGTGACTATATCCCATAGATCTATACGGTTTCTATTGCATCCTCTCATTGTTTCTGCATCGAGCACTCCAAGGTGTCTCTCTCCATCTACGCCAAGAAAGTAGCTGTATCTAATAGATGTATTGATCTAATGGATATAATCTCTTGCTTGGGATGGATGAGGAGCGTTCCCAAGGGGCGCCCGATGCAAGTTGAATAGACGAGAGCGCTATCGCAGCCAAATATCTTAACTGAATCAGGAAAGCTAATTTCTGAAATAGTATCAAGGATTTTGCCTGTTTCAAGTTTAATAGTTAACAGCCTACTTTTGTCTTACTCTTTGAGCTTCTCGTACTTGGTTGTGAAAAAAATACAAAGGTCGTAAAAACAACAGCGATTGTTTTGTTCGATATTCACAACAAAACCACCCATTTAACCAGCTTTCTCTTGGATCCAACATTTTATCCTCCCATGTTCAACCCAGATATACATTCATCAACATCTACTACAAGAGTCACATCCATTCAGAGAATTCAATTATACACTCATGCATAGATGCGAGTCTAGGAACTGCATCCAGAACAAAACAATTCGGCACTCTCATATTTCATTAAAGGCCTTTGACAAGTTAGGAAACAATGGAGGTTTTCCCCCCAATATATTTGTGATAGATTGAGAAATGAAGGTCTTCGCGAGAAGGCTGACGGTATTGTTTTCCATCGGGTACCTAAATTGATTTAAGGACGAATAAAAGTAACTTGGGAGTGACAAGTTAGGAAGTTCTAGGATATGAAAACTGAAAGAAGGACATAGATATTTGTTTCTCAAAAATTCGGCGAAAGCCAAGAGGCTGGTGGAACTCAGTTACGTCATCCGTCTTTCTAGGATTGTAGAAGAGATCCCCGACCCGGAAAACGAAAGATCATCGCTGGCAAAAGCGAGGAAACTGAGGTCCGGTTCTCCCTGGAAGCAAAGTGCAGCCTAATTAGGATTTTGATGGGAGAGGAAAAAGGGGGATGTTTTATATGTAAAGACGAGATAAGGAAAGACAGCGGTGCTGTCATTGGTTATGTGCGTAATGAGGTGTGTAAAGTGCGACATGCCCCCCAGGGGAAATCACTCACGTTCACCAATAGGTGACAGTTTTGTGTCCGCTTTTTCCTGAGCTAAGGCTTTAGTAGTCCAAAACCAATTCTAAAAGGTAATTTCCGTCCGATAATAATAATTATTAACATTAATATAAAATTAGATTGGATTTTAATTTGTTTCTTCATTTTGTGAAATTTCTGAAATATATTTATCGCGTTGAAAGCTAATCTTTATTGCCGCTTTTGCGAGAAATAAATATGTCTTTTACTGTTTTAATGCACTTTATTTTGAGGTTTCGTCAAAAGCTATTTTAAACCTCATTAAAAGACTTAAATTTATAGTTAGGTCATACATACATAAAAAAGTAGGGAGTAATCGGAGAGGTCACAATATGTCGAAGGCTGTGAAGGTAATAATAATAGCTTGAACTGTAGCGGTCTTGAAACTAAAGACTCAGATATACCGGATAAACGGATCTTTATACAAAGAAAAGTATAGAATTATACAGTGATTTAATTAATATACAGTCGGTAGAAATTCAATAGTTTATTATAATACGATGCCATTTGGTGGTGTTGTTGATCTTGGAGCTTGTATAGTTTCTTTGAGTTTTCAGAGATGTCAATTATTGGATTCTGAGTCTACTCAGTGAATCAATGGTCAGTGAAATCTGCTTGGTTTGATCGGTGGTCCGTGAAGTTTACTTAGTTTGAATTAGGGGTCAGTGAGTTTTGCTTGGTTTGAATAGGTAGGAAGTGAGTTTTGATTGTTTAGAATCGGTAAACAGTGAACTTTTCTTGGTTTGATTGCGTAATCAATGAATTTCGCTTGTTTGAGTCTATGTTCAATGAATATTGCTTGGTTTTAATTGGTGGCCAGTGAAATTTCCTTGGTTTGAATTGCTGTTAGGTGAACTATGCGTGGTTTGAATCAGTGGTCACTGAATATTACTTGGTTTGAATTAGGGGGCAGTGGACATTGCTTGGTTTGGTATTGGTGGTATGTGAATGTCGAGGTATACCTGTGAAGACTCGTTCAATGCAAGGGCGCATACATAAGCACGGGCAGATAGCTGACCCGAGGCCGCTTGCGATATGCTCTGAGGCAATTAAAGGAGTCGGAGGCTGCCTCCTTGATTTTTATATAGAGTGCGATTTACGGTTGACCGGGATTTATCTAATGGCTTGCCAAGTTTCAATTCAAAGGATATATAAAGAACAGACCCCAAATATAATTTTAATATATATAATAAACAAATTACTCGATAAGAATAGTTAATTGGATTATGACAATTTAGAATATGACAGAGTTAAGCAAGAGGAGCAAAATTAACGTTAACTCGAACAAGAGATATTAACAACGATTGAGCAGGAAGTCAATTCAAATGTGGATGCGGATGAAGATTTACAGGGTGTAATCAGGGGATTACAACGCAAGATCGCTTTACCTAGAAGCGTGGTGATGATCTGGGGGAGGGGAGATAAATGGCAAATGATGTCTTCAAGAAGATACTTAGGGAGTCCTAAAGAGGAGGACTCGTAGATGGGGGTTTTAAGTACTTCTCGTTGAAGAACGAGATTTTTTATGATCCAGAGAGATGGAATCTCAAACACAAGACAGTTCTACGACTCCGCAGGGAGTCTCATGCACGAAGGAGCGGGAGTCTTGAAGGGGGTCTAAGATGAGGGGGGCCGTAGAGTTCTCCGGGAAGAAGGGGGTCCAATATGAGGGAGGCCGTAAAGTTCTTCGGGAATAAGGTAACCCGAAAGCTTCCCTTAGAACAGGAGCCAAAGCTTTACGAAGGAAGATCTGCTGGTGAGATATTCACGACGAGGTATGACTCGAACAGGTGTTGCGTGACTTTGCGGGGTAACATACAAAACAGTCTTAACGGAGGGACTGGCAGACTCTCAATCTCCTCGAGAAATAGCGGACTCAAGGTTAAATAGCCAGGTGGCTGGTCCGATAGATAGCCCCAGAGCATGGTCATCCCAAGAGGATTCTCGACGACAGTCTATGTAAGCTTACTTCGAGATAACGAGTCGGATCGGACAGCGAGCAAAGTTTGCCTCATTATATGGGAGTAGGGTTAGGATGGCTGCACTCGTGGTGAAATAGACATGCCTGGAAAACATGGGGGCGAGAGCTTAGCGTTAGCGCTGGTGAGGAGGAGCAAGGAGCGTCTGAAAGCAAATAAGGCTGGGTCGGGTGACTCAGCGCAGGACTGCTTCCTCCTCGATGGTTCTAAACTTCTCACGCCAAAGAGCACGTGGTTTAAAGCTAAGGGGCTGAAAAGGGTATTCCGAGGGGGCTTCCTCTCACGCTGGTTCTTCGAGGGCAATCCCTCACGTTAAATTATGCTTAGATTGAATCTTTGTAGAGAGAATTTGGCTTGATTTGAATTGCTGGTCATTGAATTTTGTTTTGTTTGGATCTGTGGTCAGTTAACTTTGATTAGTTTGAATCGGTGGTCAGTGAATGCTGCTTGGTTTTTATCTTGAATTTCAGTGAACCTTGCTACGCTTACATAAGTATTAAGGGAATGCGGCTTGGTTGAATCAGTGATGAGTAACTTATGATTTGTTTGAATTCTGCATTGTTTCCTTCAGTGTTGAGTGAATTTTGGGTGGTTTAAATCAGTAAAGAGTGAACTTTGCTTGGTTTTAATCGGACACAGGGAAATTTTCTTGATTTGAATCGGTGGCCAGACAATGGTGATTCGCTTGAATCGGCGATTACTAAATATCTCTTGGTTTGAATTCCTTGTCAATGAATTTTACTTGTTTGAATAGGTGACTAGGGATATTTTCTTGGTTTGAATAGGTAATGAGCAATTTTGCTTCGTTTGCAGGGGTGTTCAGCAAATTTTGCTTGTTTGACTCGGTAGCAAGTGAATTTTACTTCATTTGAATGGATACTGAGTGAATTTTGCTTGTTTGTATCGGTTGCCAGTGAACTTTTCTATCTTTATATCAGTAGTGATTAAATTTTGCTTAGTATGAATCTGTGGTTAGTTAACTTTGCTTAATTGTAATCAATAGCCACTATATTTTGCTTGGTTGAATTGACGGTCATTGAATTCGTCTTAGTTTGATTCAAAGGTCAGTGAATTTTGTTTAATTTGAATCGATGATCGGTGAAGTTTGGTTGGTATGAAGTTTGAGTTCAGTGTATTTTGCTAAGATTGAATCTCTCATGAGCAAATTTGCTTGGTTTTAATCGGTCATGAGTAAATTATGCTGTGTTTGTTTTTGTGTCAGTAAATTTTGCTTGGTTTGATTCGGAGGTGACTGAATTTTGCTTAGTTTCATTCGTTACTCAGTGAATTTAATTAATTTGAATAAGTTGCCAATAAATTTTGTTTGATTTCTCTGGTGGTCAGTGAATTAAAATTTTCTTTGGTGAGTAGATTTTGCTGGGTTTAAATCGGTGGTCAGGGAATTTTGCATGATTTGAATATGTAATGAGGGAATTATCTTTGGTTTGAATAGTAGTAAGGGAAATTTTCGTGCCTTTAGTCGGTAGTGGGTATATTTTGCTTGCTTTGAATCGGTGGGTAGTGAATTTTGTTTGGTTTGTACAATGGCTAGTGAATCTTACTTGGTTTGAGTCGACGGACATTGAATTTTCCTTGGTTTGAATTAGGGGTCAGTGAAACTTGCTTGGTCTGAATCGGTGGTCAGTGGAGTTTGTGCTTAGGTTGATTCTGTAGTCAGTGAAATTTGTTTGGTTTGAATCGGTGGGGAGTGAATTTTGTTTGGTTGGAATCTGGGGGTCAGTGAATTTTGTTTTGTTTATATCGGTGTTGAAAGAATTTTACTTGGTTTGAATCCCTAATGAGTAAATTATGTTTTATTTGAATTGGTGTAAAATCGCTTGTTTTTCATCGCTGATGAGTGACTTTTGCTTGGTTTCAATCGGTGGTGAGGGAATTTTGCTTGGCTTAAATCAGTACAGAGTGAATTTGTCGTTGTTGGAACGGTGATGAGTGAATTTTGCTTGGTTTCAATGGATGGCCAATGAATTTCACTTGGTTTACATCGGTATGAATGAATTAAGCTACCTATGAATCGGGCCTAAGTGAATTTTGCTTGGTTGAATAAATCGCCGATGAATTTTGCATGGTTTGAATAGATGGTCAGTAAATCTCGCGTGCTTTAAATCGGTGATAAGTAAATTTTGCTCGGTTTGAATCGGTGCGAAGTGAATTCTGCTTGGTTTAATTTGGTGATGAGTAAATTTGCTTAATTTGCTTCTGTAGCGAATGGATTTTGCTTGGTTTGACTCAGGCGAGTAAATTTTGCTTGGTTTGTATCGGTGATATAGGCATGAGTTAGAGGTTGTGGTTGTAGAATAACTAATATACCGAGATGCTCAATATTTACTAATGCATGAGTGTTTATACTGAATGTTCTTCTGTATATTTCGCTCAAAACGGAAAATAAAGTTATTAAATGTACTTCAAAGTAATTAACATAATTAAGTTGCAAATTCTATTCGAAATTTCGGAAACATACTATTACTAATATATGTAATAATAATAAATTTAAATTCCCCTTAAATTATTATCCAATTCGTTTTATAGGCCATCTCTCATAAGTTCCGCTTCGCCGCCAATGTGGAATTACGTACATAAAAGACTGAAGTAGACAAATTTTAAGCTCATGGGCATTTATTTTACTCATTGATTCAAATTTACTTAATATAACCTTTGACATTTCTTATATCTTCTCAAAAAACTAAGAAACAAGAGGTTAAGGATATATTTTTTTGCTAAAATTAAACCTCAACTGAAAATAAAAATCCATCTATTAATATTTATTATTAACCCTTATGGAATTTGATTTATTGACGACGTAACTTCCTTTGAGATATCTCGTCCATGCGACCGCGAATCGAAATTCTCCTCAGCAGATTCCCTTGAGGAATTATTGCCTCAAAATCTTTGTTCTCCGAATGTAAAATGAAAAAGTAGTTGTTAGTGCTAAAAATATCCTAGCAATCCCCCAAATTAATCAAAATTGAACATTAAAAAAAAAATCAAAATGAGTTGGTGGTTTTTTGTTTTGACCCATGTTCAATACAATATAGTGAATACACAAAAAATAAAGACCACCAACATATTTATTTACCAATAAACAAAATACAAAATACACAAAAAATAAAGACAACAAACATTTATTTACCAAAAAGGTTATCAAACCCAGTGCGTAAAT
This sequence comes from Ceratothoa steindachneri, assembly GCA_963969495.1. Taxonomy (NCBI): domain Eukaryota; kingdom Metazoa; phylum Arthropoda; class Malacostraca; order Isopoda; family Cymothoidae; genus Ceratothoa; species Ceratothoa steindachneri. The sequence continues at coordinate 6,366,450 of OZ018330.1, forward strand.
ATCCGAGTCTCACAAACTAAGCAGTAAAAAAGTTAGTGATATTTGTGAAACTGGCGTTTAGCTTTTAAGATATGATCAATACTTGCTTTGTAATTGCTGTATCCAATCAAGTGAATTGCCTTCAAATGTTCATTTGTAGCACAGTGCAGCGGCGGGCCAGATGAACTGAAAAAACTGGCCGTAGTTTGGAGACCCCTGCTCTAGTGTAACAGACCTTTTCTCTGCATTGCAAACTCCTATCAATCATCCTAGCTAAAGGTAGCGAATAGACTTCTGACATCATATCAAGAATAATTACGAAAATAAAATGATAGATGAGTTACAGGGAGATTAGGAAAAAGGAAATCTCACTAAGCATCAGAACAGTAAGTAATAAGTAAAGAATTGAGGACTAGTGAAAAGCTCCCTCTTTTGGTTTGTCATGGGAAAATTCCACTCTTCTGTTTTCGGGGGATTCTTAGAGCAATTAGGATGTTTGTGTCGTAAAATTGCTCATAGTCTGGTCCAATAATTATTCTAGTCCTTGATCTGGACACACCGCTTTTGTTTAAGTGGATGGTATTGACCCTATGACTCAATCTACGATCATATATGTATATATATATAGGTAGGCTTTAATTCCTATTGAAAATGCGAAAGCTGCTTAGAGGCGGGTTGTGCCGTAGCTAGGATTCTCACTATAAAAGTCCCACTTGTTACTGGGGCGAGGTTTGTGATTGTTGAATTCTAAGAGTGCATAATACTGGTGGAATAAATTAGCCGAAGGGAATCTTAATTAAAGTCTTGCCAAGGGTACGTCAAAAGAAAGGAGCCACAAATAAACACACGTACAAAAAATAAACTTTACTTTACACAAGTATAATAATTAGCAATAGTTAAACGGGCAAAATTAAGGATTAAATATTAAACACACACGTTAAGCGTCTAGATTTATAATGACTGAATGGGAGTATCAATCACTGTTAATTAAATAGGTAAGTTAAAAATAGAGGGACACTGGGTTTACAGATTACCATTAATTGTGATTGATTGGAGAGACGACTACTCAGGTCCAGACAGGGTGGTTCGGGTGGCGTTAACATGAGTTCTCGGGGAGAGGGGGGATAAGACGACGGGTTCGGGGCTGCTGGCTGCAGTTCTGGTTCGTTCACTCGTAACTGGATGTGAAACTAACAAATAGTAACTTCCAGTAACTATTTGGATGTTTCTTTTCTTTCTTAAGTTACGTTGAGCAACAGAGCGTATTCTTTTAGTCACAGACTCTGCGGGGCAAGATTTAAGTCAGGAACACTTTGAGACAGCGACCAAGTTGTCTCGGTGGCGCGTTGGCAGTCAATATGTTACGGCAACGACTCTCCTTCAACGTAAGAGTTACGCGTTACGCGAGTTGGTTTGGGACACTGCTCTAGAGGGATGAACGGCGTTATTATTTATACCGTAGATTGTGGGAAATCGAGAGAGAGATTCTATTCACGACAATTCGCTTATCGCAGCGCCTTCTGGACAATCTCCATGGTATCATAAAGAAGGCAAATAGAATTTAGGCTTCTCTGTGAGATAGGCCTTCTTTTGTCAGACTTCCTGTAGCCAGTTGGGGCAAGGGGGGGGGGAGACGAAGGTCAACTCAAACGACAAATTTCTTTCGTTCCCATGATTGTCTGGCGGCATGCGAGTATGTACGTTCCATACCCTCATACGCCTACCTATTTTGATGAACATTATTCCTCCTATGAAATAAGGAATAATGTGAAAATTATCTTCCTTGACTCGAACAATTAAGTCGGTAATTTTATCAAAACCCTTAGGGATTTACCTTAGTATCTAATGGCTACAAAATACTACTGCTACGTCAGTTTCTCTAATTTACATATACAAAACAAAACAAAACACATATGGAGTACAGGCAAGAAATAATTATTAATACAAAGAGATACACACAAAAAAAATTAATAATTGACTATTAATTGCTATCTGAAATTAGTTTCTCGAAAGGCTATCTGCGAGTACATTGTCAGACCCTTTTAAATACCTGATTTTATAACGGTACTCAGCTAGCAATAATGACCAGCGCATTAGCCTGCCGTTTTGGTTTTTACAAGTTTTTAAGTAGGCTAACGGTCTATGATTATTCTCTATGAGGAATGGACGACCTACCAGATACATTCTAAATTTTGTAATCCCAAAAACAATCGCAAGAGCTTCCAGTTCTACCGTAGCGTATTCCCTTTGGCGAGCCGTCAGTCGGCGACTCGCATAGCTTATAGGAGCGGGTTCTTGGTCCTCGTCGTATTGGAGTAATACGCAGCCAATACCCAGTTGGGAGGCATCTGTCCTTACGCCAAATTTCTTTTGAGGGTTCAGCAGTTTCAAGATTGGGGCGGAGACTAGCTTCTCTTTGAGCTCTTTAAAGTGCGCTTCGGCGTCCGGGTTCCACCGGAGGGGGTCCGAGGGTAGTAAGAGTAGAACTTCATCTCCGGGCTTCAGTTTTCTGTGTTTGGCCTTAGATCAAAGTATGTCCGATAGTTTTCATATTAATTTCGGAATTTCTGACTGCTATGTCAGAACACCTTTTTAATCTTTCCCTTAATTCGAGGACGAAGAAATAATTGTTCCTTAATTCTAGGACAAAAACGGGAATTTGTCCATAACTCCTTCAAAATACTGAGGGGCCCCCGCACGTTTCTTCCGTATAGGAGCTCAAATGGGGAAAATCCGATGGTCCTATGGGCAATTTCGCGGCATGCGAATAATGCAACTGGAAAATATCGGTCCATTCTTGGTGTTGTTCCATGCAAAGCTTCTGGAGGACGCTTTTCAAGGTCGCATTGAACTTTTCGCACATGCCGTTCACGCTCGGATGGAAGGGGGTGGTAAAAATAGGTTTAATTTGGAGCAGGGTGTTCACGTGTTCCATGAGCCCAGAGGGAGATTAGCGGCCTCTATCTGACAAGATTTCTTTGGGCAATCCTACTCTAGAAAAAATGGAAATAAGGGCTTCAGAGCAAGAGATACTATCGATCTTTTTTAGAGCGACAGCGTCTGGGAATCGGGTAGCGCAATCAATCAATGTTAGTACATGCGTATGACCTTCGGCGGAAGGGGGGTGAATTGGTCCGATGAGGTCGATGGCGACTCTCGAGAAGGGCTCTTAAATGACTGGGGTTCTTTGCAAGGGAGCTGGGGCTATTCGACCTTTTGAAGTGGTTTTCTGGCACAAATCGCACGTTTTGCAGCATTCTGCAATATCTTTGGCTGCACCGGGCAAAAAAAAGTATTTAAATACTCGCTGAGAAGTCTTGTTATGACCGAAATAACCGGCCATGGGACTTTCATGTGCTACTCACAGGATTTGGTCTACATGTGTGTGCGGAATACACATGACCTTGGAAGGTGGGTCCGACTCATCTCGCGAGGTGCGAAACAGAAGGGAGTCGTTAATGATGTACCGTATATGACGGTTCCCTCGAACGATCACCTCTTCGTTCTTTCGGGCCTTTTCCCAAAGGGATTGAAGTAAAGGGCAGCTCTGTTGAGCTCTGAGGAATTGTGCATTACTTGTTGGAACCTCAAAAAGAGCCTCTGGGGTGAACAAGCGTGTTGGGGAAGAGGCCTCGCGGCTGGATTGCGCTCGAGTGACGACAGCTTGAGTCACTTCACTCAGGGAGAGTAGTGCGCTCTGGCCAATGAGTACCGAGCAAAATTTGATGGGGTCTGCCACTACATCGGCCCAACCAGTGAAATATTTACACTGTATATGGCAGCCGATTACCGGGAATCTATTTTCTCGACCCAAGAAGTCGTGTACAATTGCGTACTTCTTATGTTGGGGGGTCGACAGGGGGGAGCAATTTGTCCGACACCTCGATGCATATGCACCCTGTGTCTCTGACCAGGGTGGACATTTTACAGCCATTGATCGAGCCAGTTTCGAATTTTAGTCCCACGCAGGAACTCTTGTTGAACAGGAAGTTCACTTGAAATTCCTGTGGGGATGGAGACGAGGGGGATGACGTAAGCGCGGCCGGCTGTTCCGGGGGAAGGGTAGCAGTTACTTGGTTGACTTGTTGGCTCTGGGTGGGACGTAGGCTGGAATTATGTACACATTGGGACTTATAATGGCCGGGGGAACCGCAGGAGCAGCATATAACCTGCTTATTCTGATGCTGGTTATTGTAGGAGGTATTGAAGACTGGGGGTTTTCTGTCTTCGTGGGCTACAAAAGGCTTATTCTTTGTCCTGAACGGAACTGTGGTCTTTATCAATGGAGGAGGTTTCGTTTGTTGGGACTTCCATTGACTAAATTTATTCTTCGGGGACGGGGGACTATTCTTCCGGGTATTCTGTGGGTATAGGCGATGATTTGTGGCATGAAGATCAGCTTCCTCGAGGCATTCTTGAAAGGTAGAGGCTCGGCGGTTTTGCACGAATGTTCGGATCTCCTGGGGGAGGGTGGACAATAGCTGGTATTTTAACATAAAGTCAATCAGGGCCTCATACTCCGATTCGACTTTAGAGGATTCTAACCAGAACTGGAGGTTTCGCTTCAGGATATATCCAAAATGTCGGTAAGTTTGACCGGGCTGGATTTTAGCCGATCTAAACTTAGCGCGGTAGAACTGAGGGTTCAAGTTAAAGGCGGATAGCAATTCGGCCTTCAAGGTGCTATAGTATATTGTAACTTCATGTGGTAAAGAGATGAAAATTTCTCTTAAGCGCGCCCTGAGCAATGGGAGCAATCTACTCACTCCTTCGGATTCTAGGGCCCATCCGTTTACCTCGAAGATCTTTTCAAAATGTGTTAAGTATGAGCACAAATCGTCTCCGTCTATATATTGGGTAAGTTTCACAGCGGGGGCCTGGGGTTGATGATCACGAGATCCAACCAAACTGACTTCAACTTGGTCTCTGCTTAATTCCCTTTCATGTTTTCGAATCCTTTCTCTTTCTTTAAATTTTTCTTTTCTCACTCCCCTTTCTAACACTTCTTTTCTTCTCCTTTCTTCCAATTCTAACGCTTCTTTTCTTACTTCCATTTCACGTGTTCTTTCCTCTCGCTGTTCACTTTGGACGAATTCCTTTAGTTCCTGTCCTGTAAGACCGAGAGCTTGTCCTTGCTTGACGAAAACTTCGACGATTGTAAAGCCATTGCTGCTCTTGCTGATGCAACTGGTGACTCACAAAAGAACTTATGCAACTGGTAAGAGAATTAGAAGCTGCGATTGTTCCTAACCGATACAATCTAATAACTAACACCCCAAATAATGAATATTTTCCTAGCTTTGCTTTTGCTATCTGGAAAGGATTATTAATGGGTATTATTTATATTTCTTTCGGGAATAGACTCTAATTATTAAAATTTACGTTAGTTTATTTGGGCTTTCTTGGACGTTGGCAATTTTTAGGCTATATGAGTTCGCTTCCTCAAAAATTTAACCCATTAAAGCTGACACCACTTTTATATATGTCGTAGAATTGCTCATAGTCTGGTCCAATAATTGTTCTAGTCCTTGATCTGGACACACCGCTTTTGTTTAAGTCGATGGTATTGACCTTATGCCTAAATCTACGATCATATATATATTTATATAGGTAGGCTTTAATTCCTACTGAACGTGCGAAAGCTAATTAGAGGCGGGTTGTGCCGTAGCCAGGATTCTCACTATAAAAGTCCCACTTGTTACTGGAGGAGGTTTGTGATTGTTTAATACAGGTGGAACAAATTAGCCGAAGGGAATCTTAATTAAAGTCTTGCCAAGGGTACGTCAAAAGAAAGGAGCCACAAATAAACACACGTACAAAAAATAAACTTTACTTTACCCAAATCTAATAATTAGCCACAGTTAAAGGGGCAAAATTAAGGATTAAATATTAAACACTGACGTTAAGCGTCTAGATATATAATGACTGAATGGGAGTATCAATCACTGTTAATTAAATAGGTAAGTTAAGAATAGAGGGACACTGGGTTTACAGATTACCATTAATTGTGATGGATTGGAGAGACGACTACTCAGGTCCAGACAGGGGGGTTTGGGTGGCATTAACACGAGTTCTCGGGGAGAGGGGAGATAAGACGACGGGTTCGGGGCTGCTGGCTGCAGTTCCGGTTAGTTCACTCGTAACTGGATGTGACACCAACAAATAGTAACTTCCAGTAACTATTTGGATGTTCCTTTTCTTTCTTAAGTTACATCAACAGTGCGTATTCTTTTAGTCACAGACTCTGCGGGGCAAGATTTAAGTCAGAAACACTTTGAGACAGCGACCAAGTTGTCTCGGCGGCGCGTTGGCAGTCAATATGTTACGGCAACGACTCTCGTTTAACGTGAGAGTTACACGATACGCGAGTTGGTTTGGGACACTGCTCTAGAGGGGTGAACGGCGTTGTCATTTATACCACGGACTGTGTGAAATCCAGAGAGAGATTCCATTCACGACAATTCGCTTATCGCAGCGACTTCTGGACAATCTCCATGGTATCATAAAGAAGGCAAATAGAATTTAGGCTTCTCTGTGAGATAGGCCTTCTTTGGTCAGACTTCCTGTCGCCGTTTGGGGAAAGGGTGGGGGCGTGGAGAGAAAGGAGAAGAAGGTCAACTCAAACGACAAATTTCTTTCGTTCCCACGATTTTCTGGCGGCATGCGTGTATGTACGTTCCATACCCTCACAGTTTGTTTGAGTAGTCTTTAATAGGTTACATACAGCGGAAATGTATAGATATCGTCCTAAAAACACGTTTACTGAAAAAGATTCATTTAATACCCGTTTGAAGCAGCTAACCGAGCCAAGACTTAAACTTGGAGGTATATGCCACAGTGAAATGAAACAGAGATTTAATGGGAGAGTTTTAAGATTTAGGGGAAGATGGCCTTCCCACATGGATAGATACACATGCTGATATAAGGATCTTGAGATGTATCTAAAAATATGTCCAGGATTAACATACAAATACAGTGAGCGGATCGTAATTCGTTCGCAAGATGACTCTCAGGAAAAAAAATTAGAGTTCTTTTATTTTGGGGATATATTCGTGAAATTTGGGCCAATTTTTCGTTATGGCATTTTCTGTCAATCTCACTCAATGAACCCGTCTGTGGCCAATATAACAGCCTCCAAGTCACCTCGAAATTGACCACAGGCCTTCGTCACCATCTCCCGTTTTAGGCCCCGAAAGGTCCAAGTAATCCTGGCCCTCAGCTCGTCTTTCGTGTTGCAGGTGGATTTCGTTCTCTCGTTCCACCAGGCCTACACAAAGAAGTCAAGGAGGGGTTGTAGTTAGCCGAGTTTGGAGGCCAATGGCTGGTTCTGTGTTAAAGAGAAAGTTCTCCGTATGCCAGGCTGGTGTGGCAGGGCGCAGAGTATTGCTGCTACACCTAAGGCCTCCCTGTACCAAGCTGTTTGATTCAGGCTTCACTACCTCGCTCAGAACACGGATGTAACCGTCGGTGTTCAGAATGAGGTTTTCAGAGAAAATGTGGTGTGGCATGATGGCAACTTCACTGCTCAAGACAGCAAAAACTATGATTTTCTCTGGAAAATTTCATCTGCATGACTCGGGGCACGTCCTTGAGTGCAGACGTGAACCACCTGTTGTTTTGGGAGTTAATCTTCTGCCTTGGCAGAAATTCTTTTTTGCAGAGAAAAACCACAGCGTGTATGGTTTTAACGGGTGTTTTAAAATTTTTCTTAGCTACTTGGTATACTTGAGTCACTTTTCTTGTGTCGCCTTGGAGAAAAATGATCCCTTCCTCATCTTGTATGAAAAGTAGCGAATTTCCTTATGAACCATTCGTCTGACGAATCTTTCATCCGCATCTTTCTCTCTTGCAATGGCTGGCTCACATCCACATTCTAGGATCATTGTTAATGATCTCCTCGATATCAACAACGAATCCCAGCGTTCTAATTGCCTAAGATTATCTACCATAGGATTTCATCTCTGCTGTCACCAAGTAATCAAATCCTTTGACCTTTTACACTATCCTCTTGCTGACGTTGAGGAAGTCTGAATCCTCTTTGTTTGTCCTTCTACCCTGGATCCCATTGACTCCATGCCTTTTCCATAAATTGGGGTGTTTAAAATTTTTCATAGTCAAATATTCTGCCCCCCAAAACGATAAAAAACAAGGATTCCTAAAATTAGCAGTTGAAAATTGCGAACAAAAACCGTCCGCCCCCTAAACATAAACGCGCGCGCAAATGGGGGGTGGGGGAGTGTCATGTGTTTTTATGTTTTATGGACAACAATTATGCAGCTGAAGTCTGGATGATTGGGTGCTCTACCTTCCCTCAGGTAGGGCTTGATTATTTATTTTTTACTGAGCACTTAGTAAGTAACAACAAGCAACGCAGGGACAGAGTGAGAGAAAAAAACAGAGTGAAAGGATATATGCAAGAATATAGACATGAACATAAGATATAATGTTTATTATTTAAACAAATACGAGCCCCCCCCCCCCCCACTTCGAAGGCATCCACCTGAAAATTTTGGAGAAGTCCATAAGAAAAATGGGGAAATTTTCTTGGGACTTGTTTATTTTTAACCTCCTTTTTTAGGGAGATGCAGTAAAGTGGAATTTGACAACCACCTCAAAGTCAACCCGAAACTTCACTCATCTGGCGACTGGCCACAAGCTGATGTGGCGTAACTTCGCACCACTTAGACTTGACTCTGACGTAGTGTATGTATGACCGGTGGATAACCCAATTCGAGTAAGGAATGTACTTCTGACACACATTTCCCTATTTTTGTACACGTTTCTAAATATTGATCTTCTATCATACACTTCACAATTTGCGTCATCCTGTTCCAATTCCAACCATTCGAAAATGCTTACGGGTTACGGGACAGCGGATCAATGATCCTCATTTGGAGTTCTTTTTCTTCTTAACTATTCCATTTTCTCTCTCTGCGCACGCACACCTTTGTCAGTAAGATTTATTTTCCCATTAGTGTAGCGGCATCGCCTCGTCTCAATTAAATGTTTCCCCGATGGTCTTAGTTTCCATAGCAACGAATAATTAGGGAATGGCATTGATTCCTCCTCGGTTTGAGCGCGATGAAACTTAGTAAGGCTCGGTTCCTCCGGGCTGGGGAGGAGAGGAAGGAAAATTACTAAGTGGCCGGGTAATTTGAGCCCCTCTCGGTTTTTCTTTCTACCTCGCACTCTCACTCTCGCACACACTCACCCACTATTACACACTAACCACACTCTCACGCCCTCTCTCATGCACAATCTAACACAAATAACAGCCTCTTACTATCACACACTCTCTGATTTTCTATGTGTGTATCTTCCTCTTTCTCTCTTTCTCTCTCTCTCTCTCTTTCTCTCTGCTCGTGTATTTTATCTCAATTTTGCACAACGTGTTTCTCTACGTCTCTCTCTCTCCTCCACTCTTGCTTTCCTTTATTTACATTCTCTGCCCAATCTTTTCTTTCTCGCCCTCTATTCCTTTATCTACCTTTCTCTCCTCCTACATCAATAAAATTTTCTCACCTTCCCTCTCCCCTCTTTACTATTAAGACGATATCTTCACCTTCTCTATATCTTCTTTATCTCCCCTCCCTTTGTCGCCTCTCCCTCTCTCCCCCTTCTCCCCTATGACTACTTATCCATCCCTCTCACCATCTCTCTCTCTCTATCACTCCGATTTCCGTCTCCTTTTCTCTCTTTCACCCTATCTCTTTCCATCACCTTTTCTCTATCTCTCCCTCTCGCTAACAATCTTTAATTCTATCTTACTCATTCTCTCGCTCCCATTCTCTCTCTCTCTCTCTCTTATACTCACTCTCATTCTTTCTCTCATTCTCTATCTAATTCTCTCTTCCAATATATCTCCCCTGATTCCCTCTAATTCTTCCGCACTCAGTCTATATCTCATTATCTCTCTTATTCTTGCCCAGCCTATCTTTCATTTACTTTTCTGATTCTCTCTATCAATCTCACTTTCCCATTCTCACTGTCTTATTCTCACTCTCTCATTAGCTCTCTTTTACTCTCTACCTTTCATTTCGCTCTCCTTCACTCTTATTTATTTTCATTCTCTATCTTATTCTTTCTGTTTCTGTTTCTCTCTTCCTTATATATCTCTTTGTGATTTCTGTCTCTGAGTGTCTCTCTTTTTCTTTGTCCGTCTCTCCTTCTCTTTCCCACCCTCCCTCTCCCCTACCAGCCTATCTTTCATTTACTTTTCTGATTCTCTCTATCAATCTCACTTTCCCATTCTCACTGTCTTAATCTCACTCTCTCATTAGCTCTCTTTTACTCTCTACCTTTCATTTCGCTCTCCTTCACTCTTATTTATTTTCATTCTCTATCTTATTCTTTCTGTTTCTGTTTCTCTCTTCCTTATATATCTCTTTGTGATTTCTGTCTCTGAGTGTCTCTCTTTTTCTTTGTCCGTCTCTCCTTCTCTTTCCCACCCTCCCTCTCCCCTACCATTCTTGTCACCTACCCCCCTCCCTCCATCTCTCTCACCCTCTCTTTTTCTCATTCCCAAGCAGAGGGACAGTCTGGGTAGCCTGTTACAAATGGGACCTAGAGGAGCTGCACCTCTTCATGGACTGAATGTAAATGTAGTTGACCTGACCTCTCCTGTAGGGTAAGAAAAATGGCTGGTGCACGTTTCCCGCTCCCGCTCACAGCTACTTTTTATTACCACTATCCTCCCAACCTTTTTTTCCACCCGCGCTTGGCATCAGGAGAAACTGGTCTCATCTGGACAGGGTTCGGTTCACTAGATGGCGATGGGCGTACCTCACGCCATCCCGGATCACCTAGCGCCGGGTTATGATAATAATAAGGGATCACCTACCCTACTCGTTAGTGTATCAGCCTACATCTACTTCTTTACATTACATACCCACCTAGTCTCATAAAAACTTGTTCTTCTCTGCACTGAGGATCTGACTGCACGGTGCAATATCATCCTCTCACAAGCACTTAGTCGAGAGCTGAAAGACTGAGGGGACTATTAGGCAAGGGTTGTGTTGGTCAATCGACCATCATCATCCTTTTTGTTCAAAGCTCCGGGACAAATTAGCCTGAATGGCTGGCATGATTCATCAAAGCCCATATTAGCTCGAACTCGTGGGCCAAGTAGGTGTAAATGATCACATTCTGTAATTTTCTGATCCTATGGAGACTTTTCTCTTAACTTCCAAAGATTTGGGAGCCCATAGAATCTACCTTCGATGAAACCTTTTTTTCTAAACTTATCATGGCTATAGTGAAGGAAATGGTGGGCGACCGCAGCCGCATGGAGATCCGCCTCCAATCGCGGCCTCGCCCTTCCTTGGGAGGACCTGGGAAAAGGAGACACCCCTTCGACCTGTGAGGGCGTTCCAAAGGGGACACTCCTTCGACCGGTGGGGGGCGTTCCAAAGGAGACACCCCTTCGATCGGTGGGGGGCCTCCCCTCTCACCATTTTCATGCGAAAACGGGGCTTCCCCTTTCTATCTTTGGATGTGCTCTGTTTGCTCAATTTGGTGTCTTTGCTTTCTGTGCTCTCTTTTCAATCTTCGCTCTTTTCCTCTCTTTCTTCTTATTTTCTCTCTTTTTCTCATATATATTTTCTTTCTTTTCTCTACAATCATTGACAAAAGTTTTGAGACTACTTTATTTTTTCATATAAGAAAATTAATAGAAATAATTAAACATTGCTCTTTGTTTTTCTGTTTGTATTATAATTGAAAGGTGAAATAGACAGAAATTTAGAACCAAAACCCATTTTTTTTTAAAAGAGAAAATAATTCACATTAGTGTCCCTTTTCCCCCAAGAAAGCAGCATTTATTTTTGGCATGGAGAAAACCAATTTTGTGATGATATCATGACTGTTATTAATCCATTTTTGTTCAATAAGATCACAATTCGATGGTTTCTTTTTGATTAACGCTAACAAATTCTCTATTAGGTCAAAATCTGGTAAATTCCAGGCGAAGGTCCCAAAAGTTCCAGATTTATAAGCCAAGAACTTTATTATTGAGTTTGCTTGTGAGAAGCTGGACAATGATAATGAAACCATAGTTAATCTTCAAATTGGTCCTAATTTTGGGGAATGGTGCCGCAGAAGGGCGTTTTGCTACCATTTTGAGTTTATGGCACTTGTCTTGGGGAAAAATTGTGAGTGCTCTAGTTCCCTTAGATGTAGGGCAACTCCAGCTAAGGAGAGTGTCCGGATAATTCACTGTGGGCATGACACAGCACTTATGAAACTCTCTCCTTTTCTCCTCCTAATGATGGATCCTACAGAAGCGCCTAACAAAAGCGAAGGAGATTCATCAGAGATAATAACTTTGCCCGACTCTTCCTCGTCAATTATTCATATTTTCTACAAGATTGGAGCCTATTTGTAACGTTCTTCTTGCTCAGATAAGGCCTCTTCACGGCATTTCTAGACTTAAAACCAGATTTTTTTTTAATGCTGAATTTTTTAAATTTTTATTCAACTTGTAATTATTTAACATATGGAATAATTGCTGGAATAAGGTAAATTAAAAATTAATAAAAAATTACATTTATATTAAGCTAAAACTTTTGCCCATGACTGTATTCTCTTTCTTTTCTAAAGTCTCTCTCATCTCCCCCTCTTTTTCTTCTCTCCCTTCTTCTTCTCTGTCGTTTCCTCTCCAGTTTCCCAATTCCTTTCTGGTTTCCCCCTTCTCTTTTACTCATCTCTACTTCTCCTCTTTCTCGTTTTTTCCATGTCTCACTTCCCCATTCTGTCTCCGTCACTGTCACTCAACTCATTCTTTATTTAGTCCCCTGAATCCTCTCACTATTTATATATCTCTCCGTCTCTGTCTCTGTCTTGGTCTCGGTCACTCTCTATTTAAGTATCTCTCTGTCTCTCGCTTTGTGTCCTTCTCTTTATTTACATGTTTGCATCGCTCTATTTCTCTTTATCCTTCTCATTTTCTCTTCGTGTGTGTCTATATCCTTCTGTATGCCTGTCTCTGTATGTATCTCTCTATTTCCCTCTGTCTGCATGACTGTGGCTCTGTGTGTATATCTTTATCTCTTTTTCTGTCCCTTTTCACTCTCTCTCATTATTTTCTCCCTCCTAATTTTTGTATGTGTGTACTCTCTATTTATTTATTCGATTTTTTCTCCGTTCACTCAGTTTTTCTCTTTATTCTCTTTGCTCTCTTTGATCTATGTGCTGTATTTGATCTATCCGCTATATTTGCGCTAAGCGATCTATGTGTTCTATTTGCTAAACTTACTCTCTTTTTTCTTTGTGATATTCTTCCTCGTTTCTTTGATATTTTTCTTTCCTTCTCTCTCTTTTCTCTATTCTATTTTCAACCGCTCTCCTGCTGTGCTCCAAAGGCATATACCACTTGTGTTTTCATTATTTGGAGAAGCTATAAATACAGTACCTTTCATTTGTGTTGTGACTATAATCTTTCGTGTAAAAGGAGATAAAAACGTCCAGGGTTAGATAAATATAAATACAATCTTTGATAATGTCATTCGCTTCCGACACGCGCAAAAACTCCCATTTCCTCGGTGACATCGTAAATCTCGTGAATTACCATGCATGCGTCATTTTGATTGTTTTAATTGTGGAGCTTCTTTTAACTAAAAAATTATGTACCCATTATACTTGATAATATTAGAATTGCCTACTCTGCCTTTTAAATCAGGCCATCGATATAAAGATTGCAAACGCGATAGATGAAATAAGAGCCGAATTACGCGGTCTTGAGAGACTTTGCCTTCTCAAAACGTAAGAAAGGGAAAATGGCAAACAGATTTCGAGCAAAAGTTGATGCGCTGCAAGAGAGGCAAAATCACTTTAAAAAGCCAAAATACGGTCGTATTAAGAGAAATGCCGTGCATGAGTAAATTAGTAAAAACCTGTATCGTGGATTGCAATTTAGGCCTGTCTGAAACGGCGTTCGACCAATGAGGCTTTCAGAACAATATGGAGGTGTTTTGCTCAAACACTTTTGAATTGTCAATCTAAATCGAGGAGGAAACAGGATTCTTAAATAAAAAAATAAATATTACGAATTTAAAGATCGTAACCTGAGTAAACAAGGAAAAGTCTGTTTTCTCGGCGGTCTTATCAATAAAGTAATACAAGAGATCGAGAATTTGTAGGGACTATGGAATCTTTACCAGATTCGACACAGCTCTAAATGAAATTGAGTGCAATCATGTCAATTTATAATAATGAATTTCTGTCGAGAATAGATGCTCCTTGGGGTCATGTGGCCAGTCCAAACCACGAGGTCAGACTCCAGGTCATTCCACATCTGCATAACCCATGCGAATGTGGCGAATGCAGTGAAACCTGGTTTTTATAACCAAGTGCCCAACGCGCTCCTGAAGGCGAACAACCTCCCGCCAGTAGTCATGCCTGAAGACCCCGAGTACTTCAAGGCTTTCAAAGACTCTGTCATCAAAAATAACAACATCAAATCCGGTTTGAAGGAGATGATTGAAGCTCCATCATCGGAAGTGAGGATGGATCCTCCTCATCTAACAGCGAAGAGAGCCCCTGCACTCGTACACGAGCCACAAAGAGCAGGTCAAAGACCCCGAGCCCCCCTCCGAAAAAGCAAAACCCTGGGCCGAGTAAAATCGCCCAACCAGCCTCCAAACTAAAAAAAGGGAAGAAGAAACATAGGTAAAACAACTCACAATGTTACGTAACAAACTAAAATAATGGAGATCAACACCAACAGCTGGACGACGAAAGGAATTCTTTAGCGAAATGTATTCAGAGAAATTGATGCAGAAATCATACTGATTTCAGAACACGGGATCGACATGCGTAATACAGAAATGAAAATTTGGAACTACGATGTGTTGATCAGCAACTTTTCGCAAGAGCGGTACGATGCCGCCGCTATTGCAATAAAGAAAGGGATCAAATACAAGCAGATAAGTAATTTAGAAGAATCCTACCTCGCGATTGAGGTCGAGCTCGACTTAGGAAAGTTGGTCATTGCAACCGGATATCAACCACCAAGGAGAGATGTGTTGCCTATTCACACTCTCACTGGCCTATTTGGCAGAAGAGCCCACACTATACTAATGTGGGATCTGAACGCCAGATGCCGATAATCTGGTTACAGGACCTACAAAGGTATAGGGAGAAGCCTGGACCTGTTGCTTGACAGAAATATTGCCCAGCGGATAGGCTTCGACTTTCCCACCTATGTCAGAGAACGATGTGCCACAAAGCCAGACATCTGTCTGGTGAATCGTCAGCTACCGTTCAATTACTACATGGAACCAGTCCAGGTGCCATGTAGTGACCATATAGGGATCCTACTCACTATCAATAGGAACCTTATACAAGTCCCAGCAGTAGTAAGGAAGAACTACAGGCGAGCAGACTAGGCACGGTACGCGCACCTTCTTTAGGCCTACGATCTGCCCACCTGTATAAGGCAATTCTGGAGGAGATTGACGAGGCACTCGATGACCTTAATAACCAAATCATCGACGCAGATAGGGCTTATATCCCTAATTCCGCATATAGGACCATCTCGACCTACGAGTGGACCGAATATATGAAGGAACTGTACCGTGAACTGAAGATAGTGTATGAACCCAACATCATGAATGCATCGGTTCACTTGATGCAAAGAAGTACAGAAATCAAAGAAGAATTGAACCAGTTTATCCTCGAACAACATAACAGAAGATGGGAGGACGCGATCGATAGCCTCGATCACGAAGCAACTCCCAAAGAATTTTGCAAGAAGATCCGAATTCTTAAAGGATCGACTGGAAAAAAGCATAAGATCGAGCTACGGAAAGAAAACGGAGACATCGAAGAAGAAGAAGAAAAAGTTGAAGAGATATTCCGAAGTTATTGGGAAAAGATCTTCAGTATAACTGAAGAATAGAACGAAGACTATGACCTAGAGTTTGAAAGTAACATCATCGACGAGCTAAACGAAGAAATAGACAAGACGCAGCCTCATCACCAGGTGGATAGACAGCGTGACAGAGACGCCGAGATTACAGAAGAAGAACTACACGGCGCGCTTCGCTCATTCCAACAAAAAGCTCCAGGACAATCGGGGCTTACAGAGCTTAACTTTGAAAAGGCACCAGCCTGTGTCATCAAAGGAATGAGAAGAATATTTAAAGCCTGTCTCGATATGGGATACTTTCCGGACGCTCATAAAACGGCGAAGATGATTTTCTTGCTTAAGCACGGAAAGAACCCAAATTTGAAGGAGAGCTACCAGCCAATTTCACTTCTGGAATTTGGCGGGAAGCTCTTCAAAAAGATCCTCAACAAAAGACTGGTGTCTGACCTGGAGGAAAACTCGCTCTATAACCCACACCAATTCGGGTTTAGGAATAAGCGAAGTACGGAGATGGCGATTAACGTCATCACGGAAAAGCTAGCCCATGCAAAACGGGAAAAGAGTTACATAGACATTGTTTGTCGGGATTATCAAAGGCGTTCGATAAGGTGTGGCAACGGGGAATGCAGTACAAGATTTTACGACTGGGATGTTATAGAGAAACTCCGGCGGGAGTGTCTCTCATCCCTCAAATGCCGTGTTGGTTCGTAGGAGAAATTCCCTCCTCCCTCCCTTGGCGGAGGCTGTAACGGATCTGGCTGTTCCTTTTATATATTGTTGATCAAAATAGGGCATCGACAGTATAAGCCTGCCTCTTACAACGAAACACGTCATTCTCGATCGCGCTTCTTTTTCTCGACGAGCTTCCGGAAAGCTAAAATTATACCGAAGGATCTGAGGCCCAGTTAATTGCCCCATCTTTGGTTTCAGGACATTTTGTTTGCAATGAATACTCCCTCTAGTTAGTGTTACTACTAGAGGTTAAACTCCTCGTGGTTGAAGCCCCTTGAATAACCATCCCTTGAATAACGTAGAGCATATGCTCTAGTTGTAGAAACCACATCATAAGATGGAATAAGGCACACAAAGACACCTAAAAATGGGCACTTGGAAGTTTTATCAAATCTTATAATGTGTTCTCACGTTAAACCAAAATAACATTTGAAGTAAGCGAATCTGGAATGGATAAGTGCTCTCAAAAGAGCACTGTTACCACATAATCTTACCTCTCGTTTTGGAAAAAGTCCAAATAGGAAAGTGGTCAAATGACCGTTTTTCCGTAATCTGTTGTGACCCGTGTAAGCATTGCAATAATACAGTTAATTATTTCAAAATTAAAAAATAATAACGAGTGCATAAAAAATACAATCATGTCCATTAAAGAAATGAGCAGAAATTAATGCATAGTTATTTAAGAGCAGGTGATCTGAAACTAAGAACCATCGATGTCCTGAATTTTAGAGCATCGGCCCCAAAAGTAATTAGTTATTTTATAATATTAGATACCGCAAACATTATAATTTAAATATCTCCTAAGATCATGGAATAAACAGTTTAGTTAGATATAAAAGAATCTTTATTATTTCCTTTATAACTTTTTTATTTGTATGACTAATAATTTATTGCTTTATCTCAGTTAATTTGAGAAACTTTATAGCAGTTTTAAAGAGAAACAAAATACAGGAATATAGTAATAATGGTTGTATAATTACTATTTATATCTATTAAGTATTATATATTACTTTTATACTATTTTCTGAGATATTTATTTATTTATTTACTTGAGTTTTAATTTAGTTGTTAATTTTGGGGCATGTCGCCTCCTTTGCTATATTGAACTCTTGACTCCTTTGTGGATTATCGTTTATTTTTGTATTGTTATTTCTAGATTTCTTCTTAATTAGTTGTAATAATCGATATATCTTATTTATGTGTACACATCGTTTGGTTCTTCCCGGGAAAACAGTCTTCCACTTTGGAATAAGGCTCTCCTGGTGACATGTCTAGGTTTGCATCTATAAGTGGGAGTATTTCTTTTTCTACTTTTCTCGGGTCCTTCTCCCTAGCCTCTGGATGACCATATTCAATGGCTTCAGTCCTGCTTTTGGGTGCAGTTCCATCTGCCGAATGCCGTCCATCCTGCGTGCGCCAGCTATCAGAAGGGCAGCATCTGCTTTTGCCTGAGAGAGAAGTATAACTAGCTGCTGCATTACGACCTCCGGGTACAACAGTATTGAGCGTACCAGGGCAGTGCATAATTTTTTATATTGTCGGCGCTGAGGCTTTTGACTCTGTAAAGTTTTCAGGGCTCTCTCTTAGATAGGGAGACTCGCTGGTTGATATGCGTATTATAACCTGTTTTGGTGCTGCGCAAAACCAGGACTTTACCCTCGTTGGTATACGGGTGAAAATCTTCGTCAACTATGACGCCATCAAGTTTCAGGCGGTTAAATGGAAGGATTTGGAACTTTCGGCGGTTGGTCTTAATTTTCCACATTCTCTCGTATCGATTGATGATTTCGATTTCAGCAGCTGTCTCCCTTGCTTGCACTCCAACGTTCCTATAGGAACTGGGGATGATATGCGTGATGTCATCTGCAAACTGCAGGTACATCACTTCCTCCCCAACTGGAGCAGGTAAGTCACATGTGTATACCATGTACAACAATGTACTCAGAGAGCTACCTTGTGGAACACCCGCCTCGAGTTCGAACTCGAGTCCGCTGAAGTCCTTGATCTAGGTATGGGCTTTCCTCTCCATGATGTATCATAGAGGACCCTTACCAGGATCGGATTTAGCTGGAGGCCTAAGATCATGTATTGTAGACCTATCAGCCAAACGTTATCGAAGGCCTTTTATACATCACGCAACACACGTCTACGTATTTCACTTCAGCTTCACAGCGGGCGAGTTTTGGGTGAGAAGGGTGAGGGATGTATCAGTCCATCTTCTCTTGCGGAACCCGTGTTGCTGAGGGTTGTGTACTTCCAGCTCGGTTAGCTGGTCTTGAAACCTGTAATCCAGAATCTTCTCGTACAATTTGCCTAGGAACTCTAGGAGGGATATTGGCCTGTAATCCACCAGTTAATCGGGAACCTTCCTCCCTTTAGGAATAAAAATGATATTAGCCATTTTTAGACCATCGAGGAAGTAGCTTGTATTCAGGGGAGCGTCATAGATGTTTGCAATTTCATGAATGATCTGCCGGAGGGCATGCATAAAGTTATTTTTAGTGATGCCCGTCCATCTAGTGGCTTTTGTTTAAAGGTTTTTACAGTTGCCACGACCGCTTCTGTTGATATCGGTCAGCGATGGTTCACCATCTCCCTCCTTTTGTCGATGTGGGTTTGTGAGTTAGTTCGATCTATAATCTGATTAACATTTTCAATCAACGCACCTTCGAATTCCCGGTTGAATTCCGCATTATTCTCAAGTGTTGTTGAGAAGTTATCACTCCAGAGCGTACGGAACCTCTCTTACAGTACCACCGGATTCTACCTGCAGTCATCGCCCTCCTTAATGCGGGTCTTTTCTTTACGTGAAAGGCCTTTTAGTTTTTTTACTAGTCGCCAGAATCTTTCGACAGAATCTTTATAGCCTGCCTAAGTTATACACTCAGGCGTCGTAGCATCGAGCTTCTTCCACTATTATTACCTGCTCTTCTGATTTCCTCATACACCTCCCTGTGCTCCCCATAGTTCTCTTTCATCTTCTCGGTCAATCTGGGTTGTAGAGGAGTTTTGTACCCTTTCATAGGTACACACTCGCGGTCAGTCTCAGTGATGGAGGCTGTTATCCTCTCTAGTTCCCCGTCGATCTACTCTAATGTTGCGTCACTTAGGTCAGCTGGTTCAAATTATCCAAGGATTTCTCTGTAGCATCCCCAGTTAGCCGAAACTTAGATTTTGCGGAAACGGACCGGGAGCTGGATCGGTGCGAGCAAGATGGTTATCAAGATCGCTATATGATCACTTGGTACTGTTGAGCCAGGCTCGCTATGGTAGTTGAAGGGGAATCCATCACTTGTCATGATTATGCTTGGCCTTGCTTCTGCCCGAGAGGTGATATAGTTCGGAAAGTCAGGTCCTATCCTCTGGATGTTATACCATCTCATAATCATTTCCAAGTTATGGCCTCTGTTGTTCGTGTCTCCATTGCCAGCCGTTCTGCATCTGGCTTTGAGGTCGTCCTCAAGGAATGTCTTTCGGACGTGCCCGAGCAAGGTACAAAAATTTTTGAGGAGAAGGTACACTCGTAGAGGTAGTTGATAGGCCGCTGCTATCACGAGACTGCCCATTAATGTGTGCAATTCTACCGCCACAAAGGACTCGGCTTGTTCTGGAAAGCGCCTGAACAAGAGATGCCTTTTGATGGAAACGGCAGCACCGTCAATCATCACTTGGGAATGGTTCTTAGTAACAACTTTGTAGCCCGTTATCTTCAGTCGATAGGTGTTTGTGTCAATACCGCGTTCTGTGATTAAGAGGATATCGGAGTCAAGTACACGAAGTATATTGACACTTAACGTAAATGGATGGGAGATCCAGTTACGTTAAAGGCCATTTTTATCAACCTGTTTTTCGGGTTTTCCATTCTTTTTTTCTGGCTTTTAGTGTTTCTTCCTAGAAGACGGCTTTTTTACCGTTTCTCTTTTTCTAAAATTCTGCATGGTAAGCTCTTCAAATGTATCCCGGCAGAAGGTAACATTTTGGTTGAAGAGCGCTTCCTCGACAGTTTGCTCTTCGCATTGTGCGTGTACTCCCTAAAAAATGAACACGTTGGAGTCTTATAAAATCTTATAATGGAATCAGGGTAAACCAAAACAATATTCCATATAAAGGGAATATAAATGATAAGTGTTGTGGGGGGAGCACTGTTCACAAATTGCAAATATTTTCTCATGCATTGTAATGACAATTAAACAGCCTAGTTATATTCATTCAAATTGTCGTCATTCTCTTCTATCACTTCCTTAATTTTATCAGTAACTGAAATAAATAAACTTTTCTATCCTTATTAAGAATTTTAAAAAGAACTTTAAAAATAAATAAAACAGTGGAATATAGTAATTTTCAGTTAATAAATATAAAAATAGAGTTAAAGTCTACAGGAAATAATTACAATCTTATTGTGAGGGGATGCCCTCGAAGGACCAGCGTGAAAGGAAGCCCCCCCTCGGAATACCCCTTTCAGCCCATTTGCTCTAAACCACGTGCTCTTTGGCATGAATAATTTAGAATTTTCGAGAAGGAAAGAGTTCCCCGCTGAGCCACCCGACCCAGCTCTATTTGCTTTCGGGCACTTCTCGCTTCCCCTCCGCCGCAAAAACGCCAAGCTCTCGCACCCATGTTTACCAGGCATGTCTATTACCCACGAACGCAGCCGTACTAGCCCTACCTTTATATATTGAGTCAAACTTCGCTGTCGGATCCGATGCGTTATCTTGAAGTAAGTTTACATAGACTGCCTTCGAGAATCCTCTATGGACGTCCATGCCCTGGGGCTATATATCGGACCAAACACCTGGCTATTTAAGTCTGAGTCCAGCATTCCTCGAAGAGATTGAGAGTCTGCTACTCCCTCTGTTAAGACCGTTTTTTCTGTTCCCCCGCGAAGTCCCGCAGCTCCTGTTTGAGTCGTACCTCGTCGATAAATCTCACCAGCAGATCTCCCTTTGTGAAGCTTTGGCACCTGTAAAGCTATCGAGCCACCTTCTTCCCGGAGAACTATGCGGCCCCCCTCATCTAGGACCCACTTCAAGACTACGATTACTTCGTGTATGAGACTCCCTCCCGAGCCGTAGAACCGTCTCGTGTTTGAGATTCCATCTCTCTGGAGCAGAGAAAATCTCGTTCTTCAACGAGAAGTACTCAAAACCTCCATCTACGAGTCATCCTCGTTAGGACTCCACGAAGTATGTTCTAGAAGACCTGTGCCGTTTGTCTTTCCCCCTCAGATCACCACCACGCTTCATGGTAATGCGATTTTTTGTTGTAATCCCCTGATTACACCTTTTCAATCGTTACACGCATCAACCCTTTGAATTGAATTCCCGCTCAATCGTAATTAATATCTCTTGTTCGGATAAACGTTAATTTTGCTTCTTCCGCTTAACTCTGTCATGTTATAAATCGTCACAATCCAATTAACTATCTTTATCGACTAATTTTCCCCCTTTTATATATATATATATATATATATTACACCATTTATTATATATATTAAAATTATATTTGGGGGTCTTGTTCTTTATATATCCTTTGAACTGAAACTTGGCAAGCCATTAGATAAATCCTGGTTAACTGTAAATCCCACTCTGTATAAAAATCAAGGACGTGTTTCCCCAATCCTTTAGTTGCCCTAAAGCATATCGCAGGTGGCCTCGGGTCGGCTATCGTCCCGTGTTTGTGTATGCGCCCTTGTGCCGAGCGAGTCTTCACAGGTATGCCTCGACACACCTTTTAAATAGATTTATTATAAATCGAGTTTGGCAAAAAAATGGATATGTTTTGAGGCACCTAAATAATAGAAACAGTTACATTTTGGCAACAATACAAGGCCTAGGAGAAGCAAGCCATTCTTTTGTCTGGATATAAAGGAAATATTTTATTAATTCCTTGCTTATTATTAATATATAACAATTATAAGATTTAATTGTTATGTAAGAATTGATAATATATGTTAATGTAAATTGATGGAACCAATTTTATGTTAGTGGAACCGATTAAATATATAAATTTATTATAAATGGTTATTAAAAAGACTACATTTGTGTATTCGAGCTGTTATGTAAAAAGGAAAATGGATCGCGTTTAAGGATGAATTCTGTTATCTACGAAAATCCACACCTGAAGAGAGAGAGAGAGAGAGAGAGAGAGAGAGGGGGGGGGGGGAGAGAGAGAGAGAGAGAGAGAGAGGGGGGGGGGAGAGAGAGAGAGAGAGAGAGAGGGGGGGGGGAGAGAGAGCGCTACAACTTAAGACAAGACGTTTTTACGTAATGGAGAGGTTACCACGATAAGAGTAAGATCTTATAGTTTGCTGTCATTTGAGAGTACCCGAACTGCAGAAGAAGAAGAACTTCTACAGGATTTGGGTTGCTTCTCTCGCATGAAAGTAGACACATCCATAACGGGTGACTCCTCCGAAGAATGGAGTAGCAGAAGATGATGGAGTCGCTGAGAGAGCAACAAGCTGCCGGTTTGGCGAAATCCACCTCCATCGAGCCTCCCGTCTATTAAACAGCAACCATTATGGGATGGCCAAAAATGGAGGATTTATGCTGTTAAAGGCTTCCGAGGCGGTGGATCAAATTCCACCAACATTGAGCCTCCTGTCTTCAACGAATCAGACATTACAAGAGGGTCGAATATCGTGGATGTTTACTGCTTTATCTCCCGATAGGGTGGATCTAATTCCAGCACCAGCGAGCCTCTCGTCTTCACCTAAGCAGCCGTGGATATTTGCTGCTTTCCTGCTCGAGATCGTAAATCGAATTCCACCTATGATCACATTCTCACTAAGTTACTCCTCTAAGCAACAAAATCATCGAAGTCTGCGAAACTTGGCAGCAAGAATAATTTAAGCTCTTTTCTACCCACTGGACTACTTTGGGCAACCTTGATGAGCTACAAGGAACCGCTACAAGTGGACGTGGGTTGAGATCTAACCGGTAAAAGTTTGTCCAGTTTCTACCAATGAACACAGCACCCTCATCACAGCTCAAAAGGACAACACTGGAGCAAGAGAAAACGAACAAACGAACCCACGCTTTTCATTGGAATACAGTAATAAAAAATTAATAATAACAACAATAGTGGTAAAGAAAAAAAATCCAGTGCAGATAAGTTTAATAATGTATAGATTCAATGATAATCTTTTAAAAGTGTAAAGACTAAAAATTTCAGTGACCGGTGATGAGGATAATATTAATTTTGCTACACCAAATTTAGCGGGCAAAATCAATGTAAATATTAATATAAAGTTAACTCCATATCCCTAAGTTCCGTTTAATTTAAGAGAAGTGGTGTGGTGCAAATCTACAAAGTAAGTAAAAAAAAGGTTTAGTTCGCGATGAGGAACTGCAGTTACTACTTGCGGAACGCTCTAATCAATGTTATAAAATCGCTTGGCAAAACATACGTTAAATAAAGAATCTTAGGAGTGCTGACCCGACATAAATCTATGTTATTCAGTCAAGAATAACAAAAATGATGTTCGGATTCGTGCCCACAAAGATGTATGCATAAAGAATATATAAAATGATAGAAAACCTTCAGGAGCGCTTAAGAATTGAATTTTATGCTGCAGCCATTAATGAAAGTGAAGGATGGGCATAATAAAAGTAACAATACTAATGGTGTGGCGAGCACACGGATACTCGCAAACATATTTTTGTTCGCATTCTAGAGTTGCATTTCCTGCGTCCGAACGCTTTAAAGAACCTCTGAGTACCGTAAAAATGTGCGCGAAATAATTATCTCTAAATACATAATCCTGTTTTAAAAATCCGTGATCTTGAAGGGAAGGATTATGGAGTAACAACAGTGCAAGATTAAAGGAAACAACAAAGGCGACCTCAAAAATTAGCACTTCGGAGTATTATAAAATCTTATAATGGGTTGAGGATAAACCAAAATAACATGCATGTAAAGGGAATACAAATAAGTGTCATAAGAGAAGCACTGTTTACAAATTGTAAATGCTTCTCTTTGTATTATAATCACAATTAAACAGCCTAGTTATATTCATCCAACTTATTGTTATTTTCTAGAATCACTTCCTCAATTTTATCACTAACTATAATTAATAAACTTTACTCTCCGTTATTTGAAGAATTTTAAAAAGAATTTTAAAAATAAATTAAAGTGGAATATAGTAACTTTTAGTTAATAAATATAAAAATAGAGTAAAATTCGACAGGAAACAATTAAAAAAGATCCTTTTAATATATTTATTTTAAATCGAGTTTGATTGACAAAAAAGGGTTTGTTCTGGGCCGCCTAAATAAGAGAAATAGGTGACATTTTGGCAACAATACAAAGCCTAAGAGAAGCGATTTATTCCTTTGTCTGGATTCCAAGAAAATATTTTCTTAATTCTTGGCTTACTATTGATAAATAGCATTTATAAGATTTAATAGTTATGCAAGAATTAATAAAATATGTTAATGTAAATTGAGAGAACCATTTTTATGTTAGGGAAACCAATTAAATATATAAATTTATTATAAATGGTTCTTTTAAAAGAGCACATTTATGTATTCGAACTGTTATGTAAAAAGGGAAATAAACTGCGTTTAAAGATGAAGTCTTTCTATCAAGAAACGACCATTTTAAGACGATTGCAAGCTCCCGCTGAATAAAGAATGTCGAATCCAGCTCCGAGATTCCATTTAACTTTTGAGGAAATCTCCGATCACCAATATAGTTATACCAAGCAGGAAGAGAGCTTTCCACTTTTGGAGTCATAGCCTTGTGAATACAAGGCAATTACTTTCGGACTACCACCTATAAGTCCCCGTCGACCTTGCCACTTCATGATGATCTTGAACAGGGAAAGACTTTACCATGGGAAAGTGTCCCATCAAGTCATTGTTAGCGCCCAGGGGCGGCAAACTTCCGGTACCATTTCTACATCGGCAGGGGCATCCAAATGGCCATCATCTCTAGGTGTTGGGTATCGTGACCCGGGAAATAAATAGGCTTATGACCTATAGTAAACGCGATTGGAGCCGGCAAGCCGACCTCCATTGTGAAAAGTATGGAGAGGAGGCATGCCGGCTCCACCATGTTCGCAAATATAGGTTCAATTTTTTATCATAACTTTGTAATAAACATAAAATTGTATCATTCTTCTAAATATTTGCCATATTTTATTGGAGACTCACTAGTGCTGTAGCTAGATGCGATGTTGCGGGACTGCAGCAAGACAAGCAAAATTTTCTTATTCTTTATCTCCCTCATTTACTCTCTTACTCCACTGTCTCACTCCAATCACACTTACCATATACGTGAATGCAAAGTCATGCACTTACGATACAGAAAACTGAATTTGACATGGAAAAGGATATTGGGGTCTCAATTTCAGTGGACTTCATTGTATCCAAATAATGCATGGAACCCACTCAAAAAGCAAACGAATGGTAGGATACATCGCTCGAAATTTCTCTTAGAAGTCTAGAGAAAAATCTTACTCCTATTTATAGAAATCAAAGGTTCGAAAATATTTTGAGTACGCTCTTCAATTTTTGACTCCGAACCTTAGAAAAATGTGGAAAAGTTAGAAAGAGTGCAATGCAAGGCGACCAAAATGTTACCTGAGCGTAGAACTAAATCTATGAAGAAAGACTTGGCTGCTTACTCCTTTTAATCTTTGCACGTAAACGTTTACTCGATCAGCTAATAGAGGTTTTAAAAATCATAGAAGGTTTATCGAAAATAAATTATTCGCTATTATTCAAAATGGAATATAGAGCGACTACCCGTCAAAATGCATATAAATTAGTCAACAAGCGATTCAGTAGTGGCACAGCACAAAATCTTCTTAGCTATAAAATCACTAAAACGGGGAACAGCCTACCTTACTAGGTATAGGGAAGTATGTTGGTTAATAAATTTAAAAAGAGACTGGACTTGTATTACTTGCGTGTATATGTAACCTAGTATAAGCACGGATGAATAGTTATTATAAAATCAGCACGTAGTATATACACATAAGTGCCCCCGGACAAATGATGACAACTGTTAATTGTTGTAAAACATGAGTCCAAATGTGTCTTCCTTTCCTTCCTACCTTTCCTCTGATTATTATTTTGACACTAGCAGACGTGGTGCTGCGGGAGAGAAGAGGTAGTTCCTATCAGCTATTGGATTCCGAGAAGTAATAGGTATGCATATTGCAGGATATGTATCTACAATAGTTTATAAATGTGTTGTAGGTTAACCCTACACTCCTTACACCAGTTTAAAATAGATGTCGTAGAATAGGGTCATGTTCACACTTTCTGCTTTACGAGTGCATGGGAAGATTACAATATTAGCAGATTCTAAATTAACTGAAAGTAGGTTGGCCAATAGTCGACTATCTTGGAGTTCTGAGATAACAGAAAAATGGGTACAAAAATAACTTTACTAATATGCAAATGAATATTCTGTTACAAGATTAAGAGGAGTTTTAGAATGAGCTACACGCATACTGGATTTACACGGGATTCCGCAACTAAACATACAATATTGACCAAGGGCCGCTCGAACGACCTTGAGCTTAAACTAAGTCGATGATGAGGCTTACAATGGGTGGAGGGCGGGGCAGAGAGAGAGAGAGCACTTGCACAGGAGAGCTGCGCGTTGCTTTTACCTCAAAGATTTGGTGCGAGGGAGTAATCCTTGCCTTAGCGCAACGTTCAAACAATAGTCTCTGGATAAAGACTATTACAGGGGGGAAATTATATCTTGCTTTCGAGTAAGACGAATCGAGATTGAGCGCGCTGCGTTTGAGGAGCGGGTAAAGCGGATCGAGGTAGACTCACATGAATTAACAAGAATACCGGGGGTTTGAGGGATTCTGCGAGAATTGTGCGGAGTCCAACTGGACGCGAATAGCGAGTACCGAGGGGGGCGGACAGAGGATACTGACCGGGCAAGGGGGAAGGTGGATACTCGGCGTATACTTGAAGGATACACTGCGGATACTCTGCTAATACACGGCCGATACTCGGCGGATACTGACGGGGCAGGAAGGACGGCAGATAGTACCTTCAAACTCTGGCACAATAGGATTTATCGGGGTCGAATGGAGTCCCTCCCCCATCCGTACGAAAGGAGTGGGGGGTCTAGAGTAAGACGCATCGGCAGAAGAAGGCCTTTTAGCGTGAAGGCGAGAAGGTTCTTAAACTTGCGAGGCGAACTTTGTCCGACTTCAGATAGGACCTTTTGGGATCTCACACTTGTCGCATTTCAGGACATCGTGGCATCTCAGGTCGTCTCATAAACTCGCACCTCCATTAAACTGGACCTCGAGGATGGATTCTATCACATCAAGTTTCACCCCAAGGTGATACACCACATCGGGTTCATAATTAATGCCAGAAGATTACGCTTCAAAAGGCTTCCAATAGGCTACGCAGGGTCTCCTTGTGCCATACAGCAATGTCTCACCGCGGTCATGAATGACTGGACCAATCAAGCAGGTTGCATCGCCCACACTTATTTAGATGGCGTTCTCCTGGTGGGTGGCAAAAAAGCCTTGCCCGTCTGCCTCCAGATGATCAACGAAACCTCACTGAGACTAAACATCTCCAAATGCAATCGTCATCCGACGATGCGCCTGTCATACCTGGGCATCGGCTTCGACCTGGCTACACGCCGCACTAGACTGACCAGGGAACTTCGGGTGAAGACGGTCCCCACACTGAAGTACGTCGCGGTTCACAGAGTTCTCCGCAATTGCCTACTCAGGATGGCGGGACTTATCACATTTATTGCTCCCGTTATCCGCCTCTCATTCGTTTGGATAGAAATACAGCCTTGGCCAAAAGTATTAGGCCACCCTAGTGTTTCTGGGTTCTGCTCTCTCAATGTTAATGAAAGACGTGTACATGGTGATTATGTTATATTACACAATATACATTAGTTTAATATCTGGTTGACCCTCCTTTAGCTTCAATTACCGCTTTAATACTGTCCTGTACCTATGTAACCAATTATGTGTAAAACCAACGTCCACAATTAACTCAATTTTACTTGATTATTCCGGTGTTTTATGCTAAAATATGTTGTAGATACAGTTAATAAACATTAAAATGCTTAAAACAAGGGAGTTGAGTGAGTGTAAAGCGAGGTCAAATCGTAGCTCATCATAAATATACAATGTCTCAAAAGCAAATTGTTCAGAAGAAGAAATGTTCTGATGTGCGGTGCAAACGACTCTCAAGCGCTTCAGAGAGACAAAAAATGTGAATACAATACAAAGAACAGGTAGAAAAGAGAGTACAATGCTTCGAGATGACAGATCCATCATCCATTAGTCGCTCAGAAGCAGGAGAAAAACATCGTCAGAGCTCTGTGCAGACTTCAACGAGGCAAGTTCATCACAAATATCAACTAGAACTGTTAGAAGAAGGCTTTTAGAGTACGGTCTGAAAGGCTGTAAAGCCAGGAAGAAGCCATTGATTTCTGAAGCGAATATGAATAAACGTCTTCAGTAGGCCAAAAACCACTCAAATTGGACCAGTGAGCCATAGTCAAAAGTCATATGGTCTGATGAAAGTAAGTATGAGGTAAGATAGTACAAGTATTCACTCAACATATAAACCCAATATATCTGTTTTTTGCCCAAAATAAATAAGAAATATCCAGCATAAGGATAATATTATCGTTCATGTTTTTTACTCAAGATTTCGGCACATCTGATCCAACTTTCGTGCTTCGCAAGGTAGGGGAAGCATTTAAGGCTGAATGTCTGGTACCAACCGTAAAACATGGGGCTGGTTCTATCATGGTGTGGGCCTGCATGTCTGCCACAGGACCCGGGGAAATGTTTTTATGTCAGGGAAGGATAAATTCAGCTACCTATGTTTCCATGTTATCGGATGTTTTAGAGCCATCAATTGCTAAATTTCATCCAGCAGTGTCGAAAAACAGTGTTATCTTTCAACAGGGCAACGCTCCATGTCATACAGCAAAGAATACTCGTCAAAGATTTGAGATACAGGGAATTTATTGTTCTCATGTACTGTTTAGCTCAATGCCCCGATCGGACACTTATGGGGAACTCTTAATAAAAGCTATCAAGAACCTAACAATTAAAAATAAAGAGCATTTGTACCAAAAAATTAGAGAAGAATGGTGTAAGATTGCGCTAGTACCTGCAAGAAACTAGTTACTTATATGCCTAACCGTATTAAAGCGGTAATTGAAGCTAAAGGAGAGTTAACCAAATATTAAACTAATGTATATTGTGAAATATACCATAAACCACCCTGTGCACGAGTTTCATTAACAATGAGATAACAGAACCCAGAAACACTGAGGTGGCCTATTACTTTTGGCCAGGGCTGTATGCTTCACCGAGCTCGAGTTCCACAAACCCGGCCCGCTTCACTGCACTTTGCTGCTTCATCTCCCTGAAATGGTTCAAATGGAAAAGGCCAAGAGCCTCGCCGTTACAGATCTTCGTCGAGACGTCCTCCTCTGTCCTGGGCATCACCGGTACACAGTGCACCATCGCTATCCACTGCCACACTTGGTCAAAAGACATCTTAGAGCTGGAGTCTATTGCCCTCAAAGGGACACTCTTCATCGACAACATCCTGGCGATCTGCAATGCCTTTAGTGGCAAATTTCCCTCTGGCATCGTCCCTTCCCTGTCCCCTAACTTTTTCCCCAGTTTCACTAGATCCTTCAGGACCTCGTCTCTCAACTACTCGTACTTCAAAAGCCCTGGAAGTGAAAGTTACAGAGGCACCGGAAGGTCAGATTTTGTTTTATCTATATAGAGGTGCGCCAGAGGGAATTTAAAACCCCGCTATCTCGCTGAACCTCTCCTTGTTACGATTCAGCTTGCTATAGGCTGTGGTATCGAAGGGAAGTGAACTCAAAAGAAGCCGATCGTGCGTTCTTTTCTTCTTACGTGTCTCTCCCTCTCTCTGACAATCTCATTTATACTCAGTAACATAGACTCAGACTCATTTAACGGAAACTTACAAATACTATATGTTCTATCAAACTCTCTATGCCGATGTGGCAAAAATCATGAAAATTCATCCTCCTCAGTTTCACCAAATTGTTCCTTCAATCCATCCTTCCTCGTGTGCCTCATATTACGCTTTCTCCTTTCATGCTCAACTAACACTTACTGCCTTCCCTCTAAAGCACTAGCTATATCATTCACTCCTTTACAGCCTCTTGATGCGCTCTATGTTCATCTAAACTTCTATCCTCTCTTTCACGCACGATCACATAACTTAGCATATTCGACCAAGACTTTCATACTACAAACGGACCTTCAAACTTCTCTTTCAATTTATCCACATTAAGCTAGCCTTTCGTTTCCTTCTCTTTCAGCATTTATCCTTAACGCAAAAACCTTCAAACCTTTCATTCCCTATTTTCCATAACTACCGATTACTTTAACTAAAGTCCATGCGCGGCGTAATCATTCTCTCAAAATTCATCACATATTTACACGGTGACATTCCCGTTGCCTTATGTACCATCATATTATACGACCAAAGTACCCTCCCAAACATTCATCCCATTCTCTCCCATCTTTCACCATCAATCGTAACATCTCGCTCAATGTTCTTAGTGTTATTTCAGCCAAGCCATTCGCGCTAGGTACCCACGGCGTCGTTAGCACATGATCAATCCCCCATTCACTCAAATTTTCTTCAAAAGCACGTCCTAGAAACTCAGGTCCATTATCACTTAACATTTGCGCTGGAAAAGACACATACATAGGCAACAGTTTCTTACTCACAACTCTAGGAACAGTCACAAACATTTTATCCTTGAGGTGCAGCATAAAAAACTTGCTCTTATGAACAATTATTAAAACTATTCCAACATGACCTCGCACAGTCAAAGGCAAAGATATACATTCGATTGCAATCATTTCAAACAGCACCTTCACGCACAATTTCAAAACAAACGGACTCGCATATACAGTGGCGGCAACAAAAAAAGTGACATTGAAAATTGGCAACAGAAATCGATACACAAAATCGCTTTCACGATTTTACTTGCCAACAAGCCAATGAAAAGGGGTGGGGCTTATGCCGCGAACGGACGACTCTCCTGAGCTAAGACAACAGAACTGCGCTTTATTGCAACTCAAGTGTCTCGTTTGAGCTCGTACAGTGAGGTTTTAGTGTACGGCGCTCCAGCGTGCTGATTTCCTGCATTCGTAGCTACATTTGACCTGCAATAACTTCTGTGTAAATGGATACAATGGGGCAGTAAAAGCTTTCTATGACAGAGAAAAGCTGTGCCTTGACCCTATTTGAGCAGCGAAAGTCTTTTATTGATGTAGCAGCAGATTTAGGAACCTCAAGAAATACGATTTATCGCCTAAAATGGGCAGCTGAGTTATTGCCACCAGGTACCATACCAAAGAGGAATGAGGGCACTGGTGCAGCTAGGAAGACATCTCCAAGGACTGATAATATCCTAAGGCGTGAAGTGATGTCAGACCCTTCTGTAACCTCCGCTTCAATCAAGAAAAAACACCCAGACCTCCTCCAGAACGTCGCCCTCAGGACCATCCGTCATCGCTTACAGAAGGACTTAGGCCTACCGGCTCGCCGCGCTGCCAAGAAGCCACTTCTTACCAAGGCTATGAAGATGAAAAGGCTCAATTTTTGCAAGACCTATAAACATTGGGCAGCTGCCCATTGGAAGAAGGTCATGTTCAGTGATGAGAACACCTTTAGACTGGTCAGAGGAGAGTCAAAGATCGTGCGTCGTCCCAGCAATGTGTCTCGGTATGACCCAAAATATACCGTGAAAACTGTGAAGCACCCTGATAGTGTGATGGTGTGGGGTGCCTTTAGTGGAAACAAGGGTAGAGGAGGTCTGTACTTCCTTCCCAAGAATGTAGCCATGAGGGGGGCTAACTATCTCGAAGTTTTGAGGCAGCACATGCTGCCATTTTGGGAAATTCATCAGTGTGAATTTTTCATGCATGGTCGTGCCCCTGCTCACAGGTTCCAGTTAGTAAAAAAGTTCTTTAATGATAATAATATTAGTGTTTTGGAGTGGCCTGGTAATTCCCCGGACCTAAATCCTATTGAGATTTCTTGGAATCTCATGAAAACCAAAGTTCAAGAGACAGCACCCGGCAGCATCAAGGACCTGATAGAATCACTGAAGAAGATCTAGGTTACGATCGACCCCACCTACTTCGCAAACCTGGTTGAATCAATGCCCAATCGACTTACGATGGTCATCAAGTGCAAGGGCAACATGACCAAGTATTAACTTTCATGAAATATTCATAATAAAATATGTAAGTTACATTTTTCTGTTTCATTTTCCCCGAATTGTCACATGTCACTTTTTTTGTTGCCGCCACTGTACTCTCTGATAGTTCCCCTTCTGACATGCTTCGCAAGTAGTCGCAACATCCAAAAGATTTTCCTCAAAAATGGACTAAAAACATGCTTTTTCATGCACTCCCACAGCTTGTTCTTCCACATATTTTCAAACCTCTAATGCACAATTTTCACCATCAAAACTGCACTAAAACTGAAAATACTTCAAAATACACATCTACATCTGTTATACTTCCAACTAAATAAATCGTCATGCTATAATTTTTGAGGAATATTGCGGCAATATCCTAGATAGCTCTCAAATCACAATGAACATAAAAACCTATATTTCTTTAATCAAGGGAATGAATTGTTAAATGCAAACGCGAAGTCTAAATTTTGCAGACGAATTCCTTAGGAATAATCTGAGGGACGTTGGGAAAACGTGTATTAAAAACAAAGAGTTAAGAAAAATATATATTATTGAATAAACAGTTAGATTTAAAGGTGAATTTATACAGTAACAGTTTATGATTGTATTGAGAATTAGGCGTGTGAATTAAATTTGCATGAGTTAACGGGAATGGATTTACAATTGATAAATATGGTTTGGAAATTAGAGTATAACAATTGATGATTAATAATTGGATTATAATTGGTAATTGTAAAATTGAGTATAACAATTGATGATTGATAATTAGATTATAGTTGGTAATTGGATAATTGTTAAATAGATTGTCTCATAAGTAATTTGTAAATAATAATTATTAAATAGATTGGATAATTGTTAAATAGATTATAAGTAATTGGATAAGTGATTGGTAAATATTGGTAAATAGTTTAATAAATAGATTATAAATAGTAATTGATTTATAGATTGGATTATATATTGGATAATAAATTTGATTATTGTTAAATGGATTTTAACAGAGTTGAATGAGTCTGTAAATGAGAAAAGAATCACGCATTAATTTCAGGATTCTTTGGGGAAATATTTAGCTAAACAATTACAATTCAAGTATTTACAGACCGGTTTCACCGATGCGAGGCGGGCAAAGCGAATGAACCTCATGGCTTAATTTTAAGACGCTTGGGAGAATGGGTGTAGCAATCTACCGATTAGGTCAGGGTTACCAACCCTTCTTGAAATTATATATATATATATATATATATATATATATATATATATATATATATATGAAATGAAAAACTCACAAAGTATCACGTGAGAGTGGCAAATGAATGCAATATCCCGCAGGAAAAAAATGAAAAGGTGTTTTCAAGTACTTTCGAACTTTATTAAGTTCCTAATCAAGGATAACTACAAGAAATAGTATTATATTAGAGGTATATATACGAAAGAAAAATATGAAAGATTAATACTAAAAGAAATTAGTTTTGTCTTGCGTTCCTAGTGGGTTTTTTTATATACATTCTATAGTTATGTGGCCCCTATTTTATTTAATTTTTTTTTTATTATTTATTTTTATTTTTTAATTGTCACTGCTCTGTTTTGTACTTTGTATTTTTCCCCCTTTTGCTCCTCATGTCTTATAATCTCCCTCGTTAGACTATCTCCATTTCTTTGAATCTGTTACCCTTTCCTTCGACTTAGTTTGACCTTACTACCTGCTTCTTGTAATCCTTAATGTGTATTTTTACCTTCCCCCTTCCCTCTTCCTCATTGGTGATTTCTTGTTTTTGAGGTGGTCTTTCATATTTTTATTTCGTATATATACCTCTAATATGATACTATTTCTTGTAGTTATCCTTGATTGGGGACTTAATAAAGTTCGAAAGTACTTGGAAACACCTTTTCATTTTTTCCTGCGGGATATTGCATATATATATATATATATATATATATATATATATATATATATATATATATATATATATATATATATATATATATATATATACAGTAAGGAATAAATATTTACATTTGTAGGAGTGTATACCGCTACACTTCAAATCTAGTCGCGCATACAAATTCAATCTGCATGTTTACCATATCCATGCCATCTTTCTTCAAGCACTCATTTCCTAAATCCACCAAAATCGCATTCCTTCGCAAGAAGTCAATCCCAGTAAATAGCAATAAGTTAGCTAACTCTTCCCTAACACAACAAATTCATGCACCAGATTTTCCAACTTTTCTATATTTACTTTTAAGCACACCTCTTCCCATGCCATCAGGTTTCCTTCTCCCACGACAGAAATTGTGATTGTAACGCCGCGTCTAGGTATATTTCAACTCAGCTTCTCTATCTCCCTAACCACTTTAGCATTTATCAAGAAAATTGCCGCACCGGTATCATCATTCCACATTACATTTTCCCATTTATGTTTACACGCCACACTCGCAACTTTCATATCCTCATCCAAGACCTCAGCAGCACCCTCATCATCATCATAAGCAAACGCACGCTCCTCATTTACTTCATTCACAGACTTTCATACATAATTCTTCTTCCCAATTAACCATTTATAATGCACTCCACTCATGCATTGTAAATGCAGCTAACAGCCACTCTTCCTCACAACCACTCTTCCTTACCACGATTCACCACAGGCCTTTCTCCTCCATAATGCACACATACACTCACACCAAATACCTTCTTTACTACCACTAAGACCTCCTGGAATGGCATCACTCCCAGCGCACAAATTACTTTCAATTCTTTCTTCAGCTTTTTCACATTATCCCTACCTAACTGATCTAGTCTTTTATACGCTTATTTCATAACATTTCTTTGTAAGTCTTTCACACTCTCAGGCACCTTAACTTCGAATCCATCATCAGCCAAGTCTTGCAACCCATAAAGCACGCTCTCAAACATAGAATTACCACCACCCTGACATCTCTTTCTAACACATAATCCTTTCTGCAAATATACCAGATTTATTCCAACAGTCACTCTCTCATTTGCACTCCCACGTAATCTCGACATCAAATCCACAATTTTATTTCTCTTACCGGCAAATACTATAACACAAAATCCAAATCACACAAATGTTCCAATGTCCTTGCAAGCTGGCTATAAACCATCCTCATACGCTGCAAGTATACTAAAGGCTAATGATCCTTTCACACTACAAATTTCACTCCATACATAAAAGGTCGCAGCGATTTCAAACAAAAACGTAATGCAGCCAATTCCTTCTCAATCGTTGAATATACACGCTCTACCGCACTAAAAGCTTTCGATACATACGCAATCACTCGCTTCGTTTTCACCCCTCTTTTAAATTGACCCTGGATTAAGCATCCACTCATAGAATAACCACTTGCATCCGTATACACCTCAGGCATACAAGATTTCTCTGTAAAATCAGGATCGGCGAGCTCAACATATTTCACCACTAATGCTTTCAACTTATCAAATGCTACATTCATAGACTCACTCTATTTAATCCCGGTACTCTTCCTTTTTCTTGTCCTTTCTATCAAGGGTTTTATTACGCCTGAACAATATTAGATAAACTTAACTTGAAATTCTACCAGGCCAAGGAATTCACGCAACTCTCTAATACTATTCGGCTTCGGAAAATCTCTCACCTTCTCTATAAACTATTCAGATTTTCACAACCCTGTCGCATTCTCTATATGTCCCCCAAATTCTACTTCTTCTGCAAGCCACACGCATTTGGACAGCTTAACTTGTACTCCCATTTCTTCCAACTTTCGCAGTGTATCATTTACTACATTCGTTTGCTCATTCACGCATTCACTCATCATAGGAATGTCATCCAAAAACACTTGCACTCTCTTTCTCGGAAATCCACTCAAAATCACATTCCATGCGTGCTGGAAAGCAGCCGAGGCATTTGCCAATCCAAAACTCAAGTTTCAGAATTGGTAATGTCTTTTAGCGGTTGAGAAAGCTGATATCGGCCGGCTCTCCTGAGACACGGGTATCTGATAATATCCACGCACCAAATCTATTTTCGTGAACACTTTCATTCCATGCCTACCATACACACATTCAGACACTACACACATAGGAAACTTATTTTTCAACTTTCTTTCATTCACCTTTCGATACTCAATACAAATTGGCAAACTTCCATCTGGCTTCATTACTGGCACAACCGAGTTATTACATGCATTCTCACTTGGTTCAATCACATCACTTTTCTCCAACTGCTCTCACAGATTCTCTATCTCTTGAGCATCAGGAAAAGGGAAATGACTCTGCCATTGGAATATTAAATTCTGGTAAACTAGAATTACCAAAATCTTTATCTCTCTGGCTCAAGGCACCTCTTCTATCTCACAACAACCTATAAATCTTCTGCTTCTCATATTTACTCAGCCCTTCTCCAAATTTCACTTTAGAAACTAACTCTTCATACTTCCAATCTTCTGACGATACGCTCCCAGACAACATTCTCGCATACGCCACAAAGACATTCCATTTCAACATTTCACCACCGCACTCAATGTACCCAACGTATCCCCAGCGCGTATCCCTCTCAAAATTTTCTTTTCGTAAGCAAGGTAGCACTTGCACACACGCTCTTGGATTCTTCAGATCAATCACCACATCAAAAACATGTGCAACCATTCTTACTTAATATTTCGCACTATCGCGGTTCAAAACAAACATATTCTCATCGTCATCGCATAGAGAAGTGACGCATGGCGTTCGTAGATGGAAGCCGTTGGGAGGTAGAGCAGGGCGAACCAGAGTGTACGTGACTGTTAACCAAGACGGTGCTGTAGGGTACTGCTGTCTCAAAACTTTTCTCGAAGTATTTATACTTCGTCGGCGGAAGCGAGTCGCCGGGGGCCCCCGAAGTGGGATGGGGAGGATAGTCTCGGTGGCCTCACAGCTTTCGCAAAGGTCCTTGGCGCCGGGAAGATAAAGAGAACCCGAACCGGGGCAGCCGACCGCGCGAAGTCTCGATACTCCCTTGGGGCTGTTTGGCCGTACAGGCGAATATTTGAGGCGCCACAGGTAGACGTTGGGTTCTAGGGGGGCGGGAACCTTCTCTCTCTGACATTTCTTTCCCTCCCAAGATCGAGCTTCCGAAGGAAGTGACATCAGACTAATATAGGGTGATTACACGTCTAAATTTCCCATAGGGACACAATTACAAAAGGGATGGTACCGGATACTTTGCAAAAATACAAGTCAAATAAAGGGGAATCGAAAAATCATCGGTATTCCCATAACCGAAGACATTAAGAAAATAATAAATCAATGAATAAATAACATAAATAATACAATAAGACTCTCGTTAACTAGGGGCTTCCAAACAAGAATATTAAAAAAAAGCAAAGGCCGACAATGAAAAAAGGTACATACTAACAGGGTAAATCATAAAAAATATATACACAATAATAAAAAAAAAATAATGGCGCATATTCTTATAAGGCATTACACAAAACTACAAGAATTCTTGTGAAATATATACAAAAGTAATCGAATTATTCTTCAACGGCACCTCCGGATATACTCACCGTCCTTAATTCGACAGAGGTATATCAGACCAATGAGATCAGTTGTGACATGGATAAAATGCTCTGAGATTAGGGGTCCTCTCTGCAATGGTGCGGGCCTAACTCATCATTTGATGGCAGTCTTTTTGGCAGATTTCGCAAGAATTGCAGTAGCGATGGATTTCTTCATGGGCGCCTGTCCAATAAAAATATTTGAAGATCTTCTGGTTGGCCTTCGTGTGGATCAAATGGCCTGAAAATAGGCTGCCATGGGCAGTGGTTGAAATGTCACCAACGTGAAAACGCGGGACACACAATACTCGCGCCTAAGGATTACCGTTTTCTAAGCACGCACAGTAAAGTAAGCCGTCCGTAACTTGGTAGGAGATCGCCTTTTCTCCTCGGGTGGCTTCTTGCTCTTTTGACTGGGCCTTAGCTCACAGGAGTGGGAGAGAATCTCAGTTCTTTTAGTTCCTTACGAAGTCTTCAGTCATGACCTCCTTGAACCTTGAATTCTGAAGAACGTGATGTTTCTATGGGCAAGGGCATCTTCGAGTCTTTTACTACTTTCAAACGTGTAACCACGGGTTGGGCCACGGAGTTGGGGGAGACCCGTTGGCACTGGTCAATGAGAACGGAGTAGAACTTAATAGGGGCAGCTACTACTTCTGCCCAGCCAGTGAAGTACGCACAATCGATGAAGCAGTTAACGATGGGAAATCGATTAGGGGGCCCCAATTGGTCGTGCACGACAGGGAATTTATTATGGTCCTGAGATATTGGGGGAAGCAGCTTGTCTGACACTACTATGCATATGCACCTGGTATTTCTCACAAGAGTGGGGACGCGGCAGCCATTACTCGTTCTGGATTCGAACTAAGGCCTCCAGAGGTATTCTTATCAAACAAGAAGTTTACCTGGTAGGCGCCTGGACTT
Source organism: Ceratothoa steindachneri (assembly GCA_963969495.1). NCBI lineage: Eukaryota > Metazoa > Arthropoda > Malacostraca > Isopoda > Cymothoidae > Ceratothoa > Ceratothoa steindachneri. Next base: position 6,405,709 of record OZ018330.1, read on the forward strand.
GAGGTGCTCGGGGGAGGAGAAGATTCCGATGATGTTGACGGAGGAGAAGACGTTGTACAGATCTGGTGTACCTGATGAGAAGAGTTATTCCTGAACTGAGAGTTCTAAAGGCAGTTCGTTCTCACATAGCCCTCCACACCACAGAAAAAACTAATGATGGGTCTCCTGGGGAAAGATGACGTAGGGGGTCCTGAAGAGTGGTTTCGGTTTTGACGGCCCAGTTACCTTGGCAAACTTGCTTCCATTTTGCGGGATGAATTTACCTTTGTTTAGCTTCGGTTTGGAGAATATAGGGCCATTTTCTTCCCTTCTTTCGGATAAAGTTTGTGGCTTGCTGAATAATTATCGGTATCTTCTGTGATCTCCTTGAATGTTAGGCACTGCCGGTCCTTTACGAAAGATCTGACTCCAGCCGAAAGTGCAGCCAACAACTGGTGTCTCAGAAAGAAGCTTACGAGGGCATCGGGGTCATGCGGGACTTTAGATGCATCGACTTAAAAGGCGAAGTGACGCTGGGGGGTGTACCCAAACTGACGGTGAGTTTGGCCTTGCTCTAAGGCTAGCATGTCTGAATTTGGATCGGTAAAACTCTGGTGTCATGTTATATGCCACCATTAACTCCGAATTTAAGGTCGATAAATCAATGTTGCTTCCCAGGGAAGTGATATGAATATATCTCGTTGTTGGGAATTTAGCAAGGACAACAATTAAGCCAGTCTATCTGCCTCGATATCCCAGTGGTTGATTTCGAAGATTTCCTCGTAGATTTCCTCAAAGTGGATTTAGAAGGCTCCAAATCCTTGCCTTCCTTGAAAACCGGAAGCTTAACAGACGCGGTAGGGGGAGCTTCGGACCTTGAGCTGATGGACAGCGTCTCATTCCTGGTCCTCCTCATTTAAAGTTCATGAAGGCGGATTCTTTCCAATTCTTCCCGTTCTTCTCTTTCTCTTCTTTCTTCCCTTTCCTTCTCTTCTCTTTCTTTTTCTTCTATTTCTTTTTCTTTTTGTCTTCTCTCTTCTCTTTCAGTCCTTTGCTTCTGTTGGATATAAGCTAAGAGGTACTTGACACTGAGCCCAAGTGACTCTCCTTGCAACTTAAATATGTTAAATAATGACATTTTATCGCGTTCGACCAGCTTTCCAAAAAAGCAGCCTCAAAAAGGGGGAATTATTTGACGCGCAGGGAAAGTGCTGGTAGGCTTTGGCGGACCTACGATTTTTCACTTAAAAACAAACAAACACAGCCATAATTATTTCGAACGGCGCGAATTCTTAATTATAGTTGAAATATTCACTTTGGAATTTAGCAAGAGCCTGTGTTGCCCAATACGCAGGAAGAAAACGACAAAAAAAGAGAAAGAAATATGATTAACTCCTTTACAATACGGCAGACGTTTACTGAGGCCTAGAAAGGGTTAAAGTTTCACATGGTCACAAAATTCAATACAAAATAGGCACACAGAAGGGAAAAATGTGAAATGGGTATTTTTCCAGTTTCTAAAACCAGAACCTTCAATATACAAGAATATCACCCAATAGAATCCGTTACAAGTCTAAAATAAATGAGATCAGATACTGTAGATGACCCTAAAGACTGGACACCAAAATATAATATAGAGGTCGAAAGGTTGCTGCACACCTGACATCAGAATGTAATATAGATTTCGTATAGTGACCGTGAAGATGACACGCCAGAGAATCGTGACACAGATCCCAAGGCGAGGTTTAAATAAACAAAGTCGAGTGTGGTTGATCTAAATAATCAATTATTAGATTTTCTGCGATTAGAGAAACTATGGTAGAATAATGTATAACATTACTATATACAAAGAAAATATTAATACCACAAATAAATAACTCACAATAAATAAAATGAGACCCAGGGTACAAAAAGGAGGGGGGGTACAAATGACTCGACGGGTACGAGAGTCCGAGAAAGGATGCACGGTGATTGCTTCCAGAGAAAATAGGAGAGTAAAATTATCGAGGACCCCTTTCTGGCATTCATCACATTCAATATCCTCACAACAGTGGGTTCCACAGAAATGACCCTCTCACTACCTAGTGTTCCTGACTCCCATTTCTCCAGTTGTCACAGGATTCGTTCTCTCATTTCTCACACTTGCATTTTCTGGTCACCTTACAGTCTGACACAACTTTGTCAGGTGACCACCTACATCACACTTATCATACATGCTACTGGGGCTAGCACACATTCTAGCATAATATCCGGTCTGTCCACAGTTTCCACATACTCCATACCCATTTGCATTCACTCGTCCACTTTCAGCGCATATTCGAGCAAAATGTCCCATCTTCCCACACTAGTAGCACCAAATCATTCGGCTATTCTGGCAATCTTGGCAATCCAAAACAGCAACCCGCTACCAGACGACATTCTGCTCTCACATCTCCAACCTTGTTACATTCCCAACACCTAGTTTGTTGATTCATAAGTTAATCTACTCTGCTTACATTTCAGTTCCCTTCATTCATATATTTTCTACCTGTAAAGGTACTCCCATTAACAGTCATACTACTATTACTCTTGTCTCTCACCGCACTACTACTTTGACTTTGTACATGCTCCCGACCCATATAAACCCTTCTTTGCTCTTATAAGTCTTCATCTTGGCCATAGTCTTCCTCCAGAAACTTGGCCATGACTTCCACTGGGTTAGACATCAATGCCTCTTTATAAGATCTGAATTCAGGTACACTACTTTTATGTTTCCTTCTTCCTACATACACAGATGCTCCCCCTCGATCATACCCTTTAAACTAGCAATCTTATAAAATTTCCAAAGCATCTTCTCACAACAATCTTTTCCGTACCCATCGCATTTTCGCCTTCCTTCTCGCATTCACATATTCACACACATCACTTGGGACTGTACTCAAAAACATTCTCATTAACTCCTTGTTATCATTTACCCAATCATTGCTAAACTTCTTCCTCGCTAAAGTCTCAAGCCTATGAGCATACTAATCAATTAATTCATTCTTACCCATTTTCGATTGCTCAAACTCGTTTGAGGGGGTGGGGTGGCGCTGGCCTCTGACTGGATCGGTCTCGTCCTCGTTCTTCTCGCTAACGACGGACAAGTGAGAATGACAAATGTTGTCGCCAAAATCGCGTCACACAGAAGTCTCTCAACTCCACACTTTCTGACTCATTCCTCACTCTGAAATGAGAGCAGTCAGCAGTAGCTTAGGAGCGGGAACAGGGTGAAAAAGAAATTACCCCCTGCTTGCTCCTTAATGGTGTTACATTTCCCCCCTCCCTTATATACATATTTAGCCTTTTCCCTCACACACACGATATTTCCACTAATACACACCTGACTTTGCAATCAGCTCTTCTTGCGTTAGTTGCACTAAATCAGGAATAAAAAAAAGTCTTTAGAAATACACTTTTTCAACTTTATTTTTGTTCTAAAAATTTTCATTCACGACCTGTTGGTGGCAAAGGATCCGTCACGGCGAAAGACGGGGGCACTACACTGCTTGCCGGCAGCTTGGCCTCCATCCCTCTCCAGAACCTGAATTAAAAGTTTAGCATTAGAGTGGGCACAAGTGAGTTAAAAAGAAAAAAACAAACAAACAACAAAATTACCACCACACAGGAACGCAAACGCTGTGACGTGGAGCAATAAATTAAATTCGAGCAGGAAGCGGTCGGGACCCGCCACACTTCCTAGAGAAGAGCAGAAGCTCCAATAAAAAGTAATGAGGCAAAAATGCGTTGAAAAATATTGCAAATCTGAAGGAAGATCACGTTAATGAGGAAGAGAAGAATGTGGGAAGGGCACCCTGCTAGAGAGATAAGTGCAATATGGAGGACAATAATGCATTCATCACCAGGACGACTTGCCTAAATCATGAATGCTGTGTGTCTTCGGGAGAGGAGAGACCATTCTACACCAAGAATGCCCTATATAATATATTTCATGGTCCATTCGGACTGTATACCTTCCATATAGTTTTCCTTCCCCAACCAGAGCACTTTCATTACGAGGTTCTCCTCTCAAACTTTCCTAGCACTATGCCCTCTCCTTCGCTTTTTTGTTTTAAAAACAATAATAGGAAAGTACAAAATGGGATAAAAACAAACAAAGTTTAAAGCAGATGAAACAAACAACAATGCTAATGAATATAACACCCACTCAAAGTTGTATTATAATTAGTATTCTTAAATATTGGAATGTGTTTAAGACAAAAGTGAATTAATAAATTTGCATGCACATTTAGCGTGCTCCCTCTGACCTTGAAAATGTGACGCAAATGACAAGGGAAAACGAATGTGACTGTCGTAGAATGACTCCCGACGATACCATATATCACTATTCGTTGAGGGAACTTCCTTAACTATCTTTAGAGTGCGTTAATGTCTGGCGGCCGATATTATGTATCTTCGATATGCTTAAGAAGTGGAACTGAGCTCAAGGATAATAATATTGCTATCATTAATAAAATAGAGTTTTATTAATAATAACTATCAACAAACACAAGACGGAAAATATTGACATAAACAGGGAATGAAAAGGGTCGTGGGGGCTCGGCTAATCCGAGGATTTAAAGGATTTAAAAAGGTAAAACAAATATAGAGTTAAAGAGATAGGATGGTTCGATAAACCATTTAAAGCACAGGATAGAATTGACAAAAGGGTTAAGTACTCAAAGGTGACGTTTGGCTTACGTAACTTTTACACTAGTGGTGCAGTGGAAGGTGGCGCGAAGGAGTTTCGGTCCGCTGGCGAGTTCCAGCCGAAGGGGGGGGGGGGATAAAAGGATCCTGACGTGGCGTCTTGGGAAGGAGAACCGTTTCTCGACAAACGGCTTGAAGAACAATGGCTGTTCTAGGTTGTTCTCTTCTGAACAAAGGGGGGATGAGAACCGTCTCTTGTCTACGGGCTCAAGAACAATGGCTGTTCTAATGCTGTTCTCCTCTGAATAACAAGGGGGAAGGGTGAGAACAGTTTCTTGTCAACGGGGCTCGAATAACAATGGCTGTTCTAATGCTGTTCTCCTCTGAACAACAAGGGGGAAGGGTGAGAACCGTTTCTTGGCGAAGGCCTCAAAAGAACAATGGCTGTTCTAGTGCTGTTCTCCTCTGAACAACAAGGGGGAAGGGTGAGAACCGTTTCTTGTCAACGGGACTCGAGCGAACAATGGCTGTTCTAATGCTGTTCTCCTCTGAACAACAAGGGGGAAGCCTTTTGGACTCGGCGTCGCAAAGGCTCGAACTTTGGCACTCAAGGGATATTGTCCTCCTTCTGGACAAGTGATGGTGAATCTCGAGGTCGAGGTCCCTTGGCGCACAAAGGGAGAGAGGGTCGTGGTGATGTTTCGCGACGAAAATCTGGATCTCCAATCTGATCTTAGTGGTAAAGTTTCCATATAAATAGCCAAGACATCTCCTTGGCGTGGGGGGACAATAGAGTGGGAGCTTCGAGGGAATGCATAGCCGGGCCGGAGAACAATGCCTTATCTGCCCATAAGCCTAACTCAATCTGGCGAGGTCGGCGTATGGGGGCGAACGGGGGGACGATAACCTCGTTGTTTAAACATTGACATCCGGTAGCTGTGATAAGACTCCAAGCTTCGAATCGAAGATGCACGTGGGCAGCATCGTGGTTTTAAATGATATGGGATAGGAGTTGAAATTAACGCAGCTTCAACTCGTTCTATCACAGTGACCATCATTCTGTAGACGGGGCGCGCGCAACCAAGGTAAGCAGTCATTCAGCGTAACGGAATCCGTTTCGTACTGATGAAAACTGCCTGGCACTTAGGGGCACGGTTAAATCTGACATGGATGACGCTTCTTGCAGTGTGGCTGAATCGTATTAGAGAAGCTTGTGAACCTAATTGGTAGCAGCGACTAGACGCAGTACTTGCCATTCTCTGAGGAAGACCTCGTAGAACGCAGATTGTCTCTACCAACCTAAAGTTGACAAAGGTTTTATATAAAACTTACATTATAAGAACTAGGATTTATTCCAAAGAGGATTTATCAATAAAATGTAACTTAGGAAGAACCTTTGCTTAATTTAATTAGAGATTGTCATTCCTTTAATCGACGCGAGAAGTTATTGTTTGTTTTAAAGAGAGATAACCAATGCTAGTTTAAGAATAATAGATAGTTTTTCAATAATGATTGGTGAGTGGAAGCTTTTAAACAATGGGGATGATTATATCTTTTCTATCATATCTTGAAAAGTGGATGGCAGCTGAGGCTTATGGTTATTATCTTTAAAAGAAATTTGACCTGTTTAGCAAATTCAAAACCATTTTCTCTTTGAGAAAAATATTTAAGAAAAGTAAATTTGTTATCAGCATTCTAGGTTTGCTGAGTACATGGTTCGTTTTTTGCTATGGTATGGTTGGATGAAAATATCAATTTTAATATTAGAATTAAACAACACAAAACGAGGTATTTAATTGGGTATCTTTAATAGCGCATTAATGGAATATCTAGAAAATAAGGATCTATCACATTGATTTTAAAAATTCCACACCTATTACCAATATTAAGGTTTTCATATAAATAAGGTGGGAGCATTATACAGTTTGAAAAAAATTCTTTTTACGATAATAAGAACTTTTATAATCTTGAACTTTTAACTGTTAATGTATTCAAAATGTTCCTCTCTGCTGAATAAATTTTTATTCTTTGCAAATCACACTGTTTTACTAGAATCGCCTCTTGTACGTTTGTTTAGTATAGTTTCAGACTTTGAATAGGATAAGTTGTTTCTTATCGAAATTCTGTCCTTAACATTTTTTTACTTACTGCAATAATCATATATATATATATATATATATATATATATATATATATATATATATATATATATATATATATATATATATATATATATATATATATATATATATATATATATGCATATATATTATAAATATATATATATATATATATATATATATATATATATATATATATATATATATATATATATATATATGTCGTAGAATGACTCCCGACGATACCATATATATCACTATTCGTTGAGGGAACTTCCTTAATTATCTTTAGAGTGCGTTAATGTCTGGCGGCCGATATTATGTATCTTCGATATGCTTAAGAAGTGGAACTGAGCTCAAGGATAATAATATTGCTATCATTAATAAAATAGAGTTTTATTAATAATAACTATCAACGAACACAAGACGGAAAATATTGACATAAAAAGAGAATGGAAATGGTCGTGGAGACTCGGGCTAATCCGAGGATTTAAAAAGTTTAAAAAGGTAAAACAAATATAGAGTTAAAGAGATGGGATGGTTCGATAAACCATTTAAAGCACATGATAGAATTGACAAAAGGGTTAAGTACTCAAAGGTGACGTTTGGCTTACGTAACTCTTACACTAGTGGTGCAGTGGAAGGTGGCGCGAAGGAGTTTCGGTCCGCTGGCGAGTTCCAGCCGAAGGAGAGGGGGATAAAAGGATCTTGACGTGGCGTCTTGGGAAGGAGAACCGTTTCTCGACGAACGGCTTGAAGAACAATGGCTGTTCTAGGTTGTTCTCTTCTGACCAAAGTGGGGATGAGAACCGTCTCTTGTCTACGGGCTCAAGAACAATGGCTGTTCTAATGTTGTTCTCCTCTGAACAACAAGGGGGAAGGGTGAGAACCGTCTCTTGTCTACGGGCTCAAGAACAATGGCTGTTCTAATGCTGTTCTCCTCTGAACAACAAGGGGGAAGGGTGAGAACAGTTTCTTGTCAACGGGGCTCGAAGAACAATGGCTGTTCTAATGCTGTTCTCCTCTGAACAACAAGGGGGAAGGGTGAGAACCGTTTCTTGGCGAAGGCTTTAAAAGAACAATGGCTGTTCTAGTGCTGTTCTCCTCTGAACAACAAGGGGGAAGGGTGAGAACCGTTTCTTGTCAACGGGACTCGAGCGAACAATGGCTGTTCTAATGCTGTTCTCCTCTGAACAACAAGGGGGAAGCCTTTTGGACTCGGCGTCGCAAAGGCTCGAACTTTGGCACTCAAGGGATATTGTCCTCCTTCTGGACAAGGGATGGTGAATCTCGAGGTCGAGGTCCCTTGGCGCACAAAGGGAGAGAGGGTCGTGGTGATGTTTCGCGACGAAAATCTGGATCTCCAATCTGATCTTAGTGGTAAAGTTTCCATATAAATAGCTAGGACATCTCCTTTGCGTGGGGGACAATGGAGTGGAAGCTTCGAGGGAACGCACAGCCGGGCCGGAGAACAATGCCTTATCTGCCCATAAGTCAAACTCAATCTGGCGAAGTCGGCGTATGGGGGCGAACGGGGGGACGATAACCTCCTTGTTTAAACATTGACATCCGGTAGCTGTGATAAGGCTCCAAGCTTCGAATCGAAGATGCACGTGGGCAGCATCGTGGTTTTAAATAATATGGGATAGGAGTTGAAATTAATGCAGCTTCAACTCGTTCTATCACACACACATATATATATATATATATATATATATATATATATATATATATATATATATATATATATGATTATTGCAGTAAGTAAAAAAAGTTAACTTATGATAATGTCTACACTATCTCTGTATAAGTGTTTGTTTATAACTCTTAAATATTATATATTCAGTCAAAAATATCTAATTTTTTTCCGAAATAAAAAAATATGCCTTAGCAGGAAACCCGTCTCTCACGAAAAAAATTGTATATATATATATATATATATATATATATATTTATATATATATACATATATATATATATTAATATATATATATATATATATATATATATATATATATATATATATATATATATATATATATATATATATATATATATATATATAAGTTTTTTATGTGAGAGACGGGTTTCCTGCTAAGACATATTTTTTTATTTTGGGAAAAATTAGATATTTTTAACTGAATACATAATATTTAAGAGTTATAAACAAACACTTATACAGAGATAGTGTAGACATTATCATAATTTAAAAGATTTTATATCTATACTTAACAAATGGTATCCTCTCTCGTTTGAACAAATATAATCCTCGGCAGAATAATGTAAATATATCGTTGATTAAAAGGTTCTGAACGTTATAAATTTTCCTTGCCAATCTTTTTGAATCGAATCATATATAATGTTAAAACAATCAAGGAGATACTTTTAATTTCATTTAAAGATGGAATTTTTAAGTTATAAATTTTATAGCAAATCTAAATGTTGTTTTATTAATTCAATGGGCAAAGGTTTAATATTTCCTATGGAGTAAACATATGATTACTCTCTTTTTTCTATAGCATTAGTATTTACTTAAGATCATTATGATAAATGTAAAACACAGATTAATAAGTCATAGAATTTAATTGACGATAACTCGAAAGACAAGAACGATAGAACGAAAACCGACACTTTTAAATAGAGGACTCAAGGCATTTTGGTTTACCCTACTAAACCTATGCATTATGCAATGGAATTGTGAAAAAAAGAACTTCTCAACACGTACTATATCATTGTTGTTTCTTAGCTTATAGGGAGGGGTTAACCTTTAAATACTTAACTTGATTCAAATCCTTGAGTGTCGTAGAATAGACTTTTGACGATATACCATATATAACTATTCGTTGAGGGAACTTCTTTAATTATCTTTAGAGTGCGTGGATGTCTGGCTGGCCAATATTATGTATCTTCGATATGCTTAAGAAGTGGAACTGAGCTCAAGGATAATAATATTGCTATCATTAATAAAATAGAGTTTTATTAATAATAACTATCAACAACACACAAAACGGGAAAAATATTGGCATAAACAGAGAATGGAAAGGGTCGTGGGGACTCGAGCTAATCCGGGGAATGAAAGATTTAAAAAGGTAAAACAAATATAAAGTTAAAGAGATGGGATGGTTCGCTAAACCATTTAAAACACAGGATGAAACTGACAAAAGGGTTAAATACTCAAAGGTAACGTTTGGCTTACGTAATTTATACTTGTTGTGCAGAGGAAGGCGGCGTGAAAGAATTTTCGGTCCGCTGGCGAGTTTTAGCCGAAGGCGGGAAATAAAATGATCCTGACGTGGTGTCTTGGGAAGGAGAACCGTTTCTCGACGAACGGCTTGAAGAACAATGGCTGTTCTACGTTGTTCTCTTCTAAACAACAGGGGAGGTGAGAACAGTCTCTTGTCTACGGGCTCAAGAACAATGGCTGTTCTAATGTTGTTCTCTTCTGAACAACAAGGGAGAAGGGTGAGAACCGTTTCTTGGCGAACGGGCTCAACAGAACAATGGCTGTTCTACGTTGTTTTCTTCTGAACAACAGGGAGAAGGGGCAGGGAAGTGAGAACCGTTTCTTGTCAACGGGCTTAAACGAACAATGGCTGTTCTAACGTTGTTCTCTTTCTGAACAACAGGGGAAGGGTGAGAACCGTTTCTTGGCGAACGGGCTCAAACGAACAATGGCTGTTCTACGTTGTTCTCTACTGAACAACAAAGGGGGGGAGGTGAGAACCGCTTCTTGTCAACAGGCTCAAAAGAAGAATGGCTGTTCTAAAGTTGTTCTCTTTCTAAACAACCAGGGGAAGCCTTGAGGACTTGGCGTCACAAAAGGCTCGAACCTTGGCACTCAAGGGATATTGTCCTCCTTCTGGACAAGTAATGGTGAATAACGAGGTCGAGGTCCGTTGCCGCACAAGGTGAGAGAGGGTCGTGGTGATGTTTCGCGACGAAAATCTGGATCTCCAATCTGATCTTAGAAGTAAAGTTTCCATCTAAATTGTCGAGACACTCCTTAGGCGTGGGGGACAATGGAGTGGGAGCTTCGAGGCAATGCACATCCGAGCCTGATAACAAGCCTTATCTGCCCATAAGCCTAACTCAATCTGGCGTGATCGGCGGATGGGTCAAGAGGGGGGGGGGGGATATGATAAACCTTTTTGTGTAAACATTGACTCAGGTGGCTGCGATAAGGCGCCCAGCTTTAAAGCGAAGATGCAGGTGGGGAGCATCGTGGTTGTAAATAACATGTGATAGTGGTTGAAATTAACGTGGCCTCAACCCGTTCTATCACATTGAGTTTCAATTTCTTCAGTCAAGTTGCAGCATGTAAAGATTTTTTTAGGTGGTTTTCGAGTATATATTATAGTACCATCAAAAAGATCAAAACACTTGTGTTTCTATCAAAACATCTTCCCTAACTATACACAGAGAAAATACAAAGATTTCTAAAGTAGCTGTATGTTATCTTACATGAGAAAACTAGGTACGAATAAGGCTTATCCAAATTTAGATGAAAGGACGAAAGTTATTTAGCAGATATACAATTTATTAGAAAATTTATAGTGTATAAAGTGTTCCGAACGCTTAGGTTTTTTATAAAGAGAACCTACATTGTTTTCCTAGCAACTAACATCAGCTAAATTTCATGTACGTTAGGTCATTTCCTTGTCAGTTATCGTATAGGTAACCTACCTAAGAAATCTACCATCCCTCCCTCTGTCCGTGAGCTGATCCTAAAGATGCGAACCTAAAATGGTCTTTTGATTGGATCGATTGCAGAAACAGTGATGTGTACAAAAATGTAGTCCATACTATCCTATAAGCTAATGATAAAACAGGTTTATCAAAGGCTATTAAATTAACCGGTAGGTCAAGGTAAATCTCGAAAAGGAAGACCAACCCATTACCTTAATGGTGAAGAAGGACGGTTTCAACATGGCTGCATCAGTTTATCTAGAGACTAGTAAGATTTTGCTCATTAATGTTTCCATAATAAATGTGTCAGGTCGGCTGGAGAAAGATAATCTTCACGCTGGCACCTAAGGGATATTGTTCTTCTTCTGGACAAGTGATGGTGAATCTCGAGGTCGAGGTCCCTTGGCGCACAAGGTGAGAGAGGGTCGTGGGGATGTTTCGTGACGAAAATCTGCATCTCCAATCTAAGATTAGTGGTAAAGTTTCCATCTAAATAGTCGAGACACTCCCTAGGCGTGGGGGGACAATGGAGTGGGAGCTTCGAGGGAATGCACAGCCGAGCCTGATAACAAGCCTTATCTGCCTATAAGCCTAACTCAATCTGGCGTGATCGGCGGATGGGGCGAGCGGGGGAAAGGATGATAAACCTCCTTATGTAAACATTAACTCAGGTGGCTGCGATTAGGCGCTCAGCTTCAAAGCGAAGATGCACGTGGGGAGCATCGTGGTTGTAAATAAAATGTGATAGTGGTTGAAATTAACGCGGCCTTAACCCGTTCTATCACACCCCTCCATTCCGGGGGAAGTTGTCACTTCGAAAAAAAAGAGAAGGGACAACGATAGAGCTCCGTTATGGGGAACCCGTTTTCTTGTACCAACCGTACTTTCCTGCACCTAACTAGTATTACCTCAATACATATGATTATTTTGATCTTTTGATTACAGGGGAAAATAACCTTTGATACAACTTAATAAAGAAAAAAGGGGCATGGAACAATGAAATGATATTAAATTAGTACATACGGGACAAAATAATTTATACGTAAATTAATGAGTACAGATATATATATACATACAAAAAAATAGACATTGAGCGTTACAAAATTCAGATATATACATTAACTAATTATATTGCAAGAGAATCTAAATTAAGTCGTACAAGACGGTATATACCTACATGGAGATATTAATCCTATGAATACAATTACTCTACGCTATTCGGTAACGCATTCCTACTGAGTGCGTCAGCGACCTGGTTATCGGAACCTTTTATATAATTTATTTTAAATTGATACTCTTGCAAGAGTAAACTCCAGCGCATGATTCGGCCGTTGGAGTGTCGCACATTCCTAATATAGGCTAACGGACGGTGGTCGGTTCCTATCTGAAATTCTTTTCCTATCAAGTACATTTTGAATTTGTCTATAACCCAGATAATTGATAGAGCTTCCTTTTCTATAGTGGCATATCTCTTTTCGCGTGGTAATAATTGACGACTAGCATATGCAACTGGATGACTCGTTCCGTCATCCTCGAATTGAAGGAGTACACCTCCAATGCCCTCGTTGGACGCGTCGGTCTAAATCCCAAAGGATTTTTCCGGGTTGGGCAACTTTAAAATGGGGGCAGAAATGAGCTTACTCTTGAGCTGATTAAAATGGGAAATAGCGACATCATTCCAACGTAAACGATCGGGGGAATTCTTTTTTTGAAAGGGGCTGAGGGGGGCCGAAATTGCAGCGAAATTCGGAACAAATCGCTGATAGTGAGAAGCTGATCCTAGGAACGATCTTAATGGCTTCTTTGTAATCGGGAGGGGCATGTCGGCGATTGCCTTAATATTGTTCTCTTGGGGACCTAACTTGCTTTGTCCTATTTTGAAACCCAAATATTTGATGGTTTCGTGGGAAAAATGGCATTTGCTGGGGCCAATGGTGAGGCCATTTTCACGCAGTCGCTCGAAAAGAGCTAATAGGGTGGTTAAATGGTGACTCCATTCAAATAGTTCTTGTAGCTGACTCTTTTGATGTGGTGTCAGCTGCGCGTCAATATCCAGGTCAGAGGGTTCAAAAAGCTCGCCTGGTAGGGAAGGAAGAGGGTAGTCGGCATCAGGTTGGATGCACAATGTCTGTATTACATTAAGGGACTCCGCGGGGTAATCTTTTTCAAGCACCGATGTTTCGTCCAGTGCTACGAAGGTATCTCTATGGGCGCGTTGGGGGTACTTTTTTTCTTGGGGTCCACGGACAGTCTCCGTGTCCTTGTCTTGGGCCTTATCACCTAAGGGTGGTAGTTTTTCACACTCCTTTTGTGCCTTCCTAAAGTCCTGGTTAAGGGTCTCCGAGAAATCAGACAGTATCGGGGTTCTGATGGGGACGGGCTCCTGGGCTTCTTTCTTAGCTCGGCCTCGAGGAAGGGCGGCCTGGGACTCAGGGTCAGAACTTACTTGGGGGCTCTGTCCTATAAGAACGGAACAGAATTGTATGGGTGCTGAAATGACTTCAGCCCAGCCATCATAATATTGACACTGCAGGTAACATCTAACGACGGGGAATCGGTTCGCCCGCCCAAGGTAGTCATGTACCACCGCAAATTTTTCATGGTTAGCGTCCACTTCGGGGAGGAGTTTGTCGGACACTATGAAACACGTACATCCTGTGTCCCTGACGAGAGTCGATACTCGGCAGCCGTTCACGCTGCCCTCCTCAAATTTCAAAGTTCCCAGTGAACTTTTTTCAAAAATAAAATTTACCTGGTGGCCTGACGGAGGGGGAGAAGTTGCTGCTTGGGTCTGCACCACCGGCGGAGCCGGGGTGGCATTAATCTGGTGAACTTGGTGGGCTGGTCCGCTTTTAAGCCTAGAATTTTGGGGGTAATTTCAGCTCATGATGTTTCTACACCACAGGTGAAGCATATGATTGGTCGCTTCGGGAAGAGAGATGGAGGAGAAATCTTAAGTGGAGGTTTGGAGTCCCGTTGTTGGTTTTGAGGAATAAAGTTTTGGGGTTTTACGGGGCCTGGAAACTTCGTAAGGTAGTCATGTACCACCGCAAATTATTCGTGGTAAGGGTCTACTGGGGGGAGGAATTCGTGGGACACGATGAAACACGTACATCCTGTGTCCCTGACGAGAGTCGATACTCGGCAGCCGTTCACGCTGCCCTCCTCAAATTTCAAAGTTCCCGATGAACTTTTATCAAAAATAAAATTTACCTGGTGGCCTGACGAAGGGGGAAAGTTTCTGCTTGAACACGAGCTAATTCAATCTGATAGTGAAGCTCAGCTTGTCTTATCCGTTCCTCTCTTTCTCTTTCTTCTCGTTGGATTTCTCTTTCTCTTTCTTCTCGTTGGATTTCTCTTTCTCTTTTTTATCGTTGGATTTCTCTTTCTCTGAACTTTTCTCTTTCCGTTCTTTGCTCCTCTTGAACGTACTCAACTAGTTCTTTTCCGGAAAGTCCCAAGGATTCTCCTTGCGCTTTAAAGAATTCGAACTGAGTCATCTTTGCACTTGGGGGCACACTAGTCAACCAACTAAAATACCATGCAACAAGAATTATGCCTTCTAGAGAATTTAGCCTACTTAAATATGGGCACTGACCTATTCGTACTTGGTTTCTCGATCTAAATAACCACTGACTAAAATCACAAAAAAAACACAAACAAATTATTATAACAGTTCCTTGAGCTACTCAAGCTTCTTAAGTTTCAAAAAAGGGGATAGCAATCGTTAAAACAGAAGGGAACTACTATACTCTATTTTTATAACAAATAACACTATGCTTTACTGGACTGAGACCAGTGTTTGCAAAGATATAGCGTTAGACCTTACACACCTGATACAAAATTTAAATAGTATATATATATATATGTCGTAGAATGGACTCTCGACGATATAACATATATAACTATTCGTTGAGGGAACTTCTTTAATTATCTTTAGAGTGCGTGGATGTCTGGCTGGCCGATATTATGTATCTTCGATATGCTTAAAAATTGGAACTGAGCTCAAGAATAATAATATTATTGCTATCATTAATGAAATAGAGTTTTATTAATAATAACTATCAACAACACACAAAACGGAAAATATTGACATAAACAGAGAATGGAAAGGGTCGTGGGGACTCGAGCTAATACAGGGATTAAAAGATTCAAAAAGGTAAAACAAATATAAAGTTAAAGAGATGGGATGGTTCGCTAAACCATTTAAAGCACAGAATAAAATTGACAAAAGGGTTAAATACTTAAAGGTAACGTTCAAATTACGTAATTTATACTTGTTGTGCAGAGGAAGGCGGCGTGAAGGAATTTTTGGTCCGCTGGCGAGTTCCAGCCGAAGGGGGGGAATAAAATGATCCTGACGTGGCGTCTTGGGAATGAGAACCGTTTCTCGACGAACGGCTCGAAGAACAATGGCTGTTCTAAGTTGTTCTCTTCTGAACAACAGGAGGGGTGAGAACCTTCTCTTGTCTACGGGCTCAAGAACAATGGCTGTTCTAATGTTGTTCTCCTATGAACGACAAGGGGGAATGATGAGAACCGTTTCTTGGCGAACGGGCTCAACAGAACAATGGCTGTTCTACGTTGTTCTCTTCTGAACAACAGGGAGAAGGGGCAGGGAAGTGAGAACCGTTTCTTGTCAACGGGCTTAAACGAACAATGGCTGTTCTAACGTTGTTCTCTTTCTGAACAACAGGGGAAGGGTGAGAACCGTTTCTTGGCGAACGGGCTCAAATAAACAATTGCTGTTCTACGTAGTTCTCTTCTGAACAACAAAGAGGGGGGGGTGAGAACGGTTTCTTCTCAACGGGCTCAAAATAAAAATGGCTGTTCTAAAGTTGTTATCTTTCTGAACAACCAGGGGAAGCCTTGAGGACTTGGCGTCACGGAAGGCTTGGACCTTGGCACTCAAGGGATATTGTCCTTCTTCTTGTAAAGTGATGGCGAATCTCGAGGTCGAGGTCCGTTGCCGCACAAGGTGAGAGAGGGTCGTGGTGATGTTTCGCGACGAAAATCTGCATCTCCAATCTGATCTTAGTGGTAAAGTTTCCATCTAAATAGTCGAGACACTCCCTAGGCGTGGGGGACAATGGAGTGGGAGCTTCGAGGCAATGCACAGCCGAGCTCGATAACAAGCCTTATCTGCCCATAAGCCTAACTCAATCTGGCGTGATCTGCGGATGGGGCGAGCGGGGGGGGGATAAACCTTTTTGTGTAAACATTGACTCAGGTGGCTGCGATAAGGCGCCCAGCTTTAAAGCGAAGATGCACGTTGGGAGCTTTGTGGTTGTAAATAACATGTGATAGTGGTTGAAATTAACGCCAGCCTCAACCCGTTCTATCACATTGAGTTTCAATTTCTTCTGTCAAGTTGCAGCATGTAAAGATTTTATTAGGTGGGTTTCGAGAATATATTATAGTACCATCAAAAAGATCAAAACACTTGTGTTTCTATCACAACATCTTCCCTAACTATACACAGAGAAAATACAAAGATTTCTAAAGTAGCTGTATGTTATCTTACATGAGAAAACTAGGTATGAATAAAGTTTATCCAAATTTAGATGAAAGAACGAAAGTTATTTAGCAGATATGCCATTTTTTTAGAAAATTTATATTGGATAAAGTGTTCCGAACGCTTTGGTTTTTTATAAAGAGAACCTACATTGTTTTCCTAGCAACTAACATCAGCTAAATTTCGTGTACGTTAGGTCATTCTCTTGTCAGTTATCGTATAGGTAACCTACCTAAGAAATCTATCATCCCTCCCTCTGTCCGTGAGCTGATCCTAAAGATGCGAAACTAAAATGGTCTTTTAATTGGATCTATTGCAGAAACAGTGATGCGTACAAAAATGTAGTCCATACTATTCTATAAGCTAATGATAAAACAGGTTTATCAAAGGCTATTAAATTAACTGGTAGGTCAAGGTAAATCTTGAAAAGGAAGACCAACCCATTACCTTAATGGTGAAGAAGGACGGTTTCAACACGGCTACATTAGTTTATCTAGAGACTAGTTAGATTTTGTTCATTAATGTTTCCATAAAAAATGTGTCAAGTCGGCTAAGGAAAGATAATCTTCACGCTGGCATATCCACGGTCCCTTCCGAAGAACAAAAAGTCTCTTCTTTCATTGGGCACTGAGCTTATTAGATGGACGGTTGCGGAATGGAGCCAAGTTAACTTCAATGAGCAATCTAAGTTTAGTTTGTTCCGATTTGATGACATGAGGTTAGTTCGTGGTAGAGCAGGCGAAAGATTGTCTGTCAGTTGCTCTAAAAGGAGTGTAAAGTCTGACAAAGGAAGTGTCATAGTCTGGAGCATGATTTCGGTAGACGGCACTGGTTTACTCTTAAGCTAACGGTGCACAGTGAATAGACAAGTGTACAAGGAATTACTGTGACAGTATGGGTTGGTCCATCTGCCAGCATCCGAAGACCAGGCTGCCATTTACATGCAAGAGACTGCCCACTGCTATACGGCGCAATCAATGAAAACCTTCTTAGATGAGAAGCAAATCAATATTTTTAACTCGCCTGTATCGAATCTGGGCTTCAATCCCATTGAAAATGTTTATAAGACACTCAAAGAGTGTATTGATGCGATTATTCTGCAAATAGTTTAAGAACTTTGCTGCATGATACTTCAAAATGAATGGAACAAGATATTCTTTGCAAGAGTGTCAACAATTGGTTGGTTCCTGGGGCAGTCACACTAAATAATAAGTACTTATAGTTTAGGGAAAAACTTTCCATTGCTAATTTCATCGTTATTGTTAAATAAACATTTGAATCCTCGTCATTCGCATCATTATGCCTATAACATTCGTTTTATTCATCTAATTTCCATAAATTTACCCATATTCAGTTTATCCCTGCAGGTAATCATAGTACAACAATTTTCTAAAGGTTGGATTTTCTCTAACAAATGTTATGGAAGATGTGATTGAATTACAGGCGTTCTAATCTTTTGGAACGGTATTGTACAGGAGCATTTGTCTGAATTAATATGCAGATTAAACATTTATAATTTCGCTAGTTATATTTATCATATATTATGATGCCTGAATATAGGTTATTAAATTTATAATATCTTCTGCATATGCAAGCATTTTATAATGGTTTACACTCCATCAGTAGCCGACTCGGGAAGATGATTGACGCTGAAGTGGAGAGGAAGGCCTTTTTCTTTGGTTGACTCCATAGTTAACTAAACTTCCACAAGGCTGATTTATAGCCCCTGAACATTACTGTTGATATGCTAGTTGATATATCATGCATACTTTTTATTAAAAAGTAATGACTTATTTAGTCAGAAGCTTTACTAAGCTCAAAAAACAAGTATTTACCTAAAAATCATATATGTCTTATCTATATACAGTGAGGTTCATGTAAATCGACACAAATTATACAAAGGAAAAGAAAAGAAGTTGTGTACCAAACGAATAAATATACTTTCATGAGAATTTACGCACAAATAGAGGGACATAATATATAGTTACGAAATCATACAAACTGGCAACAATTACATCAAGACCTTCTCCAGAAGGGTCCTGAACTCGATGTATGCCCTCGTTAGGGAGTCCTTGTCTATAGATGACATTACCATTACCTCCAAAACGGCGGCCCTAAGAGGTGCTAAAGTGTTGATAGTAGCCTTGTTGACATCCTTCTCAACAACGCCTCACACAAAATAATGAGTGGCAGTTGGGTGGGATGAGCGGTAACATGGTTAGGAACCAGTGGTGAAGGGCGTTGTTAAACAACCACGCCTGTCTTCTTTGCTTTGTGTACAGGAGCAGAGTCATGCTATAAACCTTAAGGCCTTTCTACGGCAGCTCGGTCAATTCAAGGGTTTACTTTAGTCTCCAGTACCTGAATGTAAACGCGCGCATTGGCCTTGAGGCCATTGAGCAAGATGTGTGGAGGTCTAACATGCCATTTGCTGATGACCATGCTAAGAACTATCCATGAGGCAGCAATTTTGCTGTGATAGAACGAACACAATTCGTCCTTATTCTAAAGCTCGTCACAATGTCGTTTCACTTTGTAAATGAGGTTCCTCGTGTAGGTAAACAAATTCACAATGTCGTACAGAGTTTTTCCGGCACTACTTTGTGTTTAACACAGACTTTTTGTGGGAAAAGGGGTTTAAATTCAAGAATTGATCGTTCGCGATTAAAGTTAAACAGATTTACTGAAAAGGAATAAAGGATTAAATTGGACATCAGGACCGTTCGAATGAATATATTTAGGAGGCATGAACACTTTCCTTTCAATGAAGCAAACGAAGTATGTAAATTGAAAAGAAATATTGCGAAAGCTTTAGAAAGTGGGTGATTGGTCGTAATGCCTTTGAGATTTTGTCTTGTTTGTGTGGGGAAGCAGATAATCACATTTACGTACTATTGTAGTATAGTAGCTATGTGCCAGAGTGCACGTACATATCATGTACAAGAGAGAAGAATTCATCATGAATGATCATTAATTTTTTCAAAATATAATGTAGCTTCTGCTGTGATATATATATATATATATATATATATATATATATATATATATCCTTAAAATGGGAACGTGCTATTTGGACAAAACACGTATCAGACATGCATTTAGGGGGCTCTTATTTCAAATGATCCTTCACGCTCTGTGTTCCTGAAAAGGAAGAGGGTATATTTATGGTTGTCTATCGTGTTTCTCCTCTGTACGGCGATGGGGCTTCATAGCACAACGAGAGATAAACAGGTTTGGAGGAATTGGACCCCCATTTTCCTTCATCCCAGGGCAAAACTATCCCTTTTAAATTTTCACTTCTTTCAACTTCAGCAATTCCTTAGAGTGATGTATAAATAACAATTAAATAGGTGTGCTTAGAGAAGGGCTAAGAACATTTATGTCTCATAGTGGCAAAAGTGTTAAAAAAAATAGCGGTTTAAATCTTTTATTTTGGCTTGATAATTTGGTCTCTTTGACACCTGCTTACCTAGGATAAGGACGCCTCAATCTAAAGACAGTTACTAATTGTTATACCAACAGTATAATGCTGTTGCTGTTACAGTTGTATATGAACTAATGAAAGCTATTGTGAAATAAATAAAAACCTGTTAATTACGTCGGTCAGTTACTTTAGAGTTATTCAAAAAGTTGCTGGAAGTTGTGCGTCATACGTATCTGTCTGCCATGATTGCCGCCTTTTACCAGTGGCCACTCCTAGGTTGTCGTTGGGCCTCGCTTATGAATCTGTGCCTTACCAAGTTCGAGCCCCACCTCAAATACACTCTGTAACAAGGAGCTCTTGTCCCTCAAGTATTTTTATGGTCATACTTTTGAGTTTTTTTAGAACAGGTGAATAGAGGTTTGTGATAAGTTTTCCGGGCCCTACTCTTTAAGTTATGTTGAAAATCCACAGGGTGTACAGACGATCGTGCTTCGATTCCCGTCTATCTTCCAGATACAGAAGGCCAAGAGGAAATTTAATCGATGCCTCTCACTGAGATCAGTGATTTTCTACAATTTATACCGTGGACGGTATAATCTCTTGAGCCAACTACGAGATTTAGTAAGGCTCCCCCGTGCTCCCCCACCCCTGAATAAAAATTCCTTCATTTCCTTGGCTCTGCATAATGGTATGATGTGCTAAACTCTCCCCACCCCTGCCCCGCCGTGACTTGGCTCTGTAAAAGAAGGTCTGAGGCTTAGCCCGCTGCGAAACCCAAAGGGGGAGCAAACCTGGATTGGGACTCAAATACCAACGCGGGGAGGATTAATAGCCTACCCTGCGGCACCGCCCAAGACCACAAAGGGAGACACTACCGTCTCTATGAGATTTCGGACGTAACTGTGAAATACCCATAACCCAATAGAGGGTCGGGGGCATCTGACTGGAGTCAGTTAATTCGGGATTCAGTCATCCTTAAGTCAGACATGTTTTTCACCCTTTGAGGAGCCCATCCCGGTCCATAATCACTCATTAATCATCACCATATCCGAGTCATTTTCACGGGGTCGTTATCGGCGGGACGGGGAACCCCATATAAAGAGAAAGAAAGTTAAAAACCGAATCAATGGCATACAACTCATCTTCACTCACACTCACACACACAAGTGATAAAAAACCCACTAACGACAAACGCACCAGCAACAATGAACACACACTTTTCAACTTAGCCACAACACACGACACCCCCATCGCGAACATAATAAAGACACACATACCACAAACTCTTCTTCCGCTTACAAGAGGACGCAGTCAAATTTTATGAACTTGTATCAGACACACTCGCCGCACAAGATCTCCAGACAAAATTAGCCGACGGTGTACAGATAAAAACACTAAATACGCATCATTAAGACAACCCCTTATGGTTGGCTTTCTCCAATGATGACCTCCGCACACACCTCAGACCGAATTATGGGGAGGAGGTCATCACAGATCTCTATTATAACCGCACGAAACAATGAGCAGTAATCACACTGTCCGACGAACACAACAAGTCACTGCTGCTAGACCAAGGTATCAAGGTCTGCATCGAGCCACAGCTAAACATAAGACCTACATAGTGTCACTGGTGTTACAAAACCGGACACTCTACACGTGACTGCCTAGCAGACCTGTTCTGCTCCAAGTGCACTGTAGTAGGCCACCACTACACCACCTGCACAACCACCAGATCTCTCTGCACAAACTGCGGCGGACACCATGTCGCCGTCAACCCAAAATGCCCTTAGCTAAGTAAGGCCCGCTCTGATGCCGTAGCGGCTATACGGCGTCCTCAACCCATCAACACAACCCCACACTCTGCCCCCACCCCTCCTCCTTTCACAAGAAAATTCGCTGCTGCTGCCGGCGCAACGGTGCCCGCACCTCTCCCTGTCCTACCCCAGACACATCCAACCCCAGCAGCAACCCAGACTCACCCACATATTCCGACACCCGCCCCCACCCAGAGACCACACCACTCCCGACACCCACCCCTAACCCACACCACACACTCAACGAGACCACACACTCAAAGCTACACCTGGCCGCCTTGCTTTCAACGGTGGCAAAGGACACTTCGAGGGGTGACCCCCGATTATACTCAATGATACTCAACACATTATTTGCCTCGCAAGGTCTAGAGTAGATCGCCTTTCCTGAGAAGGTGTTCTCTCTAATCGGCGAGCACACACACAAGAGGCCCACACTCCTCCCAACCCCGATTGGCACGAACACCTTTTCCCCTGGACCCACCACCCCCTCACATACCGCCATCCACCCTCCCGCCCTTCTGTATCTGCCCCTCTCACTAATGTATCCTCCTTACCTGCCCCTCTTCCCACTGCCCCCCCTCTCTTCCAACCGCCTCTTCTCCTCCCTCCACTGCTACCACTTCTTTCTCCTCTATACCTAAACTTCCTCCTAACACCAGCACTCAATCGGCATCAGCTGCTCCTCTATTGTCACTAAACCTCCTCCAACCGCCCCCACCCCCTCTCCAACTGATACCACAACGGCCACCTCCTCCTCTCCCAAGACAACCACACCCACCACAACTCCACGCATTAAACCAAAAACTCCCCCAAAACCCCCTCCTCCCACACGCAAACACGCATAAAGCCAACCAACCCCCTCCCTGCTGTTCCCTCCTCTCCTCCTTCCACCCCTCCTTCTCCGCCGTGCCAACCTCCTGCCTCCCCCGACACCCCCTCTCATAATTTGCACTTCCCATACCATATCTAGCCCCCCATCTACTAGCTCTACTCCCTCCTCCTCTACTTTTAACTCCCCCCTCCCAGACTCTACTCTCTCCAACTTTCCCTCCACGACCACCACCTACTCTCCCACTTTCTCTAACCCTCCCTCCACAGGACACACTTCCCCCTCTGCCACGGCCTGCCCACCCAATAACACCAGAGACAACCTCTCCACTCCCTCGAAACCACAGACGACGCGCGTGAAGGTACTCGTTCTCCACGCCTCCGGGGAAATAACCAAGGAGAGGGAAACTTGTCCCGGCTAAATAACCCTCACTCGCACTCCGACCACGTCAATAGGACGCCTCAACGTAACACAACTAAACTTACGCAGTTGGCAGGGTATTCGCCATACTGTTGCCAACTGGGTCCTAAACACACAAAGACCTGACATAATACTCTTGAACTCGACCAGCCTACATCCTTCCAACAACAGACTCCGCACTACAGGCTACCACACATATCTAACTCCACAAGCGCTGCACCTAGGATCAGCGATCCTAATAAAGCACGCTATACACCACTCCCTCATTCAAACACACGATGACTCTCTTCTAGCCTGCAAGATACAGACAAGCTCCGGCCCCATCCTAGTTGCCACGCACTACAGACCACGACGCCTACAATTAAACTTAGAAGTCCCACTTTGGGCTCAATCAAACCACAACCTTCCTCTCTAATTTGCAGGGGACCTCAACATTTTCCACCCAAAACTTCTTTCCAACACCACTAATGATGCAGGAAGGTACCTGGCCGGTACCCTGCCGCGTTATTGCTGCGAGCACATCAGCCCGGCCTTCCCCACATTCTTCTGTCCTCGCGGAGGAACCAAGTCTTCCGCAACGACCACGCTACACGCTTATACACTCACATTTCACCGGGTCCTCACGTACTCTCTGACTACATACCGATATGTCTTATCATATCTACATCTCCCATACTCATACCCACACTACCTCTCTTCGACTACAAAAACACGAACTGAAAAGGGTTCAAGAGACACATAACAGATAACACGCCACAAAACCTCGACCTGGACCACACTAATCCAGCCATGTTAGACGACCACTAGTGCTCAATTTTAAACACTATAAACACATACACCACACAAAACCTACACATGCATAAAATACATCACATATTTCATACACACGCAGAGAGTCATTACACAGTACAACAATCACTACACTAGAGGCCCACAACAACACAACATCAACCACCTACGTGCCCGTATCCTACAGTGCGTTCAGCTAGATAGAAACCGGCAGTGGCGAGAGGTTGGCCGCATCGCAATAAACCCAAAACACACGCGCAAGAGCACTTCCAGAAAGTCCAGGAGTGGTGCCGGGCCCACGCTCACGAGCTAAGGCCCGCTCCCCTGATACGAATGGAGCTGCTTGACTACACATCCACACTGACCAGTCCCATCACCGTCGAGGAAACAAAACACTACATTAAAACAACACCAAAACGTGCACCAGGCCCCTCCAGGCTACCAGCCACACTAATACACAACCTCCCCGCAAACATATAACCCCACACTTACACACCTATTCAATGCCTCACTAGCCTCAGGCTACTTCCCCAAAATATTCAAAGTCTCTCACAACATACTTCTACACAAAACGAACAAGGACCCCAAACACCCAAATAATTACAGGCCTATTGCTCTATTATAGCACCGAGGCAAAATACTCGAACGTATGATCAACTTCCACCTACGGGACTACCTGGAAGAGAGGGACTGGTTCTCCCCCCACCAATATAGGTTCAGGAGGGGCCGGTCCACTCAGACGGCTGTGACCATCGTTCATGACAAAATAAAGAAAAAAAAGCCAGGTACATCAAAAGACACTCTCCATCAGCAAGGATGTGAAGAAGGCCTTTGGTAAAGTGTGACAAGAAGGACTCCGTTTTAAACTAGCCAACACTACGGAGTTACCTCTCTGCACCAGAAGGCTTCTCTCGGACTACCTCACTGAAGAGAGATGCCACATAAAATACAACAATACCCTCTCACAATCCTTGACACCATGCTCAGATGTTCCCCAAGAAAGCGTACTGGCACTCACACTTTACATCATGTACACAAACTACACCTCGCGCCCACCCAAAAACTGCTGTCACACATACACAGTGCCCTACGCCGATGACGAGACCATTCTCGTCAGCGGCCGTGGACCAGACGAGATCGCGCTTCACGCACAAATAATACGATGATAAATGGCTGATTGCCACGAATCCTCAGAGGATACAGATAACACGCTTCGGCGCAAGAGATCACTTAATGCATAACATACAAATCTTTTCAGATGCACCAGAAATGAACTACCTAAACCCAACAAGGTTCGACTACACACAACATACAATAATCCTTGGGGTAACTTTTGAAAAGACCCTTAGGTTCAATATACATCAGAACATAACACAAGCAAAAGCCACACGTACAAACACAATGCTGCACAGGTTCTACCCTACGGGCAAAAACCTTCAGGTATACCTATATAAAATACTCGTGCGACCTCTTCTCACGTACGCCCCACTCTCACTCGTAGCTGCGAGTGCCACGTGGCAGCACTAAGGCTCAGCGCATTCAAAACTCTACTTTGAAGCGCGCTTGCCGCTCTCCCTTCTACAGGAGAATGTCCACACTGAACGACAACAACAAATTAGCACCCCTCAACACATACGCTCCACCAGACTCACAAAACAACTCGGGAAACTCGCCAGAGACCCCTTATACACCGCACTACATGCAAGACGGTATGCGATGGCACCGCGATACCCCGCAGCCCATGACCACCCGCAACCCATACCGTTCTTCGCGTGAGTTGAAAGCATCATGAATATCGCGTTTCCAACCTAGTAGACACGATTTCCTTCCTGACCACCCTCCAACCGTCGTCCAGTCACGAACACCTCGAGACCCACCCAAGCACACCACGCATCGGTGTTCTGCCACAACATATCAACTCTTCCTATCCCCTCTTAAGTTATTTCCGCACTCCCTTTCCTCTACGACTGCCTGTTCGCCTGTGTTACACAGTGATCCCTCTCTGTCCTTTCTATACACATCATTCCTTCATTCATTCAGAGGGTGCAAAACAAGACTAACCGTTGGGTGACAGGCACAAATAGAAGAGATAAGAAGAGACAAGAGGAACAAAAGAGAATAATAAGAATGAAACGGGTCAATATGGTGTTACACGAAAAAGCGAAGAATATATGGAGAAAAAATGAAGAAGAGTTGAAGAATGGCTGGGAGATAATCTGAGTTTAACAGAGTTGAGATGAAACAACCAATTTCCAAGTAGTAGGAAGAAAATAAGGTCTTTTATATGTATAACTCAAGTAATGTGTGGATTAGAAATGATCCCAAGAAAGTAAAAGAAGAACGAGTTAAACAAAGAAAGGAAGCGGAAATTAAAAATAGAGTAGATAGGTTAAAATAAGATGAATATAAAATCAAAACTTAAGTAGAAAAGAAGGATAAATGAGCGTAGGAAAAGATAATTCACTCACCTGGAGAATTTTAGCGTACCTTGCATCCCTTTAAATAAAATTCCACTTCCTACAGTATACTAAAACAAATAATACTAATTTCTAACTTAAGATACCTTAAAAAATCTAAGAATATTTTTCATTATTGGTTTTCTTTTTTATTTATACCCCTTTCTTGTTCATTTATCTGTCCTCCTACCTTTCATTCATACACGTTGCTTGTCACAAAGAAAAAGGGAAGATTTATATTTCTGATAGTGAGATTTGCACATTGAGGAAAGAATAAAGGAATGAACGGATAATAAGAAAATGGAAACAAATAGATAGCGAAAGATAA
This sequence comes from Ceratothoa steindachneri, assembly GCA_963969495.1. Lineage (NCBI taxonomy): Eukaryota > Metazoa > Arthropoda > Malacostraca > Isopoda > Cymothoidae > Ceratothoa > Ceratothoa steindachneri. The sequence goes on from OZ018330.1 coordinate 6,432,737, forward strand.
GAAATATTGCCTAATTGCTTTGATTATTATTATTGTAATATAATAGTAGTATTGTTATTCCTTCTTCTTCTCTCTCTCTCTCTCCTCATGAATTTAAAGAGGAATTACTTCAACAGAGACCTCACTTAAAAAGAGATTTCAGATGCCATCAAATGTTGAATTATGGAAGACACGAATTTGTATGTATGTATTGAAATAATCTAAAGACCTCGATTAATGGCAATACTCATGTAAGCCTCTTATTCCCTGGATCTAAATATAAGACTTATGCGAGGTATGGCTTTTCTGTGTGTCCGTACTCGCTATACGCTTTGGTAAATAACTGCCTTAAACTGTTTTCGTTACATTTTAAAGAAAATCCAATTTTTTGGGGGGAGATTACGTACTAATAGTAATCTTTTTATTTTTGTTTTTTCTTTACCACTTTCCCACTAAGTTGGGCTAACGAGCATCAAAGTCAGTCCGGCATAACTTAAAGGGTTCCAAGACAGTACTAATTATAATAGGAAATAATAAACAAAAACGTTTTAGGAGTGTAAGCCCTCATTGAGTGAAAGTTGCAAATGTGAATGCAAGATAGGATTTAGTATTTATGGAGAGAAATGGGGAGGACGAATGGCAACGGGCAGAGCATTCCAAAGTTTCGGGGCAAAGTGATCTGATGCGCGATTTCCAATGCAGTGAAGACGGAATAAAGAGACTCGAATTGAATTGAGATAATAAAGCGAAAACCAATGAGGGACTGAATCTTTTTAAAAGGGGTTTGAAAAGAAAATGATGAAAAGTACATGGCATAGTTTGAGTCAACCAAGTTGAAATTAACGGCCTTGTGCAAAGTAGATGGGAGTGGAAAGTAGAGGGCAATGGGGATGGGAGGGAGCAGAGATATCAGGGGATTTTATCATGAGAACTTTGAGGATAATGAGGAAAGACGAGAACGCCAGTTTTAATGGAACAGGCAATTTTAAGGGAACTCTTATGGAGCCGCCGACGAGTGCACTAAGGAACCAAAGGGGAGAAACTAAAACATAGCAGAAATCTTGTGTTGAATGTGCTGAAGATTAAGAGTGAGGATTGTAGTTTTCATTTCGATAGTATGACTTGGAGGCTGTATGCAATAATGTCACAAACTAGAAAACACGAAAATCTAAATTTTATGGAAAATAGGGGTTTAATTTCCTTAAAAATTGTAGAGAAATTTCTTTGAAATTTTCCTATAATTGTGTTGAAGTTTCAATTCATAGGACAGCAGATAAAAAAAGTAAGGATAAATGAAATGTGTATTTAGTGTAAGGATGCCTCCAAATATAGAGATAGGTAAGTATCAATGCAGCCATAACCAGAAAACAACATAATTTTCCCATAGACAATTAGCTAAATATTAATAGGAATATGAAGGCCCTTGTTCTGGATTTTCAGTGTTCAGGCGTAATTTTATTCCATTATTAGTCGCGTGTGACAATATATCTTACTATGTCAGTCGATCAGTCGGTCCCCTGTTTGCTTTTATTGTTTTTCTAATAACATTTTAACTATTCGGCCGATTCTAACGGAATTTCAAACCCTTATGTTTTATATTCTCTTTCGAATGATACAATGAACAAGGTCCTAACGAAGGTACTTCGTGAATTATTGAAAGTTTTGAAGGTACTAAGGCAGGGGGGAGGGAGACCTTTTCAGATTTAGGGCCAGATCAGACTTTTGGGAGCAGGCCGCGGGCCAGATCGACAAACGAAATCCCCCAAAGTGACCATATATATATATATATATATATATATATATATATATATATATATATATATATATATATATATATATATGTATATATATATACATATATATATATATATATATATATATATATATATATATATATATATATATATATATATATATATATATATACATTATAAAAGAATTTTATTGAAAAACATACACATCAGTAAGACGGCTGGTCCTGGTTGCCGATTTATTTTCCGAACTGTACTGACCACAAAACAAACCTAACCTCAATACAAAAGTTCAACGGACACTGCCGCTGGCGTCTGGCAGGATCACAGAGTAAGGCGCCAAGTCGCCAAACAGTATCTGCCAGTGTAGCCGCACAGAATGGTATGCTAGTACCCATATCTCAGTAAGGATTCATCGCAGCGGAAAAAGTCGTGAGCATCTTTTGTTTAGAATTGACTCCTCTACAACTTTGGTCTCTATAAAATATTTTGTGTCTGTGAGGGAATGCATATTTGTCTCATTCTTTTCTTATTTTCACTTTCAGGCGTAAGACTCATTCCCCTCTCCCTCTACGAGTCTACTGAGTCAGATGATGTTTGGCAGAATTTATTTATTTTGTGGGGGGGGGGGGGCTGGGGTTTCACGGGCCGGATTGCAATATTAATGCCGAGCAAGGTGGCAGGCCATTAGCTTAGCTTTCGCGGGACAAAGGTTTCCCGCCCCTGTCGTAAGGTCATAAATCAGAATAAGTGAGAGTACGCGATTTTGGTCAGCAGAACTTGTTCCAATCTCTGCCACACATCTTGAACATTCGTCTGTTTTCGAACCATAACCTTCTCACTGAGTATCTTCAATAGGTTTTATGTTGGGCTTAAATTATAGCTTTGCCTATGTGAGTAAACCTTGTCGATATTTTCGGGCTCCAAGAACTGCTTCGCCGTCTTTACTGTGCGACACGGATAATTATCTTGCATCAAAGGTTAATCACGTGATCGTGATGTTTGGCGAGTGAGAATAATACACATATTCCTGGAAAATATTTTTCTATAGAGCAGATTTTACTTTTCTGCTTCAAAACGCCTCTCATCCTATCGCTGCCACCTCTAACTCGATCCCTCTTTCATGCGTGCAGAATTTAATCTTTCTCCTGCATGAGGTCTTACATGGTGAATTACACTTCACTCGAACATATTAAATTTGATATCGTTACTGGAAAACACTTTTCCGCTTCTCAGCACCCCGCAGTAAAGACGGCCAATCTAGCTGTACTATTCTAATTACCTCTGAGTGGTCCTTTACGAGGGCAGTGTAATGTGACTCCCACCATTTCTCTCAAGCGAGGTGATACAGTCTGACAGGATACATTCAAATTCAGGTTTTTGTCAACTTATCGTAAAATTCACGTTGCTCTCTAAAATTGGTCACGCATGCCCTATTCTGAGCGAGTGGGAGAACCTCAGCGATATACTCGCAGTCTAAGTGCTTGTACAAACTCACTACACACCAAAGTTTGAAGAAAAGTTCTAAAATGGCAAGGTAGCTGAGAGAAATGAAAACGTGAATATATTTGTTAAAATTAATAAATAGACATATAAAAAGGGGTAGATAAATGAAAAGAATATCGAAGAATATCAATGGGTTCGATGGAGAATGAAGTCTAAATACCTGACTGCTTGTTCGATATTTTCCACCTCTCTAGCAAGTTCGTACGTTGTCATTTTTTAAGAATGAATACGATGCTTATGCTTCCAAACAAACCAAAGGATATCATTAAACTAAAAATGTCATAGGCTACTCATTCGAGTTGGCCGTTTAATCATCTGGCTGAGGGGACGAAATTGCGCCATACTAAAAGAAAAGATCGATATACTATTCCTGGCAGCGGCAGAACGGCACTTCATCTCCTTTATTAAGTTGCTAGTCAGATTGAACATGAACTCAATGTATGAGCTTGTACACCTGAGAAGAGATACATAAAACTCATTTTCTGATCACCCCTTCTCCATTAAGGCTGAAATTTATAAAGTATTTTGAAATGCAGAGTCAAACATCCATTTTGCTGTCTCAATCCTTGCGATTAATTTATAAGAGAATCTGATCAAACAATTCCTGTCTTTTACACAATACAATTCATTGGTACCTACAGAATTTACACCTGATGGTTACATCCACCCCTATACCTCCCGTAACTCTCGCGGTGGTGGAGTTGCTCTCATTCACAGTGCCTCCTTCCCTCTGAATAATCTGCCCTCTCACCCTCTTCTTTCTTTTGAGGCGCTCATCAATGTCTCTGATTCCACCCCCTATCTAACTATCTTAGTCCTCTACCACCCCTCCAACTCCTCCCTCGAGCTTTTTCTTGATGAATTTAGTAACCTCCTCGCTGGCCTCTCCCCTCTAGTTCTCTGCTAATCCTCGGTGATTTCAACCTTCCTGGCCACAATCCTAATTTCAAAGCCTTTTCTGAAATCCTTAATCTCTTCTACCTCACCCAACACGTTTCTTTCCCTACCCACTCTCACGGTAACATTTTAGACCTTGTAATCTCTGACTGTCTTATTTCCAACCTGACGAATACAAATTGGTCCAATGCTATATCTGATCACTTCCTTATCAACTTCAACATGTCTATCCCATTCCATATACCTACCCAGCTGTCTCATAATCCTAAGCCTTTCCGTCGACTAGCTTCCATTGATATTCCCTCCCTATCTAATAATGTGGCCTCCAAACTTCCTCCCATTGATGCTTCTGCCTCTCCTGACCAGATTCTCTCTTCTTTGGAGCAACTCTTTCTCACTTGTTTTGATGCCCACTCTCCCCTTGTCACCCCTTCGAACTTTCGTTGTCACCGTGCCCCTTGGTACTCTATGGAACTCATCCGTGCTAGGCAGTCCATGCGTGCCCATGAAAGAGTCCTTAGAAAGGCTCGCACCCGTGGGCAAGACACGACCCCTCTCTCGCTGGCTTTCCAACTTGCGACAGCTTCCTACGTGGCGAAATTAAAATCTGCTCGTAAATACTACTCACGTAATCTGCTTACTGATAATAGGAATGATCCCCGTACCGTCTTCCGCCTGCTCTCCCGTTTTACTTTCCCAGCCCAGGTATCCCCGCCCATTAGCCCTGCTACTCTCTCGAATTTCTTCGCAGATAATGTCCCTAACCTCCGTGCCTCCCTCTCTCAGCCTTCTGTCCCAGCTACTGCCATTCTTCCTGACTTCCCGCCTCAGCCGCTTATCGTTTTCCCCGCTGTGACCGCGTTGGAGCTTACAGTCCTGCTCTCATGTTCTAAGAAATCGGGCTTACCAAAGGACATTTTTCCGCCTAAACTGTTATGTAAAATTCTGCCTGCTATCCTCCCAACGCTATTTCACCTGTCCAACACTTCACTTGCAACTGGTCTTGTTCCCTCTTCCTTCAAACGTGCCCACATCCGTCCGATTCTTAAAAAGCATCAACTGAACCCCACTGACCCTTCTAATTATCGCCCGATTTCGCAACTTCCTTTCCACTCTAAGGTTCTGGAGAGAGTGGTTGCTTCACGCATCAACAGTCACATGGTGGCCTGTAACATTGATGAAACATATCCTGGTTTCAAGTCAGGTCATTCCACAGAAACCGCCCTTCTCAATGTCTCCGATTGCTTACGAAGAGCCGCGGACAAGGGTTGTGTCTCCATCCTCGTTATACTCAACCTCTCCTCTGCCTTTGATACTATTGACCATACCGTCCTACTTGATCGTCTACACTCTCTCCTCGGCATATCAGGCACCGTGCTTGACTGGTTCCGCTCTTACCTCTCGTCTCGTACCCAATCCGTTGTGATTGACGACCTTTCATCCGACTCTACTCCCATTCGCTTTGGAGTGCCACAAGGCTTTGTCCTTGGTCCTCTACTATTTCGTATCTACCTTTTCCCTCTTAGCTCCCTTCTGCGTAATCTCGGTCTATCCTTCCACCTCTATGCTGATGACACTCAAATTTTCGTTTCCTGATCCCCCTCTCTCTTGCCTACTCTATCACTGACCTCCTGGCAGCCTACTTTTCCATTTCTAACTGGTTCTCTACCAACTTCCTCAGGCTTAATCACTCCAAAACTGAGTTCCTCCTCGTCGGCACCCCTGCTCTTGTCAAAAAATCTAAATCTCTCTTTCCCTCGCTTACTCTGGGTGGTAATACTATCATTTTCTCTGACTGTGTTAGGAATCTGGGTGTTGTTTTTGATAAGCATCTCTCCTTTAAGCCTCATATCCGCAATGTCAGCAAATCCTCTCTATGTTTCCTTCGTAACTTCTCTCGCATTCGCTCTCACTTTAATCGCCAAAGTCTTGAGACTGCTGCTTATGCCTTCATCACCTCACGCCATGCTCCTCTCTCCACCTCCTTCAACTTGTACAGAACTATGCCACCCGGCTTCTCCTCCGAAGCCCTCACTCCTCTCCCTTGAAACCCTTGCTGCATGAACTGCACTGGCTCCTTGTTAGATTCTGTACGCACTTCAAGATACTTCTCTTCACATTTAAGGCCCTAAACAACAAGGCCGCGTCTTACCTCTCTTATGCCCTCTCGCCACGCCATGTTCCTCGGGCCCTTCGGTCATCACATGCACCTCTTTTGAATATTCCTCGTTCATCCCTCTGCTCAATAGAGGACTGCTCCTTCTCAATCTGCGCCCCTAAGTTGTTAAATGCTCTTCCTGCTGAAATCAGGTCCTCTCTCTCTCTCTTAACACATTTAAGCGTCTCCTGAAAACGCATCTTTTCAATATTGCCTTCTTCCCCTCTTGAATTTCGATTGAATTTACATTCTCATCTCAGCACAACGTGCGCTCTGGGAAGGCCTCAGGCCTTGAAGAATTCATTACAGTTTTTTTATACTAATAAACGGCTGATAACAGTTGAGCAGAGAATATTAAAAATCGATTTATATAACTCATCTTATTGTGATAAAAACTTTCTATTATGAAGCAACATAAAATTTTATTTTAAATACTTACTAAGTTTTGTCTGACGTGAGCTTGGAGAGAATATATAGTTCCTGAATGAATTGATTATATCCATAATTCCTTGGAAGTTTGAATATCCTCAAGTTTAGCTATAATTCTTGCACGAATCTCGCTGCGAAAATAAGCTTCAGCATCGATTATGATGCCTTGATCACATGGCTGAGTTAAGGAAGAAATATTCAAAGGCAAAATATACAAAATATATATTTCACTTTTATCTATGTATTGTTTTTGATAAGCTAAAATTCCTCTTTAAATTACATCTAAACTATTATTTTCTTTTAAAGAGATTCGAATCCTTTCTCGCTGAGCAAAGTGTTTACTATTTTATACTTAGAGTTCCTTCCAACTCACTATGTCAAGTCTTTCACTAATTATAATTAGAGGTTTTCATTTGCTACATATTATGATCCTATAAAAATAAAGCCAAAGTTTACCGGGCAGATTCATAGTAAATTTATTTGTGATGTAACTAATCAAAGCCTAACCTATAGACAAAATAAAAAGATAGACCAAATCTACGGCGAAGTGGAAGCAAGTCAAAGGAACAGTCATGTTGTCAAAGATGAGAAAAATGGTGATCAGAGATAGAGACAGGTAAGACGGAAAGAACCAGCGATCGGCTTCTTTTTGAGGTAACTTACGTTAGATATTACGCCCTATAACGAGCCTAACTTTTACAACAAGAGGTTCCGCGAGATGGCGTGAAGGTCTAAATTCACTTCCGAAGTCTCGGTATAGATAAAATAAAATCCACTCCCGGCGCCACGGTAAAATTCACTTCCAGCAGACCCGTATAAATAATTAAGCGTTGGCTTGGAGAGGATTAGTATTTTGGCAAAGATGACGCGACGCAGATGAATTCTTTCTCTCGGCCTCAATTACACCAAGAGCCCGGACTCCCACACTGCTATATTCGACTCAACTTCTGCACGGCGAAATACTCCCTCGATCCCAAATTTCGAGGGTAGCAGTGGTTGTTAGAAGACAGGTTGTATTCTTATTCTTAACTTTAAGCAGGCCGACTACTAATCGGCCAAGTGCAAACCCAAGCGTATCGTCGAAAAGCAATCAAGCTCGACGCTCATACCACTCCCCCATCCCGTGTAAAGTCCTCGGGCGGCAGAAACACCCGGAATGGTAGTTTGCCTTTTTTCGGTCGTGTACGATTGTGTGTACGTCCTCACGGCTCCTGCCTGGAACTGACGTGTGTAAATTTTGTGTCCATTTAGTTCTTTTGTATTTCTATGTTGTATCCATTACTTTATTTTGTCTGTACAGTAGTAAAGATTACTTTGTTTCATCCAGTTTGATATGCAGAACTTCCTAGTTAGTTGATTTAATTCGGCCCCCCCAAAATAATCACTCTTACTCGATTTAGTGCAACCCACGTTTAAAGTGCATCATTCAGTGCAAGGCCCAATTGCAGTGTGGGCTTATATATATATATATATATATATATATATATATATATATATATATATATATATATATATATATATATATATATATATATATAAAACTGGTGTCAGGTGTGGGGTTTGGTTCTGGCTATCAGAAAACTGTGGAGAAACAATCTTTTTGCATAGGCTACATAAAATTAAAATTTTGTTAACATTATCCCATTGACTTTTGGAATTTATTTATAAGTTTAAAGAATTTTATTCTTTTGTGACTGTGCTTCATTAATTCTCGTAAGCAGAATTTCTCTTTTTTTCTGGCCCCATATACTCTACCATATTTGATAGACTCAGTAGGAATTGCATTTTATTTTATGTTCTTTTCTTTTATTTTGCATACTTGAGTGGTGGACGCCGAGGCTATCGTTCAATTTATAGTAGGGGATTTTCCTAAAATCTCGACTCCAAAAATTATTCCGAGTAAGCAAACGGGATAAAATTCAAATCGTGCAAAATAATTAGTTTGTGTTTTATGGTGTGGGTTTTTTTGGGTGTGATTTTATTTTTGAGTTAAGAAAAACTCATTTGCGTTTCCGTTATTGCTTCTGAGTGAAATTAATCGAGTGAATTACCATTATATCGGGTTCCACAACCCCTTTTAGTTCTTTTGCTGTCGTTTATAAATTTTGCGTAAAAGTTTGGTGAACCCGAAGCATGGAATCATTCGAAGTTTTCAAAGCACAACGTGAGTCTCTTGGGCTAAATGGGGAGGATCTAATGGCATACATCCAAGAGGAAGAGAGAGCAGTAAAAGCGGAAAGAAGGGAAAGAAAAGAAAAAGAACGCGAGGAAAAAAAGAGAATAAAAATGACGTGAAGAAAAAGAAAAGAGAAAAAACTAAAAAGAAGAAAGAGAGCAAATTCATTTACATGGCATATAAATGACCAGATTTCAATTAATTCGAGGCCCGAAATGCAACACACTGCGTCCATAAAATCGCCTGTTTTCAAGGAAGGAGAAGATTTCGGGTTAGACCTCACTCACTTCGAAAAAGTGAGTGAAACAGACGGCGTTGCTAAGTTGTTGACTTTACTTAGCACCCAGGTCAGGCACATTTTCATCTTGCTCCCATCAGAGGCAACCATTGATTATTCCACGTTAAATGCCGAATTGTTTGCTGCCTATAACATGTCTTCGGACTTTTACCGTGCAACTTCCGGGAGTGTCGTATACAGCCTAATCAAACATTCCGTCAATTTGAATATTCCCTACAGCATAATCTTAATTTCTGGCTAGACGCGTCCAAAGATCCCGAGAAATATGATGCTTTAGTTGACTTCGTCCTCAAAGACCGACTCTTGGCGTCACTTCCGTCGGATATCAGATTCTTCGTTAAAGACGCGAAGTGCTTAACATTTAGAGATTGCATCGAGGAAGCGGATGTATATGCGGCCAGTCTTAATTGATATCCAAAAGAAGTCAAGAAAACGGAACTACACTCTCCCAAAGCAAAGGCTCATAAAACCAAATTCGTCGTCTACAACAGGGATAAGTTCATCAAGATAAATTGTCCGTCTAAGCCTAAACCCATCTGCCTGCTAGACGAACGTGAGGTCAAACTCTTCTCCTCTAAAAGCCCTGTTTCGTCTTTATTCAGGAGAACTATTATCTGCTATTCATGTGGGTTAGAGGGTCATGTAAGAACTAAATGCTCTTAGAATTCTCAATTTATCGAAGGTCATCCCCACCAGGTATAAAATATAAGTGCCACGCCTGCTCAACCGCCATCGCAACCAGAAGCACCTCTGCCTGCAAGCTAACTGAGTCCCGCCGGCCACCAGGTGAAAGCACTTATGGAAGTCTCCAATTTGAAACTGGAGCGGTTAATGGTTGCCGGATCTCAACTCTTGTGCGCGACACAGGGTGCACGTTCATCGTAATATCTGACAGATTACTTCCACCTGTAGCCTTGGATCACGACAAGATTGCAATAATGGCACGTTTACCTTGGGCACGCTAACAGATTCCTCATCGTGAGATTCAACATCAAGTTTGCCTACTTCATTAGCTGGACTAAGGTCGTCGCAGGAACAATCAAGTTTTCTGCTGCTTTAATTGGCCAGAGTCCGTGGGTATTTCCCTCGCACGTGGCACAACTCGTGACCACCCTATCTCAAGTGGTTAAATAAGCGGAAGCGCGCGCACCTCTGGAAACCCCTAGCGCTTCAGATTACCCAAATGTCCTGAACGAAGACTATGAAAGATTAGAAAGAGTGCGAATCTCTTCGCCACCTATCAATAAAGACACAAAAAGACGCGAGAGTCCCTTATGGGCAACAAGATAATGTCTTTCATTATTAAGGATGAGCTCCTTTATCGCGTGTGCTAAGCAGACAATAACACAGAGTCCAAAGTATTACGTGAGCCCGCTGCCATGTCAAACCCAACCTTCGAACCACCGACGATAGTCTCTTCTCGGGCAATTTTAGCCACTCTAAGACAGCACAACGGGTATATAGATAATTTTATTGGCCAGGTGCATCGGACGAAATCCTGTGTTACTGTCGTTCGTGCGACATCTGCCAGAAGACCGCGATTAGATGTGAGTCAAGCCTGCACCCTTAGAGAAGGGCCCAATAATCTCTGAACCCTTTTCCCGAGTGGTGATTGACTTGATCGAGCAATTTACCCACCTTTAAGTGAGAGATATAGTTATGTTTTAACTCAGGTCGATTTTGCCACTAGATTCCCTGAGGCTGTGCCACTTAAAATGATTGACAGCATCTCGTTTGCCGAATCACTCATCACGATTTTCTCCCGCGTTGGGCTGCCGAAATAAATATTGTCAGATCGCGCCGCCAATTTACGTCTCAATTGATGGAATATATGAGCAATTGCTCACGATAAAACCCTTGTTTAAGACTTCGCACCACCCAGCAGGAAATGGTATGTGCGAAAGGGTAAATCGCTGTCTCAAAGCCATTCTGAAGAATTTTTGTGCCGAGCAGCCAAAGGAATGGCACATATATCTTGCAGTACCTCTCTTTGCGTATAGAAAAATTTTCTATCGCACCTGGGGTTTCGTTCCGTTTGAATTACCATAAGGAAGGAATGTAAGGAGCCTATTTACAAATCAAAAACTGGATCAGGGAATCCAATCTTCGTAAACGTATCTGCTCGTATTACGACAGAGGTTGGAGAAATGAGCTGAAATAGCGTATCAAAATGCGGATTTTAACCTGGATAAATATAAAACTTACTTCGACTTAAATCTGAAAATAGAAAATTTAAACCACGTGAGGAAGTTTTGCTCCCACCTGAATTCAACAAATTACGGAGACAATGGAAGGGCCCCTATTAAGTGATCGGGAAACGCGGCCCCGTCAAATATTTGATTTAAACGTCAAAAGAAATGAAGCTTTTTTACGTAAATTTCTCAAAAAGGATCATCGACGCGCATGGGCTATCCAGAATGTGGTAATAGATGAGGAATCGCTTTGGAGGCTAATTATCCCATGGACCCTCTAAGTGTAGTACAAGTTGCCTGCATAGAGCAAGGCAGCGAATACCCGCTATACGTCTTGCCAGACGAAGCTGAATCCTCATCGGCCGAACTAAAAGTGAGCAACCAGCTGTCGCATCTTCAGAAAACCCATCTAAAAGTCCTCCTGTAGCAATTTGGTGACGACATCTCGGAAATTCCTGTTTGTACAGCCCAATTTGAACTCACAATCTAATTGACCACCCAAGAACCCGTCTGATATGAAGTGTATCCACTGCCCATACACCTGGAGAAGCATTTAATGCTGAGCTTGAGAAGCTGTTAAATTCAAAAATAATAGAACCGTCAAAATCAGATTATTGCTCTCCGTTTGTTATCGTAAGAAACCAGATGGATCATACCGAATGTGCATGGATTTTAGGAAATTAAATTCAGTTACCGTATTCGATGCAGAACCTATCCCCTTTATTGACCAGAATCTTCATCTGTTTGAGAAAGCCAAGAAATACACGGCTTTTCCAATTGAAAAGAGAATGATGCAATTTCCACGACTTCCCTTTGGTCTTGTCACTGCATGCAGTAATTATAATCATATGATGAGAGGATATTAGATGGATTATCAAATATGTTAATTCTATTTTGATAATATTTATGTGGCTACGAATGAATGGAATCAGCACCTGACTGCTCTGCAAGCACTTTTCCTTAGGGAGAATAATCTAACTATCGGTCCTAGTAAGTGTCATTTCGCCTGCGGGACAATTGACTATTTAGGCCGCCGTATTGGAAATAACCGGCTAACTTCCCAGTAGGATAAAATTCGAGCAATCGTTGAAATGCCTCTGCCCGCAACCAAAAATCAATTAGGATCCTTTATTGGTTCTGCGTCCTTTTACAGACGCTTTATTCAGAATTTCGCCTCACTCTCTGCTCTCTTGTGTGAACTTCAAAAATAGAAGCCCCAAGTGCCTCGTATGGAACCTGCTGTCAGTTAAGAGTTTTGATCAACTTAAGGAAAAACTCGCGTCGGCGCCCATATTACGTTTGCCCAATCCGATGAAACTTTCGGCATTTGAACAGATGTCAGCAACGAGGGGATAGGCTGTGTTCTAGTCAAGTAGAGGAAAAATGATGACAGCTTTCACATCGCATATGCAAGTCGGAAATTGCTACCCCGCGAAAATAACTACGCTGTGACTGAGTAAGAGGCACTCGCGATAATTTGAGGAATTCAAAGGTTTAAAATGATTTTGTTAGGGAAAGAAATGTGAAAGAAACTGACCATAAACCCTTGTCCTATCTCTCAAATGTAATAAAACAACAACAATGGTCGTCCAATGCGGTGGACTTTTACAAGAATTTCAATTTATGATCCTGCATATTAAATGTTTCGATAACTGTATGGCCGATAGCTTAAGCAGGAATCCATTGAATTCCTCTTCGAACTGATCCTGATTGAGAGTAAATTTGTACTTTTTACGATTGATTTTTATTTGCGTACATATGTCCAGGCAATATTTCCATTAAGTTTAAGACGCAATGTACCATTAAAAAATAATGTATTGTAGATTGATTGTGCAAACTTTAAATTGTTATGGACCTGAGTGAGGTGAACCTCTTTCTTAAAGGTATTTGTTGATACTTATGGTTATTGTCAATTATTTTTGTTTGTAATAATAATTCTTATACATATGTACTCCCCACTCCCTCTATGTTGATTTAATTGTTTTGTTTTATGTTGTGTTATTTTTTAATTTAGTGTCATGTATTTTTAATTTTTTTCTGTTTTGTTGTTTCGAAATTACGATGTATACCCCCTTTTGTTATTATTGGATGTTAATTCTTTCCGAAAGTTTCATCTTGAGGGGAAAGGAGATGTCAAAGATAAGAGGAAGGGAGATCAGAGATAGATGGAGAGAGAGGGGTAGGACGGAAAGAACCCGCGATCGGCTTCTTTTGAGGTAACTTCGGTTTGATAAGACGCACTATAGCGATCCTAATTGTAACACCGAGTAGTTTCGCGAGAGGGGCTGAAGGTCTAAATTCATTCCCAGCGTCTCGGTATGAAGTAAAATCCACTTCTGGCGGCCCGTATAAATAATTAACCGCTGCCCTGGGTAAGATTAGTATCTTACTGTGATAGAACGGTTTGAGGCCGCTTATTTTCAACCACTATCACATGTTGTTTAGAAACACGTTGCTACCCACGTGTATCTTCCCTTTGAAGCCGGGCGCGTTATCGCCCCACCTGAGTCAATATTTAACCAATGAGGTTCATCCCCCCCAGTTTCGTCCCATGCGCCGACCTCGCCAGATTTAGTTAGGCTTATGGGCAGATAAGGTATTGTTCTCAGGCGCGGCTGGGCATTTCCTCGAATCCCCCACTCCATTGTCTCCTACGCCAAGGGGATGGCTCGACTATTTATATGGAAACTTTACCGATAAGAGCAGATTCAGATCCAGATTATCTTTGCGAGACATCCCGCCGATCCGGTCTCACCTTGTGCACCAGGGCCCTCTACCTCGAGATCCTCCATCTTTGTCCAGAAGAGGACAATATCGCTTGAGTGTCAAGGTTCGAGCTTTCAAGACGCCAAGTCCACAAGGCCCCCCCTGTTGTTCAGAAAGAGAACAACATTAGAACAGCCATTGATCTTTGAGCCCATTGACAAGAGACTTTTCTCCCCCCCCCCTGTTGTTCAGAAAAAGAACAACGTTAGAACAGCCATTGTTCTTTGAGCCCGTAGACAAGAGACGGTTCTCACCTTCCCCTGTTGTTCAAAAGAGATCAACGTAGAACAGCCATTGTTCTTCAAGCCCGTTCGTTAAGAAACGGTTCTCATTCCCAAGACGTCACGTCAGGATCATTTAATCCCCCCCCCTTCGGCTGGAACTCGCCAGCGGACCGAAGATTCCTTCGCGTCGCCTTCCTCTGCACAACAACTTATAATTACGTAAGCTGAACATTACCTTTAAGTATTTAACCTTGTTGTCAACCCTATCCTGTGCTTTAAATGGCTTAGCGAACCATCCCATCCCTTTAATTTTTGTTTGTTTACCTTTTTTTAAATCTCTCCCAAATCTTAATCCTCGGATTAGATATATATTCCCACGATTCTTTTCATTCTCTGTTTATGTAAACATTTTCCGTTTTGTGTGTTGTTGATAGTTTAATTAATAAAACTCTATTTTATTAATGATAGCCATATTATTATCCTTGAGCTCAGTTCCACTTCTTAAGCATTTTTAAGATAAATAACATCGGTCAACCAGATAACCACGCACTCTAAATATAATTGAATAGTTCCTTCAACGAATAGTTATATATGGTATACCGTCGAGATCCATTCTACGACACTTACCTAAGAGGACGCAACGCAGAACAACTGTTTCTCTCGGCCTCCCTTATTCCAAGAGCCTGAAGACAAGAAAATTAAATAGGAAGAAATAAGAATTAGGAACGAGGAGATTCCCACACTGCTGTATTCGACTCAATTTTTCTAGGGCAAAATACTCCCTCAATGCACCTTCCTTCGAGGCTAGCAGTGGCTGTTAGAAGATATGTTGTATTCTCCTTTATAACTTTAAGCAGGCCGAGTACTAATTGGCCAATACAAATCCAACCGTGCCGTTGAAAGGCAATCGATCTCGACGCTCATACCCCTAACCTCCAACCCCTTTTCTCTGGTACAAAATCCTTAGGCGGCAGATCCACCTGGAATGGTAGTTTCCCTTTTGTATGTCGTGTACGATTGTGTGTACGTGCTCACTGTTTCTGCCTGGAGCTGACGTGTGTAAACCTTTTGGCCATTTAGTTCTTTTGTATTTCTATGTTGTAACAATTATTTTAATTTGTTTGTACAATAGTAAAGATTATTTTGTTTCATCCAGTTTGATATCTAGAACTTCCTAGTTAGTTGATTTAATTCGGCCAAGGAAAATAGTCACTCTTACTCGATTTAGTACAACCCACGTGAAAATTGCATCATTCTGGGCTAGGCCCAAACGCATATTGTCCTATGGGCTTGCCGCGTTCCCTTTCGAGTTAAAGGAAGCAAGTGGAGTTCAGGAAATCTAACTTGACCTATGACATACGTATCCATCTTCACCAACTCACGTATAGGCTTTACAGATAGAGTAATGTATCAGCTTCTACTAATTCACCTCTGTTTGTCACTAGTACCTCTGATATCGTTTATGAAGATCTTGAAAAAGAAACAGTACGAAGATGCCCCGCACGGATGATAAAGGCCAGAAAATACACAACTACAGACGAGGAATTTAGAAACTTAGGAGACAGGTTAGTTGTTTGTTGGTAAGAAGCGAGAATTACACTGATCATTTTTTAGTCGATTTTCAAATTACTTTAACATGATCTACAGTAATTCGTTGACATAAACTGTACTTACTCTAAAGCTATACCTATAAGTTTCATTTGAATTAGCAGGAATTTAAAAATTAGTTATATTGTAGTATACTTATTTCGTGCAAGTTATCGATACCCTTTTTAGTGCTTTGATAATAGAAACCGTATAAATGTCTATATTGGGGAATTAAGCTTGCTTGTAGTGTTGCTGAGTAGGATAAACGCTAAAAACATCTTACATATTAGGCTAGGAAATTGACCCAGTAAATAAGAGTATCTTTATATCAGGCCAGGTTAAGCTGGCTATCCTGCTAAACTAGAGAACAATACAGTAGGCATTGATCAGAATTTACTTAATTTTAAAAATAAACATTGTTTATACTTTAGTCCAGGTCATAGTATATTACAGAATCTAATTGTTATTTTCAGGCTATGGGAAAGTTTCGGTAGTGACCAAATCTTGACGGAGTGGTGGTGCCCGTTTTGGCGTATCTGGTTGTTCCTATCGAGCATTGAGTTTGAAGTCCTTTCTCCACAGTTGATCTCATTTATGGTTCACAAAAGACAGGAAATTGGAAAAAAAATTATCTTGAACTTAAATACATAACCTCAGTTCTATTTCTTAATTGCATACAAACTTTTGAAATTAAATTAGCAAGTATTACGAGGCTCACCCACCCTTTTTATGCATACAAAAGAATCACTTTGCTCTTCTTTAATCACAAATTGTGTGCAATGCAGTTTCACACCAACAAGAAAACCTTTCGATTTAATTTAAGATTCAAATTAACTAACTATTCGATGAGAATGGAAATTGTCATCCCAGCAAACAGGCAAACAAACACCTTAAAAACAATGAGGATTTTCAGTTTTACCGATCGCATACCGAGCACTTATTCTCATTTTTAATATTGACACAACAAATAAATGCCATTCGCTCTTTTGAAGATTTCAATCATTTAGCACTTTCATTTTTAAATAAATAAGATAATGTATTTGCCTGGTTTAAAAGAAGATTTTTATAGGACTAAAACAGAAGTCAGATTTAGAAAAATTTCGTTAATTAACGCTTAAAATTATAAATTCTGATTTAGAAAAGGGTTAAATCTTTGAGGAATCTGATTACAATATCCAGAACTTTGCAAATTATTAATAGACAGATAATTATTAATGGGTTCAATGGATGTGTTTTGCGATTGACTGATTTTAGTAACAATAGCCGATTGAGAACATTTTGTCATCGTAATAGGTGGATTTCACTCTATATCTACTCTATTCTAGTTACTATTTCTTACTTCTATACAAGGACTAGAAAATTTTAACTTATTATCCTTTTTAAATCCCAATCTAATAGTTAATTTATTTCTTAGAGGACATTACCGTCGATAAAATACTCGATTTTCGAATTTTTTTTTTCAATGTGTAGCCCTCTGCATTTCAAAATATTATAACTCATCTATGCACTTTTGTATTCCATTTAAATCCCCCCTTTTCTGTAGGCGGGCTTTGTATAGTCGGTAAAGGAATTTACTTCGCATTTTATTCCCAAACCAATGCGATTTACAAAAATTAAGAAATCAAACTCTTCTTTAACTAATTCCTGACCAAATTCAATGTTACCTTATTTAGAAGATCTCTTTGCTTACGGTTCGTATTAACTGCAAGCCGAATTGTTGGCTTTTGTCACGCGATCATAAAAAAAAACAAGACTTGTAAAGCTAGAGGTTTTCTAGCAAGCATGTTGTCTTTAGTTATAATTCCATGCCCTTTGAATTCATGACATTGATCAATTCGATAATTTTGCACCTTATAATGTTCTTTATGACCACGTCTACATTCAGTGGAAGTAGGTACGTCTTTAGCACTTTCCTTGGGTTAAATTTTGGGATGCGTTTAAAAATACTCGATGTAATACTGGATTGCGTGAATGACATTACTTTTTTTTTAGATAGAATCTTTTCTAACGAACTAAAATTAAAACCATGCAACAGATTAAATATCCGTGTCAGAGAATTCATCCTCGCAATAATAAATTTTGTAAAAGAAAAATTATAGAATTTACATTAATTAAAGAGGTCACGCATTTCAACCTTTCCGATGGGCAATTTAAATGTAGCCATTTTATCTAAAATTGCTATGAATGTATTCAGTCTAGAATGGTGTTCGTACAAAGAAAACAAACTGAACATTACGATCATGAATCTCTTTTCTGGGACAAGCTTTTAAAATCCACTTGATTCATCTGTATTGCTGCTGATGCGATGGTAGCATCAAGTGTTTCAGTCTGGGTCTGAGGAAAAATACGAACACCACACCTCACTCTAATATAACACTAAGTAACAATGATTTGATTAATGTATGGATAATTTCAGGTTTTTATATGTAGATTTTGCAGATGAGTTCTAATATTAAATCAGTTTTTGCATATTATCCATATTTTTATAGATTTTCTTAGTTTTACATTTAGCCATTAAATAAACAATCTTTCCCTAAGGCGGTAAGTCTAGCTTAATCTATTTCAATTCTGTAAGGATATTGGGGGCGTGAAATGTGTATTTTTAAGTATTAAAACGAATTTAAGAAATGTAAAGAAAATAAGCGCAATAAATAATGAACAATATTGACATGAATGAATTGACGAGTTCTAGACGGTGAATATCCTGGAAAATTAGCCATCCGTGAGAGATTGGTGAAAAGAGTTGAAAAGAAAGTGGCGAAGTTAGTTAGAGTAAAATGGAAATGTCTAGATGAATAAAGCCCTGGTATTGTTAGACCAGTTTGAGCATACTAGTGGCAATGGAGCCAGGAAGCCCGGAGTGCGTACCGCTTATCTAGGTACCAGGTGTAACAGCCTATGTAATTCCATATCTGCATGGCGCTGCCTCCTACTCTAACAGTGTTGCTCTGGTAAATGATCCACGAATTTATGACACTCGCATTCAGCATCCAAAAGAATACACACAATGGTCTCCTATTTTTTTTTCTGCTGCGGTTATAAGTTGCACACATCTGGTCAAACGTGTTGACCCTTCCTTTTGTTGCAGCATATCAGTCAATGATCTCAGGCTTCCCATTGACATTATCCACTGATGCCTGTGTATACATACTTGACAGCAGGAGCACATTCCTCTTGCTTGTCTGTGTTCTAGGGATATATAAAACGAGTGTCATATCTTTCGTAAACAGGAATGCTGAGCTGCCAGGTGTGCGGGTGTCCTTCTGCCTCATTACCTCAGGGATTTCTGCCTTGTTCGCTCTCACTGTCCACACCACTGTCAACCCTTTAGTAAGCGTCTCCTGTATAATGGGGCACAGATGTCAATCAGTTATATCTGTTGGTTTGGCGGTAGAGGCGTGTGAGGTATTTGGTGAATATGTGGCCGAGTTGCAGTCCATGTCTTGCTGTTGGGCCCTGTTCCCCTAGGTAGGAATACCTTACAACATGTACTTACTTCCCAGATCGTTCACCATAGCAATATTTATCCCATATTTTGCTAGCTTATTTGGGATATACATCCTAAAAGGGTACTTACCCCTAAAAGCCAGCAATTTCTCACCTAATGTAAGGTTTTGGTCGGGTGTGTAGTTGCCTTCACAGCAGGACATAAACATGTCCACAACAGCCCTGATTGGGGCAAATTTGTCAGTGCTTCGCCTTTGCTCCCGTGTGGCTAAGTCGTCAAACCTGAGGTAGTACAGCCAGAAGCATAAACGCGATTCAAATATAGCTGCTTTGTAGAAAGGAACACCCTGCCACAGGGCACCGCAACTCCTTAGTATTTAGGTAGTTATACTTTCTGTAACCACTGAATATAAGGACGTCTAGCCAGGCACGTATCTTTGCTGCTGTTGCTTGCTGTACAGTCGCTGACTCTCTCCTGTACCTCCTGGCAACAACATCAAACTTCTTGTTGGTGAACTTCACAGTCAATTTCAGCATGGCATCAGTCATAAACAGGCGAAAACACTCTTCAGGTGTGGTGATAGTAGCAGCTGATTGTGTGGGACCTGGCCTAATTGATGCCACAATATTTCGGGCTGCTGTCCTGGTTGCTGCAACTACCTGAGGCCTTGTGTGCCATACATAGCCTGAGCGACTTTAGACTGTTGCAGAGTTAAAAGTCACTATAAACTCCTTATCATCTGTACGTCGTCGACGTTGTAGCTGGTAAGCAGCAAGAGCATCAGGAGAAGCAGCAGGGGTTGCAACAGTGACAGCATCAGCAGCAGCAGCAGGAACAACAGCAACAGCAGCAGCAGAATAAGGGTTGTCAGGGTCATCAGAGCCTGATGACACAACAAGGTACTGTACAAGAACACCAGTAGAGTTGCAGGATGAAACAGCACTAGGCCTATCAGCTGAGGTGGCGTGGTCAGTAGGCGAGGGCGTGGAGGGAGAGGCCTAGGCCTCTTTGTCCTTCCACTACCCGCCTTTGTTTGATTGCGTCGGTGACGAACGTCTTTTTCAGATACACTGTCTGAACTTTCAGCAATTTCCTTTGGCTCTAGAACATATTCTTTATCATTTTCACTGTCATAAAGTACATCAGTTTCAATACAATCATCATCGTTATCACTATCTGGAGTAAAGAGAATTTCACCAATCTCCAGCCCACTCAGGTTTTGTTCTTTCGCCATTTCATGTACAAGTTCGCACTATTAGTCACCCGAAAAAAATTACAGCTTGAAAAGAGAGAAATGTATCACTACACCATCATTATAACTTCTCTTGGTACGCTATCACCACTTAACTCGGGTACAGGTTGCCCAGTATCTTTTCACTATAATTAGCACTGAACTAGGGTAAACTGTATCCAAACCGGGGTCTAAGGGAAAATCCAAGCAGAAAGTGGACCAACGTGGCCTCACTCAATGAGAGCGTTCGCTAGACTGAAGCTAAACAGACTCCCAGCATCCTGCCTTGGGAGGGAGTGGGAAAAATCCGCATGACATCACTAGCATCGGGCTAACTATACCCATGTTCAGTGCTCCAGGATGAAGAAAGCAAAATTTCTTTCTCTTTATCGCACTGTCACCAAATTATTTTTTTAATATGGCAAAACTTTGTATAAAACTTGAAGTTAGATTAACTAAATTTAAGCAGGATTTATTTAGTTTGGGGATATAAGGGTCAATGTATGGGATACATGTACTTCATTTCTAGGACTTTGGCAAAAAAGAACAAGTTGGTATATGATGGTGTGAAGGACCATCACATACGGACCTGGTAAAGGATGTGCCGTACACTTCTAAGGGCATCAAGGAGCGGCTAATCTCATGGAGCAACATGCTATATGGGGACCGGCATGTGACTGTAATCAGAGTCTATGCGCCGACACTTGACCTGCTGACGACCTAAAAGAACGTTTCTATGAGACTCTACAGGAGGCCATGCAGTCTGTGCCAGGGGGCAACAAGCTGTTGGTGCTACGGGATTTTAACGCAAGAGTTAGAAGGAACAAAAACCTCTGGGATGTAGTGCTCGTTAGTTACGTAATTGAAATGTGCAACGACAATGATTTAAAGCTGCTGTGTTTCTGTGCCCAGAACTCTTCCGTTATCACCAACACGCTTTTTAAGCTAAGCCTATCCATAAGTCTAAATGGATGCACCTTCGATCAAAGACTTGGCACATACTGAATTATGTGCTAACTAGACAGCAAAATTGACGCAACATTCTTATTACACATGCGATGAGAGGGGCTGCAGCACAGATCATCGGCTGGTGCGCGCAAAGCTAAAACTCAGCGTTTAGGCCCCGTGCGCGCGCAAATGCTTCCGTACTAAAATAAACGTGTCTAAACTAAACGACAGTGCAAAGTGTGAAGAATTAAGAAATGCGCATCAAGACTACTTTGAAATTAATTTCACTAACGCACCAACCCCAATTACGACCGAGTTCCTGACGGAGATGTGCAATGTAGTCGCTACTGCACTCTCAGAGGGGGCCATAGATACTCTTGAAATGGTTAAAAAGAAACACTGAGACTGGTTTGAAGAGCAGAGGGTTGACATCCAGCAATTCCTGGACGACAGGAATGAAGTGCAAAGGAAGGTGTTGAGGACCCTGTCTGCCGCGAACCGCGCTGGATATACCGAGTTGTGATCTCGCTTGCAAAGAGAACTCAGAAACATGGAGACCAACTGGTGGCGCAAGCTCACGGAAGAGATCCAGGGGCACGCGTACACCCGTAATCAGCAGCAGTTCTACATGGTGTTGAAGGCCGCCCTTGGAGCGCGGATGGTGCACAGTATCTTGTAAGAGGGGCAGATTGCGCTCTCCTGATAACCGAAGTATCGGCTGTCGTTGGACGCTAGGCAGAAAACTACCGTAATCTACTGAACAGGCTAACTGACATCGACTGACATTTACTGGTGGACTTGCCTCAATTGCCAAATCTGATGGGGTGCCTGGTGATCTGCTTAAGTGTGGGGGTGAGGCGGTGGTAGGCTACATGTGCTTATTTGTCAATCTTGCGTGGTCATCCAGGCCCGTTCGGTTGTAATGGAAAGATGCTCACATCATCAGCATCTGCAAGAATAAGCGGAATAGATCTGTATGTATCCGTATGTAACAACAGTCGTGGCAATTATTTGCTCGCAGCTGGTGGCGAGATCATGAATAATTATTATGAGATTGATCAACAGAATAGCGGGGGGTCTGCTTCCTGAGAGCCAGTGCCGTTTCAGAAAGAACCGAAGTAGG
Source organism: Ceratothoa steindachneri (assembly GCA_963969495.1). Taxonomy (NCBI): domain Eukaryota; kingdom Metazoa; phylum Arthropoda; class Malacostraca; order Isopoda; family Cymothoidae; genus Ceratothoa; species Ceratothoa steindachneri. The sequence continues at coordinate 6,455,450 of OZ018330.1, forward strand.
GTAGACATGGTAATTTTGGCCGGCCAGCTACAGGAAAAGTGTATAGAGCAGCATCGTATCCTCACTATGGTATTGATGCCCTTAACTAAAGCATCTGACACAGTAAATCGTCCCTTAGTCTGGGAAGTGTTGCGAAAACTTAGATGCCCCCTCAAGCTCCTTGCGATGGTTAAAGACCTGCATGAAAGAGCTATGACTCATGTCATCAGTAAACGAATTAGGTCTGACCCCTTCGAAGTTTGTACCGGAGTGAGGCAGGGGTATATCATTGCATCTATAATCTTTAACCTGTTCATGGGTGCTGTATATAGTGCTGCTAAACTCAACATGACTCCGGATGATGGAGTACTGCTGAACTATCGCTTGGACGGTAGCTTGTTCAATCGGAGTAGATTGCGTGCGGCCACGAAAACATTGTGGGACTGGGGCGTTGAGCTGCATTATGCCGGCGATGCCGTATTGTTGGCTGCACTGCCGCCGCCCTCCAGAGAAACATCAATGCAGTTGAGAGAGCATACACGCGGGTAGGTTTGACTATAAAGACCAATAAGACTGAAATGCTCTCATTGGTCACGAATGAAGAAAATCTTGATACCTTCTAGGCAAACGGCGGAGAATCTGCTTCGCCGGCTTTTGGGAAACTTACGAGAAGAGTGTTTCAGAACAGAATCCTACATGTGGATACAAAAGTGGCGGTGTACAGGGACGTATGTTTCTCGATTTTACTGTACTCATCTGAATGCTGGGTACCATAGGCATCTGAAGATCCTTTAAAATTTTACATTCAGTCTCTGCAGCGCATCCTGGGGATAAAATCATCGCACCGCGTGCCGCAATTAGAAATTTGGAGAGGAGCAGGGTTCGAGCTACTTGGAACAGTTCTTGTTGACAAACAATTGCGCTGTACCGGACATGTGAGAAGAATGCCCGAAAATAAGTTTCCACGACGCCCATGCTGGGCGAACCTGTGAGAAGGATACCCGAGAATAGTCTCCCACGGCGCATATCATAGAGAACTCGCGGTGGATGTAGTGGCACCACACTTGAAGAAGAGTAACCTGAACACGCGTGACTTCAAGCGGCTGGCGGGAGACAGAGCGGCCTGGGGTGTTGCTTGTGTGGCGGGTTTGGCCAAACATCGACGGAACTTGGACGCTAATCGGCTGAGCCAACATCCTCAAGCCCCCAAAAGGCTGACACCTCATGTCATTTTCCATTATTATATATATATATATATATATATATATATATATATATATATATTGTAGCTATTTATCTGTAATTATTTTAATACTTAGTTGGCCCCCTTTTTGCTTTAATTACATCATAATTCTTCGTGTCATGGATTTCATCAAATATTCACAAATTTCAGATACTCCTTCCCCAATCAGCTTATAATTTTTCATACAATTATTGTATTTGTAATAGTGGTACTTATTATCGCTTTTTCAAATAGTCTCGCCATCTGCTATTTGAGTTCTGTACAAGTCACTCCATATGCGTGATGCCCGCGTCTCCATATAAATTCTTGTTGTGATTGGATGTGTTACACTTACATAGGTTTTACCTTTCTCTGATGCTTTTCCCGCTCTTCTCTGTCTCATTAAATGTTTGAATATTTCGGTCGTATTTAAGTATGAGCCAACTTTGTACAAAATGTTGGCTCATAATAATAAGAATAAAAATATAGGTTTGGGGGGGAAGTTTCTTTTGTCAATTGTTTAGTTTGCCCTAAGTCATACTTTGTGTAAAATTTAAAATCACTAACTGTCCTTTTAAACCAACACAAATAAAATCTAATAAGTAAAGGTAATGGTGTTTTCTTCGTTGTTTTATCAAATTATGATTATCTTATCATTTGGAATTCTGCTAAATTTATTTACCATTTTGTTGAATGCTTCTTCATTACTACTTCTAATTTTAATATTTCTTCCGGTACCTTTAAAGTTGATCCCTTAATAAAAGCACATTTTAAATGAAATTGTGTAATTCAACTAATAGATATTTCTCTATTCTCATTATGCTGTGCTGGTTTAATAATTACTATTTTTGAATCTATATTTTATGTGACGTCTCTATTTTAAATTATCTGGCTTTTTCTTTCAGGCCTATTGGTAGAAATTTTATCTATAGGAATTTACCCTTCCCCTAACTTCTGTTTAACCCTGTTCTTGATTATTTTTTGTCCCCTTATCCCTACCCACACCTGTATTTTTAACATTCCGTTTTGGCTTCCGTAGGCTGAGCTTCGGTTACTTAACATATATATATATATATATATATATATATATATATATATATATATATATATATATATATATATATATATATATATATATCCTTTAACATTCCCCTCGCCCCCCAAAACACCATCTCATTTCTTATTCCTTTGACGACGTCTGTACCGTCCAGTTATTGTTTTGACTTGAGATGGTTCTGCCTTCCCTTACAAACACCGAATGATATCATTTGGTCACCCTTCGTTCCTTCTACCTCTTCATTATCAAATTTCGTGCTTCTCTACTCTCATATTTTTTATGCCCTCTTGTTTCATTTGAACAGTACATCTAACCGACTTCACCATAACCAACGATAAGGATCCTTGCAAAGAAACTTACGAATCTATGGCAATCAATGGGGGATCTTATTTGCATTTATTTCTATCCAATAGACGAGTCGCTCAAGACATCTCATATCATTTGTTCTGAAAATTAAGTCTTGTAAACGAAGAAAAATTTAATCAATCAAACAATACCAAATTACCCATAAATTATATACACATTAAATAATTAATATATTAGATGAAATTAAATTTCATATTACTCCTCGTATTATTTGTTATTTATAAGTAATAATTATATGAATTTCCGACAAGAGAATCTATATAGCAAAAGACATTGCTGATCCTATTGGTTCATTGTTCTGGTTCTTCAACTTAAGTTTTGCATCATAGCAGACATGTTTGATTTGCAGGTAGAGTTGATAGTTTTTGTTTCTTTCAAAACTTTAAATTTCATTAGTAGTTTGACAGGGACTTTTAACAGAAATGACTTGAATCCTTCATTGCAGTTTCCATTTTTTTAGGTTGGTGAAATCAACTTGAAAAGTGACATTTCAGACCAGATGACACAATGTTAGGAAATAGACCAGACTGTTCATGATAGAATGACATCCTTTACTTTGAATCTAGCTTAGAAAAAGGCTAGAAATTGAGCTAACAAATCCTTGACTTAAAAATGAAAAGCATTATAATGATAATAACGATGATATGCAAAAATATCGCATTAAGAACAAACGCATATATACATACAAACATGCAATAATACACATATGGAATTAAATACTCGTGGGTGTAGCAACACGAAAAGGGCTCGAAAAGTCTTGTCTTCTCTTTATTCCCCCCTTGGAGACAACAAACGGAAGCAGTTTAACTTTCGGAAACTCAAAGCAAAAAGCAACATACAATTTAAATAAATTACTTAATTTTGCTAAAAGCAGCTGCCCCGTTTGTATCAGTGTTACAAACGTTATTTTCTGCACTGCATCGTAAATGCAAGAAATGTTTCGCATTTCTAATTTGCTTCTACGAGGCTAGGTTTTTATTCATTACATTTGTTATCATTTACTTTAATAAAAATTCCTTTACTTTAATTCATGACTTTTTTGTCGATGTGAGAGTGAGGACTTTAAACACTAGGCTTCATCTTGCCTAGCACTTAATTATAGCTAAAATTTCGGTACTTTCCCATTAGGAAGCCATTTTTTTACTAAAGGATTTTTGTCCTTAGTTTTTTACCAAAAGCTTAGTTAGGTCGAATTATTGTTGTGTCAAATAAATATTTTGTTTGATAGTTTTGTTCTAATAACCTCACCTACCTAAACTAATCTTCTAGCACCTAAAAATCCTAAATAAAAAAATCCTATAGTGAAAAAGATTATAAAAGTTTCCACAGTTAAAATAATTGCTGTCGACAATCGGAAAGCCCGAAATTTCTTTAGTGCTCATTTTGGTTTAGATAAATTTAAGGCCTAATTCATGTCTCTGTCTTTTGCATAAATGGGTGCAGTAATCTTGCTAACCATTTTAACTCCTTTTTGAATCGATATAATGACGCCTTTCACTTATAGTCAAGTATATCCAAGTGTGAAAGATGAAGAGAAATACAGCGAAATAAAAAAGTAGTAGCAAGGTCTAGGAATGCTGTGGTAGCAAAAAGATTACTGGAAGCCTTCTGGAATAAGTTTGGTAACTGAAAAGGGCTTTTGCTGTTGTGATCGGAGACGTGTATAAACCGGGTTCCAGGGAGAGAATCTCCAAACGGGGATCTGCACTACTACTACAACCCTGACTATAGTTCTCTTACACATTCACAGAGGAGCTCTTCAAAAAAAAAAAATCTTACATATTCAAAGAGCTATTTTGGATAGCCAATACTCCAATTTATATCTTGATAACTTCCTTAAAGGGACCGTACGCAATTTATAGGAAGCTGTGCAAAAAATATCTCCGAATTCCTAAATTTGTTAACAGTGTATTAATATATCATAAAACTATTTTTAAAATGCGGAAAATTTATGGCCACCCCTATGGGGGAAAAGAGACCCCATTCAAACATTGATATTTTGACCATTTAAAACTACTGAATGAAATTAAATAATATTTTGGTTGTATGTCATATACCCCCAATGCGTTCAAACTATGGTTATTTTTTTCTGATTTATTTATATAAACCCCAAGGAAATTTGTTTCCTGTAATATACCCCCCTAAAATATTTTTTAAGGAGGGGGGCATCCATAACCTAAAATATATCAACTAATTCAAAAATATTGAACCATAGAATTATTCCTAAACCTTTTTTCTGCACGCTGGTTTTTATTTGATTAAAATCGGCCAATAAATAAGGACTCGCCAGTCTGTCAACATCACTTCATCACTAACTCTCTAATTATATAACGAGATTTTTGAAAATGGGTGAAAAATTAATAAATGTTTTTTTTTCCTAAGTGGATAAATCATCACATCATTATCATCATCACTAACTCAATAATTTAAGAAGGGATTTTTTTGAGTATTTGAATAATAATTTTATCTTAGTTTGGTTATGACTTATGTTCTTTTATCAAAGTTATTTCTAATAATTCTTTTATAATATCAAAAAGAAAAATGGTGAAGTTCAGAAATAAATATAAGTATAAAAATTTGGTGAATTTTTTAAAACCCAAAGAACTACAAATGGTGAAGTTCAGAAAATATATATTCTTCTATTCTATAACTATATTTTAGCAACGTGATATTTTGAAAGGGAAGAAATTTAGTTTAGAGTTCCTTTTTAAAATTATTATAATTGGTGAAGTTCAGAAACTTTATAAAAATTCGGTACCCCTTAAACAGGAGAAATAAATTTGGGGCATAGAAAAGTTTATTTGATCGTTCTGCATTAAAGATTCCTGAACAAACATATACACGTTTAGTCAAATCAAAACCAGTTGTAACATGTTTGCAATCGATGCATCATCATTTTCACCAAGTATAGCGATTATTGCACTTTTCTTTACGTCGGAAAGGCGGTATTTAATATATATGATATCGTAACCTCCCCCCCCCCTTCCCATAATTTAGCGAGCTCAAAAATCAATTTTATAACTTGATTTGGGTTAACGCATAATCCTCGAAGCTTTACAGCACGTTTAGTCCGCCCCCCTCCTTATATGTCAACAGTTTCGAGGTAGATTCGGTGACATGAAAAGCCTACGGTCACAAGTAATGAATAAAATGTGTCTGCAGCGAAGTAAATGGGGAGAAATGATCGTACCTATACTATTAATTCGATAACTTATGAACCTAACATATCGATAGCTTTATTTCTCCTATATTGCATGACCATGACAATTGACATCCGCGAGCTCTCTTCTTGATGGGTGCAATAAAAATTGCTTCCGAAACAGAATGTTTAATGAAACCACCTTTTATTGATTGTTTTTATACAAGTGTGAGGCGGAAGAAAGATTTTTAAGCGAATCGCAACCGGGCATTAAACTTGGCTTGGTTTCACTCGTACGACTCGGAGATCAAATTCCAGGCTAAATAGTGGCTACAGAGGGGATCAACTGGCCCTGTCAAATTTAAAGCCTTGGAGTTGCGATGAAACTCTATGGCAACAATTTTGAGGGATTCAGAATAAATAGTTTTTACTCTCTGGAAGGGCAACGAACGATCGCAAATGCTTCTTATGTCCACATTCTTATAAAATTTAAAGCCATCAGTAGAAAAAGAACAAGAAAGCTGCACTGAGGAATGCTTTTTCACGATGACAAAGATCTAGCTCATACTTTGAAGGTACAAGGATGATGTACAACCTCAATCCTCAAGGGTATCTAAGCTATTTTCCTGGACTTTCGAATATAAATCTTGCCTCATCCACCCTAAAGGCCCTAACTTTGACATTTAAGATTTCTTATTATTTTTCGCAATGAAATAAAGCCTGAAAAGAGCCCGATTTGTGCAACTCGCTCGCGAAAAATCAGCCGTTTTGACATGATGCGAGTGACGGGGCTTAGCATTCATTAGGGAAAGTTTGAAAACGGAAACATCGCTGTCAGTGGTGTATTGACATCACTCTGATAAGTGTATTTACATCGCTTTCAGCTTATTGACATCTCGCGCAGAAATGTAGTGACATAGCGTAGGAAAAATGTAAAAATAATACCTTGTTTTTTTGTGTATTAAAGTTTATTTCGTTTTTTGAATATCTGATATTCCCTTTGGGTTTAAGAAAGTGAGAGTATCAAAAGAGTGGGAATCGAAAGGCTTGTCATCATTTACTTATTCCCGTATAGAACCTAAATTGACTTAGCGTTAATTCACAAATACTATACAAATAGTATAGTTAAGCGGAGACAAGTTAATTTGAAAAGGTGTGATGAGATGCTATGCGAGATATAGGAAATGGAGGGCTCAATTCCTTTCCTGTCTGCTTGAAAAAGGAAATGGGACCAAACACGCGTGTGAACACCTGATCGTCGTTCTTGACACTTCGCTCTTGAGACTCTACTGTTAAAATTTTTCAGCTGACTAGAGAATCCGATCCAACATACAGAGGTACCGGCATGATCGAGGAAACTCCCAATCCTAATGCCTCTACAATGTGCTTCAATCTTACGCCAAACCCTAGTAGCGGGCGAGAGGCAAAACCACATTAAAAACCTCCCCGGTTAACGACCACCCAAGTATGGCATTTCAACAACGTTTCTCAAACACTCACCGCAAGACCGTAAACAGAAAAGGAATACCCAGACACATGAAAAATAGACGGAAAAACAGCGGTAGACAGACGAAAGAAGGCCAGAAGGGGAAAACCTATCGATCGAAAATACTTTTCTAACAGAAGATAGAGCAAGTGACCGTGTGTGAAAATATTTTGTCGCAGATCCTTTCACGGCCATTGGGGACGGAGGGGCACTACTACAAATTTTATATAGAGCTGGTCCCCTCTCTGCGGATTTGTTAAACAAGTACTGTGAACTTTTGACATTTAGGCCGCAAAGTGCCCATTCGGGTTTTCCACCAATCTGTACTCATTTAAGATGAGCTTTTTATTTTCCAGTGGGGTCGTAATGTTTCATGTGGGATCCGAACCACGGGTATCTATAGCACATGACAACAGACGAAAATTGTATTCCCGCCTGGGACTCCACCCGGCTGGGAAAGACCCGATCACACGTACGATGGGTCTTCGATACGGTCCTATTTTATCTTGGTTCAATCACTAGTTGCATGATTTTGCTTCTTTCTTCCGACCGTGTGTGTGGGTGTTAGAGGGGCGGTCAGGTGCTTGCCTCGTTCCTCACGAAAGAATCGATCTCATTTAGATTCCTATGCCATTTGAGGGGGATCGAAGAAACTCTCGTAAGTTATAAGATTTAGTCATTGATTTTAAGACCTCCCCACCAGAGGAGGTGGTGATTTAAGAGAGGTAATATCGCTGCGACTCCCGATCCTAGTATGCCAGGAGCAAGTGGTGCTCTCTCGGGTCGTCTTTTTCTTAGCTCCATCTTTTCCACGAATAGATAGATATGCTAAACAAATGATAAAAGAGGGCGTTAAACTTTGTTCCAAATAATAATTACAATAAAATAAATTATTCAGTCCTATAAAACCTTTGCATTTTCATCGTATTTAGTAGGTAAATATTATTAGACTTTATATGAAAAGGGCAATAATAGTTCTGGATCCGAGTAAGCTTTCAACACTTTGCAAAAACCTTTCCATTCATTAAATAATTTAAATTACTAGGAAGATGGCACGATGGCAACAAGGTATTTTTAATTCGTTTTACACTCCTTTAAAATGCATAGGATTTGGAAGGGGCGTAAGGAAGCCAAGCTTTTTTAAGATTGATTTTGGTGAAGGGTAAAATAATTTCCCGCCGGAATATGAACAAGGAACAGAAAACTGTAGAGGATTTTATTTAGATATCTCTGCAGAAACATGCCACTGTCCTCACTTATAAACCTCAAATTTGAGTTCTGCAATATTCCAATTTGTTTCTTTAAACTTATAAATTGTATCGTTTCCATGTACGAGTCCGCCCTGTCGATGGAATTCTCTCTTTTACCATACCATCATTCTGGTAAACAATATAGCGTGCTTGTAACTATTCGCTTCAGTCTTTCAACTTACGCAATTAACTACTCCAATTCAATATTATAAGCAAACACTACTCCGCTTGTTACAACTAGCTAAAACATTCATGCAAGCGAGAAATGCAAGCACTCAAAGAATTCACTCAAGATTGAAAATAACTAAAACTCGTAGGGACTCGAGGGTTTACTGTTCAATATTGAAGCAGCCATAGCGGTCGGTTGACTATTTTATCACGAGAGCACATAATGAATACCAACACACGCTAGATAACTACATCTGAGTAGGAAGACAAACAGTTGGCGAATGATTTATGTGTAAGGTCGCCAGTCTACACAAACAGCAAGTATCTTAAACATAGATTATTTCTACTCAGCCTATGGTATCGGTATTTCTAAGTCAACACTTAGGTAAACTTTATTTAATCCGCTAGTATTTATCAATAAATATTTATTTTCCTATAAGAGTGTAGTCCATATTTGCAAAATGTATCGATCATCCATCGGAACACTTTTTCTTCAGTGAAATCTTTATCTCTGGCTCCTTCTTCGTTGACGACAATTATTTTAGGAGCAGGAGGAAGTGATCATTCAATTTATACATCAAACTTCTGAAGTTATAATATTCAGTCACAGCTTGGTCCTTCAATAGTCCTATTGTATTATATCATGGGTCGGATTTCTCTGGTTTATGTTTTACCTTTATGGTCATCACATGGGCAGTTCTCCACTCCACATTTCATATCCTTTTCTTAATGCAACATCTTAATCGTGTCTACTTTCTTTAAATGTTAATAAAGTTGATATTTTTTCAATTGCAAGAAAATTATTGGTTGTTTTGTTAAGCTGGACCATTTTACGGGGCGAGGGGCTACTATACTACTGCTGCTGTTACTTCTGCGACTGATGCTAATAATACTACTGCTGCTGATGAAGATGATGCTTCTATTGCTACTCCTGCTTCTAATGTTGCCACCGTTCCTACCACTACTGCGACTGCCTCTACTGCTGCTGCTGCTGCTGGTCCTACTAATGATACTGCTAATACAACTTATGAATAGTAAATATACATAATTTTGGGGGGTTACGCTGTATTTTTTAGTATAACGTTAAACCAGGTGAATTTTATGCCTTGGAAAATAAATGCCTCCCAGGGAAAAGACGCTTCACCGAATTTATTTGCTCGGAAATTATTCCTGATTTAAGTTTTATTGGGTTATGAAATCACGTTTGAGAACAATTTTTACGAGAAAAGATATTTTTGTCGTTACTTATCGATTGAACATCAAAACAGTGATATTGGATTATTTCTCCGTGACTGGAAGAAATATTGCAAATGCAATACACCAGATTTCTGATTAGCAACGCGTTTATACCGCCAAAATTTCAGGTTTTATTAAGGAAACGTTTCAAATATTTTTGGTTTTGAAGAGAAAATTTGGTGTTACACAGATTTTTCGATTGGACAGGAGGATATTAATCGCATCCGGTAAGAGGAAGGTGGCAACACACGAATAAGATTATATTGGTAATAGGGAGGTTCTCAACGACCACTTTTCAGAATCTTTTTGGGGAAAAGAAAAGCAATGGAAGTAACATCCCATGAAAGTTTTTGAAAAAGTCAGTACAGAAAAGCATAAGGAAAAATGAATGTGTGGAAGGCGCATCATTCAAGAAATCTAAAGAGAAAACTAATTGCGGTATTGAAGACTTTGAGTGCAAATCATTCCGGAACTATTGGCAGTCTTCGATAGCTCTCTTTTAACGACAACCTACAATAAAGAAAATTATCGTACTTTGATTAAAGACCATAAAAAATAAGCGAGAGTGTCCGAATCTTTGGAATATTCTGGTATCTGTTGAATTTAGCTTATAAAATGTGCTCTTGTTCAACTCGATGCAGTAGATCACCCGCACACATTAAACCAGATTAATATAGATGTCATAGGTTAACTCTACAGACATAACGCTAGTTTAATATATATGTCTTAGAATAGGATCAAGCTCACTCTTTCTGCTTTATGAGTGCGTTGGAAGTTTACAATATAAGCAGAGTGCAAATTAACTGAAAGTAAGTTCGTTAATAGTCGACTATCTTGGAGTTCCGGGATAGCAGAAAAACGGGTACAAAAGTAACTTTACTAATAAGAAAATCAATAATACTTTACAAGGTTACAAGGAGTTTTAGAATGAGCTATACAAATACTATATTTACACGGGTCTCCTCAGCTAAGGTGCGAATGGAAAAGAGGTGGTGAAGACGGTCACCGTACAAATAAACCGACAATATTGACCAAGAGACGCCCGAACAACTTTGAGCGTAGACTAAGCCGATGATGAGGCTTATACTATGGGGGTAGGGGGACTTGCACGGGATAGTCGCGCGTAGCTGTTAACTCTAAGATTTGGTTCGAGGGAGTAATCCTTGCCTTGGCTCAAAGTTCGAAGGGTAGTCTCTGGATAATGACTATTACGTGGATGAACTCAAGTCTTGCTTTCGAGTAACACGAATTGAGATTGAGCACGCTGCGTTCGAGGAGCGGGGGAAGCAGGTCGATGTAGAGTCACATAAATTAAAGAGAATACCGGGAGCTTGAAGAACTCTGCTAGAAATGTGCAGAGTCCAACGGGACGAAAATAGCGGGTACCGACGTGGGCGGGCAGAGGATACTGACGGGGCAGGGAGGACGGCGGATACTGCCGCTCAACTCTAGCGCCTGAAGATTTATTTTGGTCGAATGGTGTTTTACATCCTCCATCCGAAGGGGAGGGCTCTACCGTCAGACGTATCGGCAGACCAGAATAGACTCGGCTTTTTGGCGCGAGAACGAGAAGGTTCTTAAGCCGGTGAGGCAAACTTTGTCCGACTTCAGATGGGACCTTCTGGGCTCTCACACTTGTCGCACCTTTCTGTGATGGCCGAATTTCAGGTCATTCCGTGTCTCACGGTGTCTTATAATTTCACACCTCCATTAGCGCAGACGAAAAGGGTTGCCCAGGTGTCTGTTGTCTCTCTCTCTCCATTGAAGGGCGAGGCAGCGCGTATCTTCCTCTCTCTCTCTGTCATCTATGATATTTGCCTTTGTAGCGTGGAATGCAAATTCTATTTAAAACTAAATATGTCCTTAACAGTGGGAAGATAAAACGTGAGGATTATGATTAAAAAGGAAGAATGATGTAGATACAAAAATATTTTGAGGCTAAAAGTAAAGTTAAACCGCACATAAAAATGCATTCAACAAACCGAAGCCCATATTTTGTAAGAATGACCTTTGTACGTACTTTTGGACATTATTGCAAAATCACGAATATATTTGATTAGCTTAATTTTAAAGAAAGTCATTAAAGTACCATTAAACTACAAAAGGTAGTCAATATAAAAATGTGAATTTCTCTATTTTAAATTAAGTTAAAATTAAAACTTAATCTTTATAAAATCCACCATATTTTGCCTCTACTAGTGATTCACCAAACAGTCACTTTCGGAGAATCAAAAGAACTTTCATAGTTTTTAATTGATTTATCAAATGGTCCCTTCCTATAAATCACACGATGCAAATAAATGTTGCAGTTCTCGCTGTCGATGATTGTTTTTCATTGTGAATTGAATTTTATTGCGTTTTCGTTGGGTTCTTTAAAAGGATTCACATCTTTGACCACGATCATATGTTGACTATTGTTAGAGAAACGGAAATTTTAAGGCTTAAATTTTAATTGAATTTTAGAATTTTTATACATTAACCCTTTTTTAACCTTTATCCACTCTGTACAATGATTTTTGCAATCAACTCAATCATACTCTTATAAATTTAATGTTTGACCCAGAAGTTATGATACGTCAATGCTAGAGTTAATTCAGAATCGAAGGGATTGTGTATGTCACTTTCTTGCTCACAAGATGGTGACTCACAACACATCCAAGCAGTCCTCCCTTTTCTGCCTGACACTACCGATCCTTTAGCATAAAACCTTTGCGCAAACAACTCCTCTTTGCTCTTAGCTCTCACCCACTCATCTTCGGGTTCTATAATACAAGAACATAAGAGAATACTCAATTTACAATAAATTAGAATATTAAAAATCCTAAAGGGATAAAAATGACAACCATAAAAGCAGTCGTTGATATTAATCTGATTAAAGAGAGAAGTTTGGAAGAGGGATTGAAGTAGGTAGAGATAAGATTGTGTTAGTTGTTGAGTTATATCATGAGAAAGGGAGGAGCAGATGAGTCCTAATTAAAGGTAGGGGTACGGGTTTTATTATAAAGGGATTTTAGAAGTCTAAAGCTATGTTAATTGTTATTTTGACCAATTATTGTAAAACTATTGTTAGTTCGATTTAATTGCATATATTCTAAAAATGAATGCGTCTTTGCGATTAAGTGGATGTCAATTACGATCGGTGAGGCCCATGGGAGAGGAAACCCCTGCTCTCAATAAGCGAATCGTGAAGCATGTGTGTGTTCCTTGGAGACACAGAGGGAAGTAAATTCGTATACATTATGACTGCGTATCTCTAGATTAGACTTATCCTTCTGGCTAAAACAACTGGCAACATTAATTTTATTTACAAATACTAATTTGAATTTTTTGCAAAGCATTAAATGACACATCTTGCTGCATTTGCCACCATTAGGGACGTCTTAGTCAAGTCCAAAGAAATGGCTGACTAAAACTTGATCTTCATTAAACGTGACTAGGGCGTCCCCTAGAATGCCTTAAGCAGCAAGCTCTGTCAATTATTGCTTTACACAACCACGCCATTTCGTATGGATATATTCAATTAGAACTTTAATATTCTGATTTCAAACTTTATCTAACAAATAACCCTACATATAATACTTGCCAGGTTTATTTTAGTTGCCCCCACCTAACATGCATCAGTTAGCCAGGCAGCCTTGGCAGACCTCGCCGAGGGGACGGAGGCTCTCAATAGGATCTACAGGTTTTCCCTCGGTTGTAATTGTGTCAGAATTGTTGCGCATATATAGTAAACTGCATCAGATTCCTAAACTTATGATTATATTTATAATTCTGAGAAATGAAGGTAGAGGAGTGTTAGTGAATGGGTGTTGGGTAGCTATCCGGGTTGGGGGCTGTCGGTCATTGCTCCTGAGGTCCACAGAGGGAGAAATTGCTCTGGGGCCACAAGTGTGTGTGGCCCACTCTTCACAAGTAGGAGTTTTTCTCGAAGTGAACGCGTCTACTGCTTCCTCCTCCACTCCCCTGTCTGACATTTTAATCACACTTCGAAGGACTACCCAAAGCCCCTGCAAGAGGATGTCAGCTGAAACACGGCCAACCATACTGCTGCTGACCTGCAGTATGGTTGGCCGTGTTTGGCCGTGTTAAATAAACAACACTAAAATCTGTGATTTTTCCCCAAACAAAACCAGCAATAAATAAATTAGCAGGTAAAAGAAGAAGAGGCTAATAATTATGAGTACTATATTCCAATCACTTTTATCTCTTTATGAATTGAAAGATAATCGTTATCGCATTATGTTAGGTAGTCTAGCTGAAGTTAGTACTGGAGTAAGTGGATTGAAATCTGCTTAAATTCATTTCCCCTTTCCCCGTCTCTCGACAGTAAGAGCAACATCTACAGACGCACCAATGATATTTTTGGCCGTACATCAGCTTATGGTCCCCCGGTCGGAATAGTTAACACCTTGGGAGGGATGGGTGGTTTGAGGCCTCTTCTAAGGTGAAGAATATCACGGACGTGCCCCCACTTCAGATTGTGTGGCCTTACATGAGGGAAAACTTTGGTTCGCTGCCTGATACCTAAGCTAAGTGTTCCCCTGTGCACGGTCTTTCTCGGGTGGCACGAGCCCCAGAGGCCTCACAAGTAGAGGAGAGACACCCTCTCTCGCGTAGTGCCCCCATGGATTTTGCTAAAGAGATCCATAGGGCTTTGCTGTCGATTCTGAGGGTGGAAGGGAACAGGTTCCCACTTCGCCACCTGCCCTAAAAAAAGAAGTTAGAGGAATAAAGGTTCGTCTCCCTCCGTAGAAGATTACGGGGCGGATTGAGGGGTTACATTTTCGGTAAGCGACCAGGACATACCAGCTCGTCCGGAAAGTACCATCGATATGGTGTGCTACATAAAAAAACCCGGAGCTTTGATTAGGTTGGAGTACCTCAATGAGAGAAAACTTAACGTTTTATAGTTCGCTGTCTTCAAAAACTTTTAGTTATTCACTCCACTGCTGAGACAAAATTATTCCAAAGCCCGCATGATCTATCTGAAGATAGAATTGGATAGGATTACCGTTATAGAACCAAACGTGACCAGTTTCTCGGCTTGGAGCCTTTTGGCGAATGCGGCGCATCCTTCCGAAGCGGCCATTATTACTGCCCTTCGGACACTCGATGGCTCGCCTGTGAGTGTAACACTGCACCCTACGATGAATTTAGCCAAAAAGTGGTTAATGTACTACAACTTGCGAACTACTCCTTAGAAGAAATAACCGAAGAGCTATGGCCGAATATGAGGCATCCCTCGGATAGAAGCGATATGTCTACCTATGCCAAACAATTTCAAGGTGGGTAAATTTCCTCTTGAAGAGGAGTGAAGGAGAGTCAATACGATTGTGTGCAAGTTTTCACAGGATCCTTCTCTCACTCTCCAAGATTACAGGACCGCAATCTTTGACCTTTCTTTCCCGACTAGATGCTGCTCAACAAGCAGTCAATGCAACTCCTAATGCCGCTGAAGGCCTTCGACTCGACTTTACCTCCAAAGAGGGAGAACCATTCAACTACCGCTTTCCCTTGTGTGAATTATGTTCTGCTCTCGCTTCATGCGCGGACAACGACCCTGGACCATACGTTGTGTTGTACTCAATGAATCAACTCCTAGGTGAACGAGGCATGGTATTTATGATATATTGGTCCAATAGAATCTTGACCGATGGGGCCTTCCCAGACTTGAAGAATGGCAACTGTGAAGATTTTCGCAAGCGGAGAAAGGTGACTCAAGGAATCCGCTTGGATTGCGCGACAAGGCTAGCGTTTCTCGCTTCCTTCATTCACTACATGGCAGAAGTCAAGCCACCTCCCCGGGCTGCCTGCCCAAGGAGATGGGATATTGCTTCAGGTCACTTGCTGTTGTCTTTGAATTACACACATTCAGGGGACGAACCGCTATTTGATGGAATGCTCCCCTAAACTCTACTGCCATGACTGCGTTATCCGTTGAACTGTTCGGCATATCTTTTTTTAATGCCTCAGTCTGGGGTATCTTCGTACACGATACCCGTAGCTCTACTTGGAAGAGTTGGATCACTACCGATTTTCCCTTGTACTCCAGATGGTTCGTTTACAGAGACTTTTTGAATAGTTGGCTTCTTGAAGGAGGTTGGCTTCCTCCATTTTATTTTACTCTCTTTGGTGTTGCCGGAGCCTGCTTCCTCCTTTTTCTTGCTTATTTGCTCCTTTTTTTGTATTTTTCGCCTTAAATTTTGCATTTTAGTTTTCTTGTATGTAGCCGAGCCTTAGGTTATAAGATGATTAACGCGGCACCTTATGCCCTTGTACACACTCGCGAAATAGAGGTTAAAAAATTGTGTTTTGGTTCGCTTTATTTTGGGGTGGGGTGGATAGTATTGTTATTGGTTGTTTTAGTTTTTTTAATTTATGCTACTCTTAGAGACAGTCGCTAGATGGGCGCTTTAAAGATCTGAATGAACATATTTTAGGCTTTGTAAAAGGTATATATGAATAACTGCTATTCAGTTGTTGTGTATCCCGATATCCGATTTTCATCACTAATCCTTACTTATTTTTGCATAAAATAGAATTGTTCTCTTTTGAAAATAAAGTAAAGTTTTCCTTTTGTCGCGAAAAGCGTGTTTTGTATTCCAGGAGAGCTAAAAAGTTCTCTCGGCATTGAAATAACAAGTCTGATTATCTCTTCTAAAAACATCTCACCCTTAGGAAGTTATTCAGTTCATGTTGATTAAAATTTCATCCAAATGACGACTGTCCTTCCAAATTCAGTACCATTTTGACGAAATAGTTATTTTTTTGTCAGAAGAAGATTAATCATTTTCTAAGAGGGCTCACGAAGATGACTGAATGATGGGATAGGAATCTCATCACAAGCTCCAGCAGACCTTTTACTTAAGTCTAAGCTATGATCAGTTCATTTAATCCGGATATGCCCTTGATGGCCTTTATATTAACAAAGTAAAAGTACCAGTTATCACTGCTCTCTCCCTGCCCTTGGCTTACATAATTCCAAGCACCTCCTTTTTAAGCTAGTTCATTGCTCTCATGCACGTTTTGCACAAAACACCACAAGCTCTTGGCTTATCTTGATCGCAATAGTTGCACTTTGAAATTGTCAAAATAAGCTCGCTTCACAAAATCAGTAATAGTTATTCTCCGTTCCAGGAACGTGTAATCTCCGAAAATAAGACCAAAATCATCATGATTATTTAAATACTTTCTGTGTGATGAAGGCATGGCATCACCTGTAACAGGAAACAATTAACGTTATTCCTCGCAAACAATCTAATTAAATTGCTAAATTTAGATTTATTTTTAACTCTACCGAAAAATTAATTAATTAAGTAATGAGGTACCCTATGTCTAAAAAAAATAGTTGCTATAACAAACCTGATAGTATTTTCTGAATGCGTCGCACAAATAACTATAATGTCAAATGCCAGGGACCCTCCAAATATTTTTGATTCACCGGAGTACTAGAAATCTTTTTCGATATATTTCTGTCAAAACTGAGCGATAATATTTCTAACCATTTTCACGCAACATGTTATAAATGGTTTCATTGAACACCATCCTTGAACTCAACCTCAATTATCTCAATATATAAAAGACAAGGGCTATTACACAGTACCATAACATATCCTCGCACGCTAAGTACTAAACACGTTTCAATAACAACGATAAAAATGAATGCTAAACTACGCCTTGGGCATATACAGAAAACCCATAACTCAGGCTCACTCCCAATCTAAAAATGCCTCACAAATGGAGCATACTCTCCCCATTACTTTTAAACTTATTCTTACACATATTTTCGCTACCACAATCGCAAAATATCAAATTAAGCACATATACATACGACATTGCGTTAACATTACAACATTGCAAGTCTAACACAGCATCAGCAATTATACAAGTATAGGGATAAATACGCATAGTGGAACAACGCCTTATTGAAAACAAAATGACAGCTTCCACCCTTAAATGATTGATTGGTAACTCTATTCACATCAAACAGAGATCCATGAATCAGAGAGAACAGAAAAGTCCCAGCATTCAACCTGATCACCACCCTCAAGGGAGTCACATTCGACACTCACAAGGTCTTTACCTCCCATAAATCAAAAAACAAAGCCACGGGGAAACTCAATTCATTAAGAGCATTAGTAAACACCGCCTTGGGAAAACAAGGAATTTTTAATCACAATACACTTTTATTCATCTGCACTTCTATTAATTACCAAGCACCAGCATGATACCAAACAATGTCCCAAAACAGCGTAAACAATCTCCAAACTACAAAATTAACTAATCAAAATTATTACAGTCTTCACACAAAACCTTCCATCACACATTTACATGCAGAAACCATAAATATTAGCCATTGTCCACACATAGCTATGGTAACAATGCCATTACTTCAGCATACTCTTCTCCCCCATTCTCCCCCAAATCACAAGATAGTATAGTATATTACACACCACACATACACCTAAACAGTCTTCCGCCAACATCTTAAATATAAACAACTTCCCAGAATTGACAACTCAGACAAATCATTTCAGAGTATAGAAAGTTTAATTTTAGATGAGATCACTCCTCCGAACTCTCGCAACACAGCCACAAAACAAGCTTCGGCACAACACCAACATCCATCAGATGTAACTAAGAACACAATTATACAACGCCTTTCCCTAGACTGCACCCACAAAGGGATGTCAAGTCACATCGAGAGGCTTGTGAGCCCTCCAGACTCCAATCCGTTGTTTGGCCTCGTTGATATTGCGCTTTAAATTCAGTCAAAAAACTCCGACCCTCGATTGCCCCTACCTCATACAAAAACGAAAACCCATTTCTTCTTTACATCCCTCACCGAGGGACCTAAGGATCCTTCCAGGAAGGTTTAGTGCCTTTCCTGGGTGATGCTTGCCTTGCTGAGGAGAGTAGGGAAATCTCAACGCTTAGGTCTATCAACGTAGCCTCATTCAAAGGGAATAATGGATATTATGCAAAACAAAAGGGTCACTTCATTTTCTAAACGAGTAATGGAAAACTTTATACACTTGAAAATAATGTATTAAATACATCAAGGTTTCATTAAGATTTTAAAATTGTTTGGTAATAAGAAAAACCGGGAATTAATTAATTACCCGGTGAATGAATTAATATGGTACATTTTGAATGAATAAATTGAGTATGGAACTATCTTCTATCAATACATTCGGACTAATTACAACTTATTTAGGAATAACTCGTTTCAATGAGGTGAAAAATTACAAAACGTGTGTAGGGAATGAAGACGCCAACTCCCGCCAACTCCCGCCAACTCCCTGAAGTGACATTTGCTCGAAATCAAGGAACCTTCTCGTTCTGTTCAAACATTCACTAGATAAAAATAATGATCTCCATTGGATTAGCCATTAAAAAGACATTAAACTTTGGGATCAAACTTTACATCACGCACAAATATACTTCTCATATCTCCGAACGTCAAAATTCAAGGATTAAATAACGAGTTAAATAAACATATTTTTTCAAGTAAAGTAAAAAACTAACGTGAGAATCTCACAAAGAAGTTTTGAAGTAATGGTGATTAAAATATATGTAAGGTTATCACACTAAGCGCCACAAGAGGCTTGTTGTTATTTACTTTCAATTGTGAAGGAAATATGAAGTTAATAATAAAAATATGTGTGAAATGGAGATAGCTCGCATAGCACGAAGACGAGACTATTTAGCGCACCAAAGGACGAGGAAAATTGTCTTCGTGCGGACTCGGAAGGATCATAACCTCTACAAAACATGCCCCATTAGATGCAAAGCCCCTCAAGAGTACAACTTTGAAACCCATTTGTGAGTAAATATCAGTTTAAGACGTTTCAGTCGAGTGCCTCATTCTGGGGGCGCTTCGATCGTGGTCCCGGTTTGGGGACGATGGGTGTGGCTCCAAACTGTGTCCGGTGTTTGGTGCAACTTCCAGCGCGCAGGTTGCGGAGTCATCGAGTGCTTGGAGGAGGCGATTCTCCTGCAGGATATCTAAGATTACCTCCAATTTTAAAACTATTTCATGCTGAGGGTGTATTCTATTCCTTGAGGGAGGTGGGTCTCAATCAGGTCACTTTCTCATTGTCACTGGTTTGTCTCATTTTTATTTAATTTTTCTTTCCTACTTCTTATTTTTTCTAGAGGGAAGGGGGGCTCTTAATATCATGATTAACTGCTTTGTTGATTTCAAGATGTAGATTAAGGAAGGCATTGCGGGGACTTTGCCCTTAATAGTTCAGACCATGATAGGATGTTAATATTAAAAGAAATTATATTTTAAGAATATTTTCTTACTTTTTCTCGTTTTTCTCCGTTAAGAACTACATATATTCCCTCCGCACACATTTGGTCGATAAATTTTGACTTCATTAAGAAATTTCCCCCAAACTTAAAATTTACACCTTCAGTTGCGTTAAAGCATTAAAAAAATGCTCCTTTCGTTAACGTAATAATCGCAAAATCTAAATATAACGACCATTAACGTGCATTAACCTCACATTTATAGGTTCTCGCCGCACTCAAAAACGATATTGAAATACTCGTACCTTATTTTTCTTTCGTTAATGCTTTCCTTTGTTGCTTTTCCATTTACTGCTGTTCTCACTTTGTTTTTTATGTAATCAACCTTAAACCTTATTTATTTCCATCTTTTATATCTTCCAGGCGTTCTTACAGAAACGTTTTCTATCCTTTTTTTTAGTTTATTCTTTTAAATTGAAGAGTGGGGAAGGCGAGGAGAATCGGAAGAGTAACGCACCCCCTCGGACCAAAGCTTTGAAGTAGCTGAAATTTGGGTTATTTGGGCTATGTGGGCATTTCATACACTTTCATTCACTAATTTCTATCAACCTCTTTTCAAATAATTTAAGCTGAAGACGTTTGAGGAAAATAATAATGATTTCCTTTAAGTAAAGTAGAAAATCTTTTGTTAGTATCTATTATTCACTTCTCACTTTTATCTCTATTAACGTCAAAAATTGTAACGTCGTTTCGGTACATTTTCGGTGCCTTAAAATTCCAAAAGGATTGATGAGGCTTGGTGACATGGTTTCCTTTCATCCTAGAACAATTTCACTCTTGCACCTCAATTTATGCATAGCTTCGTCAATATTATTCCGGTTCTGGCACTCACACTTATACTGAAACTGGCACTAATTGTAGTTTGTAATCTTCGGTTATTTTTCTCTTGTGTCAATTGAATTAAATCAAATGTGATTTTATGCTTCTTTCAGTCTTCTACTATTACGCTAACCAAGGTGTCCATAGAATATAGCCTAAAAAGTAGTATTCCAATATTATTATTTCATTATTTGTATGTTGTGCATAAACAATACCCATACCCTTCCTCCAACGTGTGACATAAAAAGTGAGTAAGCCCGGATAAGGGACCGACTTAGGAGGCTGCACGCCAGAAAGTATTGTCTTATGAAAGCATTAAGTAAATGCATTGATGCACACCGATTTTTACTTCTGGGTGTGATAATAAAAGTAAATATTTTTAGTTCACACCAAGAAGAGAGCTTTTTCAGTCGGTGTAGGATGAAGGGAGAGTGGAGCGAGATGGAAGAAGCGGAAGAAAAAAGAAGAGCGAAAAAGATTAAGGTTGCCACAGGTTACATAAGCAAACCGTGCCAAATTAAATGCTTTGGAAGACACAGTGTAACTCATAAACGGACAACAACAACGTTATAACGGGTACATGACGAAAACACTAAAAGTAATACTGTACTAATTACGAGTATTATTTCTGATTCAATGGAGGCGTTTTCGAACGGACCGCTAGTTGTAAGGTATCCCCTTTAACAAAGTTCAGCAAACGCCTATGATACACGCTAGGATATTTCAAAAGCTAAAGGGAAAGAGTGGAAGTTAGAGATGAAAGAAAAGTAAAAAGAAGAGAGCATATTAATGCAAAATTCGTTTCAAATTATTATTTCTAAAAAATAATACTTAAAATTTGTATTTATCAATTCTATTTAGATACATATTTACTGGAGCGCTTTCTCAGGCATTCCGAGGCAAGTTATTTCAAGTTTGTATTATTTAAAAAAAAAGAAGTTTTGTGCTCTCTCTCAATATTAAAGTTTGTGTTTACTAACTTCTTGTGGCAGTAAAGTGTGTTTCCTTAGTTTGTATTTCTTCGATAAATTTCTAATTTCAATAATTAATTTCGTTTCTCGACGCTGGACGCATTCCAATAATTTTTAAATTTCCTTTAGTATTTTGGATGCCAGAATTGCATCGTATACTCCAAATGAAGCCTTATAAGCGTTTTATATAAGGAAAGAATAATATTTTTAGATTTAAATACAAAATTCTAGGTATGTTTCTTAGAGCCCTAGATGCCTTCGTGTAGTTAGAGTGCATATTTTGAAAATTTTAGATTTATCGAGATTGACACCTAAATCCGTTTTCATGTTGACCACCTATATATTAATCTCTCCGAGGCTTATCACGTCATATATGCAATACTTTACACTTATCCACGTTAAATTAAATGTCGTCTTATGACTATTACACTACTATATGCGTCTTTATGAATGTTATCACAGTCACTATAATATTTTGCCCTACCAAATGTTTCGTGTGATCATCGAAATGTGAAATTTTATTTAATAAATTCATGAAAATATCCTGTATATCCATGATAATAAAATAAGAAGGAGCTTAAGAAAGGGGACAAAAGTCTTTTTGAAGTTTCCTTAAGCATCTACAGCTTGATTTTGATCAAACATTGCAATCATTTCGTGAAAGAAATAAAGCAAATTGGTTGAGCATGAGCGTCCATGAGGAAAAGCGTGCTTTGAGTCATTGAGTTCTTAACCTATAAATGCTCCACGATTCTATCTTTAACAATGGAATCTAATAGTTTACCAGCGACCGAATTAATGGAAATAATCCGAAAGTTTCAAAATCAGTCTGTTGGCCTATTTTGACAATTGGCGGTATACTTGCTTCTTTGAAGTCTACTACTTCAACCTCCTTAAAATCACTTACGAAAGGTCTCCGATTAAAGTTATAACGTGAAGAGGTTAGTGACGAATGAGCGTGTTGTTTTCTTCTCTCGAATCTTGTATCCCTTAACTAACATCCTTATTACGGTTACTATTTTCTTATATAATTAAACTAGTGTCAATCATTTATCTATTTAGCTATGGTTTATAATTTCTTAGTTTGATAGAATGGCCTGAGGCTGCCAAGCCTTGCTTCTATCACATGTTGAAACTCATGCTTCCCACGTGCATCCTGCGAGAGAGAGTAGAACGGCGTCTTGTCGCCCACTATTCCCAAGTTTAATCAAGGAGGTTCAATCCCCCGTTTGACTCCATGCGTCGATCTAGCCATATTGAATTAGGCTTACGGGAAGATAAGATATTTTCCCAAGCGCTATCGGTACATTCCTTCGAATTGAAGTCCCCCCATTGTCCCCTACGCCGAGGGGCTGGCTCCGGCTATTTATGAGATAGAATTTCGCGTTTGAAGCAGATCCTGATTATCTTCGCGAGGCATCACGCCGATCCGGTCACCCTTGTGCACCTAGGAACTCTACCCCGAGAACCCCCTTATTGTCCAGAAGAGGACAATATCCTTGAGTGCCAAGATTCGTGCACCTCGAGACGCCAAGTCAACAGGGCTCCACTGTTGTTCAGAAAGAAAACAACTTTAGAACAGTCATTGATCTTCGAACCCGTGGGGCAAGAAATGGTTCTTGCCTCCCTTGTGTTGTTCAGAACGAGAACAACTTTAGAACTGTCTTTGATTTTCCAGCACGTTGGACAAGAAGCGGTTCTCGCCTCCTCCCTGTTGTTCAGAAAGAGAACAACTTTAGAACAGTCATTGTTCTTCGAGCCCGTTCGACAAGAAATGGTTCTAGCTCTCCTGATATCCCGTCAGTGATAATTTACAATTACTTAGAAAGAGGACAACTTTAGAAACAGTCATTGTTTTCTTTGAGCCCGTTTGACAAGAAAACAGTTCTCAGGCCCATGATATCACTTCAGTGGCAATTTAATTCCCCCTTTTAACGTTCTTCCAGAGAACGCTTGGTTACACTAATCACCTCAATTGTTCCTCCAGAACATCTCTGATATCCTCTCTCAAGGATCGCTCGTACTTCTGAGCCCCACTTCGCTCTTACTCCTCTAAGTCAGTCCTTCCCCGACGTTAAGGACAACCCCCCTAAAACCCCTTCTCCTAAAAAAGAAATCGCCAGTTGGACTAAAGATTCCTTCAAATCGCCTTCCTCTGCCACGGCGACCTTATAAATACGTAATCTACGCATTACATTTAACTAATTAACTTTGTGCCAACGCAACTCTGTGCTATAAAACGGATTTTAGCCAACTATTTCCCTTCTTGTTTATTTTGTCATATTAAACCCCTCCAAATCTTAATCCTCTGCTTAGTCAAATATTCCCATGACCTTTTTCGTTTCATGTGTATCTCCTATTTTAATTCCCGGTGATGTAAGTATTTGCCGTGTGTTGTTTAGTTAGATTATTCAATAAAATTCTATTTTATTAATGTTTGCAATATTATTTATCCTTGGGCTCCGTTCCACTTCTTAAGTATTTTGAAGATAAATTAGCCCTCTCTAGGCCCATTTTAGAGTCATTCTCGGCCATTTGAATATATATATATATATATATATATATATATATATATATATATATATATATATATATATATATATATATATATATATACTATTTCAATTTGGTGTCAGGTGTGGGGTGTAACGCTATATCATTGCAAACACTGTTCTCAGTCGAGTGAAGCATAGTGTTATACGTTATAAGAATAGAGTATATTAATTCCCTTTTGTTTTAACGATTGCTATCCCCTTTTGAAAACTTAAGAAGCTGGAGTAGCTGAAGGAAGTGGTATAATAATTTGTTCTTGTGTTTATTTGAGACATTGGTTATCTAGATTAAGAAACCAATTTGGATTAGGTCAGTGCCCATATTTAGGTAGGCTAATTCTCTAGAAGGCATACTTCTTACCGCAAAGTAATTTAGTTGGTTGACTACTGCCTACCAAGAGCAAATATGACTCAGTTTGAAATCTTCAAAGCGCTAGGAGAATCCTTGGGACTTTCCCGAAGAGAACTGATTGAGTACATCCAAGAGGAGCAACGAACAGAAAGAGAAAAGTTAAGAGAAGAAAGGCAAAGAGAAGGAGAAATTCAACGAGAAGAGAGAGAAAGAGAAATTCAACGAAAAGAAAGAGAGGAACGAAGAAGGCAAGCCGAGCTTCACTATGAGCTTGAAATGGCACGCGTATAAGCTGAAACACAATCAGTGATGCACGTTCAGAAGCCCCGTCCAATTTCCCCCCTAAGCTCCCCAATTTCAGGGATGGAGGGGATTTCGGAGCATTTTTATCGCACTTCGTAAGATCCTTGAAATCAAAAACCTGGACTTGGAGGCCGAAGGCGTAGTGAGGTTACTGTTACTCTTAAATTCTAAAATGCACGACGTCTTCATTTACTTACCATCGGAGTGTACAATTGACTACAGTAACTTAAAAGCTGAGTTATTGGCCGCTCATAATATGACTCCCGATTTCTACCGACAAGAATTTCGAGGAGGTCGTATTAAACCCTAGACAGAAGTTCCGTCAATTCGGATACATTCTCCATTCAAAGTTGTACTCTTGAGGGGCTTTGCATCTAATGGGGCATGTTTTGTAGAGGTTATGATCCTTCCGAGTCCACACGAAGACAATTTTCCTCGTCCTTTGGTGCGCTAAATAGTCTCGTCTTCGTGCTATGCGAGCTATCTCCATTTCACACATATTTTTATTATTAACTTCATATTTCCTTCACAATTGAAAGTAAATAACAACAGGCCTCTTGTGACGCTTAGTGTGATAACCTTACAGATATTTTAATTACCATTACTTTAAAACTTCCTTGTGAGATTCTCACTTTAGTTTTTTACTTTACTTGAAAAAAATATGTTTATTTAACTCGTTATTTAATCCTTGAATTTTGACGTTTGGAGATATGAAAAGTATATTTGTGCGTGATGTAAAGTTTGATCCCAAAGTTTTGCCACCAGGGTAAATAATTAATGTCTTTTTAATAGCTAATCCAATGGAGATCATTATTTTTATCTAGTGAATGTTTGAACAGAACGAGAAGGTTCCTTGATTTCGAGCAAATGTCACTTCAGGGAGTTGGCGGGAGTTGGCGGGAGTTGGCGTCTTCATTCCCTACACACGTTGTGTAATTTTTTACCTCATTGAAACGAGCTATTTCTAAATAAGTTGTAATTAGTCTGAATGTATTGATAGAAAATAGTTCCATACTCAATTTATTCATTCAAAATGTACCATATTAATTCATTCACCGGGTAATTAATTAATTCCCGGTTTTTCTTATTACCAAACAATTTTAAAATCTTAATGAAACCTTGATGTATTTAATACATTATTTTCAAGTGTATAAAGTTTTCCATTACTCGTTTAGAAAATGAAGTGTCCCTTTTGTTTTGCATAATATCCATTATTCCCTTTATCTTCAATATACTTAAGAAGTGGAACAAAGCCCAAGGATAAATAATGGTGCAAACATTATTAAAATAGAATTTTAATTAATTAATCTAACAAAACAACACACGGAAAATATTTACATGACCGAGGATTAAAATGAGAGATACACATAAACGAAAAAGGTAATGGGAATATTTGACTAAGCGGAGGATTAAGATTTAGAGGGATTTAAATTGACAAAACAAACAAGAAGGGAAATGGTTAGCTAAAATCCGTTTTAAGCACAGAGTTGCGTTAGCGCAAAGTTAATTATTTAAACGTAATGCGTAGCTTACGTATTTATAAGGTCATCGTGGCAGAGGAAGGCGATTTGAAGGAATCTTCGGTCCAACTGGCGATTTCTTTTCCAGGAGAAGGGGTTTTTAGGGAGGTTGTCCTTAACGAGGGGGAAGGACTGACTTTGAGGAGTGAGAGTGAGGTGGGGCTTAGAAGTACGAGTGATCCTTGAGAGAGGATATCGGAGATGTTCTGGATGAACAATTCAGGTTATTGGTGTAACCAAGCGTTCTCTGGAAGAACGTTAAAAGGGAGGAATTAAATTACTACTGAAGTGATATCATAGGAACGAGAACCGTTTCTTGTTGAACGGGCTCGAAAAACAATGACTGATCTAAAGTTGTTCTCTTTCTAAACAACAGGGGGGCCCTGTTGACTTGGCATCTCGAGGGGCAAGAACCTTGGCACTCAAGGATATTGTACTCTTCTGGACAATAAGGGAATTCTCGGGGTAGAGTTCCTAGGTGCACAAGGGTGATCGGATCGGCGTGATGCCTCGCGAAGATAATCGGGATCTGCGTCAAACGCCAAATTCTATCTCATAAAAAACCGGAGCCAGCCCCTCGGCGTAGGGGACATTGGGGGAACTTCGATTCGAAGGAATGTCCCGGTAGCGCTTGGGAAAATATCTTATCTTTCCGTAAGCCTAATTCAATATGGCCAGATCGACGCATGGAATCAAATGGGGGATTGAACCTCCTTGATTAAACTTGGGAATAGTAAGCGACAAGACGCCGCTCTACTCTTTCTCGCAGGATGCACGTGGGAAGCATGAGTTTCGACATGTGATAGAAGCAAGGCTTGGCAGCCTCAGGCCATTCTATCAAACTAAGAAATCATAAACCGTAGCTAAATAGATAAATGATTGACACTAGTTTAATTATATAAGAAAATAGTAACCGTAATAAGGATGTTAGTTAAGGGATACAAGATTCGAGAGAAGAAAACAACACGCTCATTCGTCACTAACCTCTTCACATTATAAATTTAATCGGAGACCTTTCGTAAGTGATTTTAAGGAGGTTGAAGTAGTAGACTTCAAAGAAGCAAGTATACCGCCAATTGTGTAAATAGGCCAACAGACTGATTTTGAAACTTTCGGATTATTTCCATTAATTCGGTCACTGGTAAACTATTAGATTCCCTTGTTAAAGATAGAATAGTGGAGCATTTATAGGTTAAGGGAACTTAAAGTTCCCTTCAAGTTTCTTAGCAAATAATCGTCCATTACAAACACGTTTGTTTAAATAAAAAAGGTGACCCTCAAAATGCGTAAAGTTCTACATAGGTTAACTTATTTGAAAATATCCAGCACAGGTTAAGCACAAGAGAGTTGTATTTGTGCAAGACAATGCACTATTACACATCGGACATGCGAGATACACTGAATAATCGAGGTAGGGAGCTGCCTCATCACTCATACTCTCAATCAAGAAT
Organism: Ceratothoa steindachneri; assembly: GCA_963969495.1. Classification (NCBI taxonomy): domain Eukaryota; kingdom Metazoa; phylum Arthropoda; class Malacostraca; order Isopoda; family Cymothoidae; genus Ceratothoa; species Ceratothoa steindachneri. The sequence goes on from OZ018330.1 coordinate 6,483,638, forward strand.
CCTTGGGAGCCCTGAAATAGAGACTTAAACAGCTCATTGCTTTTAAGACTAAAGAGTTTTACTCAATAAATAAACTTTTATTTTGATAGATAAAAATCTCTGAAATGCAACGAATTTATTTCATATTATAAATCCTTTTGTTAAACTTTTTTACGCGACTCTCTAAGTTATTCTGTCTGCCCGTAGGTCGGTCGGTCGGTCAGTGGTAACCGGTTTACTTTCTAATGAGTATTTTGGCAATAACATCGAAACTCTTCCACCGATTCTAACGAAATTTGAAACCCTTTTGTTGTATCACATTCTCTTTCAAATTATATTATTGACAAGGGCCTCCAAAGGTTAATCCGGGAATCATTGTAAACATGGAAGGTCGTAAGGGCATTTGTGATAGAACGAGTTGAATCTGTGTTAAATTCAACTCCTATCCCATATTAGTTAAAACCTCGAGGAGGCCCACGTGCATCTTCGATTCGAGGCTTGGAGTCTTATCAACAGCTGCCGGACGTCAATGTTTAAACAAGGAGGTTATCGTCCCCCCGTTCGCCCCCATACGCCGACCTCGCCAGATCGAGTTAGGCTTATGGACAGATAAGGCATTTTTCTCCGGCCCAGCTGTGCGTTCCCTCGAAGCTTACACCCCATTCTCCCCCACGCCAAGGAGATGTCCTGGCTATTTATATGGACTCTTTACCACTAAGATCAGATTGGAGATCCAGATTTTCGTCGCGAAACATCACCACGACCCTCTCTCCCTTTGTGCGCCAAGGGACCTCGGACTCGAGATTCACCATCACTTGTCCAGGAGGACAATATTCCTTGAGTGCCAAAGGTTCGAGCCTTTAGTGACGTCAAGTCCCCAAGGCATCCCCCCCCCCTGTTGTTCAAGGAGAACAACATTAGAACAGCTATTGTTCGTTTTGAGCCCTTCGCCAAGAAACGGTTCTCATGCCCCCCCTATTGTTCAAGGAGAACAGTATTAGAACAGCCATTGTTCGTTTTGAGCCCTTCGCCAAGAAACGGTTCTCATCCCCCCCCCCTATTGTTCGAGGAGAACAGTATTAGAACAGTCATTGTTCGTTTTGAGCCTTTCGCCAAGAAACGGTTCTCATCTTCCCCCTATTGTTCGAGGAGAACAGTATTAGAACAGCCATTGTTCGTTTTGAGCCCTTCGCCAAGAAACGGTTCTCACCCCCCCTGTTGTTCAAAGGAGAACAACATTAGAACAGCCATTGTTCTTGAGCCCGTAGACAAGAGACGGTTCTCATCCCCCCTTTGTTCAGAAGAGAACAACCTAGAACAGCCATTGTTCGTCAAGCCGTTCGTCGAGAACGGTTCTCCTTCCCAAGACGCCACGTCAGGATCCTTTCATCCCCCCCCCCTTCTGCTGGAACTCGCCAGCGGACCGAATATTCCTTCAAGTACCTTCGACTGCACCCTAACGAAGTTACGTAAGCCAAGCGTCACCTTTTGAGTATTGATCCCTTATTTGTCAATTCTATCCTGTGCTTTAAATGGTTTATCGAACCATCCCATCTCTTTAACTCCATATTTGTTTTACCTTTTTTGATCCCTTAAATCCTTGGATTAGCCCGAGTCTCCACGACCCTTTCCATTCTGTTTGTCAATATTTTCCGTTTTTGTGTTTTGTTTATAGTTATTATTAATAAAACTCTATTTTATTAATGATAGCAATATTATTATCCTTGAGCTCAGTTCCACTTCTTAAGCATTTTTGAAGATACATAATATCGGCCGCCAAGACAGTAAAACGCACTCTAGAGATAATTAAGGAAGTTCCCTCAACGAATAGTGATATATGTATATCGTCGGGAGTCATTCTACGACAGCATTCATTAGCTCAGAATAATTGAGAGCATGCGAATTAGGTCTGTTGACCTCGTTCGTTCAAAAGCTCAAACTGTTGGAAACAGGATAAATTCTAATATTTATTTTCTATGTGAATTATTGTGGTCCACAAAGCGATCATCACTCCATTAGGACTTTATAGGATCGAGTTTCTTAAATGTTATATAAGATAAATAGTTGGAATCGCCAAGACTTTTATTTTTGGGTGTTTTAATAAATATAAGATATCGGAAGGAAAATAATGTCCGATTTTATAAGTAAAGATTTATATAGCTTTCATTAAAGTAGTTCCTCTTTTGATCCTTTAGGAGTGCTACAAAGAGTAATTTATTTTTCAGATTATAAATGTACATAATCTTTTGGGGGTATTTACTCCTATGTTGATTAAACCTAAAGATTCCATTAGGTATGTTGTACTTTATGAGTTTCATAAAGGTGTCAATTGAAGTAGAGTAGCACTTCAGAGCACCAATGAAGACGGTTTATTAAATGAAAGAAGCTGCAGAAAGTGGCTTTTTCGAAGTTGGGATTTCAGTCTAGAAGAGGAAACAGAGAAAAGTGGCCCCCCCAAACTTGATTCAAAGAATTGGAAGCTGTTGTTACACTAAATCATGCTATTCCTTCTAAAGAAACTGGAAGAAGTTGTTAGAGTAAATCATGCCACAGCTTCTAGAGTACTCGCACAACAAATTACGACTGTCTTACGCCAAATGAAAAGGATAGGAAAGGTTCTAGTGATTTGGAAATGGATCCTATACGGACTCCCACGGCGACCCTGCAACGGCGTGTTGCTTGCTGTAAGTCGTTGCTTTCACGACACAAAAGGCAAAATTTGGAGGCTGGATTCTTACTGGTGATAGATCCCTTATCGCAAGGTTATTATACACCTATGTTCGTGTATCAGTCAAGGAAGCAGAATTTCTTAACAACTGAGAGTAAGACTTGAACCAAAAAAGTCATACATTAATGCAAATCTCAACTGAAATCAATTTCGTCGTTTGAGCCAGAGCTGACCTTCTTTATTCAAAACAACGCGTGTCATCCTCCATCACGATAATGTCTTTCTCACAAAGCTAGAATGACCAGACGTTACTTTGGAAGAGGTAGGTTGGGAAATAATGCTCCATCATCCATATTTTTCTGACTTTTCTTCTTCTGATTAGCACTTGTTTAGTGAGTACAGAACGATTTAGATGGACTTAAGTTGACATGCCGAGAAGAGGCTCAAAACGTGTTTGATTGATATTTTGCATCAAAAGGTAAAGAATTTTACACGCCTGGCATTTATAAGTTTGTTGACAGATGAAACGAGATTCTAGAAAGCAATGGATGGAGGTGGTTTATGATTAAATATTTTCATAGTCATAAGTTTGTTCTTTTTTAATATATACGCTAAAATTGGAGATTACATTTGCCCTAAACTGATACATAAACATCTTCATAGTCTTATCACAATGCAAAAATATATTTTTCCATCCTTGGTAGTTCACAATGATGCCAATATTGCAACAATGGTAACCGCTATAATTAAATCCTATAACCTGTAACCTCTTACTATTGTGGACTTGACTTTGAGGATACTGCACAAAAGTTAATACGTTTTCTTTTAGGTAGAGCATTATGATGACTGATAAACATTAGTTAGTGTCTCATACTTAGCATTCTGGGGTAATGGGAAAGGACAGGAGGATGTAAGAGGAAAACAGGAGACGGAGAGGAGCGCTAACAAGGAACACTAGCAGAAGATATGCAAGGGCTCATGGAGAGATCAAGAATGGCTTAGAGAAAGTTAAGAGAGTTGTCAAAAAGCATTCATGGAAGGTTCATTGAGTGATAAGAAAAGATATCAATGGTTATTCAGTGAGGGTTCCATGAGTGTTCAGTGAGGGTTCCATGAGTGTTCAGTGAGGGTTCAATGCTTCTTCAACGAGAGCTCAATGAATCTTTAGTGAAGTTTAGTACACACTAGCTACCAACTGCCGTACATTTTTCACCAAAACAGTGCCAGGTTTCAGGTAGGGTACAATGGGTTTTCAAACACTCTACACGGTCTGGCCGACCGGATTGACGTTTTCTCCTCTCATCTTTGAATACAAGCAAGAAACAGGTCAGCCCTTTCGTCTGCTTGACCAAGTAGATGGGGGAGACCGCTGGAAATCTTGACTTTTGTGTCACGGCACTGTGACTTTTTCCTAGCCCTATCTCGCGATGCCTCGCGGCTTCGGAGAATTTTTGTTACCCCGAATCGAACCCAGCACATTTGTTTCGCGTTCTCCTGAGCCATGCGATAACGAGTAGGGTGAGTACCGCATGTCCTTTGCACTCGGGAAAGATATGTGCAGTCCTGATTATGGATTAATCGAGCTTCTGGAGGAACAAGCATAATTCAGGTCCCTGAGGGATCGAGCTTCTCTTTGGAACTTAGGTGCCTTTTTGGTATTAGTCTTTAGTAATGTTTTTTGTAGGGAGGCTTTTATTTCAATGGTTTTATGTTTGCTTTTTGGTTTTGTTTACATCTTTTAATTTAGCCTAAGTTATTCTACTTTGAAATTTATGTAACTATGCCCTTAATCGCAGTCGGCAGTGGAGTTACCATGACAAAAAGAAACACATGACGGCTCAATGGAGAGCAGGGGATTGCATAAGCGCTTAATTGGGGATCTGCTAGGCCTTAATCGGTGATACGGGAGGACATAGTGAATAGTTATTACTGAAGGGGTCATAGCGTGTTACGGCATTAGTGGAGCGCCCATTGATTGTTAACGTATGGCTCAATTGGTAATGTGGCAATGCTTAACGAGAAGTACAGGGTGGTCCAATGTATATTACCAGATTGCCGAAATGCTCATAGGGTGGTAGTGTTAAGGTCATTGGAAATTATGGGACAGCAGTAGCGTTTAATGAATGGTGCAGGAGGGTTATGTGTATTACATTTCAGAGTAAGTTGCCAGAGTAAGGCTAAATCACTGTTTGAAGGGCTCAAGTAGTGTTATGGGGGACTCAATGGTCGTAATGGGAGTGCTTAATGGATGTTACATGTGTGAATGCTCAATGTTTGTCACAGTCTGGATAAAAATGGCGCAAACGTACTATAAAATTGTCAGAAGGGCTCAAAGGGTTTTATAGGAAGACTATATATGGGTAACGTAGGGTTCAATAGGGGTGAGTTGATGCCATTGTGAGTGTTACTGTCCAGACAAAACATGCCATAGCTATACTGCGTCACTGTTAGGAAGGTGAAGAAGTATTTTATTCCAGGGTTCCATGTGTGATATAGAAAAGCTCAAAGGGTGTTTAAGGAGGGTCCACTGGATGCTCAGGTAATAGTGTAAAAAAGTAAAATACAGGAGACAAACGAAGAGAGAACGAGGAAGAAGAGGAAAAATAAGGATTAGAGGAATTTCTCTGCCTGCTAAGCTCCCTCACATCCAAAAGGTGAGAGCGCTTCTGCACCCCCCCCCCCCTCTAAAAATTAGGCACGTTTGTCTAAGTTTGTTTTTTTTGATATTTTTCCTCCATATATTTCTAAACTTTAAGTATACATATTTTACTTGTGTGTGGGTGATAAAAATCTACGTGTTTATAACTTTGGGGTGGATGCTAGGTGTAGATACTAACTAGTGTTCTAAGTTTTAGCATGAGTTTCTTGGCTCCGGGGCGTTATCCACGTGGTAACTCCAATTAATTCCAGAACCAACTTAGAAATTTGGGCCCAGTTCACCTGATCTCATTCCTAATTTCTAAATTATAACTTTTGGTCTTTTGTGTCATTTTAAAGATCGTTTTCTCAATACAAATAAGTCAAATTAATCACTTACATCGAGCAAAATACATTCATACCAAGTCCAGAATAGTTTTTCCTAAGCAGAATAGTGTTAAAGGATAAGGAGTGTCCATCTATGAGTTGAAACTTTTTAAAAAGTGTGTATAAGAGTGTAAAAATGCCGACAAAAGTCTTAGGTTTTAGCCATAGAAATTTTTCATTAAAGTCTAAAGTCTACTGTCCAAGCTCTTGTAAGTCCACGCTTTGAATATGTGGTACAATTCTGTCCTTATCCTGAAAGAGTACAGCGCTAATCAACAAGATATTTCCTGGATTACGAGAAAGAACATATGGGGAAACCTGATCAACTTGCATTTACTGAATAAAGGTAGATTGGTGGGAGAATTAATACAGGTTTTTAATATTTTAAAATATTTTGACAATGTTATTAAAGCCCTCTCCTCGTTGGCTTATCAACCTCCTTACCAGAAAGGTATTTTCAAAAGCACTTTGCGAAAATCACCCTTTTGTTGTGCCTAGTCTGTTTATGGCAGTTTGATATTTTGTTTTGAGTGGTTAGTGGAAAATTGCGCTTAGTAATTTTATTAAATAGTTTCATTGCGATTGAAAGAGCTGTTTGCATGTTGTTTTTTTCGAAGAGGGGGTAAATTTATTTTTGTTATTTCTCTAGTATTTGCTTTTGTCTTAAATTTCAACCTAAACTTAGTTAAGCTGTTTTATTGTATAATATCTTTTGTTATATACTTGGAAAATTCAAATAAATCCCGAGGCTAAACAATTAAATACTAGAGCAAAGTATCTTAGCTACTCTGTAAACTTGCTAAAAAGAAGTAAATAGAGGAGTCAACTGTTTGGAAAGATGGAAGATTATTCCAGTTCGAGAATCAAATTTTCATTATTATCATAGGTTTATATACATAGAAGGCAGAAAGAATCAACACCTTCCTAGCGTTGTTCTACACTCCTGCATGATGATGTTAATGGCTGCTGCAGATGTTCCTCTGAATGATGTATGTCTAAGTCGAAAAAATTGACTCATAGCTTGCTAATGTAGTGCTTAATAAGATGGAAAGCACATATGGTACCTGACCCAGGAAGTCGTGCAATTTGCCCTGTTGAACACCAGTGACATATCGAACCACGACAATGCTGGTCAGTATAAAGCCACGGAGAAGCCCGAACATTTGATCCAAGGGTACTTTTTAACTTATCAGGTCTTCGCACATAATGAGGGCTGCAGAAAAGCGTTGGACTATGTGAAAAGTCTAAAAGCGATGAATTGCATTGCTGAACATGGTGTCAAGGTAATCGGTGACTTTGCATGTTTCATAATAACAGAAGCCGAGCAAGGGGACTATTTCCTTCTAGTTACGTGGTTCAACCTTCACCTCTTTGAAACCATCAAAAAACAAATTCTCAGCCATGAAATTAATCATCATGTAATGCTTTCATTTCTTGATTGAGTAATTCATATGAAAAAAATTGTAATGGCAAATTTATGTAATGAATAAGTCGGTTTGTTTGCCTTGAGTGTGAGAAAACTAATTTTTACTATCTTTGAAAAGTTGCATGTATGAATGTGTCATTTCTTGTTCCAAGACTATCATGATGATAGGCATTAGAAAGAGGATTAAAAACAGTTTAATTAGATGCATAGTTTGTTGCTCTATATTGTTAGAATCAAAAGTTATAGTTTCGGACATGATTCAAGGACACCGAGACCTTGAATCCGACAATGCTTTTCAAAATCCCAGGTCCAAATAGTTGTGATTATTGTTTTTTTTAGGTCTAAAGCACGGGGAAATGAAAGGAAACCTTATGAAGTAAGAGTAAGCTAACTTTTGAACAGGTCTAATTACAGATACAATTCGACGAGAATAATTCTAATTTATATGCATAGGCCATGATAAACTCCAAAGAAATGACCTCATGAGTGGTCAGATTTTTAACAGAGCCAACATAGAAAATTATTTAAGTGTCGCCAAGAAGGGTGACCTTTCTAACCTCTCCAACTATTGTCCTATCGCTCTTATTTCTAGAATAATTAAAGCCTTCTCGACGTTACTAAATACTCACATAGCTACACACTTAGACTATCATGCTTTTTTCTCTAATCATAAGTATGGGTTCATAAGACTCGCTCAACTTGTGATCTAGAATATTTCCGTCACATTTGATCATCATCCTCACTCAAGAACTGTTTCGATTCCTATGTCGTTGGACATAACATCTCTATTGATTTTGAAAGAGTCTGGCACTAGGCCTTTTTGTCTAAAGTTCCTGCTTTTGCCCCCCCCCCCTTCCTCCATTGGAGTGTTTTCTAGCTTCCTGTCTGGTTGTTCCGTCCGTTTCGTAGTTGATTTTGCTAAGTTCCTTTTTTTCTATTTCTAGTGGTGTTGCTTAGGGTTCTGTTCTCTTCCCTACCTTTTTCTTCCTCTTCATTGATGAACGATATAGCCTATTCTGTTCCATCTATGCATATAATGATAATTCTATTATTGAAAACTCATTCATTTTCCCATCTCAGCGAACCAATTGTGTACATTTCCATTCACATAAAGCTTGGCTAATGCTGTTGATTTTGAAATGGATCGTTTCTCTGATTTAGAGAAAAAGAACATGGGGCGTTTCAATGCTTCTAAGACAAACTTCCTTCCTAAGTCTCTCGTTAACTATGATAAAAATCCATTTCAACCGCATAACACTGTAAAGAATTTTGGTTTAGAAATTAATAGTATACTGTTTTGCAAAGATCATCTCGCGAGCCTTGCTAAGTCTGCTTGTAAAAGGCTTACTATACTGTACAGATCTGGCAGGTACTTCTGCTCTGTGTAGCATCTCCTCATATATATATATATATATATATATATATATATATATATATATATATATATATATATATATGTAAAATTGATTCACCCTATCCTTATATGGAATATTTTTCCCATGTCTCTGGGGCTGATCTTTAACATCTCACCCTTGATAGCGTTGAAGCAACGACCTCCCCTCCCATTAACAACACTCTTCGCGATTCAAAATTTGACTCACCCATACTTACTCTATAATTATTCGGATGCACTATATATATTTTACTGATACTATTTTTGACATTGATTTGTGATTTATCTTAGTGTAAGAAATTTTATGTCAGATTTCCTATTCCTTTTCGCAGACTCTGAGCTTGATTTGGGCATCTCACGCTAGTCTGTCAAATCGCTTTAAAAAAAATCACATGTAATCTAAAATTTTCAAAACATTGTACTCTAGCTTTAGAATAGGCACATAGGTTTCTAGGCTACATAGCCAGACATTTTGCTTAAATCGAGAATATTATTTTCTACATGATAAATGACTTGTAAGATCTCATTTTGAGTAGGTGGTATATTTTTAGTCTCCAGTTCTGTCCTGCAATCATAGTAGTACACATTTGTAAAGGAGATTATTCAAAAGATGTATCTCCTAAAAGTTCGTCAACAAATGCGCAACAGAGTATTACTTTGCAACAAACTGCAAATATATAATTTTGTCTCAAAATACAAGTGACTGTGTTAGAAGAGGAACGAAATAAAACACATATTCTCACTAATTATACAAAGTGCATTTCAAAGAAATGATATTTTTTTTAGAAATGTGTATGAATGAATTACATGCAATCTTGAAATACTTTACATTCATGCAATAGATAGATACCGGTAAAAATATTTGTCTTGAAAGTATTTGTTCTAAATAGTGGAGTTATTTTTTAACGAAAACAATGTTACGAAATCGCTTTGAAATATATCACGTTTTCTCTGATTTTATATATAACAAGAAATGCTCCGCATCATTCCAAAACATTGCTATTGTTTTTAAAGGTAGGAAGATATGTATTGGTAAGGGTCACCGTTCGGTATAAACGTGGATAAATTTGGTCACTTGACCAGACTTATCTTTAAAAGTTATGTGCCAATTAACTCAGTATGTGTCATTTAATCATCTCTAGAACAGTAAATAAAATTTTACCGTGAATTGCTTGCTATATTTAGTTTAAATGAAGCTAGACCACCTAAATAAGGCTCAGTTAATAATATCCTATTTTTTCGCTATACTCGATTTGACGAAAATAATTAAAAGAAACATTAGTTTTCTTGGCACAGTATATAAGGTAAAAACGGAACTTCGACGCTGTTGGAATTTTTTTTGCAAGCTCCTTTCTACTCCTCAAAATGTTGGTAAACATAAAAGTTGGATCGTTTGGTTATATAAATACAATCCAATTATGTAATATGTTATTTATTGTTTAAAAATTGACGTAGAATTTTTTTTAATTGGTTAATCAAGTGACTAGGGCTCGTGTGAATAGAGAGCTTGGAGGTACACGGTGAAAGCATGCACTTGTCGTGGAGCGAGGGTGGCAGCTAGTTTCGAGGTGACTAAAATATGATACAATCTATGATCCGCATCACTCTCAATGGAAATATAATTTGTTCGTTAGGTTGGTAGGTATGTGTCGCCCTTATGGGATTGGCAGAGGTCGCAGATGCGCCACTACTTTGCTGATTTATAAACGTAATCATTGAAATAAAATGCGTTCATCTTAATTTTTTGCTTGCCCATACTCATAAACAAAAAGAAAGTAAGCACATTTGAATTAATACACTAAGTCAGGAATGGATAGTGTAGACAAAATGTCTCCTCAGCATTCCATGGATATCTATACATGCTGAAAGCCAGTTGCTGTTTGATAAAGATTTTAGACCTTACTTTCATTAATTTTTACATTATATATAAAGAATATCTAGGAATACAAATCAAAACAATGGAATCTGTCAGAGATCAGAGAGAGAGAGAGAGAGAGAGAGGAAGAGAGAGAGATAGCAGACACCTGATTGACCCTTTTTGTTTGCGCTAATATAGGTACGAAATCACAAGACGCCTTGGTGGCCTGAAAGCCCGTCATTGCGGAAAGCTGTGAGAAACTTGAAGGTTCCACTGGGAGACGGATAAAGTTTCGCCTCGCTGGCTTATGAACTTTCCCGCGATCGTGCTAATAAGGCAAAACTACTATCGCCTGCATATGCGTTGAACCCTGGACCTTTCCCTTTGGGCGGAGGGGGGAAACCCCATTCGAGCTCACTATAAATCCTCTGGTGCCAGAGTTGGAAGGCAGTATCCAACGCCCGCCCGCTCCGTCAGTACCTACCGTCTGCACTTTCCCGTTCGTACCGGCTATTCGTTTCATCTTGGACTCTGCATAATTTCTCACTGAACACCTCAAGCTCCGGTTATTCTCGTTTAATTTGCGTGAGTCTACTCCGTACTCGTTTTTACCCGCTCCTCGAACGCAACGCACCCAGTCTCGATTCGTGTTCTAAACTCGAAGGCAAGATCTAAGTTAATCCCGTTAGTAGTTATTTTCAAGAGGAGATTATTTGCACTTTGCGCCAAGGCAAAGATTACTCTTTCGGACCAAATCTTCGAGGTAACAGCAACGCACAACTCTTCTGTGCAAAAGCACCTCTACCCCATGTAAGCCTCCGTCGTCGGTGTCGTGTACGCTCAAGATCATTCAAGCGACCCTTCAGTCAGTATTGTTCGTTTGTGTGTACAGCGATCGTCTAAGCTAATCGCCCTACTCCCCAATTTTAAGACGCTGAGACTCTTGTACGTCTAATGTGTTTCAAAACTCCTTTATAATCTTTGTAAAAAGAATATTAATTTGCATATTACCAAATTTATTTTTATACCCGTTTTTCTATTGTCCCGAAATCTACAAGATAGCTGACTATTGGCCAAAGTAAAATTCGGATAATTTTGACTCTGTCTGTATTATAAATCGCCCCCACACACAGCCTTCATCTCTCTCGGCTGAGGATCGCAGGAAGGATTGAACTCGACCCTATTCTACAACAGAATCTATCTTCCATTGAACAACGAAATTTAAAACGGATTTTATGGGAGAAAAGTATGGAAGGCATCAGTCGTCTTCCAATCGATCAAATACAATGAGATGATTGACTAAGAAATGAAAGCGATTGATTTTTTAAAATGCAGGAACAATAAATCTTTAAAATAAAATATACCTCAGAATTAAATAGTTTCCATATATATTCCAAATAAAAGAAAAGCTAAAATATATCTTCATGGCTTTTATAGGTAACATTTTAGGTCGGAACTATTGCTTTCACACGCATTTTTATGAAAATAATTATGAATTATCAATCCATGGTTACGAAAACACTAATTTTATCTCGTTAAACATTTGGTTTATGAATGAACTACCAATAGTATTTGGGACAGCCTACAGGTAACAGGAGCAAAGACCCCCCAGCTTGGACATTCAACAAGAATGTGCCCATCATTATGGGAAACAAAGCAGTCGTCACAGTAAGGTGCAAAGGAGCGCTCCATCAAACGGCCGTGAGTCAACGAGTGTGTCAAATTAAATACAGAGAGAAAGCGATCTGAAGCTGTCGATACATTGGGGGGTTGGTCCAAGGAATCATCGTTTGTCTCCTATCTTCCGCACCAGGCAGCCTGGAGGTTTCACTTGATATCTGCAGTGTAGTCAGTATGAGGAAGACAAAAACGTTGGTCTTCCCGACTCTTTGGCGTCCTTGAGGGTGTGCTTATTCCTCGCAATCCTGACATGTTTAGGAACCAAGAAGAAGATAATCTCGACATCCACCAGGCTCTTGGTGAATGCGGTATCACGGAATCCACGAGCTAGTGGGTGTGAGGATTACCATAGTTTGAAAGCAGTCAGGGTGCTTTATGAGTCGGTCAACATCATAATTAGTTCAACGAACCGTGTCAGATTTCGTACCCGGCTGTGTATTGCAACAATCCCTCCAGTATCACATACCCAGCGCCTGATAGAGCCAGGCAAACTTCAAATAAACTGGTTAAGGCGTCTAACCCGACCTCTCTTGGGACTTGGATCCATCTGTGTCATGCACGGATCCAAAAATGACACGAAGTGTGCTTCAAAAAGGTCGAACGCAATACTTTGCATTAGATTTATTCTTGCATTTTCCCCTATTTGTGTATGTTATATATCTTCTTTTATTGCGTTTGCTTCTCTTTCCTACACATATCTATGTTCATTTAATTTGTAATTGAGTATACATATATTTTTTTTATTTTGATTTCGGTTTTTTATGCTCATACACACACCAGCTAAATGGTTGCTTTTATCCACTCTCAGGCGTCTCCCACCCCGGCTCCACCATTCTTGCCCTATATCAGCTATTTACTAGCTGAATTAACCGCCCTTCCTCCTTCGGCACACACAAACCTCAACTTGCTGCTGCTACCTTCCACTTAGAGAAAGTTTAAATCTCAAATATTGCTAAAATGTACTGCAAAAACTCATAGAAGTTACTCCTTGAACCGCAGGCTGCCTTCCATTTTGAACTCTGACTCCACGACCACATCTCTCTTCCCTTGGCTGACACAACTACAGTGATCACTGTGCCACTTGTCTCTATCGAGTCCTTAAACTAAAGTCTAAAATTGCTGATTTTTTCTCTTGACATAATCTATCTTTTAAGATTAAGATAACCTGCAACAGTGTTACTTGTGGAGGGCCTTCTACAAACTTGATTTCCGAGGGTGCTACACACACACTGGATACACTTTCGTAAACAACTATAGAACTGCCAAGAAAAGCGGTCGGGTCGATAATATTGCTTCATGCCGCTAAAATTGAAGCAATACTGTCACGATCGAAGGTGGGTGAATTGAGAGTAACCCATTTTGTTTGTTTTTTCCGAGCTGGTGACTGGCTCTTCTCTGTAGGGATGAGCATTAGTGGAGAAATTTGATCCTGAGTGGCCACAGCTGACGAAGAGGGTTCTTGCAACAAAAGATAAAGTGGGAGCAACCAGAGAGCACGAAATAGGTGTAACATTGGTAATTGATAAACGGTTTTCCTTTACAAGATAACCATTCAAAGAAGGTTTATATTTAGTGAGTTCCGTTCCACTCTCGCTTCATGCGCGAACACCGCCCCTGGTCCGGACGATGTCTCGTGTGCTATGCTTTGATACCTCTGTGAGCGAGGCATCGTCTTTTTGAGAGAGATTAGTTCAACAGGCACTTGAAAGAAGGTAGGCCTCTCAATATTTATTTCTGAATTTCTGAAAGAGGGGACGCCACCCAATATTTATTTCTGAATTTATACGAGAGCGTCGATTAGGCGTCTGTTTGGGGAAACCTTCTCCGGCCTGATGGGACTGGAAGAGGTCGCTCCGCAGGGACTTGTCCTTACTGTCACTCTTTATGATTCGAGCATCAACCTTTTCACCACGATGCTGTGGCAAGATTTTCACGCTACGCTCGACGCAGCAGACCTTTTGATCTCTATTAGTGCGTCTTGATGGCAACTGTGAAGTGTCGACTCCAACAGACATTCATTGAAACGCATCGATCGCTATGCTGAAGCACACAGGTTTAGGCTTTTCTTATTCAAGACTAAATTGGTTCACTACTGCGGCTTTCCACGGCTCCACCTCGCCCTCGGCATTTTAATAAAGGCTGCTCGATTGGAAAATGGATTCGCACTGATTTCTTGGTCTTGTTTCCGACCAACGCCTCACCTGGGTGGCTCCTATTCTCAGTCTAAGGGTCTGTCATTCACAGCCGAGCTGGTTACAATACACGGCTCGATACGAGAAATAGCGTGTTATGTGCGATTCGGAGACCGGATTGCGATATTTAGTGAATTACATATCCCCTTTAGTTGTCTCGAGGTATTGGAATCTGCACGCACTGAGGTTCGCCGTATGCATGACGCCACGGTTGCAGCAAACCGAGCACCTGTCGAGATTATATTCTGTTGATTTCATGGACAAGTGGAAATTAAGGGAAATGAGTGCAGGAATGAGAACTCTAAAGGGCCTGCGAGGAATTCGTGACCAGACTAGCATTTTGCTCTCTCTCCGCTCCGACTACATGGCAGGAAACAGGGCCACTCTTCGGGATTCCTCGCAAGTAAATGGGAGTTGTGTGCTATTACGCTGCAACTGTTTCGACGTACCTAACCACTATTACCACAACGGTTTCAGGTCGCTTTATGTCGTCTTTAAATTGGTTTCCTCGTGGGACACACCACCACTTGATTGAATGCCCCTTCTGAACTTTACTGCCACGACTGCGTTGTTTCCCTTATTGTTCGGCCTATTCTTGTTGAATGACCAGGTCTGGGCTATCTTCGTGCATGCTACCTGTCCAGGTACCGGCACAATTGGGGTTGTTACTGCTTATCCCTTTTACTCTGGGAGGTCCGTTCTGAAGTTTTGGAGAAGACGTTTCATCCATTTCATTTGACACTGGTTTTGTTCGCAAAATCCTACGACTCGAAGAAGGCTTCCTTGTTCTTGTTTTGTTGTAATTTTGTTTAAGCTCTTGTTTGGGATTTGTTTTGTGTTTTGGTGTCTTTTGCACGTTATTTTTTTTTATTTAACCTAGCATTAGGCTGTGAGATGATCACGGCGACTAATGAAAAAAAGATATAAAATTTACCCCAATGCGAAAATCTATAATGGAATCTAAACAAATTTATTGAGTGGTCAGAGAGATAGTAAATAAAGTTTAACTTTACCAAGTGTAAAGCAACGCATTCAAGTAATCGAAACTTGCTTAATGATTACAAAATAAAGCCAACAGTTTGAATTCAGTTTACTCAAAACGTAAACTGAGTTATATTTAAAAAAATATTTAAATGATAAAAAGTGCATTGATGCAGCAAACCAAGGCAGTGAGAATTCTATCGTATCTAGCTAAAAACTCCTATAAAACTCGACCTCACCTGGAGTAGAATTTCATTTTTGGTCGCTAAGGTCATCCAAACGTGGAGAGAATACAGCGTAGAGCTACAAAATTGATTTTCGTGCTTAAACATACATAAATTCTATAAATAGATATTTAAAACCATCATTTTTTAACCCTTGGAAAATAGAGGGCTCTTTAGAAAGCTGATCGAAGTCTTCAAAATTATTAGTGGCTATACAGATGTTGAGTTCAGATAAATTTCTGAGTATGAAAATCGGGCGAATACTCGAAATAATGGATTTAAATTGAAAGGATAGGCGATTTGACACCAATGAATAGGTAAAATTATCGAGATAAGGAATCATTTAACGCCTTAAGTGGTGCAAAGTTCCTTTCATAATATGATTATGAACTGACTTAACAAGTACTATTTTAATATATATATATATATATATATATATATATATATATATATATATATATATATATATATATATATATATATATATATATATATATATATATATATATATATATATATATATATTTATATATATATATATATATATATATATATATATATATATATATATATATATATATAAATATATATATATTAGATGAGTTACATTTGAAATGATATAACCTCTTGGTCGAGCTGTGCTTTGCTGGTTCTCCATTACAGAAGGCGTTACTTTCTTTTTGTGGAAGAATGAGATAGAGAAGGAATTACCCCCCCCCCCCCCCCCTGACTTCCCCAGTTCTCCGTTGATTGCACTAAATTCGTCTGCCATCTAGAATTCTAAAACTAGAACAATGGAAAGACCATTAAGTGGGCAACGCGACTTCGCGCTATAGAACCTTATCGCCACCCAAGGCAATTAAGGAAGTCTGTTGGCCATGAATCTCTCTCTCAGTCTAGATAATTTCGGGTTATATATTCGACAGTTCAGAATTCACAGGCAGATTGTGTCTGAAGCTGCTGCCCAGTACGTTAGTCGTACGTCTTCGTAGTCGAGAGGGAATCGACTATATTGTCGTCCAGAGAAGAATTGAGTAATTGTCGAAGAGCCAAGGAGAAGCGTTAGCGTGTAACGGCATACACTCGGTCATACCACGACACTTTTTATTAGCTGGTAAACTATTTCGTTAGTTTTATACTGTAACTAACCACTTAACGGAAGCTTCTTGTTTGGTTCTTACTCCCTTTGTCCCGTTACTTTGTTGTGATGACTATGATGGACATGCTTGACGATGTTAGCAACATCAGAAGCTTCAACAAGTGATCAGCACACTAGCAAAAATAGGTCCAGCAAATCCAAAGTGTCAATCAATGTTAAAACATGGCTGGAGAATATGTGGAAAAATATGGCTAGTTGAATGACATCGCCTTCCGTTATTAGCAGTTCATGAACGTCGTCATCGTCAAATACAACCCGGCCACCCATTTTCACACCTACATGGGCACCTTGTGTATCAACGCTCGGAGGACTAAGAGAGCAACCCTCCCAGATGCCAGGTTAGAAAAATTTTATTTGAAGTACTGTATTTTTAACGTTTCTCGTTACTTAAATACACTATAGTGCACGATTAACCAAGTCACTTTCAATTTATTTAAAACACTTTTGCCTTAATACAAAATCAGCCTTAGAAATTACTAAATATGTTAATAAGCCCCAAATTATTAATTACAAGTTATATCTATAATTGCAGCGCAACCGCAGCATTCCGTACATATAGAGAATATCAAGGACTAGAAGCCGAGATTTGGAGGATCAGCAAGGCCGACACCTCCTTCCTCAATGATTATTATAGCTAGTTTACCGATAAACCCTAGAACAATAGGAGTCGG
Organism: Ceratothoa steindachneri; assembly: GCA_963969495.1. Lineage (NCBI taxonomy): Eukaryota > Metazoa > Arthropoda > Malacostraca > Isopoda > Cymothoidae > Ceratothoa > Ceratothoa steindachneri. Next base: position 6,500,893 of record OZ018330.1, read on the forward strand.
CCTTAGCTTGGTCTGTGTATATATGGAACTATTTTGTTTTAAACACAAGGCCTTGAACAAATAGGCACTTTTCTCACACCTACGGGGAAGGGGTACCCTTTCCTCGTCAAAGTTAAGTGGATATAACTACTAATCGCCAAAATTTCTTGTAACAGGAAACGAGTGTGTTCATCGTGCTGCAAAAAGGAGAGAAAGAAAGCGGTGTTGTGATTGGCTCTGTGATATCCTGTGTGGAATATAACTACTTCTGCGGGGGAGAACAAAGTGCGTCCACCAATCGGCAGCTGGACCTCCCGTGCGCTGTTGTTGTCGTCCGCTCTCGATTAGGTTCGAACGAGGTACCTCGACGGTAGAAACTCCACGACGTAGCATTAGGATAGCGATAGCTCTGCTTTGCTTCGATAAAAGTAAAGGGAGGTTGTAGCAAATAAAATACATTCTTCCAATGCAAGCGTTTAAGGCTAACATGCGAAGTATCAAGGGGAAATATACACGAACCCATTTCTAAACATTCGATTTGGCAAAACCAACCGTCCTAACCCTCTGTTTCCTTTCCTTGTTGGGTGTTATTAACCTCACGTGTCAATCAGTGATCTTTCAATCATACGTAAACCAAGTGCCCGAAATATATATTTTTCTTTTTTTACACCTGTTAAATAATCCTTTTCTTTTAAGGGATGAACTAAGGATCGAGAAAACAGAAAAGAAATATTCACTTCTACAAGTTAACGACCTTCCGCTTCGTTACTTGCTGACTTTATGTATATATATTCATCGTAAACTTCCTACAACCACCAAACGTGCTTTGAGTGAGGCCTCATCAGAGACACTAAGACGATTGCTAAGAAAGAAGCCTTTTATTTCACCAAGAAGAGGCCATAAAAAATGTATTGCGAGAACACTTACTCCTCCGATGCTTTATAGACCTCCTTTATGGGCTAAAGTTTGGAGCGAATGGGAATCAAATTATAAAAATTGAGGAAGAGAAAGGGGGAGGGAAAGCAGACGAAAAGTGAAGAAGAATGAGAGAAATAAACATTATTCTCAAGGCCTCACACGAATTTTGGTAAGTTTGCTTGATTTGTGGGGAAATTGGTGTTGTTGTTATTATTATGCATATTTTCTAAGAGAAAAGAAACCATGTTTTTTATCAGTGTGTTTAAGAACATTCAGCCATTTTGCCCCTCTGTGTTAAATTATAAAAGGTTTAATAAGGCTAATTTTAGGCAAGTGATGAGGACTAATATTACCCAAAAGGTTGTTATTCTTGATTGAATGACATCAATTTTCTTCATCGTTTTTACTCTTGAAGATAGAATTACTTCTCCAAGGAAGAAATATATATATATATATATATATATATATATATATATATATATATCTAGGCTACGCTTCGCAAGGTCAACTGGAACTGTAAAAGAGAGAAATTGATTGGGAATTCAAAGGACAAAGGAGAAATTGAGGAAAACACGCGGCGAATATTCAATGTATATTTTTCATGAACGCGAAAAAATGTTAAAATAAATCCAACATACCATAATAAACAGAACACCAACTTGTCTATTCGGAAATATTTTGGTCTTCCGCGTAGCCTAAGGCTCGTATTTATTGAGATGAGAGCAGTTTCTCGGTGCCACAGTGTGCATGGTTCGAATCTCACCCCAGTACGGAATTTTCCGAAGAAAATTTATCGTGTTTTATATCCAAAGAAGTACAGCAACGTACATATATATATATATATATATATATATATATATATATTCAGAAAAGAAACCATAGTGCTAGGATCAATTTTTTCGCGAAACGAGGTTTCGACGGAAACCTCCGTCATCGTCAATCGCTGCGGTACTAATAAAATACAGGGTGAGCCCCTCCATACGGGTCCCAACTTTCGATAGGCCTCATTTCTTAATTTTCTGCAAGAAATGAATTAAACTTTGGTGCTAACTAGTTTATTGTGTTTAAAAACATCATATCAAAATTGAAAGTCTTTGGACATTTCTTCTTTATTCTAGATTACGTGTTCGAGATGACCTCCATTTAGCTCTGTGTATTTCTTGAGACGCAGCACAAAGTTGTCCATGACGTTCTTTCAAACCGACCGACTAATGACTATGATCTCGTCTCTGATGACTTCATTAAGTTCCATGATGGTCCTGGGTCTCCCAGTCTACACTCTGTGTTTAAAGTAGCCCCTGAGAAAGAGATCTGGGTGCTAAGGTCTGGGCTGTGAGATGCCCACTTAAAATCAGTCTTGAAACTGACCACACTGCCACCAAAGTTCTCTTTCAGTCAATCTCTGGACAGGTTTGAGGTGTGAGAGCTTGTTCCATTCTGCTGTAACCAGAAGTTACCCATAGCGACGGGAACAGGGTCTGCAGCTTCCTCTTGAAAGTTTTGAGGACCTCAACATACTGCTCTGGGGTGACTGTCACTGTCACACCAGATTCCTCGAAGAAAAATGGTCAGATGATGCCTCCAGCTGAAATTGCAGTTCATAACGTGCGCTTAGGAGAGTGTAGAAGCTTGGTAGCTACCTCATTTGGTCTAGAGGTCACCCAGAAGACATTTCTTTTCGAATTTACATTTCCATCAAGATGGAAGGAGGTTAAGGGAAGTTGGGGTCTCCTGAATCTTTTCCAGTATCTTGACTGCCATAGCCTTTCTCTGCTCCTTGTCTCTGTAAGGGCCTGCTTCGTCTGTATTCTCTATGTCTGGCCTTTACATCCATTACTAGCACTCTCCTGCATGTCTCACGGGATATACCAAGGGACTAACTTCGCTTGCGCACAGAGCGTTTTGGACTCTGCTGAGCTGACTCTCCCACGCTCTCAACCAGCTTAGCTGTACGCTTCCTGGGCCGTTATGAATGGCTTGGACAGTTGTCACTAGCTTAATTCAGGTTCTCTACTGTCCCATAGTTCTCGAAGTAGTCCACCCAGTCCTGAGTTGTGCTCTTGGAGGGGGCTTTTTCACATTCGAACTGATACACGAAAGTGTCCTGCACTTTCTTGAACGAGCCTGTCTTGTAGTAATGTTTGACACAGTATATTCTTTGCTGGAGCTCCCATTAATATCTAATTGTGTTCACAGGCGTTGCTTTTGTTATGTCCTGTAAAGTAAAAGTGATTAGTGAATGAATGAAGGATATATCACAAAAAGTGTGTTCAGACCCGTTTTTTGGGAGTCACCCTGTACAAAAGAGATGTTTACCGTACGGAAACACAAATTTACAAGTCAGAATGTGATTAAGGGTTGAGGAGGATGGGGGGAGGGGGGCGGGCTATAGGGAAACAGGGGCATTTTTTAGTAAAGAAAGTATAAATTTTTTAAATATCAATGGATTAATGAATTGGCCATCGGAAGTATTCAAGTTTGGAATGAAGGAGCATAAATACGACATGCGACGTGGAACTCTTTCTTCTAGTTTGTTTCTCCACATGTCAAATTTAAACCATTCAATTGACATTGATAAGGAAAAATAGTTTATATTTCTCAAAATTATATAACTAGGAATTTCATTTTATAGAGGAAATTCCAAACTTTAATTCCTCTGATGCATGAGAAAATACTCCACTACTTTCATTTCCAACTCTGATATCCCTCTTATGTTCATACAATCTCTTATGTAAATTTCTTCCCGTTTCACCGACATAAAAATTTTCACAATCCTTACATGGAAAAACATATACCCCTTTATCCTGTTTATCTTTAAGATTCCTGGAAATTATCATTTGGTTTATAGAATTATTAAATTTAAACGCTATTTTAATTCCTGTTTCCTTAAATAAGTGCTTTAACCTATTTGGTTTGTCATTAAATGGCATTGTTATACATTTGATTAAGTCATTCGAACGTGAAGGCTTATTACAATAGTAAGTTTTCCTAGCTCCAAAATGAACTCATGTAATAAACCAATCTGGGTAATTCAGTTCTGAAAAAATAGTCCTGATTTTAACAATTACTTCGTCTAAATAAGAAGGATGACATATTCTATATGCCCTAAGAAACAGGGTAGTTATTACAGATTTATCAGTATTATCATGGCATGAAAAATAATGTGTATATGCATTTGAGTGAGTTCTCTTCATGTATACAGATAATTTTATATCATAGTAATCTTTGTTGATAAGGACAACCTCAAAGGGTAATTCGTTGTCTTCTTCACACTCATTGTGATTGAATAACGGCAGAGATTCGACGCAGCATGGACTCTGCATGGTTATGAATGTAAGGACCATCAATATTCGTCCATTCACGCTCCAAAATGTTGCGTAGTTCAGTCAAATTGAGTAGATGCTGTCCAAGACGTTTTGCCTGTCGTTCAAGGCGATCCCACAGATTTTCGATTGGGTTCAAATCTGGGGACTTTGCCGGCGAATCCGGATATAGCAATGATCTTGAATGTTCGTCATGCCATTGAGCTACATTTTCGGCCCGGTGAACGTTGCAGTTGTCGTCCTGGAAGAGAGGTGGAGAAATGTTTCCTTTTGTCGCTAAGATGCAGACCAAATGGCAGAACCTGATTGTCCAGGAGTTAAGTAAAAGAATGATGGTTTAAATTTGCAGTAACCTTAACCAGAGAGTCCATTTAACTATAACTGAAACAGCCCTAACATCACAGAGCCTCCTCCAGTTTGTACCGCACCCTGCACGCAGTCTTCCTTAAAAGCTTCATGAGGTTTTCGGTGGACACGTCGGCGAGCATCGTTCCTAAATGGACAAAATTTTGATTCGTCACCATATAACAGTTGTCCACTGCTCCAGAGTCCACTGTTTGTGTGCCTTTGCCAACTTAAACTTGTCAATTTTGTGTGCATCTGTTAGTAAGGGCCTCTTGTGTGCAGCTCTGTTCATGCTATTTAGTTCCCTGCGTAATGTTTTTTCTAGAATGGATGGTGAAGGACCAGAATTGACGTTTTGTAACAATTCCTGCCTGGAAGCAATTCTATTTGCAATTACAAGCCTGAAGATTCTACGACCGCCCCTCTCTGTCAACACCATCTTCCGTCTGCAATTCTGGCGAGAGTTATTAGCATTTGGGGAGTTCTGCCATTGTTTGTGAATCAGTATGACCGTACGCGTTGAAACACTGGCAAATACCGCCACCTCCTTCAAGGGATGACCTTTGTGCGAAGCTAAATGCAATCACACCTTTGTGCCATTCCTAGACGTCGCTTTTCTGGCTGATTTTAAGTAGAGCTGATTTGTTATTTACAGATCTCGGCGCCGTCAGCAATACCATTAAAACCGAACAAACGTTTCGACGTAAACTACGCCCTGCCTCTCGGCCGCCTAAGAAGGTTCACACGCGCTTCAAATGTTAAGTTATGGTTTTCTCTTTAGGTGACTAATTTTTTGTCGGTGAACTTATATACCCATCTCTCTCTCTCTCTCACTCTATTTTTTTCTCTTTCTTTCTCTATTTTTCTCTCTCTCTTTCTCTCATTCTCTCTCTCTCTTTCTCTCATTCTCTCCTTCTCTCTCTCTCTTCCTCTCTCTTTCTCGCTATCTCTCCCCCTCTTTTCCTCCCTCACTCCCCCACCCTCTCCCCCTCCCTCTCCCCCTCTCCCTTTATCCCCCTCTCTCTTGCATCAATCCTCAGTCATATGCCATCCCATTTTAATTTAAGTGATGTTAAGAAAAAATTATAACTCTCGTTTCTGATAAAACATGTTTAATATATAAAGCTGATAAAGCAAATTGTTTTTTATTATGGATTGGGAAAAGCAAACTAACAAATTAATGTTTATACTTTCAGAGACAAGTAAATTTTAAAAAGTAAAAGAAACCATTAATCAAACTTTGATTCATATAGAAAAGGGCATCAACAGATTCTTATCCAAATTGAAGCTTGTGAAATATATAACAAGTTACGCTTATCTGGTTCTGTTTTTGGTTTATTATATGGGAAACCTAACACCTATAAGAAAGGAGAGCCCCACGCTACCAGTTTTTCCGCCTGCAATACACTCTCCTATGGAATATCAAAATTCCTAGTACCTATATTTTCCGAACTTGCTTAAAATGACTACAGTATAGCTAATTTGAAAAAAGGTTATGCTCCTTTTCAGACGATGGTAACGTCAAAATAATGATTTATCACATAAAAAACTTATTCACAAAAATTCCGTTAAATAAAACCATTCAAATTTGTATAAACTATCTTTGTAATCCTCACCAAAATAAAATAGGAATCACAAAAATACTTTTAAAGTCATTTTTAGAACTTGCCGTCTTAAATTCGCTATATATATATGATTATCGAACAAGCAAGTTTAGAACGCATTGAGAAATCAATGGAAAATTCTATATAGGTATTAATGAATGACACTAAATTTAAAGTTTGGAAATTTTTGAGAAATCAATGCATAAATTAATGAATGAAACGAAATTTATTTTTGGGTTAATTTTAGAGAAAACGATGCAAAAATTGCCAACAAAACATTGCCAGAATTACAAAAGAAAAATTAAACTAAGAAAACGACGCAAAAATTAAAAATAAATAAAGATTTACAAACTTGAGAAAAGGACAGGAACCGAATGATTTAAAAGATGGAAAATTTAAACAGAGATAAACATAGGCAGTAGTTTAAAATAACTGAAATCATTGGCAACCGACTAAGAGAATAATTTAATTATCGAGTCATTGTGTGGATTGTTAACAAATTTTAGGTAAAAATCAATTAGAAATAAAACTAAAGTTAAAAAAAATTATAAATTAAGAAATGTGGACTGGTGTTGAAGACTGACTAGAATTTAATTCTAGATTTAACATTTAGATAAATAGTGATTCCAAAATGTTGAGGTCGCCGGATTTATCCACAGAATCCCGAACCTTGAAATTTGAAGGTGGCAATGATGAGGTGCAAGAAACCAAATAATTCCTTATTGAAGAGAATTCCGGCTTAGCAATCGGTCTCTCGTATAGTGAGAAACCCTCTTATGCTTGCAGATCCTCAGATTCAATTGTAGCGTATTTTTACCTACGTAGCGAGTTTGGCAACTCGTACATATAATTAGATAAACCAGGCAAGACCTATCATTCTTTCTCTTACTAAAAATGAGTTTGAAATCTTCCCAATATTTTCTTTCATAACTTTATTTTATTTTTACGCATTTCGATACGACACAGGCGCCATTAACGCCGATGGAAAAGTTACATAAGAGGACACAATATTTATTTCTTCCAGTTACACACACACACACACACACACACATAGGGGTAATTTTTCCATTTTATATCTATAAAAATTCCATGACAAAATCTCGTTAAATGATTGCCCCAATTATCAGCTAATACAATTAAACACATGCAAATTAATAGTTTCCTTTCGATGGAGAGGATATTAAAGATGCTTGGGTACTACAAGAATCAATAAGAAGTACATAGGTGGTGAAGATGATTAAGAATACAGAAACACGTCAGATGTAGAGAAAATGTACACCGTGCACGAATAGGATGTTACGAAGCTTAGATTAAATTGTTTAGATCTTTTAAGACGATCTAAGCAAATTGAAATTCCAAGTTAATTATTCTTATGTACATTTTCTCCCTTATCATATTGATTAACTATCTATTTTATAGCTGTTCCCAAATCCTTTTTTATCTATTTTCTTAAGAACTTTACAGATTATAGGAGTTAAAGTTATAGGTTATTTTGCACCACATTCTCTGTGTTTCAGCTATCACCTGGGTTCAAGTAAATTGATACAAATTAAATATGGGAAAAGAAAACGAGATATTTTTTACCAAACTAAGCAATATATTTTCATGAGAATTAGCACAAATTAGAAGAATATATATATATATATATATATATATATATATATATATATATATATATATATATATATATATATATATATATATATATTTATATATATAGTTGCAAAATCATTTGAAATAGGCACCATCCGCCTTCACAACCTTCTCTAGTCGGAACCTAAACTGATAGCATGTCTTGGTTAGGGAATCTTTTTCATTGTATGGCTTTGCCTCCACAATAGTGGTCATCAGAGATCATAAAATGTTGTGAGCATCCTTGTTAACATCCTCTCAACAAAGTCCCACACGACATAATCTAAGTGGTTGTAGTCGGGGGAGCTGGAGATTAGTGGTGCGTGATGTCGTAGAACAACTACTGTGGTGTCATCCTTGTGTTCTGTGCGAGAGCAGAGGATTGCTAGAAAAAGTATGGCGATCTCGAGACTATATGGGCCATCCAAGGCTTGAATACAATTACCAGCAATTTAATATAAACGTTCCTATTGACCTTGAGGCCTAGTACAAAGTTGTGAAGAGGCACAAGGTAGCTTCACTGCATGCAACTCGTTAAACCATAAAAGAGGCGGGAAATTTGTTGTGCATGACCGTAGGCCCTTTTGATGTGTCTTCACACAGCCAGCGATCATTTTGCCGATACACTTCTCTATCCTTAACGAATTACTTTCGTTGGAGAGAAAGTAAGTAGGCCAGAGCCGTCGTGCTTGAATTATTTAATGAGGTCTTGAGCTTTCATTTTACGCAACCTATTCATTGTAAACTTGCCGTTTAAGGTTTCATAGCCTCTACCAGGGAAGCGCCCGGGAGGAGGAGGGTTGAAACCGAGGAAAAGTTCCGAATGGGCGCAGAGATGAGCGTGCTCATAAGCCTGGGGAAGAAGGGAGCAGAGGTTTCCTATTTTAGAATTGAGACATAAGACGTCACAGTCATCGCCGGGCACGGCATTCCCAAAGGGCAAGGGACACACTACTTCGTCACAGGAGCCTATGGAGAGATGGTCCAGTTAATGAGCCTGCTTTTCTTCTCACCTGGAGGTATACCCAAGGCAGGACGGACCGGCTTCAGCAAGTTCCTTCTCAGAAATGGAAAAGGGCTTGGCTGTTGAATGGGATCGGTCTATGGAGGAAGTATCTCTTCTCACTGTGAGACCTTGAGGACTCGAGAAGACTGCACATGGGCGAACTAAAATTTAGTGTTTGGCCCAAACCCTGGTTTGCTCCCCTAGCAGATCCTGCCATCTAGGGCGTAGTCAACTCTGGTACCATGTCCGGCTTAAGAGTAAGGTGCATATGCAATCCATACCCCCAATTATTACGGATCCCAATCAAGAATTTTTCACTCCTGTAGTCTTTAGTCTTTCTGTTAATCGAGCCCACCTCCATCGAGGTGGGCAAGGGACAGGCACGCCTGTCCCTTGCAAGCCTATTATACAAGCCTGTAAGATATTAGGGGGCACGTCTTAACGGGCCAGCCAATGCCTGCCCCTCTAATGGTATTGAACCTATTGAGCCGTTCCTACCGGGTTCGGTCGCTTCTAGAAACTCTGCTGGCTTTATTGACAGTCAACTATGATAGAAAAGAGGGGAACGATGCTGGTTCAGAGATGAAGTCGTTCGACTGTTGCCCTAGAGAAGGGGTTGAGGGTGAAGCCACTTTACCCATAGATATATAAGAGGAGTAAAACTCCTCTCTATTAGGAGTAGGTTAAGGGACCCTGAGAAAGCACTGGAGGTATCTCCGTTTCTGAGGCAGAGCTGCTCGTCTTTGGCTGCAAAGCAGGCAAATGGAAGCCATTTTGCCGCATAGAGTTGGGAGATGGGAGCCCATACACGAGTCGAAGGGTTTTCTCGTCTTCCCCGAGACCTAGGCATGACGAGGTGGCACCATGATGTGGATCTCCATAATCCTGCGGTCTCCCATTCTATTCTTAGAAAAAATAAATAAATAGATACTATAGCCTATAAATTCCTTTGGAAGTTAAGAGAAAAGTCTTCATAGGATCAGAAAATACCAGAATGTGATTATTTACGTCTACTCGGCCACCGCCTGGCCCAAGGTCAGTGACTTAACAATCCAGCCACCCCATTCCGACGAGGTTTCACCATAAAGTATAGTGGCGACGTAACTAACTAATATGTGACAGGTAGAAAAATGAATACTGAGAGGAAGCAAGGAGGAAGCAAACCATCACCTTACCTTACCACCCTCAAAGAGTTGTAACCTTTCCAGTTTCGGGGCTTCATAAATTTTCACTCTTTACAGGTGAGAACAGTTCCTATTGGCACGAAATGCAGGTAGACTAAAGGTTGGGAGATATTCATAGAGTAAAAAAAAAAAGTAGGCCTTAGATGGATCGAGTGATAACCGCACCAGCATCATTCCCGTCCCCATCAGATGGTTCATATCATATCAATCAAGTGAGAGCGCTTCTCTAAACTACACTCAGGTCGGTAGGCTATGCAGCTCTTCAAGATACCAAGAGTACCAGGCTTCGCTGAGTTCCTCCTGCATGGGGAGGCGAAGGGAGAAGCGCACCAGCATATTTATAAGGTCCCATCAGTGTTCATGTCAACCCAGTGACATGGCGTTCCTAATCTGCACTCAGGCCGAGAGGATGTGCAACTCCTACAGAACTAAGTGTAACAGGCTAGACGGGGTACTCCACTCTACTGCCGGTTATCATCTCAATAGCTACTGCACTACTTTCTACCCGTAATTTAAGTATCGCCGAATACTTTTATCAGAGCGAAAACCTTGTTAATACTTAACTCGATTACTACTCGTTTATTGATTTCCGTATCTACATTAATGAAAGGCAACACCCCTTTTTTGAGTTTACAGAGTCATATATTAAATCGGTTTGGTTTTCCTCTGTCAATACTGAAGCAAAATGGTCATTAATTTCTTCAGTTTTTCGCACAGCCCCTTCATATGTAATATGTCCTATTTCTTTTATAATTACCAAAGAACTTTCTTGTACCCTTGCTGCTACTTTGAGCTTATCATAATGCCCTTTTGGTTTTCTTTATAATCCTATTTAGCTCATTGGTAGTTAATCTATAATATTTTGTATCGTTTATTTCTGGTATGCCATTTTTTTGTAAGAAATGTTCATGGTTATGTCCTGATTTCACCATAATGTTTCGTATGTTTCGTCCTAGTGGCTCTAATTAGGATAAATTGCTCCTGAGGTGAATTTAATACATGCTTAAAAGTATTACACATCACATAATTATTTTATTTTTCGAGTTTTAAATCCTTAATGGAAGACATAAGAACAATTTGCATGGTTAGTAGATAGGAAAAATTGAGCGCAAAACTGCTTTGAGCCCCTTATGTGTCATTTTTCGTTCTCTCCAGGGATGGAACCCTTATAAATCATATACCCCTTTCTGTCACGGAAAACGGGATCTTTCTAATTATTTCTGTCGTTCTTTAAGCTAAGATTTTTAAACACAGGGAAGAAATAAGAATAATTGGTGTGGCTAGTATCTAACATAGAGTGACAACCGAGACTGCCTGGGGCCAACTTTAAGACGTTCCTCGTCTCTAACAATCTCTAAAATATGCTCTTTACGTTGAGTGAAATTCAGACTTAATTTCTCTTGAGGTAATTTTATGTGCTTACTCTCTGAAACAGTATGGAATCTCACTAGTATATATATATATATATATATATATATATATATATATATATATATATATATATATATATATATATATATATATATATATATATATATATATATATATATATATATATATATATATATATATATATATATATATATATATATATATATATTCAACTAGATTTCTTCTACAAAGCTCGAGTCTTATATTCAATAAGAAAGACAAAACGAAGAAGGCGGGTCCCAATCTTTAATTCCAACGTTTCGGGTTATTACAAAACCCATCTTCAGGAGCTATAAACAAATTCTAAATGAGTAATCTAAGCCTACAAACATAAAAATCAACACAAGTTTAAAGTTAAAAACCATAGATCAGAGAAAATCACAAAAATGACGTTAAAAATATAAAATGAATTTATATACAATTCCCTAGCTGTAAGTTGGGGAGCTATATAGAAAGCACAGTACGAACTCTTCAGTCGCAGTTTTGTTCTCACATGGGAATTAGCCATAGAACCAGTAAAACATTAAGTAACGAAGAGTATTTTTTCCATCAGGAAACATGCTATTGATTGTAAAACAGAGGTGTCCTTAAATGATTTTTCTGTCTTAAAATTTGCTAAATCTATTTCATCTCTCCGCATTAAAGAATCACTCTGTATTAAATACAACCACTCAAATTTAAATGAGGACACGTCATCCTTTCATCTGTTTATAACTTAACAACCAACCAAGCTGTATTCATTCTTTGAATTCCCCTCTGTTTTCCCTCGTCATTGTGATCCGACCATGTAAGGTAATGTTTCAGTGTCTATATTTTAGTTTTACCTTTTTGTTTGTATCCAATTCTCTATTTTTTCCATTTCAATTGTTTAATTTTGTAATATTACGTCTACTTTTTGTGCTTAATTGATAGTGTCTCTTTGCAAATATTTTTTTCTGCTGTTCTTTACCTCATTATTTTGTTTGTTCATTACGTAACGTTCATTTTTTGTGATTTCCTCTGACCTATGGTTTTTAACTTTGAACTTGTGCTGTTTTTTATGTTTTTAGGCTTAGATTACTCATTTAGAATTTGTTTCTGGCTCCTGAAGATGTGTTTTGAAATATCCCGAAACGTTGGAATTAAAGATGGGACCCGCTTTCTTCGTTTTGTCCTTCTTACTATATATATATATATATATATATATATATATATATATATATATATATATATATAGAGAGAGAGAGAGAGAGAGAGAGAGAGAGAGAGGTAGAGAGAGAGAGAGAGAGAGAGAGAGAGAGAGAGAGAGAGAGAGAGAGAGAGAGTAGGAAACTGAAGACCCAAGAGTAGGTGAAAAGCGACATTTATTTCCTCTCAAACGTTTCGTTCCGAACACCAAACATTGGAACATCTTCAGTGATTCTATTAAAGTAAAGTAAAATCACTCAATTTAGGAACGTACATCAAAATGCAAAACAAACAGGAATAATAAAAACACTAAAACAAACAAGCTTACGGTAAATTAGATAGAGCCAAAGAAGCGAGACTAAATTTAAAATATAACAAAGTAAAAAATTACAAAATTGAAATATTAAAGGAACCGAATACGTGAATGATATACACATTACCTTAAGCACAAGAAGAAAAGCTGAACGATAAAGGAGGATGAAAATGACTTGGTAGGTTGTAAGATTATGGGATACGTAGGGGAAAGGAGGAATCATACTTGTTGAGTGTTGATTTAGTTTTTTTAATATAAAGCAACTCGAGTATTTTTAATAAATGGACTGAAGAAACTCCAGACAGAATGTAAAAATGTTCCGATAAAATAAGGTGGTCAGTATTCTCTGCATGATTTTGTATGCTGTAGGAATTCAGGTGTAGTTAAGGGTCTTTGAGTTCAATAGGATAATCCAAGATGTTTATTGTCCCTCTGTATATGATGTAAGGTAATCTGGCCTACGTAGCAGGCATTGCAGCCGGCACACTTGAATTGATATACAACATAGGATTAATACGATCTTTATAGTTGAAGAAAGAACCCAAAGAATTACGATTAATGTAAATCAAGTTAAATTGGTATTGCGTTTGAAGGCTTTGCATGATTTTCTTAAGAGTACCGTCCGAAGAAGAAGTGGAGGGACCAATAAATGGGAGCTTAATAAAAATACGGTGTTTTAAAACAGTGGTGTATATGGAGATAGGCAGATATAATTCATTTAATTAAGTTTTTGTATACTTGTCGAATAGTTGTATAGGAAACATGTTAAATGAAAAATATGTTCTCAGAAAACTCATTTCTTTGTGAAAGTCCGTCCAACCTGACCAAACTGAAGGCTATGAATAATTTTGTCTTAGTACTTGCTATTTTAAATATATGTTGCTTGGAACTGAAATAATTAGTTCCTAGAAGTGTGGTCGTGGGATTTCTGTGGACGGAAGTTTTTAATTTACCCTCCTCCCTGCGTACAGTTACATCTAGAAAATTAATTTCGTTGTTTTTCTCAACCTCCTGCGAAAACCTTATATTTGGGTGTTGCTCGGTAACGTAGTGTAGAATTAGGTCTGCGTGAGATTTATTACGAAAGAGGAGAAAACAATCATCCAAAAATAGTTTATAAGCAAATGGTTTGTAGGACAATGAGCAATTATCACTCCAAATTGATTCAAAATTGAGTCTTTTATGGTCTCCCCCAAATACACAAGGCCAATATCCCGTCCTATTTTATCTTTGATTAACACATATAGCTCTAAAATAGCTAAATTGATGGTCTCGATCTTAGAAGATACTAGATTTGTATTTAACAATATATTGTATAAACAAATTGATTGAATGGCGATGGGATCTCCATCAGGACCTACCTTTGCATCCTCATTTCTCTGTCATTATGAATAAATTTGGCTTGATAATTGCCCTTTTTCCATAGGCGCCTTACTCTCAAGGAATGCATCGATGAGGCAGATGGCTACGCGGCTAGCCTCAACTGCTATCCGAAGGAAGGGAAGAAATCAGAATTCCCCTCTCCGAAATCCAAAACCAGCAGGAACAAATTTCTTCCTAATAATGGGAATAAGGTCATTAAGGTGACCGGGCCAGCCAAACTCAAACCTCTCTTCTCGTCGGACCACAGTGATGTTAAGTAGGGTGGTCCAAAAATATATGCAAAAAATTGAAATTAGTTGGAAATGTTCTCTACATGGCTAAAATTATGCTATAAGATGTTAAAAGAGCTGATGCAAAATATTGACTAAATTGGTGAATATTTAGAGGTCGCTATGTGTCTCCATATTTTAAAATTTCAGTCCAAATATCGGAACTTTTTAATAGTAGGCATTAATTGGTTGTTACTTATATACTATCATATATTTGTCATTGATAACTCATTCCTTATGAATTACAATAATTCACATAAAATCAAGATATTGCATTATCTGAAAAGTGGAATGACATTCACATACTCGGCGTATGATGCAATAATAATTGTTGTTTCAGCTTGTTGATTTCTGAGCCCACTTGTAAAGTGATGACGCAATAACGCCCTCTCTTTCCAAATGGGGATGCAATCGCACCACTTCCTATATAAGTCAGCGAGGATTGCTTAATTGTTCATTTGTAGTTTGAAGTTTAACAGTTGACGTAACACAAGTGAATACAAGTGCTGGTTTATGCAAGTATATAGATAATTATTTAGGTAAGTAATATACTTTGTTTATTCAGTGCATAGACAATTTGTAGTTTTTTATCAATATCAGACTTACTTACATATATATATATATATATATATATATATATATATATATTTTAAGTAAGCATGACTACCGTAATTTTTTACAAACACAGGAGCCTATTTATTTATGTCAAATGAAAGCTTATTCTTTCATGAATATTGAATATTTAGATATTTTAGAGTATAAAAATAATATCTTCTAAGTATCACTAAATGGAGGGGAACCGTGAGCTCACTCAGTTACAATAAATTTTTATTACTCTTGTTTCAGATTATGGCTGAAAGTACTCGTTCATCTGTGGCAGTCTGGCTTTTAGGACATTCTACTAGTGAGCTTTCATATGCAAGACTACCAGCATGTGGTGATGTGCTTCGTGTTGTTCAGTTTCACCATCAAGTGGAGTCAGTGACTTTGACACAAAGTTACAACCTCGCTTGCAAAAAAGTCATCAAAGTATGAGAAAGAGACTGAATTCCCACACAGCGAATAGACTATTGCGTTAGGAAACTTTCAAGGTTGTATGAAGAATACCTTTCTTTGAAGAAGAACCACAAAACCGAACTGTACTCATGTAAAAGGAATGAGCGTAGCTTCGAATCTACTCTTACAAAACTTTTGACATAGCCTCAAAAAAATGCTTTAAATGTGGTAGAAAAGGAAGAAGACCGCCAATTTCTTATGATGCAGAGAGAGAACATTTCCTCCTGCAGTATGTCGTTCCGTGTTAAGATTACTCTAGCTATGGAATCTCGCAAAAGATATCGACATGAGAAGGCTTTCAAATACAGAGAAAAAGCATATACTTCTAAAAATCAAGCAGAGGCTGCTGCTCATGCAGATTTCGAGTCATCATCATGTGAAGGAGAAAGTTTAATTGCGGCAGACAAAGAGTTTTGTCCAGCTACCTTAACTAGAAATAAATTGCATAATATAGTCCTTCATATTCAAAAAATTTCTTTACAACTTCAGGTGTGGCTGCCGTTCTTGATCCTGCAAATATTACGGATAAAAAAGCAACATTGGTTGCTGGACCAATAGCAAAAGCCTTGGGTCAGGATATTGCAGCTATGACACTTTCCAGGAGTTCTATACGACGTTCTAGAAAGCAAGTAAGAGAGGCAACATACAATGAAGACAAAACTTCATTGTCTGTTGAAGGACCGATCCTTCTTCACTGGGATGGAAAGCTACGAGGATGGCCAATAAGTTTTGCAATTCGGATATAAGGAAACGAGATATGAGGAAAAGTGTTTTGTTATTTTTCAATATAACTACCCTCGACTTCAATGCACTTGCGCCACTTGTCTCTGAGGCTTCGAATTCCCGACAACCAGAAATCTCACGACTGCTGTTCAATCCACTTCTGGATGGCGACTGGACATCTTCATCGCCCCCAAACCCGCGTCGACACAGTGCAGCCTTGAGCTGGCGGAATAAAAAGTAGTCGCTATGGGCCAGATCTGGACTATAGGGGGGATGGTTAAGCTCCTTGAATCCGGACTCGTGCAGGGCAGCTTGTGCAACTCTGGCCTGGTGGACAGGGGCATTGTCATGGAGGAGCAGGACACTGCGTGTCAACTTGCCGCACCGCTTCTGACAGATGCACTTCTTCAACGCAGCCAGTTCCTCAGCGTAATATTGGCCTGTGATGGTCCTTCCACGAGGCGCATAGTCCACCTTCAACACTCCCTCAGAATCCCAGAAGATGGTGGCCATGTTCTTCCCAGCTGAGGGTTGGGTCCGGAACTTGATGGGGGTAGGAGAGCCCCTGTGCTTCCCAGTCATGCTTTCGAGCTTGGTCTCGGGATCCTAGTGATGGACCCACGTTTCATCACCTGTCACTATGCGTGACTCGAATCCCGCCGGGTCTTGATTGTACAGGAGCAGCAGCTCCTCCGAACTTTGATGACTTTGAAGTCGATCATAAGGCGTGAGGTTTCGTGAGGTTTCTAGGGCCTCGAAGGGCAGAGACCTTGGTCATGGCCAAATTGTCGTGGATGATTTTGATAACACTTCCATGTAATATTCCAAGTTCTCACTTGATTTCTTTGACCTTCACATGTCGATTTTCGAGGATCATCCTCTCCACACGGGCCACATTGTCCTTGTTGGTCGCGTCTGACGGGCGTCCTAGACGGGGGTCATCTTCAAGGGACTCACGACCATGGTGGAACTCTCTATTCCAGCGAGCAATGATTGCATAGGAAGGGGCGGGGTTGGTGTACACTGCAACCATGCGTTCATGGATCTCTTTTGCATTCTTGCCTTCCTTGGTCACAAATTTCACCACTGAGTGGTGTTCAACCTTCTCCATTGTTGAAAGATTTGTGACTGACGATCTGCCATCAGTTATTGCTTCTTAAATAGACGAGGCAGGAGCGTGCGGCTGCAGGTCCTGACTTGACATAACTTGTCCTAACACCCACAAACAGCCATCCCCCTTCCTCTGTTTTGCCCAACCGATTCGCAAAACTTATTAACCGCCTCTCGTACTATCTGCTATTGATGGGGCAAAGGGAACAGTAGGACGAATTGCAATAATAGTTTCTGTAAATGGAATGGAAAAACTTCTTGGTGTGCCAAAAATAACACGAGCAACAGAAGAAGAACAGGCTATGGCATGCATTTTATTAACTAATAACTGGAATCTTCGTGACGAAGTTCAAGGCCTTTGTATTTGACACAACTGCATCAAATACAGACCTACAACAAGGAGCCTGTACCATAATTGAGAAACTATTAGGAAGGGAACTTGTTTGGATTGCGTGCCTTGATCATATTTTCGAAATTATGTTGTCATGTTCTTGCAATATTTTACTTGGGCGTACAAGTGGTCCAAAGAGGAGTCTCTTGAACGTTTTAAAGAACAATCGTCGTCACTTAAAAAGGATTCTTTTTTAGAAGCGGATAGCAGTTAATTCGTCAATCCAGTAATGCATAATCTTCGAGGAGAAATAGTCCTATATTTTCAGGAAGCTTTGAAATCTCGTCAGTTGCGTGACGATTATGAAGGATTGCCGCGACTCAGTCTCATCTTTCTTGGGGCATTGATAAGACAGAAGTTAAATTAAGAGCCCCAGGAGCGACTCATCATGAACGGTAATTGGCTAAGGCTATATATGTCCTAAAAGTATACTTGTTTAAGCATCAACTGAAACTAACGGAACGTGAAAAAGTCAGTATTACAGAGTGTTCTCTTTTTATTGCTTTGGTTTACTCGTGTTTTTGGAATGAAGCCCATTTTGGAATTAATGCTCCTTTAAATGATATTCTGCTTCTTAAAACTTTGCAAAATTACCCAAATCAGACAATATCTAAAGAAGCAACTACAGGCCTTCACAGACACCTTTGGTATCTTGGAAAACATCTTGTTGGTCTTGCATTTTTCGATCATCGAATTAATGCTGAGACCAAACAGAAGATGGTCTCCAATCTCCAACGTAATGAAAACACTAAAGTTGTTTGCCGATTGAATCTTAAAAAAACATCGAGAATTTGGACTTGCATAAACTGGAAACTCAATAACTAAGCTAATCTCAGTCTCCTAATGAAAGATGCATACAAGTTTGCAGAGGATACATTCCTGAAGACTATCCCAAGTTCTTGGGACGAGAATACGTACTTTCAAGAATTTAATCGTCGAGCGATTAACTTAATGGTTGTTAACAATCTAGCAGAAAGAGGCATTGAACTTATCAAATCGTATCATGCATCTCTAACAAAAGATGAAGAACAGAAACAGTTGCTTTTCAAACTTGTGGCAAAACATCACAAACGTTTTCCCTCATGCTCAAAAGGATCAATGTTTAATCAGCAATCTTAGTTATAATTAGTGTCAAAAAGAAATCATTTGCTATTTAACTATTTTTTTCACTTTAATATAAATATTTTTTTTAAAAATTGTCTTTCAACACCAAGATCTGTTTCAAATAAACTAGTATTTGCAAATACTGTTCATCTCTATCCCAAAAATTAATTAACCAGCAGACTAATAAGTTAAGATCCATATAGGGACAAGTAACTATTGTTCGATTTTGATTAAATTGAGTATGTGACCTACTGTTCAATGCCGTAATACAATCAGGCATGTGGAGATAAAAAACTAAAAAAACTTTGGGGGGGCGGACCTTTGCTCTCAACCTCCTGCTTCGTCGTTCCCCAGGAGGACCATCGTGTGCGATTCTTGTGTAGTTCAGGGTCACGTGAGTAGCAATTACCGTCAAAACTCGTGGTTTAGAAGCACTCCTCCTTCTCACCAGGTACACGATGTAAGTGCCACTTCTACTCCCCCACCTTCCAAAAATGAATCCCCTTCTTCTTTAAACCCGCTGAATACTGCTTGCCAGCAGGTAAACATTTTCTTCGATAAAATTACCCCTGGGGCCTTTTAATTTGAAACTGGAACCGTGAATGGAGGCCGGATCACCACCTTCGTCAGTGATACAGGGTGCACGTGCATTGTTGTATCCGATGAACTTCTCCCCCCTGTGGCTCTGGACCACGATAAATTTGCCTTAGTGTATGATTACTTTGGAAGAGTCAATAAATTCCCCATTGATCACTGCTACATTGAGTGCGCGTATTTTACTGATGGGGCTGAATTTATTGCAGCCCCCATCGAGTTTTACTCTGCCCTAATTGTTTACTTTCTCTGGGTTTCTTCCGCCCCCGTGGCTCAAACTCGTTACTACCGCGCGAAGAAGGAACTGAAAGCCCCTACACCTCTGGAAACCCCGTGTGCCTCTGAATTCCGGAGTGTAATGACCCATGACTTTGCCAAAAGCCAGATGAAATGTGAGTCTCTTGGTCCTTTGTGGTCCAAAGCTTAGAACAAAACAGGCGAAACCGTCAGGAGGAATAAGGTGATTTCCTTCCTCATCAAGGACGCACTCTACTATTGATTGTGCACCGAGGAAAAAGACATCGAGTCCTGCACACTATGTGTACCCCGCTTCCACGTCCTTCTACTCCGGCAAACATCTCACAATAGCCTATTTTCTGGTCCTTTTAGTCAGATGATGACTGCTCAGAAGATCTTTAAATATTTTTAATGGCCTGGCGCCACCGACGAAATTCTGTGGTATTGTCTTTCATGCGACATTTGCCAAAACATGGCAATAAAAGGACGAGTAAGATCTGTGCCCTGGCAGACGGGACCACTAGTCTCTCAACCCTTCTCCCGAGTAGCTATCGATCTAATCGAACCGATGATCCCCGGCGAGAAAAGGCCATACTTACGTTTACACGCTGGTTGACCTTTGCCCTTCGATTCCCCGAGGCTGTGCCCCTCAAGAAAATCGATAGCATCTCCTGCACCGAAGCGCATATTTCCATTTTCTCCCGGGTGGGCCTACCCAAAGAAATCCTCTCGAATCGTGGTCGTCAGTTCACCTCCGAATTATTGGAGTACGTTAGTAAATTATTGATGATCAAGCCCCCTTTTGCCACTCCTTTTCACCCACTTTGGAATACAATGGGGGAGAGGCTAAATGGAAGCCTCAAGGCCATTTTCAGGAAGTTGTTTGCAGATCAACCCACTGAATGCTACCGCTTCCTTCCGGTAGCCCTCTTTGCCTACCCTGAAATCCCCCATCATACATTAGGATTGGCCACCTTTAAATTTTTATATGGTCGAAAAGTCAGAGGCCCCCTGAGTATCCTAAAGGAACTTTATTCCAATCGGAAATTGGATAAAAATATCCTGACTTCTCTCTCGTATCTACTGGATCTAAGACCGAGGCTGGAAAAGTGCGCCAAAAATTGCGTCTCACAACACCAACATCAATTTTGACAAGTATAAGACATACTTCGATTGCAAGTCTAAAGAACGGCAATTTAACCCCGCAAAAGAAGTTTTGCTTCTCCCCCCTACGGATAACAAGAAATTGTTGAACCAGTGGAAGGGCCCATATCCCATAGTCGAGAAGCGTGACCCTGTCGATTACCTTATTGAAACTCCCTCGGGAAGTAAGCTTTTCCATGTTACTATGCTCACGCGGTACTAGCGGCGCACAAGCATCAACCAGATATTGCATGTCTCGCCCAACTTTAATAATTTCCCCCATACGGAAATTAAGATATGCGACCAACTATCATCTCTTCAAAAGGATCAACTACAAGCGCTCTTCACGTTTTGATTCACGTCATCACCGAGATCCCAGATTGTGGTACCCACTCTGAGCACAATATCCAGCTCACTACCCTGAAACCCATCAGTTCCAAACCATACCCCCTGCCTATACACCTCCGGGAAGCATTCAATAATGAAGTGGATAAACTTCTAAGGTTACAGATCATCGAACCTTCAGAGTTGAGCTATTGTTCCAAGGTTGTCATGGTAAAGAAGGCCGATGGTTCTTATCAAATGTGCATTGGTTTTAGAAAGCTAAATTCGGTTACCGTATTCGAGGCCGAACCAATTCACAACATAGATCAGAACCTCCACCTTTTTGAAAAGGCCAAGTTTATCTCCGAGTTAAATTTATGCAAGGCCTATTATCAGATCCCCTCTGAGGAGGTAAATCAGGATATTTAGTGCTTTTCCCAGTGAGAAGGGGCTTATGCAGTTCCCACGGCTCAGTTTTGGTCTGGTGACGGCTTGAAGCAATTATTACTGGATTATGATGAGGCTTTTAGGAGGCTACCACAACCTCACCTAAAATTTCGATAAGGTTTATGTGGCTACCGAAGATTGTGATCAACACTTGACCACCCTTTAGCCCTTCTTTATCGAATCCTGGAACAAAGTTTGACAATTGTCGCAGGCAAGTGCAACTTCGCTTTTGGCACTATCGATTACCTCGGCTTCCACATCGGGAATAATCGGTTAGGTGCCCATCAAGAAAAGATCTTGGCTATCGGGGACATGCCTTTTCTTACTAAAAAAGGGCAGCTGCGATCCTTCATAGGCTCTGTATCGTTCTAGCGTAGCTCCATACCCAACTTTGCGACTATCTCCCCCCCATCTGCGAGTAATTAAAGAAGAAGGCCCCGAACGCTTCGAGTGGAAGCCGCTTTCGACTCACAACTTTAACCAAGTCAAGGAGAAGTTAACACCCCCTCCTATCCTCCGCCTCCCTAACTCAGACAAACTGTTTGGCATTCGCACCGACGCCAGTGATGAAGATATAGGATGTGTCCTCCTTCAGTATGAGAATAACGGCGAAAGTTTCCACATCGCTTATGCAAGCAGATAATTACTCGCACGCGCAAAAACATGTAGGTAGTTGAGAGAGAAGCACTCACTATCCTTTGGAAAACCTTACAATTTAGAATGTATTTAGTAGACAAGGAATTTGTAATGGGCACGAACCACAAACTGCTATCATATCTACGTAACGTCAAGCGTAATAACGGTCGGTTGATGCGTTGGAGCTTGTTCCTCCAGGAATTCCAAATCCGTTATTTGTATTTGAACGGCACCAATGACTGTATGGATGATAGTTTAAGTAGAAACCCTTCATATCCTTTTCCAAACTAATTCTGAGCCATTTCCTTTTTTTCATCCATGTATTAATTTTTGTTCATAAAATAAATTTGTATATTTAACGATATAATAAGCAAACGCGTATCCTTATATATATATATTTTTTGTTTTTTATTGATCTGTGTACAATGCATTCCTTTTATATCTTTAATTTTTTGTTTTAGTTTTACATACTCGTAGGATAAACTCACCCTTGCGCAATGAGCCCCAATTAATGGTACCATAAAAAAATATGCTTCGGCAACCATGCCGTAGCATTATATAACCTTGTGTATATGTATTGTGCAACATCCTCCCCCCAATAGCTCTACTATTATTTACTTTGGCTCCATTTTGAAAATTTGTCCTAGGTATTCTTAACGTTATCCAATATTGTTATGCGACTTTAAGTTATATCCCCCCACCCCTAGTAATCATTTTCCGATGTCACTACTTCCCCTGAAGTTCCATCTGAGATGGAGGAGTGTCATAGGTCAGAGAGGGAGAGAGAGATAGAGAAAGATGCGCGCTGCTGCGCCTCCAATAGAGAAAGATACAACAGAGACCTGGTCGACTCTTTTTTTGCGCTAATGGAAGTGCGAAATCATGACACGAGGTGCTGGCCTGAAAGCACGCCATCGCAGAAAGCCCCATTCACTTTAAATCCTCCGGCCCAGAATTGGAAGGCAGTATCCGCTGCCTGCCCGCCCCGTCAGTATCCTCTGCCCGACTCCCGTCAGTACGAGCTAGTCGTGGCACGTTAGACTCTGCACAATTTTCGCAAGCCTCATTAAGCTCTGGGTATTCGCGTGAGTCTACCCGGTACTCTTTCTACCCGTTCCTTGAACCCAAGGCGCCCTGTCTAGATTCGTATTCGAACTCAAAAGCAAGATCTAAGTTTATCTCGTAATAGTCATTGTCAAGTGACTATTATTTGAAATTTGCGCCAAGGCAAGGATTACTCCCTCGTACTAAATCTCCGAGCTAACAGCAACGCTCAACTCTCCTGTGGATTACTCTCTCTACTGAGTATTGTAAGCCTCCATAGTCGGCTTCTTATACGCTCAGGGGCATTCGAGTGACCCTTCGGTCAATATTGTTCGTTTGTTTGTACGGCAACCGTCCCCGCTAAGTCTCCTCCTTCTTCAGGCTGTTTAACTACTAATAATTACGGCATTCTGCAGGCTGTTAAACAATTAATTATTACGAGCATCTGCATGTCCCTCGACCATTAATAACTATGCCAGCCTGCAGGCTGTTCAATAACTATGGCAGAAAGATTTTGAAGACAAAATTCCTCTCGTTAGATGGCATTCGTAGAGTCTGCAAAATACTTTCAGTCCATAACATACCCTAAGTGCTACAAGGTACGCCATCACCAAATTATACATTACATATACGGTAGCAACTCTACCAGCCTTTGGAACAGTGTTCGTGATGAATGTGAAGAATAAGTAAAAATTATAAAAGGCACATCGTTTGCTCAGCCAGAAAAGATAATTTGGGGGGAAGTTGACACATGGAGGGTGCTTACCTTTTCAACCAATGCATGGCCATCCATAGGAGCGAAAGGTTACAGGACCTTCTGAACTCAACAATAATTTTAGCCGAAAAAATCATGAGATTTTGTCCAGAGGCACTTCAAAGGTCACATAAATGCGTTCGAGGAACAAATATTTGATTTACTGCGAAAGTCTAGAAAATTTTTTAAAAACGCAACGGCGCTGTCAGGGCCGCTGATTCTCCTCGGAACGACAACGTTTTAAAATTTGGCCTTGTTTAATCAAAGGAAAAACGCGCCTTGAAGCTCTTAAAGTCTCTCATAACATGCAAATTGGAGTAGCAGCTTTGCACAGGACGCAGCTGCAAAGTAGGTCACAACTTAGTTGTCCATAGTGTTCCTTCCACATTTTTCATCAACTACCTAATGCACACACATTACTCTTTTCCATTTCGGAAGTCAGTTTTAATTCCCCTCTTTCAGGAAAAGAATGTCCACCCTTGAAAATTTCCAAATTAATCTCCTTTTGACAAATAGATATATACTTTTGATTCACTTGCCTTTTCACTAATATCACCACTCTGTATGAATCATTTTATAATTTCTACTTGAAGAGATTCACTAGGTGATTTTACCTAGTTTTTAAAAATATTATCTCTCCCATGTGAGCCTCTTTATTTGGCGTTTTGGTATTTGTTTTTGGTGATAGGGTCTTGGATTTTATGGTGCATTTAATTAATTTCATCCAGCTTTCAAGTCTAGCATAATTTTTTCAAAACCATTTAGGATTACTTTTCAAGAAATAAGGCCCTCATTTCTGTGTTAACATTCGTAAAACTGTCACAACCTTTTTATATAAAACATTCCATACTAAATATTCCGCTCGATCATAAGAACTCATTAAAGAGTATTCTAGAAGAATTTGGGGTAAAAACTTCCAAAGCGTTGGCATAGCCATATTGAACATCCATTGAAATTTTAGCTCTCAGAAGGATCTATTCTCAGTAAGTCATACTTTCGTCCTCACAACTCTCGCATCCAACAATCACTCAGCACAATCTCTCTTCATAATTCCATCGGGTTGAATCCCATCGCAACCTTGTCCGCAATTCAGTCCTGAAAAGAAAGTATTTTTTCTGTACCTAGAGATACCATTTCCTTCACTTAATTAACTTTTAAAGGATCGTATAAAGTAGATATTTTTACTGTCATTTTGTATATGAGACGCTGCGATATATCCCGTTCGTCGACACGCAAGCTTATGAGGGCCTTATTTAATTCAGAAGGATGACAGAGAGAAATATATGCTAAATAGTGCCCCAATCTTTTCGTCGGAGTCAACTCAAAGAGGCTGGAAAGAATGATCAAACAATTGCTTTATGAGTAATAAAACGATTTCGTTGATTAATGTTTGAAGACGAGGTTTTAAATTTGATATATTGTGCTGTATGGTTGGGTGAAAGAGGACTAACTAGGTGGATAGTCAGGAGAGGGCAGAATATTTCGTTTCGCCGGCAGCTACTCAATTTTAAGGTTCGAATGAGCAAAAATTTATTTTATTTTTTGTCTTTATTTACATTTATGGTTCACAAGGGCAGTCAGGTAAAGAATTCTTACTTTTTTTCGTGTATATATTTTATCATTCAGAGGGAAGCATCGGCCTTTTAAGCTTTTTGTGCTTAGTTATTTCTGTTCCTTATAAGATTATTTTTCTGGTATGCAAATTTAATAGATTTGAGGCGTCAAACTTCAGAATATAGTTTCTATCTTGAAGTCAGAGTGTAAAATGGAAGGGTGAGAGGTTACTTGGTGCATTTGTAGATAATAGAGAAAAAAATTAAAGACCCTTTAAAAATGCTATAATGGGAAATAAGTCCAAAATAAACTTTTATTTGCGATGTTTATTTATCAATAAGATATATTTTGATTTTCTACTTCCTTAAAAAATAAATAAAAAATAATTCAGCTAGAAATGATTTACTTTGCTATTAGACAAAATCTTTCACAAAATCTTGAGTTCTTTGTTCTTCACTCTGAACGCAAAGTTTTAAAAAAACTAAAGTCAGAATTGATTTGAACGCTTTAAATTACAGTCAAGGATAGAGTATTTACAGTTACCACAAGGCTTTCGACATATTTATTTTCTGCCTTTGAAAACCCTTTTGAAGGCAGAAAGAACGATGCCGAAACTGTGTACTGAAGACTGTGTCTCCATATAAGAAAAAAAAGAGAGAAATAGGAGATGAACAGCGTATGAGGCAAGAATCGTGATTTTTTTTACAAGCAAGAAAACGAGATATGGGAAATCCTAGATTTGAATGAGAACAAATGACATCTCAATTTAGTTTCCTTTTCAAATGCACTCTTTCATCTGGTGGACTTCGCCTTATTTGATCTTTCAAATCGATTGTGATCATCTCTACCCCACTCATCTCCATGTTCACCTACCCTCTCATCTCGCTCTTCCTCTACCCCTATCACATCGCCTACTCCTCCCCCATCCCTACCCTCTCACCTATCCGCATTCCTTCCCGCACTCATTATCCTTATCTTCCCTAATACATTTACCCATCCCCTTCTTCCCCCTAATCTCTTCCCTTTCTCAACAAGGGGGAATGTGTGATGGGGGAGCTCTTTCATAATCTAAGCTATAATAAAATTAATAATTATTAAAAAAATTATATACTTTGCCCTCTCTCTCCCTTTCCTCCACTATATCCCCGCTCGATCCTCCCCTCTCTCAGTTCCCCCATTATTTAACCCCTCTCCTGCTCCCCTCTTTCCCCACCTTCTCTAACACTACACATGGGAGAGAAGAGGGTGGGGTGTAGGGGATATAGTTAGATAGAGATGAATGGGTAGATATAGGAGGCAATAGTGGGGAGATGGGGAAGGAGGAGAGGGGAGGGTCGAGAGAGGGAAAGGGAAAAGGGAGGAGGAGGAGTGGGAAGAGAGAAGAAGGGGGGATAGGGAGAGAGAGTTGGGGGAGCAAGAGGAGAGAATGGGGATATAGAAGGCGAGAGATATAGAGGAGAGAGAGAGGGGGGGGAGAGAGGAGGGATACAAATAGGTGAGGGAGAGGTGAAGAGGGTGAGGGAAAAGGGGGAAGTGGGGAGGGATAGACAGGTTGGGGGATCGAGAGTTGAGGAAGAGGGATGAGGGAGAGGAAAAGGGGAGATTTAGGGTATAGGAGAGGGAAGTAGGTGGCAGAGGTAGGGGGGGGGGAGGGGCAGGGGGATAGGGGCGAGGTAGTAGAGAGGTGGAAGATAAAAGAGTGAAAGAGAGATTGAGAGGGAAGAGAGGCGGAGAAGAGGGAGAGAGTTGGGGAGACGGGGAGAGAGAAGGGGGTTAGAGAGTTGGGGGGAGAGCGAGAGCAGTAGAGAAAGGGAAAGGGAGAGATGCGGGAGAAGGGGGAGAGAGAGGCTGGGAGGAGGAGAAGGAAATGGGGGATAGGGAGAGTGGGAAGGAGAATGGGAAGAGGGAAAGGGGAGAGGTTGGGGGAAAGAGAGTACGGGGAGATGGATGGGGAGAGGGGAAGAGGTAAGGGGATAGGAAAAGAAGGATAGGGTGGATAGAGAGTTAGGATAGATGTAGGGGTGAAAGGGATAGGTAAAAGGAGGGAAAGAGGAGGGAGGAGGGAGTAATGAATGCACTGAAAATTTATACCGGTTTACTCATACTTGTCCACTTTAAAAAAATAAATAAAAATATTTAAAAATCACGCTATATATATATATATATATATATATATATATATATATATATATATATATATATATATATATATATATATATATATATATATATATATATATATATATATATATATATTTATATATATATATTTTTATATATATATATATATATATATATATATATATATATATATATATATATATATATATATATATATATATATATATATATATATATATATATATATATATATATATATATATATGTCGAGGGTTTAGTGAGTGGGTAATCCCAGTCCCACGTCCTGAGCATATATTTTATTACCGCACCGAGGTGAAGCGGAGGTGAAGCGTATCCAATACACCTACCTTAGCTACTTCCGGTGAATTAGAATAACCCCGGTGCGTACCCTTTTGATCAAAACTAAGATGATGATCCCCTGAGTGTGTCCCCACTCAGTAAAAGCCAACCATGGGTGGGTTGGTGGAATATTGAGATTTAAGCCGAGTGTATTGCTTAATAATTGCCAAAGGATCGTCCAAATTATTTAAACACACAGATACAAAAATAATTTTTAATGTACATGAATTTGGAATAAGCAACAGCGTATATAAATATAAATAGAATTAATCTTGTACTGGATAGATAAGTCTACGAAAATGTCTTGCGGATTACTTGAAAATTACTCACTGGGATGCTTGCGGCTTAATGACACCAGACAGAACGAAGGGAATATTATGATTCAGTTAAACACTGAATTAAGCACTTCTAATACTCGAGGTTATGGGCTCAGGATGAGAATTCTAGTTCACAAATAAACTGGTGAAGTTAGGGGAGGGAATAATTCAATTAACGATACCTTTTGAGTTCGTAAGTATTTTTTGAAGGGGACGGTGAAGATCTTCTGGTGACGATGATCGCACTTAGTCCGGCCGTCCGAGGTTACCGAATGAGAAGGTAATCCTAGACCGGTGATATAATGATCCTATGCTGGATCACGAAGGTGAGCCAAACGGTGACTCAAATCGGACTTCTTCCTCGAAGTACCTGTCTGATTATTCGGCTCCTGGAGTGGGTAGCTAAAGCCGATTACCTAGCTACGTCTAGGGTAATCCGCAGAGGGAGGTCCTGTGTAACCTCAGACTCTTAACAGGGGAAGGGGGGCTGCCAGAAGTTTGGCACCTACAAGTACCGTGACGGCAACAACCAATTCTCCGAGAATTTCCTTCTTTGCAGCGGGCGAAAGGTATCCTTTGTGGATCGGGCTCCACACAAACTCGACGTAGGTCCAAGATCTTTTGCCTGAATCCAGAGAGATGTTTTCCTTTTATTTCCCTCGCGAGCAGAATTCGAGAGAGAGAATCGAATTCTCGTAAAATCCGTATCGTCGCGCGAAAGACCTTTATTTTCTTTGGGCAGATAGTATGTCTTTCACGCCTTCGAGCCATCTCTGAGTTTACGATGGCGCAAAAAAGGGCGACCGAAAATTCGAGGCGAGAGGTGCATTTAGACATACGGGAGGGCATGCAACTTGTGTCGGAGTATTTCTGCGTACACTTATGTTTGCGGTATTTAAGAAGGCACAGGAGCTATTAGGTTACATCATAAAAGAGATTCGCTACCGGAGCAAAGAAATAGCCTTGTCACTTTACAATTCTCTAGTTCGTCCCCAACTGGAACACGCCGTCCAGTTCTGGTCGCCAAACTTGAGGATGTACATGCAGAGGCTAGGACGAGTTCAGACACGAGCAACGAGACTTATTCCCGCCATTAGACACATGGGCTACTAGAGGCGTCTCAAGGCTTTAGGGGTCTTCGCTCAGGAAACCAGGAGATTACGAGGACAGTTAATAGAGGTTTTCAAAATACTTCAAGGATTTGATAACATTGACTAGAGGCATCTCTTTAGCTTGAACGTGAATGCCACTCTAACCATGGGTCGAAGTTTAATCCCCCTAATTACTCTTGTAGCAAGGTTGGTGGCTTATTCACCTTTAAAATCTACAACACTTGGAATAGACTACCAACGGATGTCGTAAACAGTTGCTTAGTGCAGCAGTTCAAAATTCGGTTAGACAAGGTGCTGCACATACTAGTGTATGTGCTAGTGTCAATCACCACTAACCTTTTAATGGTACCTCATCGGTATTGGTTGTAAAACCCTTAGAGGTACTGAAATTATTTGTAACTCCTTTTCCCACCCTCTCTCTCCAACTCCTTTTCCCCTCTCACTCCCTCTCCCCTAATCCTCTTCCCCCCTCCCTCCCACTCACCCAATCCTCTTCCCCCCTCTTCTAACCCCGTCCCCCACTTCCCTCCCCCATCTTCCCCCCCTTTTATCTCCCCTCTCTCCCTCTCAC
This sequence comes from Ceratothoa steindachneri, assembly GCA_963969495.1. Lineage (NCBI taxonomy): Eukaryota > Metazoa > Arthropoda > Malacostraca > Isopoda > Cymothoidae > Ceratothoa > Ceratothoa steindachneri. The sequence continues at coordinate 6,531,045 of OZ018330.1, forward strand.
CCAATCCTCTTCCCACCTCTTCTAACCCCGTCCCCCACTTCCCTCCCCCATCTCCCCCCCCGACCTCCCTCTCCCCCTCCCCCCTCATCACTTTAACTCTTCACGCTCCCACCTCCCCCCTCTTTTACCACCATCTCCTTCTCACCACCATCCCTCACCCCTCTTCTCCAACTCTCTATCCCCACCCTGTCCCCCCTCCTCCCTACTTTCCTTATAACCCTCTCTATCTACCCCACTTATCTACCCTCTTCACCCGCCCCCCTCTCTGTTCATCCCTCTCTCCCCATCTATCTCCCCCCCCCTCTTTATCCCATTCTCTCTCCCCCTAACTCTCTCCTCCCTCTCCCCCATCCTCTCCCCCCATCCTCTCCCCCCATCCTCTCTCCCGCACTTCCCCTCTCTCAAGCAACCCCATTTCCCTTCTCCCCACTCTTTCCACCTATATCTACCTCTCCATCTTTATCTAACTATCTTCTCTACCCTATACCCTATCTATATAATGGTTCTGCTTCTTCAAGTGGTTTTCCACTACGGAAGTTTCCTCTTACTCTAACGGTTATATGTTTATTATTTTTCTCTTCTCCTCGTTAAATATTTCCTCTAATCTATTCCAAATCTTTACTGTTCCTTTATGTAATACGATGTTAACCAGTTCCATATCTATTTCTCCATGTAGGTCTCTCTGTCGTCGTCTTTCGTTTCTTCTCCTATTTGTAATTATGAATACTCCACTATTCTGGACTCTCTGCAGTCTTACGATATTCGTTTTGTGCAGTCTCTTCAGTGGAATAGCGGGATACAACATAACAGATTTGCATAATACATTGTATAATTTAATTTTATTATTCTTACACAAGTTCTTAAGTTGGAACGATTTAGTTAGGTTTGCCTTAGTAAAGCCTTATTCTCTAACTTACGTGCCTGCTATAACCATTTCTTGCAATTCTTATTCCTAGTACATTTCCTTCAGTGTGGTATCTATAAACTTCGTCGTCTACTATTATTCTTCTTTCCATAGGTATAATTTCAGATTTGTCAGTGTTCGTGCAGATTTTCTATTTTTTATCATAATCTTTTATGTTTTTAATTTCAGCCACAGACACTCTAGTCATTGTTGGTGTATGTTTATATTAGCTGCTTGTTACTATCGTAGTATCGTCCGCAAACTGTAGGTATACTGTTGAATCAAAGACTGGATCTGGCAGGTCATTCGTATAGATTGTCTATAGTGTGTGGCTCAGGCACCACCCTTAAGGGACTCCTTGTCTAAGCTCAAATTCTGGACCCTGATGTTCTTCGATTTGTATATTATCTTTTCGATCTGTAATGTAATCGCACAGACATATGGTTATAATTGCTAGAAATCCTAGTCTCTTTATTTTGAATTTGAGGCCTCATTTCTACACCTTATCAAACGCCTTTCTGACATCTCTCATTATGAGGTCTGAATAATTTTGCAAACACTCGCCTTTGCCAAAGTTTCTACTAGTAGGACCAGCGCCGTCTCCGTACCTCTTGCTTTCCTAAATCCAAATTGACATTTTAGTATCAGGTTCTTTTCTTCTAAGTGGTAGACCATTCTTCTGTTTATTAGCCTTTCCATAATCGTCGCTATTACTTCTAATAGCGTAATGGGTCTATAATGGCCTCCCGGTTCATATAGCTAATCAGGAAAATATTCAGCGCTTATCGAGGCATTGCACAATTCCACGAATTTGATGAGGAATTCGTCTGGGGCTCTGAGATTCTCCTCAGGCACCCTTTGCTTCGTAGCTCGGATTGTCGCTTTGATTTCATCTAGTGTCAATTTTCGAAAACTTCTTCCCCCATAGTCTCTATAAATACTGTGTGGTTGGGTGTTATTTCGTTCATGTCTTCTTCTAGGTCTTGAATCAACGACTCTTCGTGTTCTAGATCGAATTCTTCGTTCTCGTTGGGGGAGATATCGAAGACTCCGCTTCACTGCGTTTTGAATTCATTTTCTAATATGTGAGGTTCTCTTATTAACTCTCCATTGCGTTTAAGTGATAAGTTTTTTTATCGATCTTATTTTACCTTTGCCAGCTTTATTTTTTTCCAAGAACTCTGTTGGGTTAATTTCTACATCTATATACACTACAAACTGATTCCATCTTGCTCCTTCTCTCTGCGGCTATTGCGGCAATTTGTCTAGCTCTTAATTCTTGCAGTCTTGCCCTGCTCTTTCTTGTAGGGCCATATTGCTCTAACATTACCCTAAGCTTCCTGTATTCCCTCTCTATTGCATCTATTTGGGCTGTACGTTTAGGATAAGGGATTGTCCTATACTCTGTTGTTGGTACGCAGTTTCTGTCAGATTCCACGAGCGATTTCAGTAGATTGTCGGTGGCTAATTCTATCTCTTTCAGTGTCGCATCATTGAGGATTGGTTGCTGGTAGTTTACCAATTCTTCGGCGTATCCTAGCCTGTTTGTACTATTTTCTTATGGGACATTTCGTTTGTATTAGATCCGTAGATATGGTTATAATGACCATTTCATGGTCGCTGGTTTGAAACGGCCCTTTTTCTATTAAATAGTTATACACTAGATCTAGTGATACCAGTAATATATCTGGCTTGATTGCCCTTCTTAGTCCAATATAGGTGGGGAGATCCTGTTCCACTCACTCCATAAGGCCCCTCTCCAGATTTCTGCTGATATTGTTGTAGATACTAGTGTATCCGGATATCCTTGATCAGTCATTTGGGTCAACCATAAATATCGCTTGGTCTCTTTGTCCAAATACGTTTAAGAAGTTAGGAAACGGTAAAAATTTTCTTCTAGGTGGTTTGTATCCTGCCATTGTAGTAAGGGGACCTGTTGTTGTGTCAATTTTTACCGATAAGTAAGCCTCATCTAATTGTTGTATACTACTCTATTTTATATTCTTTTTAATGGCTATCGCTACCGGATCGAAATTGATGTCTGTAGTTGTTTTTGTAATTACGTCGTAGTTAAAGTTTTTATGGAGATAATTTTTGGATCTGTGTTTATTTCGTTAAGCAGTATTAGATCTGAATCTTCCTTCGGGTAGGCATTACATTGAGAGTGTTTCTTAAGATCCCATCCGCCTACGTTATGGCTAGGGATTTTTAATTTTTTTTTACGTTCCATATTGTAAACAATTGAGTATTTTTTATATTGCACTCTGCTCTGTTAACTTCCCTATCGCATCAGGATTTTGTCCTACCACATTTTTTTTTAAAAATTCTTCTTCAATCCGAAATACTTAAGTCGCCGCTCATTATTATATTTGAAACTTTTTTATCAGAATATGGTCCTTGGTATTCACATTCATAGTACCCTTTTTTAATGCCTTGAATTATTTATTTGTTATCGTTAACTGGGAAAGGTTTATTCTCTGTAGCATAGAATTTCAGATTGAACTCTCTGCTACCTTCGTTTCTCATTTGTTCTTGAGCCCTTTTGTTTTAGTCTTCTGTTTCGTCGTCTTCACCTATTTGCTGTTCCTTCGTTTTTTGTTGTTTCTCGGGGTTTAAACTTCCATTGATCGGTCTTTTGTTTGATGCATTCTGGTTCTAAGTCTTGGATCTCTTTCGGTACCCGGGTTTATTCTTTGCTCCTGTCTAGTGCTTGTGTGTTCTGATTCTGTATTAACTTTTTCTCTAGTTTTTGATCTATATTGAACATTTAGAAGTTCCGCTGACGGAGGGTTATCAGAAAACCACATTGGTTCGGGCCAACTGTAGCTAAACATTTTGTTCCATTTTTTTTAGTACGATCTCGGATTCACCACATTAAGCACATGAACATGTATTATGCAGGCTAGGATATTAAGCATTTTTGTCTTAATTCGATTATGTTTTTTGTTGCTTGTATTTGGTCTGCAGTGGCCTTTGCTACCTGAGCATAAGTTTGACTTTGTTTTTGTTCTTCAGCAATAGCCATTTCTCTTCTTTTCATTTCTATCAACTTCTTTTTCATTGGGCATGCCATCGCCATAGTTCTGTGGTTGCCACCACAATTCAAACATTTCGTGGGTTGAGTGTTGCATTCTCTCCAAGTATAGTTGTTAGAGCTGCATTCAGAGCAGTATCTTTCATCTCTGTTGGGGCAATTTTTAGATGTTTGTATTTCAAGAGCAAAGTAGTTAAAGCACGTTAACCTACAAACAAAATAATCTTATTTTATTTGCGCCTGTGTGATCTTCAAGTTCAATGACAGCAGTCCATTTTCTTTAGCCTTTCTGGCCATCGTTGTTTCTAGAAATATGACTTTGAAAACATATGTATATTCTCTGTGAGTGGTCTTGTCTACGAATTTAACTACTTTGATTTTCGCCCAGTCTTTTCTTCCCTCTAATTTATCTTTAATTTCTTGAGCAGTATGTTCCCCAATCTATGGGTCGATTTGCCTGCAGAATATAGTCTTTAGGGTTTCTATCTGAGGTGGGACCTTTGCTTGTAGGCCTATTGATCATAATTTTTGAGTTGCCTTCTCACTGAGTAACATATCCACATCATTTTTCGTTTGATAAATCGCTACAAAGTTCATCGAGTAGTTTAGGAGTCTAATTAGAGTTCACAGTAGATTACTTCAAAACTTTCTAGTTGGTCCGAATACTGAGATCCTTTGAGGGTGCGCAAAAGCACCCGCCTGGTGCTTTACATTCTGCTAAGTAGTCTTCCTTTTCTTATGTTTTTTTCATTGATCTTTACGAAAATGATTTTTAGAGTAAGAAAGATTTATAAGGCTTAAAGCGTGCAGTTACCATCCAGTTATTGTCCTGGCGTATTCCGAAGCTTGTCAGCAGCCCTACCTACCTCCTTAAACGCCTAGCCTTATCAGTTGGTGCTACACCCAAGCAGGTCCGCCGCTCACACGGGTGCTAACCCGCCCCGGACTAAGCTTCGGCCTGCACTGATTAAGCCGTCTGGTTCAGATAAGGCTCCTGCCCACCTGGGTATCTATGGAAACTTAAGCGCCTTAGCCGACACGCCCTAGTAAACAGGGATGTAAGAGAGGAGAGTAGGTTGTCCAATTGTCGAGTCCTAAGTCTAGTAAAGTCTTGTCGTGTAAGTCTCTTCTGAGTAGATCCTGGTATTTATTTCTTGGATTTCGTTTGAATTTCAAATAGTAATGACTAGATTGCTTAACCGTACTGAAGTAAGCGTATAATAACTGCCATCCGTCGTTAGTTGATTGGTCCGTTTGCTTACAATAATCTTAAAAATATTTTTACACATAAATCTATCTATGTATTTTCCGAGTTAATTGATTGGCCTTTTTCTTACGGAAATGTTCAAACATTTTTAATATATTTTCCTGTAATATCACCTTCACCATTCTGCCCCGAAGATGACCTACTGTTGGGTCGAAAGACGTCTAGGCAAATAAAGTCATGCATCTTCCGAGCAATTTTTCTCGCCTAGAGCCAGTCAAAGCTATAAGAAAGCTGCAGCCGTTGCTGTCGACTTTAATGAATCCTGCCTAAAAATGGCTTTCTTCCAAATATATATATATATATATATATATATATTATATTCCACCAAAATATTAAAAAATATAAAAGCAGAAGCAGATCTGTGAAAATTATAGCAATACCAAACTGACCCAGGAAGCTCATTAGCATGTCAAGATTCCCTTGAAAGTAATGAGAGCATTTATTTCTAATCATTATGCCTTCAAGAGGGTGCAACACCCGAGTAATGTGATGCAGACCCTCTTCTCGTTCATGAATCCTTAGTTCCTGATTAGATACTAACAGACAAAGTCTTACAACATCTCTCAGGTCGGGCGAAAGGTATTCCGTCGATTCATATCGAAGAGTGATGTAGCCAGTCGATCACCCATCAGAAACGGTCAGACTACCCGCACCTGAAGTTAATATGCACATCCATACCCTTAAACAGCGGCGACCATGCTTTACTATTAGCACATTGCACCCACAATTCAAATTCTCCCCTACTTTCAACGCAATCTAATCTTGCTTGGGGTCTAAGGCATCTGGAACGTAGACTCATTTGACCATAAGACACGCCTCCTACTGATACATGGTCTAGCTGCGGTGAGCACTTGACGAAGCTAGTGAACGGTGCTTCTGCTGAAGTTTGATCAGCGGCTTTTGGCGAGTTTTACACGACTTCAGGCTTTGTGTAGCATTATGCGACGGATGCATTAATGTATCCTCTTTCTGTCCATTCATGGCGGAGTTGGACTGCGGTTTTCTTGCAAACCCGAAGGCTTATACCTACGACGCAGAGACCTCTTATCACGTTCCTTACTGTCCTTAGGTTGTCAAGAACGAAGTCGGTTTTGGATGGTAACACTTTCTGGGATAATTTTTAATACTTCTCCAACCCATGAATGTGATCTGATGACCCCAGGGTCAACTTTTCCACCATCAGAAATACTCCTCGATCAGTATGTGTATGAGACTTCTTCAATCACGGTATAGCTATGTTTTTCGCCATTAACAAATCATTATAAGCTCCTGTCGACATGGAATAGAATATTAATTTATAAATCTTATGTGCTATATGAGGATATTTTGACTGTCCATATCGCAAACTGATAACAGCATTAATATATTATAATAGTTAGATCATTTAGATATTTCAAAAAAGGTTAAGGAAGCTTTATATTTTTATTTTATTTTCCAAATGTATTTGACACTGGCATTCAAACCTACAATAAAATATTCATAGGCATACCCAAGGAATAAGAAAAATGCTAGGTGTCCGAATACTTTAGGCCACGACTATGTCTTCTGGGAATCATTTGTTAGTAACGATGCTCTCTTTTAATGTGATGGATTTGTGATTATTGATTGCCATCGTTGTACGAGGAAGACTTAAAGGAGTTCTCTAATCCCCTCCGAGAGATATATAAGAGAGACATGGGGAATGAAGATGTCTGCCGGAGGATTTATTATACCTGCTCCTGTAGAAATTTACCCACAAAGAGATGGCCGGTGTATCGGATGTGACAAATGCTTCTGCTATGTCTGATACTTGCATAAAAGGTACGCTCTCCGGCCCTAGGAGCCGTTCCTTTAGGAAGACCTGTGGCTAGAATATCTTTCAATATTTTCACTTCGTCAACCTTCACCACTTTTTTTTTAAAGATTTCTCATTACCTTCACTTTAAATACACCCTGTTTGGATTTGAGCTTTAAACTGAAGTAAAACATATAGTAAAAGTTTCGAGGGAATGAGCTTTACGTCAGGTCTGTCATAGTGGCGAGACATTTGTCATTGGCGATATAATGAACACGTGGCGATGGAGCTTATGACCTAACTTAACCCAAGTTATTTCTCTTGAAACCAATTGAAACAATGACTGTGATTAAGAAAAGTGATTGACAACTATGAATTTGTAGAGAAAGATTTAATAACCCTCACCAGAAGTCAGAGGTGAAGGAAATCAGCAGTTCTATCTACTCTATTTCTCGTGTGACCCTGGTAATGATCTATATTCGTAGTTTTCCTCGAATAACCGAAAAAGAAGAAGAAAAAGAGAGAGATTTCTAGGAATTACGCAAATTTTAAGTACAAGAAAAGTATATAGTTAATATTTTCATTTATTTAAAAATCGCTTGAGCAATCAAACATTAAATTAATACTTTTAATAACGCATGCTTTGAGTAATAGGAGGAGGACAGTAATTGAATTTCTTTTGGAGCTCCTAACAAATTATTAAGGCACTTTTACGAACCGATTAACTAAAGGTCATTCAAGGTCTCTTGCTGAATAGAGAAGGCGCTTTCCCTGAGTGATGATATAGATTCATATTATAGTTTCATTATAAGACGATTGGTCATAACGCTCTCTATGAGATGATTACGCGATATTGCAGAATGAAGATAATTAATTAACTCTTACCTCAATCTTGACTTCTACTCGGCTCCACATGGAAATAAATACTGTACATACAAAACTAGAAAACAGACACACCCAAGCACTAAAAAGTGTAGACCATACTATTCAGTGTAGCCAGGACAAACTAGGTTTATGTAACGTTGTTAAATCAACCCGAAGGCCACTAAAGGAAGTATCGAGCAATTACCTAAATTTATACGAAGGATAGTTTTAAGATTGTCCGCGCAGTTTTGTCAGATATTTATAAAGTTTTGGCTATTAATCTACAGGGAGCAATCAAGTCGGCCCAAGGTAGACAATCTCCACGCTGGCACACTGGCGGTCAAACCATTGATAAATCCGAAGTACAAAAAGGCTCGGCTTGATATTTGCCACTGAGCGCGATACATGGATGGATAATCAATGGAACCAAGCAGCTTGGCCAACGAATATAAGTTTAAATTGTTCAGATCCAATGGTAAGAGGATTATTGGTTCAGAAAAAAGAAATATTACCTGTCAATTGTACCTAAAAAGTGTGGTTTGGCGTGGCTTTACAAGGAATTTCGGCCGCAACATTGTTTGCTACACATTCAAAGTTCCCAAGCTCAACCTCCAATGTTTTGTTAATATAACGCCCCCTTATGACACCCACATGTACGTAAAAACCTCCCTGGATACAAAACCATCATGTTTAGAGCTGGTCTGTGCTCACAGTTGGGATCTTAATCCCATTAAAAAGGTTTGGAAGTAACTCGGAGAAAGGTCTAAAGCAAAGAATCCGAAAACACTTCAACAACTCTATGAAATTCTTTAAGATGATTGAAGCAAGATTACTGTTCAAAAGTGTTAGCAGTTAATTCGTTCATGTGGCAGGAGATATCAAACATAATTGAGAAGAAAGACTGCCAAAATAAATACCAGTTAATTAAAACTTGTACAAATATTGATCGGTATATTCCAATGGAAATTTCTTTAGGCGGTCGTTCTAGAGTGATTATGTGCTGATAACCTTTGTTTTATTTAGCCAAATTTTCATACTCTTTACTCATTCGTAGTTTAGAGCTGTTAGTTATCCTACACTGTTGTGGTACAACGACTCTATACTATACACTACTCCTATATTATGTGTGTGTGTGGCGGGGGGTGGGTCAATTAATCACCAACTGCAACGCGAACCGTTAAAGGACTGTTCGCAGGGATTAACGACCGACTAGGAGGTCACACTTGAGGCGTTGGGTTTTAAATCCTTAATAATCAGACAGAAGGCATAGATGGTTGGCGAGATTTACTTAAATAGGGCGAGAGTATCGTTCAAGGTTAGTTAAAGATGAAACAACAAAAATATATTTTATTTACACATTAAAAAAGGAATAATAATAAGCAAAGAGGAGATATTTAAATTTGAAGCGTCTCTTGATAATTAGTATGAGAAGGGATTCTCGAATGGAATAAATTGGTTAATGTTACTAGGCTCAGATCAAAAAGGGGAAACTTGACAATACAAATAATGGAGGGGCTTCCAATCTTACGGGTCGATGACTTCGAGGAATGTCCTTCTTGCGATGAGGCGAGTGGGGAACGATCCGATAAGGCAAGTGAGGCACTATCCGAATGAGGTAGGTAGGGCACGATCCGAACCAACCTCCCGATAAAGATAGCCAAACTTCAAAGATGACGTTACGACGAAGAATTTGGAAATTCTCTCAATTCTACTGAAAGAGGAATCTTCTTCTTCTCAAGGTAATCGATGGAGATTTTCTTCGGTTCGAGTAAACGAAGGGAACCATTTGCGCCAATTCAAAGGTTTGCCGTTAATAGAAACTACCAATTGACTTGGGTAGAATCACGGCTGAAGAAGTCTTCTGTCTGACGAAGCTCACGGGACAAGAAGATAAGAATGGCTTGAGGTGCGGGCTGGACTCCACGAACTACAGAATAACCCGAGAATTTGTATTCCAGATTCTGGAGGGAAAGGGGGGACTTTGGAGAAAGCAGTTACATGCTCCAGACATGTTAATCCAAAGAAGAAGTCGATTCATCATTTAGCAGCAAGGGGCGAGACAGAGCAGTTTTTTCACAACCTCGTCACGGAGGGAAGGGGGGGGGGTGAGTCTTGAGACAAGTTCGCAGGATTGCGGAATATTTCTTCTCCTCAAGGTAATGGATGGAGATTTTCTTCGGTTCAAGGAAACGAAGGGAACCATTTGCGCAAATACAAACGTTTGCCGTTAATAGAAACTACCAATTGACTTGGGTAGAATCACGGCTGAAGAAGTCTTCTGTCTGACGAAGCTCACGGGACAAGACGATAGGGATGGCCTTGAGGTGCGGGCTGGACTTCACGAACTACAGAATAACCCGAGTATTTGTATTCCAGATTCTGGAGGGGTGGAGGGACTTTGGAGAAAGGAGTTACATGCTCCAGACATCTTAATCCGGAAAAGGAGTCGATTCATCATTTAGCAGCAAGGAGCGAGACAGAGCGGATCTTTCACAACCTCGTCACGGAGGGGAGATGGGGAGTCTTGGGACGAGTTTGCAGGATTGGGAAATATTTCTTCTCCGCAAGGTAATCGATGGAGATTTTCTTCGGTTCGAGTAAACGAAGGGAGACATTTGCGCCAATTCAAAGATTTGCCGTTAACAGAAACTACCAATTGACTTGGGTAGAATCACGGCTGAAGAAGTCTTCTGTCTGACGAAGCTCACGGGACAAGATGATAGGGATGGACTTGAGGTGCGGGCTGGACTCCACGAACTACAGAATAACCCGAGTATTTGTATTCCAGATTCTGGAGGGGAGGGGGGACTTTGGAGAAAGGATTTACATGCTCCAGACATCTTAATCCGGAGAAGGAGTCGATTTATCATTTAGCAGCAAGGGGTAAGACAGAGCGGCTCTTTTCACAACCTCGTCACGGAGGGGAGGGGAGGGAGTTTTGGGACGAGTTCGCAGGATTGGGAAATATTTCTTCTCCTCAAGGTAATCGATGGAGATTTTCTTCTGTTAGAGTAAACGAAGGGAGACATTTGGGGCCAATTCAAAGGTTTGCCGTTAACAGAAACTACCAATTGACTTGGGTAGAATCATGGCTGAAGAAGTCTTCTGTCTGACAAAGCTCATGGGACAAGACGATAGGGAAGGCCTTAAGGTGCGGGCTGGACTCCACGAACTATAGAATAACCCGAGTATTTGTATTCAAGATTCTGGAGGGGAAGGGGGGACTTTGTAGAAAGGAGTTACATGCTCCATACATCTTAATCCGGAGAAGGAGTCGATTCATCATTTAGCAGCAAGGGGCGAGACAGAGCGGCTCTTTCACAACCTTGTCACGGAGGGGGGGGGGAGTCTTGGGACGAGTTCGCAGGATTGGGAAATATTTCTTCTCTTCAAGGTAATCGATGGAGATTTTCTTCGGTTCGAGTAAACGAAGAGAGACATTTGCGCCAATTCAAAGGTTTAAGGTTAACAGAAAATACCAATTGACTTGGGTAGAATCACGGCTGAAGAAGTCTTCTGTCTGACGAAGCTCACGGGACAAGACGATAGGGATGGCCTTGAGGTTCGGGCTGGACTCCACGAACTATAGAATAACCCGAGTATTTGTTTTCCAGATTCTGGAGGGGAGGGGGGACTTTGTAGAAAGGACTTACATGCTCCAGACATCTTAATCCGGAGAAGGAGTCGATTCATCATTTAGCTGCAAGAGGCGAGACAGAGCGGCTTTTTTACAACCTCGTCACTGAGGGGAGGGGGAGGGGAATCTTGAGACGAGTTCGCAGGATTAAGAAATATTTCTTCTCCTCAAGGTAATCGATGGAGATTTTCTTCCGTTCGAGTAAACGAAGGGAGAAATTTGCGCCAATTCAAAGGTTTGCCGTTAACAGAAACTACTAATTGACTTGGGTAGAATCACGGCTGAAGAAGTCTTCTGTCTGACGAAGCTCACGGGACAAGACGATAAGGATGGCCTTGAGGTGCGGGCTGGACTCCACGAACTACAGAATAACCCGAGTATTTGTATTCCAAATTCTGGAGGGGAGGGGGGACTTTGGAAAAAGGAGTTACATGCTCCAGACATGTTAATCCAGAGAAGAATTCGATTCATCATTTAGCAGCAAGGGGCGAGACAGAGCAGTTTTTTCACAACCTCGTCACGGAGGGAAGGGGGGGGGGAGTCTTGAGACAAGTTCGCAGGATTGCGGAATATTTCTTCTCCTCAAGGTAATGGATGGAGATTTTCTTCGGTTCAAGGAAGCGAAGGGAACCATTTGCGCAAATTCAAACGTTTGCCGTTAATAGAAACTACCAATTGACTTGGGTAGAATCACGGCTGAAGAAGTCTTCTGTCGGACGAAGCTCACGGGACAAGATGATAGGGATGGCCTTGAGGTGCGGGCTGGACTTCACGAACTACAGAATAACCCGAGTATTTGTATTCCAGATTCTGGAGGGGTGGAAGGACTTTGGAGAAAGGAGTTACATGCTCCAGACATCTTAATCCGGAAAAGGAGTCGATCCATCATTTAGCAGCAAGGAGCGAGACAGAGCGGATCTTTCACAACCTCGTCACGGAGGGGAGATGGGGAGTCTTGGGACGAGTTCGCAGGATTGGGAAATATTTCTTCTCCTCAAGGTAATCGATGGAGATTTTCTTCTGTTTGAGTAAACGAAGGGAGACATTTGCGCCAATTCAAAGGTTTGCCGTTAACAGAAACTACCAATTGACTTGAGTAGAATCATGGCTGAAGAAGTCTTCTGTCTGACGAAGCTCACGGGACAAGACGATAGGGATGGCCTTGAGGTGCGGGCTGGACTCCACAAACTATAGAATAACCCGAGTATTTGTATTCAAGATTCTGGAGGGGAAGGGGGACTTTGTAGAAAGGAGTTACATGCTCCAAACATCTTAATCCGTAGAAGGAGTTGATTCATCATTTAGCAGCAAGAGGCGAGACAGAGCGGCTCTTTCAAAACCTCGTCACGGAGGGGTGGGGGGGAGTCTTGGGACGAGTTCGCAGGATTGGGAAATATTTCTTCTCTTCAAGGTAATCGATGGAGATTTTCTTTGGCTCGAGTAAACGAAGGGAGACATTTGTGCCAATTCCAACGTTTGCCTTTAATAGAAACTACCAATTGACTTGGGTAGAATCACGGCTGAAGAAGTCTTCTGTCTGACGAAGCTCACGGGACAAGACGATAGGGATGGCCTTGAGGTTCGGGCTGGACTCCACGAACTATAGAATAACCCGAGTATTTGTTTTCCAGATTCTGGAGGGGGGGGGACTTTGGAGAAAGGACTTATATGCTCCAGACATCTTAATCCGGAGAAGGATTCGATTCATCATTTAGCAGCAAGGGGCGAGACAGAGTAGCTCTTCCACAACCCTTGTCACGGCGGGGAGGGGGGGGAGTCTTGGGACGAGTTCACAGGATTAAGAAATATTTCTTCTCCTCAAGGTAATCGATGGAGATTTTCTACGGTTCGAGTAAACGAAGGGAGAAATTTGCGCCAATTCAAAGGTTTGCCGTTAACAGAAACTACTAATTGACTTGGGTAGAATCACGGCTTAAGAAGTCTTCTGTCTGACGAAGCTCACGGGACAAGACGATAAGGATGGCCTTGAGGTGCGGGCTGGACTCCACGAACTACAGAATAACTCGAGTATTTGTATTCCAAATTCTGGAGGGGAGGGGGGACTTTGGAAAAAGGAGTTACATGCTCCAGACATCTTAATCCGGAGAAGGAGTCAATTCATCATTTAGCAGCAAGGGACGAGACAGAGCGGCTCTTTCACAACTTCGTCACCGAAGGGAGGGGAGGAGTCTTGGGAGGAGTTTGCAGGATTGGGAAATATTTCCCCAACGTGCTCAAGATTCGAAAATTTGAGAATGTTCGAACAGGAAATGGCGTGATACCATAGCACGTAGTCTCCGATAAATGGGGGTGGAGGGTCAGGGGTTATTCTTTTACATACACCATTTTTAAAACATTGTTTTTTCTCTGCCGAACTTGATGAATCATGATGTAATAGAAATCCAGAAATTATGAACTTTTTGGACGCTACTGTATAAGCTTGGAATTTTGCGGACAAATTAACATTGTATTCAACCAAATTAGCAAGCAATAATTGCACTGAAACCAAGTTCATACATTGTGTTATCACATCCCATTGTAAACTCAGAGAAAATTTAACTTCTGCCAGTAAACATAAAACTTGTAGAAGTTTACTAAAATAAATAACAAACAAAGCAAAGTTTTCACTTTTTTGAAGCAGAAATTTCGAAATTTTAAGGATATCCATCTGACAGCCGGTATTTTTCCTAGTCTTGAAATTAGGGATCTCTGGAAAGATGTTCGACTCGATACATGTAGAGAAGACAGGGAGAGGCATGCCTGTCTTTTATTAAAGTTTATTGTTACAACTTTCTGGCAATCACCAAATTTCAAAGTGTGTACTTACTTTAGAAGAGTTTCTGCAAATTTTGAAGTTTATTGCTGTAGGCATCTTTGCGAACAAACATTTAGCTCAATTCTAGGCTACTTTTCTCACTATTAGGCTAGTTATAGCAAAAAGTAAGAAGAGCGTTTACATTACGATGTTCAACTGATTATTTAGAGATGCTTTGGCTTCTTAGTTGCATCGCTTGCAGAGATACATTATGTATTAAGAGAGATATTCTATATGTGATTCACGAACAGAAACCTTTAAAAAATACACTGCTCCCTCACTGATTGTTATTCTGTTGTAATCAACATATATTTGGGATTTTATGGTCAACTAAGTCTACGTTGATCAAATAAATGAGCTAATTCCGCACATCATTTTCATAATCCGTTCAATTTTCAAATTAATTTAAAATAAAACGTGAACTTGATTGAAAAGATTGTAAAAGCTTTGGATTTGTCATGTCAAAATTATAAATAATTAATTAAAAGAATATTGACTTCACCCCTAAAAACTTCCAACGCAGACCTATATAAATTTGAAATAAAATGTAAAAATGTAAAAAAGTTCAGTACCATATTTCCTCTATTATGTCCCAAATTAATATGGCATTCACTCTTCAAAACATCTATATCCATTACCGCATAAAAAAACAAAGTATTAAGCTCACTGCAAACAAATCTCTCTTTACTCTCGGACACGCGATGCGATGAACAGCGAGTGATGCTTATGACAAGTCATTTACTTTCAAACAAGAAATAATCACGTGTAAATCATTTTCTTACGTAAGCATAAAGATGAGACTGTCAGAACGTTATTATTTTATTAAATTCGGCAGTTTTTATTATATACATTTTTTAATGAATCAATGATATTTTATAAACTCGCTGATGAATTTATCAGGAAGAAAATAAAAACCTGTTGGAGTGGCCAGATAAGTCATTTGAGATAATATTCAATGAATAAATCGTAAATTTTGAAGACAAATGAGGGGGAAATTGGAGTTTTAAAGTTCTTTTGAATAAAAGGTTAATCATTTATGAACTCTACTAGCATTGTGTCTTATTTGCTATTGCATAAAGCCACTCAATGCTGTAGTCTATAGAAAATGTTAAACAGCAAATTATATATTACAATATATTTTGACTCGGGAATTTTCCTGAACTTTTTCCCCAACACCATATTTTTGAATTCTCCATGTTAGGGAGGTTTCTAAAAGAAAAAGGATTGGAAAATAAAGCAATTCTAAAAGATTTTCCCAAAATATTAACATTAAGGCTGGCTCTTCATATATTTCAAGCTTTAATCAAAGTTATTTCTAAGTGTTTAGAAAAAGATATGATTATCGAATGTTTTAGAATTTCTAAAAACATAATTACAAATCGTAAACTTCAGAAAATCCTCCAAAATTAGGCATGTCTGGTTTTATTTTGCATTTGTTCGTATGAAAAGCAAATTCAGATGAAAAAACGAGCTCTGAAGTTATTTTTTCCGTATATCAAAAAAATCCCCGGAAAGATTTTTTTGCTTTTAGGCCAAGAAAATAAGCATAGATCTGGTAAAAATAGACAAAAGAGTAAATTATTTTATTAGTTTGTATGCACAAATTGAGCAAGTGAAAAGTTTAGGAAATAGATATAGTCGTAGCCAGAATTTTTGACAATCGTTTATCGAAAGAGTATATTTTACTGGAATTTTTTAAACAAAATGGAAAAGTTCAGAAAAACGAAAATATGATTATCGAATTTTGGGGATTTTTTAAAAAACAAACAAAGATTTTAAATTTTAATTTCTAGCACAAGATATAGGCACTGGCCCGTAAAAAAGAGTAGAACAATATAAAAATATTCGAACAAATATAGATGGGCAAGAAAAAAGAGCTGTGAAGATTGTTTTTCCATATATCCAAATCATTCCCGTAAAAGGATTTTTTTTTACCTTTAGGCCTAGAAAATTATCAGCATTCTGAAAAATGTTAAACCAAGAGTAAATTATTAGGAGATTAGTACTGTAAACCTTTTCATTTTTTTTGGACAAAACGCACGTTACTAGAGCCAGACTTTCGGTCACAGACCGAAAGTCTTCGTGCGAAGCGCAAGTTCCTCTAGTTAATACTATTATAATCGCTCGACATATAAATATTATTTCCACGATATTTTTCGTATCAAGATCCGATGAGTCAAGGATAGTTTCGTTCGCTACAAAATCAATGCAGCTTCGTGATGAATTGAGAGCTTTTTCTTCCAATTTAAAGGACAATACAAATGAGGAAACATCACACACATAACTCTTGTAAGGAGATAAGTGCAAAGAAGTGGCGAGGCTAGAGATATAAAACTCTGTTGAAGATAAAAAGACTCATAATAACAACCTGCAAGAACGGGAACAGTGGAGGGCAAACTTCGAGTTGTGGGGCCAGGAGAGTACATACGGTTCCAGATGTCAGCCGAATTAAGATTCCCTATTCTCTTCATGACATCCCATTGCTGAGGGGTAGAAGTATCAATGAGGAAAATAAGTAAAGAGAGAAATGGGTGAGAAGAATGAAAGCATGTTGAGAAACACCAACAGGAACCAAGGCCAAGATGAAGGAATAAACCATCCCCACACTTAAAAGAGGATAGGGGGGAAAGTACAAAATATGATCGGTGACTAGTCTAAAAATTTAGCAGTCAAACAAGAAAATAGTTGAGAGTAGGTTTGTATGAAAGTGGCCAAAAGTGTAAAAAGTGAAATTTCTAGACTAAAAAAAGCACAGGTAAATTCTATCTAGTTTCAGACTACCCGGGGCACTAGGGATCCCCACTCCTCCACGTACAAGGTGCAACACTTTATAGTACATTCCTCTTGAATAATTTACAAAAATATGCTCTGGCTTCGGCGCGTGGGTACCTGGTGATGTTAAAAGCCATAGAAACACATATTATTCAGATATTTTGTCTGACAATAAGAGCATTGTGCTCAGAATGTGATGCGGCATGGAGAATGGAGGAATATCGTCCGGTAGCCCCCCACTTATCAACGACTACTTCGGGCGTTATGAACACCATTTTATATCTCCTGAATTTGGCGTCACAAGAAGTCAAGTATCAATAGGGAGAATATAAATAATAATATATAGCGCATTAATAATCACCTAATCCTTACTAGGATCAGCACATTAGCAAGGTACACGTACTTTAGATAACTAACTCGGAATATTTAGCACGTTAGTAACTGTTTGATAAATAACTTCCTCTTCAAAGAGAGTTGCGCGCCTACTCTGAGGAGGAAAATAGGATTTCCTATCGTAAACGAGTGGCCTAGAGGCGCGCACTCGAGCAGACGAAGGGAAATTGGAGCCTTGGATGAAAACAGCTAAGGGCGTTGTAAACCCCCTGAGTGATATTTGTGCCGCCCTGAATCCCTGCGTTGCTAAGATATCGAAACTTCTTCTTCCTGGGTGAACTTGGAGGCCCAGGTGTATAATTTCTCAAGTTGTACGGAATTGGTTGTCTTCCCTTAGTTTCCGTGTAAATGGAATCCTTAGAGTAAAAAGCGGAGATAATGTAGCACAGTAAAAAATGGTTCGCATACACTGAACTAGAGCCAGAAACCTGAAAAGTCGCCTCGTTTATAGTCTGGATATTAACAGATCGCTCAAGTTCTCTTCTAGGTGGTAAAGATTTACCAAGGTTGAAAGGTGTTACGAGCCAAAGATTTGTACGCGTTGAGATGTGCCAAGTTGGTATGTATATGCACACTTGTTTAGCTGCCATGCAGGAAACTGTGCTCCTATTAAAACATTAAGTTGGGATGTGGTCAATAGATCTAGTCTGAAATTCCTTCAGTAAGTTGAACCAACAAATTGGAGAAATAAACCATTCAAATAATGTGGCTACATCCAGGGCAGTCATGGAAGTTTCTGTATTTAAGTAAATATATTTTTCCGTTGCAGAGTCAATTTCCTCCTGGCGTGGTTAATAGCTCTAGTTTCACAAGTCAAAATAAACCTGAACAACATATGAAGAAAGAGCTAATGCAAATCAAATTACGCAGAAACAACATGACGAATCTGGGAGATTTATTGATTTTATTAAATATTTTTTAACCAATAGAGTGATTAATAGCTCTACTGTTAGTTTATCAATATGAAAGAATAACATATGGAGTAAAACTAAATAAAAATAACGTGAATAAACTGTGTTGGGCAAAGCATAGAGATTTATAAATTTAAGGAAATATATATTTTTTCTAGTAGTTATATTTTTGGGGATTGCATTATCCTGGCACAGGAATAATAGCCTTAGTTTGGTTTGATTCATAAGAAAGGTTGTCTTAATATATAAGGAAAATGTTATTTTTAATATGGTTGATACTCACAGGGGGTTGAAGGAGATTGGTGGATTTGAGGAAAAATTGTTTCACCAATACATTTAGAGATTCTAGAAATTAATCGCCTTGGTAATTGTTTAATAGCTTTAATTTTAGTTCATTCAGAAGAAAGTTGAACCAAAATATGTAGGAAGAGTTCCTTCAAATGAAGTTAATAAAGCGTGCCCGGTCATTGAGCTGTATTTTTTTGACTCAATATCTTTTCACCAATAGAGTTGTAGTTTCTAGGAGATTATTAATTGAGACGTGTTAACTATCTCTAGTTTGAGATCATTCAGGAGAAGGTTGGAACAACATATGAAGAAAGAGCAACTATAAAGAGAAGACTCACTTCCTTATACCAAAATTATATAAATTTTATGTAGATTGTAAGAAATATATAACTTTTTCCCAAAAAAAATATAAACGCATGAATACACTTTTTTATTTATCTCAGAATCCGGTAATATCATATCAGCGATCGTTTTATATTTACCTAACTGCAGGGAGGCATTTAACATTTATAGAACGTCACCCAAAACCTTGCACGATCGAGCAGTATTTTTGTGGTACCTTGCAACTACTTCCTCCGACTGAAAGGTAAAGAGTCCCCATGGTTGCACCGTGTCAGCGAGAAGTCAGTTGTATGTGAGACCATTGTCAGAAGAGGTGTGTTTCTCCGAAAATCCTCATATTTATTCAAAATCTCACACGAATGATAGACAATATCTGTGATTTTATGAGTGTAAAGTGGAGATTTGAAGGGGGTTGGGAAGGAATTTTTTCATGTGAATCTTCTTAATCGGAATTCCATGTGCACTCAGTGAAAATATATTCAAGGAAAAGTAACAAAAAAAATGTCCAGAGTAAAAGTTTATATATTTCTTGTTGAAGTGTTTGATGGTAATGATTCTTACTTAAAGGTGGCAATTAATTCTGATAGGTAAAGTATTCCTTGAAAATTGTCCCAAATATCAAAATAGTGAAAATGTTGATGAGTTATGGATTTTTATTCCTCTTTGCTGCTAGTGTCGGCATCTTATCAGGTAAGGATTTAATTTTCATATAGTAATTATATATATATATATATATATATATATATATATATATATATATATATATATATATATTCAATAGCCCATAGGAAATAGGGAAAGATGATACACAAGCGATATAGTCTGTTTTATACGATCAAACATGGATTTAGAGAGAAGTAAAAGAGAGATAGCAAACGGAATAAAATAATATAAACTATTTTATATGGTAAAGAAGGTCAAAAGTAGGTGAGGTTCTAACCTTGTGCTATCGAGTGCTCTTTGCTTTTCAGTCTACAGCGCAGTCTACTCGGCACCATCCTCATTCCATATACAGTATATATATATATATATATATATATATATATATATATACAATAGTAAACAAATGAAATGATCTGCTTGAATTAAATTGCGAAATTAATATTCATAGATATAAGAATGTAAGGTTTATTTTTACTTTTGAGTAATTGAGTAGTGTATCATAGAAGACTAACAGAAAAGATTTTCACATTGCCATTCATTCTACATTCAACTTTTTAGTCTGGGACGCTTATTTCTCTAGATCTTCAAGATAAACCACGTTTCTTGTTCGTTGGTTAGATGCAAAGATGCTGAGTGTATATGACATTCCTCGTAGACAAGTCAGCTTCATGATATCACTGTTGTGCGGCTGGTCGAGCAAGCGAGTGGGCGACGGGTAGGCAAGCGCGACTAAGCTGGTAGCATCCAAAGACTTTACAGCTTGTCTCAAGCAGATGTACACGAGTTTTAACTAAATAGCTAAATTATTTCACTTGTAGGCATGATGACAATATGCATTGCGCGAATTTTAAACAATGCAAAAGTAGAATTACTCTGTCAAATCCTACTTTTTTCACAGAGAATATTGGTGTTTTAAGTGAAACTCATAGCCGCGAATACTTGTCCCACATAAATAGAAAGGGCAAAAAATTGACTTTTTTATCGCGTTTTTTTAAACAACAAATATATGTGCAACTCTAAGACGTCGACGTGCTGATTTCAAATTTTCAACACTAACACTCTAGCTTCAATTCGTTTTAGTCATATATAGATAGATAATTTTTCGGAGGAATACAATGACAACAAGAAATTCCCCCCCATTCGTTTCAAATTCAATTATTGCAAACAACAAAGATTCAAGCTTGTTCGCTCATCTTCAGGTTTCTATGAAATAGAGACAACTCATTAGCTAAATTTAAAAAAATCAAACTTAACCGTCAAGCAGTTAGATGCGTCATCGATAAAAGCATTTAAATTTATGATGTGAAATATTTTATATAGCATAACTATATGCGATTACATATTTTAACTGTTGAATTTGATTGCAGTTTACATAATAAGAGGATAAAGAGCCAGGTAGCTGGACTCAGGTAGTTTTAATGGTTTGATATATAGTGATTCCTCTATATGAGTGTTGTCGGCCATTTATTTTCATTTAAACACAAGGAATAAATTCTTCATATGATCATTTGCCATAAAACTAGATCTGTTCTTTCTAAAAAGGCAAATTCCTCTATAAGAAATTTTATAATAAATTGTAAGACAAGAACAACATAAAAAACTGTTTATTTACAATCCAAATATATATGGACATGAAATATAAGTTCTTGTTTTTATAATTTGTTGTATGCAATAAAAGAATTTGAGTCGAATAGGGTGGATTGCATTTTGTCGGCTACTCACCCTTTCACCATCTATAAATTTGTATACATATATAAAGAGTGAAACCACTGTAAGGAGCATAGAATATATTTACGAGTCTAGTTTCAGTATGAAGTTTACCATACCCTCTTCAGTTATATACGACTGAAGATGGTATGGTAAACTTCATACCGAAACTAGTCTCGTTAATAAATTATGTGCTCCTATATAGTGGTTTCACTATCATATATATATATATATATATATATATATATATATATATATATATATATATATATATATATATTTATATATTATATTTATATATTAATATGATTTATTTGAGTATTTAAATAATAATTTCATCTTAGTTTGGTTATGACTTCCGTTTCTTTATCAGTTATTTCTACTAATTCTTTTATAATATCCAAAACAAAATGCTGAAGTTTCGAAAATTTATTTTTATGTATCTTCTTCTATAACTATATTTTAGCAACGTGATGTTTTGAAAGGGGGAAAATTTAGTTTAGAGTTCCTTTTTAAAATTATTATAATTGGCGAAGTTCAGAAAATTTATAAAAATTTAAAATTTAACCATGGCCGCTTTTTTTTAGATTTTAAATTTTAATCTTAGTAGCTAAGCGCAAGCTCCCCCCGTAAGGGGGAGTGATGAAGCCATTCTGATATATATATATATATATATATATATATATATATATATATATATATATATATATATATACATATATATATATATATATATATATATATATATATATATATATATATATATATATATATATATATATAAGGTTGTGTATTAAGTAATTTCCGTTTTTGTGGAATATATTCATTAATAGCTGGACAATTAAATAATTTCAATTCATACTATACTCGCGATTTTTGTCAATAACCTCTTGCCATTTTGCAGGTAGCTTGTTGTTTTCTCTAAGGTCAAAATCATCCGGTTTTGAGTTCGAGAAGTTGTCCACGAACATTTTCACCTAGTCTTCTTTAGAGATATATTTCACTTTTCACAGCATTTTCTGATGAACCAAAAACATGGAATTGAGTTGGTGCGAGGTCTGGTGAATATGGTGGATGGTGAAGAATAGACCAGCCAAAGTCCAATACTTTTATCTTCGTGATTCTCACATTATGTGTTCTTGCGTCATCATGATGAAGCACAACGTGTCTCTTTTTTAGGAGTGCAGCACGTTTTCTTAAAAGATTTTCATGCACACGTTGTAGATGTTAATTGTATAAGTTTGCATTTCACCAGTTCTCTTTAAACATCTTTATCGAATCTGGTGATCCTCCTGGTCTTGATTCATCTGTCAATGATTGATTTCACGAGTGAAACTGTGAAAACCAATTTCAGACTTGGTGATCAGTAATGGCACCTTGGCCAAAAACATTACAAATTTCTTTGCTTTTCTAAAGCGTTTCTACTACTATTAAACTTCCACAATATCACATGTCAAATATCCAATTTTACTCCTACCATTTCAAGGCAAAATATTTTAGTCTAAATTTTGATTCACACTTTTTTATTGCTGATGTAAGATTGAGCGGTGAACGCTCTTTCTAAAGACTGGAAGTGAAATGCACCGTTAAATTTTGCTCCCAATGAACGGAAATTACTTATGACGCAAACTGCTATATAAATAAATAAATAAATATATATATATGTATATATATATATATATATTTGCGTAATAAGTTAATTATATATTCTTATACTAGAAGTGTTTGTTTCTGTAGGAAATTTCGGCGCTCGCCCGACGTTTGGCCAGTGACATGGACTAGGACATTACAAGAAGGAAAGCCGAAATGCTTACGACTATTAGGAAGTAGCTAAATCGTAATGTAATTGAAAATCGTTCATATCATTCATAATAGATGTACAAATTGTGAATGTATAGAGATGGAATTAAAGAAGGGAGCCGACTTTCTTAAATAGCATCCCACTTTTAGCTTGCATTCGGTTCTATACACAATCTCCCATCCGCCAACGAGAGTAGAGATTCTCTGCACAAATTATCCACCTTTGAAATCAATATAGCCATAATAATTAATGAACTGCGTAGATGCTTATATACGAGGGGCGGTGAATAAGTTTTGCGAATCGGTAGGGCCTAAAAGAGGAAGGGGGATTTCTGTTTGTGGGAGTGTTAGGACAAGTTATGACAAGTCAAGACCTGCAGCCGCACGCTCCTGCCTCGTCTATTTAAGAAGCAGTAGCTGATCGGAGATCGTCAGTCACAAATCTTTCAACAATGGAGAAGGTTGAGAACCGCGCAGTGATCAAATTTTTGACCAAGGAAGACAAGAATGCAAAAGCGATCCATGAAGGCATGGTTGCAGTGTACACCGACACCGCCCCTTCCTATGCAATCTTCACCAAGATTGCATTCAGGTGGGCGGTCGTCTCATATCCACTTGGAAATGACTAACCACTCTATCTTTTTCCCTAAAGGGTGGCCAGAGATTATAAAACACAGCGTATATAATAGAGTGAAATGAACCATCTTACATAGAGAAATCAAGGTTTCAATTATGTTTCCAAAGATAGCTACAATTAGAAAAAGTCTCTAATTACCCAGTCTTTAATTAAGTACACAATGAGAGATACAAGTAAGAAAGAGTCTTTAAGTACCTAGGTCGTAAATAAAGTACACAACTATGACAAATTAAGCATAAAGAATGGCAGGTATTTGAAAGCCTATCCAAAACGTGATGAGCTCAGAGTAAGTAATTGCATTGAAATAATTAAATAAGAGATAAAAAAAAAGGTGGCATCTTTCCAACTTCTGTTTCACAGATATTAAAAACCTTGACCATAATAAACCCCCCTCCAAATCTCGACCAACTCCTATTATGAGCATTGTGTAATCTTTGAACAATGCTATTCTTGTTTTTCTCATGTGGTAAAATTATCGTGTTCGGTTGTGGTAGAGGGGGTTGTGGCTTGCCGAGATAGCCTCCTACCTTCTCCCAGTAAAGCCTTGATGCCTATTTGGTTGCAAAATATTAAAAAGGTTCTCGATCCAATTTCCCTTCAAATGAGATAAAGGGAATGCGTCTTACATTGATAGGAGTCGTCGACTGACGTTAACCATCGTATATATATACAGACCCTGGGTTTTCCTCTTCTTCCGCCAAAGATATCGATGATTAGAGCCTTTTGTTTGTGTCGTTAATTAAGTTGATAAATCTCTTTGAAAACCCAATCGAAAAGAGGATCTTTGAAGGCATAGATCTCGAACAATATGGCGGAGAAATTATCCCGTGGAAAGGAAAGCAAGATAGATCAGGTATTGACGGATATGGGTACAATTCATGATGTTAATGGATGAGAAGTTGATGTGTGTATAAAAGCAAGATTGACGAAGATAAACTACTACAGTCGATATAAAAGATTATGGGATAGCAAAGTAGGATTAGGAAACAATAGGGCTGCAACAATATCCTGAAGGAACTATAGGAATGCCTCGCCGAGATCACGAAATAGTAAGATTTATACAGCAAGATCAGGAAAGGATAAGAATCGTACAACTATGTCAAATAAGAATAAAATTGCTAAGGCTGGATCAAAGAAGAGTGAGATTGTTACAAAATGATAAAGAAAAACTAGATTACAATAAAATCAAGTAAAAATCGGACTGCAAAGCAGAAACAGAGAAAAATATGACTGCTATAGAGGTGTATGGAAGAATATGGGTTTTACTGCAGGAACAAAGATGACAAGGTTAATAAGATTGCTAAGCACTAAAACGAGAGCTAAGGTTTCGACAAGGCCGAAGCTTCAATTGGGGAATAATAAATTACTACTACACTTGATTGTGATTTCCAAGAACCACTAGAGGATGAAATGATTGTCTTAGATCGATCGGAAGGAACGAGTGCCTTTACAGGGCCAAATATAAAGGCTAAAATAAGATTGAGGATAAGATACTAGATGGCGTCTCACCAGCCGGGAAAAGCTTTACTCATCACCATCTAACCCTTCACACAAGGTAGGTAGGCGCATATCAAAGCTACTAAGGCTAACCCTTACAACCCGTCTCTTAATGCAATGTCAAGGACAAAGCTTAGTAGAGATGATATCTATGAGTTGTAGCATTTCGAGCAATCAGGGTTCACCGTCCGGTAGGGTTTTTATCTCCCGAATTTAAAGTGTGATAGCAACGAGACCGCATCACGCAGAAAGATTATCGGAGTGATCCACAAAGATAGTGGCGAAACTAGAGGTAATGAAAATGTGTGTAAGATATATAGCCCTGGATTTTCCGCAAACTGCGGATGTCGAAGTTGGGAGGGTACATAGGTTTTCTGATATCATCTGAAATCCTCTTGCTAGTTATTGCCAGACACGACCCTCACAACTCTCCTCCCTACATATCTATCACCCTTTGCAATCTATTTGTCGAACATGACTAATTGTAGCAACTGTACAGCACATTTCTCAGTGTGCGCGTGTTTAGTAATCAAGAAACCACACGACACAAGATTTCGGTTAATCGCCACCTTTGCATCACTCGGTAACTTCGAAAAAAAAGTGTAACAAGTGAAGTGAGGGAGATTAAAGTGGAATTGAATTTTAAGAAGCCCCAACTCTCGGAAGAGAGCTTCTGCACTTGATCGGAGAGTTTAGGACAGATTCGCAATCTACGGCTTTAAGAAGTCTCCTCCTTATACTACTCGGGTGTGATGCCGAAGGCGTCTTTAGACCCTTTTTGCGATTTTAACAAGGTTCCTATCGGTGGTCTTCTCGTTAGTTATGTTTCTTAGTTTTTATATGGATACAACGGTATGAACTTCAATTTTCAGAGAATATTGTGTAATTTTTGAAAAAAAAACCCCAAAAACCGACGAGTGCATCTTTGCTAGATAGATTTTGTAAGTGAAAAAGTGAGGTGAATTGAAATGCACGAAAATATAGAATCACATGATCATGAAAAGAGGAGAGTAATTATCTTATTAGGGACTAGGAACACCGAGATTATCTTTCATAAAAAATTGTAAAAAAGATGTGAAGATAAAATAAAACTATCAAAGATATAATTACCAGATCATCCTGCGAGTATTAAAGTTGAGATAGTGCGTAGTCCTCTTGAGGCCGCTTGCAGCATACTGGGCCATGTTACACCTAAATCCAATTACAGCAACATTTAACGCCAATTACTACAATTTGCGGTCTCATCAACGCGACTTTATCAATTTATTGTTATGCTTGCCAACTACTCGCATTTACTCGGCATTCGCAATTTCCTCCTTTGTAATCGTTAGTCCTTTTTCGCCTTTTTCTTTTGCGTTTTCCTCTTGCGAACTCGTCAGTCTGTTTTCGCATTTCTCTTTTACGACCTCGTTAGTCGGCATTCGCATTTTCCACAAGCAATCTCATTAATGGGCATTCGCATTTTCTTTTTGCGACGTCGTTAGGCGGCATTCATATTTTCTTCCTGCGATGTCGTTAGTCTGCCTTCGCATTTTCTCTTAGCAATCTCGTTAGAAGGCATATTCATTTTCAATTTGGGATCAAATTTGTCGCCATTCGCATTTTCTTTAGCGAGCTGTTAATCGGTATTCGCATTATCATTTTGCGATTTCGGTAGTCGGCACTTGCATTTTCCTTCTGTGACCTCGTTAGTTGGCATTCGCACTTTTCCTTTGTGATCTGGTAATAAGGCATTCGTTTTTTTCAATTTCTATGCTTGCTTGTCATCATTCGCATTTATCTTTGGCAACCTCGTTAGTCGGCCTTATCATTTTTCTTCTGAGATCTCGTTAGTCAGCATTTCATATTTCCTTTTGCGATCTCATTTTTCGTCATTCGCATTTTCCGTTTCTGATCTAGTTACTCGACAGTCGCTTTTTCCTTTTGCGACATCGTTACACCACTTTCGCAATTTCCCTTTCGCGCGCTCGTTATTTGGCTTTGGCATTCGCATTTATCTTTTGCGACCTCGATAGTCGGAAATTTCCTTTTTGTTTTGCTATCTCGTTATTTGCCATTCGCATTTTCTTTTTTTAAACCTCTTTAGTAGACATTTTCTCTCTTCTTTTGCGATCTCCTTACTCGGCATTTCCTCTGAACTTTTCGATTTCATTACTCGGCATTCACAATTCACTTTAGTGAGCTTGTTACTGGGCATTTTATTTTTCCTTTTGCGATCTCGTTAGTCTGCATTTACTTTTTCCATTTGCAATCTTGTTAATCTTTGTTTAGTTTTTCCATTTGGCGATTTCGTTAGTCGCCATTCTCATTTTTCTTTTCGATCTCGGTAGTCGCCATTCTCACTTTCGTCATGTGATCTCGTTAGTTGGCAATCGCATTTTCCTTTTGCGATCTCGTTAGATGACTTTTTCTTTCGGGATTTCTTTAGTCGGGTTTCCCCTCTTTTTCTTTGCAACCTTCTTTGAATTCATTCGCATTTTCAAGTTTAGAGGTCTTTAATATTCGCCATTTGCATTTTCTTTTTGCGAGCTCTTTAGTTGGCATTCTCATTTTCATCTTCGATTTCCGTAGTAGGCAATCGCATTTTTTTTTGGGGGGGGATGGGGTGTACTTCGTTATTCGACATTCCCAATTTAGTTTGGCAATATCGCTATTATGCCTTAGCATTTTCCTTTTGTGAACTCGTTGGGCGGCTTTTTTTTTTCTTTGGCGATCTGGATAGGTGACATTTTCTTTTTTTCCTCTTGCGATCTCATTAGTCGGTATTCGTATTTTCTTTGGGGAACATTGTTAGTCGGCATATTTTTGTTATCTCGTTAGTCGGGATTTCCTTCTACTTTTTGTGATCTCATTAGTCGGTATTCGCTCTTTTCTTTTGCGAGCTTGTTAGTGGGCATTCTCATTTTCCATTTGCGAACTCTTTAGTGGCATTTTCTTTTATCCTTTTGGATCTCCTTAGTCGGCATTTACTTTATCCATTTGCAATCGCGTTAGTCTGTATATACCTTTTCCATTTGCGATCTCCTTAGTCGGCATTCTCTTTTTTGTTTTGCGATCTCGATAGTCGTCATTTGCATTCTACTTTTTTAACTTTTTTATTCTTCATTTTCCTTTTCCTTTACCCAGCTTCTTAATAGGGTTGCGCATTTTTCGTCTTTGACATCGTTTTCGGCATTTTTGTTTTCGTTGGCGATCTTGTTAGTCAGCATTCGCATTTTCTTTTTCCTTTTTCGTTATTGGTCATTTTCTTTTTCCTTTTGTAAGCTCGTTAGGCGATATTTTATTTTTCATTTTGCGATCGGCATTCACATTTTCCCTTTTGCGATCTCGTTTGTCGGTATTTTCTTTTTTCTTGTGTGATCTCTCTAGAGGCACTTTTTTCTTTTTGCAATCTCATTAGACGTCATTTTCTTTTTTATATTTGCGACCTCTTTACATTGCTTCGTCTTTTACATATTAGAGCTCGTTAGTCGCCATTCACATTATTCTACGCGATATCGTTAGTCTGCATTCGCATTTTCATTTTGCCACTGAGTGGCTCGGCCTTTGATTTTTCATTTTGTCATTTCGTTTGTCCGGGCTTTCTTTTTACCATTTCAGAACTCGTTATTCGGCATTCGCATTTTCCTTTTTTGACCTTGTTACTTGGCATTTTCACTTTCGTCTTGCCATCTTGTTACTCGGCATTCGCACTTTCCTTTTGCGATCTCGTTAGTTGGCATTTTCTTTTTCAACGATCTTTTTAGTCTCTTTTCGTATCTTTCCTTTATAGCAATTCAACCGTGGCCAAAATTCACCATAAAGAATAGGGCGTCCCTAAAAATGAAGACATTCGCTAAATTCATTGATTTAACGTTTCGCTCGCATTCTTTCCTCTCATTTTCCCTAATAACTCGGGGTGGGGGGAATTTAGCGTGTCGTATCAACAAACATGCTGCATCTGATATCGGTAGGATTGCGTGCCCTCCAGGCCCAACTCCCATAGTTGTGTTCTCTTTTAGCACACTGTCTGCCGGATAATCTGTGGGTATATTATATCTATGGTCACCCTTTCTCTACCGAGCTCCTGATATGAAACTTTCCTGTTGATGACCTCGTTGGTTTTTGCTTTAAATTATAAGAAATCCAGCTAACGTTCCCAATTTTAGGTCCCAATTATGCTACCGTTCGATGTTTTGGTATGAAACTTCTATCCTTAATGAATGGCAATAAAATATGCGTACAGTTAATGCTTTAATTATTTTATGGTAATTAATGTATTTTTAATAAATTGAAAACAGGTTTATAGTATATAATGCCCAAGGCATTCAACGTTAAATTAAAAGATTGGTTTCGACTAACTTGGCGCAATATTCATTATAATCCGTAGGCAAAATATTGCCCAATGTTTCCAAACATATATTTTCTGCATATTAAATTTTGTCTAAAGTGCTTCTAATGGCTTATGCTACAGTGTGTGTCCTTAAGTTTGCAGCCCAATGGCTTATAATGGAACGTATGGTAATTTATGTGAACATATCGGAAGATGTCTAAAAAATACAGTTAAACGCTTGGATTGTTAGAAATAACGGTCGGATATTTATGAAAAGGTGTTTGCATACTTTACCTATTCTTTAATGCATAATTGTTTTTTGCCTTTGTATTCTTACTCTTAATTATTCCTTCTTTACTAAAAACTATTGATAACCGAGGGTTTCCATCATTTTTAGTACTCGAACTACAAATTGATCCTTGGTGTTCCGGGTATTTGGCCTTTTTTTATTCCCTTTTGAGGCGGAAATTAGTTCATCAGCTTAGGAAAATGGGAATTACCCTCCCTTGTTTATTCTATTGACCTCTTCGTCTTAGTATTATTTATTGGGGATCTTAGTGTAGGGAAGGCTCCATACTCACTTTAAGGGGTGATTTGGCTTAGATCAAAGTGCTAATTAGAGGGGTAGTGAATACGACTATTGGTACAAAAAAAGAAGTTAAATTCTTTTATCTTATGTTTTTAGGATAATTGGAAAGTACTACGACCTTTCATAAGGGAGACAAAAAAATGACAGTGAAGTTTAATTTACTTATATATGGATACTATTTGAGAGACCAATTTTAATGACATCCTTGTAGCCCCATTATATTTGTATGGAAGACGGTGAGAAGAGTCACCGGCCCAGCACACCAGCCAGTGGGCTTTTGACCCTCGCAAAAGTTAGGAACCTCACGGTATAGACTGCTACTTTGCTAAATTCTGGTAAGATAACGAAAGTGCGCCTTCCAGCATGAACCTTTATGGATAGAAGATCAATTTATAAGGATGGTAAGCTGCTATGTAATAAAGATAAGTAGATATAGGCAGGCCCAATAACGTGTATGCCTGGTAATCACCTATTATTATCATACTTCTCTGCCTGGTTATGCTGTAAGGCACACAATACACCCAGGCAGCATGATTAACAAACTGACCACGGCACCTCAACTAGCTGCAAGCCCTCCAGGGTTGAGAAGATAGAGAAAAAAAGAATGCTGAGAGGGAGTGAAGAGGAAGCGCACCAACAACTTACCCAGGCCACGTGAAAGAGTTCAATTTAATCCAGTGGCGGGGCCTACCTAATTAGCACAGTCTTGGCGAGAATAGTTCATCATGGTACCAAGTGAAGGTAGACAAACTATTGAGGGTCGGGTCGTAGAAAAAAAGTAGTGTTAAGAGCGAGGGGGAAGCGTTCCAATAACTTTCACAAGCCCAGGCAAGACTTTATGTTACCTCAGTGACACGGCTTTACTAATTTGCACTCAAGTCGAAAGGATGTACAACTCGTCCTGATAGCGAGTGTAACAAGCTACGCCGGCTACCTCTCTACGCGGTGAGACCTGAAAATCTAAAAATCCTGGCATGAGAGTCTAAATTAGATTAGTTTGTATAAATACCACCTGCATTTACTAACGTGTTAAAGAAAAAGAGAACTGATGGGTGCTAGGTTGAGAGATTTAATTTGAAGTGGCAAGCCAAAGGAAAAGTGCTCGCTTTATTAGTATGTACATATATGTTTTGGGTTTGTGGCGAGGAACCAGAGTAAAAAATGATTCCCCTTTGTACTCTTTAAAGTAATAGAGTAAGTGAAATGTGAGAAAGGTACGTTTCCCTAGAAGCATTAATAAGAGATTACCTGGAGAAATATATCATGTGCTAGCACTCAACTCTCTTAAACCTGGCATAACAACCTTTGCAATCTAATAAAATCAAGCATGTATGGATATATTTCTTTCCATTTTGGGGGAAAGATTTGCTTCTTACGCGCATTGAAACGTGACGCTAGGAACTCTGGGGAGTTGGAGGCTTCTTGTAGAGGCTCTTTGATCGATGCGGATGTCTTCTGATAGATCCTTGTGCTTTTTTCACCCGTTACATTATATTACGCTATCAATACTAATTTATACTAAAAGTAAATTTCAGTCCTCTGTTCTAACTCTCAAGTCCCAAATGCAAATCAATTTTTACCAATCCAGTTTCAATTTCGTCCTTTGTTTTCTGTTTCCAATCGATAGTTTGGGATTAAGACCAAAGGAAGCGAGTCTTGCCATTCTGCATGGATAAAATATGGTCTCTGGATATTCTATGACGGCGGAGTGCGCATCGTAAGGATGTAGAGATTAGCTATGGATTGGAATAGATTTGGGGCAAAGATTTGAAGATTTGTAATAGAGGCGAGACAGTATATATGGAGGCCAGGTTTTTAACAAAATGGAACAGATTTGGGGAATATTTGAAAGTAGACTCTGATTAGATTCCGAATAGATCAGACACATTCGAAATGTTTGGGTCGAAATGAACATATAAACATTCGGAAAAGATCGATGACGATGGGGGACAGATTCATGAATCGTATCAGATCTAACAAATCTATGACTATCATAAAATATTTTAATTTCTTAAACCTACTTATACACATATCCTACTGGGTCCTTGTGTTAGCCCAGTAGATATACGCTTAAATTGCCGATCATATTTTATCAGTCTTGCACTACGTATGGAGAAAACGCTGAACGCAATATTCTAGATGACCTTTTTCCTAAGAAATTATGCAATAGCCTACAAAACATTTCTTTGCTTTTACAAGGTACATTTCTACTTATGGCACCTAAATTTTTATCACCAGAGTCCCTGGCAAGAGATACTATGCAGCCTAGCATATATCGAGTTGATGATAGATATTTCTTAAACTCCCCTTCATCAACGCCTACTCCTGGTAAAAATGCCTGCAATGAATTTTATCTGCCACCAATCTCCCCAAACAAATAACTTTTCTAAATCTCTGATGATTAGTAGTTCCTTATTTGTGTCAATAACCTAGTAGTTTCGCCATTCAAAATAAGCTAGCTCTTTTAGCATCCTCAGCAAGAATCAAAACTGTTCTGCAATCGTTTTCAGGGGAATTACATAAAATATAAACCAAATTTTTGAACCTGGGACAGATCCCTGCCTCAAAACACTAAAATCCGGTTCCCAGCAAGACTTAAGGACGTTTAAACTCACTGCTTTATGTTTCTTAGTCATTCACCAAACCAACTAAAATTACCAGCAGAAAACTCTCTTTCTTCTGTTAATTCGTCATTTTGCCGTAATGCACTTTAACGAAGGCCTTAGTAAAACCCAAGTAAACCACATCATTATAATCTTCTTATCCAAGTTACCAATTGCATTTGAGGAAAGATAAAAATGATAAACATTATTTACCTTGAAGAGAACCATGTGATTTTTCAAGCAAACGACTGCTCCGTGATATCAAAGAACCTGGAGTTAAAGATTTATCCAAAATCTTACAAACAATAGAGATAAGACAAACAGAGTGATAATAGTTCACATCACGTCTGTTATCTTTCTCCAAAATGTGATCCGCATTAGGCAACTTGCAATCATATGGTTCTTCACAAAATCAAACTCATTGTTATTATAGCTAAATTAAATATCAAGTGTTTCATGTAAAATTCCAACATATATATATATATATATATATATATATATATATATATATATATATATATATATATATTGTAAATAGCATAATTTTTTCAGAGCTTTATAAAAATTTATGGGTAAATTCATTTTACTCTTCACTTGTTGGCTATAATCTATTTTGATCATCTCTAATGATTCTAGATTTGCGAAGCACATCTTTCCGATTACTATTATCTTTATACGAGCCTTACTAGTCTATTTAACTCCAATTTCATTTCTGCTGTCTCTGTTCCATCATCTGGATTTTCTTTGTTTTGAATTCCTAATTTCTTTTAGAATTATGCATCCTCCGTGAATAACTTATCGAAAGTTAGACCTCACACATATCAAATGTTTCATATCATAAAACATTTCTTTCCCCCCCCCCACAGGTTAACCTGCTGCAGGTTTACGTGAATTTAGTCAAATTTACATTTAAAAATTTAAAATAATTTCACCTTTATCTTTGGGTGAGTACAAAAAACAAAACAAAATCTCAGCAAGTTATATGATCGATTGAACCTGAATTACTCCAATATCAATTTCTATTTTATCACGACAGAGTGTAAGATCCAAAATCGCTTCACCACAATCTTAATCCTACACACACTAGAAGGAGGAAATTATTCATTAAAAATCAAGCACTAAAAAGCCTTGAACTTCTATCATTCCTTTCTATAACTTTGGTTAGATCGTCTATAATACGCTCCAACCCATAATAAACTTCCCATCTCATTTACTGTATTATATCCACCCAAATCAACCTCTTCCACTTATCCTCTCTTTAAATAATTTAATAACAGTTTCTTTGTAAAAATGTTGCACCAGAAAGTTTTACATAGCCACATAACAAAACTAGACTTTGGATTGCCACACACGTGGCGACTTATGTCTGTGAAGTTAGTCGTCAGTTCGGCTGCTAAAAAATTGGGTTGCCACTAACATTTTCTTAAATAAATGCATTTATTTATTTCATATTTTTTAATTCAACTGATTAAATCTCTCATAGCTTAAAGTCTTACCTAAATTAATTGAATACAACTATCTTTTAAATCTACATTCTAAAACTAATAGCGAATTTTAAAATAAAAATCCAATTTTTCTGGGCACTGCTGATTATATTTAGCTTAGGCCAAAAACCAGCATTGGGTCTAAGAGTGTAGATTGGATTTGTTTTTTTAAGTGTGAACTCTAGATTCACTATTTAAAATAGAGCCAATAATCGAAGAAATAACAGTAGTATGTAGAAATATCTCAGAGACAGTCTACCTCCGTCAACGCCACTGTCATTAGAATATTTCAGCAATAGCGGAGGGAATTCCAATTTTTACTCAGAATCATCAATAGGCCAAATTATGTAAGACTATATAATTCCTTAACCATGGAAACCTACTCGTTCCATTAGGAGTCAGCTAGGCTGAGAAATACCAACCCAACGTTGATATGTGGTAGGGGGTTAGATTTTTAACAAGGAAACTCCACGTGGTGGAATATCTTCCCTTGTCCAAGACTAAGTATACATTATAGAAGTTATGGTTAAACCATTTTCTAGTTAGAAAAAAAACAATAAGTCTCTATTACTGTCCTATAAGGCTGTAATGTTTGCCACTACAAATATATATTTTGATTTCACAGAGCAACAATTAATACAGGTTGCGATGGATAATTTGGGGCTGTTGGTGACTCTAAATTCCGATCATGCGTTTTGCTTGGCGTCGGATCTCTCTTCTTCCTATCATAGAAACCTCAGTTGTGAATCGTCGGTGAAATAAGCAATACCATGATTGAATTAATTCCTTACAAAGGCAAAAGCTGTTCTGCTTGGTATTCACGCTGGCTACTCCAATGAGAAGAGGTACGCGTGCAGGGTGGTCAATCAAGCGACAGGGCAGAAGATGAGGAAAAAGCTGGCTGAGTCAGAGGTGGTTACAAGGGTTACGGTGCCTCAGAAACTTCATTCTAAGTGTTCTGATTCGAAGAAAAATACGAATTTATCGTGAACTCAAATAGAATGGGGCTCTGCTGGAATGCCATACATGTGGCAGTAGGGCATTGACCATGCCCCACGAGCTTTGGCTGTCACAATTCTTTTGAGCACATCACTCCGAACGACTTTCAAGACTCGAAGCCCCCGGAGGAGTGTGGTGTGTCGCTTTGTGGGGTGACAATTATAAAATCAACTTTTGTCAATTCCTTTACTGAATGGTTCTGTGTTTGGATGGGAGCAATTCATATCTACCTTTATTTTTGTGATTGCTCTTCATTTAATTTTGAAAAATCTACGTTTAATAAAAACAACTAATAAATTGTTCTCTGAAGACAACATTTACTAATTTTAGTTCCTCTGCAAATCCCAATGATCATAAAACATATACTCGTAATAATAAAATTCAAATCTGCTATTAGTTTTCCATTTGCTCAACATTTAGATAGCTTTAAAAATATACTTTTGAAAAAACTCATTAATTGTTATAGGAAAAAAACATTTGGTGATTTTAGCTTCTCAAAATGGCTGTTAATAATAGGTATTTAGTTTCTCTGCATAAAACATCTCTAATTAATCGTAAGACATATCCAAGTAATCATAAAAAAATATCCTTGTAATCATACAATATTAGAAAGTAATGACATCTATAAAAAATAAACTAAACAAATTTCATAAAGTATTGCTTTTATTCGTTCTTGGACATCAGCCGCCGAAATGCTTCTTGGCCTATGATATAGCCCTCACTTTTCTCATATGTATAATATACCTTGCTTGCTGCCTATGTGACTTGATTAACTCATCCTTCTATTGACTAAGCAGAACAGGGCCCCGGTAAAACTTGCATAGGTTTGTAAAAGAACTTATTTACTTCCGTTGTAGTCAGTTTACATGTCAAAAGGCGTTAGAATACTCCGTTAGACCAGTCTGTCACATCCAACAAGAAAGAAACATGTGGTTAATGGAAAGTATTTTCTATGGGACGTATAAAAAGACTTACAAGTGTGTGATGGTCTTCAACCTCATGTGAACAAGGTTTTGGACAGCAACTCTCCTCTTTAATCGTAATCTGAGCACAGGATTGTTTGGATTCTCATTTTACATAAATAGTACCATGCTGAGCGCTTGATGGTTGGCAAAACAGCATCTACTACAGTCTTCTTTTGCAGCTTAAGCAGCGGCTCTGAAACAAGATGTGCCCCGGCCATTCAACAACAGGAATGTTTTACTTTGATGTTGAAACAACATATGTAGTACCCACCAATAATGCATTCGGCTAGTAGTCTTAATTCGTTGATGGTTCTGACTTTAAGGTCAGGTTTTGAAACCCATATGCAATAAAGCTTGTTTGCTGTTGTTAACAACCTAGAAAGGCTCACTAGACCATTTTCAGGAAGGACTAGATCTGTGAAAATTTCTCCTGTCCTTATGGTCAGTGTGATCCTATACCCGGATGCTTGATCAGTAGAGAGATCATTTACGACATTGTCACTCAGTGAGGTAAGAGGCTCTCCAATTATGAGTTTAAAAAATGAAGGATAGATTTCAAGATCGGTTGCAGTGTATAATATATTGTCAATATTTCCTGTCCACTTTTTGTTAAACAATGTCATCCAATCCAGTGTCGCAAGGATAACTCATTTTTCAAGTAGCACAAACAAACCAGATCAGTTTACCTCAAAGTTTGACTTCAACCCAAAGCATGTAACTACCCCCCAGCTAGTAGTAACGTTTGTACAATCACCTCTATTAGCCTGCAGCCTTTGATCAATGCCTTTTTTCTTCATGAAATCTACTAGATTATCAACAATAACTTTAGCAGGTTTTTTACTCCTACAGCCTTTCTCCGGAGTGAAGGGTTCTAGATATCTTCCACCTGGCTCATTGCACACAGAAAAATGCTCTTCTTTGTTGATTTTGGGGAACTGAAGATGTGAATTGTCTACTTTAAGCATAACCTGAGTTGTTTCTTTACAGTCGTAAATGATGAAGTCAATTTCTCCCTTATTACAAAGTCTATCAAAATCCTGCTCCATGGATCTCATAACTTTTGAGGGCCCCCTTGACTTTATAGAGAGCAGTTAAAAGTTTCTTGTCCTCTTCAATGATCACGCCGGCATTCGTAAAGGCAGCAATGTTGATGGCAGCTGTGGCATGAAAGCCAACACCATATCTGATGCACTGCATAAGAACATTAAGTATTTCTAATGTGTTCTACTGTGGCTTTTTAATGAAAGTTTAAGAAGTGCTTAGTAATTTTAATGTCACTTCATAACTACCATGGGGGCAGAGAAATGCATTGAAACATTGGCCTGTTTACATGTGTGCTTATATTCAGCAAATCTTTTTCTTTCAACTTATTGACGCTTCTGGTTTTCGAATTGTATGTTTTGGTAAGGATGACCTGGCAAGCCAACCTGAGGTAGTCCAATGGAACCAAACTTTTGTCTCTAACCTTTAAAGAAAGTAAGTTCCTTATAATGGCTCTTCATCTCTCAAATGTATCTACAATTAATGTTTCGTCTTTGCAACTAGGCAGCCAAATTTACAGCAAAAACAATTTACACTCATAACTGAGGCTTTCAAAAGGCTTGTCAAGTTTTGCAATGAAAGCCTCTTTGACATGTACATGTCATTTCCCAAGACATAAGTGTTTGGCCTGCTCTCAGTTTGGAAGTTTCTCACATTCTTACAACATTGTTCTCTGAGCACTATTGCATATTTCAGAACGTCACGCAGATTCAGGAGTTCAGAGGGCAACACCTCTACCATTTCCACTTAATTTGCTCATATGTGTAAATGTCCTCGGTCTTGTCCTCATTTTAAAAGCCATTGTAGCTCAATTTTCTCTGGTTAAGGTGGTAGCACCGATGGCCAAGTAATCTTAATCGCACTGATGAATATGTTACTATCTGGGAAACAAGAAAAAAACAGTGAATTAGATATAATTATTAACATATTAATTGTCATTTAATTCTCCCAACGATTCAAAGAGTCAAATCTCAAGCCCAGCTTATTACGAAGCAGAACTAAATTATATTAAAAAAAATCACAAGAGGAAAAGTCCCTCCAATGAACTGCGGCTTTTTGTGATAAGACGATAAATGGTTATTGCACTGATGGTTCCCCATGGTTTAAATCACTTACAAGTGCCTTTGAATGTTTAAATAAGGCTTCTACCACTAGATGGCACCACCCAACGCCAAATTCGATGGCAGATTTTAAATCTCCAGGGTGAATAGCCATATTTTCCATGGTCATATGGGTCATTTCATGTCTCTAAATGGCTAAATTTGAACTTTACTCCTTTTGAAAAAAGCGACGCCATGACTTGGCGCTCTGCCGCAAGTAAAAATATCTTTAGGATTGATAAGTCATGCTGCACTTTTTTAGCACCCTTTATTTATGGAATTTGAAAGTTTAAAAAATTGACACACCTTACTGGAGTATTACGTGTGAGGCGTGGTTTAATAAGAGATCAACAATTCCCTATTTACCATTAAGGTGGAGCTTAGGGCCAGGATTACCACAGTTTTCCCCCAGTTAAACAGGAGGACAAGTCTTTAACATGTAATTTTAAAAAATACATGTTTCTAAATTAACTTTTTTTTCTTTTAGGTTGAAGCTAGGCAAAATATTACCCTTGGCACTCTGTAATTGTGAATGTTGATAGAACATCATAAGTTGTCAATTCCTGGGCAATTTCAATAAGACTATGTTAATGATGTTGGAAAAAGTGTCAGAATATTCTCTATCTCATAATGTTAAAGAAATTGTACTTGATAAAAAAATCTGCATTCGGATCTGGATTCGCCCTTTAATCTACTCAACTCTTCCCCTTGCTGAAGCCCCTCCCCCTCCCAAACTGAATTGAAATTGCTGGAAAACTATTTGAGTTATCTTGCAAAGAGACAGACATATAACCTACGTCCAATTCTGTTGGTAGAGTTGAAAGGCTCATAATATTACCATTTGCTTCAAACTTATTGAAACTAAAAATATTTTTTTAGAAGAATATTATTTAATTAGCTTTTAAATGTACAACCATTCAATAAATTGCCTTTCAAAGATAAAAGGACCTAATTTAAATTTTAGTGTATATTTAATATCGTGTAAGAGTTGTCCAGTTATATTCTTGAGGGTTAAAGTGGGAATCTATGAAACGGTTCTATGAAAATCAAAGAAGTATAGGTGTAAGAAATAATGCTGCAAATTCTTTTAAACATATACTTGAATTTAATCATAAAATAGACCAATGATCCTAAATCACTATATAAGCGTTATGATTACCTACCCAAGCGTATTTTTTAATCAATATTAAGTAAAGAATTACCAAATTATAATATGTCGGATGGAACATTTATTTCAATAATTTTCTTCAAAAACTGATTAGTCTCTAAACTAGCAAGCAAAGGTTGTGAGAGATTTGTGACCCTTAATCCCCCCCCCTTCTTTGTTTACAACTTTATCTCATTCCTTTGATTTTATCTTTTCCTTTCCCTCGTTTTCTTTTCTCTAGCAATTTTTAGTATATATGTATATCAGTTGGGTATAATAAAACTTTTCAGAATTCCGAGTTAAACATCTTATGGATATTATTTTTTTTAGAAGTCATATTTTGTATACATTAACTCACGTGCGTGTTTTATAATCGATGCCAATTTCAATGATCTTGCTGCTATAGTTGTGTCACAGTGAAAAATTAAAATTTTCTAGAAAAAAATATCGTGTCGGCTTTGCGTCCGTCAGGAATAGTGAATGTTGACATACGATCAAAATGAATATTAAAACATAAAAAAAACTCGTATCGGTAAAAATCCAAATTGAAATAACTTCATTTAATCAAATAATCCTTGTGATCAAGTCCCGTGTTGTC
This sequence comes from Ceratothoa steindachneri, assembly GCA_963969495.1. NCBI lineage: Eukaryota > Metazoa > Arthropoda > Malacostraca > Isopoda > Cymothoidae > Ceratothoa > Ceratothoa steindachneri. The sequence goes on from OZ018330.1 coordinate 6,571,188, forward strand.
ATAATTTCCTCAATTTTATTTTTCCTGAAGAAATGCACCTTTGGATATCATTAAATGTTATCTTTCCCACACTCTACGATTTTTCCAGAAATTTCATTTTCATTATTTCTTTAACTGCACTAAACATTACATTTAAAAGATTCGAATCGTTTATGAATTCATCTTACGGTAGCATACGCCTATCCCTTAACGACGCAAAACCGGCACATTCCTGTTTGATACACAATGAAATTTTTTTCAGTCTGATAAAAATATAAAAGTCAGAAAAAAGAAATTTGCAGTAATCATTAATAATACATCCTTCAATGTGTGCCAAATAGCACATGTAATAGATCTGAAATTTTTAAGTTGTTTAAAATTTAGTTTAGTCAAATTCCGAGCAGCAAACATGCCTAGGGGAGCCGCTACACCTTGGCATATCCAGGAGCTAGTTTTCCTGCTACGTGAAGAGGATCATTTTTCCATCAGAGTCATAGATGAAAGGGCTAAACGGCCCAAAAGTTAGTACATAATATTAAATTACGTAGCGACACCGCAGGTACATGTAACAGTGGAGTTTCTACTGATACTCCTAGGAAAACCTCGAAAAAGATGACCAAACATCGTCTGTATCTCAAAAAAGGAGCTCTACAATAAAGCAACCAGGATTCCTTGAAAAGTAAATGAAACTCTTTATGAGCATTAGTGTTTCAGTGAAATCTCGCACACCAGCAGACAAGACTTTGATAAGCCCAGAAAATCAAGAAAACTACATTATTCTTCACCACTAAACACGTTATATGGGCAGAAGAACAATGGTCCAAAGTACAATTCAGCGATTAATCGAAGTACAATATGTTTATTACTGATGGCAGGAAGTTTATCCTTCGAAGACTTAGCAAATTATTATCCGTGAACTGTGTAAAGGGCAGCGTCAAGTTAGATGGAGAAAGCGTTATTGTGTTGGGCAGAATTTAGGCGAAAAGTACTGGCCTAAAGAACTTCTGCAGCACATGATGTGCTCCATACGAGAGTCACTTCTGCTCAATCTGGCATTTTTTTATGTAGGATAGTGCACCTTGTCATACGGCAAAATTGGTCAAGAATTTCCTGGATCAGGAGGAATTGAGTGTCATGGAACGGGCTGCTCAGAGCCAGGGCCGCGATCCGATTGAGAATGTGTGGAAGACGCTACTAAGAGAGAAAAGTAAGGAGAGAAACCCAAGCACCGTCGAAGAACTTTGTGAAATATTACAAGAGGAATGGAGAAAAATAACACCCCTTAAGGCAGAGCTACCGAAAGCTGTGTATGTCGACTTACATATCCCAAGTTTTTATTTATATAACGAAGTATGTTCGTTGCAGCTTTGTGATACAATTCATTTTGGTCAACAGGTGTATTTACTCAGGTGCTTCGTAGACTTTCGTCTTTGGAAAAATCTATTCTGAGACGCAAAATGTTTGTTTATGCGCTGTCTTATTGACACAGGTATCTCTAACCTTTCGCACGTTCGTAAATTCGTGTGCCCCGCACGCAGTTCCAACGGTCACTTGCCTTCTATATATATACTTTAACAAATATACGAGTATTTACATTCCTTATTTTTGTATTCAAATTAATAGATGCAGATTAATCTAAACATTCTCATTTCCTCATTATAATTTTAGACATATTATTTTTTATGTGTGGAGTATGCTGGGATTTAATAAGACCACCGCGCGTCCATTTTGTGGAGGTTTTCACTGGGCCTATTGAATCCTGCAATTTTTGTGCCAGTAGCCTACCTATTACATAATCCAATCACCACAGCATTCATATCAAAATATAGTTCTGGAATTAACTGATGTGAAACTTCACAAGACCTGCGCCGTGTTTTGTAGCAAAAACAGTAATAATGGTCTTTTTAGGCATTCTAATCATCATTTAGGGCTTCGGCTAGGCGCGAAAAGAACTTATTTTTAAGATACTAGCACTCTGAGTACGACTCTATTCGCAACGATACTATCTTAAATAAACAACTGTTTTCCTCGCGAAAACGAAGCCGTAAAGGATGTCTAAATTATCAACACGCACTATTTGTCCTGTTTTTATGTACTTACTATTTATTTATATATTTTTCGTATATGCGTTTAGGTAATACTTCGGTTCAGAGGCGCTATTTCTGGGCTACAATTAATGCGATCGCTATGCACATTTATCGAAATAATAAAGACGATAACGCCACCTACTTTGGGCTATGTCCGCAAACAAGTAATTCTTTTTAGTTAATTTAGTTACAATTGTAGGAGGTTGCCCCCCCCCGGGCTAGTTTAAAAAGATTCTCAATATTCCTAATTCGAAAGGTTAACACCAGATATGAATGCCAAAGGCGATTGCTAAATTTTAACTGCACTATTGCCGTCTTAAATTGCCTAATAATTAATCACTTCACGACAAAAGCTAAACCATCTCCACCTTTCACTATTATAATCGAGCGGCGCTTTTTCACCACTCCTGTTGCACAGGGTGTATTAAGTCAAACACACCGAGATCGCAACGCTCTTTTAACTGTTTGCTTCCAGGGTTGACAATGTTTGAAATAAGGTAGAACTAAGGGTTGAAGGCGTGTGAAGAACATGTTTTTTTCACCCAGAGAATTCAAGGGTCCCGTATGTAACTATCAGTATGAAGACTTTCAGGTATAATATCTTGAAAATATGGCGTTTCCGCGCCAAACTGACACCATATCTGCCGATTAGAATACTTGTATAACACTAAAAATACGGCGTAGATCTTCTGAAGTTTCACTTTAACTGATTCTGCCAAATAGAATCTTAAAACCTTAACTTTACTCGTAAATTCACACCATGGTAATCATTTAAGAATTGCTCATTGCATTAGATTCTCGAAAAGTTACTTTCAACTTGAGGAGAAAATATTAGATTTTTATTGCATTATTTTTGAAATATGTCGATGCTTAAGTAAAATAATCAAGTTAGGAAGTAATTTTAGCATTTTCAAATAGCCAGGAAGAATTTGGGTAACATAACGGGTGTCTCCCGTTATATTAGGTCGTAATTATTAAATTAGACTCCATACCATTAGTATTATTGATTCATTCATCTGTAATTGGAAGTTTATTTGGGATGGCATTTACATTGATTAGCAAAAGCTTCTCGAAGAATCTTGAACACTGCATATCGTCAGCTTAAATTGGGTTCTGAACAATGGGTTGCAGTGTAAGGCAGGGGCTGTGAATTCACCCGAAATAGGGATTCGTTATGCGACCTACCAAATCTGATGATGCTCTGCTTCGCAGTAATGAGAAGTGGCGTTTGTAGTCGGCTATGCCATAGATGTCTAATTTCTCATGAATATTTAAGAGAAGAATGCCTAAGTGTGATGGAATGCACTATTAAGGGAAACAGTCATTTAGACAATGAAGAATAAAAGATGAAATCGTAAAAGTTTTCAAGATCAAATGGTGAAGGTTACTGTATTTATGAAGATGTATTTACCAGTAAAGGTACCAATTTGAAGTCTTTACCGATGATTGTTTTAGGAGAAATGCTTTAGTAAATGCCTTAGTAAAGGAATGTGAAATAAAAGATACCCAAAACAGTATTTGTCAAGATACCGAATGAAGTAGCATTCGTGAATGTGCCTCTATAACGTTTGGCAAAGCAACATTGCAGAAAAGCAATACACACAGTAGAGAAAGGGTAGAAGTGATGAAGCTGAAATTCTTTGGCTTACCGATGTCAAAAAGTTTTGTTTATATGTGTGCAACCAAGCGTAAAGAAAAACTAATTCAATTGAAAGGTTCAAACTACCCTTTAAGAGTAAAGCTAGATTGCAGGGCCAGAGACAATGGAGCAGGTGAGGTGTGAAGAGAGCTTTTTCCAAGGTGTTTGTCTAAAGAAAAAAGTCAATTCTCCATCCAGAAATCATAGGGAAATTGCCTCCCATACGCGGAATGAAGGGAGTCATTCGTGTTATTGAAAATATAAGGTTCGGAAAATTGTATGCCACTAGGCTTTTATTGCTTTTGCAATGATGCATCTCAGAAACTAAGGAGGGAATTGATTACTCGAGGAGAATTTTGAAGACTTGGAAAGTAAGCTCTATTCTGGGTAATTACAAGGAAAAAGATTAAATCTTTTGTTTTGTTAACATAAACAGTAAATTAGCAATAAAACAATATTAATAGAAGATACAAAAGAAAATGGTAACATAAAATATGAAATTTAATCAATAATAAAGATGAATATAGTATAATTTCACTGAATATATTGCTTTACTTTAGGCATTGTGAAAACAATGTAACTAAATAATAATTTATAACAATCCTTTCACAGATATTGATAAGGTGCAGAGTGAAATAAATGTTATTTAAGTGGAGAGTTGCAGATCTATATAGAAGTAAGTTTCTTTGTGTTTTCGCTCCTTGATGAGATAAGCGAACAACGGTTAACAACCCCCATGATCTTGAATTTCAGGAAAAATGGAGATGTCTTACGAGGCAGGCGTTACTTTTTGTCTTCTAGACGAGTGAAGGAAGTGGATTAGAGAATGGAAAAAAATGACTCTCGCTTAACATAGGCTAGTTTTATTCTCCTCGAGAGTCTGAAGTGTGCTCAGCCCAGAGAGAAATGTGTTCTCAGGTAACGTTGATTTCTACGAAAATATAAAAAGAGATGGAAACACTTTTGTTATGCGAAACACAGAGGAGGTTACCTTCTCTTTTTTCCCAGCGATCCCCACTTGCAACAAAACGTACAAACCACTCTTTATACGAATATAATGATCAATGCCTCGAAAGAGAAAAGGAATTATTTGACTTCTTCCATTAGTTAGAAGAAATCGTTAGAAAATCAATGTAGTCATGAAAAAAGGTGGGTTAAGAAATTAAATTGAGACAGAATAAAAGAAAGAGAAAAAACATACCCGCCAATTAAATATTGCCAAGAACGTTAGAGTAAACAAATGATTTGAGTATTAATTCTATTTCAACCTCATTCTCCAAGTTATTTTAAAATATAGAAGCCTTCAAAAATACAAACTGAGATCCCGTTTAAAGTATACTCCAGGATTAAACACGAACTATGTACTCACAAAGGAAGAGATGCACACTCGATATATAGGAAACGACGAGAAGCAAAAAGATGTCAGAATGCTTATAGAAATCTGTGTTTGTAATAAGTACAAACATAACATAGGATTTGAAATATAAATCACCTTAGAAACAATCTATACAAAGCATTAAATGATTTCAAAATCGATAATTTAAAACAGCATACAATATACGAAAGAAGAAGGCCGAGACAGAACTTTGGGCAGTATCTGAATGATGGGAGATTTTTTGGCAAAGGATTGCCGCTTCCATTATTTTCTTCAACGTAATCTACTTCCAATCTTGTGTAATGTAAGCTGGGGCAAAAATCTGCCTTATTAGCTAGTTCATCGAAAGAATGTGATAGTAATGTTCTTCTAGCGGATGAACATATTTATTCTGGAAGAGAATAAAGTTGCAGCCGCTAAAATAAGAAATATAAAAGGAACAGAAAATGACAGTCATGGGTATGAAATTGGAAGCAAGGATCTGGAAAACAACGCATGATCTCTAGTGAATTGTGTAGTCATAGCACAAGACTTAATTGATCGTTTTCCTTTGTAACATTTGCCCCATCTGCTATAAATTATCTGCTTCTAAACTTTACAGTTCGAATATAAAAAATATAGAGCTTTACTAAAATAAAGAACCTATCAACAGTGATTGGAGAACGCTAAGTATCACTAAATGATTCTATCGTAATCCAGAGGGATTCGGCTGGATGTTATTTTCAGATTAATGTAAAATTTTATATCGATTCTCCCCTTAAACATTAAATTTGGGTTCAAGTTCGAAATTATCCAAACACCTCAAAGCTTTAACAAAACAAATACATGAGCGCGCGCTTACAAGGACTTGTTTTCTGAGCCGATTTTCTGACATAGAAATAAATTTAAACCAATTTCCTCCTTCTATTCTTTCATGGGGATTTAAAAGTTTGAAAACCCGATCTGAGACAAGTGCTCGCTTTATAGATCAGGGAAAAAAGCCTGAACTATATCTGATTAAAGCGATCCTTTCAACTTACTTATATCTAAGTGGATTTTCTATTAAAAATGCCAAAAAATCAAATTTGATATGTGCCACATTATGATTTTATATTTGTTTCTTAGAATAACGAGGAGTAACAAGGAGTACCAAGGAAAGAAAGTACCCTAGAAGACCTTACGATCCGTTCAATGAGGGTACCTTTGGATTACCAGTCGAGCGGGCACATCTCTGCTAAAATGCTTTACATCCTTAAAAAGCCCTTTTCAAGACCCTGTCTAGTCTTGACTTGAAGTGGTCAACAAATTCACTGTTGACAACTTCCACTGTAAGTGCGTTCCAACTACCGCAGATACTGTACGTGAAAAATTTCCACACAGATCGCGGTTGTAACGCTTCAGTTCAAGTTTAAAGCCGTAATTTCTTGTTCTGCTCGCAACAAGTGTGAAAATATTTCTGTATTTAACATGGTCGAACCCTCGAAGTATTTTGAAAACTTCGATGAGCTGACCACGCATTCTACGGGTTTCCAACGAGAACAGATCTAATTCCCTTAATCTATCTTGATAACTTTTATGTCTGATAGAGGGAATCAGTTTATTTGCCATGGCTTGCACGCGTTCCAATCTTTGCAACCATGTCACCGTCCATGTCGTTGACGTAGATGATGAATAGTAGTGGTCCCAGGACAGAACCTTGAGGCACCCGGCTAGTAACGGGCACTCACTCAGAAGCCTGTTCATTCACCACCACCCGTTGCCGTCTACTACTTAGCCAGTTCTCTATCCAGCCAGCTACTTTTCTGTCTATGCCCAGTGCTCGCACTTTCTGAAAAAGGTGGCGGTGTGGTGCCTTATCAACGGCTTTCTGAAAGTCTAAGTAGACCACATCCACCGCCTTGTCCCGATCGTGCTCACTGAAGACCAAGTGGAAGAATTCCACAAGGTTCGTCAGGCATCACCGTTGCCTTCGGAAGCCGTGCTGGGAACTCCTCAGTAGCAGTTTTGATTCTAAATACGACGTCATTTTGTCCACCATGATGCTTTCCATGAGCTTACCGACTATCAAAGTCAGCCTGATAGGTCGGTAGTTCGACGGTTGGCTACAGTCTCCTTTCTTGAAGATAAGAGTCGCTTTCGCTTCACGCCAGTCTCTAGGAACGCATTCGGTTCAGATTGAAATGTGGAAGATTGCGTTCAGGTGTCGTGGCAATTGATCGCGCACTTCTTTCAACACTTTAGGCAGAAAGCCATCCGGGCCAGGTGACTTAGTCGTCATTAGGTCAGTGATCTTATTTTCTATTTCTCCTCTTCGGTGAAGTCCATATCCTCCCACTTTTCCCCCGAGTAGAAACTCGTTGGCTCGGGGATGGGACCACACTCTTCAGTAAACACTAAAGAGAAGTAGTCGTTGAGGAGGTAAGCATTTTCTGCATCTGAGTGCTTTAATGTCCCATCCTCATTCGTCAAAGGGCCAATCGTTTGACGGATTGGTTTACGGCTGTTTACATATTCAAAGAACTCCTTGGGATTCTCTTTACAAAGTATCGCCACTCAGAGTTCCTCAGACCGCTTAGCCACCCTTATGCTGAACTTCACTCTCCTCGATAGCCTCTGGTATTCGACAAAGTCACCCGAGATCTTCGATTGCCGGTACACATTTCTCTTCTCCCTAAGCAGTTGGCGGATTTCTAGATTAAACCACTTTGGTTGAACAGAAGACCGACGGGGGCATTTCAGAGGGATGAAACGCGATTGAAGACTCAGGAATATGGTTTTGAAACTGTTCCACGAGTCTTCAAAATCATCGTACACATCTAGCCTCGCGTCAGTCAGTCCAGCACCAAAACCTGCAAAGTCTGCTTTTCTCAAATCAAGTTTCCTCGATTTACTAGTTGCAGGCACTGCCTTGTGGACTTTGACTACAAATCTAATTAGTCGGTGGTCACTGCCACCGAGCTTTTCGCCAACAGAGAGGTCCTCAACGATGTCATCTTCAGAGGTGAAAACTAAGGCGAGGATATTTTCTCCTCTCGTTGGCTCTCTCACCCATTGAGTCAGGAACTCGTTGTTCGCGAACTCCAGGAGTAGTGCGTTCTCGCCACAGAGTTCTCTCGTTTCCCAGTCAACATGGGTATTGAAGTCACCCATGGTGATAAACACTCTGTCGTTTACAAGTTCGCCCAACAGCTGTTACAGACTCCTGTCCTGTTCTAAGAGTGGGGCAGGGGGTCTGTAAAGAACCAGGATCCTGTATCTAACAGGACCTATCTCTAGGTCAACACCTAGTAGTTCATGGTTGGATACAATGTTGCATTCCGTCAAGTTGAGAGTATTCTTGACATACAACATCACACCGCTACCCTCTCTGACTGGCCAATATTTCAGGAAGAGCTGGTAACCGGGAATCGTGAATTCACCTTCAAAATGTCGGCTTGAGGTTTTTACCCACGACTCTGTTATGGCTACCATTTCAGGCTTTTCAGCCGCTACAAGGCCAAAAAGTTCAAGAAACTTGTTCCTGATCAACCTCGCATTAAACAGAAGAACTTTGAGGGAGTCCCCGACTGTAGGACTCCCTACGCTCTTCCTTTTCCCGGCTTGTTTGTTGGCGAGGAAGCACCCCTCTTTGCGACCTATGAGAAGGTCATTCCTTTTTGGAATGACACGGGTGTACTGGAGTATGTCCGCCCTCACTCTGGGCTGGATACTCCTTTGGGTCCTCTCTACGCCATCCTGGATCATGTTTGTCAGAAAGGCCTTTCCTTCAAAGGAAATATGTACCTCATTCCTTTGGTAAATATCATTTCTACCATAAAAGGTGCGGTATGGGTCCACAAAAAAGCCCCCCTCTGCCGTAAGAGTGTAGTAAAAGGGAATTTTCAGTATTTATTTCTAAAAAAAATAAAACCAAAAATGCATCACCAAAAGAATGTGAAAGACGAAATTGCAAAGTTAAGGGGAACTGAGAATTTGTGAACGGTACCTACAATGAGTAGAGTATGTGAAGTACCACAACCGGGTATGTTGCACAACACTTGAGAATCAACAAGTGGTCAGAATCGAAACGATGACTTTTTGTGAAGTCACTTATTTTCAGTCGTCCTTTAGGGCCAATAGTTAAAAGGACTTTAAATCCTTAACCAAACAAGTTATACTCTGTAGTCAAATTTAAATAATGTTTGCTGAGCAAAGGTTTCCAAATATAACCTTTCACCTTTAAACCTTCATTAGTCAAACGCAGAACGCCTCTCTTTTCATCATAGCATCTTCAGTAACGTTTGACAGAGAAAATCTAAGGTTTTCGCATTTGTTTTAAAAAAATTATCTATAAGTATTAACTACGTATGAGTTAAGGTTACGTAAAGTCAAATGAATAAAACGAAAGTTATCAGCAGATAAGCAATTTACCCCAAAATTAGTATCCAAAATCATCCGAATGACAAGGAAAAGAATTTTAGGTGAATATAAAGATTAAATTATCAGCAAGAAACATTTGTATAAGTAATTAGTATTTATGGAAAGGCCATTATTCTTGATGACCCTTTGACATTTGCCGTAAGTACGAACCCAACTTTTGACATTATTACTCTGTAATCTTGCTTCATTCATCTTGAATAACTTTGGAGAGTTCTTGAAGTGTTTACGGATTCAGGGGTTTATACCTCTATCCAAGTTTCTTACAAGCTCTTTAATGGCATTCAATTCAAAACTCTGTGTAGACCAGAAGGCAAAAGTGATGTGCTCGTCATCCAGGAAGGTCTTCACCGACTTGGTCGTGTGGTGAAGAGCGTTTTCCTGCATAAAAGATGGTCTTTGGAAACTCGTAGCCCCACAAGTGTCCCATTGCATTCTACCGCAACCATGCCACAGAAAATGATACTTCCTCTGCCAAACTCCACAAGTGTTTTGATTTATTCACAGAAACTCTTACGCCTGCGCTCCGACGAATAAACCTCCTACCATCGGATAGCAACAAACTGAACTTAAATTAAACAATGAGGTAGAATTGACTCTAGTGACTATCCTTCCATGTAACGTGCTCATTGGCGAAAAAGAAAGACGGCCATTGGTTTTTGGATTGCTCAAGTATTTGACCGCGGATGTGCGAGCATGAATATTACTTTCCTCCAGCGGATGTACAAATCAACCTAAATATATTCTAGCCAAATTCTGCTAATCTCTCGTGAAACTTGTTTTACCAGCCTTACATAAACCTCGTTTGTCATAGGTTGGCAGAATATGTATTATGGACTACATTTTTGGAGCGCATGACACTCTCTGAAATGGTTTCATTTAAACGACCATCTTGGTGGCGCAGCTTTAAGATCAATTCGCGGACAGAGGTAGGCGTGACAGTTTTCTTAAGCATGATACCTGGACGCCAATTGTCAACGGAACGAGCTCACGTGGACACGATTGATTAAAATTAGTTTCTTTGCAAACATTCTGATTTTCTATAGAAGAAACATAAGCGTTCGGATCATATGAAACACTTAATTTATCTAGTACATATATTGTGTTTTATTCATCCCAATTGATATAACATTGAAAAATACGTTGTTGAAGGCAGTAGGCTATCGTACACTAATTTTGGAAACATTGGAATTTCCCCGGGAAACGTTATGTAAGTTGTGGTTTAAATTCAGGCCTTCTGATACTTTTGCACAGTACTCTACAGTACCGTCCCAAACTAGAAAACAGAAAGCAAAATCCTACATGTTTTTCCAACGTTGTACTTCAATAGAAATTGCGCAGATAATTCTTCGAAATTTGTCCTGATAGTGTTCTAGCTTCAATTCATTGAGCAGTAAAGGAAATGTCATGATGCCTGAGGCATTGGGCCTATTTGGTTGTTTTGGCATTGCGCCTATTTAGATACTTTAGACATTGTGCTTATTTGGTTGTTTTGACATTGCACCTGTTTACTTGTTAGTTATCTTTGGCCTGTTTTGGAAACACTAATTGTTGATTGTCCTTGGCTTGTTTTGCCCACACTACTTGTTGCTTGTTTTTGTTCTGCTTTGAGGACACTACTTGTTGGTTGTCTTTGATCCGATTTGAAGACACTACTTGTTGGTTGTCTTCGTCCTGTTTTGGAGACACGATTTGTTTGTGTTACTTGTTTTTTATTACATAATAATTATCAATTTCCAAAGGGAAGTGTCCCTTGCCACTGTCGCTCTTCTTAATAAGCTCTTCTGAAAATCATTTTCTTATTTATGTTCAATTAAGTCAGTGAGCGGCATTTTGTCCCGTTATTCGTGACAAGAATAACAGGTCCATTTTTTTTGCCTCCGAATCGGAAACACTTGTGGGATGCAGCGACAATTAACGGAGCTCTCTCCTCAAGTTCCTGTAAAACTGCTTGGTCTCCCAGACTGACCGGCACGTTTGGTTGAATGCCCCAGGGAGCATTTTGCCTGTGTGCCAGATCAGTGCCATTACTCAAGAAATACAATACACGCGGGAAGGTTTTGCTATAAATATGTTACAATTTTAGGTCTGAAATAAAAGTTATCGATTTCTAGTTTTTGACGCATCTATTCTTTAAATTCACATTTCTTTCCAAATAATTGTATTCACGATGACGCTTTGACATCTGCCACAACTATGAACCAACTATTGAAATTCATGCTTACTAATCTTGCTCTATTCCTCTTGAATAATTTTCCTTAATTCCTGAACTACTTTTGGATTTATTGCTTTTGACCTGTATCCAAGTGTCTTTAAATGGGATTCAGGCCCGGACTCTATGTTCACCAGTTAGTATCGGTGATGTGCTCCTCATTCAGGAAGGTCTTCACCGACTTGGTTGTAAGACAGGGGCGTTATCCTAAGCAAAATTTAAATGTTAGGCTTTGTCAATTACAGTACAAATTTTAGCGTCTAACCTGAAAGTTATAAGTTATCGTTCTCTAGTTAGGGACGCATGCATTCTTCAAATACGCATTTCTTTTCCCATAACTTTATTTATCTTCATAATTGTGAAATACAACTTGAACACGAACAGAGCTAAATTAGAAAGAATATTTTGTGTATTTTCTCTGGAAATTAAAGAGCATTTCCAAGAAAATTTCCAAGAATTGATATCGAATTTATATCCGAGTTTTAATTCACTCACAACAATTTTAACGATATTACCAATTATAACCATTCGCGCAACGAGGATTTTGCCACATGCAAATTTAAACTATCTTTTCAGCGATTTTCCTAAAAAATAGTCCCATTTGGGACGATAGAAATGTTCGGTCGATTTTAAAGAGGAACACAAAATATTCACAGAAATCGAGTCATTAAATTTTATTGCTGCGTTTCGGCTTCAACAGCAGCAGACTAAACACAGCAAAAATTGGATCAAGGGACGATCGACGGCGCAAATTTTTTATAACGAGAAGGTACCAAGAGATGTACCCAGAAAGCTGTAAAAGTGGAAAACGAGCTCTGGACGAACAATTCAACCTGACAAATAGAGGATATTTTAAGTTAGCGGAAAAATGGGAAACTGTTATAAATTGGACAAAATCGTTTAGCCAATATCAGAAAATTACAAAAGAAAAGTAAATAAAAAGTAAAGAAGTAAATAGAGATGTAGCACGGAACCGAACGCAATGCAAAACCTTCTGAACTTGCAAAAGGTATGTACATTCAAAAGGAGGAAATGGATCTGCGTTCAGGAAGATTTGAGATAAAAAAGGCTGGATTGGCAAACCATAATTCTAGATTAAAAGGTGAGTGACAAAATTCAATCAATTGACCATGGGTTACCTTTCCTCCTAAAAGTGTGTGTGTGTGTGTGTGTGTATTTGCGCAACTTCTGTGTATTTCATGTGTATATTGGATTTTTTTGTATTGTGTATTGGCGTGTAGTGTGTACGAGTTATTTGTATATATATGCTGTGTATGACCGATTAGTCTCTATATATGAATGTGTTGTTTTGCTTAAGTTATATGTTTTTTAGGATTGTGTTATGTTTGTGTATCAGTCTTATGGTGAGTGAAAAGTGTGCTTTTGTGTGTATTCATGAACACCTTTGCTCTCCTGCATGTACATAGTTTTGATAGTATTGAAATCCAGCAAGAAATGGGGGCCCGAAGGTCTCTTTGAGGTCAGTTCAAAAGAAGAGAAAAGAGAGAATGGGAAAGAATCCTCCCTCACACCAGTCTTCATTAGACCGATGGGGACGCAATTAAGAAAGGATGTTCAAAAATAGACGCGAGGATATAATAAAGAAAAATTACAGAAGTAAACTACTAAAAAATAACAAAAACTACTGCGAAAGAAAATGATGCATCAAGGTCAAATGTTTACGGCTTCATTTTCATTATTTTTATATGCGTCAAGATGTATATTGCTATGTGCCTCAGACGACTATGTGCGCCCATTGGCCTTCAAAGTCAACCCTCATCATAGATATGGCAATATATTTAATTACTTTCTTCTTTGAGCCATTTCGTAAGCATTTCCCAAAGATGAATTTGATGCTGGCACTGAAAGACGTAATATTGATTGTAAAATCGCATTTGATTTATCTTTCGACTTTTTTTTGGCAACAGTGCTATTCTCGAAGGTCGAACTATGCTGTTCATTTATCCTGTCATGCATTAATAAATAATTTTTTTTTAAAAATTAACAAGATTATGGCGTTCAACTTTAGTAATCAACCCTTTAAGTCTTTTAATTTTCGGGTGAGAAGAGCAATTTTCCTTGTTTATGCAAAATATTGTGCGGGTATATTTTCTTTGACGCCGTTGGAAAATAATTAATTCATTTTTTTAAACTTATTTTGAGCTCATACGTTTACGTCATTTTTCTAAGCTCTTTGAAGAACTTTAACCATAGCAACACAGTCAAATTTGGAAGTGTGTATAAGGAATTACGGATACTTTTATTAAAGGATTCTCAAAGGATCTCCTTTATAAGGTACTTCCAACCCTAAATTTCATAAGGAAACTGAATGCTATTCATATAAAATAGATACGAGTATGTGCCTCGAAGCATTCATGCTAATAAAGATGGAAGAGGGGTATTCATGTCAATAAAAAATATAACAGAATTAGAAATTAGCACATGGAATAAAGAAAAGCGAAACTGCCTGATCTTACGACTAGCAGCATATTAGTTAAGCATAAAGAACTAGCCGGAGCGAAATTGAAATGATATTTTATACTACTTTCATAATAAAGAAAACGCCCTGAAAATATTAACAGTTTTTATCCTAGTAACAGCGAAAATTCCTTTGAAGGAAATGAATCTCTTAGCTCCTTTTGAAATTTTTTATTTTTATATTTTCTTTTAATAATATGTGGATCAAAAGCGAAAAGTAGAAATTTATGAGGAAAAAATATGCAAAAAGATATTAATCTTCAAAATGTGGCAAAATCTTCTGGTGGAAACACTAAATCTTTTATGGAACACTATGTTAAAGATTTCTTTCCAATTACTAAAACTCTTTCATCAAGTTTTACAATTACCAGATACATAGAAAAGACCTGCGACTTTCATCCAAAGAAGAAGAGTACATATAACCTCAAGAAGATTTATATTATTAAATCCTTTTCGAAAGTCAACGCAACTTCAAATGAAGTTTGTTCAAAGTTGTCCTAAGAATATCACAGATATAATTGATTTTAAATGTGAAAAATAACAAGGGAGATTTCAGAAATCAGGTTCTGGGTAGGAAGTGAAGTAATATATCCTTATAATTTAGAAATATATAATTGAGGGTTTTTTCGTGTAAGGGCCATATTTTCTTTTAACTTCTAAGGCGTTGTCCATCGACGGTGCCAAGTGAGTCCTCTCACAACTTACGTTTCTGTGTGCTATGATTTTCCTTTGTTTTTTTACCTAAAACGAACTAATTATCTTGCAGAAAAAATATCAAGAATGTCAACAGTGTTACGTCAAGATACTGGACATGTGTTCTTAGAACACTAGCCATGCTCAACAGGTTAATAGGTTACACCCTAATAAGCCAACAGTAAATTTGACCATAAAATTAGGAAGTTCCCCAAGTAGTTTTTTATTCTAGCCGCGTTGGAAAACGTTCATTTCAGACTTGTGATCTCGATAAACAGCCCAAGAGGAATGTTCAACATTTCGCTGAAGCTCACGTGAACAAAGTACAAAAGTGGATCAGTTTAGCCAATGTTGTGGTGGGATGTATCTGGTATGGAAGAAGACATCAGATTTTAGTGCAGTGATTCATGAAAGTCCTAGGAAGAAAATTACCCTTGAGTCGACTGGAGGAGTATTTATGAAGGTATTGAAGTCTGAAAGTGGAAAGCTGATGTGTAATTGGAGTATGAAAGAATTTATGGACTAAGGAGTGGCCTGGATTTGGGATGGCGAATGTCGAAGTAATGTTGTGTCCTTTTTTGGTCAGTCAGAGAATTATATATTTAAGGAATTTAGAGTGCCAGTCTGATACTTCTACTTAGGAAGTGAAACCATTCATCTATTGGCTGAGTGGACTTATTAACTGATGTATTTATGAGAGTGCCACAGCGTTTAATCCGTTTTAAGGAAAGAGCCAGTCAACACGTAAGGATCCACTGAAACACCAAAAATTAGGCCAAAATATATCTTTTTAATTTATCCATTAACTCAAAATATTTACAATAACATATATAAGTTTAACATTGTTATAGAACGGGTTGAGGCCGCGTTAATTTCAACCACTATCACATGTTATTTAAAACCACGATGCTACCCACGTGCATCTTCGCTTCGAAGCTGGGCGCCTTATCGCAGCCACCTGATTCAATGTTTAAATAAAGAGGTTTATCTTCCCCCGTTACGCTCCATGCTCCGACCTCGCCAGATTGAGTTAGGCTTATGAGCAGATAAGGCATTGTTCCCAGGCTCGGCTGTGCATTCCCTCGAAGCTCCCACTCCATTGTCCCCCACGCCAAGGGAATGTCCTGACTATTTATTTGGAACCTTTACCCCTAAGATCAGATTGGAGATCCAGATTTTCGTCGCGAAACATCACTACGACCCACTCTTACCTTGTGCGCCAAGGGACCTCGACCTCGAGATTCACCATCACTTGTCGAGAAGGAGAACAATATCCCTTGAGTGCCAAGGTTCGAGCGTTTCGTGACGCCAAGTCCACAAGGCTTCCCCTGGTTGTTCAGAAAGAGAACAACTTTAGAACAGCCATTGTTCTTTTGAGCCCGTTGACAAGAAACGGTTCTCATCCCCCCCCCCTGTTGTTCAGAAGAGAACAACGTAGAACAGCCATTGTTCGTTTGAGCCCGTTCGCCATGAAACGGTTCTCACCCTTCCCCTGTTGTTCAGAAAGAGAACAACGTCAGAACAGCCATTGTTTGTTCGAGCCCGTTGACAAGAAACGGTTCTCCCCCCCTCCCTGTTGTTCAGAAGAGAACAACGTAGAACAGCCATTGTTCTTTTGAGCCCATTCGCAAAAAAACGATTCTCACCCTTCCCCCTTGTTGTTCAGAAGAGAACAACATTAGAACAGCCATTGTACTCGAGCCCGTAGACAAGAGACGGTTCTCACCCCCCTGTTGTTCACAACAGAACAACGTAGGACAGCCATTGTTCTACAAGCACGTTCGTCAAGAAACGGTTCTCATTCCAAGATGCCACGTCAGGATCATTTAATTCCCCCCCGCCTTCGGCTGGAACTCGCCAGCGGACCGAAGATTTCTTCACGTCGCCTTCCTCTGCACAACAAGTATAATTACGTAAGCCGAACGTTACCTTTGAGTATTTAACCCTTTTATCAACTCTATCCTGTGCTTTAAATAGTTTAGCCAACCATCACCTCCCTTTAACTTTATATTTGATTACCTTTTTAAATCTTTTAATTCTCGGATTTGCTCGAGTCCCCACGACCCTTTTCATTCTCTGTTTATGTCAATATTTGTGTGTTGTTGATAGTTATTATTAATAAAACTCTATTTTATTAATGATAGCAATATTATTATCCTTGAGATCAGTTCCACTTCTTAAGCATATCGAAGATACATAATATCGGCCAGCCAGACATCCACGCACTCTAAAGATAATTAAAGAAGTTCCCTCAACGAATAGTTATATATGGTATATCGTCGAGAGTCCATTCTACGACAAACATGGTTTACACAAATTGAGCAAGGGCCTATTCCAGACGAGAGTCATGAACAACGCAAAGTAGGCTCCCCGTAAATAAACTAATTGCCAATTAGTTAATTTAGGGAGACCTTTTAGGATAGCGTTTAGTCACAATTTACGTTCCACTAATCTTAAATAGCAATATGACAGGAGTCACTAAATATTATCTCTCCTACAGTATTAAAAATACTACTTAATCAAAATGAATATAAATAGTCATTCGGAATACATGACCTTAAAAGGATCAGGGGTTGACGGATGTCGCTATATTGGATTTTTCACGCTTCTTTGAGTTGCTTCGGCGGAATGGAGTTTTTCTCCTAGCTGGAGGGGGGGGAGGCACGATGTCAAATTCTTCTTAGAACTTTATCTCCGGTTATACGTTTAAAAAACGGAGAGAGAAGTTCTGCTTTCTGGCTCGAGGAGTACTCTTCTGCGTAGCTTTTGAAGTCTTTTAGTATCCTCGTCTTCTTCGAGGGGTTGCCCCACTGTGTTTTTGGTATGCGAGGTGATTTCGAAATTACTTAAAAATGAAACTTCCTCGGGTATTAATTCTTCTTCTCTCTCAATTATTGAGATTGCAATTTTGAGAGTTACTTGAGGGTGAACGGGTCTTCTTTTTTCTTGCTCCCTAAATTCCTGTTTGACACTAGGAATTTGGATCCAGCTAATTCCTATTTATTGTTTCAGAAGGTTATTGGAGGATATGTGAAGAAAAACCTTGATTTTTCTTCACCTGTGGAAATAGCGTGTTGACTTATTTATGTACATAGAGAATATTTGTGTTCTTAAACCTCCTAAAATAGAATAACTCTATCTGTCATGCATAATTCATAGCAATCTTTTATACCCAATTATTGAGAAGGGGCTTTAGTTTTGGATTAATTTACTTTTCAAAAAGTACGGTGAAATAATTTTCATTTAATAATAGAAACTTTAAAATTACTTAATGTGTTTAATTTAGGGGTTGTAAAGGAGAAATATACACTTAAAATAAAGGGTAGAGGAATTTCTTTCGTTATTCTTATTTTTTAGTTTAATAAAATGTTTTATTTGCTTGAAAATCATAATGTGCTTCCTTAATATAAAATGGAGGTCTCTAAGATAGAATGATAAATTTTCTCGATAATATGAATTTCATTAATAAATTATTGAGGATGAAATATTTTGTACGCATCTAGTTTATTTATTAAGAGAAGAGTGTTTGTTTTGGATTTGTTCACTTATTCGAAGAGCCGATTTCAATATTGCATCCCTCTAAGCAAGTTTTTCTATCTTCTTCGTCAAATTATGGAAGGTTAAAATTAGTCAGGTGATCTCTTTTAAATATATGATATTTCTGCCTTTATTTTCTCCTTTACTTTCATGTTTATATATTTATTAATAAATGTTGGACAAGCCTTCTTTTTTTGCATAGCAAGCTGCTTTGTTTCTCTTGTCTTAAGGCTTGTAAATAGACGGGAGTAGGAAAGAGAAAGAAAGTAGTGTAGGTCAGTGGCGAGCCGCTTCCCGCGTCGCTGGACCACTATTAGCGAGCGGCGAATTCACTCCGCAATCCTAGGTCTCTGGAAAGACTCATCCAAGCGAAGCTTTTAGACCGCGCGTTTGATCTACTGGACACGCACCAGACAGCCCCCTCCCGGAAACAGAGTGTATTTTAAAGAAATGAAGACGAGGATTGTCGCTTGGAAACGTTATCCAATGAGAAACGCTCCACCTCCCTCGTCTGGGCACCATTAAAACAGCCTATGAGTTTTAAGTTAGATTGAATATGTGATGAGAGAAGAGAAAACGAGTAGATTTGGAAGTTAATGAGATGAAGGGACATCAGTAACTTGACTCTGATAGGCTAATTTATAGAGTGTCAGGCAAGGGTTATGATTGTTTAGGAACAACCGTACTGATTCAAAGTATTAGGTAAAGAGAATATTGGAATATCGTGCATTAATTGGAGTGTAGTACAAAAATTTAGTGCGAGATGGGTAAGCTCTGAAAAGCGAGAAATGCCAAAGGCATTTTAGGAACCTTTTTAGAAGTTGGTCAAAAATGACAGCTGGTACTGGTTCTTTGTAACTTAGTCTTAAAATGAGTGATATATTGTCTCTACTGTAATAATAATAATAATTATGTTTTTTTTTTATTTGGTTTATAATATGATCCTCAAGTAGTTTACTCTTTTGTCTACGCTTTCTTTTTCAGACTTTTTCACAACTTAAGTAAAATGGATGCGCTGTTGGGGATAATTCTGTTCATTAAAAAAAATAAACAATCGTAAAATCACCAAAATGTCTTCTCTCTATCATGTTCTCTTCGCGTCATGTCCCTTTTCAATTAGTAAATAATTATGTGAGAAGCAAACTGAGAACAAGATAAATAAAAATAAATAAAAATTTAAAAACAAAACTTCGTGGATAAAAAAGTCATCTTACAATGCTTGTTTTAGTTCATATCTTTCTTCAATTAATAAATACTTAGATTTACTCGGTTGAGCACCAGATTTAAGTTAATCTCCTTCTCTCAGGAACATATCAATTCAGTGAGACGATCTATTGAGATTTCTCCCGGATCTAAATATCTTTAAAATCTTCTTTGATGCTCCAAATTTCTGCGATTAATACAAGAAGATATTGCAATTTGTATTATATTTGTGGATTCTTGTAGAACGAATCGATAATTAAAATATTCCCGAGATAAGAGATTGTTGAGGGTAATTAAGAGTTTTTAAAGGTGAATTGAAACAGAATTGAATAAATAATAGAAGAAAAAATGAGCTAAATACTGAAAATAGAGATGTTAGATAGAGTAGTTACAATCTGTCCTTCTTATCCCAGAGCCCATTATAACCGAATTCAGGCCTACTTTCCTCATGTTTCTCCAGCTATGTTTCGTGCTCATGCACAGCTACGAGTACCTCCAATAACTGCATCAAATAACTATACATGGCTCTCCCAAGTATTCACAACTTGCGATGTGCAAATGTTTAACATGTGAATATGTATTGAGATGAGTCTGGTTCCTGATGGAAGCGGACCCTGATGTCTTTGCCGGTCATAATGGTGATGGGTTTGTTTCTTTACTTGTGGTTGGTGACCGCATCATGGGAGCAATACTTTCCCTGGATCGATGTCTGAAGCTATTGTGTTAGGAAATACTTTGGCGCACTCAATTGGGGAAGGGTGGTCGTGCTGTTATTTGGTAGTATGTTATTAATGGTGATGGCGAGATTTGCTAAAGGAACGACTAGATTCCTCAAGCATTCTGGAACAGGAGACTCAAAAGTGCGAACGGCACCAATCTTGACGGAGCCAATGTCTCCACGATGTTTCAGATCAAGTGAAATGATCCTTTGTCACAATTCTGGCAGCGATCTTTTGTCCAGCCTGAGCAATATTTATAATTTTACTATAATCGGAAAATAATGCGTGACTTTTCTTAATGTTGGGTGCGTGCTTTTGTTATACTTTTTATCACGTATGATAGTAAAAGCTTTTTGTTCCTACTCACTTTTAGGTAGAATTAGTTCCAAATCCTCTCATCACCATGTGTGGTTGCAATTATGGTAAACGACGACTACAAAGTTAGAGACCACAATAAAGATGTTACATCTCATCTATCGAGTCTTTGTCGCCTAGCTATCATCATTGGCGGATATATGTGCATGCCTTTACATCACTGCCTATGTAAATATTAGTGTCTCTTTTGAAATGCAACCCAGTATTCTCAATATTTGTTCTTTTATAGTTAAAACATACCCCTGGTATAACCAACGTGACAATATGGCTGTGTTAAAAAATAAGGAGATGGAAAAGAAAAATGAAGGAAAATTTTAATAAATACAAATGATAAAAATCCTAAAGTCTAAAATACAAAACTTTAACCTTAAATATGTGACCGGAGAAGAGAATCTCGTCCTTTAATTTGTTAAAACTTGCCGATTATAACATACTTAGCATAATGATACTAATAAGCTCGGAACAATACGCTGTTAACAAAAGATAATAACATACTTTGTAGACTAGTAACAATATACTGGTAAATACACGTTGGCAAAATATGGATATCATAACG
Source organism: Ceratothoa steindachneri (assembly GCA_963969495.1). Taxonomy (NCBI): domain Eukaryota; kingdom Metazoa; phylum Arthropoda; class Malacostraca; order Isopoda; family Cymothoidae; genus Ceratothoa; species Ceratothoa steindachneri. Next base: position 6,592,436 of record OZ018330.1, read on the forward strand.
GGAAAAATAAGCTAGTTACGACATGCTTGATATACTGCTACAATAAATAACAATATCCTTGGCATACTGATAACAATAAGCTGGTTAAAGAAGCCGAGAACTCCCTAAAAGCAATTTGTTTAGGGTAATTTCTTCAATACGCTGGTAACAATACGCCACTAAAACATGCTTGGTTTACCTGTAAGACTATGCAAAGAACAGCAATGGCAGAACTACAGGCCGTTAATATCATATTTACTGGGTATTACAAAGATCCGGTCACATTTGTTACGACACTCACAACAAAGGACATAATGATAGTGTAAATGCAGTTAGACACGTTTTTGTTGTTTTAATATATGAATATGTGCTTAAATTGTAATATTAATCAATTCGGCGCCAAGCTCATCAACGTTGCTCTGGTGGACCTTGTAAGCCTTGCCCTCGACGATTGCTTACATGCTGTACTCGAGGTGATTGAGGTTGGGCGACTGCGGCAGCCAAAGGTTCTTCAACCAGAGTTTTATATTCGCCCCTAACCACTCATGCACGGTCTTGATTGTGTGGACCAAGGCACCGTCCTGCCGAAAGAGATAGGCCGCCTTCTTCATGATCTTCCTCACCCAGGGCAGAATTTTCCTTTCCAAGTTGTTTCTGTAATCGGGTGCGGTGAGACTGTGACTGGCTGCGAACCACAGCGTTGGCATCTTCTCAACATTCGAATCCACGAAGCCAAGCATCAGCATGGAGGCCGGATGCTTGGCTATCGACATATATTGGACCTTTGAGACATCCTGGCCTAAGCTTACCACGCGTTCATTCTGCTTGTTGATGAATGTTTTTCATCAGAAAAAAATGAGAATTCAAATGCATGACTCTCAAGTAGTTGGGAAGAGACGACACCACCCTGCGTTGTTCTCGCGTACAGTTGCTGAGTAGAAGCTCTTTCCATGCACCTCACGCTTTTGCTACCCTCCTCCTTAACGTCTGTGGACGCGGTGGCCACAGAGATCTTCTTATTCGCGAGCACTGTCATTTTGAGCTTTGGAGCAATTTCGAAGGCCTTTCTCACAGCTTAACGGTTGACAACTTGAGGTCTGCCTGAACGAGGTCGATACTTAAGGTCTTCCCCGTTCTTTAACTTCTGTGTGACTCTGACGACGGTCATTCGGCTGACATTGAGCAGCTTGGTGATGTCAGTGTTATTGTGGCCAGCGTGCAGGGACGCAGAGAGCTTGATTCCTTTCACTTCCATTTCTACAAACGTGAGCACAAGAGGAAAGGACATTTTAATGCTAGGTAATGGAACGGTGGAATTTTACATTTGTCTGACGGAACTTTTTCCCTAGCACCGAAAACCTCTCGAAAGATAAATAAAACCAGAGTGCGACAGATGTTTTGCAAAACTCCGTATAGCAACATTCGAATGAAACGGACCGATGACGACATGTTTATTTATTTATGATCTCATCATCCAGAAAATTTGGAGAGAATAATAAAATGGCTTTTGGTATGGCGTTCTTCAAAGCCATCGGCTCTCACAGACCAATTGCATACCAAATATAAAAAAAAATAAACAATACGTGAGTCTACGCGGTGTGCCTGAAAATCCTAATGAAAGGGAAATGCGGATATCACAGCAGGTAGAACCTTCCACATTTTAGGAATAAATTTTGATAACTACAATCAACCAGATACCTTAGACGAAGAAGAGGAATAATCACAAGCTGGGTTAGAGACAGTGCCGGGCGGCGAAGAGCAAGAACTGGAATTTCTTCAACCATTTGGAAAACGAGAAGGAAGTTTGCCGCAGTTAAGTTGGAAGGTAACCAAGACATAAATGGCAACTCAAAATCGTCGTAGTAAATTTGAAAGTGTATGTGGCTGAGATTACAGAGAAAGCAGAGAGGATTTACAGACGTTAGCAACCTGAGTTGCTAACGAGAAAAGAGGTAGAGTGAAGAGGTGGGGGCAAATTCAAGATATGAAGTAATATTAATGAAGTCAGCCACATAGGTGGGATGTCAACCACTAATACCTTTGTTTTGTCATAGATGACCTCCAAAAGTTGTCTGAAAGTGAGTCACTGATGGTGTCATTAGCAGATAGTAGGTTTGTAAGAGTCTCTGTCCACCGAAATAGAGAGAGGAAAAAAGAGATAGATATGCATTTTATCAATTGCGGAATCCATCTTCATCAACAAAGTTGATAATTTCAATTTATCTAAAGGGCAATACAGATTTAACAAATATATAACGAATAAAGTCACCAATAGTAACTATATGCCCCGGGACGCAATAAATTTTGGCGATTAGCAACTCTCCAGTTTGTTTTAGGCTTCACTTCATTTTGTTTAGCTTCTCATTCACGCCAGATTTACTCGAGTGTTTTTTCAGATTGTTTCCTGCTGTTTCATTTTTTTTAGGATGTGTCTCACCTTATATATACTGTGATCCTTGCCTAGCTTCTTCATTATTTATTTAAAGTGAGCCTTGAGCTAAGGGAATAAAATTTAGTCGCTAGGGAGCAGATCGGGACTGTAAGGGGGATGGTTGAGCTCCTCGAATCCGCGCTCGCGCAGGGCAGCTTGTGCAACTATGGCTTTGTGGACATTGACGACGTTGGAGTCGATCATGGGGCGTGAGGTTTCTAGGGACCTAACGGGCAGAGACCTTGGTCATGGCCAAATTATCGTGGATGATTTGATAACACTTCCATGTGATATTCCAAGTTCTCGCTCGATTTCTTCGAACTTCGCCCGTTGGTTTTCAAGGATCATCTTCTCCACACGGGTCACATTGTCCATGTTGGTCACGTGTGACGAGGGTATTGGACGGGGGTCATCTTCAAGGGACTCACGACCATGCGGAACTCCCTATTCTAGCCGGCAATGGTTACATAGGAAGGGGCGGTGTCGGTATACACTGCAAACATGCGTTCATGGATCTCTTTGGCATTCTTGCCTTCCTTGGTCAAAAATTTGATCATCGGGCGGTGCTCAACCTTCTTCATTGTTGAAAAATTTGCGACTAACGATCTGCTATCAGCTACTGCTTCTTAAAGAGACGAGGCAGGAGCGTGTTTTGCCCTTGCGATTCGCAAAACATATTGACAGCCCCTCGTATATATATATATATATATATATATATATATATATATATATATATATATATATATATATATATATATATATATATATAAAAGTTCGAATGATGATAAAACTAAAATGATTAGAGATGACCAAGTTCGACTCAGCCAACAAACATCAATTACCAAATTAGCACGAAATTCAAAATTAAGAAGAAAATTCTTTAGAAAACATACAGGAAAATGAAAATTTAAAGGCAAAAACAATAGAAAGAAGAGCTAGAAAAGGATACACCAGAAATTACCAAGAGCGAAAAGTAAAGAATTGAGAAGAACAAAAAAGAGCCAAGGGATTCCCAGAAGAACTAAAGAAAAATTACATCAACGAAGAAGACTCGTTAGAATGGCTAAGTTTAGAAAAACCTACCTTTGGCGGAGAGAGATCAGGGATTAGTTAGTAATGGTTTTAAGAAGATCGCAACAATAACAAATAATGATAGATGTCGACATTGTCAAGTACAATTAGAAAGTGTTAACCATTAGATATTTGGATGCAAATACTTTTAGCAGATGCTCATTGTACAAAAGGACACAACAAAGTATGCAAATACCTAAATTGGAAAATCTGCAAAGAGTTTGACATAGGTGTTAATGAAAAGTTTGGCAGCATGAACCAAATGGTACTGATGGTAATTAAAGAGTAATTATATTTTATGATAGAATTGTAACACCAAGAAGATATAGAGAGAGAAGTGCAATTAAACTTGACATAGTAATTTGGAATAAAGAAGATAAAAGTGCCCTTATTATGGATGTAACTGTCCCCAATGACTGGATTATGTAGGGAAGAAAGATAAAAAATATCAAAATATAAACTATTAATCACGATCTTATAACATCTTTGTTGCTAAGACAAATTGATATAATGCCAGTTAAAATATGAGCCACTGGAATTGTTAAAACTAAATTTAAAAACTATTTAAATATTATTTCAGGAAACTCCAAAATGACAGATATCCAAATAGAGGTAGTAAAATCAAGTGTTAACATATTAAAGAGTGCGTTAGGATAAGAAGATGAAACAAAAATAAGCGATGAAGATGAACAGCCGGTTCAACAGTATCAATTGCTGCCGAAAGATCTAGAGATGCATTTTAAGTGTTTTTGATATCAACCAAATTTAGAATTCCTTCATGACCCCAGGGAGAGGGTAAAGGGTATCTTTCAGCGTCAGGATTATGTGGATATGAGTATTCGGGCCCTGGTTGCCTGAAAAATTAATAAATATAGGTGTAAATTATCAATCCGAATTTTGCGCTTTTTAAATAAGAAAAAGTAACTTCAGGCAAAGAGCAGAGTTGGATTTTAGAACGGTCGATTCAAGTACAGAGACCAAATTTTTCGAATAAAAATAAAATAAAATGAAAATTGTGTCCTTCTCTGAGTTCAGTGACAAATATCTCCTTACCTATTTATCCCCTTCAATTTAAATAAAACAATTTTGAGAATAAAGAAAAACAGCATAGGAGGACCAAAAGAAAATAAGAGGAGAATAAGAGGAGAAATGAGGTCAGAAATCATTGTTTTTGCTTAAACCCAATTCCCTAAACCTACGCCCGTTAGTCAAAATTCAAGGAGTGACCTCAGTCCTTTTTTGCGTCGCCCTCCTCCATCAGAGGAACAAAATAAAATTGAATAAAGAGCCTATGATCATATTTTTGGAGTATCCTTTCAACACTGACGACCTTGTATCTTCGAGCCCCCACTAAGTTGCAGTTTCCGACTCCCTGCTAGTCTCTTCATCGCCGCAGTTGCCCTTCCTCACCATCACTCTTACGCAACCAATATTTCGCTCACCCCTTCCCAGAAATTAGTTGTGAGCCCCATTATTACCATTTGAATATGTTAGGCCGGGTAATCTGTGTATCGGGAGTTACCTGCATTTTGTATTAAGTGTTTTTCAGCCTAGTTACACTTAAACCATGATCCTCCTGCATTTCATCTGAAATATTTTTTAGATTTAATCTCTCACGCATTAAGACCCTACTGTAATCAATTCAAAGTGTTTTACCGACCTGCTCATTTACGCGGCAGGACTTCCTAATAAACATATTATCTCGCAGCCTGGTCCTCAAAATTTGTGCTAGTATCCGTTCGCTGTGGATGACGTACGTTGCAGCCTAGTTACACTTGCGCCAGGAAACATGTGAATTCAATTTGAAGTGTTGTCGAAGATTTTCCATAAGCAACTCGGGCCACTTGTTATTTAAATACTGTGCAGAGTACTCATCAGAAACGGCGTCAGTACACACATTCTCCGTGGACATACACACTAAAACCCTGCCATTCACCCATTTTTTATGCTGTTCAAACTCGCACATGTCCTTTCTACGCTTTATCCACAAGTACTCCATAACTAAACAAACTCTTTTTTTTTATTTTTCAACATCACGAAAGACATCGCGATGGATTGGCACTCGCGTCTGCGATATCTCAAAATTGGATTCGGATTCTATTGTTTGTGTTCCCTTTTCCTTTAGACCGCTCAAGATCATTGCAAGAAGATCACGGGCTATGATTCAAGCTCTTTTTCTTCTGACATGGGTAGGATCATTATTGACCCATATGATCAGATTACCTTGCTGGAAGCGATTGGTGATCACAAACCGGACTTTGAAGCCAAGGTGAATAGGGACGATGCTGTAAGGTCTTTTTAGTCACGCGAAAGCGACTCCATAATTACTTTCACTCCGTCCGTCAGTCCATCGGATAGTAACTATTTTACTTTTTAATAACTTTTTGAAAGTGTTAAAGGTCCTAAGGTCAGATGATATGTTTGATAATTATGGATAATACGTTTATTAATTATATTTTTTGGTTAAATTATTGAAATAAATGAGAACACGTGACTTAATTCTGTTGACCTGATATTAATTTATTCGGTCTAATTTTGACTATTTTTCTGTTATGAGGTCTTCTGCTGTTTAGTACAACCAAAATTACTTGATAAAGCAGTTATAAAAATTAAATTCCTTCCTCCTGATCTTTACCTCAACTTATATCAACACAGAAATGTGTCCTTTCAGACTTTTATATAAAGTATGAAATAATATAAAACTTCCCCTTAGAGTTTATTTACCTCCAGCGTAGATTGTTGGTAGGAGAAGGAGGCATGCAATCGATTTGGCTCCGCGTAACAGTTATTCCTATTTGATTCCTGTGAGTAGAACAGAGCAGAATTCGCGATTTTAATCCCAAAGTATTCTTTAATGTGAAATTCACTTTCTGATTCTATAATTGCATCTGAAAGTGTAAATTCTTTTACGACAAAAGTTAATAGATTTATGGTAAATAAAGCCACAAATTTAGTAATTTTTTTCTCAGTCTGATGGTTGCTCTCTGCTTGGATCAATCATGTACAATATTTTAATATCACCTTCAAATGTAACGTGGACTTTTTTTATAAAAATTTAAACTTTTAATTTTAACTTTTAGAGAATTTTTTTTATTCATTGTTAGGATTCATGCAATCACTGAAACTTTAATTTTTTAGTCTATTGACTCAGTTGGTGTAAATAATAATGCTAATAATGTTAATCTACACCTTATTGTATTTTAGTATATGAAAAAGTCATTAAAAAACATAGAACAGAGTTCATTAGAAATAAGTTAATCATTTTTAACGAATCAATAAAAAAACTAATAGTATTATAGGGTACGAAATTTCGGTTGAATTTTGCTGTTATAATCTATGGAAAGTCCTATAACTAATTATTATTCGACCCATTAGTCAAAGATTTCAAAATTTGTAATTTCTTAAGAAATCCATTCCAAATATTCAAATTGATCTATTCATTTTTATTTATGGCAAATTAAAAACTAGGCTACATTAAAAACAACATCGACACAGCACAAAAAAACAAGCAAAATAATAGCAACAAACAAAACAAAAGCAAGACGAAGAAGGAAGCACGCTCCAGCGTCGTTGTACCCCATCCACCTAGATCATGAAATGGAAGAGGCCAGCCTCCTCCATATTTTGATGCGCAAATTGAAGACGAAAGAAAGCGACCGTCAGCCGCCGTGGCATTGCAGTTTACATTTACTGGAATAAACGTGGCGCAAAAGCACTTAAGTTGAAATTCCCGTCGGCCTTATCACATCTACTTTGCCTGTCAGCCGGAGGGCTGTCCAGTTTCATGACATGTACTCAATTTAATGACCAGCGAAGTGCTAGTCTGGTAGCACAGACCTCGGGGACTCTTTGCTGGCCTCATTACTTTGCTCTTTCCCTTCAGTTCCCACAACTCCAGCTACCCAGCAGAAGATAATCTCGACATCCGTTCGGCTTGTGGCGACCGTGGCGTCAGGAATACCGCGAACCTGGGAGTGAGGAGATTCCATTCGCTGAGAGATATCAAGGTTCTTTGTGAGTCTCAATAGATCATGATCCGGTGTCCGAACAGGGAACAACACGCCATATCGTGGGCCAAGTGTTGTATTGCATTCAACTCGACTTTAAATACAGAGGTACCACCAGGTAGAGCCCCAGTGATCCCAAGCAGAGAGGGTACGGTGTGTCCACAGTGGCAGACCTAAAAACGGAACCTGAGACTTTGCGTTGACCTGGCAGCAAACAGATAAATAAAGGCTTATGTACCCGAGAATGTCCGCATGGACATGGTCAGACCATTATGGGCAGGAAAGGCTCATTGGAGAAACTCCATCTTTCTATTAATTGCGCTCCAATGGCGAGGACCTTACAAGTCCTCATCTCTTGCGACTTTCGGGCATTAAATGTGTTATATAGGTTCTAAGGCCTCTCTTTAGTCACGGTATGAGGTAGTTGGCCATGATTTTAAACTTCAGCAAAGGGTCTAAGGGATAGTCGTGGGGGAAAAGAATGCCAAGTGGGAACGAGGAAAAGGCTCAACAACATCCTTCAATGAGTTTTCATAACTATGACATATTTTAGCCTTATTCGGAAGAGCAATGCATTTAGAGTGGCAAAATTTGACACTGTATTTATCCCTATAGGTTGTATTAATCTGCCGAATTTCAGCTGAATCTTTAAAGAAATATTGACGTCTTTAGCGAACAAACAAACATATAAAGTGTGCGGTTGGTAATTTGTTGCTTAACTTCGATATAAACAAAAATAGCAGACCTGTTCTTTTATGTAAATATATTTACCACGGTCTCTTAGAGGCATTGCAGGCTGCTGGAAGCATTCTTAACGGTGCCCTTGTCTAATTGGGTGAAAACTATTGTGATCTTATGCCTTAGCTGTACATTGGTCTTTCAAGGGGATTTGTTGGTCTTTCTCTCCCTCTCTCAAACGCGCCACACACATAATAGTCAAGGTGGTTGCAATCTGGAAAGCTAGAAGGCCAAATTTTGACTGATATATTCAAAGAATTTGTCTGAAACTGATAGCCAAGACTGGGTCCTTCTACTTGTGGAGCATGGTGCAGAGTCTTGCTGACCTTCGTGCAGGCTTCTAGCGGCCACCTTATGATTCAGAACAAGACCAACTCTTTCTGTTCTTGAGATAGTCCTGTGGAAAGATAAAATGGCCATAACCTGTCCCTCGCTACTTACCATCCCAAAGATCATGATGCGTAATAGGATCTTGGTTTGCATGACTCGAAAATTTTATGAGGCACATAGCAAGTAATCCATTGTTTTGCAACTTTACCCCATGGTTCTGGCAGAAAGCTTTCTCCTCTTAGACGAACCAAAACATGCCAGGCTTGAGAAAATGCTTTATTTTGATGAGAAATACTGACACTCCCTTGACCCTTGCTATTTTCTTCAATGACTTGCTGCGATCGGTTTCAATGGTGGTCCGGATCTCCGAAATAAATTCGGGGGTTCTTTTCCTGTTAGAACCGCTTAGACTGGTTTTTCTGAGCCGTCGTAGCTCGTAATTACAACCTGATTCATCCAAATCATTTCTAATCCATTGCACGGTCCTCAAATTGACACTCAAGCACTCGGAGCTCTTGGCAGTAGAGTTCCTGGCGTTAAATCTAAGAAGCATATCTTGCCTTTTTCTTCTCTTTGGGAGAATAATTCAGATATGATATCGCTTCCTTCACTGAAGATTCCCAATTAATGTCATCTATAAAAGAAAGAAGAAGGACAGACGCCATACAACAAGGAATTAAGAGTTGTCAACGGAAACAAATTATTCACTGTACGCATACACAGATGAACAAGCTTACTTTTATATTTTCATAAATTCACTAGCAAATTCACATCCCGATGTAAAGTGAAAGAACAACCAACCTTTAAGCAACAGGATGGAAAGCAACTTGTTAGGGAATAATTTATAATTAAACTAAAAGGAGCAATTAATATGGGAAGATCTTTCCACAGTTATAGCTAGTAAGTATGTTTGTTGCAGTTAATTGAAAGTAAGACGGGAATATTAACGAGGGCATCTTCGCTAGCAAGTTTATAAAATGCTCTAGAGGAAGGAACAAAAATGCCGTACGCAAATCTTCCGGATGCCAGTTGCAGCGCGATTGCCCGCGCCCCCCTAAAACACACTTGTGTAGAGAATAAGGGAATTAAAAGAATTCGCTAAGATATATACATCATTAAATCTTTTATAACACTTCAAAGAATTTTGTACACAGAGCATGCACACTGGGAGTTTGTTCCAACACAATGGGCATTGACGATTCACTATTTTATTTTATCTTCTCTCTACCCTTCTCTAATCTTTCCACTATATTAAAATGACGTGAATACAGCTTAAAAATGGAGTTCTTACTTTACATGATTATTGTTACGATTTTTACCTGATTGTGTAAACATCTCTCATCTTGAGAGGAACTAAATTGGGTATGGCTAGTAGTCGAATAGTAGCCAAAACAGGGTAAAGTTAATGCTATTTGCCTGCATTGTACTGGACATGAATCCGAACTTAAGTTAAATCGTAGGTTTTGCGTCTAAGATCTAATGTTTGAAGGCCATTAAACCAATATTAAACATGTGTATTTGCTCCATTCTCATTTTTGTTGGTCAGTGTAATGAATATTACTGAAAGGTACAAAACTGTAATGAAAATAATGACAAAAGAGGTTTCACCGAAATCACTGAGAGCAAAGGGTAGAAGTAGTTGCCGCGGAGATTTGAGGATAACTGAAAAGTAGAAGTGCCACGCAGAAAGACGAGTCCTAGTTTTAGATTTGTTGTGAGACGCCATCTCGTCCAAAAGATACAAACAGAGTCACTTTGACTCTGAATTGAGGGTAGGACTGAATCTATCAAGTTTAGATAGCGTAGAATTTGATTTTTGTCACCTATTACGCTATTTATTAAAGACCATTTATTGACTCATCTTTGCCGCCGAGCGAAACTTGTAATTTTTTAAGCTTTGTCTTCTTTCGGTTCTAAAGTAATATTGTTGGAATCGTAACTGATAGTTCCATGCTTGTAGTTTAAGATAATCTGCCATAAGTAAGTTCAACCTTATTGACTACCTTATTACCGTTTCAAAGTAGATATGCTTTCATTGAGGATGTTGAATGCTTTTAGGATAGTTTCACTCCTCCTACCCAGGCATACATGAAGTCTATATTTTAGGTTACTCGAGTTATGTATCTTTTCCACGTTTTCCGTAGCATTATTAATTTCTTGAGGACCGGTTCCAATTATCTGGTGGTGATGCCGACATTTATATACGAGTATGTATCTATGATTGGGAAAAGACTTATGAAAGTTATAGAGATTCGGGGAATTGTGAACAACATTCATTGTTATTAGTAAACTATTATAGCATGTTGTATGAGAGTATATGGACGTGAACTAAGCTTATGTGTGGAAGGGACTGTGGGAATTGTGTTTGATGTTCTTATTTAAAGTGAACCGTGTTTCTAGATGGTGATCATGTATGTGTGACCTGGTTTGATTGAGACTGGGGAGAATGAGTTTAGTGTTTGGTCTTCGAGAGTTCCTATTGACTTTTATCAGCCCAAAGTTTTGTTATGCGAGGAAAAGAATGCACTTAAAACGCAAGGATTAATTAAATCACTTTTTAATCCATTTCAGGGATTAGAAAGCAATAAACCTCTAAAGAAGATATATTAACTCTAATGGATTAAAGATTTGCGAGCTTAGTTTCGATCTCGAGGTAAACTTCTGCGTGAAACTATACTCATTTAAGGTAAAAACAACGCAAATCTCGCTACCTTGGAAAGATAAATAAAACGAGAAAAATGTGATCAAAAAATCTTGTTACCTACTGGGTGAATTTAACTTTTAAGAGGGCAATATGCACTATGAAATTTGCTATTCTATTTCTTTCAGGATTCGTCACGATACGAAGAATATTAGTTACAAAACTGATCATATCGTCACTCAGATTTTTTTTATAGCCAATCATTAAAAGAATATAAGAATATTGTCTCTGAAAACGATGAGTTAGCAAACGTTACTCCTATTTTTTTAAAGGGAAAAAAGAATGATCTCATAAGTCATTGACCTCTCAGCGTAGGGTGGGTTGGGATTAAATTTATGGCGTCAAATTTAAGAGAAAAATCTGAGATACTTGAAAAAAACATTAACGAAATATAGCCAACACCGTTTCAGAGGACGCGGATTACATTTGAAGAATTTGTGTGATTTTAAAACCGATATATGGCTGAAATATTATCATCATAAAGCCGTAGACATTATTTACCTCGGGTTAAAACGCGTTAGATTCGGCACCCCCTGGGAGAATTTAAAAAAGCATACATTTATAGCGCACAGGTTAAGATAAAGTCTATTGCTTTGGACCAAGAATTGTCTTATTAACCGTAGACAGAAAGAGGTAATAAATGTAAAATGTATGATTGAGATAAAGTTATTAGAAACGTGCCTTGGGTGGAAATTTTGGTTCATGGATTATTTGATATTTACATTAAAGAGTTAAAGTGAAGATTACTAAGCATGATTGCCAAGTTTGCGTTGAATAAACTAAGTGATATGACAAAACCCGACGCGGATAGAGAGGAAATACGACAAGATCTAAATGAGGTATTTAATTGGTCCTTACATAGCAGGTGAATTTTAATGAAAATAAGAGAAAAGTATTGAACGTCGGTTTTGCATTTAAACTTTGACTATACGTTAGGAGTGTATCGATAAGAAACGTGTATAAAGTACAGGGCACGTTAGTCATCGTGTAAAAAGATAAATTAGACAAGCACTAATTTGATCATTAATACATCATTATTTTAGTATAGGTAATACTTTCCATGTATTAACATTATACTTGAATTCTAATCAAAGGTAGTATAAATACTCTTCTTTCTTACCCTGTTCACTTTCCCTCCATCTAGTCATACAGCGGATCTAAAGATCTTCGCTTTTCGTGTTTCTTTAATTCTAAAAAATGGGTCGAGAAAAGTCGAAACAAGTTTTGTAGTGAAACAAATAAATGTCTTCTCTTCTCATTTTGCATTTATAGTGTCAGGCTAATTTCAAGTCTTTTGAAGCTTTTCTAATTTAATCGGAAAAGTTTCCCTTATCAGCTGATGCCCATTTTCAGAAGGAATAATGTAGCGAGAAAAAAATAGAAGGGTAAATCTAATAAAGATTGATCTAAACACTCATTAGCAATAAATCTCATTAAACTTACTCATACTTGGTAAAGAGGAGCCAGTTTGGAAAAACTCTCTGAACAGGAATCTATAAAACAAAAAGAAATGCGAATTGACCTCCTAACTAGGAAATCTTAAAATAAATCTCCCCATTTTTCACTACTAGATAGCCAATTACCTATCTATTTATCCACATTTATATTTATGTGTTAAGCTAAAAAAACTATTGATGATTATATTATTTTAGGGTATATAAAGATTATTTATGCGATCCACAGGAATCTTCTGTTTGTTAGTTACAGATGAAAAGTTTCTGAATTGTGACATTTGTAAGGTGTAATTGTTGTTTAGACGAATAATTTAGTGGATCCATTTTCACGTAGTTTAGAGCATAATTAAAAAGAAACTATAAGGTATATTATCGTCCTGTTTTCACTGTATGCGGATATGTTACATTCAAGTTTTGATAGGATAATTAAGTTTAAAAAAGAAAGCAATGAGTAAATCTCTGTAGAAATTTCATTAAAAAAGAGTTTCGTAAAGAGAGTAACGAAGGTTGTTAAGTAGATGGTATGAATACTAAGAAACCAAAGGGGGGCGATAAATTAGGAGTTTTTCCTTGCTATGTCCCCATTTAGCAAGTAAAACATCTTCCTTTGAAGGAGCCTATGTGAAACAAACATTTCTAAAGCACAATTCATCGGAGCTAAAAGAGGATAGCAATTAATCTTCCACTTGTTGCCGTCTTCTTAAAGGATCTTGTTATCAGCCCTTTTACTGCGTAATTTTATTATAACTGAGTTTCCTAATCATGTAATTATGAGGATTAATGAGAAAAACTGATAACAAAATTTTAACTTCTCTAAGAATATGGATCATTCAAGTATTTATCGAAGCTGTTAATGAACGAATTACCTGTTCGCTTCTTCAACCTTTAATCGCTCGTTTTTACGTCATTTACTTAGATAATGAACAAAGAGCAAAGAAGAAATCCATGATGTACTCTCTGAGCGATATTTAAAAGCTCGTTTTAGCATTAAATTGGTGATACCAGACTTCACTCCAAGTTAAAGGATTACCATTTATTCCACCAATCGGAGATTTTCTAAAGACTGCATCCATACCTTTGTGGAGATTCAGATTTATCTACTGTTCAAATTTCGTGTCATGCTGCTGCCAACTGTAGTATGTTTGATAGACCAAAGCGTTTCTTTCCGAAAACAATAACGACACTTTTTTAAATCCTATTTGTCCAGGTGTATCAGGATATTATGCATTCAACTTACAGTACATAAAAGAAAGTAGAATAGTAGATATACTGAAATGTTCAAAAGGATATGGATGTTGTTTTTAGGAAAAGGTTGATTAAGAGTGGATAATGCGATGATTGTTTAATTTCGAGGCACCTGATTTGTTTCGAAGTGAGACATACCGACCTAAACATCCAAATCCAATTGGAAATAAATCAATTATTCTCAAGGAAAATGACCGAGAGATCCAATGCGGACGATTTTGCTTAACAGTTCTTCCCTTTAGATAGTAAATCGAATATGCTTTACATATGCAGTTTCCGAACATTCAATGTTTTGCAGTCATTAGTTCACTGGTATAACAAATTACAAAACAAAACTTAATTTAATGCATGAAAATTCAGTTTAAAGGCAAATGAAATTGAAAAAACACATTTTATTTAAATACTTGGATTATTGTAGCTAAAACCCTTGTCGCTTATTTTATCATATTGCATACAAAGTTTTGTCTGGTCACCTAACACTTATATTCTTGTAATTATAAGGACTCTTAATCACCTATTGGACCAAACTTTGTACTCATTTCTGAATTTACATAAAATCTTTACTCTTAGGATCAATTACCACCTAAATTTAAAATTAAATGAAAACATCATAATTATGGACCACCCTTATGATTAGTAAGCGAGAATACGGGTAGTACCAGCAGCAACGTAGTTGCATTCGTTGCCAAACGATAGCAGGTCCGCGAGAGTTGCGCGCTCTAACGCTAAAACATCTCTCCATTAGACTCTCATTTTGGGTACTCAAACTCTGTTACATTAAATCATCAATTCTAACTTCATAGTTTCTTTACAAATCACCTTCATCAAACTTACGTAGGAACCTTCGTCGTGTAACGAATTTTTACTAAAAATAATCGCCTACGGCGTAACGAAAAGAGAACAAAAAATACAGTAAAAACAAGTGAATGGAAATAAAAAATGGCAATACTTGACAATGATATAACTAAGCCTCGCTCCCTGGGGGGATAAGGGGGTAAAGATAGGCATACAGTTGTATACAGAGGCATACAGGGGTAAATAGAAGTATACAATGCATACAGAGTGCATAGAGACCTCAAAAAGATAGATGAAATAGGATTATATTCAAGTTGAGAAACTGAAGACGTCCTTAGAGGAGAGAGTATTTCGCGATTCAGAATATCAAGTATTTAAGGAAATGCTTGGAATAGGTGAGAAAGGTGGGTGGGGGGGGAAAGGGTAGTTTATTTTATGCGTGGTGACACACTTTGCGAAAAGTGGTATCTGGCTGGTATAATATCTGAGAGGGTGTGAAGGGAGAAACGTTTAAAATTAAACAACAGCGCAACTTAATTTTAGAATGGTGTCTTGTTAAAAACGTACAGATAGGGGAATAGGGGATGTGAAATGTGGGAGAGAATTTCCAGAGTTGCCAAATAGGACACTTGTCTTATTTTGGTAATCTGGAAATTCCCTCCCACTTATACAAATTTGGCTTTGAAAGACTCTATGCACTATTTACATGAAAGACAAGTTCTCGAAGACAATATGTATAGATAATATGTATATATATAATATGTATATATATATATATATATATATATATATATATATATATATATAAATTAAATTGATTACTTTTCAATAAAATAACTCTATTTTATCTTTTCCCAGAAAAATTATGAATTCAAGAAATCCATAATAATATATATATATATATATATATATATATATATATATAAAGTTATTTTATTAAAAAGTAATCAATTTAATTTCAAACATATGGCAAAAGTATCCTTTCTTACATAGATTAATATTTAGTTTGACCTTTTGTAACGACTTTAAATGCTTTAACTCGCTCTGGCATGCCAGTGATTAAAGTTCTGCATAATTGCTTGATTCTGTCAGAGTGAAACCAAACATAGATAATACGTTCTATGAAATTTGCTTTGGTTGTTATGGGAACCTCGTGTATTTCATTTCTTAGAATATACCATATACTCTCAATAGAGTTCATGACTGGAGAATTTCCAGGGCAGGATAGCACTTTACTGCCATTTTGTGCACACCATGTCTTCACTGATCGCGCCGTGTGACAAGGAGCCGAGTCTTGCTGAAATATGCATAATCTGTCACCGAACCATTCTCTCATTTGAGATTCCAAACGGGTTTTCAGTACTTCAATATACTTATACTGATTCATTATACCTTCAACAATCTTTAAACAACTTGTCCCATGTACAGAAATTGCTCCCCACACCATGATTTTCTGTGAATGTTTTTACTACACTGACAGAAACTCCTCACCTGAGCGCCTCCTTAATGTCTGCACATGGTTATAAAGTAATGCAATAGTTGACTCGTCCGAAAACACAACCTGCAACAATATGAAATAGTATAGAGGTACTGAAATGACCTGTGATGCTAGTGGCAGCAGTTAAACAGCGAGACAAATTATGTCCTGAAATAATTTCAATTAACATGAACGCGTAGCTAGTAGGTAAATCAGAGTATACCTACTAGTGTAAGTACAGTATGTTCTCTTATGCTTAATAAAGAAAATAACTGGAAAATGTACCACACTTACTTGTTTCCAATGCTCAGAATTCCAATCAGCATGAGCATTAGCCCAAACTTGACGTGCCTGTATCATGGTTTTAGTAATTCTAGGCTTCTGTCTTGGACGGTAGGCTCATAATTCACTGTCCAGTAACCTCCTATTTACAGTTATTCGAGAAATACTAATACCATCCGCTAACAGTTCGCTTGCAATCTTCCTACAAGATTATATTTTGTCCTTACCAGCCATTTGTTTTATTTTTTTGTCTGTTCTTGGTGTTCTTTACCCTTTACGGCCACATTATCCATACCTTGCTGAATCAAAATTAAGACCGTTTTCAATTTTTTTTCTTTATATTGCTGACTTTTCGAGAGGAGCCACCCCATTTCTTTGCAATATGTTTCTGGTTCAGTGCACTATTACTCAATAAAATGTTGATTTGTCCAATTTTCCAAGGAGACAATTCAATGACTTTACACATAGCTGTTCATTTTCCTTTTATTTATGACACTAAGAAAAACCGCTTTCTATTTTCCACAGGCAAACAAAAAACACACTAGTTGAATTACTGCGAAGTTTAAATTTGAACTAAGGCAGGAGACTAACAGTTGCTACAGCGGGCAAAACCGAATCGATGTTGGCCTCTTATATTTCAACAAGTTGGACAGTAGTGATCAAATTATTATGGATTTCTTGAGATTCGTAATTTTTTCTGGTAAAAGGTAATTTAAACTATTTAATCAGTCAATAATAAGGTTAATTTATCATATCGGTGTGAAATAACTATTGTACATTTCCAGTCGTGAAGAGAGTATGGTAAACTTCATACCGTAACTAGTCTCATGAATATATATTCTATGCTCCTACACAGTGTTATCACTAACATATAGATTTCAGGCCTGATTGTTTGTCTCTGATTTTTCTCACAATAGGTTGCTGACTCGTTCTTGTAGTGAATTTCGAGCGATCGCTTTGTAATGGTGTTTTTTTTTATTATATATTGGAGTACTCATTTGTCTTACAATAAAGTGGTAGTCGTTTTTCCTTGGCTTTGTCTTTTTTAACTTTAAAAGTTGTGAATTATCTTCTTTGTTAGGGAAAACGCTATGTTGGAGTAGCCAGTATTAATTAAAATTTGATTGTTAATCGGATTTCCTCGCCGTCTATGGTTAATCAGTTCTTGATACAGAGTTTTACACTTAATTCATATGTGAAAAATTAATAAGATTCAGATGTCTTTTTAAGCTGTAAGAGTTCTTGTTCATCGTTGGTTTTAATGATAAGGTCATCAACAAATCTAGTGTAAATTTTGGTGGGTTCTTTAAATTATTGGTAGTTTAATCCATATTTCCAAAGTTGGAACGCTCCTGCATGAAGAAGTCTTGATAAAGACAAAATCTAACCTCAAAATTGTATAATAATGTAAAATAAAATTATTAAAGGCAATGTAAAACTTGGTCTTTAATAAAACGTATGGACTGAAAGCTGCTCCAATCGCAAACTAATATATACGAGGAGCGGTGAATAAGTTTTGCAAATCGGTAGGGCAAAACAGAGGAGGGAGGGATAGCTATTTGTGGGGGTGCTAGGACAAGTTAGGACAAGTCAGGACCTGCAGCCGCACGCTCCTGCCTCGTCTATTTAAGAAGCAGTAGCTGATCGCAGATCGTCAGTCAAAAATTTTTCAACAATGGAGAAGGTTGAGCACCACGCAGTGATCAAATTTTTTACCAAGGAAGGCAAGAATGCAAAAGAGATCGATGAACGCATGGTTGCAGTGTACACTGACACCGCCCCTTCCTATGCAACCATTGCACGCTGGAATAGGGAGTTCCGCTATGGTCGTGAGTCCTTTGAAGATGGCACCCGTCCAGGACGCCCGTCAGACGTGACCAACGAGGAAAATGTGGCCCGTGTGGAGAGAATGATCCTCGAAAATCGACGGGTGAAGGTCGAAGAAATCAAGCTAGAACTTGGAATATCACATGGAAGTGTTATCAACATCATCCATGACAATTTGGCCATGACCAAGGTCTCTGCCCCTTGGGTCCTTAGAAACCTCACGCCTTATGATCGACTTCAACGTCGTCAAAGTTTAAAAGGCCAGATGAGCTCAACCATCCCCTATCCAGTCCAGATCTGGCCTCTAGCGACTACTTTTTATTTCGCCAGCTCAAGGCTGCACTTCGTGGACACCGGGTTGGGGACGATGAAGTTGTCGAGCTTGCCGTCCAGGAGTGGATTGAACAGCAGTCGGGAGATTTCTGGTTTGGGGAAATTCGAAGCCTCAGGGACAAGTGGCGCAAATGCATTGAAGTCGAGGGTAGTTATATTGGAAAATAATAAACCACTTTCCCTCATATCTCGTATCCTTATATCCGAATTGCAAAACTTATTGACCGCCATTCGTATATTAGTGTAGATGGGTAGCAGTCTTTCTTAAATGAAAATTTTGTTGAAGACCATTGTGTATTTCGCCTTAATTAATTTCCTTTGGAAACTTTCTCTTCTATCTTTTTCATTCCACCTTGTAGATGGTGGATCACTAGTCCGGAATTCATCTTTCTTTTAAATGAATGTGTTTGGTAAAAACCAAACTAAAATTGCTGAGCTTTCGATTTTATTCGATCATATTAAGAGTGTTTTGATATGATCTTGCCTCCTTAACTGATCTAATGAGTAGAGTGAGGATCTGACAGAATGAAAGAATTATGATGTTTAAAGTTTTTAGTTGTAGATATATAGTGGTACAGATAATTTAGGGAAAACACACCGTTGATATTTTGCCCTGGTGATTAGGTCATCTCCTGCAGTTTTGTTTTTTCTCACTCTTTTGAATCTTTATGCTTTAACAATTCTAGCTTTTTGATAAACTTTTTTTATATATATATTCTTTTTGTTTATGTCTTCATTTTTATTACTATTATTTTTTTTTAAACATTAAACTTTATGTATACACACATATGGTATATATATACTTTTTTTTACATCTATATTTATTCTTACTTTTATACTTTCATACAAATTTTGCCATATATATTTGTTCTAACTTTAAACTTTCATACAAATTCTAACAGATAAATTTGATCTAGCTCCAAACTTTCATACAAATCTTTACATATTCTTTCTAACTTTTATACATTAATACAAATTCCTATATAAACAATCTGTTTATTTTTAATTAAAAATATACATTTACGTATGCGTTTTATTTACTTTATATAAACATATTTTAAATAATATTATATTTTTGAGGCCTTCAAGCCTTTATATTCCTAGTTGTAGCTGAATTAATACATTTTAAGAACCTGTTAAAAAACCTTTTTCAACATAAGGGATTTAAGACAGATTAAGGATTTAGGTCATAAGTTGGAATTTTTAAGTGCTTTTTCTCATAATTACGGTGTTTCTATATGAACTTTTGGTCAACAATACATAAAAGGATAGTCTATTTAAACTGTTTAATCAATTCCTCAGCAGCAGTTCGCCTGCCACTTGGGAAGTTAGTCCGTTGCGTGTTTTTTCGTTTTAGTCTTGTCATGACAATGTCAAAGTCCAAGTCCAGACTTCGCAGTATTTCAGTTTCTACTTTGTCCCATATATTCTTTGCTTTTGATTGTACTAAAGTGTTGATTGGTTTTAGTTCAGCTCTTCTGTGTAGTTTTCTCTTTGGTATGAATTCCCGTATTCTTGTGTGGTTAATAATCGAGGAGGTTTTATTCTGTACATACTGCATAAATCTCAGTGTCTTGATACGTGAGGTTTGGGTGATTATCGCCTGGTATATAAGCTTTGGTTTAACGTAGCAAAGGTAGAGTTTCCTTAAGTTACTCCTGCTCAGTTTGGGGAAGAAGAAGAGTTTCATCAATTCAACCAGTGCTAAGTTGATTCGGTTTACAACGTGATGCTTATATCCCCGAACGGTAAGTTTTAGCCCGAGCACTGTGCCCTCCTGAGAGTAGTGGTGGTTTCGATCGCCAACATAAATGTCGTCGTGTATCGTGCGGTTCATGGGGATAATGATGAACTTTTGGACGGTCCCCTTTATCTTTCATTTACGCTTGTACGACTCTATGTTTTCGATCTCCGCCGCCGTCACTGTAGCTTGCACTAGTACGTTGTTGTAAGTGCTTGGTACAATCTGCGTATTGCAGAAACATTGCGTCTTCCTTGATTGGTGATGGAAGGGCTATCGTGAAGATGCTATACAATTGATGGCTGAGGCAGCTATCTTGCGGCACACCAGCCTGGAGGCTAAATTCCGGTCCCTTGTGGCCCTCGATCTGTAGCTTTGCGCTTCCTCCATCACATAATTGCAGAGGATCTTTTCAATGACTGGGTTTAGCCAAAGGTTTACGATCTTGAATTGCAGACCACTCAGCGAAACCTTGTCAAAGGCCTTCTGTACGTAGCTGAGGACTAATTCTACGTACTTTCCCTCCGCCCTGGATTTTGCTAGCTTTTCTAAGAGAAGTGCAAGCGCAGTGTCAATTCCTCTTACTATGCGGAATCCGTGTTGTTGATAGTTAAGCGCATCGTTCTCGGCTTGCTGGATCTGTAGCCTGTCGGCTCTGATCTTTTCAAAAATCTTGCCTATGAATTCCAGCAGGGAGATTGGGCTATAGTTTATGAGCTGGTTGGGAGGTCTGCTTTCCTTCGGGATGAATATAACCTTTGCAAGTTTAAACGCATCGGGGAAGTGGCCGGTGTTCATGGCTGCGTTCATTACGTTCATCATTCCCTGATGCACTTGAGGTGGAGCATTGGTTATATTCGCTTTTGTTATTCACGACCGACCTGGAGCTTTATATATAAAGGTTTTGATTGCACCAGCGAGTTCTGCATTGTTATTTTCTTTCCGTGACCCATCATCTCCCTTTCTTCAGAGACGTGCGGGTACGGGTAGATCCGCTCAATAACATCATTTAGCTCGTTGATGATCTCACCCTCAAACTCTAAGTCAAAGTCTCGGTTGTCCTCTAGTGTTATTGAGAAGACTTCTCTACAGTGCTCCCTGAACCGTTCTTTGAGTCCTATTGGTTCCTCGATGTATGATTCGTGCTCCTTGATTCGTGATTTTCCCTTGTTTATATCCCTGAGTCTCGTTATCTGTCTGCAGAATTTTATTAGGATTGGCTTCGTCCTCAATGTTGTCAATTAGATGTTCCCATATCTTCGTCTGTTTTTTCCTGATCATTCGAGTTAGCTCAGATTCGAAGCGCCACTAATTCCCTGCATGTTCCCGTGCGTCTCAATCGATCATAGAGTTCCCTATGTTTCCCTGCTATATTTTTCATCTCGTTTGTCCATCTTGGCTGGGGGAACGTTCTGTATGATTTTGTTGGGACGCTCTCCCTGTCTGCCCTGATGATCAAGTTTGTCAATAGCTCTAGCTCTTCGTCTATTTCTTTAAGTATTCCCTCATTTAGATCTGCTGGCATATCTGCTGGTATTCCGTCTAGGTTGAGCATAACGTTAGAGGAAATGGGCCAGTCCGTTGAGTGGAATTTTAAAATAATTTTAATGTTCGATTCCAGCTTGTCGCTTGACTGTCGATGGCCGGCTTATCTTCGTTTATTAATATGTTTTTTTAAGATGTTCAGCCTAGCTTTATTAATCTCTTTTCTTTTAATAACAGTGTTATCAACTAACATATCTCTCGAGAGGTTAATGTTATGAGCACTCTCCATATGATTTTAGGCCCTCACTTTGCAGATGCATAGTTAAATTTCTCGAAAGTGTAGTAGTTGTCATACCAATATATTTTGAGTTGTTATAAAGCTTACAGTCTTAATCAAGGCAGATGAACTCGTAAACTATGTTGGTTGACTTGCAATTCTAGGAGTTTAGGCAGCTGTTGTTTTTCATCAGGAACTTGCTGGCTTTTGTTGTTTTATAATTAATGATGAGTTTAATTTTATCCATTTGATTTTTAATCTTGATGTTACGGTTAATAATCTCCTTGATATTTTTTTCATCTATTTTAGAGGCTGTATACATCTGGTTTCTGTAATACACTTACTTTCAGTTTTATTCGTATCTTTGCAATGATAATTTAAAAATGATTGGAGTTGTTTGTCAATCATGCTGTTTGAAAAACCGTTGTTCACGAGTATTTGTTTTACCCCTGCTATCTCTTTGTGGCAAAGTTCCCACGTAAGAGCATTATTTAAATGCTGGACGGATGTATGAGCCGATTAAGCTTATTTTATACCTTTCTGGGCATTCACTCTCCGCATTGAGGCATCTTCCCATGTCCGTACTTTTTATATGTACCTTAGTGATGTAGCTACTATTGATATGGTAGCTACATCACTAAAGTACATAGAATCTCAAATCAACCAACAGAGTTTACGAGTTCATCTGTGCCGATAAAGACTGTAAGCTTTATAACAACTCAAAGTATATTGGCATGGCAACTACTACACTTCCGAGACATTTAATTATGCATTTAAAAATCATATGGAGAGTGCTCATAACATTAACCTAACGAGAGATATGCTAGTTAATAACACTGTTATTAAAAGAAAAGAGGTTAATAAAGTTAGGCTGAACATCTTAGAAGTCATATTAATAAACGAAGATAAGCAGGTCATCAACAGTCAGGCAACAAGCTGAAATCGCATATTAAAATTATTTTAAAATTCCACTCACCAGACTGGCCCGTTTCCTCTAACGTTATGCTCAACCTGGGCGGAATAAATACCCCTTAAAAGTGTGTGAGTAGAGTATTTTACCTTTTGATACATCGAATTCATCATGTCTTATCGTGACAAAGCAGGAAAAGTTAAGAGTAAGGTCTATTAAGACTCCCTCAACAGACAATTTCATATTCGAGCACCGTGATTCGGAAGAAGAATATTCTCTAGAAAAAAACGGTCTACACTTGCACCAATAGGATTAGAAAGCCCGAAGGGAGCCATGGGGCCTCCCAACCGAAACTAAAAGAGGTTGCCACTCCGCACTATCGTGGAAGCGACCAAAGCTCAATATAGCACTAATTAGGTTTAGTGACACCCCCAGTGTGTTGGAAGGACGAAGATATCGAGAAACTGGTATCGGATGAAGCCAAAGAGCCCCTACGTACGATTGGCCTCGAATCTGTTATCCCCCAAGGAAATCCTCGCACGCCGTACTATCATTCTTAGGAGACTCGATCCGTTCTTTACTGATAAATCTTGTGAGGACATCAAGGTCGAGGTAACTAAACAGCAGAATTGTGCAAAAATCGACAAAGTCGAAAAATTCGGAAAAAACATTGTTAAAGTAATCTTTGCGAACATCGAGATGGCTCAGAGGGGTTCTTCTTTCGTATAGCCACAAGACAGTTTAAATCGGAGGAGTTTATCCAACTTGAGTACTGCCGACGCTGCCTTGTCGTTGAACAACATCCCACGAAAGAGTGTATGGCGGCTGACGTCACTTGCTCCATCTGTTCCAGACTCGGTCACGGATGGAAAGAGTGCACTTCTGAGAAGCCAAGATGCGTTAACTGCGAAGTGGACCACAGGGCCGTGGCCATGAGGTGTCTCATCCGCAAGGAAGCTATCCGGGCAAAACGCGAAGTGATCAAGAAGGTAAAGGAGGCAAAGTCCAGGACTTACGTCGAGGCAGTGGCAACAACGAAGGCCAATAGCACACAAAACTCTGCCCCAAAATTGGTAATGCGAGGTAAGTCCAAAGAGATTATGACTATGATCATCTTTGCCCACTTGACGAATCTAGCTAACCCTGGCTCCTTTGGAGATAAGTTAAATCGCCTCTTGAAATGTGACGGGTTTCAGAAAAAGTTATGGTTTCCGCCCAACTCCGCATCGCAGGAAATGTTAAGAATCCAATTTATCGATGAACCCCAACAAAAGAACACGGAAAAAGAAGAAGTAGCGAATCAGCGCAAAAAAACTCGGAGGAAGAAAAAGTAACAACAGGAGAAGACTTGGAAAAAAATGGAAACACGAAAAAGATCACGAAGAAGAAAAAACGAAAAAGAAAAGGGAAGTGGAACAAGAGGCAACGAAAGAAGAGGAAACAAACCAACCACAAGAAAGCTGTTTCTTCGACGTGGATCTTAAAGTATTTAGTCCGGCCCTATGTTGACCCCCTAAGGAAGACAATGAAAAACTGCTTGACGGCATCAACCGTGGCGAATACAAATGGACATACGAAGGACCATGGTCCCCGAAGGAAATATGTGGACTATTGATGGAGCGCGCGATGTACATCCTCGACTCTTGCGTAGACACCGTTAATATGTCTACCTGAAAGAAGATGGAAACTGGCCAGAGGTCTTCAGAAATTGAATAAGTGTAAAAAGTAATATCGAGAAGTGAATAAATATATAAGTAAACAAATCAAAGTGATTCGAGCAAGTAATCGAAAGTGCGAATAAATAAATATATGAACAAATTGAAGTGACTGGAACAAGTATTCAAAAGTGCGAAAAATGAAGGAATCGAGAAAATAAAAATTAAAAATGGCTAACAGTGTAAAATATAGAATAATAAATTAATAAATAAGCTAAAAGGGACTAGATTAAAACAAACCATTATAATTAATCTCAAACGTGAAAATTAAATAATTGACATAAGTCAGTTAACAATTAATTACCATAATAATAAGTGAACTACGCGAATAAAAATATCAGTACAGTAAGCTAACAGATAAGATAATAGTTCAACTCAAGTGTGTAAATAATAATAACATAAAGTGCTACCAAAATAAAGTGTTAAACGAAACTAGAAAAAATAATAAAACCAGAATAATTAATATATCCAAATATGACTAAAAGAACAACTCAATTAAAATTTTAAGTGCTAAAATAAATTAAATCGAACTATGAATGTTATGTGATTATATAAAAAATTTACTTTAAATATATCTATATAAGCCTAAATAAACAAAAAAACAACTCAACTAAAATTGTAACTGCTAAAATAAATTAAATCTATTCTGAATATAATGTGACTATATCAAAATTTAACTTTGAAAAATTATTCCTAAAGATTTATACTAAGTTTATATAACTAAAATTAAAAACAATTCATGCATTTTATCAGAGCAATATACAGTTATAATAAAATGACCTCCCAGATGATTGCGGGAGAATCTGTTTTCCTACTCATACTTATAGCTTATTCTTCTCCGCTGAATTTTCATAAAAATATAACTTTACCACTACACACATCTATTCTTTCGTTCTACATATATGGATTCCATTTTAATATTTGTAAAATGGAAAAAACTTATTGTATATTTTTCGCTCTAATATATCTTGATCTAATCTTCTTTCATTCTGTCAGATCCTCACTCCACTCATTATATCGGTGAAGGAGGCAAGAACATATCAAAATGCTCCGAAGATAATCTAATAAGATCGAAAGCTCAGCAATTTTAGTTTGGTTTTTACCAAACAAATTGATTTAAAGAAGAGATGAATACAAGACAAGACAAGTGATCCACCATCTACAAGATGGAATAAAAAAGATAGTTAGAAGAAGAGAAAGTTCCTAAAGGAAATTAATTAAGGTGAAATACACAATGGTCTTCAACATAATATATATATATATATATATATATATGCAGATATGCAGATAAACCCATAAAGAAAAAGTAAATAACGACTCCGAGCGCTTTCGTCTTTATTCTTAAAGACCTTTTGATTCCTTGAAAAGTGTATAAAGTCCAGCACATGCTGCTCTGGTTCCTTGTCAAATGAAAGTAATTCCACCAAACTTTCAGGAAAGTTTGGCAATATTTAATGATCGCAGAAAACGAACGTTTTTTATAGCTCCTCTAGGATTCGAGGTGAATTTCCATTAATGTATTAACAATTCTGTCACAATACAATGAATTTTTAGCAATAACGTAACCAGATGCATGAGCTCTGATTTTCCGAAGAAAACAAAGAGCTTCTTCTCTTCTTTCTACTGCAAATTCTCTTTGAGTTCCGCCTTCTGCTTTTTTCGGGACAGCTTTTGTGTGGAGACGGGGAAGCTTCAAGAGAAACTGGGTTTGCCGTTCGTATGTACTTAGACCGGATGCCGAAGAAGCGTTGAATGAGAGCTATTCCTCTTTCTGCGAGGTCGTTCATGACCTTCAAGACACTAGCCCGTCGCGCACTAGAAACACGAATCCTTGTTCCATGTTTCAGGACTCAGCTCAAAGAAGGTCGGTTGCTGGCCTGCTACGATAGTTTTAAAGAACTACATCGACTGCCCTGACCAAAAGGCGTGAAGCAGCCTGTTGATATTGATTGGTGTCTTTGACTTGGGGCGCTGTGAATTCTTAGTCGTCGAAGGACGCTTTGGCAGGAAAACCACACCACGGGCTTCTCCAGTGCACATTTGATCCTAATACACCCTTGTTGGTCGTTGTCGGATCGAATGCCATTCCAATGATGTTGCTCTCCAAGCTGCTTTCCGGCATCAGCTTCCGCAACAGTTTATCCTGTCCCATCTGCAGATATTGGAACAACCAGAAGTTCCTCCCTATCCTCTTCGGACACCAAGACCGCAACCCTCTCCTTTAATGACCTTCTGTTCACTAGATTGCGTAACAACTTGCTTCCCCCCCCCCCAATATCTTTTCGTGGTTCTTGACTCTGGCAAGGTGGATTGAAAAACGGGACACAGTGATATGTTCGAAGTCGTGGCCGAGGTTCATTCCAGCAGTGGCGTAGGGGGAAGTGGCCGCATGGAAGGGCAGATTGTCGCGCTGCCAACTAAGGGTTAGCTTCTTGGTGAGCTTGTTCTCCTGAGAAGGTCAACGGCGTGGAGATTTAGCTTGTATCGGAGCTTTTAAGTTCTCATTGGTGTCTTCGTTGGGAGATGAGGATGAAGTAGAAGACTACCAAGCCATGTCACGATTCAAAGTGGATGCTGAAAAAGGCGCGTCCTTCTTCTTCATCTCCCCCCTCCTTTGTCTCTTACATCGCCTCTCCTTAGTCGCTCGCTTCAGCTTCTCGTCCACGCCAGCCATCGAGCAGCCCTGTGGGTACACCCTCTGAGCCTCCAAGAACGCCTTGGATTCCTCGGGGATCTTCGCTTCTATCGACTTATAATGCGCGATGTCGAACATATCTTTGAGGCTGTCCCTGAAGATGCCACTCTTCATTTCTTCCATCTGTCTTCCGTGACTTGGATTTCGCCAAAGCACCGTACTCATCCTACAGTTTGGGAATCATTTTCTTCACTCACGACACATCCGATGTAGGAATGTTTGCAAGTCGCCACACTTCCAAGACCTCCTCAGCATTAGAAGATGCTGCAGCAAGAAGAACCTCATTCTGGATCTTGTGGTGGAACAAAAACAACTGGACGACCTAGCCTCTCGACGAAAGGCGATTCCCCGGAAATAACAATGTTGGGAACTTGTTCAGGAGACATACTTCGTCCTTAGATGGTGTTTTACGCGCTATCTCTTTATACCTGGAAACAGAAAGAGGACCAGAATAGGTTTTTGCTAGTTTGTTCTGACTTTTTGGAAGTAACGCAAGCACCTTTGCACAACCTCACTCTCTGACGCGTTTAACAAACCCTTGTGAACAAGGGTTTGCCGACCAGCATAAACAACACCTTCAATCATTTTTGAGAATGAATTTCATAGTCACAGATAAAATGGAAAGTAATCAGAAAGTAAAAAATAACATTAAACTGTTTTATAAAAATCAAATGTCATCAGCCTACAAAACCATCATGCAAATTGTGAACTGTAACATCAATGTCAAGAGTCAAACAGACAAGATTCAGATGATTATATATTATAAAACGACAAAAGTTAACAATCTCCTCATGAAAAGTAACATCTGTTAGGATCCCTCGAAATTGAAGTCTACCAAAATAGTTCATGACTTTAACTGCCCAAATGAAGATTGCAAGTTCGAAAAATCGATTCGATTCTGATTCCACCATAATTCATCAGTAAAGCTGGAAAAGAATTTCTAAAGACACTCTGAAGATGATCATATAGATCGAAAGCTCAGCTATTAAAGTGTGGTTTTTACCAAGCGCAGTTACTTAAAAAAGAGAGATGAACGTAAGAGAAGTTATATACCATCTACAAGATGGGCAAAAGAAGACAATAAGAAAAATAGAAAGTTCCAAAAGAAAATTAATCAAGGCGAAATACACAATAGTCTTTAACAAAATATGCATTTAAGAAAGACTGCTACCCATTTACAGCAATATATACAAAAAACGGGCCGACATACACTTTTCGTGATATATCCTTCATTCATTCACTAATTACCCTTACTTTACAGGAAATCACAGAAACAACGCCTGTAAACACAACTACATCTCAAGGGGAGCTCCAGCAAAGAATATACAGCGTCAAACATTACGACAAGATAGGCGCGTTCAAGAAAGTGCAGGACACTTTCGTGCATCAGTTCGAATGTGAAAAAGCCTCCTCCAAGCGCAAAATTCAGGACTGAGTGGACCATCTCGAGAACTATGGGACATTGGGGAACCTCAATGCAGCCAGTGACAACAGTGCAAGCCATTCAGGACAGGACGCTCCAGGAAGCGTACAGTTGAGCTGATCAAGAGCGTGAGAGATTCAACTCAGCAGAGTCCAAAACGCTCTGTGCGCAAGGAAAGGCATTCCCTCGGTATATCCCGTGATACTTGCAGTAGAGTGCTACTAATGGATCAAAAGGCCTACCTATACACAATACATACGAAGCAGACCCTTACACCTTTAGACAATAAGCATAGAAAGGCTAAGGCAGTCAAGATACTGGAGAAGATTCAGGAGACCTTAACTTTCCTTACCCTCTTTTGGCCCACAGATAAAGCTCACTTCCATCTTAAAGCAAAGGTAAACTCAAAGACAAATGTCTTCTGGGCGACCTCCAGACCAAATGAGGTAGCCACCAAGCCCCTACACTTCTTTAAGTGCACGGTATGGACTGCAATATATATATATATATATATATATATATATATATATATATATATATATATATATATATGAGAAAAGTTCACAAAGTGCACGTGATTCAAAGTTATGCAGATACACCCACAAAGGAAAAGTGAAAAACGATTCCGAGTGCTTATGTCCCCCCCCCTATTAAGAATACCCTGATCTCATTAGCAAATTTAAATCTTCTAATGCTTCCCCTCCCTACCTTTATTTTGTTATTAATTCATAAACCTGATAACTCAATGCGCCCATCATTAGCTCTGTTGGGTGTGTTTGCTATACCTTATCAAAATGGTTAGCCTCTCTACTAAGCCCTTTGGTTGGGAACATTTCCAATTCACATATTATCAATAATATGCATCTCATTAGTAAACTTAGTTAGCTTCCCTACCCTGATAATTTTAGCTTGGTTAGTTTCGATGTTTTTTCTCTTTTTACTAAAGTTCCCGTACCCGATCTCTTGAATTTCCTTGAAAAACACCTCGACACAGTTGCTCTTCCTATACCCGCTTCCACCCTCATTAAACTCATTGCTCTTTGAATCAACAATTGGAAATTTGCCTGTAATCGAAAATTTTATCACCAAACCTTTGGAATGGTAATGGGGAATTGTTTGTCTCCTGTACTCGCAAACCTCTACATGAAATTCTTCGAATCTAGAATACTTCCCCAAATTTTTGAAACCCCTATAGCCTGGATGCTATATGCTGATGACATTCTTTGCCTTTGGCCTAATAATTTAAATATTAATACATTTTTTACTAAAATTAACACCTTAGTGCTCTCGATTAAATTTACTTGAGAAGTTGAAAAATATTGCGCAGTCCCTTTCTTAGATAATCTAATTCTTAGGACAAACCATTGGTTAAAATATAAAATATATAGTAAACCCACATCCTTAGACTCTTTTATACACTTTTATTCTAACCACAATAATAGCATCAAACAAAGTGTTTTCTCCTTTATATTTTTGCGTGCTCTTAGAATTGTCTCTTCAGAATACCTAGACAAAGAAGTCGATAGAATATATAAAATAGGGATAAATTTGTGCTACCCTCTGTACTTTCTAGACAATTGTTATAAGTCGGCCAAGCGTTCCTATTATCAAACTAATGTTAATATCCATAAGTTTTATGCTAAAAACTTATTAGTTTTACCCTATAACCATATTGTCATTAATTTACCTCGTTTACTTAGGCCTCTGAACATAAATGTTATTTTTAAGTACGAGACTACGATTTATCGCATCTTTGTCAAAAAATCGCCCTCCCGACCTGGCATTGTATATTCGATAGGCTGCAACAACTGCCAAAATGTTATTCTGGACAAACCGGAAGAGAACTAAATGTCTGGGTTAAGAAACATCAAGCAAATGTTCGTAATCACAGTGAACAATCTGCGCTTTTTCTACCTATGTACAATCTTAACCATAACATTAACTGGAACAGTGACAAACCAGTCATAAAATGGAGTAACTATATTTCAAGAAATATAATAGAATGTATCTCCATCAATACGCTCCCAAATTTCAATCTTAGCCCTGGTTTGTTCACGCTAGACCCCGTTATCACTACATACATAAAATCTCAAATAAAGTTGTTTCCAAGATTTTGTACCCCGTAATTAGGGCTCAGAGGTGGGTGGTCTAATCCCCCCTTCCACTAGTTAAGGCAATGTATGTCGAGCCTCCTGTTCATTCCTTGAAAATGTCTTTAAAAATAAAGACGAAAGCGCTCGGAATCGTTTTTCACTTTTCCTTTGTGGGTGTATTTGCATATATATATATATATTATGAGGCTTCCGTCATAGATTTATGTATTTAACATATTTAAACAAGCTTTTTCGAGTTTATCATATTATTCATAAATATGTAGGATAATAATGTATATTTTGCTGATATGTTGGAATATTTTGTTAATATGTTGAATTACTTCGTATTTTACTAAATGTTGTGTAATTATTAAAATGGTTTGATATCAAAGGCAGATAATTCCTATCTTTCAGGTTAAGTTTCTAAGTATTGTGTATTCAATTTCGTTCTAAATAAGTAAACTGAGCAAAATTCAAGAACTTACAGAAACACAGAGAGTACAAATAAAGTTTTTCCATAACCAAGGGTTATCACAAAAAAAATAAAATGTTAAATGTATGTTGTTCATCCCTGAAGCTTTTTATAAAGAAAAAGAAGTAGCAAAAAGGGTCTACAACACCGAGAAAAACAACCTTCCTTTGGGTCTCACCAAAAAAATCGCAGAAAGACGTGTTTTGAACTTGCTGGGGAGTCCAATAATGCGTTAATTTAAAAATATCATCAATAACAGTCAGAAGAAGACTCAGAGATCAAAGGCTAAAATGATGGAGCCGCAAAAGAAGCCATTGGTAGCTGAGGTCAACTAAAAAACGTCTTCAGTAGACCCCCCAAAAAAGTGGACACATGAACGATAGTCTAAGGTTATCTGATTAGATAAATGTAATTATCAGATATCTAAGAAAGATTAGTATTCTTTTTTTTACATGTAATTTATGTTTGTCCATTTAATCATATCTTTAAATAAAATTAATTAAATATTTGATTGTTTTCTAACAATTTTGTAGATTTTCAGCAATACTTGTGCTAACTTTGTTCGACGGAAAATTAGAGTGGCATTTTTCTCTTTTTCTGAGCTACTAAACTGTGAAGAATGAAGTTGTTTTTATCACGGTATGAGCAACAAGTCTTCATCAGGGCCATGGGAGATGTTTTTATACAAATGAAGAATGAACTCGAATTATATCACCAGGTTATCACAACTATTAGAACCATCGATCTAGAAATTGCATCACGCAATAAAAAGAAACGTGATTATTTTTCAGCAAGACAATGCTACTCGTATGCATCCAACTACACCAAATTTGGTTTGGTAAAATGTGGTTCACACCAATGGCCATCGCAGATAACAGAATTAAATCCAATAGAACTCTTGTGGAGAGTGCTTGAAAAATATATATATAGAGAGAGAGGTATTTGCATGTAAGTACATTTTATTACATTTGTACATATCTTCCTTTTTATTTCTTCTACTCCTGACCTCTCATAATAATCTCTCCTTTTTATCTTATGTTCATCCTTAATTGTTTTTGTGTTTTTTTCAATCCTTTGGTTAGTCTTTCAATATTTGGATCTGCTTGATATTAATGATGGAATTTTGTATTTACTTGTATTTTTTTGTCACTTCAGCCCCTCTTATTTTTATTTTATATGCCGTTAATACATGGTTTAATTTCTTCTTTTGCGCGTTCTCTCTCCTTATCTTATTGTTTATTTATTACAACTTTCTCTTGTTTTCCCTCTTTCCTTGATAATGAACTTCAAATAGAGTTCAAAAAGTACTTAGAAACTTCGTTTCATTTTCCTTGTGGGATTTGTTGCACTTAATGCTTACTCACGCGCTACTTTGTGAGTTTTCCATATCCATACAATGTATGTATAATAATTAGAATAAGTATAAAATAATTCATCTCGCAAAAAGCGAAAAAAACGCAACATAATGATCACCTCTCCCTATATATCGTCTAACCTACCTTTGAAAACTTTTAAAAATTGGAATACCTATGACCTCCTTTGGTAAATCATTCTAGATATCTACCTCTATATTGAAGAAAGAATATTTTTATATCCAACTTGCATCTTTGTTTTTTTTTAACTGTCAAGATTTGACCCTTGGTCACATTTAATAACATCCAGCCAAAAGTACTTACCAAAGCCCAATTTATCTATCTCAGTAATTTTTACAAATAGTTCAAACTTAGTCCCTCCTAAATACCTTTCGGATTGAATATTAATTTCCTCTATTCAATCTATCTTTTCAAAGCTCCTAAGGAAAGGTATCATCTGATTTACTTTCATTTGAACTGCTCTAGCATGTTTATATAATGTTTAAAATGTGGGTACTATGCGTGTATACAATTCTCGAAATGTACCCTGACATACTTTCATAATTATCGCCCCCATCCCTCTTGATAATGCACAGCATTCTTATTTGCCGTGATTTTTGCCTAAATTGACTGAGTTTAGCCAATGCCTAGTCAAATCCCTGGGAAATTCCCTTTTATCCCTTTTATGTTAATAAGTTAGCATTTTTGGAAGGTTAAAAGGCATCTGTCACTTATATGACCAGGATACTAAGTTATTTGAATTAAATCATTCTACTGTACACATTAAAAGTTAACTTCTATTACTTCTACCAGTGCTGCCACATATAATGTTTTAATTAAAAGATGGCACTGCTATTGAATGTCTGGTAAAACGAATTATATAGATTAAAATTAATAATGGAACCAGAAATGATCTTGAGGTATCCCACTGATAACATCCCTCCTCTGTGACTTTACTCCATTTGTTCTCTCTTGTTTTCTCATATTTCTTATTCTCTACCTATCTCTTATTTTCTCAGTTATCTCTTATTGTTGCCCTCTTTCCTTCATTTAAATTTCATACTAAGATTCTCAGCTATAGCAGAAAGGGTCATCTTGAGTCCCCTTGAAATGTTCGCTTCCTTTTTCGGTCTTACAACTATGCATTTGAGCCTCTTTCTCCTTCTACAATCCACACGAGGAAAGATGCCGTCTAACTGGATTTGTTCCCACGGGATTTTTGGATCTGGAGATTAATGTGGCCAGAGAACGAAGTGAATTATGGCTTGCTCCTCCAGATACTCCATCACATAGCCATTTCTCTGGCATGAGCTAAATTGGGGGTAAATAAGATTACGTCGTCCAAGATATCTACCGAGTCAACACAACAAAAAAGTCTAACTTTAAAAATAAAAGTTCTAGAAAATTGTTTTATAATATTGTTATTTTTTTTCTTCATTAGAGATCCAGGATAAACGAATATACCGGGTATGAATTTAGTTTTCGTTATTCAAATGGAGAAAGTCAATATTCCACACTCAATTCTAGTCATGTGCTGAATAGATGAATAATATTTTGACTATAAATTCAGTTGCTCCGAACTCCATATCTCGATGCCTATTAGTTAAGTAAATTAATTCAAGTCATTTATTTGTGAGTAGTTAAGGGAATGCCCAATCCATACCTATCGCAAATCGGAATCTCTCTGCAATGTTTTAAGGGAAGATAAGATTTATTCACTTCCCTTTACCTGTTTAGGCCACCTAGCTTGAGGTGGAGTTTCACTATATGAGTTCTAGCATTTATGCAGAGTTTTCAAAGTAGATCCTGAGCTGTCAGAGTGTTCACGGCAATATTTGATCATTTGTCGGACCATGACATCATCATTAATCATCAAGATGTCAGAGATGCAGAGTTCATGCATGTCCGCCTGTTCCTAATGACAAGGAATCCACATGCAGACGATGGATGGAGAAGCGCTGGTCTCACTAATTATCCGAGGAATGCATTTCCTTTATAGATACAGTGTTATGGAACTGTTAGGTCGTGCAATCTGAGCATATTCGGCTATTGTCCAGGATCTTCCAAATCCGACAGGACACTAATCGAATTAATTATTTTATATATAAAGTATTAAACCTAAAGACAACTGTGTATCATATTTAATCAGATATTATTAATATTGATAATTTCTTAGTTTTAATTTTGAAACATTTTAAATGGCATTATATAAAATTAATGATGTAGTACATAGTATAGTTTAGTAAAAACAAAAAAAATTACCCTGCAATTGAATATAAAAATCTGAAAGATAATTAATTTGAATATAAATCCACACAGGACAATTAAATCCATTGGTTTTTGATAATTCCAAATATTTGGCCTATGAAAGGTGACAATGAGAACCCAAGAAAAGTGCATTTGAGAGGAATCATTTCTCCAACCGATAACTTCAAATAAAAATATCTTCATGCATAAATATACGTTATAAGATTCTATATAACTTAACAAAAATTTGATCAGTACTATAAATCTAGTGGCGTTTGTGATTGTATATAAACTCAATGAACAATAAGATTATAGATTTAAACAAGTAACTTACAATTATTTTTATTCTTCCTTTCAAATTACTCTATTTTTTAATTTAACTTGAAAACTAAGGAATGTAATTTCCGTGAAAAATTGATAAAAAGGTGTGGAAATAAGTGACGAAGATAGAGAAAGCAAAAATGTGTGAAAGATATATAATCGCTGATCTTCCTGCGAGCATTGGGGCTAGAGGAGAACGCAATTGCGCACATTGGTGCTGGGAAGGCACACAATCCTCGAGATGCTACTTACACCTAGGTTACCCATGCTAAAACTGAAGTAATTATTGAAGTGAGAACGTGAAGCGATATGAAAATTCCACTACACCTGGGGAGAAATGCTCCTGCCAACTCTTTGGAACTCCTTCAGATCTTATAAAAGAATTCATGTGTGCAAGAATCAACTGAGGTATTGAAAATTGTTGCACGAAAGGAATATCCTAATTTAAAGTATCACATAACAAAATGAGATCAATAAAGCTTCGGGAATGATGAAAAATCAACCTCCACCGACATTTGATCCAGCGACCACTCGCATGCAAACTGCACGGCTTATCGGCTGAGCCATGATGAAGGTTTTTTTTTAACCTAATATACGTACATATGTGCGCTATATATATATATATATATATATATATATATATATATATATATATATATATATATATATATATTTATATATATAATCAAATTTAAGCTCTAATTTCCCATTTCGTACATTTTCTTAAAGATGGCATTGGCCATTTTTTAAGTGACACCTAACCATGGTATCAAGTATTTAACCCGGTTAGGAGTAACAAGGTTTTTGCTAAGCATTTCCGATTCTACGAAAAGGGACTAAACAAATGAAGAGACATCGTAGAAGTGATCTAAACCTACCTTAGACCTTATTCTATGCCGACAAATTACTCTTATCAATTTCTGTTAAAAAACAACAAAGCAAACTATTAGACCCCCCTTTTCCCTCTCCAACTTATAGGGAAAATATGAATAGTCTCAGAAGAAATTAATGTTACCTGGCAACTTCTATTTTTTTACTTCTGATGGTATAAATACTCGATCGAGGCACTTAAAAATGAGGGGTTTCTTCGTTTGAGTTTCGTTGAAGCAATCATTTCGTGTGGGACAACCTAACTTTACCAAACAAACTTACTCCAACCTAACCACATCCATCAATTCGACCTAATCTAATCATAATAAGCAATATTTTTCAAGGCCAAAATTAATCTAGCCCGATCGAACCAAATATAACCTAACCTTATCAAAGTGGACCTAAACTTATCTAACTCAACCTAACAACCTAATCAAACCAACCTATTCTAACCCAAACTAACCTAATTAATCTAACCGGCCCATTCTAGTGATGCTTCCTCTGC
The DNA here is from genome assembly GCA_963969495.1 of Ceratothoa steindachneri. Classification (NCBI taxonomy): domain Eukaryota; kingdom Metazoa; phylum Arthropoda; class Malacostraca; order Isopoda; family Cymothoidae; genus Ceratothoa; species Ceratothoa steindachneri. The sequence continues at coordinate 6,629,212 of OZ018330.1, forward strand.
GAACTCCCCAAGTGCCAATTTCTGAGTCCAGGGTTGCAATCGACCACTTGAAGCAGATTAATCTGTACCGAGAGCGTTAATTGTAGGACGGAAACAAAGTTTGTGCGCGTTTAACATTTCCAAGTGTCTTCCAAAATACTGTAGCGCCATATTGTTCTGATCGAACGTTAAGCAGTACATCTCCACTGGGGTCACTGCAGCAGTTGACATATAGAGAAGTAATTACATGCCCTCCATGCCTCAATGCTCGCAGGTGCATCTGCGGCTATAAAACTGCCACCTCATTTCACTTCTTCCCACTTCTTCATTTTCTGAAAGAGATGCTCTCGCTGTTTTCTTTCAATAAATAAAATCACACTGAGATACAGACTGTGAAATTTGTCGTATATACCTTAAAAAATATCTAATACAGCCCTCATTGTCCCTTAAGTTCTTTGTTGATGATAATTTACTGACAAACTCCGTCCTCCACTCGGATCGATCTCTGAATCAAAAAATTCGACCATTTGTTGACATTTTGCGCGATGGCCGCTGAAGAGCCCAGTCAGACGCAGATTACCTCCTTAATACCGATCTGAAAACCGAGTCCATCGCGATGGAAGATGCCTCGGGATCTCAAAGGAGACTTTGAAAATGAAGTATCTGTCGATTCATCGTCAAATTGATCTACCTCTCGTTACCTAGGACTTTATTTTGCATATTAACAATAATATAGCAATGAGACATTGGTGCTAATTAGTTTGTCCAACTCCAATTTATTCAATCCAGTGATATTTTTCGATGATCATTTGTAGTTTGTGTTTAATTTTAAGCGAAAACACTCTCGAAGAGATGAATTACTTTTGAAAAAACTTGGTAAGCTAATCAAAATAATAATAATAATAATTATTATTATTACTTATACTTAAGGAACGAAAACAAACAAGGGCATCCGCCAGTGATTTTGTAAGGAAAGATCTGTGAATAAGTGGTGTAGGGAGGAGAAGTGAAAATTTGTGGAAATCGTATAGCCCCAAACGTATTAGAGAGTATGGGGGGTAGAGGGGGGGCTGAAGGCAGGCATTTCTCCAGATGGTCACCCTCAGCAGGTTTCGCAATGATAAGCATGATACACCCCCTTAGGGTGAAGAAAGCAACGAGGGCATTTTATTGAATAGGATAAGAATTGGTGGAAAAAATATAAATGTAAATGTGGTTAAGGAGGCCAGAGAGTGCAAATGCAAACTACGTAGTCTTTATGTATTGGTGCTCAGGACAGCGTAATTAAAACCTGCAAGAACCTTCAAAAATCATCAGAAGTACTAAAATTTTCAATCTTTTATATTGTAGAAGAACAACCTCTGACCCCTACCTCCTAATTTATTGGAGACCATGTGTGATTGTATCTTGCCATGGGAAACGCCACTTTCTGTTCGAACATTCACCAATTTTCGACTCCTGAGCGCATTGGGGAAATATTCCCCAATCCTGCGAACTCGTCCCAAGTCTCCCTCATCCCCCATTCCCCGGTGAAAAGGTGAGAAAGAGCCGCTGTTGCTCAGACCTTGCTAGTAAATGAGGAATCAACTCCGCCTCCGGATTAAGATTTGCTGGACCTTGTGACTCCTTTCTACAAACTTCCCCTTTCCCTCAAAATCTAGCATACAAATACTCGGGTTCTACTGTAGTTCGATGAGTCCAGCCCTCACGTTAAGGCCGTCTTCATCGTCTCGTCAAGTCCAGTGAAAGAAATCCGAGAAACAAAACTTTCTCCGCCGTGATTCTACCCCAGTCAATTGGAGATTCTCTGATTGACAGCCTTTAAATTTGTGCAAGAGTCTCCTTTCGTTTAATTGAACCGAAAAAAATCTCCATTGATTAACTTTGAGGAAAAGAAGTTTCCTCTTCCAGTGGAATTACGAGAATTCCCACATCCTCCGTCGAACGTCGTCTTTGAAAATTTGCTATCTTCATCGGAAGGTTGGTTCGGATCGTGCCCCAGCTGCTTCATTTGGATCATGTGCCACTTGCCTCATCAGATTGTTCACCACTTGCCTCATCAGATCGTTACCCACTTGCATCATCGTAAGAAGGACCATCCTCGAAATCATCGACCCGTAAGACTGAAACCCCCTCCATTATGAGTATTGTCCAATTCCCCCTTTTGAGCTGATCCTAGTAAAATTAATCAATTAATTATCAAGACACTATTTCAATTTAAATAATTGCCTTTTGCCTATTATTATTCTTATTATAATATGTGTAAATAAAATTATATTTTTGTTGTTTAATCTTTAACTAACCTTGAACGATACTCTCGGCCTATTCAAGTAAATCTTGCAGGCCAATTATGCATTCTGTCTGATTATTAAGGATTTAAAACCCAAAGCCTCAAGTTTGACCTTCTAGTCGGTCGTTAATCCCTTCGAACAGTCCTTCAACGGTTCTCGTTGCAGTAGATGATTAAGTCACCCTGCCCCTCCACACATAATATAGGAGTAGAATATGGTATAGAGTGGTGTACCACGACATATATTATATATATATATATATATATATATATATATATATATATATATATATATATATATATATATATTACTTCTATATTATAAAAACTGGTGTCAAGTGTGTGAGATCTATTACATAGTAAATCCGTTTAGTTGATTTACATCGCCATTGAGTTTTAGTAGTTCCCTCTCCTTAGTGAAGTTGCTTTATTTTTCTCTTTTGGCCGAAGTACTTTCAAGTTAGTTCTAGATCAGTAGAACTTTAGTCTATTTACTATTTAAAATTTATGTTATTAGTTAGGACCCGTTCTTTGTAGTTGTTTATTCCATTTACCGGAATATTTGAGTTAATTCCTAGCTGGTTTAGAAAGATTAACCCACCCCAATCGTGTAGGAATAGTTTTAATTTTCTTTTAGTGTGATAATTTTTTAAAATTTAGTTTTGGGAAAAGTTAGGCTTCACGTTTATTGCCGAAAAATTTCGTTACGTCAATAGCCCCGTTAGCGTATTACGTTACCTCAGGTAAGCCAACAAGATGTCTTCTTCTTTTGACCGTTTCAAGAGCCAAGGAGAGTCGTTGGGACTGTTGGGCGAGAATTATTAACTTATATTCAGGAACAAGAGAGAAATGAAACATAAGAGAGAATAGCAAAAGAACTAAGAGAAGCAGAAATGGAAGAGCGTGAGAGAATAAAGCAGCATGAACAGGAATTAAGCCGTTATCAATTGGATTCAAGGTCAATTAACTCCCGGACCAAAGCTCTACAGTCCCCATCAGTAAGATTACCCGTGTTTAAAGAAGGAGAAGAGTTTGAATCATATCTTACGCATTTCGAATTGTGAGAACGAAGTAGATAGTGTCACCAAATTTCTCCTCCTCCTAAACTCACAGTTGAGAGGGATATTCATTTCCCTTCCTTCAGAGTCCACTGTGGACTACTCTACCCTCAAGTCCGAACTCTTAGCTACCGTAAATATGACCCTAGACTTCTATCGTACCCGTTACTGTCACGAAAAGATCCGCCCCGGTCAGACCTTTCGCTATTTGGGGTACACCCTCCAGAAACACCTACAATTTTGTAAAGATGCGTGTAAAGTCCCCCAAAAGTACGATTCTTTTCTGGACTTTATATTAAAATATCAATTTTTAGATTTCCCGACCCGCAAAATCCGTGTCTTCGTTACAGACAAGCGTTGCTCTACGTACAAGGAATGCCTAGAAAAGGCTGATGTTTATGCAAGTAGCCATAACTTCTACTCCAAGGTTAATAAGAAGCCTCTCCCGTCTCCTCCGAAGTTTATGATTAATAACTCCAAGCGGAATAGAAGGTCACGTACGCCCAAACTGCCCTCAAAATTCCCAACTTAGAAGCGTGTCCTCCCATCAGGTACACCAAGTTAGTGCCAGTCCTGCTTCTCTTCCATCTCTTCCGGATACCAATACGTCTCTCTCTTCGATCAACAACTCCGGTCACCAAGTAAATTTTATCTTAAATAAGAGCTCCTTTGGTGGTTTGAAATTTGAAAATGGAGCCGTGAATGAAAGCCGTGCGTCCACTCTTGTACATGATACTGGGTTCACATACATCGTGTTATCCGAGAATTTACTTCCCCCGGTCGGTCCTGACCACTAGAAGTTCGCTGTGCTCTATGATTACCTCGGCCGAACAAATCGTTTCCCTTTTGTATAATGTCAAATCGAATGTAAGTATTTGACTGGTTGGGTCGAAGTGGTAGCAGCCCCAATCAAGTTTTGCTCTCTACTGATTGGTCATAGCTCCCAGGTTGCAAGTAACCCAGTACATAACCCGTGGTAACCCATGACCAGGCCACCAAGACATCCCAGGAACCTGTTCCTTTAGAAAACCCAGTCAATCCGGAGATGGAGACCCTCCGGAACGAGGATTTTTCCCGCACCCAGAAGGGGTGCGCAACTCTCCTCCCCCTTGAAGAGAAAGCAAGGACTCAGGAGACATAGTTTTCCCGTGGTGTAAAAAGCATTTCATAGCTTTTCAAGGATGAGCTGTTACCTCGTTAAATGTTCCGATGGAACCGAACCTGTTCTCCCCCCCGTTCTCCCCCCCCCCCCCCAAGTCCTCAAGATTTCTCACGATAGTTTATTCTTCGATCATTTTAGTTATAAAAAAAAACCTCAGATGTTTTTTAAGTATTTTATTAGCCGGGGAGAAATTGCAGAGTACTGCAAATCATGCGATGCCTGCCAAAGGACATCAGCAAAAGTGCGCGTCAAGCCAGCCCCCATGCAGAAAAGCCCGTTCATCTCGGAACCTTTTTCTCGTGTAGCCATTGATCTTATTGGCCATATTCATCACCCGTCTAGTGAAGGACATAGTTACGTCCTCACCTTGGTAGAATTCGCTACCCATTTTCATGTGGCAGTTACCCTTAAGCGCATTGGTAGGGTTTCTTGCGTCGAGACCCTCATTTCTAATTTTTCTCGGTAGGAATTCAGAAAGAGCTATTGTCGGATTGAAGAAAACAATTTACCTTCGAGCTTATGGAGTATGTCGGAAAGCTCCTGATGTTAAAACCTCTGTTTACCACCTCATACAACCCAGCTGCAAACGGAGTTTGCGAAACGCTAAATTGCACATTGAAAGCAATCCTCAGAAAATTGTGTATAGACTAGCCCCGAGAATGGCACCGCTTTTTACCCGTGGCACTGTTTGCGTGGCGTGAAATCCACCTTACGTCCCTAGGATTCGCCCACCTTGAATTACTGTATTGAAGTAATGTTCGAGGCCCACTTGCTATTTTAAAGGAATCTTCCACCAATCCCCGTCTAGATAACGAAATCCAATACCCCTATTCATACTTCCTAGACCTCCAAAAACGCCTCGAGATTTGTGCCGACATCGCGTACCAAAATACTGAGGTAAATTTGGGGAAGTATCGAACTTATTTCCATTTAAAGGTTAAGAAAGAGGTGTTAAGCTCTATCCCATCTTTACCTGGACCCCCGGAATCATCATCCCCCTTGCTGGATGTCTCCCCAAGGCTAGCGCTTCTGCAAAAGAGTCAGTGCAGCAGTTGCAAAATGGATTTAACGATGTCATCTCCACCCCCCCCCCCTCGGTTGCTCCAATCAATTTGAGCATAACATTGTTCCTACTACTCAAGACCCTGTTCGCTTGAAAAATCAGATGGGCCTTCAGGACGAAAAGGTCAAAGCCATTGTCGAGATGCCCCCTCCCGGCACGAAGAAACAGTTGAGGTCATTCATGGGATCGGCCTCCGTTTACCGTAAATTTATCCCTAACTTTGCGGTTTATTTCCGCCCCTTTAAGTGCTCTCCTTCAGAAGAAATCCCCAGATCCCCTCTTATGGAATCCTAAAGCTACTGCCAGGTTCAAGCAGCTCAAGGATAAGCTAGCGCTCGCCCCAAGTTTGAGGCTCCTTAATCCATCCAAACCCTTCGGCATCAGGATGGATGCAATTGAGGAAGGAATTGTTTGCGTGCTGCTCCAATACTCCGACGAAGGTGAAAGCCACCCGATGGCTTACACGAGGCGAAAGCTACTGTCTCATGAACGTAATTACTCAGTAATAGAACGTGAAACTTTAGCTATATTATAGAGTAATACGAAATTTAGCATGTATTTAATAGGGAAAGAGTTTATTGTCGAAACTGACCAACACCCTTTATCGTACCTACGAAATACTAAGAGCCAGGACGGACGTATAATGTGATGGCTTTTGATACTCCAACAATATCAATTAAAATTTGGTATATACGAGGTACTGAGAAGTGTATAGTTGATAATCTTAGCCGGAATCCATTAGCTGACAATTCAGGCTAATCTACGAAATTATAGGTCGCCTGTAAACCCGTAAGCTAATCATGTATATATTATTTTTCTTTTTTAACTCTGTACATATCTCTTGGGTCCCTGTAGGTACTTATTTAATATGGTGGGTTTTTTGTGTGTGTTGTTGTTCCACTACCCTTTTAGACAAAGTTCTAACCTTGTTCCTTAATTTAAATGAGATTTTTTTTATCGACCCAATTCCATTATTTTTTGCTTAGATCAATATCATAGCCTTTTTGTAAGCCTGTCGAATATAGGTCAGGTCCCCTGTTTTTTTTTGATAAGGCTGACGCTTAATAATAATTTCTCCTATCTAAATTTGCGACTTTCCTTGTTCTTCCCTCTCTCTCAGAAAGGTTCCATCGTATGGAAGGGAGGGGTGTAAAAGAACAACCTCTGACCCACTCCACATTTTGGGGAGACCACGTGCGATTGTATCCCGCCATGGACAACGCCACTTTCTGTTCGAACATTGACGAATTTTTGACTCCTGAGCGCATTAGGGAGATATTCCTCAATCCTGAGAACTCGTCCCAAGCTTCCAACCATCCCCAAGTTGTAGCGGGCCGAAAATCTGCCCTAAACTCCCAATCGATCCAACCCACTTCCTACACTAAATTGGACGTAAAAACCCGAGGGAGAATGAAACGATTGGATATACAGTCCTCTATTCACAAAAAATTCCAAAAAGTATGTGGTAAATAAATTCGAGATCTCGTTACTAAGAAAAAATCCTATCACCAAACAAAGTTTTATCTAAACAGTCCAAGAGGGAATCAGTTAAGAAAACAAAACAAAAAATATTTACAAAAGTACTTACAACAAAACCAAGAGCCAAAGAAGGGTTTGCCGTTTCCCGGGGAAGATTCTTGCCATCCACCACACGTGTGGTCCCAAATTGCGTACGACTTTTAAAGGCCTCGGCCTCCGAGTTCATATAATAATGCTGTCGTGTCGCGTATTGAGGTTATATAAAATCTTTCCGTTCTATCAGGACTCACAATAAATTCTTGACGTACAAGGTATATTCTATTTCAATATTGCAAATCTTACAAATTCAGCCACTCTTATTAAAATATTATTACAAGACAAGTACAATCTAACAGAATATTTGAGTGGCTCTTTGTTTGCAATAAACTGATATATCCAAACTACGTCCTTGAGAGAAAAAAACTTTTTAAATGAAACATGAAATCCATAATAAATATATATATATATATATATATATATATATATATATATATATATATATATATATATATATATATATATATATTTATATATATATATATATAAACATCTCTCCATTCACACACACATTCTTACAAATATAGGGAGAGGATATTGGAGAAAGGGTAGGAGAATGGCCCTACAAACACTCTAAGATTCGATCCACCACACAGTGACGAGACGAGAAAGAGCCGCTATTTCTTGTACCTTGCTGGTAAATGATGAATCGACTCTGCTTCCGGATTAAGGTTTCTGGAGCTTGTGACTTCTTTCTCCAAACTCCCCCTTTCCCCTCCGAATCGAGCATATAAATACTCGGGTTCCACTGTAGTTAGTTGAGTCCAGCGTGCACGCCAAGACCGTCCTTATCGTCTCGTCAAGTCCAGTGAGAGTTATCCGAGAAGCAGGAAATTCTCCCTTGTGATTCTACCCCAGTCAATTGGTAGTTTTTGTTAACTGCAAGCCTTTGAATTGGCGCAAATGTCTCTATTCGTTTAATCGAACCGAATAAAATCTCCATCGATTAACTTTGAGAAAAAGAAGTTTCCTCTTCCAGTGGAATTACGAGAATTCCCACATTCTCCGTCGAACGTCATCTTTAAAGATGGTCTATCTTCATCGGAAAGTTGGTTCGGATCGTGCTTCACCTGCCTCATTTCGATTGTGTGCCACTTGCCTCATTGGATCGTTCCCTACTCGCCTCATCGCAAGAAGGACCTTCTCGAAGTCATCGACCCGTAAGACTGAATCCCTCTCCCTTATTAGTATTGTCAAGTTCACCTTTTTGATCTGAGCCTAGTAACATTAATCAATTAATTCAATTTAAGAATCCCTCCTCATAATAATTATCAAGAGAATATTTAATTTTAAATAATTCCCTTTTGCCTATTAATATTCTTATTTTGATCTGTGTAAATAAAATTATATTTTTGTTGTTTCATCTTTAACTAACCTTGAACGATACTCTCGGCCTCTTCAAGTAAATTTCGCCAACCAATTATGAACTCTGTCTGATTATTAAGGATTTGAAACCCAACGCTTCAAGTTTGACCTCCTAATCGGTCGTTAATCCCTGCGAACAGTCTTTCAAAGGTTCGCGTTGCAGTAGGTGATTAAGTGAGCCCTCCACATATACCACGACATATATCTCATGGTCTTTCTTTCACAAATCCAAGTTTGTAACCCATGGTCCGAGTGATTATTACTTTAGCCTTCTTAGGAAATAATCAAATTTTTTTGGAAATACAAGAAACATGTCAAGGTTTGTGCATTTTGATATGCCTGCCCTTTCTATTATTGATCTCTTTCATCACTCCCTCTTACTCTCTTATCACCTTCCCACCCTGAAGAACATTCTGGCCCAATTAGTGAGCACACATAATTTATTAATAATAATACAGTAAATTGTATCTAATGTGCAATCAATCCGTCTTAACCACATGAGATATTGTTGATGAGTAAAATAAATCACGAGTTATGTGCAACTTTCCTGTAAGATTGCCCTAGAGTAACTCTCCAAAACTTTTTGGGCTTCTCTGCCGAAAAAGACTTATTCCCGTAATGTCACTTTATTATGATGATATTATACGATTGAATAGCGCCTTCTTAATGCATAAAACATAAACCTACCCTAAACTTGTACGTCAAAAATTTTCGTTTATATTTTATTTAAAGTCAATGCAGCTAAAATTGGCTTATGTTTAAAATAAATGGGAACTGCGAGAGATTTAAACATTTTCGACAGCAGAGAAAACGGCTTGTTTAATGAAGATCCAGAAAGTGTTGTCACCAGAAGGTTCAATTCATCTCTCGCCCGCATCAATTGTCCATTTAATAGGAGGAGGAACTAAAATCATCTTTAAGAGTTATACATCTCGACCACCAGTGACCTGCCGTATGGAAATCCACGTCAAGGACTGAACCACAAATCAAGGCTAATGCGACCCCAGAACAGCATAAACAGCATTCAATTCTCAAGACTGACTTTCGAACAGGTAGCACGTGTTTTATAGAGCTCTCAGTCTGTTGATCTATTTTTCAGATTTTTCTATAGTTTGTTTGTTTTTTGTTTTTTTTTCTCACCACAATCAGCCAAAGCTAAGTTGCTCTTCTTTTTTTTCTTATTGCTACTTAAATTCTTTCTTTGTTTGAATAAGTGATGGAGTTTGGGGATGAAAGTGAGCATGAGTGTCGGAATGTATGCATTGGTTGTGGTGTATTAGGTGAGGGGTATACATGTGTTGTATGTGGGCTGCGTGAATGCATTGTAGATTTAGAGGGGATGAGAAGGCAGGATTTAGACAGGATATGTAGGCTGGAGGGCTTAGTTGCTGAGCTCAGGAGGGAACTTAGTGTTAGGCCTAGATTTGGGAATAGGTTAGGTGGTGAGGTAGGCCAGTTAGATGTTTCAGGTGAAGGTAGAGGGCCGGTGGAGGAGGTAGGATATGATAGTTCTAGTGAAGTTAGCCCCCTTAGATTAGTTAGAAATAGGCCTAGTGAGGATGGGGGACAGTGGAGAGTGGTTAGGAAACATGAAGCTAGGGAGGCTTCTCCTGTTCTTTGTGAGAATAGGGTTGCCTCTGTTGAGGTGGTTAGCCAGGGGGAGAATAGGTGTGTGAGTCAGAGGGACACAGAACCTATTAGCTTGACTAATAGATTCAGTGCCCTAAGAGAGGAAGTAACTGGAAGTGATATGACTGATGGGGGTGGGGGTGGAGTTCGAGTGACTGGTAGTTTGAATGAGAATAGGAGTGGGGATGGAGTTAGGTCTGTGGGGGTTAGGAATAGGAGTCTGACTGAAGTGCTTGTGATGGGTGATTCGCGAGTTAGATATTTAGATAGGAAGTTGAATGCAAGTAGATTGAATGGTTTGAGGGTGTGTTTGCCGGGTGCTGGAGTGAGAGATCTGTCTGATAGGTATGAGGAACTGGTGTCTGGCTGTGCAAGGGATGCGGTTGTGATTACACATGTAGGAGTGAATGATGTGAAGAAAGTGGGTGCATGTGAGTTACGTGAGAGGTACAAGAGGTTGATTGAAAAGGTGAAAGAAAGTAGAATGAAAGGTGTTGTGACAGGTGTGCTTCCAAGAATGGATGTTGGGGTAGAATGGATGTCTCGTGCAATTGGTCTGAATGATTATGTGAGGAGGATGTGTGAGATGGAAGGTGTCATGTTTGTGGATGTGTGGGATAGGTTTGTTGGAATGAAAGAAATGTATGCGATGGATGGACTGCATTTGAGTAGGAGGGGGGAAGATGTGTTGTGGGAGGAGTATGATCGTGTTATTAGGTCTTTGCAGGCGGGAAACTAGATACTAATAGTGGTCAGGGAATTATGAGAGGACATTATAGTACTGAAAGTAGAATGGACTTGGCACATAACAGAAATAGGTTCCAAGGCGATAGAGGTGAGGTCATTCAAGTTTCAAGAGGTGCTTCAGGGATAGGGGGGTTAAATTGTTTCTATACAAATGCTCGTAGTCTTAGAAACAAGAAGGATGAGCTATTTAGTTATATTAGCAATGAGGATATAGATATATTATGCGTTACTGAATCATGGGTTAATGAAATAGAATTTAGTGACACTATAAGTGAATTTGATTTTCAGGGCTATAATATGTACATTAGTCAAAGGACAGGTAGGATTGGTGGAGGAATAATTATCTATATAAAAAACAACATTGTTTCAAGTTTAAATACTTCAATAAAGCAGGATGGAGTTGAGTCACTTTGGATAGATATTAGGTTCAGTAAAAATAGAATGGTGCATTTGGGAGCTTTTTACAGGCCACCTGGGCAGACCGATGATATAGATGAACTAATGATAAGGGAAATAAGTAAGGGATGTGAAACAGATGCAGTTATTATTGGGGACTTCAACTTAAACTCTGTGGACTGGGAAAATATGATAGGTAGGGATAGAACAAGTGGCAGGTTCATAGAATGCTTTGAGGATAATTTTTTGAATCAATTTGTTAATGAGCCAACGAGGGGGGACAATATATTAGATTTAGTACTTTCTAACAGTGATCATTTAGTTCAAGAATTGACTGTTGGGGAAGCATTGGGAAATAGTGACCATCAGATAGTTCGTTTTAACTTGGGAATTGAGAAGGGTAAAATAACTGAGAATGCTGAAAAAGTTCCAAATTTTCATAAGGGAGATTATGTAAAACTTCGAAGCTTGCTAAATTTGGTAGACTGGGATATAGAATTCAGAGGTAAAAATGCTTATGGGATGTGGGATACTTTCAAGCATATAATAAATGTAGTCCAAGAACAATGTATCCCAATGAAGGCCATTAGGAACAAAAGTAGGAAACCATTATGGTGGAATCAGGAGATAGCTAGAAAAATTTCAGAGAAGAAAAGGGCATATAAAAAATTACAGGTAGAAAATAATATTCAAAATTTAAGTGATTATAGAATGGCTAGGAATGAGTTAAATAAGATTATAAAGAAGAACAAAAGGGTGTCAGAAATTAAATTAGCTCAGGATAGCAACAAAGATCCTAGAAAGTTCTTTAGTTACTATAAAACTAATAACAAGTGTGGCAGAGTTAAAATAGGACCTATCAAATATGAAGGGTTTGTGAGAGAAACTGATGAGGAAATAGTTGAGGTACTAAATGGTCATTTTGCATCAGTATTTACAAAAGAGAAACTAAATAGTCCTATGTATAGTACTCATAGGTCAGGAAAAGAGGTGTTTACTAACATTTGTGTGGATCGGAGGATGATAAAAGGACTAATAGGTGATTTAGATACTACCAAGGCCTCCGGCCCTGATAATATTCATTCTAGGATACTTAAGGAAGGGGTAGAAAGTATCTCAATAGCTCTGGACAAGTTATATACTAGGTCATTGGAATATGGAGAAATACCCGATGATTGGAAGAGAGCGAATGTAGTCCCCATTTTCAAGAAGGGTAGTAAAGAGGATCCAAATAACTTTAGACCGGTTAGCCTAACTCCTGTAGTCTGTAAAATTCTTGAGAAAATAGTTAAAAAAGGGATTTGCCAACATCTAGAGAGGGAGGGGTTAATCAGCGATGCTCAGCATGGGTTTAGATCAGGTAGATCATGTTTGACTAACTTACTAGACTTTCTGGAGTTTGTAACAGATCAAGTAGATAAGGGAGAGAATGTAGATATAATTTACTTAGATTTTAGTAAAGCATTTGATAAGGTACCACACAGGAGACTAGTTCATAAATTAAAAATGATTGGGATATGTGGGGGTGTTTCAAATTGGATAGCTGAGTGGCTGAAAGACAGGAAGCAAAGGGTAGTGCTAAATGGTGTAAAGTCAGAGTGGAGGGATGTTATCAGTGGGGTTCCTCAGGGATCAGTTCTCGGTCCATTATTATTTGTCATCTATATAAACGATCTTGGGGAGGCAGTTAATAATAAAGTGTCAATTTTTGCGGATGATACCAAATTAGCAGCTGTAGTTAAAGATATTGATGATAATTTTAAAGTGCAGGGGGACTTAAATAAATTGTTATCCTGGGCACATAAGTGGCAAATGACTTTCAACCTTGAAAAGTGCAAAGTTATTAACATGGGAAAAGATAATAGAGAATTTAACTATGAAATGGATGGGCATTGGCTGAGCTCAGTAGAGGATGAGAAAGATCTAGGAGTAGTAATAGATAAGTCATTAAGGTTTTCTAAGCAGTGTATTGAAGCAAGAAATAGGGCAAATAGAGTGCTGGGTTTTATTAAGAGAAATGTCAGTTACAAAAGTAAGGAGGTTATTCTTAAACTCTATAACTCTTATGTTAGGCCACATCTAGAGTACTGTATACAGGCATGGTCCCCATATTTTAGACACGATATTAACCTTCTTGAGTCAGTGCAACGGAGGGCAACAAAGATTATTCCTTCCCTGAGGCACCTTGAATATGAAGATAGACTGAGGGTATTAAATATGTTCTCGTTCGAAAGGAGGTGTGTGAGAGGGGATATGATTGAGCTCTTTAAAATTTTTTCCGGGATAGATAAATTGGATGTTAGCAAGTTTTTTGAGTTAGATGATGGAAATCGGACTAGAGGTCACCACTTGAAAATTAAAAAGCAAGGGTGTAGGTTGGATTTAAGAAAGTATTTTTTCACCAATAGAGTGGTAGACTTCTGGAACAAATTGCCGCAGAGGGTAGTAGGTAGTCCAAATCTAAATGTATTTAAGAGTAGGTTGGATGAGTTTATGGGAAGGGAAGGTTGTGATTGTTCCTAAGTTTTGTATATATTAATATTGTTTGTATATATCTATAGCTGCATGATTTAGTTCTTGACAAGCCTTGATTGGTGATACCCTTGTTTCTGGATGCAATCCTCTGGATGTAGTTTTCCTGGGAGTTTGGGTGCCTTGAAAAAGAGGCCGCTTGACTCGGATGACCTATGATGAGCCCTTGTGGCTTTTGTCATCCGTTATATTATATTGTGGGGGACTTTGATTTTGTCTTCCCCTGGTGATGGTGCTTTTTGTGGGTGGGTTTTGACGGAGGCGGATGACCTTTGATAGGCCCTTGTGGCTTTTGTCATCCGTGTAATTATGTTATGTTATGTTATGTTATAGATGGGGGGGTTTAGTCTATATGGGTGACCGAAGTGGATTCGGGAAAATAAATGGGGATTTATTTGAAATAAAACGTCCACAGAAAGGCAAGGGCTTGCTGAGTAAAATGGTCATGAAGGGAAGGTTCGTAAAAAGTGAGAGTGAGGGGCATATATAAATGTGTGAAAAGGAGATACCTTGACTATTTAAATAGAAGAGTAGCAAAATAAGTGGGACATAAGTGTAGACGTGGAAGAAGATATAAGGCGAATAAATTAAGAGATAGAATTCCCCTCATCTCTCTTATAGGTAAGTTTGGACTGGCGAATCTCTCGACCTAATTCATATATATATATATATATATATATATATATATATATATATATATATATATATATATATATATATAGTCGAGGAATAGGATACCTCACTAGATAACTTATAATGTACGTACACGTCCTTGATATGTACAATTACGTGCACTTCGTAAGAGTAATTCGTTAATTACAAGATATAAGAGTGCGATTTACAACAGGGGCCGATAGCGTTTAACTGAGTTTACCAAGTTGCAGTTCAAAGGTGTATTTAAGAAATGAAAACCAAAATTCTAATTTTAATGAGTCACTAGTTAACATATATATATATATATATATATATATATATATATATATATAATGTATACATACGGGAAATATATGTAATGTAATTAATGGGCAATCGGGGAACGTTAATTATTCGTTACTTAGCTTTTGAATGGAATATTACAAATCAGTTATACAGAGGGAATATTTAAATGTCGTAAAGTGGGTCGATTATAGCAAGATTAAAGCAAATGGCCGTTGTACCTTTAATGGGGTCAGCTCGAGGAAGGGAGAAGGCCAGCTGACGTGGCCTTTGAGTAAATATCTTTCAGCGGGTCGATGCGAGGAATGGAGAAGGCCAATGGACCTGGATCCAGATCGAATATCCTGATGGTGACGAAGATGAAGGGGTAGGGATCCAGAAGAAGAGTTCACAATCCTTCTTGAAGACGGACGATGGCACCTATGCCCCAGACAAGTACAACCTCCAAATTGAGACTTTGAGGTGGCTCGGCATGAAGTCTCACATGGGAAACTAACAATCCTTGATGGGGATGGGCCCAGATGAGACGAGAGGAATCCTGGCTAATCCTTTGGGGACGAAAACAATTCCAGGCTTGCTCTGAACAGAGAAAGGCTTCACAAAAGAAATGGGTCTGCTTGGTGAGCTCCGATCTCGAGGTATAACCGAATACCGGGGAACTTGAGGAAACAGACACAACAATGTGAGACGAAGGCGATGAGTTCTCAATCTAACCAGCGACTGCGAAAACCCAGGGTATTTATATGACGGCCGTTTTTGATGTTTAATCGCTGGAAGCCACACGTGTCTGGGAGAAGAGTTTTGGTGCCTAGAGGGATTAGCGTTTGTCGCCCGACACAGTTCTTAATGGCCTCCAGCGATGTGGACGGGAGACTATGCAAGCAGCAGCTAAAATACGAAGATTAGCGTTTTCACAGTAGGATTAATGCTTTTAGCGCGCTCAACTTAATTACCTGCACCTGCGAGGCAACTAACGGATATTCTAATTCTTTCTTTCTTTTTCCCTTTCTTTGGACTCTCACGTTACTAAACATGGAGTCAGATTTTTAGAACAGAGAGAGGAAAGAAATTTAAGGGAGAAATTATATTCTTCTTTGACTTCTATTACCTTTTATATATATATATATATATATATATATATATATATATATATATATATAAAAAAAGAAGACAAATTGTCGCGGTTAAGATAATGGCATAATTAGACAACTGCTCTGCTTCAGGTCCAGCAGGTGATTCTTTCCTCCTTGAACTGCAAGACAACACTTAAAGATGGCCCATCCGTCAGCCAAAAAAAGCTGAATTCAAACTCACCCCCTTATGCCGTCTCTCTTACTGTTACAGAAAACTGATATTATTAATATATTATCAGCGTTGACTAGCCAAACCGCTCGAAAGATGGAAAAATATCCAAGACAAATTTGTGCGGTTAAGATAATGGCATAATTAGACAACTGCTCTGCTTCAGGTCCAGCAGATGATCCTATCCTCCTCTAACTAGAAGACAACACCTAAGGATGGCCCATCCGACAGCCTCCAAAAAACTGATTTAAAATCACCCCCTTATGCCGTCTCGCTTACCGTCACAGAAAACTGTTATTATTAAGCAAGAAAGCATAAGGGGGTGACTTTAAAATCAGCTTTTTGGGGCTTACGGATGGGCCATCTTTAAGTCTTCTAGTTCTAGGAGCATAGAATCACCTGCTGGACCTGAAGCAAAGCAGTTGTCTAATTATGCCATTATCTTACCCACTTATATATATATATATATATATATATATATATATATATATATATATATATATATATATATATATATATATATATATATATATATATTATATATATATATATATATATATATATATATATATATATATATATATATATGATTTATATATGTATATTCATGCGTATATATAAAATTATTATAGATAAGCCACTCTCCCAGCATCAATTTTATCCATTTTTTATGTTATATGTATGAGAGTTTACGAAAACATTTAGCGGCTTTTTCGATGCTCAGCTTACTACACCACGACGATAGCATACTTACACTTTCAATACACCAACACCACCTCCCAGTATAATAAATGTAGGCAAGATCCCTCAAATCTGACAGTCAGACGATGTACATAAATTAGGAATAGATAAACCTCGTCTCGGGGTGCAGGTAGTCGCTCACTGGACAGCATGATTGGTTGAGGGGGACGAGAGGATAAATGCGGGAGCGACGCCTACCGAAGCCCCGAGAGAGCAATAGGCATACAAACAACACACATACGTAAATATGTGCATGTACAAACGTTTTAAATGAAACACACATATATACAGGGAAAGGGCATATAAACACTATCAAGGAAGCATGATCACATAATCAAAGAAACCTCTATCCAAACAAAACCATAGAGATGACACACAAGCACATAGGCCTAAATAGACAAATATATTTATATACACAGTGGAATTCATGTACACAAATAGATTATTCAATAAAAATGCTTAATCAAGAACAGAACATCACACACACTAGATTGAACACAGAGAAGTGTGCACATACACACTACACACAAGCTAACGCACAGTCCAAGCACATTATGTTGCTCTCCAAACTGTCGCTAACAGGATGCTACCCAGCTTATTAAACTTCTCGGCTGAATATTTATAAATTGTAAAATACAAATTCTTAATAAAGATATGACAAGAGATTCGCTACATGTGTTGTTAGCAGAAGTTACCATATGTTGAACAATTAAAGCTACGGTAAAATTTATCTGTATAATCTTCATCCAACCATTTAAATTCCCCTCAAAAATTCTAAAATATTTAGTGACGGTTTATTGCGTGATACAACGAGAACAAATAGTCGATAAATGAGAAAGAGAACAAAGGGATGCAAAGACTCCTCCTCTCTTGATGAGGGAAGTGATTTTTTTCGAAGGCGATTGCATTTATCGGCCAGATACAGACAGGGTTTGGGCTTGTCAGAGTTAGGGCAAATAAGTGAGTGAGGCTAACGTAGCCACCTACGCGAAGCGGACCTAAAGCAAACGCAGACTAGAGGGTCGCGGATTAAACCGACTTAAGCAGGTATTTTTTATGGCGCCCATCTGGTGACTTCCTCTAAGGCCAAAAGGCGCTGTAATTAATTTTTAGACTATTATTAGGCTACATTGAAAAAAAAATGATACCAAACAAAACAATACGTGCGCTAATCAAAACTAAAAACAATCAAACACAAACATTCATTTTAGATTAAAATTAAACGGCATCCAACTAAAAATCTGGCTGTGTAATGGTGCAGAACAGTAAGCGACTGATGTCGACATCTAGTAAGCCTATTAATGCTCCACTCGTAAGAGAGCCCCCATTATAATTGCTACTAATTTCTCACATTGCTGCTAGCATCGTTCCACTGCAAGAACCAGATTTCACATCCGCCGTAAACCTTGGTAACAAATAAGGGCTTGCTTACTTAACTAACCCTTCCACTAACAGCTATCTCGCAAGGAAAAGAGGTTTCAGAAAGCTCCTACTAAACCTGGTCAGATGAAAGTAATTATCAGGCATGTAAGAAAGATTATTATATTGTTGTTTTTCATTTAATTTATATGATTTGTAGATTGAGGACGGGTTCGTTTATATAGATTTGTGGACTATCTGACTTTTGGGTGGAGGCTAGCCGCCTCCTCAATATTATTTGTTTGTCTTTGTTAGAGGGCACATGTTTCTGCGCTGGGGATAGATGAGCCTTCTCACGACGGCGGATTGTTTGTTTTTGTTTTGTAGTTACTTTAAGTTTTTATTTTGTATATCCTTTGGTTTCATTAACTTTAAAGTGCCCCAATACTAAGTTGAAATTTTAAATTACAGCGACCTACATATATCATTCACTATTTAACCACAAAGTTGATACAAAATTTCTCTTACATCAATCTATATTTCTATACCAAAGAAAAAATTCAACAAAACTAAGAGTTGGAATCTGCTCACACTTGGGGCAAAATTTCCAATCACTAACGAATGAGAAGTTTCATACAACATTCCTGATTCCTTTCTATATTTTTTGATTTACGTAAGGTAAGTTAAAATCCTATATGATATGTTTTGAATTACAGCCATTACCAATTCTCTAACAAAGTAAAATGTAGCATTTATAACTTTCAATTGGCAACCGTAATAATTTTCTTTTATCTCTCATAAATCCACCCACACCAATTAAATCCTATTATCCTGCTTTTTATCAATCTGATGACAGCCATAGTTATTATTTGTATAGATGAACAACTTCCGCTTACTTTTTTCCTAAAAAATATAAATGATGGCTATAAATCTCATATTCACATGTGATTATAATAAATCTGTTGGTTCGCCCATGATTCAGTAACTAAAATTAAATGCCAATTTTCATCCTGTACTGAAATTTAACTCCTCAATTATATTTCTATAAATGAAAATATTTTACTACTAAAAACATATCAGCCCCCTATTATGCAGAACAGTACCAAACGGATATAAAATACTATATCAACTAAGATTAAAAGATTTACAAATGTTGGTCAAAAGGGTTGGCCATTACGTGAAAAGATATTCATTAAATTACTCAAACACCGCCTCTGACGCCGAAAGCAATGTCTGTTATTCTTTAAGTTTGGGTACTCTTAAAGGTACATTATTTAGGCTCTAATAATTATATATTCAAAAGACTTCTTGCACAACACAATTTAAGGAAATGGACAAGGCCACATCTGCTTCTTTCAAGTTATTTGGATCTTTATTTTCATTAATTGGCGGTTTACAAAAAGTATAAACGTTTATTCTTAGTTGGGTTTCCAAGTCTTTCATACTAATGGGTTGAAATTTATTAGGTCCCGGCGCATTACATCTTTTCCCACCTAACCATTTGCAGAATCGATGAACCCCCAAGAACTTCGAGATGAAGAATGGGAGGTGTCTCCTTGCATCCATAATTGTAGTCAAACCTCCAGATTCGGCATGTTGTCCATAATAAAGGAGATCGTAAAGTCATCAACGTAGAGTATAGCAAGAATATCTTCCTGCAGTAGGTGGAATCAACGAGTTCGCATGAACACGCATATGAAGATTGGAAGGCTTCTCCTTGAATTCATAGTCTCGAGGTTTACCATGAAACAGTATCACCATGCGGTATCATATGCCGTCTCTAGATCAAGGAAGCCTGAGGCGAAGGGATGTCTATGAAAAAAGACTCACAGAGAGCAATTTCCTTGTGGACACAAGCATACAACATGAAGTAGATCTTGCGAAAGCAACACTATGCAGGAGACAGTTTGCCCCCACCCTTCAGGAATTATGCAAATCTAATATTTATTAATAGGTGACTAAACTTGCATAGGCAGGGGTAGAGTGATCTCTTTCTGGTTCGCGAAAAGCAAGTACAATACATATTTTATAGGAGTCTGGGAGGGTAAATCTCATCCAGATTGTTTTGAACAAATCTATCAGTAAAGCCATGCCTGGATGACTAGTGTCATAGCTTGGCATACCAGATATTGTGTATTCGATGGGAGATCACCATATCGGATGGAAAAGCCGGTCGCGAAAAACGCCGTCAGGGAGGTAGGGTAAGAGATTGCGGTCCCTACCTGATTGAGGCCCAAAGGGTGTCCAACCAGAACTTGACACGCTCCCACAATACGGTCAGAAGGGTCTTCTCGTTTAGTGAAGACACGTATGACCGCTAATAAGCAGGGTGGGCGTGGTTGGAGACATGCCACAACCAAGCCATCGCTTGGAGGAATTAACCCATTGTGAAATAAATCTGGAAGTGTTTATAGCGCATTTATGTATATTTTTCACTTTGCGAATTGTTTTAAATTCAGCCGACAACAAAGGAAACGGAAGGTGTACAAAACCGACAGACGTTCTCAGAATGGTCGAACAAAAGGATTCATCAATCGACCTAAACCCCTCTACTGAGATAGAGGAATATGTCAATAAATTCAGGCCGCCACGCCCACAAGCACACTATGGTGGTATCTCGTTTGACATCGGCCTGAAAATGATATTTGGATAAAGAAGAGGTAACCTCCATGAATATCATCGATCTCCTCCTACGGAAAATCAGGCTATGCATCTGGAGATCACAAGGACTGATCAAGACAAAAAATTAAAGGCGGCTTTCGGAGACTGATGCATCAACTCATCCACATTTATGATACCAATTTTGAACTTAACGATCAGGTTAGGAAGCAGTCTATCAGTGGGTATGATTCTCCTCCTACCGTTTTAATGTCTGAAGTAGTAAAAGGGCCTTGGCATTCTTAACATATAGGGGTGGAATTCCACCTAATTGAAGTCGAATTACAGTGGAATGTAAGAAAATATGAAGATTGACCTCCTCTTTGGGTGTAGTCGCAGTGTCACTGAACGAAAGAAGTTATTTCAAGCGACAAGGAACACGTAAACATCATATCCAGTGTAAATCGTGCATTCACCTGCCTGGCTCGCATCCCGCGGTGGTGAAGTTGCAAAACCTTTATGCACAGGTAGATTGGGGCGGATGTACCCTCGCAACTTGGTCTGGAGACAGATGGGTAACCGGGAACGGGAGGAAATAAGCCCCCGCAGCTTCTTACAGATCGCCTGTTGGCCATGGCAATTCCATTTAAGGAAATAGCCATTCAGGCCTAGCTCTAAATTTCTACGTGAGTCCTCTTTAAAGAAATCGCCATGGAAATTGTTGCAGGCTTACAAGAGGCAGAACTCCGAAAGCTGTTAGCAGATGAGGGCGCCACTGCCTTCAAAAGATTACTCGCGAAAATTTGGGTCGGCATGAGATTCTTCGCCTTCTCTCATTTGAATACTTTTCGCAAGTGTTGTGGCGTAGTAACTCGATTGTTGGATATCCTTTGTCTTTTGGATGGTTGGTAGTTTCCAAAGATGAGGCCACTCAGTCTCCATTTTGCCGTATTTTTTTAGCGAGCCATCTAAGAAGATTCAGTGCGCTTTGGGGGTTTTGTCTAATCTAATTCTGGCCAATGATTGTATCTGCGAGGTCAATTCGCCTCTAAGGAAAGGGTACTATTGTACGGATAGGAAGGAGCCATGATTTTAACTGTTGAGCGGCGTGAGCCTAAATAGCTGCCAGCTCTATCTGGTTCAGATCAGTGGGAATTAGAGCCCATTAATTGATTACGAAGGGTGTCCATGACAACTGAGCTCGTAGGCTTGGCGGGGCCATAACTAAGACGGCTTGCTTTGCATGAGATGCATAGGAAATTCTCGTTCACAAGGATCAAGAAAGATCTTATTACTTGGCCTATCAAACCTAGATTCGGCCCGCAGCCTGAAAGGCATTAATGAATTTCTCTACAAGATTAGAGATACATTGCTTCGGTGAAATAGGGCTACAATTCATACAATTGAATTTACGTTAAAGACTTTTTTTGTAAACCCCTTGCAAAGATTACACATATTAGACAGATTTGGATTTAAGCTAACCCTGGACGGCTGCAGAAGCCATTTGGGGGTCGCAGCAGTGGAGGTTGAGTAGTGACAATACCACACAGGATTCAAAGAGACAAGTAGACTAATACGATCGAATATGACGAAAAGTGAAGTTGAAGATCTGGAGGACCACTTGTTTTTTCCTTACTTACTCGTCTTTGATTGATCCTTTGTAGGCTAGCTCGTCGGAGATAAATATAGAAGATTACTCCCCATATCCTTCCTCTAAGCTACTCCTTAAGCAAAATTCAACGTAGAGTGCAATATTACCTCTACCGGCGAACAAACATCTATAATAGCCACTTGTGTAAGGACAGCAACTGACCTCCAAAAAGTCCCTTCCGAGAAACAGCCAACCTTTGGTTCTGTACCAAGAACCTAGCAAGTGTCTGATGGAATATGTGTCCTTTCGACGCCATGCTACCATCGGTTGAGAGAATACCTAGGACATAGTCTGTTTAGACTTGCTCTTTTCAACCGAGGGAATCACATGGCCAAACCAGAAATCTTTACCCTCGTCTCCAGCTGAATTGGAAGGGCATCCGTTCGTATCCAATACGCACCTTTGTAAGGAGATAAATCCCTGTTCTTCTTTTTCTTTTAGAAGAGGAGGAAAATATATCTCCGTCTATCTCTCCCTCCGTCTAAAGTGGGAAAATTCGACTTGTTATTTTCAGAAATGGGGAAGTATTTGTCTTACTTGGGAAACTATACAGGGATGGGTGATGCTTCTTCTCTCCTATTGAATTGGTGACGGTCCTTGAGAGGTTCTTGTACAGGAACGAAATTAGGATTGGCAGTGTCTCCACCTAGTCGTTATTCTCACCAGGGCAAGGAAGTGCCATATGAGGTGGAGCACCTCCAGGTCTAGAGGAGAAAAGTTCGAATTTGAGGCGATGCATACTTAAAGGCACCAAGTGTAGTGAACTGGACAGGCTACCCCTGTAAACGTAGTTGACAGGCTTCCCTATAGGTAGAAAAATTAAAGAGGAAATATACGTAGAGAAAGTGAGCGCATGAAGGGATTTACGGACCCTAGCAGCTCCCCCAGTGAGCCAGGCTTTCCCCATCCGCACCCGGGTTCGGAAGATGTGTCAATCCTCTGTATATCAGGTGTAACACTCTATACAAGTTACCGTCCGGGAGGGTGAAACAGGAGTAAATCATGACGCACGAGAGAGAGAGCACTATTGTCTCTCATAGCACTAGTATCAGGAAAGCGTGCCGATCATTAAGGTTTCACTTGTAGCAAAGCCATTAACTAGACTACACTATCCATTCCCTTTGTAAAGGCAAATTTATAGAAAACATTTTGTAAAGGAAGTAGAAATTTTATAGAATGATTAAAACGTCTTAAAAATATGGTGTAAAGGTAGCCAAAAAGAAGCATGTCTATTGATTTCGACCCTAGTACCTGAGCTGAATATGCTATCCATTCCGTTTTTCTCAAAGCATTTTCTGGGTTCTGACTTCTTAAAGAACCAACAATTCACTTCATGAACCAAGTATTGTCTCAAGGATCACTCAAAAGAGGTAAGGCCTACAAATGACAGTATCTCGGTATGTTAATCTTAAGTCAACTACTCTCTAACGCCATTATAAACCTACTTGATATTTTTATCCCCTGTCTCACTTCCATCACAGTCTCATCACATTCTCCCCGTCAATTTAATTACACCTTCATTAGTTACTTTCCTCACTTTTATCACATTTCTATCGCATTCTCTACCTCATTTTCATTAAAATTCTAATTGTGTGTCAGATCTAACAGTCGCCATGAGCCACTCACTTGGTTAGTTTAGTTTTCGTGAAGGATCAGCAAATACCCTGAACCGTACCAGCCTTTCCCAATCATATTGACAGTGAATTTAGTGACTGCTCTCATTATTCCTTCTGATACAACCCCCCGGAAATTCATTGCCGATGCGAGGCAATCGTTGGCTTGCATTTACTTGCTACCTCACAATCCAAGAGTTATGCGTAGCAACTTTACCATTTTCAATTATTGAACTGATTAATTCCACTCACTTCTATTGGGATTGATGTAAACTTTCTAGTAAAACGTGGGAGTATAACCTTCCACCTTACGAAGATTACATTCCTTCACTTCCATTTTATGCCATCTGTTAGAACTCCAGTTCTCCACAGTGGCCTTTTTCAAACAAGAAATTAGGTCCTGAAAAATTAGGTAAAAAAAAAAAAAAGATGAAATCTATGTGAAAAATGTAGGAGAAAAATATTCAAAATATTTCCTACTCACTTTGCTGAGCCACTACTCTATACACTCCAAATGTCAAATGATTACAAAAGATTCAAATCAGTTATGTTATGTAATAATTTCCAGAATCATGTTTGAAAAACAAAACAACAAACCAACTATTTCTAATCAAGGCATACAACCCCAAATCACTAGTCAAGGTATTATTTCCATATATAACTAAATGTATTAAATTAGAATCATCATGGAGATTTGATTTATGATAATAAAGTTGTAGACAGTTGTTGGTTAAAATTGGATTAAAATACATTAAAGTTATCATTAGACTGCAGGGTTCACATTTTATAGTCTGTGAGTTCCTATAATTCCACAAGTATGTGTCCCGTACACCAACTAGTGTCCATGTTTAGAGAGAACCTGCCTAGCCCTCAAAGACCTAACAGGGCTGCCAATATAATTTGTGACACCACAAGGGGACACTTGAAAAGATATGCGACATGGCTGAAGTGTTCAAGAGGAATAGAATCTTTTTAAAAAAAGAATATTTTTTATATCATTTCTCTTATTAATTAATTTTGGGATTTATTTTTTAAATATAAATTTTAATGATGAAGCTGAGCTTTCTTCTTAAAAATATATTATTAGAACCAATTTCTGACTTGAGGAAATGTAAAGGCATATTGGGAAGGGTACAGGGTTCTGAAAATGTTCTGTTACACTCGTTTTTTATTTTTCGAGAGATTTAATTGTGTAATAGTAAAGGTTTCCTCAAACAAACTTAAAGTTCTACTTTTCTAGCATATGGCACAAAAAAAACCTTTTCCATTGTCTGTCTAGATGGAAGTGAAAAGAATCGAGATCTCTGCTCTCCTCCGCGCGAGACACAACAAGTCTGACATTGCCAAGCGGCTCAACGTCAGCCGAAGAGGCTTTAAAGATTGATCTCGTTCATTCAGACGTCCAGTTGTCAACCGTTTGGCTGTGAGAAAGGTCTTCGAAATGCTCCGAACCTCAAAATGACTGTGCTCGCAAAGAAGAACATCGCGGTGGCCACGATGTCCAGGGCCGTCACGAAGGAGGGCGGGAAGACCTCGAGGTGCGGGGAAAGGTCTTTGCTCACCGACCGTATGCAAAAAGAACGCCGAGAGCGCTGTCGTCGCCATCGCAAAGACTTGAAGAAACTTCATGGCAATCGAATTCTCATTTTTTCTGATGAAATACCATTCACGGCCGAGAGCTGAAGTACTCCGCCAACCGCGTGTATGCTAGCATGAGGAAGGACTTTGTCCAGCATGTGGCTGCGGTATTCGGCTCTATACTAGGGCGCGTGCTTGCCAAATTGATTAATATTACAAATTAAACACATATTTTTTATATTCAAACCATAAACACCTGCATCAAAACTATCATTGTGTCTTTTGTTGAGAGAGTCGTAATGAGTGTAACAGTACCTCTGCAATACTCGGTAATAGGCCATCCGAAGTAAGGGAGGGGAGGGGGGAATGGTCTCATTTAGAAATCGTTTTAATATTTTGTTATTTAGAATTAGTTTGAATGAGTAAGTTTTGAAATATGTTTTTAGGAAAATACTCGTTATGCATTTACATGTAAGAAGAAGTAGGTTGGATTAATGACTCGACCAGTAAATTTCCTTTTGTGGAATTTGCTTTTTAAAATTTACGGTGCTCAAGAGAAACCACGATATGTAAATGGTTAATTTATTACTCACTTGTTCCTCTAACGTGAAGTTCATATGGGATGTGAAGTTTTAACACAATTTAACTAATGGCGACACCGCATAGGTAGCTCAAAAATGGCAAACGAATCATTTAATAAAACGCCAATACTAGGAATGTTTCTAGTCAAAGTTAGCAGAAAATATAGTTTCCTTAAAGTGTGTCATAAAAAAACCTGTCACGAGTGTCTCTATTCGGGAGCCAATTGCACCTTCATCTATTTGTTTGAAAAACCTTGAGTCAGAAAATTTAACAATCGGTACATTTTTATTTGAATTTGCGAAATAAAATGAAATTCACTTGAAAAATGAATACTTTATCTAAAACTATAGTGATTCTATCGTCAGGAGGAATGCTGGTAACTAAGAATTCAGCATCAAAGCTAACCATCTAGCCATTAATGTGCAAAGAAAAGGAAATATCGAATAGCCAATTTAAAAGAATGGAGAAAATATTAAAAAAAATTCCAAAGAACAGAATTTTTGTTTAAAATATCTTAACCCTCTTGAGCACTGCAGCCATGTCGCGTATGTTTCCAAATTTTCCATCGTACAGGCACAACTTACATCGGCAGCAATGTTAATTCTTTTAGTTCTAATTCTCTTCCTATTTGTGCAATAGTTTGCGTACAGGACACATAATAAGTAGGAAAAAGGAAAGTTTTCGATTAAAAAACTTAATATAAAATATAAGCCCCGCATTTTTATTCATTACTTTAAAGTGCTGGTATCCAATTATAAGCTAAAACTGGAGAGGACGCGTAGAGGAAATTAGTAAGAAAAATTAAGCCTCCGTTATTTGTTACACTATTTTAATTAGATTAATTTAAAGCAATTGCCTAAAAGTTTCATTTCAATTTATACCACCACTTTAACCTGGTATTTTTACATTTATTCCGCTGTAACATATTTTTTAGTTTTGTTTGATTGGTTCTGAAATTTCGCATCTGCGTCGTTTCTGAAATAGCGTCTATCTAAATAAGGTGAAATAAAGGTTAAACAAACCTAAGTGCTTTGTGATCCTGCTTTTGAGTTGTAAGCCAGTTTGGCCTACAAAATATATTATTCTCGACCCATTTTTACTACTGTTCCTAAGCAGAAGGTTTTCCTTAGACTACCCCATTATGAGCATTTGACATCCAAGTTTAACAAACTCCTTCTCTCTACTCCCAACAATCATTTTCCTCAATGCCAATTCATTTGAATAAATTCCAACCCTGTATCGTTGAGTAGTAGTCTTTCTTGCATGCAAATTATATATAAATATATATATATATATATATATATATATATATATATATATATATATATATATATATATTGCAGGAGCAATTTTGAAACTTTTACTTACTAAGATTTACTAAGCGTTGAAGCTTAAACCAAACTACAGGCCACGTTGAAATACTGAGCGCACTTTCAACCTTATATAGGTTATACGGCTGGATTGGTCATACCTATCTAGCCATGTGTAAGAGACGCCAGAAGTTTTCCAAAGTTCCAAATGAAATTAACTGTAATATAATGAAGAATTTTCTGCAATATCAAGGAAGGAATTTTATCAAGAAATTTAACTGTCAATTGGATATAGATAATGATATCAATTATAATAACACCAATAATATTAATAATACTACTATAATCATGCTAATGCTCTTATTAATAAAATATTGATGGTTAAGAGCAGAAATAATAAAAATAAATTTTAATAATAAGAGCAGTAATCCTCTTAATGTAAATCATCTCAGGGCATTTAACAGTTAGCAATTTCGATGTATATTTGTCGAGGAATAGGTGACATCCCTAGACAAGAGGTCTATATATACATATAAGTATCTATTGGTTGGGAGGAAACAGATAAAAGCCACGAGAATATGTATATATACAGTTATGTACACATATATCCTCTAATGTTCGTACGCGTCCTTCGCTACGTACAAGTACGTTCACTTCGTAAAAGTAATCCGTTGATTACGAGGTATAAGAGTGCGATTTTAATACAGTGACCGATAGCGTTTAATAAGTTTACCAAGTTGAAGTTCAAGGATGTATTTAAAAAGTGAAAACCTAAAATATAATTTTACTAAGTCATTAGTTAACATATATATACATACGGGAAATATGGGAAATATAAATACGGATAATACTGACATAATATAGATAATTGGCAATTGGGTAACGTTAATTACTTGTTAATTAGCTTTGAAAGAGGATACTATTTATCAGTTATAGGGAAGGAATATTTAAAAGTCGGAAAGCGGGTCGATTAAAGGGAGATACAATCAAGGGTCCTTTTACTTTAAAGGGGGTCACGTCCAAGAAGGGGAATCATTTAGCGAGTCGAGCGGGAGAATAGAGACAGAATATCGGCGTGATTCTCGGCTAAATATCTTAATGGCGACGAGGATGAAGGGGGGAGACCAAAAGTAGAGTTCACGATCCTCCTTGAAGACGTACGATGTCACCTTTGCTCCAGAAAAGTGCAACCTCAAAAAATCGACACTCTGACGCTGCTCAGCGCAAAATCTCACACAGGAAACTGGAGATCTTTGAAGGGGAGGAGGGGGCCAGATGAGACGAGAGGAATCCCGGCCAGTATTTTGGGGACGAAACGATTCAAGGCTTGCTCTGAACAGAGTAAGCCTTCACAAAAGAGATGCATCTGCCTGGTGAGATCCAACCTCGATGGTATACGCGAATACTAGGGACTTGGGTAAACAGACACACGATCCAAACTCAATCTGTCGATCTTCAGAAAACCCAAGGTATTTATATGACGGCCATTTTGTAGTGCTCAATCGCTGGAAGGCATATACGTCTGTGAGAAGGCTTTCGGCGCCTAGAGTTATTAGCTTTTGTCGTTTGACATGGTCTTTATCGTCTCCAACGATGTGGGTGGGAAACTTTCGGCTATCATTCTCCAGACTATGGAGATTAGCGTTTCACCGGCGAGGCGAAAGCTTTTAGCGCCCAACTTAACTACACCTGTGAGGAGCTGAAGGATATTCCAATTCCTTTTCCTTCTATTTTTCTCTTTGGATACATAGCTTACTCCACGTGGAGTTATACTTAGGAGACATAGGGAGGGAAGGAATTCAAGAAACAAATTAAGGGTATTTTTCTTGGCGTCCCTTTCCCTTACAATGTTAATTTGATCAATGTTTTATTGCTAAGCTTACAAACTTCTATTTCTCCTTCCATTGTCTTTCCTATTTCTGAAGTATCTAAAATAATAAACAAATAATACTCTATAGTTGAATCTTATCCCTTCTCAAACATCTTTCACCCCCAAAATAAAATTTTGGTGCTTCTATTTCATCTCTATAATCTAGGCGTCTTAAGGAAGGAATACCTTTAGGTGCTTTTTCTGCATTGTCCATTAGAGAATAACATCAGGCTTCAAAAGTGAGAGCCATGAAAAATATAATATTTCATATATCGCCTCACATTCGCTTTGGAGTAATCTAATGAGAACCTGTTTACTCTAATCCTTAACATTTATATTCATGCATCTTTATACTTTATTTTCTCTAATGCATGTGCTTATAAATTGTTTAAAAAAATTATTTGTGGATCAACTATTACTCATGTATCCTTTTTGCTACTCAAATCTAGCCATTAATCTTGCTTTCATATGTAAACCCCTGTCAAGCTTCCAGTTATGCCGTAACATATGAACATTTTCAAGCTGAAAGCCGTTTGCTATCTTTGAGCTGAAGCAACTAAAATATTTAAAACACTTTTCATAAGAAAGTTACCATTAAATACTTTTAGAAGTGAAACTGGTTTTTATATCATCAGTAAAAAAGGAATATTTGCTCTTGATACCGTCCCCAAGATCATTGATTAAAAATAAAAATGGTCCTAGATTATACCCTTTCAGTAAACCAATAGCATCTAGTTATTTTCATTTCGCCCCTTTACTGCCATTTACTGCATAATATTCATTAGCCACTCAGATAACCAATGTATCTTAATTCATGAATTTAACTTCTATGAAGAAACATCAATATTTTCAAACTCTTTTGTGATTTAATCTTGAAAATTAATCAGATTCATCAACTATGATCTACGTGATATAAACCCATGCTGTGTCTTGTAGAATTCAGGTAGTCCGAGCCTGAGCCTCTTGTCTTACCTCCCCCAAAGATGCAGGGGAGAGAAGACGACAGCCCAAATTAGGAAAAGATTTCCTCTTCGACTGCGTAGGGATTTTAAATGGCGAGAGTGAATTAATCATTACCCGGATATTGCTACTATTTAATTAGGCTTTGGTAGCTGGAAGATTTAAACAGGAGAAATAAAAATAATCTTTTAATTCTATACAAATTAATGAAAGTGAAATGACAAGTATGAATCGTCTTAGCCGTACTAGGCTGAATAAGTAAACTAATTACCTAAGTGAAAGCGGGAGGCGACTGCGAGGTGAGTCTTAGCCGTACGAGGCTCAATAATTATTACAATAATTGCCGGAGAGGGATCGGGAGGAGATCACGAGGTGAGTCACTACGTTGGAGAGCGTCATGTCTCTTCGACGATAAAAGAAACTGTAAGTCTTACGATTTTCTGGAGAAGACCACGATTATGGATACTCGGGGAAAGAGATTCTTCAAGGAAGCGGAGTAGAGCGCGATATTCCAGACGTAGTCTTCGTCGTTCTGAATATGGATTCCTGCTGTGAGACCGAATGGCACCGTGGGTTATCGCTCGAGGATTACGCGTCATCGATGAATAATTCCAAAGACGTCTTATGATGCCACGTGAATACCTTATGTATTGTGTGTGATTGCTTACCTGGAACAAACGTGGGGACAGCTCGCGACCCGAAAGCTCTAAGAATACTTCGAATATTATTCTCAGGATGGAGAATATATGTATACTACTACGCCGAAAGTTCCAATTTTGGCCGAAGAAGGCGTTTTCGCTTCGTTCCAACACCCTCGATGGCTGTCACGAGCGGTTTGGAGGATAAGGTCCACATGTGATCAAGAGACGCACAATGTATGGGCATCTTCGGGATTTCCGGGGGAACATACGTGGTAGAGGAGGTTATCCTCAATATTGAAGGAAATTAACCTGTCACCTCTAACCGATTCCTCCATTTCGTCCTGGGCCTTATCCCACAACGGCTGAAGGGACTCACACTCCTTCTGCTTTTTGGAAAGTTTCTAGCTGACGATGTTGCCATAATCTGGGGCTCCGGGGGTTTCCAGTGGAACGAGCGCTTCTGATTCTCGATGAGCCTGAGAGCGAGTGGTTACGGGTTGTGTCACTGTGGGTGAGAAGACTTTAAAGCTCTGTCCAATCAAAACGGCACAAAACTTTATGGGTGCCGCTACTACTTTTGCCCAGTCAGTGAAGTAAGCGCAGTCAATATGGCACTTTATTATGGGAAACCGATTCGCGCGTCCCAGATAGTCAGGGATGATAGCGAACTGATTGTGATCCCGGA
Organism: Ceratothoa steindachneri; assembly: GCA_963969495.1. Classification (NCBI taxonomy): domain Eukaryota; kingdom Metazoa; phylum Arthropoda; class Malacostraca; order Isopoda; family Cymothoidae; genus Ceratothoa; species Ceratothoa steindachneri. The sequence continues at coordinate 6,660,834 of OZ018330.1, forward strand.
CTACTGATATAAGTTACTTTTCCGAGACCACGATCACGTGCACCAAGTATCTCAGACTAGCGCAGAGATACAGTAGCCGTTTACCGTACCTGACTCGAATTGGAGGCCCCCCAGGGTTACCTTTATTGAACAAAAAGTTCACCTGGTGGCCAGACGGACCGGGTCACTTGAAGAGAGAGGAGATTCTTATGGAGACGGTGCAATTATATTTCACGTGTCCTTCAATTTCGCACGAAAAACACACGATTGGCCTCCTGGGAAACGCTGACAAAGGGGGTTTAGAAAAAAGGTTCGATTTTCCTGTTTGACGAATGGTCGGCTGAATTTTGATTTAGCCGGGCCGGTTACTTTAATGAAGTTTTCTTCTTGGGGGAAACGAATTTGTGATTCTTAAGCTGCGACTTGTGGGACGCTGGTTCTATTTTCTTCCCTCATTTAGGGTAGCAATTTTGGCTGGCGGCATATATGTCTGCCTCTTCGACGCACTCCTTGAAGGTGGTGCATCTTTTGTCTTTAATAAAAGACCGGATTTCCGATGAAGTGATGCCAGAAATTGATCCTTCAAGTTGAAGTCATTCAATGCATCGTAATCCCGGAGCACTTTCGAAGCGTCCAACCCCAAATTAAGGAGTCTTTGCAAAGAAAACTCGAATTGTCTGAAGGTCTGTTTGAGTTGGATCCGTCACTGTGATAATTTAACGCAGTAGAAGTCGGGAGTTACGTTGCAGGCAGAGAGCAATTTATTTACCTCGAATATCTTTTCAAAGTGTGTCAAGTAGGAGTCGAAGACTTCCCCTTCTTTAAACATTGGCAGCTTAACGGACACATGATGTTGTGGTAGGGGCCTTGAGGTGATAGGACCTCATTTCTCGTCCTCGCCATCTCTAGTTCATGTGCACGGAGTTCTCTTTCCTTTCTTTCTTCTCTTTCCCTTTCTTCTCTCTCTTTCTCTTCTCTGTTTTTCTCTTCTCTTGTTTCTTCTCTTTTCCTTTCTTCACTTTCTTTTTCTCTTTCTCTTCTTGCATATCTTGCAGTCCTTTATTCTGCCTGTATGTAGAACATCAGATCATCTTCACGATAAACCCAATGATTCTCCTTGGGCTTTGAAGATCGCAAATAACGACATGGCTGGTTCGTTTACCAAAACGCACACACGAGGGATTATAATGGGTTTTCGACCCGAATTTCGCACACCAAACGAAAACAACCACACGCGAAAGGAACTCGCTTAATTCGTACGAATTGGACGCGTAAATGGCGTTAAACACACGCAAAAACACTAAAATAGGACTGTAAACAAATTTAACACATATCGATAGTCTATCTAACAGTTGCAATCAATTAAATGAGAAGCTACTGTTTTCTCTTAATCATCAAACCACCAATTTTAGAAGACTTTAAAATAATCCTTATTAAGGACTCTTTAAAGACCTGACACCAGTTTTAATAGTAATATGTCGTAGAATCCAGGTAGTCTGAAATTAATCCTATAGGGTTCCCTCCAAAGATGCAGGTGAGGGAAGATGACAGCACAAATTAGGAAAAGATTTCCTCTTCGAGTGTGTAGGCATTTTAAATAGCGAGTGGGAATTAATCGTTGGACGGTATTGCTACTATTTAATTAGGCTTTGCTGGTTGGAGGATTTAAATAGGAGAAAAATAAAATATTTTAATCATATACAAAAATATTAACAGAATAATATATAGGCAATTTAGTTAACAGTTTACTAAATGAATAAAATTGAAAAGACAAGTATGAATCGTCTTAGCTATCCTAGGCTGAATAAGTAAACTAATTACCCGAGTGAAAGCGAGAGGCGACTGCGAGGTAAGTCTTAACCGTACGATGCTCAATAATTGTTAAAATAATTATCCGAGAGGGATCGGGAGGAGATCACGAGGTGTCGCTCTGTCGGATAAAGAAAATGTAAGTCTTACGATTTTCTGGAGAAGACCACGAGTATGGGTCCCCGGGGGAAGATATTCCTCGAGGAAGCGGAGTAGAGCGTGATATTGCAGAAGTAGTCTTCGTCGTTTCGGATATGGATTCCTGCTGCGAGATCAAATAGCACCGTGGGTTATCACTCGAGGATTGCGCGTCATCCATGAATGATTCCAAAGACCTCTTATGATGCTGCTTGAATATCCTGTGTATTACGTGAGCTTGCTTACTTGCAAGCAACGTGGGACAGCTCGTGACCCGAAAGCTCTAAGAATACTACGAATATTATTCTCTGGATGAAGAATATATACTACTACGAAGGAAGCTTCACTGTTTGCCGACGGAAGCGTTATCAGTTCGATCCCACATCCTTGATGTCGGGAATCGGCAATGAGGGTCGTAACACCATAAACGGCACGGGGTTCTGGCGCGTTTTCGCTCCGGAACTTTCCGACGGTCTAGAAGCATGGCTCTTTCGCTCGAATCTCTTTCTCCTCACGTGATCACACACGCTTGTTCTCTCTCTCTTCCTCATTTTCTGACCCTGTGCATCACTATCTTTCTTTGTAATTATACCCAAATCAATTATTAAGTCTTTCAAAGGCTTCCGAACATAATATTTTTTTCACCAACTCTAATATCAAACCATAATGACCAAACTAGGGCGTCTCGCTCTATTATATTATTATGTTTTGGTTCAATACTATCCCTGACATAATATCAGTACTGTACCGTCAAAATTTACCAGCCCTTTTATACATGTAAATACGATTATTAACTTTTAACGCACATGTACTCATTCCTATAGTCGTCATACTTCTAAGTCATGTACACATGCCTGTGTTCCAAACTATATCCAGTCCTTTATTATTATTATATGAACATAATTATTCCCTTTTATTTGCTTCAATAGTTATCAATTATTTTCTGCGCGTGTTCTCACCTACATAATGATATAATATCCAGACGCCACGCTGTGGTAAATCTCAACATTTGCTCACTACATCTTCACCTTTCCTGTTTGGGTTCAGGCTTTGTGTTGACTATTTCAAAGCTTAATTTTAAAATCTTCAAGACATTTCTTAACTATTGAATCTGGAATTTTCGGATAAATCTCCCATTGAAAGTCAACCTGCCGAGTCAGCTTCAGTTTTCTTTCAAAATACCCCAATAATTATTTTCTTATTGTTCCATTGATTGTGCCAGTCGCAACAAAGGAACCTCTTTAATCGGGCTTTAGGTTTGGTATATTTTTTTAAGATAGAAGGCTTCACTAGTTTTCCGCTCAACTAGTTATATTTTCTTTTGTTCGTTCTATAGTATAATATTGTACCACACAAAACAATCAACTCATAGTTGCCTAAGGGTGAGAAATGCATGGACATGTTTATACATGTTCAGTAGTTATTTACTATAAAACCAAGCAGTTTTCTTCCATAGGAGTTAGGGTTTACCTCATTATATGTAATTTTGGTTTGTTTATGGGGCCCTTAGCATGTTATACGCAGAGCAAGTAATACTTCATTGTAGGAATGAGTTCAAAACAGTGCATAATGCACCCGAAGCAGAGTTTAACAACAAGGAAACCTACGAAAATGGTTTCATTACTTTCAAGCTATAAATATAGGCATGTAAATTTAAGCTTGTGGAAGACCGATGTCCAGCATGAAAGAGAAAAGTTTAAAATTAGATGTTGAAGATAACCCTCGGACTATGGCTGTTATATTAAAGGTGACAAATCTAGAGAAATGGGTACTGCATGAATTGGCAGAAAGTTGCGCACTGCAGCTCATCACTTTCCTTGCAACAATAATGACCTCGTTGAGACATTTATGCGAAATAGATACTCTATGAAAAGAAGAAAATGGTATGGACAGTAATTGAACTCTAACGAGACACCAAGTCATATTCCTAGATTCAAATTACACCCACGTAAAGATGACTTGACTATTTAAGGACATAAAAAGGTATCATACACTATTCTTTATTGAAATAAATCAATACATTTCTGCCAAAAAAGTAATTTAATGAATTAAAAATTAAAATCTGAGCCGCTTACATTGACTAAAAGAAGTGGTGTAATTTTGCTTTACGACTACTATCGATCACATATTTCACAAAAAAAGATTAATTATAGAGGTAAATTCATCTTATTTGCTCATCTTGATTTACCCTATCAGCTTTTTAGTTTCCAAAGGACGCATTTCATCACAGTTTAAATGAGACTTTCAATGCTAAAGTGTGTGATCTACATGGTGAGAAAGTCATCTACGATTCTAAATAACATATATATCCGGACTTAGTCAGCTGGGGTTGTCTGCTTCACTCCTTGAAAAGAGGAACAAGAATATATTTTTAAGTGAGAAGCGATGGCTTATATACCAAATTCAATGGAATCCTACAGTGAACAAGCTAAACATCTTAAATTCAACCAGAATAGTAAAATGAATTTTTTTTTATTTTTTAAACCAAAAGTATAAAGTAGCGACACGAGGGATAGAAATAAGAGTGAAGACCTTAGTAGAATCTCACGTGTACATAAAACCTTTAAGAAGATTCGTGTTTTTAAATCATACACACACGTTGCAGCAATAAGAAGTGCTGGAGTGGGTACAAATGATAATGATGACCTTGCTAAAACTGAAACTTGCATGAGCTGCACTCACTTTTGACAACTGTGCCCTAAGAGAAACTGGTGCTCTCTCTTGGGTTGTCTTTTAACACCTTTTTAAATTTCAACTCTCTTTTCAGCTCTTGCATAGACACAAACATGAGGAAAAGATGGCGTTATATGTTCTAAAAATAATAATCTTTCGAAGAGAGACGCAGTTTAACAGAAAGTATTTCTAAATATATCTTTTTTTTTCTTAGGAGGCACGTTTTGAAATGGATCATCAGTCCAAGAAGAAGGACAGAAAAGGCCAAATTGTTCTTACCTTATATATCAGCCGTTAATGAAATGTTTTTAAAAAATGAAAAAAAATAAAAGGGGTCGTTCACCACCTCAAAACATCTCTGAATACCGTTGCGCCCTTGGTCGGGAAAATCAACTCTCAAGCATGGTCAACTAATCGATTTTTAAATCCCTCCATATTGACTTTGAATAATTAAAAGCTTATTTTTTGTGTGATTCAACAAACGAAAGAAAAATATTTGAAGCAGACACTCATCCGAAAAATGCCTCAGTTTAACCCTATCGATGAAAATATCCGCCATAGTCCCTTCGTTTAAAACATGATTGCTCAACAAATAAGCCCCAAATTAGAATTCCTGCGCCCTAGCTGGTTTTTCGTTCAAAATAAGGTCTGCCTATTGGATCAAAGCATCTAGTTCAGGGATAGGCAAAGATTTTAAGCAGCAAGCCAAATTAATGCTTATATAAAGCTTTACTGTATCGCACTTAAATATTTAAATCTAAATTTCGAATACATAGAAGTTAACCGAGATTCCCTTTGTGCCTTTTATTTGTATAGAATACATAGTCATAGATAGAGCTACCGATTAATAAGTAGGGTTAAATTTTGGCATAGTTTTGCCACCCCATTCAAATAGTTTCCAGACTTACATCTTAACGTGGATTCCGAAACACGATTTACAATTCTATATCATGTAATCATTACTCAGGGTTGATGGATGTCCCATCTAAGTAGTAACCACAGTCAACGTAGCTTAATTTCTGCCAGCAAATGAGATGAGGGTAAAGTGAATAAGTATTCATAAAGCATCGTATTTTTTTAAGTAAAACATTGTATTTACCAATGAAAAATATTTAAAAATATCTGATTTAAGAATCTAGAACTTACATAAAGAATAATCAGATTGATATATACGGTTTAGGGTATTAACAAGTCCATCGAAGTCAATAGTAAGCTCAGACGTAGAAATTGTTAATATTGCACTCAAATATGACCGAATTCGCATTTAAGCTGAGATTTTGGCAAAATGTTCAATAATTAATTTTCAATATTTAGTCAAATTCTAAAATAAAACGCAGCTACCCAAATAGACTTCGCAGGCCGCAGTTTGCCCACCTCTCCCTTAAGTCATTATTCTAGGATTGATGATGGAAGCCAGTCACTTACTAGACTCATTTTTCTCCTAGGTAAATGATTATATATTTATTTTTTTTAGAAGTCCGTAAAACTGCGTCTTACTTTTCCTACATTTAGTATTTTCAAGTCATTAGCAATAATAATTACATATATAAAGATTTTGTAATGCCTTTTATTATATTTGTGTTTTTTTCATTAGAACTCTTAGAACAGTGGTGGGGAAACCCTCGCCCGCGAGCCTAATTTTCATTACCCTTTGAGTGATATATTTGTATGCACAAATCTTAAATCCTGAAATTTAAATAATATTTTTATGTCCTATTTCCGTGGTGGCAGTGAATAAAAATATTGCGTATTATTTTTTTTATATATCAATTCATGAGTATATCGCACTATGTAATAAATTTAAACAACATTTAAAAAGATACAAGAATCAAATTTTATTTATACTTCTTTCATTAGAAACTTTCGCCCACGGTTCTAAAAAGTGTCCCCCCCCCCCACTCTGTCTTAGAATGGATGTTTAGCTTCCTAGGTATTATATTTTTTAGAGAAACTAAAGGGAAGCTTATAGATTGAATTAATTTTTCTATTTGCGTTTTTAAAATCTAATAAAAATGATATCAAGGATGTTTTTTTTTAAAGAAATATTTCTTAAACTTTTATACTATTGCTACATTCTTTTTTTCATCTATTAACTTTGCTGTTTTTATATTGTTCGCTCAAGGTGTGCCTGAAGAACGAAGCAAGAATATTAAAAGAATTATGATCAACCACAATTTTATTCAGGCAATCGTAGAACGAAAAATATAAAAACCTCTCAATAATATCAACAAAGAAATACATAAGAGCAAAAAGTAGAACCAACTTAATTATATTTCGAATCGATGAAAGTAACATGAATAAAACAACGAAGAAATAACTTTAAAAAAAACCATCTGCTGAGAAACGACCTGAAATGAAGAACCAAAACAAAATAATATAAGGTTCAAATGTTATTATAAAACAATAAACCCTGCGAACTCTTGGTAAGTTTCATTTATTGGTTTCTCTATAAATAATAAAAATCTGCACGTTTGAGCTTAGCTCGAGAACACCAATCCAATATCAATATACACATATAACACGATCAAAGACGCTCCTATGAAATTCCCAATTATATGAGGTCATCTGGTAAGTTCGAGCCAGAGTAGAAAATAAAAAATAATATATGAATGTCAATTTAATCAATTATACAGTTACCATTTGATTTTATAACTTATTACTATGGTTATAATAATTTCTATATCCCCTTGCGTTTATTTTTGGTGTTTTCTTGTTAAAGAAATTAATTAAATGATGTTACTGTTGATATCGTATTTCGACAGAAACGGGCAGGTTAGAAGTTTTTAGGCGCAGTTTTCATTTAGTAATTAAAACTTATTGATGCAGCGCAATTATTCCAGATGATCAAGTAAATATGAAGACCCAAGATTAGAAAAACTTAAAATCGTTGAAGCCATTATAATCAACTCAAACGAACCTGAAATATATATATATATATATATATATGGGATTGTATCTGAATATAGATACTTGAAGTGTTTGTGATATTAAACAGGTATTTTAAATACTAATGAAAATTAAGATAATGTTCTATAGACCTTAAAGAAAGCTTCGGTTATATCATGGAAAGTTGTTTCCTGACAAAATCAAATGAGAGCAAATATATAAGAAATAATAAGTAGAAAGTAAGATGGCGGTTATCTGAATTTAAAAGAATATGATTAATCTACTTATTATTATTATTATTATGGTATTCTTGGAATTTATCTCAGCTATACAATATGATTTTTTTACAGTAATAAAGAATATTCTTTTACTATTGTTTATTATGTTCATTACCCTTTCATTATTTTAATGATAGCATTTATAAAATTAATATATTTACCAATTTCCTTCTAATTTAAGTCCTCCCAAAAGAACAAAGTATTAAGGAGAAGGTAAAGAGTTTTAAGTGTCAGATGCGAAAGGAAAAAACTGATTAGATAGTTTTTCGAGTGATAAGGAATCGCCCTATCCTTTTTTCCCATTATTTTATTTTAATTGTCTCAAAGCTAATTAGCTTGATAATCTTAGTTCTTCTTCGTTGTTTTTTGTCTCTGTTTGGCGGGATTGATATTTTTTTCCTGACGTCAATAATCGGTTGCTATCTCTATTTTACAAAAATTGAATCGAGTGATTCCTCCGTTGATGAGCATTTGTTGCGAAAGTTACCTTTGGTAGCATTTTTTACTTCCTTGGTATAGGATTGTTCATTTTTCTTTGTCCGTTAAGTTAATGGTTAGATTTTTCCTTTTTTTGGTCTTTTAATTGAAAATAATTTGATTTAGTGCTTTCATTTTGAATCTTTAGTATAGCTTTTCTTTCCTGACACTCTCACTCTCTCTTATATTGATGTTAGTAATTATTAGCAATCATTTATTTTTTACTCTATACATTCGTATTTGGTTAGTTCTAGTCGCCGTGTTTAAGGTTATTGTTGAGTATATTAACACAAGTTTAATTAGGGGGTTAGAGACCTTTTTCTTTATTTTTGCTATTCAAATTACGAAATTACTACAATTTAGTAAGGTTGGCAAAGGGTTTTAACATTCTCTGATTTATGTTTTTTTTTAATAATTGGTGATAGTCAATCTCAAACCTAGCATGTTGCTTTAGTTATGGCAGGGGGGAGCAAACTGTGACCTGCGAAGGCTTTTCATGTGGTCGGCGTTTCCTTTTAGGATACGACATAATATTAAAAATTAATTATTGAACATTTTGCCAAAATATCATCTCATTATTTTTTTTATGCAAGTGCTAGTTTCTTAAATCAGTCATTTTCAAATATATTTCTTTCGAGGATAAAACATTTTTCTTAAAAAAATACGAAACTTCATCAATACTTGTTCTTATTACCCTTATCTACACGATCTCTTTCTGCCGCGGCAGTTAAGTTAATTTGGCTACGGTTAGTACTTGGCTAGGAAACACCTAATTTCTGAGTAATGATCACATGATGTAGAACTGTAAATCGTGGTTCTGATTCCACATTAAGATGTAGGTCCCCACTCTGATATAAGTCTGGAAACGGTTTAAATTTAGCCTTAGATATAATGTGTAGCTATATCTATTTCGATGTATTATATGCAAACAAATGCACAAAGGTAATTCCAATAAACCTATGTGTATTTGAAATTTGGATCTGTTTAAGTGCGGCTAGCAAAGCTATATATAAGCTTCAATGTGGCCCGTTGCTTATAATTATTACCCATCCCTCATTTATGGTATCACTAACTCTCCTCCTCGGCCATTATAACCTCTAGGCTTCTTCATCCTACTCAGATCTCCTTAAATTTTGCCATCTCTTCTCTTCTACTATTATATTGTCAATCTTTCTTCTTCCTACCGGGATCTCGTTGAATTTGCCTTTTTGGTTCGAATTTTCCATTTTCCTTTGTTACGGCCAATATGCTTTTTGAAAGCCACATTCATTCTGGCTTATATGGGGCCCTTATAACTTATTGAGGTCATCTGCTTATTATATATAGGCGCGTGGTGATTTAAAAGATTGATATGTCTTTTTTGTAGATTTGTACCAGGTGGGCCTTAAGCGTCTCTCTTTTGGTGGCCCCTCCGCAATCTCAAATGTAGGTCAATGTCGTGGAATACCACTCTATATCATACACTACTCTTATATTATGTGGTTATGACTTAATCACCTACTGCAACGCAAACCGTTGAAGGACTGTTCACAGGAATTAACGACCGACTAGGAGGTCAAACTTGAGGCGTTGGGTTTCAAATCCTTAATAATCAGAATGTGTGATTTTGGTTGGCGAGGTTTACTTGAATAGGCCGAGAGTATCGTTCAAGGTTAGTTCCAGATGAAACAACAAAAATATAATTTTATTTACAAATATAAAAATAAGAATAATAATAGGCAAAAGTGAATTATTTAAATTGAAATATTCTCTTGATCGTTATTATGGGGAGGGATTCTCAAATAGATGTAATTGATTAATGTTACTAGGCTCAGATTAAAAGGGGGAACTTGACAATACTAATAATGGAAGGGGTTTCAGTCTTACGGGTCTGTGACTTCGAGGAAGGTCCTTATTGCGATGAGGCGAATGGGGCACGATTCGATGAGGAAAGTGGGGCACAATCCTATGAGGCAAGTAGGGCACGGTCCGAATGAGTCAGGTGGGGCACGATTCGAACCAACCTGCCTATGGAGATAGCAGATCTTCGAAGATGACGTTGGGCGTGGAATGTGGGAATTCTCGTAATTCCACTGGAAGAGGCAATTTCTTTTCCTCAAAGGTAATTGATGGAGATTTTCTTCGGTTCGATTGATAGAAGGGAGACTGTTGCGCTAATTTAAAGTTTTGCCTTTCACAGAAGCTATTAATTGACTTGGGTAGAATCACGGCGGAGAAAGTCTTGCTGTCTGACGAACGCTCACGGGACTTACTTAGACTTGAGACGATGAAGACGGCCTTGAGGTGCGGCCTGGATTCCTCGAACTACAGAACAACCCGAATATTTCTATGCCCGATTCTGAGGGGCAGAGTGGAATTTGGAGAAAGGACTCACAAGCTCCAGACATCTTAATCCAGACGCGGAGTCGATTCATCATTTAGCAGAAAGGGGCAAGACAGAGCTGCTCTTTCACGCCTCGTCACCGGAGAAGAAGGAGGCTTGGGACGAGTTCACAGGATTAGGGAATATTTCCCCAATGCGCTCACGAGTCAAAACTTCATGAATGTTCAAACAGCCAGTGAAGTTGTCCATGGTGGATACCATAGCATGTGGTCTCCGATAAAGTGGAGGGGGGTGGGTCAGAGGTTGTTCATTTACAATCAACAATATTCTTCCATGAGAATGTATGTAATCCAATCATGTACCAAGTTACATACAGAGTACTTCAGTATTGTGAGAACATCATTTTAAATAACACTAATTTCTTCTAAATAATTTTAAAAAATTTATTTTTATATTATTAATGAATGACTTTATTGTGACGAAGCAAATGAAAAACCATGCTGAAATCGCCTTCATAAAAGCTTAACATAATGATACCGAGATTACTCGCTTTCCTAAAATTGGTCAATCATTCGTTTCCAAACGCAAAACATATGAAAATTATTCTCATACCATCATAATCCAAGAATTTGCTCTGAAAGTGCAGGAAAAATTAAGGAAATCTCCGGAATCTCGATCAGAGCCCTTGCAAAGGAATTCATGGTTTCAGAATTCATCATCAGAAAAGTTAAGGATGAAAATATCCCGAACAAATCGTCTGTGATGCGAAGAGGTGAGTTCAAATCAGGTTGACGAAAGAGAATCGTTTGATAGGTGCAAATCACATGTTCTCCATGTTAAAACATCACGAAACTGGAATTTGTTCTAATGATAAAATTTTGACCGGGATCAAAATGTAAACCCAAAGAATAACAGAAGGTTAAGCAGAGCCCAGGGTTAGGTTCCAACTATAAAACGTATCACTTTTCAAGTAACTGCAGGTTTTGGGAGTCGTTAGCACTGAAGGAGATGTCCTTCACCTCACACTTTTTTCTAAAGACTTGGGAATCAAAGCTGCTGTGCACACAGTATTTTGCAGAATACAGAGAATGCAGAGGAAAACTATATATCTTCCAAAATGACTCTGCACCATCTCATAAGGCTAAAAAAAAAACAAGCTTGGAATCATGTCAATTTCAACGACCATGTTTTCCCAGCTACATTGCTTTTTAGCTCCCCTGACCTCAATTTATTTAACTACTGTGCGTGGAGTGTCGTTGAGAGAGAAGTAAATCTACACCCCCAAGTCCAGGATAACAAAGATTATGTTCGAAATTTATAAAGATCATTGGATACGGGTATGTCAACTATTCAGGCTCTGAATTGAAGTATTCGGAGCCACAAAGATTCTCAAGATTATTTATACCGATTTTTATTCAAATACAGCTTTACTCTAATGTGCTATGCGTCTTTTTCTACATTCCTACAAATGACCTCAAAGTACTGATGCACCCTGTAGTATCTTTGTATAAACTTTGATAGGCTCGATACAAGAGCGCCTCTATCCGACATAAAAGTTATTAGGATAGACTAAGAGAAGTAAATCTGTTCTCGCTGGAAACCCGTAGACTGCGTGGTCAGCTCATCGAAGTTTTCAAAATACTTCGAGGGTTCGACAATGTTGACTACCGGGATATTTTCACACTGAGTGAGAACAGAACGCGCAATCACGGCTTCAAACTTGAACTGAAGCGTTACAACCGCAATCTCTGTGGAAGCTTTTTCACTTACAGTATCTGCGGTAAGTGGAATGCACTTCCAGTGGAAGTTGTCAACAGTGAATCTGTTGACCAGTTCAAGTCAAGACTAGACAAAGTCTTGAAAAGCGGCCGTTCAGGGACGCAAAACAATTGAGTCGAACCCTCGAGACCGTAAGGTCTCCTAGGGTACTTCCTTTCCTTGTTACTCCTTGTTACAATATTCTAAATTTTTCATTAGTCCTCCATAACTTATTGAACGTTTTCTGCACATCTCGGAGTACCAGGTCAACATACTTATGTCCGTCACTAGCCTTTGCTCATAATTGTGTTAACAAGGCCACGCCGCTTTCTGTAGGTCTTGCGTCCCTGAAACCATGCCATTGCCCTGAATTATTTTGTTCTTTTATAGGGACACGATTAGTTTGTTGTTCAGTGTTTTTTCCACAATTCTTCTATCACTTCTCTTAGTGAAATGGGCCGAAAACCCTGAGTTGACGAAGGTACTTCGCTCGGTTTCTGAACAAATATAAATTTGCTTTGTTTTCGATTGTCTCAGAATTAGCCAGCGCAAACTGACGAATAAAATATATTTAAAATATATTGTAGAAAGTTTTCCGGGCTCATATTTGGGTTTCTCTCTAAATCTCTTATTTACACAGAGATTTTAGTTGGATATATTTACATTTTTCACTGTTATATTTTAAAAATCACTTGACATGTGGGATAGCACTTTTGACTTGCAAATATAATTAATATATAAATGTATGAAACTATAGTTTTAATATCTTTATAATTAAAATATTTAGGAATTGCGTAATACATCGGATTTAATTTTTAAATCTTGCTGTTTTATTAATTAATAAAGTTTCAAACAATCTAGTCTTTTTTATCATTAAAGATGAAATGTATCTGAAATAGGCGCTCTTTGATCTTACTTGATTTGAATCAGTACTGCAGTACACTTGTTTGCAAGTTGTTGGTGGTGTGCACAATGTAAGACGAAGTACAGTCATCTATGCAATCAAATTGGTATAATATGTGATTGTCACTCTTTACTTTTTGACCTGGTAAAAAAATTTGAAACGAGTATATAACATCTGGTAATAGAATTGGACACTTATTTTTCTATCTGAATCTCGCGCACTGGGATATCGTTTTGAAATAATTCATTGATTTACTTCTTTTTATCTTTTGTGGATGTTTAATTGAAAGCAAAATATAATTTTGAATTTTTATCCCTTGAGCTTGTATTGACTTCCTTTGTTATGAATAGTTTTTCGATTATTTTATAAAATCTCTTGTCTATTTCCATGAGTTGAAAGTCATTGTTTACGAGATTTATTTGATTTATTTTACTTATTTGTTGAAGAGTTTCCAGGTATAAAATGCCTTGTATGCGTGTGTATGAGTGTATACATGAGCGATATTTTGTACTTATATGGAAAAGGAAATTTTATTTAAATGATTACCTTACATTTTGCTTTAATGTAGATGGTGGTGTTTATGTGTCCATCTCTTTCGTATGTTAATGAAATATCGAGGAAGTTAAATGTTTTTATTAGGTTGTTCATAACTAAATTTCGTATATATTTTTCATCATTTGATTTATTAGGAAGCAACTTTCTCTGATCATATAGCGTCTTTCATTTACGTATATGAAATATTATGATTTCTTTACTTTTTAATGTTTCAAAAAGTCCATTTTACAGCTTCGAAATCCAAATATTTAAGGAGCGTTCCTAGGGAATCTTGTCACAATATTTGAAGATTGACGATGGAAAGAGGATATTCCGAAACTAGTCTTCTCAATATATACATATATCCGAAATCTGTATCTATGTATTCATGTATGTATATTCTCGTAGAATAGGGTCAAGTTAGTGCTTTCTGAGTTTTGAGTGCTTATTAACATAATATAGGTTGGCCAACAGTCGACTATCTTGGAGAAAATGAAAAACAGGTACAAAAAGAACTGTACTAATAAGCAAATTAATATTATTTTACAAGGTTAAAATGAGTTTTAAAACACGGATCTCAGCGGCCCAAAAGGGGGGAGACTTGGTGGGGACGGTCACCGTACAAACAAACGAACAATATTGACCGAGGATCATTCGAATGACCATGAGCGTATACGAAGCCGACGATGAAGGCTTCCATTGGGGATGGGGCTAGAGAGAGCACTTGTACAGGAGAGTAGCGCGTTTCTGTTACCTCGAAGATTTGGTCCGGAGTAATCTTTGCCTTGGCGCAAAGTTGAAATAATAGTCTCTTGACACTGACTATTACGGGATGAACTTAGATCTTGCTTTCGAGTAAAACACAAATCAAGACTGAGCGAGCTGCTTTCGAGGAGAGGGTGGAAGCGCGTCTAGGTAGAATCACGTGAATTAACGAGCATACCGGGAGCTTGAGGGGTTCTGCGAGAATTGTACTGAGTCCGACGGGACGCAAATATCGTATACTGACGGGGCATGGCAGGCGGCGGATACTGCCTTCCAACTATGGCACCGGAGGATTTATAGTCGGGTCGAATGGGGTTTTTCCCACTCCGACCGAAGGGGAGGGTTCGAGGGTCCGACGCATCGCCAGGCGAGAATAGTCTCGCCCTTTTAGCGCGATCGCGGGAAAGTTCTTAAGTTGGCGAGGCGAAACTTTGTCTGACTTCAGATGGGACCTTTTGGGCCCTCAAACTTGTCGAAGCTTTCTGTGATGACGGCATTTCTGGTCACCGCGTCGTCTCACGGCGTCTCATAATTTCGCACTTAAATTAGCGCAGATAAGAATGGTCGCCCAGGTGTCTGATTTCTCTCTCTCTCTCTCTCTCTCTCTGATCTCTTATATATATATATATATATATATATATATATATATATATATATATATATATATTTATAGATATATAAAAAAGCCACTTAGAGCGACCTTGAAGGCCAACAAAGGTCACCATTGGGAGTTACTTGATCAGAGGAGTAATCTAGGCTTCCCACACCTAGCAAAAGTGACAATAAGTCGCAATTGAAACATCAACATTTCCCGTTGAAAAATTAATGATGGCCAGACCTATTATTTAACTTCAATGTTTAAAAAATGCGATGATACTTATTATCAACTTACCTGAGATTTTATTAATTGAAGGAATTACTTAAAACTGACGCCGATCTGCTTGAGGCACTCTTCAAAGTATGTGGGTACCACCCACGTACTCATGTTTGCTTGCCCGCCCACCAGCTTGCTTGCCCTGCCGCAATACTGCAATGTGAAAAACGTTCTCTGTTAGTCTTTCATGATACAATACTCCATTCCTTAAGTTTAAAATAAACCCTCTATTTTATCTACCAATATTAATTGCATTTTACTGAAGCAGAGAATATAGTTTGTTTAAGATAGTTTTTCATGCCCAGACAACACCGCGTATTATAGCGAGTCATCAATAAACCAAAGCTTTCCTCATAAGAGAGTCGTTTCTAAAGTATTTAAAAGGTTGTGACTGAAATAACGTTTGAATTTAAGACAAAAACAGCATAAAATTATGATTATTACTTAAATATTTCACCATGAAATTCAAATTTATATCACCGTCTCTATATGAACGATAAAAAAAAATAGCAATATCAACAAAAATAAATATT
This sequence comes from Ceratothoa steindachneri, assembly GCA_963969495.1. Lineage (NCBI taxonomy): Eukaryota > Metazoa > Arthropoda > Malacostraca > Isopoda > Cymothoidae > Ceratothoa > Ceratothoa steindachneri. The sequence goes on from OZ018330.1 coordinate 6,676,765, forward strand.
ACAGTACGAAATTTAATTTTTAAAATCGTAGAAAATGTCAATTAAAAAGATTGAAATGAAGCCTGAATCACCGAAATTATAGCGATAAGCATAAAAAAAGCCTTTCCGAACAGTATTAATTCCCAGCGCCATTTGAAAATAAGAGGGGCTTAGAAATTCTATATAGCGCTGCTTGGTAGTTATGTTATGTAACAATGTAAATAGTTCTCTATTATTTAAATTGAGGTTCTTAATAGCCATGTGCGACCATTATCGCGACTAGAGAGAACGTATAGTAGCCCAATATATGTAGGTTCCCTCCTTAAGCGTAGAGTAAATATATCTATAAACAACATACGAACTCAACACCGATGGAATTTTTTTCACTTTAAAAAAATTAAATATTTGAGTTATTGATGGCTACAACTTAATATTAATATGTCAGTAAAATATATTTAAAGTATAAGAAAATTTTTCACTGATTGATAGATATTGGAGAGAAATTTCAGACTTCCACGCTTTAACCAATGAAAATAGGTAGCCATTTTTTTACAAAGTAACCTGTTAAAAGAAGTGTTTTAATAGCGCTAATTTGCTGAATGCAGTAAGAGGGAGATCTGAAAATGACAAGGATTTATTATCGATAGTTCCATGGCGCAAAGTGATGTTCGCATTTAGAGTGTTAATAAAGTCATATTTTGGTTAAAAAAATTCTATATGAAAGGAGAGTAATTGAATCGTCAGCAAATCCTTTGTAAAGTAGAGGAGGGAACTGAGAAAAGCGCTCGCGGAACAATCTATCCTGAAATTTGCGCAAAAGATATTAGCAAAAGTCGGGATTAATATGCTTCTCATCACGACCCCTTCAACTATGTGATATAATACGTATTAAGTATGAAAAATTACACTGGCAGATACAAACTTAAATATTTATAGTTTTTAGTTGATTTAGAATAATTTTGATGTGCTGAATCCAAAATTACATTGGTTTTTCTCAATCAGTTCAACCTTTTGATTTATCGGTACATGCTCTTCATAATTTATATATATATATATATATATATATATATATATATATATATATATATATATATATATAAATAAAAAAAGAGGATGATCAGGCCAGAGCCGAAGACGCTTCTTAACATTTATTGCAAACGTTTCACCAATCCTATCTTCAGAGTCTTAACTAAGCATCAAAGGTTTCTCTTAGCCTTGGACTAGATTTTCGTTTTCCCATTTTTAAGGTTTCATATTTTCGCTATTTCCTTACTTTTGAGAGGCTTATTAATATTTTGGCTTCTCATCAAATTGCATCTAACCATGTTTTTCTGTTTTAAAGGACAAAATACGCCCTTTAGCATTTAAATGCTTCTATAATTTTGAACCCTTTGAAATATTTTTCCGCCGTCGTTTCCAAATACGATTTGTCAATCTTAAAAAACTTGCCCGTGTCAATGCCCTCGTTATTTGCAAAGCTGACAAAAGTCGTGATGTTTTTCTTTTGGATAAGGATTCGTATCCCAACAAAATATCTCAAATCCTTTCAGATTCTACTAAATTTAGAAAGATTATTAATACTGTACAGTCTTACACACTTAAAATTGAAGACAAAATTAATTGGTTTCTTAGAAAATTAAAGGATTCTAATGCCCTCGCTGAAGATGTGTATAACACTTTGTTTTGTTCTGGACCTTCACCTAGAATTCTTTTTGGTCTTTTTAAGACCCATAGAACTGATTCACCTTTAAGGCCTATTTTCGCAGCATGTAAAAACCCTTCATTTGCACTAGGCAAGTTTCTACTCCCTGTTTTAGCCCCTCTAACTTCTAATGAGTTTACTCTTAATAATTCGCATTTGTTTGTGAAAGAGATTACGAACTTTCCTCATGCAGACAAATACTTCATGGACAGCTTTGATGTTGAGAGTTTATTCACTAATATTCTCTTGTTGAAACAATTCAAATTTGTGTTAATCCCTTTTGCCGTAATTCCACCTGCGTAATAGGTTGCACTAATTCTTTATTCCAAATTCTCCTTGAACTTGTTGTTTGTAATTCATTCTTTTTGTTAAATGGCATTTTGTATAAGCAACTCGATTGGGTTAGAATGGGTCTCCCTTTAGGTCATTCCTTAGCAAATATTTTTATGTGTTATTATGAAACTCTTTAGCATAATTATTGTTCAATTAATTTCCGTCCGGTCTTATATAGGCGCTATGTATATGATACTTTTCTTTATTATTTTGCCATAAGTAACATTGTACACTCTTCCTGAATTATTTAAATTCGAAACATCCAAATATTACATTTTCCTGTGAGCTTGGAAAAAATAGTAGTATCTCGTTTCTTGACGTAAATATTACCAGAGAAGACAGTTACTTTACGTCACATGTCTACCGAAAACCTACTTTTTCGAACCTTAGATTAAGGATTTTAGCTTTCGTGAATTTAAAATAAAAATTAATGCCATCTGTGGAAGAATAAGGAGAGAGAGAAGAAATTGCACCATCCCCTCCTGACTTCACCAGTTCGCCGTTGACTGCTCTAAATTCATTTGCCCTATATACTGAGAAGATTAGCACAATGGAAAGACCATTAAGAAGGCATCGCGACTTCGTGCTAGGGAACCTTATAGCGACCCATGGCAATTAAGGAAGTTTGTTGGCGATGAATCACTCTCTACCTCTAGATAATTTCGGAGTATATATTCGACACTTCAGAGTTTGTGTCTGAAGCCGCCGTCCAGTACGTTAGTCATAACGTCTTCGTTAGTCGAGAGGGAATCGGCTACATTCTCATCCAGAGAAGAATTAAGTGATTGTCGAAGAGCCAAGGAAGAGCTACTCGTCACTCAGTGTTGTTTGTGGAGATAGTTAGGCGCACTTCAACCCTTCTCACCCGTCTTCGGATTTTAAGGATCGGAAAAGCCATCTCCGGAGGACCCTCCGTTTGCCTCTTAAGGATAAGACGCCACCAACTTCAGTTTCCCGAAGTTAGATTGAGCGCCTCGTGAGACGCCCACAAGTTCAAGGTCGAACTTATCTACTTGGTCCTACTCGCCGCACATGAGTAAAGGGAATTTAACCCCCGATTCATCACGCTCCTCCCACTTTTACTGCGTCGAACCTCAATGATCCTCTTAGCTCTAGAACTTGCAAATTGCAAAATCATTACTTAATTAATTATCCCTCGATTAAAACTTAATTGATAGTGTTAATCATTTTAGCAGTCAACCGCCAATATTTAATTGTATTGCCATTTAACTTGCCCTATATGTATATATAATCTTTAGTCCTATTAAAGTCTATTTTTGTAGCCGTGTTTGAATATTCATTGGCCTAGTAACTGCGTATTTAAAGCACTCTTAAAGCCATCCCCAGGTGGAGCCTTAATTTCGGTCGGCCAGCGGGCTAGTATGCTTATAACCACGTACATCTGGTCATACCGCGACACCATCCATAGACTCCTTGATAGAGCTTACAATAATTCTTGTCACCATTCTTGACAAAATTCTTTGTCACCAATGGCCAGCCCAAAATGTTATTTCTGAAATGAATTAGTATGTTTCTCAATAAAAATATTCCACTCTGCCTCGATTACAAACTGTTATCAAATTAAAGGTCTTCTTTTCATTTCCAGACTTTGGTTCCCAATCCGAAAATCTTAAAAAAAGATTTGTTAAAACTGCTAAATTTACTAATCCTCAATTATTACCGTGTATTGTACTCACTAATGACTTAAAACTAGGATCACTATTTAAATTCAAAGATCAACTACTCACCTGTATGCGATCAATATTATATACGTTTTTGCTTGTACGTGCAGTAGCACTGTATCATATGTAGGGGCAACAACGCGTACGCTTTACTCCCGCTTCATGCAGCATATGAGTAGATCGGAGAGAACTTGTCTTTACGTAACGAAACCTGATCCATCCCCAATTCGAAACCATCTATCGCAATGGGGCTCTAAGGCTACCCTAGGGAATTTTACACTACTTAATACGGTAAGCAAAATCTCAAACCTTTACCTGCTAGAATTAATTTATATTAAAAAACTTCAACTCAGTCGAAATAATAAATAACTCGTTATCTGTTCCTTTAAATAAGTCACTCATTAACAAACATGTCAAACTGTTCAATTTTACAATGTTTTGCAAAAATAAAATCCACTGCCAATTATTTTTCTAACTTATATAAGTTCTCTTGTTGGATTCCTTCTCAATATTTCCATTCTATGCAATTCGTCTCCAATTTAAAATTCCTGTTTCCTAAACTTGTTATGTATATATTTAATTAAATTTATTTTGTACTTTTTAGTTAGCACTGATGATACAGTAGGATTGGTAATAATCCTGATACGTTTGCACTAAATGTTAAGAAAGGTCTTTGGCTTTGTCCTGGTCATCCTTTTTATATTTGGTCTAACGTTTGCGTCCATCAATGCGTTCGACGCTTATATATATATATATATATATATATATATATACATATATATATATATATATCCTAAGAGAGCAGAGGGGTTGGGAGTTGCCAGGCGTATACGTAATTTTAGGATAAATAAGTGGGCGGAATTTAGGAAGTTCATTATTATATATTAACTTCATCGTACCGACGTGTTTCGGGTAGCTAGGAACTCATTCTGAAGGATATGACATTATAAATATATACAAATATAAGATTTTTTTCTAGACGTTATCAAATATTTCTAAATTAAGTATATGTATTAATTTCCTGTTATAACTCTAAAGATGCAACTTGTCGTATCGAAACGCGTCATTATAATCAAAGAAGGTGATAAGGATATGACATTATAAATATATAGAAATATAAGATTTTTTACTAGAAGTTATCAAATATTTCTAAAAAAATTATATGTATTAATTTCCTGTTATAACTCTGAAGATGATACTTGTCGTATCGAAACGCGTCAGTATAATCAAAGAAGCTGATAAGGTGGATTAATTTCCTTCCACCTTTTTTAAATTAATATATCAGTCTCTAATGAACTTCGGTAGGCTTATTCAGTGGTTGAACAATGAAGAAACAGTGAACATAAGACAAATCGAGAAGATTGAAAAGAAAATTATTAACACAAAACTAGCGGTCGTTTTCCATATATATATACATATCCATAACCCTATATTTTAAGAACGAGATTTTTTGAAGGTGTTTGAATAAGATTTTTTCTTATAGTTCGGTTGTCAGCTAAGAAAGAAAAAAAAATTAAAAAATAAAAGGAAAAAAGAAGAAAAAGAAAAAGAAGAAGAAGAAGAAGAAGAAAAGGGTGGTCCAGGGGTTAAAATAAAGTCTATAAAGGGGATTAAAAAAGGCAGTTAAGATTAGCAAATAAGGCCGTAGGCCACACTACGCAGGGGTGCCTGTGTAACCAAGCTCTTCCTGTTAAGGAAGAGAACAGCGGCTTGTATATATATATATATATATATATATATATATATATATATATATATATATATATACATATGGAGATAGAGAGAGAGAGAGAGAGAGAGAGAGAGAGAGAGAGAATTAAAATGAAACGATGGTACCTGTAAGAACCCCAGAAGAACCGAAATACAGACAAGGTAAACATTATTGAACTCTTTCACAAGAATACTATTAGCACAGAACACCATTCAGACGAAAGAGCTATCAAAGGTATTATTACCCGAGGAATAAAACTCACAAATGCCAAAAAAATGTACTAGCCTTCAAAATAGACGGAAGTCAACCTTTTTCATGACAAATATCCTAAAACCTCCACCTCAACCCAAACAAAGGAGCTATCTAATATAAACATGTACCTTAAGAAACTAAGCTCTCACCTAACTCGTTTATCAGAATGACCGAAACCACGCTCTCAAGAAGAAAATCATACCATCTCAACCATGGGGCACCGAAAAAAACATACACAAGTAATACATGGACCTTGCCTTAACAGAAATTTTTTTGACTATGCTCCCAACTGATGCCAATTTCTCATCTATTAAGCAATATATATTCAAGAAAACCAACTAACTCTAAATATACAATTTAACTGCAATGAAATCCTGCCCAGTGCAAGACGAGGAAATTGAGGGACAGGTATTTTTAGGACAGCTGCCTCTACCCGCTAATCACCTTTGGCAAGCAGCTTAACCCCCGTCCCCCACTTCTCCGGCCACCCACATTTCCTTGACCAGTCACTACCTGCTTCCCCTCGGCATGCTATTTCGCCTACACGTGTCCGCGTTCCGTTGGTCAGTTTGTTAACACATTTTTGTAATATATAAACTGGAATACTTGTATCAATTCCCATTCTAAATCTGAAGATGGCACTTGTTGTATCGAAAACGCGTCAGTAAAATAAACGAAAGTGCTAAGGTGAATTAATTTCCTTTTACCTTTGTGCAATTAATAAAAATATATATGTATATATATATATATATATATATATATATATATATATATATATATATATATATATGTATATATATATAAATCCAGCATACCGCAAGATAGAGAAAATGTAATAAATTTTCTTCGGAAAAAGTTATTTCCTAATTTGAAAAATTCCGTACTGGGTTGAGATTCGAACCAAGCACACTGAGGCAGCGACTAACCGCTTTGATATCAATTTAAGAGAGCCTTTAACCAACCGACTATATGAATATATATATATTCCTGATATAAATAGTACACTTTAGTAGAATCAGTTTACATTACAGGAAAGTTCGGTATCTACTACAATCCTCAACTCTACAAAGAGAAGACTTGACTCAGATGCTTTATATATGTATATAGGAGCAGGTGTGGGAAGGTCCAAAGGAAGACATAGGCTACGAAATGGTTATATTTGTGATGATTTTCGAAGCAGGTTTTATGTGGTCAGCAGTGAGGGTCACGTAATTCCTCCTAAAGTCCGACCCCTGCCCCTCCTCATCAAATGCTGACCTTTACATTAAGGTGTTGGTGACTAGACAAACTTTGAATTAACCAAGTAGCTGCGGGACAACATTACTTTTTTCAGCGTGACTCTGCTCCCGCACACGATGCCAGAAAGTCACAGCGTAGTGGTTTAACGAAGTCTCGCACCACCAGTCCTTAAACTTGCGGAGGCCCAGCTCCCTCGACTGCTACCCCGTACATTATTTCGTATGGGGCGTTTTCGAGAATGATACCGATAAGCATGCGCACAACACTTTAGCTTCTCTGCACTGCCGCCATTGTGGGGAATAATGGCATCCATTGACAAGGACTCCCTTACTATGCATGTAACCAGTTAAGGTTTAGCCTGAAAAAAGCCGTGAATGCAAATATATTGTTTCGTTTATTTGGTACACAACTTGTTTTCTTTTTCATTGTACAATTTGTATCAATTTACTTGAAAACATATATATATATATATATATATATATATATATATATATATATATATATATATATATATATATATATATATATATATATATATATATATTCCTAGGGGTGGAAAACATTTAGGTTTGCTGGGAAAATGAAGATAAAATTCTTGTTCGCGTTTCCCTAAATATATTTAAGGTGCAAAATTGACTCAAACTCATATTTGATATTTGATTTAAGAATTTTTATAGTTAATCCGCATTCAAACAAACGCTGAGTTTGTATAATAAACAATACACAACTTAACCCTTCTTAAATTATTCAACTTACCGTTATAATATCATTTTTCAATGAGATGCTTGCATTTGTTTGATTTTGGAGAGTTCTTTAGTTTTTAATGTAATTGTAGAGACAGCGTCTCGCATTTGACTCAATAATTCGTCGTTTGTCAATCTTCCATGCAAACGACTCTGTTTAATTTGATTTAGAAAAAAAAGTTCTCACGATATGTTGTATCAAACATAGAAACTATTTTTATTGCATGCTGTCGGAGGTTTAGAAAACGTTTTATAGACATACTCGTACATACTTTGTAAAACTGGTACAATGTTAAATTTTGTTTACAATCATTATCAAACTACAATTCTATCAACTCCAGTTAGAATAAGCAGGTGCATTTCCAGAGGAACATCAAGAGGAACTTAACATATTAGAAACTCAAGCTCTCTTTTTTTTCAAATCTTCAAATCTCATTTCAAATTAAGCCAAAGGTGTTTAACATTCAGTGGAATAAACTTTTGTAGATGTCGAAGTATAGTCAAGTGTACGGGAATCTACGCATACAGGCTCTAAGGTATGCTAAGCAAGGCAACAACCGTTATTGTTCTAAGAGTGCGATTTGAATAGTTAGCTGCAGCTGCGTGACCAAGGAATATTCCAAACACAACGACAAAAATAGATTTTAATACACACTAAATAAAAGGTAGACAATAAATATAGATATATAGAGGTACATGAATAAGACGGAATTAGGTTGCGAATACTAATTGGATAACCAGGGTTATTGAATGGTCATAATGGGAGATTTAGGGTAGTGAGCGATTTAGTTCCTTTGAACCTCAAGGGTAAATCGGAGCGAACTTGTGGGATAGGGGGGTTCTTGGTGAGCTTGGCTACTCATGAGTGTAGCTGGGAACCCGAAGGGGGTAATGCTACTTTCTCCAAACGCTGATTTCGCAAGATGCGGACCTCTTCTCCTCAATAGGTCACCGGACGAACTTCGAAGGGAAGAAGTGACTTCTCCAAACTCGGATCGAGCGAACGAACCAAGCCTCTTGTCCTCAAAAGGTCACGAGTCGAATTTCAAAGGAGGAGGAGGACTTTTCCAAACTCGGATTAAGCGAGCTATCGGGTCTCTTGTCTTCAAGAGGTTACCAGAAGAAGTTCGGAGGACAGCTTCTTTATTCCTTCATTCCGAATGCGGTTCAGAAAGGCTAACGTTGCCTCAAGAGATTCTTCTCCCTGACCCGAAGATACGAGTGTGATGTTCAACTCTTCCGTGACTTGCGACCATCACTAAACACTTCTCGAGAGAGAGCGTCGTTGAATCGAACTCCATTTGCGGAAGCGTCGTCTAACCCAATCTGTGGGTAATCCTTGGGAGGGTGCATATATATCCGGATTTTTCCAAAACAGGGTGAGGAAGAGAGTGGCCTTCTCGAACCCTCATTATCGGCCGGGAACCCGAGCCTGTCCTTACGTAAAAGTGAAAGAGACCAGGATCAGCGGGTCTGACGAAACGACCAGCGGCTGGAGCCATAATCGTTGTTCGAGGCAAACCTAAAAAATAGATGAGTAATCTCCCGGCCCGAGGGGCGGGGAGATTCAGACGGCGGAGAGGTAGTTTTCAAGTTTAGCGTCATGCCTCGGTGTGAATTTCTTTGTGACCTGTTGGCAAGTCAAAAAAGGGTGAAGTTGGAGGGTGGGGGAAGTAGCGGCTCGCTTTCTCTCCCGAACTAATATCTTAGTAGGTGGAGAATACTACTATTTTAGTTGATTTCTCTACAGTAGATAATGGATTTTGTTCTTGCAATGTTGGAAAATACACCATATCTTGTTGATTTAGTTTTTTATCAATATTTGCAGCAATAGTTCAAAATATTATATTTTGTAAAAGCGATGTGATCATATTTTTTAGGCTCCGTAGTTTTATATTCGACTTATTTATTTGGCTGGTAATGTCAACCAAAAATACTAACTCACCTAGCTACTGTTCTTGATCTAATTTAGGAATATATTTACTCTTCATTTCCAGAACAAGCTTACTTTTATTTTGATATACATATTATTTATTTAGCAATAAGTCTTTGCTTAGCAAACGCACTTCACAATAATACAATATATCACCATACTCTGTTTTAAGGTCACTTGCCACAAAAGACATCACATTTTCTTATATTTTAAGTCTGTGAACACAAATTTTAATGGTGATTTAAGCACACATACTATTAATTTATTTTTCTTTAGTTTCCTGATTTGAATTCTTCTTTAATCAATGCGTCCAGTTTTCTTTTCTACTAAATCATTGAAATCCTAGTTAGTCTATTCAGTTTTTATTATGAATGATTAAACTTATTAATGCCACCCCTCCCCATTCATCTTTAGAGATGGCGTTGCCTCCTGCGAGGAACGAGAGGTGGCTTCCTCTCCTTCGCTATTCAGAAACGCACAGGTTTTAGTTTTCTTTGTCCAAGACTAAGGTGGGGCAATTCTGTCACCATCCACAGATTCATCCCGACCCAGACTTATTCCTAAATTGGCTTCGCCTAGATCTGTTAGATTTGCATTTTTGTTGTTGTTATCTTTGTCCTGGTAGGCGCAAGTTTACAGACTTGAGCTACCTTGGATCCGCTCCGTGACGTTCAATACTTGATATGAGTTTTGCTCTCCTTTTTTACCGATCATTAATATGGTCCAATGTAGAAAACGAGTTTTCTGCCTTCGCGGCCTATTGTGGTCCTTAAGGCCTTCTTGTCAATTCTGTTGAGATTCAGTTTGCTTGGTCTCGTATAGACTGCAATATGTGCTTGAGCGCGAAATCCCAGCTCCTCATTTAGTTGAATTTAGGATTTGAAGTTCTAAAATGCTCAGTAGTAAAAGAATTTCAAAAGCGATCAGCGGGCTATTGAATATCGGCCGAGGGCAAAATTTTGCCAGAGGTCAGGGAGTTCCCCACCCCTTCTCTATAAAAAAGTGCATTTTATCATTTGAATAAAAAAAAGAATTATACTTATATTTTTATAGCAATTGACAATCGGAGGAAAATTAGTGATCTAAGTGATGAAAATGATATATTGATTTATTTGTATACAAAATTTAAATAACTGGCAAATGCACAAAAAGTTTTCCTGCGATATGAATGGTCTTCTTTATGCATCGGCTATAATTGGCTTAGTTTTATCAGAGACCAGTAATGGTTTATTGGATCTAATAGACTTTAGTCACCCACTATCTTATTTCAATAATTTAGTCTACGCACTTATTCCACGATGCAAACTCTACAACTTTCAATTTTATTTACTTTAGTAAAAGAACATATGATTCCTAAGAATTTGAAACTGGAGCAACAAAATGGTGCGATCAACTGGTATTATAAATTTGAGAAAGTGGCCGAAGTCCAGCGGCAATAAAATCTGGAATTTGATACAAAGACACAAGTTTTTTCCAATACAAGCATCCGTGACCAGTTTGAGGCAGATGGCACTGCTCAAGATATGCTTAGGGAAAATAGGTAAAGACAGATCCGGGTGAAGCGAATCTATTGCTTTTGACTACAACTTAATTATAGTTCTGCAAATATTTACTCTGACGCTATGGGAATCATTTAAGTAATCTGCCGGTACATTCAAGATTAGAAAACAATGTGTTCACTGAATTTTTAAGTCACCAAAATGATAAACTCTGCTACACAACAAAACTAAAAATGACCATGATCACAGACTCAAATCTTATGAATGGTTCCATTCGATTTACAGTCAAGAGAAATAATAATCTAAATTTCACGTATAGTGATGTTTATCATACATGGGTTTGTTCAAACCATATTTATCTAAGCGGTCAGTTACCTACCGGTCACGCATATCTTGACATGCTGCGGACAGAAATTATATGTCTAATATGAATAGTATCGATACGGAATTCGGTTACAAGGTGCCCCAGAAAATCTCCTAATTTTATGATTTATCTTCTATTTATATATATATATATATATATATATATATATATATAAAGGGTCTTTCAACAAGGACGCTCGAGGTTTGTCAGGCGATGGTGCCCATATTTTTAAAGCGACATCTGGCAACCTCATTGTGAACTGTTCAGTAGTACTTGGCAGTTCACGATGTAATGTTATAGCCTTAAAAAGCGTGTACAAATCATCAAATGTTATTATCAAAATCAGTGCTACGTTCGACAAACGTTCCGCGTATTACATGATTTCTATCCTCCCACGATCGTCCTGCCGAATCCACTGTTCGACGCTTGGTGGCCAATTTCGAGGCTTAGGGGTCAATCGACACTCAGCCAACATCCATACGTCGCTCAAACGCAAGGTCTGCCGTAAATAAGAGCGTACGCGAAAGTCGAAGGTAGTAAATTTCGCGTCGTTCTGAAGAACTTGGCCTTTCTGCGACTTCAGTTTGGCGAACTATGCGTAGGAACTTGGGTCTGAACCCGTACAAAATCCAACTTATCCAGGAGCTTAAGGTAACCGACCATAGACAACGCCGTGTGTTTACTGATTGGGCTCTAGAGCAGTTGGAAGTTGCCCCAAATTTCCCCCCCAAAATCATCTTCAGCGACGGGGCCCATTTTTGGATGAATGGATTTGGGAACAAGCAAAATTGTCGGATTTTGGACGGAAACAATTAACATGAGATCCATCAGCACCAATTGCATCCAAACAAAGTCACTGTTTGGTGTGGACTTTCGTCTAACGGAATTATCGGTCGGTATTTTTTGAGAACGAAGATGGGATTGCTATAACCGTCAACGGAGAGACCTACAGATCAATGATAAGCAACTTCTTGTGGCCTCAACTGGATTATATGCCTGATATGGATACTAACGACATGTGGTTCCAACAGAACGGCGCTACTTGCCACACTGCGCACGCCACGATAGACATTTTGCACCAGCGATTTCAGGGCAGGGTCATCTCGCGCGGTGGCGACGACGTCAACTCGCCACCGAGATCATGCGATTTAATGCCATTAGACTACTTTCTTTGGAGCTACCTTAATTTGCAGGTCTATGCGAGTAATCCGCAAACAGTTGATGTCCTCAAAGTCAACATAACGAACATCATCCAGAAAATTCAGCCAGATTTATGCGACAAAGTCATCGAAAATTGGGCCTCCCGAATACGTTCCACCGAGTGAAGCCTCGGCGGACATTTAATGCCATAAAAGGTACTTTTAAATTTAAGATAAATTGAGTGCATATATCACACACAACTTGTTTTATTCACATTTAAAAATCGAAAAGTGTTTTATAATTTTTCAATATAACTACCCTCGACTTCAATGCACTTGCGCCACTTGTCCCTGAGGCTTCGAATAATTTCGGACAACCAACAATCTCCCGACTGCTGTTCAATCCACTCTTGGATGGCGAGCTGGACATCTTCATCGTCCTTAAACCGGCGTCGACGCAGTGCAGCCTTGAGCTGGCAGAATAAAAAGTAGTCGCTAGATGCCAGATATGGACTGTAGGGGGGATGGTTGAGCTCCTCGAATCTGCACTCGTGTAGGGCAGCTTGTGCAACTCTATTCTTGTCGACTTTGACGACGTTGGAGTCGATCATGGGGCGTGAGGTTTCTAGGCACCAAACGGGCAGAGACCTTGGACATGGCCGAATTGTCGTGGGTGATGTTGATAACACTTTCATGTGATATTCCAAGTTCTCGCTCGATTTCTTCGACCTTCACCCGTCGATTTTCGAGGATCCTTCTCACCACACGGGCCACATTGTCCTCGTTGGTCACATCTGACGGGTGTCCTAAACGGAGGTAATCTTCAAGGAACTCACGACCATGGCGCAACTCCCTATTCCAGCGAGCAATGGTTGCATAGAAAGGGGCGGTGTTGGTGTACACTGCAACCATGCATTCATGGATCTCTTTCGCATTCTTGCCTTCCTTGGTCAATAATTTGATCACTGTGCGGTACTCAACCTTCACCATTTTTAAAAAACTTGTGACCTACGATCTGCGATCAGCAACTGCTTCTTAAATAGACGATGCAGGAGCGTGCGGCTGCAGGTCCTGACTGTCATAACTTTTCCAAATACCCTTACAAACAGCCCTTCCCCTTCCTCTGTTTTGCCCTACCGATTCGCAAAACTTATTAACCGCCCCTCGTATATGTATATAAATATATATATATATATATATATATATATATATATATATATATATATATATATATATATATATATATTATATATATATATATATATATATATATATATATATATATATATATATATATATATATATATATATATATATATATATATATATATATATATATATATATATATATATATATATATATATATATATATATATATATATATATATATATATATATATATATATATATATATATATATATATATATATATATATATATATATATATATATATATGGATCCATTAAACCACATTGAAAGAGAAAATGGAATAATTTTTCCTTGCAGTAATATTTTTATTACCTTTTTCGGCAAAATCCTTGCACTATGCGTAGCTTAGTGTACTAACGGCATACTTTTAACTGTGATCAAAGCGGTGCTCGCTGCCTCAGTGTTCCTGGTTCGAATCGCTTCCCTGCACCGATTTATTCGAAATAAGGTAATTAAAACATTACTGCAAGGAAAAATTATTCCATTTTCTCTTTCAATGTGGTTTAATGGATTCATTTTAATCATTCTCTCGGTCAATTTTGAGATATATATATATATATATATATATATATATATATATATATATATATATATATATATATATATGATTTGTTATAGTTGACAGCGATGGCTGCTTAATTAAGTTTACATTGTAGCTTTTTTATCTTTTCAAAGAGCGATATGTTGGAATAAATTCATCTTTTAATTTTCATAAGTGACTATTTCTTGATCGGAAAAAGAGATTATAGAAAATAATCGTAATTTCTTATTTGCCCGAGGTACCTTTTGAAATAATGGTCATCATCTGGGGCTAAACTGATGAATATAACGATCAACGAAGTTTTAAGAAGGGAAAATGTGCATGGGATAGATAAGAGAGATAGCTAGGAAAAAGTGTTTATAATAAGAGAAAAAAATGTACCAGGTTGTCTGGTAACCTTAGTTGTTTGCCTTTTTTTTCCTTTTGTTTCCTTGATTATTTGAATATATGAGTCTAGCTTTCGAGCCTTTGCTTCCATTAGCAAACCTCTTCTGTAAGTTAGGAGAACTTGTCGCTGTATTATTCCTTTTGTTATTCATTTTATTTCTCACTGTTGTTAAATTCTTGTTATCTTTGGATTATTTTTCCATTGTTCATTTTAACTATTAAGGTCATTATTTCGTCTAATACGGATTTTTTTATTATTTTTCTTCTTTATATTTACTTTATTTTATTTTTAGTATCATTTACAAATTGGGTAGATCACCTGCCGCGTCTGCAGCTGGGTACTTGAGAAGGCTTGTTTAAAGTGTAAATCCGGTAGGTTTTCTTCTTCGAGTTTTATTTGTTGTGTTACTTCTTCGGGTAAGTATTGGTCTATCTTTTACCATATATCTTTTGCGTGTTGGTGTAGGGAAGTATTTATTGATTCAAAATCGGTAATTTCATGAAGTAGTATCGATGGAGGAATCGGGTCCTGGAGGGTAACATTATTTATAAATCTTATTGCTTTACTTTGGACCGCTTGACCTTTTCTCACCAGTGTCTTGCTTGAAACATGCAGGGGAATAGCGGGATATAGCGATAGTGGTCTCACCAGAGGCTTATATAGTTTATGTTTGTTTTGTGGTGAAAGCAGCCTGAAACGGAACAGCGACTCTAACGCCCTCATGGTTGCACCAATTTTTTCTCTGATGTGCGAGCATATCTGTTTCGTGTCGATTTGAGACCAAGTACTCGGCCATCTCTGGAGTATGTATAGTCATCGTCTTGCACCAGAACTTCTTCTGTTTTTCTTCATCCCATTGGGATCATGGAGTTTTTTTTCGGTTCAATTAAACGAAGGGAGACTGTTGCGCAAATTCAAAGGCTTGGGGGGAATCACGGCTGAAGAAGTCTGCTGTCTACCGAACGCTCACAGGACGAGACGATAAGGACGGCCTCGATGAGTGAGCTGGACTCATCGAACTACAGAATAGCCCGAGTATCTGTATGACCGATTCTGGAGGGGAAGATGGAGTTTGGAGAAAGGAGTCACAAGCTCCAGACATCTTAATCCAGAGGCGTAGTTGATTCATAATTTCGCACCTCATCACCGAGGTGGATGGGGGGCTTGGGACGAGTTCGCGGGATTGGAAAATATTTTCCCAACCTGCTCAGGAGTAGAAAATTAGAGAATGTTCGAACATGAAGTGACGTCGTCCATGGCTCGATACCATAGCACGTGGTCTCCATTAAATTGGGGAGTGGGGGGGTCAGAGCTTGTTCTTTTACAACAATCTTTTCTTATATATTCTTTGGTACTTTATATATGTTTGGGATTTCAATTTTGAGTTTTGAATACCAGCTAAGCCAATTTTCTATTAATTGTTATAAGAACGATTAAAAACTTTTAATTCGTCCATTTCTATGATTTTATCCAACTTTTTACATCTACTCAATTAATTTTGGCCGTTTAAATTTCTATGCGAAAATTTTACAAAGTTTTGAATTAGTTTCTAAAGTCGGCTTTCATTTACCTGTCTCAAAAAGAGTTTACTTCATCATTTCAAGTAACTCTTTCATTGAAATTAATATTTGATTAATTCATATGGAATCAATGATTGATGCAAAGCTTTAATAACTTGATTTATTTACAGATAAAATCTAGCATCGACCAATGGAATAAAATAAAGAAAGTATTGGCCTTGTTACGGAGCTCTGGCTTCCTCCTTAACATTAATAAACAATTTGTATCCGACTCAATTCCTTTCCCAAACACGATCTGTAGACAAAGGGCAAAGCTGAGTGCGTAACAAAAAACTTATTTATTAATAACTTCAGTTCAATTAGGGAGATTAGGTCTGATAAATACGCGTATATTCCTCTTTATCCAGTTATGTTTCTTTATACATTTATGTTTATTTATTGGCTTCATTTCCTTTTCCTTCCTTATTACATAAAAGGTCGTGGAATAAAGAGGAGATAAAACCTTTTGTGTCCCGGTTTTATCGTCCGTTATCGTTCTTTATCTTTTTCCTCACCCCTGCCGTGGTTCTTTTGTGCTTTATCTCCGTTTCTGGTCTTTCGTTCCTTTCAAGGTATGTGCATGGGAGCACTTCATTCGTGTGTGTGCGTGTGCTACTTCGTCTGTGTATGTCTGCATAAACGTATATGATTGAAAGGACGTATATATCTATATTTGACATGCAAGTTCACCAGGGCGTGCATGTTGAGGCGAGCGTGTGTCTCATTAAGTGCGTGGTGTACACGCGTGAACCTGTGTGGACACTGACCAGTTTTCCGTCCTATTAACTCAAATAGATTCAAATCGCCTTTGAAGGATTCACCTTTTAATAATGTTATTTGGAATACAAATCACTCCATCATCTTCATTCCCACACTGCTTTGCCCGCTGTGTACACAAACGCGTGTGCACACAGGAACACAGAATGTTATTTTATTTTAGAACTTTCAAGCGTCTTTGCCTCCATTGACGAACTTTATAGTAGCAGATTATTTGGAAGCTTATGAAAGAGTCTGGTGGGGTTTCTCCGTTTCTCCCGCAAGAGTCATAGTGCCGCTCTTGTGGGAGGGTGGCGATCCGAAATAGTTGCGTGCCCACATGGTCCAGAGTGCTTCGAATTTGTTGTCTTTTATTATTCATCGGGTTTATTTGGAGAGTTAAAAACCCATCCATGTCCCGAGTAGCTCAAATTGTGTCCGTTTGGTTACCCATGAGTCAGATCCGGGTCGTTTTTTGCGGTTTCTCAATCTATGATACTCCAATAAATCGGTCAATCTTCACATTTTCACTTTCCACTCCGTTCTTTGCGAACTTTTGTTTGACTCGGTTATGGTCTCCCTCATTGGTTTTGGTCATTTTAAACTTATTGACTTTTCCCCATTCTCGATCCTTCAAATCTAGCGTCCTTCTTTCCGAAAAAACGCCATATCTCCTTAAATTGCCCAATTAGCCCCTTCATTTAAGTCGGTGCATCGCTGAGGTCAACGGACACGAAACCTCTGTGCGTCAAGCCCTTTGTTCATTCGAGGCGGATGGTAGGAAGGGGCGTCAAAGAACTGGAGACGCGTTTCCTTTTTGTCCAGACTCTGTCCTACATTCAGGACTTATTCCATTGCCACCATCTACTGACTGCTTAGATATATATATATATATATATATATATATATATATATATATATATATATATATATATATATATTTAATAATAATACAAGTCTGACCCTCTGATTCTCTTCCAATACAATAATATCGAGGTTGCCACTCCCATGTCCATTCCCTCCCAATTCGAATACAGCATTCTCTTGTAAGAAATAATCTTTTAGATAGGCTGATCTATAACAGATATTGTAACAGCTTAACGTCACTTATCAGGGTTGCCTGTGCTAATTACTACAACAAAATAACTTGCATTACGTAGAAATGACATCCGTAAAACATGATCAATAATTAATTTTGTAATAAAGTGGGGAAGCAAGCCTTCATTGATCACAAAATTACGGCGAATCAGCATTATACTCACTGATCCTTCAGACATTGCTCAAACTCTGAATGATCATTTTGCTGGGATTGGATTAACTCTTAGTGATAAGTTACCTAATAACGGCCAAAATTATCGTAGGTATTTATCACCAGCTGTAGCTTTTTCATTATACCTGATTCCTAGTACTTGGGATGAAGTTAAAGGGATTATCTCTGGATTAAAGAAAACTAAAGGCAATTCCCACAGTCTTTCTGTAAAATCCCTAAAAGATAACTCGCAAACTTTATCTCAACAGTTAAATACAAACTGGTCAATACCCTCAAAATAGCTAATATCGAAGCCTTGTTCAAAGCTAGTGATTCCCTAAATTGTAATAATTATAGGCCTATTAGCTGTCTACCCTTACTAAATAAGATTTTTTTAAAATTGTTATACAAAAGCCTCTATTCTTTCTTTGAAGCTAATGATTTGTTATTTAAGAAACAGTATAGCTTTAGAAAGGAGAAAAGTACTGGAGATGTTGTGAATGACTTTCTTGCAAGTATATATGAATCTATAAATAAAGAAAAATACAATGGAGCGGTATTTCTTGACTTAAGTAAGGCATTTGATACAGTTTCTCATGATATACTTCTAAAGAAATTGGAGACTTATGGTATAAGAAGTTTAGCACTGCAACTGTTTGCATCATATCTTTTAAATCGCCGACAGTACGTAATAGTTAATGAGTGCAAGTCTAGCCCTAAATAAATGCATATATGTGTACTACAGGGATCAGTGCTTGGTCCTCTATTATTTTTAACATACATAAATGACCCACCTCACGCCACGAGAACCCTAAAAGCTATTCTATTTGCGGATGATACAACACTCAGCTCCACTAATCATAACGTCAATATACTTGCACAGGAACTAAGTAAAGACCTACTACGCATTAATGAATGGCTTTTGGCTAACTACTTAACATTAAACATCAATAAAACATATTATATGATATTTTCTACACGAGATATTCCAAATAATGTTAATGTTACAATAGGTGATAAATTTCTTTTACAACAGACTCAAGGGAAGTTCTTAGGTGTACTATTGGATTAAAATTAACTTTTAAGCAACATATAAACAATATAGTAGCCAAAACATCCAAGAGAGCAGGTTTATTCTATAGATTAAAGACCATCTTTCCAGCCAAAATTATGAACAACCCATATTACTCACTTTTCTACCCACACTTGATTTATTGCATTCTCGCTTTGGGTATCTCAAGACAAAATGCTTTAATTCCTCTAATAATGCTGCAAAAGCGTTTAGTTAGAATAATAAATGGAAGTACAGACTTGGCACATACTGAACCAATTTTCAAGCAATTGCAAATTCTAAAAGTAGATAACCTGCACAAATATCACTGTCAGATTTTAATGTACAAAACTCTCAGGCTCTGAGATATCCTCTCGTACATGCTTATATAAATAACATACAACCCTTGCATAATTACATGACTAGAAACAGCAACCTTAAATTGCCCTACGCTAAATGTGACCTTGATATAAATCTTCCATTGTACCAAGGCATTGCTTCCTGGAATTCACTCCCTAGTTATCTAAAGAATGCTTCTTCCTTACCCCCTTTTAAAAGCGACCCTAATCTTTCTCATATCAATAATGGTCCATGAATTGCCATACTATATTGCTAGCATTATCAATATCTGCACTATGCCGTACCTCAATCAATGTATTAGGTAATTGATCCCTTTTATAATACTAATGTTTCACATTTATTGCTCTTTTATAACCTTATATACTATAAGAATATCCATATACACTTTATTTGGACCAACTAAATTTTGCTGTTATTACAACTGTAATAGTATTTTTATTTCATGTGCACTAAAATAAGATTGTTCCTATGTATTTATTTATATTTTTTATATCCTTCATTCCAACACGCTGTATGTAGTATCCGTATTGTATTTCTGTAGTTTGTGTGTTTGTCATGTGGTTCATTCATAATCCATTTCATTAGATATGTTTCCTACTAAGTGACTATTTAATCTTTTAAAATAATGATTGCCCCAAGAGCTCTGCTCCTCATGGACTTGATTAGAAGCGTTAGCTATCTATTCCTGTGACATTGAAATTTTGTATAATTTTTCTGTAATGTTTTTAATTAATAATGATTTGAATTTAAATTTGAATTTGAATTTGAATTTGAATTTAAATTTGAATTTTAATTTGAATTTGAATTTGAAACCATCCCGGCTACTGTTAACCCTATGCTCCAATTCTGCCCCCACTGTTTGTTAATCAGAGCTACATGAGGAATCGTATTTTCCTCATATTTGCTCTTAAGGTGTGGAATGGTATGCAGGCTATGATCAACTCCTCCCCCCTCCCTTTGTGGCTTACCCTATTCGAACAAGCCTTTTTTTTAGTAAACAAGAGCTTTGTTGGTTCGAAGAGCACCTTACAACAATGTATTTCTTTTGTATATCGATAAGTTGTTTATATTTTTCTATAATACGTTGCTCTTTTTGAGAGCTTTGCCATAGATGCCTATTTAGAAGATAGCATCGCCATTTTTCCCTCTTAATGGGGTTTAAGGTCCACTTATGAGTGTTTGTGCGTTATGGAAGAACTTGTTTATGAAATTGAAATTCTTCAATGCGTTATTCATAACACAAACTTCAGCGGTAAGGATGTCTTGGATTGCATTCTTTCTCTCCCATAATCAATCATTATTCTTCGTGTTTCAATATCTTCTCTCTTCCTCTATCTCTTTGTCCTTGCAATGTCTCTTTGGTGCGAATTTCCACGTTGGGTATAACTAATTTATTTAATTTTTTTCAATAAAACTAAATGGTTTTCGTGGGTATAATAGCTTTATGTGTTAAATTAAGACACCTGCATGTATGATGTGATATGACGCAATAAATTTTAATGAGCGGTGCTGAAAAATGAGATCGACGAGAAAGATTTTATCCCAAAGCTATCATTCATCAGACAGCAGACTTATTCAGCCGTGATTCTACCCAAGTCAATTGACGATATATTTATTCAATTTTATATTCAAGAATTTGATTAATAAACCCTCGAAGCAAAGAACAGTGAGACTCTCTTCACCAGAACGTTTGTAATTATAAATTTGTAAAATGGGAGAGTCAAGTGAGGGGAAAAGATGTAAAAGGTTTCTAGAGAAAATGCTTAATGAGAGGTCAGCATCCATATTTGAGACTGCGACTGTGTGAGCTGTTAATTTCCGCCTTGCCTACCAAAAGTTACGGCAGAACCCCTCTAGGAGTAAAGTAGAGAAGGCGAGGGGAACATTTTCTCTTTGAGTGAGACTTTGGTGTGAGAGTGAATGAAAATCGCCTCTGGTGAATTTTAGGTCTCACTTTTCCAAGCCTCTCTTAAGATGGGGGTCTGGAAAATGCTGTTATATCACTGTTACTAATGCTCAGGCGATAAGTGTATTAAAGAATCAATAAAAGAGGAGGTAGAAGAGATGAGGGCTGCTCTTTAATCAAGGCAAAAAAGGAATATCTTAGCTGATTAGGTATTAGTGACAAAACCAACTCGCACTTATTTTATTTTCTTGTTTTTTAAGGGTAGTGAGAGAGGAAAAGTTTGTCGCCGGCTACCAGCCCCACGCCCCCTCTCCCCTTGTAGGAAGCCAAATGGCCTCGGACAAGTAGGGTACGGACAGAAAACGATGTGGAAGCGAGTAAAAGTGAAAGAAAAAGAGAGGAGTCGGAAAGTGGAAATATTAGTCAAAATAATAATGCGAGCCATAATTGGTTGGAGGTTAGGTGAAGAAGAATATAGTGCTTTCTACCAGCCAAGACCTTGTTTATGTACAATTTCACTGGCTGAGAGGAACTACTGATTAACGGGGAATCAGAACCAGAAGCTTATCCAGGAGTCTTCTATTCTTTGTCTGTTCAGCTTCCTTGCTTATACTTTGAATGATAATTTCTGATGAGAAAACGCTTGTTCTGCGATTAAAAGCAACAGGACAAACGGAGCCATAATGAAGTAATTGTAAACACAATGGTTTTTGATAGACCATGGACGCTTTTGTTATGTTATGTCTTGTCGTGTCGTTCCATGCTATGTCATTTTATGTTATGTTAGCCCCTGTTCGCTGTAATATTATTCTTCATGTAATCAATGCATGTTTTCGTAGACAAAGGACGAGGGCATTTTATTCAGTGGTAAAAAAAATTGAGGGATATTATTACGAAGAGAAATTAAGATAAACAGCGAGTGAGGAATAGTGAAGAAGAATATGGGTAAAATGAACATATCTTTGAAACTGAATCTTGAATCGTTGGGCGAGAATGAGTATTATGAACTGCCATGAACAGAAACCACATATATTTAGTAGTACGAACTCAATCCGCTTAACGGAGCGGAAAGCTCATTTTGATGAAATTATGTTCTTTTTAGTTTTTCTCTGCAAGGACCTAAAGTAAAGAAGTTTAAGGATCTTTAGAGAAGATGTGAACTATGTATGTTATTAATAATAAATAATTTCAAGATGTAAAAACACATAGTGAAATATAGCTTTAAACATCATTGACGAATAAAAAAGAATGCGTATCATTGTGTTTACTAAGGCATGCAACCGTCCCTATAAATTAATATGTCGATCGGTTGGGTGGTCCGTCGGATGGGAACCATTTTACTTTTCAATGAGTTTTTTTAATTTTTGAAGGTCGCGAGGTCAGATAATATGTTTGTTAATTAAAAATACGTTTGTTAATTTTTTTTCTCAAAATTATTGAAATCATTGAGAGCACGCGACTTACGTCTGTTCACCTGGGGCATGGATGCACCGGGCCGACTACAGATTAAATGGAATCAAATAGTATGATAAAAAAGACTTGAATAATAATCCAATGAATGTTCTCTTGCACCAATCCAAATAGGGTGATTTTAGTACATTGAAAGAAATGGGGTGAAGGGTTCGAGTTAGGAAGATGTTTGCCCTCCCATTGGTCATCTCACAAACAGTTAGGTGATGAGTCACACAAGATATATTCATAGCAATTGGTAAGTTAGATTATATTCTGGTGGCATGAGGGATCCAGTATTGGTAGGTTAAAATATGTTTTGGTGGTATGAGGGATCCAGTAGTGGTAAGGCAGATTATGTTATGCCGGAATGAGGGGTCCAGTAATGGTAAGTTATATTATTATATGGTGGCATGAGGGATCCAGTTGAGGTAGGTTACATTATGTTTTGGTGGCATGATGGATCCAATATTGGTAAGTTATCTTATCTTTTGGGGGCATAAGGGTATCTAGTATTGGTAGGTTACATTATGTCCTGGTGGCATGAGGGATCCAGTATTGGTAGGTTACATTATGTCTTGGTGGCATGAGGGATCTAATATTGTTAAGTTATATTATGTTCTGGTGGAATGAGGGATCCAGCAGTGGTAGGTTAGCTTATGTTCTGGTGGCATGAGGGATCCAGTATTGATAGGTTACATTATGTTTTGGTGGCATAAGGGATCCAGTAGGGAGCAGGAACCTGATTAAATTTAAGATAAAAATCAATGGCAAATTTCATCTCTTGGTTTCTCGCTATTAAATGTTTTTTATATCAATTTCGGATAAAATTTGGTGTGGCCAACTAACGCTTTAATTAAGAAGGGATCTCGAAGTATTGCCAAGTGTACGGGAATATGCGCACATAGGCTCTAAGGTAGGCTAAGAGGCAAGGCAACAACTGTTATTGTTCTAAGAGTGCGATTTGAATAGATAGCGGCAGCTGCATGACCAAAGAATATAACAAACACAACGACCAAAATAGATTTTTAATACACACTAAATAAAAGGCACAACAATAAATATGGATATACGGGTATATGGGTACATTAATAAGACGGAATTATGCTCCGAATACTAATTAGATAACAGTGGTTAGGGAATAGTTATAATGGGAGATTTAGGGTAGTCAGTGATTTAGTTCCTTTGAACCTCGAGAGAAAAGTGGAGCAAACGTGGAGAAGGTCTTGGTGACCTTGATTACTCACGGGCGGTAGCCAAAACCTGCAGCGGCTGTGGCTACTTTCTCGAACTCGTGTTTTGCGAGATGCGGTCCTCTTTTCCTCAGGAGGTCACCGAACGAACTTCGAAGGGGAGGGGGGATAACTTCTCCACACTCGGCTTGAGTGAGCTAACGGGCCTCTTGTCCTTAAGAGGTCCCCAGAAGAACTTCGGAGGACGGCTTCTCTAATCCTTGACCCGAAGGCGAAAGAGAAAGGCTAACGTTGCCTCACGAAGCTGCGGATGTGATGTCCAGCTCTTCCGTGGCTTTCGACCGTC
Organism: Ceratothoa steindachneri; assembly: GCA_963969495.1. Classification (NCBI taxonomy): domain Eukaryota; kingdom Metazoa; phylum Arthropoda; class Malacostraca; order Isopoda; family Cymothoidae; genus Ceratothoa; species Ceratothoa steindachneri. The sequence goes on from OZ018330.1 coordinate 6,701,350, forward strand.
ACTCTCACTTCTCAGGAGAGAGCTCGTTAAATTTCACTCCTTTCGAGGAAGTCTCGTCTAACCAAATTGGTCTGTAATCCTGGAGTGGGTACATATATACCCGGAGTTCTCCAAAAGAGGGAGAGAAATTGAGACCTTCTGTAACCTTCGTTACCGGCCGTGACAACCCGAGCGTCCCCTTGCTGTAAAGTGTCGTCAAAGGCAAGGATCAGCGGGCCAGAGAGGCGACCAGCAGCGGGAGCCATAAAGCGGTTCACGGCTAATCCTACCAAGTAATCTCCAGACCCGAGGAGGGGGGGGGGGGAGATTGAGACGACCGGGAGGTAGCCCTAATTGGAGCGCCATGCCTCGGTGGGAATTTTGCATAGACCTAGTGGCGATTCCAAAAAGGGTAAGGGCGGAAGGGGGGGAGGGAGAATAACGGCTCACTTTCTCTCCCGAAGTAATATCTTAGGAGAAGAGTTTTAGGTTTGGGAAAATTGGAGCATTAATGATAGACTTCGTATATCGCCCTTACATTATCTACCCGAATGGATCAACTAAAGAATGTGTCCTTCAATGTCCAAAATGAGCTTATCCTTATGCTTGGAAAAACTTGGAGTATGCATTTTTCAGTTAGTGATCTTGAGGTGCGTATTCTATAGTTAATACAACAATATAATCTTCTCTGTGAAATTAAAAAAAATCTCTTTGATGACAAACTGAAAAGAAGCGTATTAGTAAACAGACACTGTAACAATTTAAAATAGCAGAAGAAAATGAGTTCTAAATAAATTTTCAAGCAATTATCTTTAGCGATTAGAATTCTATTGGCGTTCCATCTACTGCTTCTATCGGAGACTCTATAATCTTAATTACTTGTATCCAATGAGATACATACAAAAAATTGAGTAAACAAGAGAATGCTTCAATATCATTTCACACCTGAGCCTTTTACATATAGGCAGTGAAGGGGATGGACTTCATCTCACACTAATGTAGAAATCTTTAATTTCAAGACTCGAAATTATTGGCATTGGAAATTCAAATATAGAAATTGTAGCGTTGAACCATAAATTCTGAATAAATTATTCCAATCTTCCCGGGCATGATTGAAAAAGGTTTGTAATCAATCATCAGTTATCTTACTAACCAACTCCATCATCTTTTTATCAACCAAGATTAGAAGAGGCTTACGTCAGAGTAAAGCTTTATGCTAATAAAAAACAATAAAGCGACTGAAATTCGTTGTTGTTGTTTTGAAAATTTTTAATATTTTTGGAAGAAAGTTTTTGGCGGAATTTTATGAGGAGCCTTCCAAACATCAGTGTTTTCGGTTGATGAAGTTCACTCTTTCAGCCTTGGAAATTTTTCATATATTTTACTGGTTCCATATATCAAACTTGTTCTTTCTTTTGCATTACTTTCTGTTATTTTTTCAGTGAAAATAAATTTTAATGCTAGAAAAGGCAATTGTTTTGTTACTCTTATGTCTCAAAATTAAATCAAGTCAACTTATTCTGAACAGTTAAATGAACTCTTTCTTTCTAGCAAGCTCCGAAAAAGTCAATCTTGAATAGGTATACCTCCTACACCGCTACAATCAAACCACAATTGCATATGGAGCCTTCTTAAAACTGTCCAAGTAAGCCACTTTGTAAAAGAATACCCTCCTACAACGGTCTATTGAAGCCATTCATGTACATAGTGCCTTCGTGCAACGCTCCAATGAAGCTACTCTTTCATATAGTTCCTTCCTTAAAGGCTCCAATGAAGAAATTTTGCATATGATGACTTTCTGCAACGCTCCAATGAAGCTAGTCATGCAAAGGCTGCCATAAATCAACATTACGATGTCGTGGAGATTACTTGCAAATTACTCACTAGGTTTCTCGCGTCTTAATGACACCAGACAGAATATTATTATTAAGTTAAACACCGAATTAAGTAAGCACTTCTAATATACAAGGTTACGGGATCGGGTGAGGAATTCTAGTTCACAAATAAACTAGTGAAGTTAGGGTAGGAGATAATTCAATTAACGATACCTTTGAGTTCGTAAGTATTTTTGAAGGATGGCGGTAAAGATCTTCCTCTGATAACGATGATTGCACCTAGTCTGGCCGTCCGAGGTTACCGAATGAGAGGGTAATCCTAGACCGGTGATATGCTGATCCTTTACCGGATCACAAAGGTGAGCCACATGGTGACTCACATCAGACTTCTTCCTTGAAGTAACTGCAGCCAAAACCGATTACCTATCTACGTCTAGGATATTCCGCAGAGGGAGGTCCTGTGTAACTTTAGATTCTGAAGGGGGATGGGGCTTCGAGAAGTTTGGCACCTACAAGTACCGTGACGGCAACAACCAATTAAGTTTGAGGAAGTTAGCCGATAGACACTCCAAGATAGAAGAATAGGCAAATAGGAGGGCACATATTGAGTAGGCAATGGTCGAGGGGAAAGAGAAAATAAAGATTTGAGTGTCATCAGCATAGAGGTGGAAAGATAGACCGAGATTACGTAGGGGAGAGCTAAGAGTGAATAAGTAGATACGAAAGAGGAGAGGGCCGAGGACAGAGCCTTGATGAACACCAAAGCGAATGGGAGTGGGGTCAAAGGAGACATCGTTAATCACTACAGATTGGGTGCGAGACGAAAGGTAAGAGCATAACCAATCGAGATCAACGCCAGAAATGCCAAGGAAATAGTGGAGGCAATCAAGCAAGACGAAATGGTCAATAGTATCAAAGGCAGAGGAGAGGTCAAGTAGAATGAGAATGGAGGCACAACCCTGGTCAGTAGCTCTACGTAAGCGATCAGTAACATTAAGGAAAGTGGTTTCGGTAGAGTGCACAGCTTTAAAATCTGATTGGTAAGTTTCCTAACTATTACATACAACGCTGTGGGAATTAATGCGCGAAACAGCGAGACAACTACTCTCTCCAAGATCTTAGAGAGGAAGGGAAGTTGCGAGATCGGACGATAGCTAGCTGGGTCGGAAGGGTTAAGCTTTGGCTTTTTAAGGATCGGACGGATTTGGGCACATTTGAAGGAAGAAGGGGCAAAACCAGTGGCAAGGGATGTATTGAACAGGTGGAGGAGCATTGGGAGTATGATGGGCAATATTTTGATTAATAGCTTGGGTGGGAAAGAATCACGAGAGAAGCCAGATTTTTTTAGCGCGAGAGTAAGGCAGACAGCTCAAAGGCAGTCACGGCAGGAAATACGTTGAGCGGCCGGATGGGAGGGGGGGGGGGAAACGCGGGAGAAAGGCACGAAGGTGGATGACCTTATCAGCGAAAAATTTCGAGAGGATGGTGGGACTAATGGAGGTGGGGATGCCACTTTTGCAGATTGTACCATCTTAAAACGTCGAATATGGTGCCTGCTTACACGCTACAAGCAAGCCGCTCTTGCATAGGCAGCCTTCCTATAAAGTTACAATAAAGCCAGTCCTGCATAATATCGCGGTTTGCAATGCTGCACTAAATGTAATCTTACATATGATACCTCCTACATCGTTCCAAAGAATCCACTCTTTCATATGCTTCTTTCCTACAACGCTCAAATGAGCCACTCTTGCATATGATGGCTCCCTGCAGCGTAACAATGAAGCAACATTATCTAAAGTGCCTTGCTCTATCACTCCAACGAAGCAACTCTTAAATACGTTGATTTCCAAAAAGGTTCTAATTAAGCCACTCTTACATATGGCGCCTTACTATAAAGCTCCAATGAAGCCACTCTCCCATAAGTGACTTTAAACACCTGTCTAATAAAGCCACTTTTGTATGCGGTATCTTCCTCCAACACAGTGATAAAGCCACTCTTTTATATGGAGTCTTCTTACAACGATACATTCTAGCCAACTTTGCATATTGCATCTTACCACAACGCTCTTTTGGTGCCACCTTTGAATATAATGTCTTCCTTTAACGCTCTAATGAAGCCACTCTTACATATGTTTTTTATTACAGCACTCTAACGAATCCATCTTGTTTTACTACAACGCTTCAATAAAGTCTATATTTTTATGTGAGGCTGTCTTACAACGCTGCAATAAAGCACTCTTGCATATGGTGTTGTTTTAAACGCCAAATGAAACGCTCTTGCATATGGTATATTCTTCCTCGCTCCAATGAAGTCACTGCTGCATATTATATCTTCATAAAATGTAGGGATAAAGCCGCTCTTATAGCCGCTCTTGAAGCCACTCTTACATATGATGCCTTACTGCAACGCTGCAGTAAAGTCATTCTTGCCTATGGTGCCTTATTAATCGTAAAATTGGCTTCTTAAGAAGCAAATCTTGTACGTGTTCTTACCACAAGGCTCTATTGATGCAACCTTTGAATATGTTGCCATCCTACAACGCTCCATTGAAGCCAATTTTTATATGGTACCTTCCTACAACGTTTCACTGAAGCCATCTTTCATAGATGCCTTACTACGAGGATTAACTGATATTAATCTTGCATAAGTTGCCTTCATCTAACTTTTCAATGAAGCAAATTTGCATATGGTATCTTGCTACAACTCTCCAATGAGCCATTCCTTCATATATGTAGTTCCTTCTTCAGTGCTCTAGTTTAGCCACCCTTGCATATGGTATCTTCATGCAACGATTGACTGAAGCAAATCTTGCATATGGTGCCTCTTTACAACCTTATAATAAAACAACTATTGTATATGGGGACTTCAAAAACATTCCAATGATGTAATTCTTTCATTGGGCTCCCACCTACTGCCTCCATATTCTGGCTTCTACAAAGTTAGAATGATGGCACCAATTACTAATGTCAAGCTGGGAGGTTATGGCGATAATGTAAATATATAAAGTGGATTTGGCTTGGAATAAAAATGTTTTGTTGTAATTGTACATATTTTCCTGCACAACATCTATATAGGTCTGTATATACTCGATTGGATATTGAAAATTTAACTTCTGTCAATATTGACATAGATCCTTAACAGAAAAAGTGGAATTTGCGTTATTTCTAATGTAATCAAGCTCTTAAGTGTACTTCGCTTAGTATTGTACTTTTAAGAGAAACACCTGCACTACTTCTCAAATTCAAAGGAGGTATGTAAGAGACGAAAGAAGAAAATAACAGTTAAAGTAAAATTTCACTACGCAACGAAATGACTTGAAAGTTTCTTCAAAGATTTTAGAGTATGAAAACATACCCTATTTACGAATTTCCGTAGTGATTGACCAAATATTTTTTGTGTCTACTGTACCTTAAGAATGAGCCTGAGAAAGATTAGCCAAAATATCAATACTTTTGTATTTTGGTATCAATAAACGAGGTGTTTGCCTCTTATACATTTAAAAATCCTTTAAATAGAGCAGCCACGCCAAAGCATTAACTCAAAAAACTGGGTGTATCAAATTCCTTCATTTCGCCATCGTATTCTGATGTACTTGATAAAATTCATAATATTCTGAGTTCCGATATTTAAATTATTATGTATATTTGTATAAACAAATGCACTCATCTTTTACTCTTTTTCCTGTTCTAACCTTAGAAAATACTGATAGAATTTGTTAAACAATTCCTAAACTTCTACATTGATTTTTTCATTCATTCTGCTATAATAATTACTTATCTTGCATTCTTCACCTCTTACTTCTCTTTCTATTTCCAGATTAAATAATAGTGCGTTTAAATATGATCTATCCAGAACCTGCCAAAGCGAGAGTGCATTTTGAATAAGCTTGACTCTCCAAATCATACAGCAGATTTAGCTCAGCAAAAGCAAAATCTGCTATCATTTATTAAGGGGATTAAAAGTTATACGTTTAGAGAATTGAGAGCGATTAATAATCTGTTATCTATCTCAGCTATTGCCGACTATAAAATCGCTACCTAGTTTTGCTTCTGTCCACGAGAGCTTTCTAATGAGGCAAGAGAAGTGGATAAAGAGTAAATTGTATCAATATTTTTTAGCAGTTGCTAATAATTATAGAATCTAGGTGGTTGCGAAGTGTTTCAAAATATTATGCTACCAAGAGAGACAGTAGGCATTCATTGATCTAGCAGGTGCAAGTAGTTTTACGAATTCTTACATGAAAAACTAATCGAAAATCAACAAGGTTATGTGAATCATTGCCAGTTACGGCAGGGAAGATTGTTCTTACCTATCGACCTTGCAAATAGAGGGATTCTATAACTGAAGACAATTGGGGGGTGAGTGAAAAGAAGGAACACAAAAACCTCCATCAGAGACTGACTTTCAGATATCTGTAGTATAAAGTAACCAACAAAAATGACAACATAACACGTAAATAGAGTAATGTAAACACCATAATTGCAAGGAATGGTGGGCAAGAAATGAAAATAAACCATTTTTAAAGTGTTTTCCAGAAAAGATTCCTTCTTCATCTAGATACTAAAATTTGAGAAAAGATCAGATCTTGATTTGAAGATTTGAGAGGGAAATAATGTCTGGTTTGATTTTTTATATGACCAACTCAATGCCAATTCTTCATAATTTTAAATTATTTTTCATGATTAACTTTTCTGTTTTTTTTCATTATTTGTCTCTTAAATTTACTAGATGAGACGATGAATTGATGAAATTGAATGGACCAGCAAAAACTGAAAAATTAATCATTTAAATTTTCATTTTTACAAAAATTGGGAAGATTGAAATTATGAACAGGACCCTAAACCTGAGTGACACTACAACTTTATCAAATACTAAATCCAGAGGGGGAGCTTTGTTTCGCACAAATTAACCCTACATAGTAAGAAAATAAATCTAACCTCTCGAGGGGAAAAAGAAATGAAACAACTTAAAAAACGTTGGATTCCTTGAATTCAGGGACGATAAACAACGACAATGAATAAATGGCGAGAACAAAGAATAACAAAAGGGCCCTGCTGTAAAGATAGGGGCGAGCATGTAAAATACAACAACGAAGCAAAGAGAAAGGTGAGTTGATAGGACATAAGCGAAAAAGAGGAGGGATCGAACTTTTTGGAACAGAGCAATAACAATTAGAAAAGCACAACAACCACCAAAGGTTACTACTAATTAATGTATGTACAGTATGAAAAGGACTGTGCAAAGACGCTCCGGATTCTATTAATTTGAACGGCCTTTGGCTGTAAATTTTAATCGGACATTTGGCATCTAAATTAAGAGACAAAATTGTCGCTCTTATAGCATTAGAGCATTACCTCTTTAGGAGCCATTGCGGTCCACGGACAAGGATTAATTATCTTTCCTTGTTTTAAAGAAGGTGGAATTGTGATAATAGTGGTACTCCAGTGTGGTATCACCGGATGCAGGTGACTTTAAAGGTCTATGATCCATATATTGCCACACGTTTCACTGTTCCTAATTTACCGATGGCACTGAATTAAAGAAATCACATGGCAATGAAAACGAAGGATACTTGTCTTCGCAGGTTGGGGAGAGGTGCGCGCCTTCCGAGACCCTAACCTGATTGCTAGTTTTCTTGAGCAAAAAATGAGGATATCATCCCTTAACTTAATTCAACTCCCTTTAATTTTCGTCAGTTTAAAAACGGAAGATACCCTTATTGCTTTGCACTTCTAAGAAATTATTATTACTACCATTAGCCTAACTAAATGTATAGTTTCTGGGATACATTTTTATTATTTTATTTCTTATTAATCATTTGGAATTTGCTAAAATTATATTTAAAAATGGCGTCGGTAAATTAAAAACACGTTGCATTGCATACATTAGGCCTTCTTGCCTCAACCCCCCTTGAACGACCTATTTTCCCGACGTTTAAGAATTAATTTGACCTCGACTCTAAATATTTTGCCACAAATTTGGGTCAGCACGCATCAATACCATTAAAAAAGGACCACTTAAAAAAAAGGTCATCCCCTAAAAAATAACATAAATACAATATAAAATATTGAAAATGTTTGTTGGTAAACTATTGTATCCCTTGTGGCAAAATTTCGCGTTATTATGTACCACTATAATTAGTACCTGGGAAAATAATTAAGCTCAGGTTTTATAATGTGGAATTTTTATTTTACTCCCTATCTCCTAAAATTAAGGGAGTAAAGAGTTAAAGCTCAATCAAACACAAAGTGACACATCAAATTTTCGACAACAAAAGGTCAATTATTAGTGATCGATTCTATGTGAAGCATCATATCGTGGTGTCAAGGTTCGGCCTATGTTAAGAGTCAAATACGCCTATTTAGAACTCTCTTCCATGCACACGTTTTATCCATGATATCATTCAACTCTACCTCGCTCATCTCCTTCTCACTCAAACATGCAATGGCATCATCACTATACTTGAGATTATTTTTTTTACAACTCTAATTTCATCCATTCTTATTATAGGCTCTTACTACTCTAGAATACTCTCGGTCAAAGACTCATTCACAGCTATCCTCATTTTATACACTCTGTTTATACTCAACATCGTTCTCATCGTCCATTTCGATCTTTCTTCATACATCCAATTTTTTAGGATATTCCACATTCAAATCCTTAGTATTCACTAATCTTTCGATTTGCCCTGAAAATGTCTTAACATTCAAGCCGTGACCTTGTCTTGTATTTATATAGTCATACTATGTTTTTATACCTACTCCACTATTATTATCTGTCCTCATTTTTCCTTCTTTTCACAGTCAGTTTCGTAATTTCCATTCTTTATACATCCACTTTATATTTTTACGCCTTCGAACGACTTCTCCTAATGTCATGTATGCATATAGTCATACTGTGTTTTTATCCATGTCCCACTATTATTATATATTTCCTTATTTCTGCCTTTCTTTCACACAGTGAGGTTCTTCCCTTTCTCTCTCTCTGCATCCAACCTTTTTGTCTGACGCCTTCGAGTGACTTATCGCTGTATGGGAAATGGAGACAGTGCTGTAATCAAACGACATTTTAACGTTATTTCACCCGATTTAAGGACTAAAAGATTGGACATATCTGCTTCAGCATTTTACTGGTTCAGACAAATTGGGTAATTGGGAGACTTGGAACACCTCCCTGGACCTTCTTTCTGCTCAGATACTACTTACTCACGTCTGGATAGGATGCAAGAATAGACGCTAAAACACTTTCAGATATTTGGTGGTGAGAAAGACACACGATTAAGTCAGAAAACGAACTACTTTACTTTTATTGCGAGTTGTACAAAGAGAATGAAGCGACATTACGCTGTTAAAGAGACACAAACGAGTGAAGAATGAGATAGGCGAAGGTTGCTAATTGCTGTGTGTGAGGGCACTAAGAATGTGAATGGATGGAATAAGTGGGCGTAAGAGGACATTTGATCTGGAAGAAGTGGCAAGATGGCATTGCAATAACAGCTTCATTTGATTTTTTAGGCGCAAATTTGCGCCAGTAGAGATGGGTATTTTTTAAAATCATTTTTTCTTCATTTAGATTCTGATTTAGGAAGACATGTCCATCCATTAAATAAATTAAAACATGTCCATTAATTTACTTAAATAAAACATGCCCATCCATTTAATAAATTAAAACATGTCCATTAATTTACTCAAATAAAACATGCCCATCCATTTAATAAATTAAAAACATGTCCATTAATTTACTCAAATAAAACATGCCCATCCATTTAATCAATTAAAACATGTCCATTAATTTACTCAAATAAAACATGCCCATCCATTTAATCAATTAAAACATGTCCATCCATTTAATAAATTAAATGGATGTGTCCACTGATTTAATTGATTAATAGGACAGGGCCATCCATTTAATCAATTAATAAGTAATGTCCTTCCATTTAATTAATCAATAACTCATATCTGTCCATTTTAACGACAAAGAATCAGGTATTCTCAATCACTGGGAAATCGGCCCAATAATGGGGAGAGGGGGAGCAGGATCTTAGGATTTCAAGGGGCAGAATATGTTTACAGATGAATGACATTACAGACAAAACCTGTCGGAATAGTAATCTTTCTAAAAATACAGATTGTAGATAATCTACAGAAAATAACATTTACAAAAAAATGTCACTTTCACGATGGCATCTCAAGCTGAAATTTGTAAGGAGAGATGAAAAATGGGGCACACATCAATGATCGGAAAACCCCCATCAGGAAATCTAATTATTTCAAGAATTTAATGGATAAATAAAGGAAATTTTAGGAGTGTCCTGAAGAATGAAAGCCTTTACAAACCATAGAGAATGACAATATTGATGCAGTCGTTAAATGACCTAGAGTACCCAAGGGAACAGGGACAAACATAGATACATTCATTCAGAGAAGAACCAAAGCACTAGTAGGAGATATATGCCTCACTTTTGCCCCAAATACCCCCTTTTGGCCAGTCAAGCATCTCCCTTTCACATATTTCAATAATTCTACCTACACCATTTCCTTTAGTATTCTATTTTCAAAACTTATGGCATTTATGTTCTATTGATTTTCTCAAAATAAAAATAAAGTTGAGGAACAATCACAAGAATAAGCAGGTCAAATTTAAGACTATCTCCAATTTTTCGTACAGTACAAAGACACTTTCCACCCTATTTACTATTCCTGTCTTTGTAGCCAACACACATTAAATTTTGTCTTGAAAAGGGGCAGTATATAAAGAGAATACGTGTAAATTGCTATCCCTTGCAACACGACACCACGTCCATTAATTCATCAATAAAAAAAACCCACTGGCGCAGCAAACATTAATTTATCCCCCTAAAAATCTTAACGTAGAAAGTTACGATCCAGAGCTTCATTACATAGCTCAACACTAGCGCTGAATGCGCTAAAAACACCGTTTATCTCCTGATACAAAAATTTATTGGTTTCACGATTGTAAAAACGACACTGTACAGCAAATACGGGAGATGTTTGATTGTAGAAAGGGTTTGGGAGGGTACGTTTGAATATTTTAATACTCATTTATTTAATTTAAATTATTTATTCCGAAATTTAGGCATTTTGTATCGGAAGTGATTGATGCTTAATTTAATATAATAAACTTGTTTTACACGGTGTATTTAAGCTTGGAAAAATCAAAATTGTAATGATAATAATAATAATAAATGGTCTATTTCCAAGAAAGTTACAGAAACATTATCATATTTTTTAACATAGCTACTTGGTTAACAAAATTCAACTTATATATTATTAATATTTGTACATAATTATAATTAATACTAATATTTGGAAAAAAATAAAGTAGAAAAAATATAGTTCTCTACAATTGTTTTAGGAAACCAAGGTGTATATTCCCATTCTATACTTTATATTTTATAATCTTTCATGAAAATGAAACGAAATATCATTGGAAAATAAAAAATGGAAAGAGTATCATAAATTTGGATTATAAAATAATTAAAAGGCAGACAAATGGAAGTTGTTCGCCCTCCACTTACTTCTATCAAGGTCAACCTGATCGACGATCCAGACTATGAGGATAATTATCGTACAGCTTAGTCATAGCATGTATAAAACACGTTGAACGAAGCTAAACACGTAAGCAGAAGCTAAAGATTAATTTTAAATCTAAGTATCACTAAAATTTTACTGTAATTCTTAAAGTAAAATAACCTTTTTCTATTAGTGCGTATGTTAATGTAAGCTAGAACAATTCATTAGCTGGAGGTATTTTGTGGCACAAAAAATATTAGCTATCGGGTGAGTTCCAATTCAGATCAAATATGGTTTCCAATCCAATTTTTGACAACGGTTTCCGAAAGCTGTCCATACTCCTAGTGCATTCTAATTTAGGTTAGATAGGTTGCACTGCTGAAAACTATAGATTTTACATTAGCATCTGCCAATATTCCTTTGAATTTATCCTTAAAATATTGTAAACCACTCTGACGAGGGTTAGTAAGTGGGTAATCCCAGTCCCACTTCTCGGCATCTATTTTAATCCCGCACCAAGGTAAAGTGGCGTGAAGTGTAGTTAATAAACCTACCGTAGCTACTTCCGGCGAATAAGAATAATCCTGGTGCTTCCCTTTTGATAAAAATTAAGATAATGATCCCCTTAGTGTGTTTTCACTCAGTAAAAGCCAGCCATGAGTGGATTTATGTAATATTAAGAATTGAGCCGAGTGGATTGCTTATCAATTGTCAAAGGATTGTCAAAAATAGTTAAAACATACAGATACAAAAATAAAATTCATTATACATAAATTGGAAATATGAAATAGCATACATACTCGTATGTATAAAATAGGATTAATCTTCGTACTGAATTGGTAATTCTATATAATGTCGTGGGGATTATACTTGAGATCTACTTACTAGGATGCTTGTGTCTTAATTACACCCAACAAAATGATTTGAATAACATCACGCAATTAAGCACTGAATTAATCACTTGTAATACTCGAGATTATGAGCTCAGGATGTAAATTCAGGTTAACCATTAAACTGGTGAAGTTAGAAGATGGAATAATTCACTTTAACGATACCTTTGAGTTCGTAAGTATTTGGAGAATGACGGTGAATGGATTCTTCTTCTGACCTTTTTCGAACTTAGCTCGGTCGTCCGAGGTTACCGAATGTGGGGGTAATCCTAGACCGGTGTCCTGATATAATGATTCTAGTCCGGATCGCGAAGGCGAGTCAAACTGTGACTCAAATCGGAATTCTTCTCCTCAAAGTGTCCGTTCCGATTATTGGCACCTGGAATGGGTAGCCAGAAATGATCACCTAGTTGCGTCTAGGGTAATCCGCAGAGGGAAATCCTGTGTAACCACTGACTCCGAAGGGGGGATGGGTCTGCGAGAAGTTGAGCACCTACAAGTACCATGACGGCAACAACAAGTTCCCCGAAGTTTCTTCCTTGCAACGGGAGAACTGTGTTTCCTTTCTGGGACTAGTTCCACACACAACGTAGGTCCAAGATCTTCTGCCCAACTTGAGGGAGAATTTCCTCTTTTATTTCCTTCAAGAGCTAAAATTGAGAGAGAGCACCGGATTCTCGTAAAATTTCTATCGTCGCGTGAAAAGACCTTACGTCTGCCGCCAGGACATGCCAAACATTCCCACCTCAGCGCCATCCGAGCTTTCCTTGTCTCAAGTCGCAGGTTTATGACGGTGCGAAGAAACTCCGGCTTTCGTCAGCTGGCAGGTGTCTTTTGAGGCAGACATTTTCTTGTGTGGCCGGCCGCGAATTTGGTTGTCTCAAAGGCACAAAAGGGGTGAAGGGAATTCAATGCGTAAAAGCGAATTTTGAAATAAGGAGGTGGGGACACGCAGCTGTGTTAGTGTATTTATGTATGTACTAATGCATGGAGGCATTTAGACTTCTACACACTTTTTTGTAAGGCCAAGGTTAGTGTCAAGTGGTAAAAGATGTACTTTATGAGGGTTAATAAGTGTTTCTTATTGTATTTAGCAACAACATGTTCAGTTCTAGATGGCGAATCCTTTTTTGTAGTTGTTCTTGTCATTTCTGATGTTACAAAGGTAAGACAAGCATATTTTCTTTTTTCTATCCAAACTGTAATCCCTCTCCTGATCCTACTCCACATCGCTCTTGATATTTTTCCTCAGTAACTCTTCCTCTTTTCCGTGCTCCTCTACCCTCACACTAGCCCGGCTGGAGGATAAGAAAGAATTATCTAGCATCAAACAGCCATCATGATCATCTAATAATAAAAAAATAATCATTGAAGAAAATTCTGATGCAGTGGCCGTGGCTAACGCACATGTACTGTTATTTTTGCGGTAATTTACTGTCGGTACAGAAGCCTGTAACTTACTTTAGTTTTAGTGCAGTACTACGCCGTAAAAATTGCCGTAACATGCATGTCGCTGTATTTTTATACAATGTTCTGTAATCTTTAAAATAAATGTGAAAAAAATCATGTAACATGCATTGTTACTGTAAAAATATAGTAAGGTAGTGGCTGCTGAGCTGCTAGCAAATTAGTGAAAAAAGATTTTACACTGGATGAAAAACATAATAGGAGATTTTTCGTGGCATGAACTTAAAATGCCTTGATTGACAGAGGTCTTAAAAGAATTCTCACCAATCTTAAGCGTGTGGTATGAAATTTACCCTTGATCATGCAGATTACCAAACATATGATCAATAATTTATGTATGAAAAATAAATCATTAAAACAACTGACCCAGATAGATACAGCATTACATATTTTAAAATTTCCAAGAAATACCAATGTCTTGAAATGAAAGAAAGAATAGTATGTTTTTTCTGTCAAATAGTTAGTTGCTGTTAAATGTGACAACAAAGATTTAAATAAAATCATTCACAGTTTGAAGAACTTTATAAAAAATCAAATCATTTCACGGCTAAACGCTCTAAACTTACTCTTAATCAAGGGTATAGTTTCATACCACACGCTTAAGATTGGTGATAATTCTTTCAAGAGATCTGTCAATCAAGGTATTTATCTACTAGGCCACATATATTGATTTAAAATTAAATCCAAAGAGGGAACTTTCCGTAGAAACCTTATAAATACAGAGTTGTACCGAAGTTGGAGAATATATTGAGCACCTTAAATCTTTTAATTAGGAGATATGATGATGAAGGTAAGTCAAAGCTTCATCAGTAGATTAAACAAATATTTTCCCTAACCCTTAGCAAAAATAGGTTTCTTCTCAGTACCGAACTTAGGCAATTAATACTTTTAACTTATCTACCATTTATCTATTTACTCGCACTCTCAAAGCTTTCTCCCTTAATCTCTAGAGCGTTCCGAGGGGGCAGATATCATCTGTTCATGGGGAGCTATTATCAACAAAAACAATAATTAACACGATCAATTTCATTCCTACAACAATGTTATTCTAATGACTACATTTTAGTCATGTGCGACTGAGTCGGTCGGTCAGAGTCCGTTTTGCTTTTTTTTTTTTTAGGAAGGAGGGGACAATAACATCATAACTATTCGGCCGTTTCTAACGAAGTTCAAAATACTTATGCTGTTTTACATTCTCCTTCGAATAATATAATTGCTAAAGTTCTTCCAAGATTAGCCAGGGAGTTATTTTGCAATAACATCATAACTCTTCGGCCGATTCTAACGAAATTTGAAACCCTTATGTTGTTTTACATTCTCTTTCAAATTATATAATTGCCAAGGTCCTTCCAAGGTTAATCTGGTAATTATTAAAAGTTTTGAAGGTCGTAAGGTCATAAATCAGAATAAATTAGAGCATCTTACTTTGGTCAGCATACCTTGTTTACCTTAGATCTAGTCATAATTCGGTGGAAGGTCGAGCATTCTTCCTTTTTCACATAAGGACGCAATCCCATTGCTTTTAAAAGCCGTTTAAACCATAGAAGCTACTAAAATAAACTTTACTCTTTAAAACACTAAATCTCTAAGTTTAAAACCCATTATATCATAGTTTTAATAAAAATAAATCCTTTAGATCGATAGTTATTGTAATATAATCCAACCCATTTCTTAGTCCTTTTCTTTTGCGTGACCTCCCACCCACAAAAACCGCAAATGAGTGCGTTACCAACCCCAATATATGTGGAGGATCTGCCCCTATAAAAAGGGTGTTCAGGCTAAATTTGACGGTTTGCATAAAAGAAACCCTCCGCAATATATCAGGCAAAATTAAATGTACTTTATTATTTTAAATATCGACTAGATTATGGATGGAAGATAACAGTTTACTAAAAGTAGCCGACATAAGCGTGTTTCTTTCTGCTGTTCACAGCTTTTTAGTCTTCGTTACAGCTGCCCATGTCACTTCTTACAACATTTACTGTGTTAACAGAGCAGTGAGTTGCAGCCATGATATCGGAATTTTGATGCCCGGGGGCAATAATCTATGATGCAGGTATCTCTCACATAACTTTGATTCAATACATTTTAATTTTTTTTTTCTTTTCTATTAAATTTTTGCACTAAATTCTATGATGAAAAATATTTATGCCACCTCTTCATTTTGGTGAGCCACCCCTATTATACTAACCAAGATCAGCGATCTCTCCCCTAAGATCCTTTCCTCTCCTCCTCGGCTAATTTTCCATCTATCTTTATATCTTCGAGTAATTTAAATATTATTATTTAACCTTATTCCTTATCTTCATTTTCATCGAAAGTTTGCTTCTTTCATTTTCTTTTCCTTTTGCCTTCTCCTATACCTGGAGTCTCCAGAGATAATTTTTCAGCCAACAAGACTCTTGCTCTACCCGGCATTGGAAGTCGATGGAAAATGCTTCCTATGTGTTCTTTTTTTTTCATTTCCTGACATTAATATATTGACCTATACCCAAGATTGATTTGAAGGAAACCTCTACCAAAATCCATTTATAAGTAATAGATCCTATGGGATAAAAATATTAGAGGAAACATATGAAATAAAAAGACAATAGGGAAAATTCGTAAGAAAAAGAATGAAAATGATTGCGAAGAATCAATTATCAACCTACTAGTGTGTGAAAGTGTTCTTTAAAATTTATTCGAGCTAATTACCATTTTGCTTACATTTTGGTACTCAATTTATAGAATTTCTATTGAATATTTGCCAAACCTTCCTTTGCATGTCTGTATGAACGATTTTGTACGGATTATACTTTTTTCATTATTTGCTGAGTAAACATTATAAAATACTTTATGTGGATACTGAATTGCCAACCACCACTCTTTTTCTTCAACGATATTTTAAGGAACCTGATATCCCTTGCTCTATCACAACAAAGGACATCACTCATACTGCTATTCCCGAACCCACGCAAGTATTCTACTTAATTTTAGTTATATAATTTCCATATCTTTTCATACACTCTTTACATAAACGTTATTTTGTATAACTTGGCCCTAATGCTACCTTTAGTTGTCCCATTGTAGCATGAACTATCCACACGTTAGTCTATTTCTTCTTCGGAGATGTTTACATGCATACTTGTCCTCTTGACGCTGATGTAGCTTCGATTTAGGGAATATGTTGAGGATCCAGATGCGTGAAGCACGATGCCTAATCACTCGGTCAGATAGCAACAGAACTCTTGACAATATTCTGTTAGCTTGGTGGGGATTTATTGCATATCATTAGCACAAAAAGTATCGTCAATGGTTGGGAGGTGAAACTAGACTCACTCAGCAAGTGCTTTGATTTTATGCGAAAGAGTTGAGGGTCGAAGCGTTATCTGATTGGGGCGATGGGTATATCTTGGAAAAGTTTATAATTACTGCAGATAGGAGAAGTGAAATTATTTTGTGGGTACTATTGATTACGATTGAGGCACATTATTCTTGAACCAGCTTCTACTTCATAAGTACAAAGTTCCTTTCGAACTAAGCAAGGGTTATGATGTTCTGAGTTGGGGGTAGTAATTTATAAACAAACATGAAAGATACATTTTTTTCGATAAGAGGTTCATAAAATAGTGATGTTAGAAGTAAGGATTAATAAAAGGTACATGGCCCTGAGCAACAAAAAGAAACCCCTTTGGATTCAAGGTACCTGGAGTACGCATAGCTCTTTGAACTTGGCTTTCCTGCAAAGTTAGAAAGTGTCTGTGAGAGTGAGATTGAAATTTTAAGACACAGAGTGCGCGGGACCAAAGATTACCCCTAAACCTCTATTTACCCATCTTTTAAAAATAGAACACTATTTCCATTTCAATAATTAAACAAAAAAATACAATAAAACATATAATCATTTGCTTCCTTCGCTTATCCATTATATTTAAAGTTAGGGGAGTCTAATTTATGTCGATACCTTTACCTAAGATAAAGAGTATTAGAATTTGCCTTCACAAATCACAAGAAATTTTACAGCGCATTCGAAATGATATCTCTAAGTTTCGGAGGCAAAAATAATTTACTCTCGGATTAGTTTAGGCGGAACATCTACTTTCTGAGCGAATCCTAACCAATGGTTTCCATTCTTGGATTAATAAAGAAGTAGTGAATTGTCATATTTTCCCGATTTCCGCTCCTCATTTTGAATTGACAGGCCATACCTAGACCCGCTAATATTATCTAATGGTCTTGTTGTTATTCTAAGAACTTGGGTACATGTATCAAATACCACCTGACACGAATCGACCACCACCAAAATCTTTCTGAATGGGAGGTAGGAGTTGCTTTTTGGAGGTTATGTTCCTAATTCCTTTGTTTATACCGATGTTCTCGGGAAATCCTCTATCTGTACTTTTGACCATGGCTGTAGTTATTGCTCTGGTCTTGAAAGTAGTGTGTATCAACAAATTTCATTTGTTTGATGGGTATGAAAACATAATTGAGATAAACTAATTAATGTAACGAATCTTTTAAAAGAGTTATATTATATAATTTAACATCACCTTGGCATAAGATAAATGAAGATAATTTAACTGAGTTTGATTAAATTTATCGTGATTTATTTGATTTCGTTTGCAAGCTATCCTCTCTCATACCCCATTTTTGCCATATTTGACAAGGTCATCATTCCCTACCCAAGATGGTGTAAATCAAAAGAATGTGAAATAATATTTAAACAACTTTACACAGAATATTGTATTAATAAAAGTGTGTAATGTTTATTTTTTTATTTTCTCTTGGTATTCAATTTAGCGCGATTTCCTGTAGATTTGGTTTAATCTGTAGGATAGTAGCCTACCATAAAGTGGGCAAAATATCACCTTCCTAATGACTAAGGACCAGCTAATATCCGGATGATTTCGTGCCCTGCCAAGACCAACCCCAGCAACTTCAATACTTTCATTTCAAATATTTCCTTACAAACTTTGTGAAGGAGATTCATTCGTTGGTATTCATTTTATGTTTCTTTTCTTAAAAAAAGAGTATCAGAGTTTTCTACTCTCGCTTTTTTGTGGTAAAACAAAGGAGTAGTACTCACTGAGTAGTAGCCTCACTGAGGCCTGGCACCCTGGCCTGATCAAAATAAGGGCTGACTTTACGACTGGCATACGCTGTAGTTAATCGTGCTTTGGATCACACGTTAATCAGTAACTCCCCTAAACGGAATAACGGCATCCTAAATGGTTTGGACTCTGTGATAAAACCCGTAGGATTTTTTCTTTGGATAAAACAGAATTAGATTTAATTTCTTTAGAAGTGCTTTAAATAAACCTTCTTTGGCCCTAATTTTTGGATCGAAAAAAGAAAAGAATTTGGTACAACCAATGGTCATATATCTTTTTACGAGAAATAGGGAGAGATGAATAAAAGCGGATAATTAGAGAGGAAGAGCGGAAATAGATAAAAACAATTACAAATATCGTCAGCCCTAAAAACTCGAACTTTCCCTCCCTTCCCTGATTATATAGCCCAGAGCCCTCGACTTTCCTTAATCCTCTTTGCGGCTCAATATTTTACCATCATTAAAATTGAGCCTAAACTTAGAAGAGAAAATGAAAGTTTTTAATCTGAATTTTATATGAAAAATAAATAAAAAGAATCTGGCAAAAGTATAGAAAGATTTAAGTATTTTCATAAATCCTGAACTTTTACTTTATGGGCAAAATTAGAGGCGAGTTTGGTTTCTCTGGCCTGGAGGACGTATCAACCACGTCACAGAAATCCTAAAGATAAAAAAGACAGGAAGATATGATGTCGGCGGCTGTTTCTTGACATATAATTTATCAGGCTATATTTATATACTTTTTGTACGGGTATGTAGGAATGAGAGTAAAGGAGTGAAATTATAGTAATCGGTTCATCTATGAAAATAGTGACCAAGAGAGTTGATCCATTTTTGGTAGAAGACCAGACTCTTAATGAGACCATACTGCCCATACACTCGCGAGGACAGAGATGTAAACAAGCGATCAAGTTACATTTGGATGGACTGAAAGGACTAAGGTCTAACCGATATGATTCTCCCTACAAGGGTAAGGTTAACCCACATTGTGTGTTTAGTAACAGGTTTGATGAGGTTTTGCAAAAGTTCTGTTACATTCAGGTTTTTTGATTTTTTGAGAGGTTTAAGTATTGGATAGAAAAAGTTCAAACAAAAACTTGAAGCTCTACTTTTTCAGCATCTGTCATTAAAACGTCTTTTCCTTTATGTGCAGTTGTGTCGAAATGGAAAAAAAGAATCGAGAGCTCTACGCCCCTGCGCGCGGCTCACAACAATTCTGACATGGCTAAGCGGCTCAACGTCAACCGACTGACCGTCCAAAGAGTCGCGGAGAGACCCAAGAGCGGGAAAAGAGCTCAAAGATCGATCTCGTTCGGGCAGAGTTCAAGTTGTCAACCGTTTGGTTGTGAGAAAGTCCTTAGAAATTGCTCAGCAGCTCAAAATCACTGCGCTCGCGAAGAAGAAAATCATCGCAGTGGCCACGGTCTAAGGAGCAACCCTCAATCAGGAGGATGGCAATAGATGGAGGTGCGTGGGAAGGCCTCTGCTTACCAAGCTTATGCAACAACAACGTCGGAGTCGCTGTCGTCGTCTTCTCAACAACTAGAAGCGTCATATCAATCGAATTCTTTTTTTGGGGGGTGAAAAAGAACTTCACGGTCAACCTGTCATCAACAATCAGAAGGAGCGCGTGGTAAGGTTAGGTCAGGAAGTCTCCAAGGTCTGCTACGTGTCCACGACCAAGCACCCCACTTCCTTGATGATGTTCTGCGTCGTGTTTTCGAATGTCATGAATATGCCAATGGTGTGGTCCGCGGCTGATTACAGGCTAACCACTGCCCATTACAGGCTAACCACTGCCGATTACAGGCACACCTTGGCTACGAAAGTCCTGCCTTGGGTGAGAAAAATAACGAAAGGTTGGAATATGTGTTTCGGCAGGACGGTACCCCGGACCACACGGTCAAGACCGTGCATAATGATTGAGGTCAACCATGAACTCATATATATTCGAAGGATTTTTGGCCGCCGCAGTCGCTCGAACTCAATCCCATAGACTAATACGTGTGGGTGCTTGTCAAAAACAAAGACTGCATTGCCTGCCACAGCAAGGTACATTCAGGAGCTGAAGACCTCCGACAACCGCTTGTGGGCAAACAAGTGCAAGAACTTCGCACGCAACGTTTATGCGGCCTTCAGATCTTGACGGGAACGCCTGCTCACCGCCAAAGGCAGCGACATTGATTAATATTACAATTTCAAAACATATTTATATTTTAAAAACAACAAAAACGTGTCTACCTGCATAAAAAACTATATTTTTATCCTTGTTTGAGAGTTTCGTAACGAGTGTAACAGGATTTTTGCAATACCGGGTACTCTCAATATGAGTCTTCTTTAGGATGACTGCCATGTTTTGATCCTTAGTTTGTATACTACGTGAAGCCTTCTGTCCTACTTCAATGACCTAATTGGCCAAAGGGCCCTAATCAGATAATAAGTAGGGCGTTGCAAGGCTCTCTTCATGGGGTCCATGTCTGTAATCAGCCATAGTGCTCAGCCCGCCATAAAAAAAAAAATCAAACATATTCATCAATATTGATAATGAGGCCAATTAAATCTCACCTCTCAACGTTGCTCCTCTCATTGCAAATATGGGGGTCATCATCTTAAATTAGCCTGTCGTGTTCGCGCCCTTTTGCGTCAGAAAGCTGCCCACTCTTTTCTCATTACACCCTTGCACAGACAGACAAATATGATAGTTTGAGTGTCTTTAATTTTCGTAAAAACCTTCCTACCGGACATCTGAGAACAAGAAATGCAAGAACAGAAAAATGTAAGTATATAGTGTGGCCCCTTCTGGCTTTTAATCCCTATTTTAATAAGGGAGAATCTTTTACACCTAAAGAGATGAGAGCATGGACATAGGTAATTGTTTTAGTTCTTCTTTCCAACCTTAATTGCTTCTTATTATTTAACATTTCGCGATGCATCTTGCAGGATATCGAAATGCTATCTATGTATAAGTTGCATAAGCTTTAAGAGCCCTCGCGTAGGAAAGAAGAAGGGAATTACGCCTGAGATTCATTCTGGCGTAATATCAATTTCATGAGCAAATAAATCCTAGGTGATTGTTCTCTATTTTGGGCTAAATATGAAAGAGGGTTTTCATAATTTGCAGTTTCCTCTACTCAATCAATCCTTTTCAGGATTACCCATAGAGACTCGATCGGATTAAGATCCTGAAAATTTCCAGGTCATGGACACTTATATGTAGTGTTGCTGTCCGAGTAACTCCTAGACTTGTGTTCCATGACTCCAGGATCTCTATCATGTTGAAACACGAATCAAACTTCAGTAAATGATTAAGATGTTCGTAGAGGTTGCTCTTAGGGATGGAAGTTTGGTACCATGCTATGTTTATATGGCTGTTTCTTGGGACGAAATTTACACACTCGTGATTGTACATATATATTGGATTATTGCATTGCAAAGTTATATGAGTATGAAGCAATTATTGGTCACTAATTTGAAGCAATTTTTACGCTTATTGCAATTTAGTAAAATTAACCTAAGGAAATTAACGAACAATTTGATAATACAGTCTCACCCTAAAACTTCTTCGGTAGTTTCGTTCTCTCTCTACTTATCTAATTTTTCTCTTTTCTCCTATGATTAAAAAATGCTCTAACGTTGTTAAATCATTTCATTTTCTTTAATGAAGCAAAAAAAGATAATAATACCATTTATACTTTTCAATTATTCAATAACAACATACAAAAACAGGAGATAATTCTAAATTCGTAACCATCCTCAAAAATATATGAAGCAAAAATAATTAAGTAAAAGTTATACTTTTCTAATTATTTCAATAGTCTAAATTTTCTATTGTTTTCGCTTCCATTTGGCCTATTTGTATCATTTATCGTAAACCTTCAGAAAGTCTCTTGTAAAAATTAATTTTCTAAAAATCTTTTTGTAGTTTCACCTTAAACTTATTATATCATAAGCCCCCCCCCCTCTCTCCAATGGATAATACCGTGCTTAATCGGGTAGAAAAAGGAGAGAAGTGGAAGGTATTGTTTATAGCTTTGATGGACATTGACCCCCTTGCTGGAAAACGGTAGGAGTTCAATGTTAAACTAATATCCAAGACGAGAATTAATAAATATACAAAGGAGATTTTTATTATATACAAAATAGGCCCTCCTAAGAAACAAATATTTTGGCGTATTTTTATGTAGGTTTTGTTATTCCCTATAAAAACTGGAAACCAACGAGGAATCGCTACAAAAAGGTTTTTTATATAGTTTATTTAAATGAATGGATAATAAATACTAAGCCAGAGAAGACACAATGGGATACTATTTTGGAATCCAGGGGTAGCTAGAAAATTAAATGCGAGATGTCCGAGAACCTGGGATTTTAGGGGAACCAATAAAACATGATGCAAACGAAAATATAACGAAATGAACGATTTAGTGAATGTAAGAATGTGTATAAGGTACTTACTCCATACCACGAATGGACCAGTTGCAATAGTATAGAAAGGGAGAGCGCCCAACTTTCATCAAACTACCCTCATCTCGAAACGAAAACCGTCAACCCACACGAGACAAAAGTTAAGAACAACCGTGAATAAATGAAAATATTACATTGGCCAACACCAATTTTATTGCAATTTTTTTTCAGCTGATTTAGGACAATTTAGATGTGCTGAATCCAAAATTCACATTAGTTTTGTCATTCAGGTCAACTTTAAGATTAATCGCTAAGATGTTTTTTATGGGTTTTTTACATGTCCTGGTATTTTTCATTTGTATAATGCAAAATATTCTTTTATCTTTAAATAAATGAAGTCTAAAGAGTTAAAGTGGTGCAATTTTTGACTAAATGGTATTTATCTTTTGTAGGTAAATTGAAATGGATTCGGCAAAAAGATCTTGCCAAATTTAGCCACCCGATGTATGCAGCTACATATGGGAAGAATACAGAGTTGTTACTAACAATCATCCAGTCATAAGTTTAATAAAGCCTGCCTACTATGCTCTTATTTTGGTATGAACCTTGATGAATAGAATGAAGCATGGGCCCCACACGTGGTATGTAAGATATGCACTTAGTGTCTGCGTCGTTAGACCACGAGCAAGAAGAGAGTTGTCTGAAATTTGAAATTCCCATGGTTTGGAGGGTACTGACAAACTATAGACTAACTGCTACTTCTGCGCTATTGATTCGATTGGCATCGATGAAAAGAACCAGTGTAGAATCAAGTATCTCTCTATTCAATCAGCACGTTATCCTGTAGCTCTTTTTGCTGAAATTCCAGTACCTGTCTTTGGAGAACTCCCTGACTCTGGTGACGAAGATTCCTCTAGATTTGAAAAAAATGAAAAGAAGAAGTCGTTTTTGACAAGGATGCTGCACATCGATTTTCCCGAAAGGAGCTAAATGATCTAGTTTAGAATCTCAGCTTGTCAAAGTCCTCTGTCGAACTGTTCGCATCATGATTAAAGAAAAGGAAACCTCTTTTCTGGCAGTGCTCGCATCACTTTCTACCGCAATATACATCAAGAGTACTTCCATTTTTCTCTGAAGAGAAGTACCTGGTGTACTGTACAGGTATTGCGCAGATTCTGTAGAAGATAAGAGTACCACAGTATAAACTCGAAGATTGGATACTGTTCATTGACAGTAGTGAGCAATCGCGAGATGTGTTCTGCTGCGCAAAAGCAACCACTCTATACCCCTTGCTCACTCGACTACAATGAAGGATATGTATGAATCGGTGAAGTATGTGCTAGACAAAATACTTTATGATCAGCATAAGTGGTTGATTTGTATTGACCAAACATGTTGAAATTTTTGTTGGGACAACAGTACGGGTTCACCAAGTACACGTGCTTTGTGTGCCAGTGGGATAGGAGATACCGAGCTCAGCATTACACGAAGAAGGACTTGTCTTTATAGCAGGAATTGGTAACTTGTAAAGCAAGAAGCGTCATAAACAACCCACTGAAGGATAGAGATAACGATACTCGTCACACCGCTGCACATCAAGTTCTGCTTAGTCAAGCATTTTACCAAAACTCTGGACAAAGATCGTGGCTGCTTCATTTAGATATGCCACGCTTTTCCATGGTTGACCATGGAGAAATTGAAATCTGGCATCTTTGACGGTCCTCATCTCCGTCAGCTCATCAAAGATTCAAAGTTTGAAAACTCAATGAACCAAGTATAACTGGAAGCGTAGAAGCTTTTTGTTTTGTTTGTGAGGAAGCTTCTTGGCACATGAAGGACAGGAACTACATAAAACTTACAATCGCGTTGCTGAATGCTTTCAGAAGCCTTGGATGCCACATGATCATCAAATTTATCTCTTATTCTCACATATGGATCGGATTCCTGAGAATCTGGGATCAATGAGCTACGAGCAGGGTGAGAGATTCCATCAATATATGAAAGAGATGGAGACCAGGTATCAGAGATACTGGGATGCAGTTATGAGCGCTGATTACTGTTGCAATCTGAAGAAAGACATCGCTACAAATAAGTATTCTAGGAATTCTAAGAAACAGATGTTCAAGCCCTGAATTCTCAGCAATGATATCCTAATATCAAATTTACATGACTTTCCTTTATCAATATTTACTATTCAATGTAGACTAATAAATTTTTGTAAATTTAATTAATAAATTGTATTAAAAACGAGAGGAGCTTATATTAAAACCTATTTCATAAAAGAAATATTAACAATACTTCACCGAAAATGTCACAAAAAATGTAATTGATTTACTTATATAATCTGTTTTTTTAATAATTAACTTAGAATAAAACCTGACCTAATCGGAGGAAACGGAAGTCATTATCAGATTCAACGTGGCAAAATTGTCCTAAATCAGCTGAAAAAACTTAGACAACTTACCAAGATATTTTTGTAACCAAACATATCTAAAATATAAAGGTTTTCTTAGCATCATCATCATCATCATCATCATCATCACTACTCATTGCTAACTTTATAATTTAAGAAGGGTTTTTTTAGTATTTGAATAAAAATTTCATCTTAGTTTGGTTATGACATGTTTTTTATCAAAGTTATTTCTAATAATTATTTTATAATATCAAAAAAACAAATAGTGAAGTTCAGAAATAAATATAAGTATAGAAATTTTGTGAATTTTATAAAGCACAAAGAATTACAAATGGTGAAGTTCAGAAAATTTATTTTTATATATCTTCTAGAAATATATTTTAGCAACGTGATATTTTGAAAAGGGGCAAATTTAGTTCAGTTCCTTTTTAAAATTATTATGATTGACGAAGTTCAGAAAATTTCTAAAAATTTAACCATGGCTGCTTTTTTCTAGATTTTAAATTTTAATCATAGTAGCGAAGCGCAAGATCCCACCATAGGGGATGGGGAGTAGCGAAGCCATTGCGTAGTTTAATTTTAAAATTTTTTCATGCCCCTCTGAAAATTCTAATTTATATTGACATGGTTCCTATATTTCTCTATAAGCTTTGGAATTAATCTCAAGTATGTATTTGTAATTGGTTAGATTTAATGTATTCGTCCTTGTCAATCGTGATTTATAAATATTATCGTTCCTTTCTATTTTTCAATTTTTACGCTTTTCCTCATTCGTTCTTTCTCCACTGGAAGACTCGTTCTCCAATGTTACAAAGAATTTAGTGTTTTTTCTCTAAGATTCAATGTACTATGCATATTTTGCCATTGCCCTAAAGGAGCAATGGTATGGATAAAAGGATAGCAAGTTTTATGTTCAATGGAGTATGAATAGGAGGAAAGGAGATGGTAGTTTTAATAAAGTCGATGGACGCCATTACCACCTTGTGGTAAAACAAGTTTGAAGAGAAATCAATTTCCACATCTTAAACTTCTAACACAATACTACAGGACAGTGAAAATACGCCTTAATGGGTCATCGAAGGGTTTAGTACCAATTTTGGTACCAATAAAGAGATACTCGCAATAGGTTAGCCGTAGTAGACTTCATTTTCTACGACAATAACAATATTGTGGCAATTTGCTTGAGAATTATTGCAATATTATTTGCCCGATCTCCCCCTCTCGGCCGTTTAAAGTTCGCGCATTGTTATGAATCTTAGTGCCAAAGGATGCATAGTGTAAATTGTACATGAGGCTCACCAGGACAGTGACCGAGAGCATTAGTACTTGTATATTGAGCTTGTAAAAAGTATATATTGGGATCTTTGAAATTTGATAATTTCCAAAGCTATTTGTTGTACATGTGATTTAACACACTAAAAAGTATGAGTTTTGCCACCATGTTATTTTTATGAAGTTTTCCTCCGTAAGCAACAACAGATATGGTAAACGACAAATTTTGTCACACCATAATTTAAAATATATGTATATAAATCTTTCATGAGCGCGAAAGAATGATGAAAGTGAATCCAACAAACCGCAAGAAACAGAAAACGGGAAGT
The DNA here is from genome assembly GCA_963969495.1 of Ceratothoa steindachneri. NCBI lineage: Eukaryota > Metazoa > Arthropoda > Malacostraca > Isopoda > Cymothoidae > Ceratothoa > Ceratothoa steindachneri. The sequence continues at coordinate 6,728,559 of OZ018330.1, forward strand.
TTTTTCTCGGAAATATTATTTCCTAATTCACAAAAATTCCGTATAGGGGTAGGATTCGAACCGTACACACTGAAGCAGCGAGCATCCGCTTTGATCTCAATTAAAACATCACATAGGCCACTTGGACGGTTCGAATCCCACCCCTGTACGAAATTTTTGCGAATAAGGAAATAATAATTCCGAAGAAAAATGTACCCGTTTTCTGTTTCTTGAGGTTTGTTGGATTTCATATATATATATATATATATATATATATATATATATATATATATATATATATATATATAGGGGGTGGACAAAATAATGGAAACATCGAGTATTGTAATAGTATAGATTGGAAGATTGATTAAACTGTCTAAACCTAGTCTATGTTGGTGATTGATATTAGAAGTACATCATCTTGTGCAAATATTGGTGTTTTTTAAGGATTTTTTTCTGAGTAAAGGATCGTATTCACACGCCGTTGAGTTTGTGCATAGTATATCAATTTACTTGACCTAGCTGTAAGTAAGGGAACTATATAGGAAGCAGGGTGCGTTCTCTCCACGCAAGATGCGGTTCTAATATGGACTTAAGCTATAGAACCAGCAAAACATTGCCTAATAAAGTGTATTCCTCCATCAGAAAACATGTACTAGATTGTTAGACAGACGTATCCTTAAATGATTTTTCTGAATTAAAATGTGCAAATGTACCTCTACTCTCCGCCTTACAGAATCTCTGTGTATTAAATACAAGCACCTAAATTAAAATAATGACGCGTCATCCTTTCCGCTATTTATAATATTTATAACCTAACAACCAACTAAAGTGTATTCAATCTTAAATTCCCTGCCCGTTTTAACTTCTCATTGTTATTCGACCATGTAAGGTAATGTTCTGTTTCTTTAGTTAGTTGTACTATTTTGTATATTTTTTTCAACTCTGATACCCCCCCTCATTTTATTATTAAGTTCTGTATCGTTACGTTTATTTTGTTTGCATTTGATTACTAAAACTGTGTTTCCAATCTGTTCTACTGGGGATACCTCACTAGATTTTGTTCGTTTGGTTTTCGTTAACATAATGTTCATTTTAGTATTTTACCACTGTTTGCGTCAATTTTTAATTATATTGTACTTGTGCCGTAGTATAAATTTAACTTTAGATTTCAAATTTGTTTTATAGATCCTGAAGATCGGCTTAGAAATAATCCGAAACGTAGAGAATAAAGATGGGACCCACCTTCTTCGTTTTGTCCTTCTTACTTAATATTAAACTCAAGCTTTGTCGAAGAAATCATGGCGAAACATATATATATATATATATATATATATATATATATATATATATATATATATATATATATATATATATATATATACGTCCTAAGTATGTGTTTTTAAGATTTAACAGCCTTTTATATTATTGCATAAACTAATTAAATTTGTGCTTATGTGTCTAAATATTACCTTATGAAGAAAAATTGAAGTTATCTTCGAAACACGAATGCTATAATATAACCTCGCCTAAACTTAATCGACTAAACAAAAACTCGGTTACCTTTATTGGAAATGAAATAAAAAGTAATATACTCGTATATTCTCACCACAATATGCCATTCTGGCCCATGTGCCAAAATTCTAAAAAATTTTGTTTCACTTCCGGCGATGGCCATCGCCGAGAACATAGTGGGAATGAAATGAAAACGTTGATAAAATTTTCTTTTTGCTAACAATGGTCAAACTCAGTGAAATGCGGTCAATCATTAATGCGCTTCACAAAAGTATCTTTCGTTATTCATAAATGTGAGCTTGGATTAATAGGCCCGAAATAACCGCTAAAAAGGTCGCTAAGATGTTCAAGAAGACAGATGCAAGTGCGCAAAGAAAGGCTTTATGATGTTAATGGGAGTTTATGAGCCTCTTCTCGTCTGGAGTACATTCGGAATGGTATGGCTTCTTGTGTTGAATTTGTTAAGATTGGAAGAATTTTGAATTTATTGCATTTTGGCGAGTGATATGACGAAGAATATTGAGTAGGAGGCAGAAAGATTTAACGGTGGAAGACTGGAACAAAGTTACTGCCAGGAGAAGAAAAGGGGAACGCTGCCATAAATCATTATTTGTTCTAAAGTGGAAGCATTCCGAGACTATCCACGTATGGAGCTGCTTCTTATCCAAGGCCCACTCATATTTCATCGGCCTCAAAACACCCTTTTGAGCAAATATGGTATCATGATGTTTCATAAGAACACCTCCTATTAACCTTTAAAAGGCGTTTTGTTAGATTTGTAGGGTTTTCATCATAAGAGAGGACTGATTCATAGGACACAAATGGTAACAATGATTCTACAACCAAGGCAAAAAAGTTTGCTATACTTGGTACGAAAACCTAACCTTAAACCAATTGATAACCTGTGGCTAATACTCAATAAGAGCGTGAAAGGCAGTATTTCCTAAATTGTGGTCGCACATGCGAGGGGCAGTCAATAAGTTTTGCAAATTGGTAGGGAAAAACAGAGGAAGGAAGATGGCTGTTTGTGGTGATGTTAGGACAAGTTATGACAAGTCAGGACCTGCAGCCGCACGCTTCTGCCTCGTCTATTTAAGAAGCAGTAGCTGATCGCAGATCATCAGTCACAAATATTTAAACTAAGGAGAAGGTTGAGCATCGCGCAGTGATCAAATTTATGACCAAGGAAGGCAAGAATGTAAAAGAGATCCATGAACGCATGGTTGCAGTGTAAACTGACACCGCCCTTTCCTATGCAACCATTGCTCGCTGAAATAGGGAGTTTCGCCATGGTCGTGAGTCCCTTGAAGATAAACCCCGTCCATGACGCTCGTCAGACGTGACTAACGCGGACATTGTGGCCCGTGTGAAGAACATGGTTCTCGAAAATCGACGGGTGAAGGTCGAAGAAATCGAGCGAGAACTTAGAATATCACATGGAAGGGTTATCAACATCATCCACGACAATTTGGCCAAGACCAAGGTCTTTGTCCGTTGGGTCCGTAGAAACCTCACGCCCCATGATCGACTTCAACGTCGTCAAAGACCACAAGGCCAGAGTTGCACAAGCTGCCCTGCGCGAGTGCGGATTCAAGAAGCTTAACCATCCCTCCTACAGTCCAGCTCAAGGCTGTACTGCGTGGACGCCGGTTTGGGGAGGATGAAGATGTCCAGCTCGCCGTCCAGGAGTAGATTGAACAGCAGTCGTGAGATTTCTGGCTGTCAGGAATTCGAAGCCTCAGAGACAAATGGCCCAAGTGTATTGAAGTCGAGGGTAGTTATATTGAAATATAATAAAACACTTTTTCTCATATCTCGTTTCCTTATATCCAAATTACAAAACTTATTGACTGCCCCTCGTAACACTCTAAAAGCGAGAATGAACCACAATTGTTCGTTGAGAACTTTTTCTAGAATGTGATATCTTAAGTGAGAGAGTTTCAAAAATCAAAATGATGAAGGTCCAATCTAATAAATATATTACCGTCCGAAACTAGAAAACAAAAATATCAAAATTCACATTTTCTTGAAAATAAATTTAATTAGATTCTAGTTAGCAATAGATTTTAAGTTTCCTTTCATAGAAAAGCGGCTAAAAAACATGAGAGTAATATGTATTGGAAGAAATGATACATTTAAAAATAAAGATCAATAAGTATAAATGTAAACATAACTAGAAAAAGATATAATTATCGCAAAAACATTTAAAGAAAAAATTAATAAGAAGAGTTCTGGTCCTTGTTCTAAATTACTTGAGCACATCTTTGACCGAAATTTGGTGCATTGTTAAGGCCTGATTTTAATATGCATTTAGACAGTGATCTTTCAGATTTACAAATATATTTATAAATTACAGAGAAGCGACATGGAAATGGAATTCGGTTCTTATAGATGAAATAGGACCAAATATTATGCCCGTTTTTTAATACGAATTTAGGGTCGAATTAGAGATTTCTAGTCTTCTTAACTTCTTTAACAAAGTCGTTCGATTTTCTACCAAAGTAGTATCAGACACTAAATAAAATGGATAATTTCTCTACAGTATTTTCTGTCGGATTTTCATGAGAGAGAATAAGGAGACTTTTTAATGTTTTTTTCCATTTATAAGTCAGGGTAGCCATTATTTTTAAAGAATGTTTTTAGAAACGATAATTCTAAATGCAGCAGTCTGTTTGGAGAACATACAGGCTCGATAAATTAGGTTTTTATCGGGGATGACAAGGTTTTCTCTTAAGAAACTAAAGACGCTTGTGCCCCAAGTTGTAAATAAGACTTCCTATAGACTGATGTCCCAAACTTTGTTCCTGAACGCTTAATATCTATATCCAAGAATGAGAGTCTACCATTTTTCACGATCTCTATTGTATAATTTATATTTTCATGCTTAGAGCTCAAGTTTTTAAAGAATTGTCCTGCCTGTTGCAGTGATTTCATTAATACAAATGTATCATCGACATACCGTCTGTAATGAGTATGTATATAATGGGACAGTTATAGAGCCAAAGTTGGTCATAATAACACAAAGTGATGTTCACGAAAGTTGGCCCAAGTGCTAGACCCATACCTAATCCTTATTTTTGGACGTAGAATTCTTTACTAAATATAAAATACAAATTTAAGAGAACCAATTCCAAAAATGACTTTAAAAGGTTTTAGGTAATACCTATTACTTTTTTACAAGAATTACAAAGAGAGTTTGCACAAATTTGGATGGTTTCATTTAACGGAATATTTGTGAATAAGTATTTGACGTCATAGCGCACCATTATGACTTGAGTAAAATCCTCTTTTATCCAAATAGTTTGGTAGAAAATAGAACGACTTTGCTAAAGAACTTAAGAAGACTAAATAAATTCTATCTATATCTCTACCCAAAATTAGTATTAAAAATTGGCACAATATTAGGTCATATTTCAGCTATAAGAACGAATTCCAATCCTCTGCCGCTCCTCTGAAAATTTCTAGGTACACCTGTGAAGCTTGCGATTCATCTTATATTGGTTCGACCATTAGGTCCATCCATCGTCGCATCGAGTAACATCGGGAAAGGCAACTCGCACGCGACTGGTTTTAAACAAAACAGACCCCTCGCCCATACTATATCACTTTTTATCCTGAAACTTAAACCTAATGTAAATATAAATATGGTGCGCTTAGTTTTCACATTCATAATGCAAAATTTCACACATGAAAGATGAAAAGCGGAATCCAAGGAATCTCAAGAAATAACTACATGGAGAATTATTCTGCAAAGATCGTATATATAGAAAAAAAATAAGCGACTCTTAACCTACGTAGTGCGAGAGGAAACAAAACCAAGTGGGTGGGAAAAAACTTATCAGAAAAGAGGAATTAGGGGCAGGTACAGAAAGGGTAAACACATATACATAAAATCTCTACAAAAGTACCACAGTGTGAGAGAGTGTGTGTGAAATGTAGAAATATAAGTCACATAAATATGACAACATACATACGCAAATAGAAATACATTATTCAATAAACAAAATAAATATAACAAGGTAAATAATTAAAAGGGCTGAGAATTAACATAAATAATCTCATTTAAAATAAGCTTTATAATCAAAGAGTAAAGTTTAAAGAGATCTGGGATATATTGAAGTTAGTGAGGAGGGGGAGTTAATGAATGAGCATTGAGTAATATTTTTCTGAATGCTAAATAAAATTAACATAATTCCAATTGATATATCTTATCAATTGGACTTCTGTTAATTTTATTTCACAGATAAATGAAAAAAGAAAGCAGTCTTACGTTAAGCTTTTGTATTATTATACTTGTGTTGAGACAAGGAACATTTAATGAATTTTAGTTTACCAAAAGTAACACTTTGTGCAAACTCCACAATCGACCCAAATAAACTCCTATATTTTTGTTATTATTGTTAACCAACATTTTCTACATAGTAAGCTCATACTTAAAAACGACTGAAATATTTTAACATTTTAAGAGACGGGCCACAAAACAAAAAGGTATCAGAAAACGGTAAATCAAGAGAATTCTTAAAATTAAATGCTCGAGGGATTTTAGTTCTATAAAAGGTCTTTTTAGACGAATCTAGGCCCGTGGGACGGAATTTGCGGGGATACCATAGGTTATTATCGATTTCAAAGTTCTTGGAAATATCAATATCCAAGAATTCTGGCCTGGCGACCTGCGACAGCGGATGAACATTCAAGTGACTTTATTACTATGACTAGAATAAAAAAGTGAATATAGGAACGAGAGTTGTTAGGCTTCTGATGTAAAGCCAGAAGGAGTTCTGTGAATTAAAATATCTAAAAACGGGGGAAAAATACTTTGTTCCAGGATAAATTTAATTGAGGAAACCAAGGACATATTTAGAACTAGGCGACACCCATTTGATATCTTCTATGGATCTAACCAAACAATGGTGAAATCGAGAAATAGTAGGAATGAAAGTAATTTTTCAAAAAACCTATATTAAATTAGCGAGAAAAAGAGATAAACAATTTCCCATAACTAAAGCGACCCATATTCGCTCACCTAGAGCTTCATTTTCGTGCAAATTTTCGACTAGACTACCGATGCTTTTAGACATGGCTCTTAAAACTTGTAGTTCTATCAACATTGACCCCGATTAGAGGAAACGTTGACGATCGAAACAAAGGCTTTAATTTTACGTTTATGCCTTTATTCTTTTCGTCGTCTCTTAAATATTAAAAGTGGCCCAAAGAGCTAGTCGGTATATTTGACACCTCATATATGACGATCAAAGAAAGGTAGTATGTTCGCGATATAGTTTAACTCAGTATTTAAAGATACGGTGACGATAACTTACCTATTTAAAGCCTTGAACAGTTATCTCAATCGTATCCACGCATACACCGAATTGAAATTGACGTAGGTCTACTGATTCGACTTTTCACATGTTAAAACCAACGAAGGTAAAATCAACAGGAGAGTTTAAAAGAAACGACAACACAAGAACAATGAATCCTAACTAACTGAAAATTTAGAAACTCAATAATCACATAAACAAGGCCAAAAAAGACTAATTTACTTAGCTACATTAGACAAATAAAATCAAAACATCGGATAATTTATTACTACACTATAAAAGCTTCCCACACGAATAACAATTTCACAACCTATCGAATTTTGTACACGAAAACGCAAATTCATATCTATAAAAACATGTAAATTATATTTTGCTTACCAAACGTATAAAGATCAAAAGCCCCCAACCTAAAAACCCAATAATTCTTGAAGTAAAAACAAAATCCAAAGGACAAAAACTAAGGAAAATGCTGCATTTCTATCATAAAGCGCGAAACTAGCCACGCGAAATAGCAATTCATATATCATAGCGAAGATTTCATGTTTTTATTCTGGTTTTGACAACAACAGCTTGAAATCTACGTCTAACATCGCTTTAAGTTTAGCAAATTCACTAACAATCATCGGTGACAGGTATCAAAGCAATTTTAATTAATTTATCTACAAATCAGGAGACCAAATCTTAAAATCGCTCAACTCAGTACCATCTAAACCTACAAGACCGACTTACAAACCTCGCCAATTTCAAGAAAGGTCTATGTATGTATGTATGGACATAATATTTGTAAATATAGTAGCTAAATGATCTGTTAGCATAAAGTTCAGAGGATATCAGATCATAATCGAGCACCCGCGACACACCTTTGCTATTTCCCTCTCTATGCCACAAGTTTTCAGGGAACTACTCAGTTCTTTTTTCGGCTGAACTAACCATATGAAAAGCACTCAAAAAGTTGGGAGCGATTGGTAACAATGAGTTAGATTAGTTTTGAGATAGTCGGGCCACTTAGTTCATGTCCACTCGTAGACGAGATCAACTAGAAAAATGTAACCCTGGGTGGCCCAAGGGATGGTAACCAGTTCCACCTCAAGGGGGTGTAAAGATGAAAACTCCTTCGGCTGCTTCTGAAAGCGAAAATTGCTGTGTTGTATCTGGGGATGAAGGAGAAAGAGAAAGAGAGAGAGAGAGAGAGAGAGAGAGAGAGAGAGAGAGAGAGAGAGAGAGAGAGAGAGATATGTTCTAATGCTCTATGTGCGTATATCATGTGTGGATGCAGCTTCCTGCTACAGACTTCAAGTGCCGCCGACAGACGCCTAGCTCCCTACGTACACTATTATTTGTGCTTGCTCTCTGTGGGATTGAACTGGGTAGCTTACCTACTAGGATAACGAGAGCTTCTGTGGTGATGTTATTTATATGCTGAAGGTACACAGCCTAGTGGAAACCTTCAGGGCTAGGAGGGCACGCAACTCTTTTAAACAATGACACATGACATTGCCACCTTTTTTATTTTAAAGCTAAAGTGGTAAAGTTAGAGAAGGCGAAAGTGTGGGGAGCAAATACAAACGCATAACCTCTAGCAGGCATTAGGGCCAGAAGGGCAAATAATCGTCCAGATATAAGCTGCAGCATGGCTGTCAATGCTATTCTTGACACCTCTTTGCGCGAAATTTCTCCGGAAATGACCGAATATACGAACAAGAACCAGGAAGAAACGTTCAATTCTCTGAATTCAGTCGATCTTTTTTTCAATCCATTGAAAAAGACCGACTTTCCTGACCGCCTCTTTCCCGGATAAACCAAATTCAAAGAAGCCGCTCCTTTTGGTAAACGATCTTTTCCCTCACTATAAGGTGTGTTCTATGTTACCGTACTTTTTAGCACAATTCGAATATCTAATTTAGTAAAAAGAAAAAACTAACGTGGCATTTTCGTAAATTGGTAGGGCGAGACTTCTTTTAACTTGCTCCTACTGAGATATTTAAAAAAAAAAATAATATCAGTTCATGCGACAAATAACGAGGGCAAATATAACTTAATTTCCTTACTACCTACCGACAATATTTGCCAATAAATTATATCCACCAAAACGTAGGCAAACAAACGAGAGAGAAAATAATTATTGAGCATCTAATTAAATGTTTACGAAGAAGTGCAGCGGGGATGGTCGGTCTTCTCCAAGAACTCTCAAGGCTCATAACCTGTCGCGCAGGAAGATGCTCGAAGCACCTGGGCCAGACCGTAGCGACTCCCGTTGTCCCAGTGACACTGTGGAAACATCCGAGACTAGGGCATTAAACCAACAAATGACACGGTCTAAGGTACCAAACAGTATGTAAGTATGCTGGAATTTACATATGCATGCAGATTTGTGTATATGTATGCATCTATGTGTTACGTCATATCTTAGTTAAAACATACACATTATCGAAGTTTAGTTACATTGGAAGTGTTAAATGGCCGAGTGGAATCCAGATTTCTTTTGACGCTGTAGCGACTTACGTAATGCTGTAAATATATAGGTTCTCACTGGCATAAGTATGAGGTGGTGAGTTGCTCGTAAAAAGGGTTGCATACCATATATGAACGTAGGTATTTATTATTTTATTTCATTCAATCCTTCCCTAATGTTTGTTATTAGGTTCTTGCCACAGTTAACACGGGGTGGAATCCAGGAGCAATAGCACTCATATGACCTTTGTATTCATACAACTCATATCTATGGTATGAGTTGAATCGGTTTGTTGAGTGTACCGGTTGTAGTGCATGTATGGGTAGCCGAATATTTTATTAGTAAAACCACATTTATAAATCAAAGGAGAGTGCAAAATAATCTCTTGGTTACATACTCTGATCTTAGTTTTCATTTAAATATCTCATTATGCTGGATATTTGGTGAGAACAAGCCGTTTTTTTGCGATTTATAGCCATTAAAGCGCCGTACCGGCTTCACAAATAGGAGAGATAGAAGAAAAGACCAAAAAAACCTACGGACGCTGTCATATCTATACAGGGTGACTAATTTGACATATTTCGTGCTCCGCCAAAATTCGGGTCAAATGCTTTCGGTTATGTTGAAGCTTTTGTAGTAAAGGTTGGAGGTAAACGTTCAGAGATGGTAGCAACAAGGAAACCTCTTCATCCGTCACAAGTACAAGAGATAAACTAGACTATTACAGACGTTTTATAGCTCTGAACCCGATAGACTATGGGCGAGATTACGGCTTCTTGGTCACCAAAAGCACGTTCTAGATCGGCCTTGGCCGAAATATAGGTCGCTGACGATTGAGAGAAGCGCTTATCCTGCTCTTACAATCGTTGCCTTTACTGGTCAATACTTTTTAGCTAAAAGAAGACTATATGTACATATCATATGTGCGCCAGGCGCCAGGCGCCAGATGCCAACTGGAAACCAATTGGTCGGTTGAATCCACCATCCAAAAAAGATGTTCGGATGAAAGGGAATAAATCTAGCACCCATGGTCAAGTTTTGAGCAAACAAAGGAATCGTACTAAAAGATGCTCTTTAGTCCTCTTACTGCTTAATCTGGGGAGAAATTAATAGCTTATAATTTAGAACGCCTGGGAAGGAAAGTACATAAGACTGCAAATGTTAGCCTCCAAAGGGATGCCTCGTTCATAAACAAGATGACGGAATAAGGGCGACTCCACCAAGTCTACGCGAGTCCAATTTAAGAACAGACCCTTCTCCGGGTAATTTCAACGAAGGTGAGAGAAATAAACGATCTTGGTTTTGATAAAAAAACGTGGAGTTGGCATTCCACGAATAAGTAGATGGAAAACTACTCTACATAGAGCATGTTGATAATATATTCCGGCAAAGCCGAAGAGATTTTCTTGATGTTCAAGGTAAAATGAATGAGGCTTAGAACTCTTCCTAACAGGATACTCTCCTTTAACCATATGGAATGGAGAGGGCTTACCCACGTGTAGGTGGAATTGTCGATCGTTTAAACACTAGGAAAAATAAGAGGCGTCCTTTTATCCTAACAGAGGATATTCTCTATGACAGCCTATTGCCATGTATTATCAAAGGCATTCATTAAATATATAAATATCCAGGTGAAATACAGCCTGTACAGGAACACTCAGAAAATAGCAGATATTTCGGAAACTACGCTGTACAGAAGAAAATTGACAATGCTGTCCAAGAAATAAGGTAATTTAAAATTTAGAAAATTTTCCATCAACATTAATCTGCACTAATTAAGGGAGAGTTGGCAGAAACCAGCTGTATCCGAATAGTCACTGCCAGGATTTAAAAAAAAACAAGAAACTTAGCATTTCCCCGGGAATCGGGGTTGATACATTCCCAACATATCCTTTTTAACAGAGCTAAAGGAAAGGCCAAATTTGGCTCAATGATGTGTCGTTGCATGAGATATTTTCAATATCAGGGGCAGTACCCGTGCAAGAAGGGCATCGGAACGCAGCGGGTAATTAAAGTTTTATTCGTTTAGGGAAAAGATGCTAGAAGTTCAGCTTCCTGACTGGAAAATGAAAATGAAATCGTTGCAAAGTTTTCCACGACTAAAGTAGCGTCTGTACTTATGGTTGTTGCCCCTGGTGTCCTACCGAACGCACACCTCTCCGTTTTCTTTTGTGTTCCGCGTCACGTGTTCTCTCCATACTTTACCTCTTACCGGGTTCCCTTGCGGGTCTCCAGGGGTATGGATCCACGTGACATTGGATATAGTGTCGAGTTCGTCTCTTCTGACACTGGAGTCGCTTTCAGCCAAAGCGAGCAAGAGGCATTCCCTGTGCCTAAGATAGTTCACACTATCGAGGAGGTGGACTTGGTCCCTCTGTCAGCCATCCTTCAACAACGACAGAGGACGCTACAGCCTGAGGATTCAGCGGCCTCGGGCTACCCTCTGCCGGATTATACCACCCGGTTGCATCTCTCCCCCGTCTCGTCCCCTATCAACGCGGAGGACGACATCGGCGCTACAAGTGAGAGAGCCCCCTCAGCTCTCCAAGGTCCGACCCCCTCGGCCTTCCATCTCCCTGTTGCCTACCCCGCCGGTACAGGTAGGCACTCTTCTCGGGAGCAAGAAACACCTCAGGCCACGAGGCACCGTGATCCCCCGCCAGCGGAGGCGTCGGTGCAGCCTTCTCCTATGGGCGACCTACCGCTGACCCCGACCACTCCTGGTCGGACCGCATGCTTACCGGTTCCACCGGCTGCTTGAAGGGATCCATCACCCCCAGACGACGTAAACTGGGTTGTGATAACAGAGGATCTTGCCGCCCAGATCAACGCCTCAGCGTGCAAACGAAGGGATAGGGAAGAAATAGCTCAGCTTCTCACCTTGTACCGAGTACGATCAGCACTCTATTCTATAGAGCGGCAGTCTCTGTGGCAGAGACTAAAATTGTACTGCCTCGTGCTCCACTACGGGTGGGGACCGGTCCTACGCGATGCCAAAGAACGCGCCACACTCCGATCGGGGATACAACTCTCCGACCGAGTGCTTACCGCACGCACTGGATGGGCCCCTCGCCCAGCACGCAGTAAGGCATTCGCCCCACAGGCTCCCATGGGTCCGAGACGCGGACAAGGAAATGACCGGAGGCCTCCTCCTCGCGGGAAGAATCCTGCGAGAACTCGGAAGTAGCGGCCCTAGTATCGAGGATGAGGACACTGGAGATACGTCGAGCAGTACCACCAGCACTCCCGAAGACCTTGAACTCACCTTTAATGACCTTTCCATTCGTGACCCTTCTTTCTGTGATCCCCCGGTGTTACACCTTCCAGAAACCGATTTCGGTATTCCAATGTTGCCCCTGGTGGTCAATATAAGTGAAGTGATCGATATAGGAGTGGACGATTATCGTGAAATCAGTGTCTCCTCTCCTGGGTATAACCTAAGGACGTACTTCGAGAACATGGGCCAGGAATTGGGCGGCCTCCACCTTTCACCGTGTATACCTGTTCTAGATACACAAATTGCCCTGATTAGAGAAGAACGTCCCGACTTCCCAGTGCAGTCAGTTATTTCCAAAAGTCCTTCAGAATATTCGACTACGGATTTCCTGGACTGGGACCCGCGAAACTTTGCCGCTAGTGGTCCTCCGGACATTAAAGATCCGGGTAACCAGGATAAAACTGATACCCAGGGTACCAAGGATAAGGATAAGGACAAGGGCACCACCAAGGACGGCAATGACCAACCCTCACCGATTTTGGACCCCCTGCAGCCCAAAATCACCAAATTCTTCGGAAAACTAAAACAAGGCCCCCCAGATGACCTTAGCAACGTACCGCCGTGAACAATATCACAAAGGCGGCCCAAGGAAAAGGTGTAAAAATATTTCTTCCAACAACTTACCATAGCTTTGCGCCTAGTTCCGAACAGATGCTCCCGGCAATACGAACATTGGAACAAGCCGGAATTATCGAAAAGTCGGACAATATTACTCGGACTCACCGGGTCTTCGGGGTCGCAAAACCAAATGGAACTATGAGGCTCATATATGATATGTCCCTCTTGACACCAGCCTTCAAAGCACCGTCGTTTCAACTCCCAAATATCAGAAAAGTCCTCAAAACAGCAGCACCAACGGACTATGCCATAAAATTGGATCTGGCCAGTGGTTTTTACCACGTTCCTTTACACGAGCATGCTTGTCACCAGTTCGGTATAAGAATTGAAAAGGAATCCTGGAGATTCAAAAGACTACCTATAGGGTTCACCGGAGCCCCATACATTATACAACAAATAATGGAGACAGTCACGTATAACTTCGCCAAAGCGGAAGGATGTAGAACATTTACATATCTGGATGATTCCTGATAATAGGACCTCTCGATCAGGTTCTAAACGTCCTCAGCCGCTTCCTGGACTCCAGCCTGGCCATCAACTACCCCAAATCAGTTCTTACTCCGTGCAGGCAGTTAGAATATATGGGCATCTTAATTGACCTAGAAAATTCCAGAGTACAACTCACTGCTAAAATGGCCTCCAAAACAATCAGGGCCCTTGGCTTCACGGATTACCCGGACCTAAACCATAAGTTTTGGCAGAGATTGGGCGGACTTTTGAACTTCGTCATTCCGGTTCTGAACTTACCCTTTGTCTGGGTGCAACTGTGCAGCGAGGCCAGGCAACACGGACACCAAGATGCCAGACTTACGGCATTAATGAACCTTATCGACACCCAGTGGCGCCCCTGGTGCACCCCCAGGGCATCGGCCTTGTCAGTGGCTTGTGATGCCTGTTTGTCAGGTATCGCCATTACAGCTCATGGTGAATCTTGAGTTTTTCCTGCTCAATTCCTACAAGTTCCCAAGTTTGCCTTCCACTTAGAATCCTTTTGACACACTTCCTTACCTTTGCAAACGAATCTTCCCATTGATTAGACAAACGTATGCTCGCCAAGAAGAATTGCTTCAGTGCTTCGACGCGAAACGTAACCTGGTCCTTGCCTGACGAAATTCACAATGGTTGGAATTGCATGGGTGTCTTTGTTGCGCTTAAGCGCTTATAGGCATATCACTTTTCACTAAGTGCCATTTTACATTAAATAGTCTAACAAGGAAGACTGTGTATAAGATCAAGCCACTCGAGGAATAGCAGTAAGACCAACGTAATGGATGTTTTTGAATGGGTACTAACATGCTCGATCCAAGTGCCACTGAGGTGGCGTCTCGAGCGGTGGAGGGCAAGTAAAATATATTTGAATTGGAAAGAGATCTATTCCTTGAAGTTCATAGGTCACCTTCCATCCAATTTCAATTTTGCATCAGAAAACCAAAGGGAAATTAATACAGGAAACTGGGGGATATAATTGCCTCGATATGTGAATTCTTTCAGGATAAGGATATAAATCTCAAGATTTTAGACCATTTCCGCTTGCATCCGGCTACTGGTACTGACTCTGTACTACTCTCCTTCTCTAGAGAGGGTATCGACAGCTTAAATTCACAAGAAAAAAAAGAGGAGCAGCCCCTGCCTTAATACACGGTGGAAATCTGTATCATAAAAGAAGTCTAATGGTGGAGGATATGCAAATTAAAGAGAATACAACATATCCGTGTAAAACTGGATTCCTACTACCCGAAGGATGGTAAGGAGAATAATATGAAAAACGAAGACATTACATCTGGTTTAGAGTGAGTGTACAATAACCAGATGATCCCTCCGGAAAACGATAGACCGTAACCTCTATTCCTCGAAATTTTAACCTTAACAAACCATTTGTCCATCTAACAACATATTTGTTTCCAGCTGACCGAATAACCATGGATCTTTTGATTCTTGCAGGCTCAAAGTCTCTCAACTACCTTTCAATGAGGATCCTAAGTTCTTCGAGACTACGCTCTCTTTCTTTTTTGATTGAGGTCATGGATTTCAGTCTTTCTTCTATTCTTACTAGAGGGAAACGACCAACCCCGGCGGGGTTTCTTTTGAAATCGACCTGGGACTCGCCCCTCTCTAGAGACCCCTTAACAGAAACAGGAGAGAAGCTTTGTTTTTTATATCTCTATGAGAGAAGAGAGCGGAGTCTTCACCCTTTTATAATTCCTTCCAAATGGAGCCTCATAGCCGGATTGCGACTTTTGGCCAATATTATCTCTTCTCTTCCCTCCAGCCCAGGAGTAGGAGAGTTCCTAATTTTCTTTTGTTTTTTCCTTATGTACTTCAGTCCCCGTAAAAAAGGAATTGTGTTTGGGGTTTGACTCAACCACAACAAAGAGTGAGGCTGCCTTGTCTCCAAATGATGGGCCCCACCTACCTCGATAAGGCCTCCATCTGAAAATTTCACCTTGAGACTTCTGGGACCCCTTCTGGAACTTTCCCGGTCAACTGATTATGAAGGGAAGAGTCTTAGCCTCTATGCAAGTGTTATAGCTAAATTTGAGGGTCCTGCGCGCCAACGCATCAACACCGAATAGGATGACATAGGAGACCGCCTGAGAGAAAAGTTGACTACACTATAAGCCTTTGGTCTACAGGACATATCGATCCTCTAGGTGTAAGGTTAAGTTTTAAATTTATGTTTTTAAGTTCACTAATTGTGCTATACTAATATATTTATTCTTCCGTTTACCATCCCCTTCTTGATTTTTCTAGCGAATAGTTCCCCTTTGGATTACACTTTTTTCTTTCTTTTTGAGTAATACATCAAACCTCTACAATATTTTATATATACATATATATATATATATATATATATATATATATATATATATATATATATATATATATTCAGTTCACCAGCTTTATTAAGTAAAAGAAGCACGCATATTTAATCCACTTGAGCCAGGGACTCATCCAGTCTCGGAGGACAATGGAGAATGCGCCATGGCTCAGCCTGGGCGAAGTGTATGTAGATCCTGGGCTACTCAGTCTTCAAGATCCCCTTCTTAGCCTCTCCGGTATCATCCAAAGGAATGCAGTGTGATGGGTTTGGCACCAGGTTGGCTGCAGGAGCAGTACAGTAATGAGGTTCCATCTGGAAGGAATGAGAAAAGGGTGAAGACTCCGCTCTCCTCTCTCATAAAGAGATATATAACCCAGGTTCTCTCCTATTTCTGTTAGGGGGGTCACTAGAGAGACCCCGCCAAGGTTGGTCCTTGAACGGCAGGTGCTGTTGGAGTTGTTGCATATAAAGACGGTGTCGTCTCTACAACAGCTCATCAAAGGGACGTCTTTTCACCTCATCGGCGTTTTCCCCTACGATCCGAAGAGATTACAAAAATAGCCAGATAATATAGTGCCTTTAAAGATCTCGTCTTTAAGAACATCCCTAAGCTCATAAAGCAACTTCGTTAAAGTGCTGGGAAAATGCCTTTAAAGATGGATATAATAATATTAAATATGGTGCAATGTTTTTTTTTTAAGGGGCTATCTGGCGACTGCCCACTTGGGCATAAATCGCCGTAAACAAACAGCCTAGTTCTAGGCTACTTTAAAAAATTTGAACAAAAAACAACAATAAAAATAAATAACAATTAGGAAGCAATAACAATAACAAAAACAACAACAAAACCTAGTTAAATGAAAGGGAGAAGGCCGGCCTCCCCCCAAATTCAACAAGTCTACCAGTCCACGAGTTCACGCACTCGTCCCGAGTACAAAGGACAGGCGGTAGCGACCCCTCCCATCCCGGTCCTGGGACAGGTAACGTGCACAAAGATCACCCAGACTGGGACATTCGAAAAGAATGGGCCGAACAGTCTGGGAGACGACGCAGTCGTCGCAATAGGGCGCAGGCGAGCACTCCAAAAAATAGCGATGCTTCACACGAGTGTGTCCGATTCGGAGATGACAGAAAGCGACCTGAAGCCATCGTGGCCTTGGGGGATAGGTTAATATGGTGCAAATGAAAGATCATAATGTCTCATGATATAGCGCAATATTTTTTAGAAAATAATAATACATATAAGCGTCTATTCAATGTGAATAAAAAAATTTTATGATGCAAACCCCAACATAATCGATATTACTATGAACATATTATTAAAGGATGAAACATTTAACAAATATATAAATTATTTTATGTCTATCATGAAGACAAAAGACCGAAAATTCAAAAGAATATTCCTCCTAGAATCCAATCTTTACTAACTTGGTGGAAGATTTGGAATGTCTTAGTGTACGATTATGAGAGAACCTTTAAATTAGGTCAAATAATTGCCTTCATGCCATCATTTATTTAACAAAGGTTAGATTGCCTCATATGATAAAGCTGCATTGCCATAACCTAATATTAATTCGTGATGAATATCGATATATTGTCACTGTTCGCAGACTAACAGACTCGCGTTGCTTACTTGGTAACCTTTAATGTCTCTCCCATCTTTGCAAGAAGTTCGTAGATATACTCCTAAATGTTCCCTGTCGAGTTATGAGACAGAAATCTTCATTTAATTAAACTTTGGAAGCAATTTATACCTATTGTTAAATTTAGCTTTCATTACAAAGCTCTTTGGCTTAACAGGTGTTACATGATAAACTCAGGTGAGCACCTTTTAATTAATATGTTTAAATTGAGAAAATGATTGCACGTTTTCCTTAAGTTCAAGGGTGCATGTGTGTGTAAAAATATATATATATATATATATATATATGAGGAATTAAACCACATTCTCCGAAGACAATTTAATTCAGAACAGTTTCGGTGTATCTCACAGTCTTTTTCAACTGACACTGGGCAGAAAATATAAGAGAAATGCATATAAGCATAATACAAGCTCCCCTCTTTTTTCCCCTGATCCCCTACTTGTGGCTAATCTGAGGGGAGGGGGGAAGCCTAAACATATTGAAGGGCTGGCATTTTACTATTTTATTTATTTGCGATCTTATTACAGGATTAAAAGAAAATGGACGCTCAGATAGATTTAAATTAGGAACTGACGATATCGAGCTCGATTCTACAGTTCTTCTCTTAACATAGTGAGCCGATTTGAATAACATTTTACTTCCATTGAAATCGATCGTATGATTCTTGTCTCTAACATGGAAAAATATTCCACTACTTTCGCCTGCCCACTCTAATATCTCTTTTGTGTTCGTACAATCTCTTGTCTAGATTTTTCTTCGTTTTCCCTATATAAACTTTATGGCAATCGTTGCATGGTACTGCATATACTCCTATGTTATGATGTTCTTTGGGTTTCCTGGCCATCATCAATTGGTTTAAGGAATTATTATATTTAAAGGCTAGATTAATACCCGCTTTTCCAAATGTGTCCTTTAAACTATTTAATTTATTATTAAAAGACAATGTTATAAATTTGTTGAAGTCGTTAGTGCGAAAGGCCTATTACCATAGAATGTTTTCCTAGCTGCAAAATGGGCAGACGATATGAACCAATCGGGGTAATACAAATTAGAAAAAATGGTCCTGATAATGATAATTTCTTCATCTAAATAGGAAGGATGACATATTTTGTATGCTCTAAGGTGCACAGGAGCGTTTCATCAAATGGTGGTGAGCCTCGCGAGTGCACACAATTCAATGACGACATAAAGTGAGATAATAACGTCAGGGCATTGGGGGGTAGGTATATGGAGACAGATGCGGTGCCATTCCACGCAACTTTAATCTCCTTTCGACCTCATTCCATCTTCTTCACTATCAGGCACGACGGCTCCATCATTCCTGCCATGGAGTTGGTTTGAAGAGGAGCGAAACGCTGCTCCAATCGAACAGTCTTCGCTGAGTCTTTACCTCATCGGCGCACTCATTTCCTGCAAATCCAATATGACCAATTGTCCAGCAACCCAGCATAAAATAATGTTGCCCTTCTACCGGTTCACGGCAAACGTGGCTTGACGGATACCGAGAACCAGGTTTTTTACAGATTCCAATGCCCCGGAGGCACCCAAAGCCTTTTGCGAGTCAGTAAAAATCTCCCACGCCAGTCTCCGAACCGGACATGACTCTTTATCTCCCGCACCGAGTGATGTATTGCCACCAGCTCGGATGACACTTCTTTTAGAAATTTATTGACCAACTGGGGATTGCCTATTTGGAATATGCCTTTTAAATTCTTTCAAAGCATAATGATAGTCCAGATCAAAATCAGATATGTGCAAATGGCAAATTAAAGCAAAAAAAACATAAAACAAACAAAACAAACAAAAAACAAAGGCAACAAAAGGCTATTAGAAGAATACATCATGACATTCCGGTTACGGGTAGAGACCTATCTCCCCCTTTCGCAGGAACATGCTACATACAACTAAGAGAGTAAAATAAATTCAAGGAGAGCAGTAAATTCGAATAAATATTTATATAAATTTAAGTGATAAATTAGGGAATGATATATTGGATATCTTTAATATAAGATTTGGTTGATATAATTTACAGGATATATGATATATTTAATGCATGGATGGATGGACTTGGGAATAGTTTTGGACACAGAATAATTGCTCGAATTATAATCTCAAGGAGACTTGAAATGGAGAGAAAAGACGGGATTACATTTTGAATAGTTAAGATATTCTATTGAGTTGATTAATGGTAACGTTAATTTACTCACCTTTGTCTGACTATAACGAGAACACGAGTGGATTATAGTTATCAGCGAACATTGGGGGCGAGGTAGGTTGATGTTAATTGGTCGGTTTAAAATACGTCAGACGAAGATTTGGATGGGTTGAAATATATATTGTACAGCATATAGGATAATTATTATCGGACGATACGTAGGGTATATTTTGTTGGAAATCTTACGACTTATATATGATTAGAATTGTCGTGCATGAATATGAATTAATGGAAGCGAGATGAGTAATCTCCGAGACAGGGAATTATACTTTTGTAGGAGCTAGCAAAGATGTTGGCTGGGCAACCTCCTCCTAAAAGTCAGATAGTCCACAAGTCTTATGAACAAAGCCGTTTCGAGTACAAGTGATAAGCGGTGAAGAGAGTTTGACCGTAAAGATAGAACCGAGGTCTGGTAGAGCCCTGTTGAATTCAAACATAGGGAATATGGCGTAGAAACAGACCCATTCCTGGGAGAGTGGGCTTTATATCTGTGTACACTGGCACGGATCCAGCGTTACACTAAGTGTGCTACAAAAAGGTCAAACGCAATAATCCCTTCGTAGCAGAAAATTTAGGTGCAGGTGCAGGGCGACAAATAGGCGAGAGTAGAAACCTCCAGGATGAAGCTTTGGGCCGAACCAGAGTCGGCCCGAACAGAGAGCTTCGAGTGAACAAAGAATCGGTAAAAAAGTAAGGTTATAACCCTATCAGCAGCCAAAGTGTTGACTCATGGAACTAAAATTGCTAATATAGTTGGTAAAAGAGTGACTAAAAGGCTTATATATCAGCTTACCAGGGTAAGCGCCAGTCGAAAACAAGACAGAAGAAAGGGTGCTACTCAAATATTTCCAGGTGATCTTCGTTTAGGAAAAAGTTTAACTCGGGATGGAACTGTGGATGGCGGAAGAAGGGCAACATCTTAGTCTTGGTTAAGGAAAACCGAATCCTGGACTCTTTGGCATAGCAAGAGATTCGGTTCAATGTGTGTTGGTGTCTTCTGACCAGATTTGTCATTTGTGCCTCACCAAAAGAGATTGAAAGGTCGTCCACGTAAAGGGTAGCAAAATCATCTTTTTGGGAAGCACCGTAGTGATAATGTTGATGCTCAGGGCAAAGAGTGTGTTACCGTGGAAACTTCCCTGTGCTATGCCCTGTTCATGTCCTATTAAACTAGAGAGGGCTCTCCCACCCGTAAACGAAATCTACTATCTCGCAGAAACTCATGCGAGGTGCTTACTCGCCCCAATCTGGTGGAGAATCTCCATGACACCGTATCGTTATGCAGTACCATAGGCTTTATCCAGATCCTAAAACCACGTCGCGTAGTTCTATTTATGAAGCAAGGCTTTGCATAAGACATTTTTCAGTCAGAGCAGAGCATCCGACCTGGAATAAAACATGCGGAGGCCGCATAAAACAGGTGGCTTCCACTGTGCAAGAAAAAGGCTAATCTAACATTTAACAATTACTCCATAACCTTGCACACACAGGATGTAATTAGAGAGATTGGACAAAAAGCGGCGGAGAAAGAGTGATCTCTTTTCAGTTTGCGGAAATCAAGCACATTGGCCATTCGCCAAGAGTCTGGGAGGATACCGTCTAACATAATTCTGTTGAATAAATCTAAAAGAAAGGTTATCTCTTGCTCAACTAGGAGGCAACGCATGGCATACAAAATATTGTCCGGACCAGAGGCGGACTCTGCGCATGAAGCGAGATCCGAACGCAACTCACCACGGTCCCGGTTGGCGTGAAAATCGGCCAGAGGTTCTAGGAAGACTAGATAGGCCCACATTGATGAGGTTGCCAGATATAAACTCAATAGGCTCTTCTACCGACCTAACCTCCTCAACTGGGAAGGTAAAATCAGTCATTTTCAAAAATGCAGACCAACACGCCCTTTCACGCGCAGCGGTACATATAATGGTAGTTGAATGGGAAAGTGATCACTATCATTGAGGACATCACCAAATCTCACACCAAATCAGGATGTTCATCCGAAGAGCACAGGTATAAGTCAAGGAAGGAAAAGGAAGCTTTTCCCGGATGTTGATGTGTAAGCTCACCTACCTTTAAAAAACCTAGCTTCATCTCGTGATCAGGTCAGAGAAGGAACAGAACCACTGGATTGCACGAGTAAGAAGTTTCTACCGTTCAAATCTCAGAGCAATAGAAAGAAGCTTATCAACAGTGGCAAGACTCGGCGGAAGTCGCCTTGCGTTGAAGTAGGCTGATGTTGTAATGTACGCAGAAATAACAATATATCTCATATATAAGTGTAGCTGCACTGCTACTGCCTGAAAGGAAGAATTATACCAAATAGAATTACGGAAACATCATGCAGGTGTAAATCGCGCATCCACTTATATGGCTTCCATCCCGTGGTGGTGGAGTTGCAAAACCCGTATTCTACAGGAGCATGGCCTCTAGCAACAAATTAAATAACAGGTAACGGTAGAAAAACAGCCTCCGCAGCTCTTCTTAGTTGTTCAGGAGTCGACGGTAATTCCAATGAAGGAATATGCCCTCCAGCCCTAGCTCGAAGCAGATGCTCTGCCTCTCTTCGTAGAGATGATCCTCACGAAAATCGCCGTACAGTTCCCAGGAGTAGAGATAAGGGCGCTCTGGGCAAAACAAAGCGCTAAAGTCGCTGTTGCCTTCGAGGACATAACAGGATAGGTTAAGCTCGCTATGCGAGGCTTTTTGCCCCCCTGCCTTGAGCCACCTTCTCTGAGCTACTCAGTCCATCCCTGTGTTTGGGAGTAGGAGACGAAACTCCTTCGGTACCCTCCTCTTTTCGGAGTGGCACCTCTAGGAAAAACCTGGAAGACGGCCTCACGACTAATTTCAGGGATGTTGCCTTACGGGAAACATTTACATTGAGAGAGCAAGAGGGAGCCCTGATTTTAACCCAGGTATGAACCTTTTGGCCAACAGCTGTACCAGGCGAGCGCCCGCGAAGAGTGGGATAGAACTTGCAGAAGGGTTCCGAATGTGAGAGGAAACAACCGTGTTTTTAGGCTTAGACTAGCATAGATAGAGGAGGGCCTTTTTAAAATTAAGTTATAGCACGTGCCACGCAACGCCTGGCGCGCAAAAACCAAGTCCTTAGCCTCGTTATTTAGAGATGACCAACAGAGGCTATGTAACAGATTCCTACGAAGAAGAGGGATGCGGCCCTTCACAATTGGCTCATTTGGCCTTTCACGATAGGGTTAAATCGTGTACGGACTTAGAAGAACTGTTACTTCGGGTAAATTTGACTATGCACGCATACAGTAGCGATTTGTATGGCCGAATTGGTGGCAGTATTAGTACCTCCCTGTCAGTGTCACAAATACTTTTACATGGTTGCGATATAAACATTCACGCGCCGACTCACGGAGCCTATCGCAGGCGAACGTGATGAAAATTGTAAAAGTGAGTCTCGAGACTACTTCCTGTTTTCTAATCACAATTTCGTCCTTGACCATAATGTGATTAGACAGCTCTAAGGTACTTCTTCTACGGAGTAGACTCCATGTTTCCTCGCATAAACCACTTCTTTCATGAAGTTCATGGTATAGTGAAGCGTCACACTCACCATCGAGCCATGAAGTGTATGAAAGGCACTAATCCTGGCCGAATCGGAAGTGCCCAAAGCTTTGGCGTGAATGCTCCCATCCCAAAACGGCCACCTTCAGTTAATCCAGCTAAAGCTCTCCACTGATGCATCATGTTACCTTTGGCCAGGATGCTGATTTCTAAGGAGCGAATAACCAGAAAGAATTTGAAGCCAGTGGGCAAGAAAACATCAGGTAGTCTGTCAATGATGGGCTGTGACGTAGAGTCTCCGCTTAGCGCAATGGTGGTTTTGATCTTTGTGATTGAGTCTCCCTAGCCGAGGGTGCCTCGTGTCCGGCCCTACAAATCTTGGCCTGGTAGCTTGCTGAAGCGGCGCTGGAACTGCTGTTACCCGGAGCACCTAAGGAGGGAGCAGAAACCTTCATTCTCTTTAACAATTTAGGAGAGGAAGGCGGGAAGTGGACCTGTTTTCCTTCTTCTCCGTAAGCCATCCTTAGCCCCGACGGACCGGCCTCGTCATGATCCTTCTCTGGAATGGAGAATGGCATGGATGTCAAAGATGCACCTGTCGGGGATAAATTCCCTCGTCTCCTTGTCAGTCCTTGGGGGCCAAGGTGCATGATGAGAAGCCTGCACAGAAGTCAGAGCATTGTTCGGTGTTTGGCCCCAAGCCCTGCTACGCCTCAATGGAAGATCTTGCCATCTGAGGCGATATCACATCCGTGACTATGTTCAGCTCAGAGGGAGCCTCCATATGGTCATCTCCCCGAGCAAGATATCACGGATCCTTATCGAGGGCTCTTCAATGTTGCTGTCTATAGTCGTTTGGCCTGGCAAACCAATATCCATCTGGAAAGAGCGTGGGCAGGCGCGCCAGCCCGCCACAAGCGTGAAATGCATGCTTTTAGGACAGTCACGGCACGGGAGTGTTGGCCCCGTTATCCCTTTTTCTTCTATGATATCAAAGAGGGAGCCGGCGTTAGTGGGAAGATGTAGTAGCCTTTGGGTGACTACAAGGAAGAGAGTGAGTGGGAAGCCACCTCATCATTAGACTTAGAGGAAGAATCAATCTCATCGCCTCTAGAACAAAGTTGGAGAGACCCTTGAGGAAGCATAGAAACGGGTAGGTTCCTCATATATAATGCGAAACTGACCACGAGGGGCTCTAAAGATGGCAAAGGCGAAGCATCTTCGTCGCATAGGGATAGTGATGAGAAAACCCCTCCTCCAGTCAAGGCGGTGTCTCCTGTTACATTAAATTCCGCGAGGCCGCGCTTAGAGGCAGTTCTCCGTCAATTTTTGCTCACCCACTATTTTTCACTTGTAGGCAGGATTATAGAAAAAAAGATAAGAAAATGCATGGAAGATAAATAAATATTTTACCTCCCAATACTTTGTGAGTTTAACAGAAAAATTCTTCATATTATCAGAAAATCCAGAATGTGATTATTTATACATTCTCGGCTCATGGGTACTGACTAAAATGGGCCTTAACAACCCGGCCCACCATATGGGGGAAATTGTCCTCGAGCAAGACCATAAAGAATTATAAAGACATAGCCCCCCTTATGTGTGTATTGAAAGAATCACTGACCCGACACACCCCCTGCCTAATAATTGTTTTAGCCATACGTTACAATATGCCACTCGACTAAGAACCCATAAGAGGACGAAAGTGTGCAGGGCAACTAGAAACACTATGGATGCAAAAGCAGTTTTGAATTGTGCAGGTAGGTATGTAATAAAGAAGGTAGAGATAGGCGGGTTCACTATCGCGAAGAGTGGGTGATCACCTAATATTATCATAACCCGTGCTAGGTGATCCAAGGATAGCATACAGTCCATCCAGAACCATCTTTAGCGGACAGACTCTGTCCCGGTGATAATTCTTCCTCCTAGTACAAAGTGCTAGTAGACTAAAAGTTGAGGGCATAGTCATAATAATAAAAATACTGCAACTACTACTACTCATACTACCACTAACAATAATAATAATAACTAAAGATAAAGTAGCACTGAGAGGGAGTGAGGGTGAAACGCACCAATAACATTTAAGGGCCCAATCAGAGAGCCATGTCAACCTAGTGACAGGGTTTCCTTAATTTATGCTAAGGCCGAGACGATTTGGAGATCCAGATTGAGCAGGTGCGGTGTATTCATTCCACCTTTCGCAATACACGCAATGCTGCGGATGAATAAAACTCCCATCTGTATTCATTCTACGAGGAACAAAGTATCGGTAGAAAGGTAAAGCCGTATCTCTGTCACCACTCTGAATGCTGAACGTCAGTCAACTAAGAATGTCCATGGCACGGGTACAAGAGAACCTAGGGGTGAAAATATAAGCCTTCCAGTAGAGAAGTCAGTCGTAAACAAGACCAAGAAACGTCAAATCTGTCACTCAACATAAACTTGCCGAAAGTCCAATCAGCGGCCTTCAGCAACATCACGACGTTCTTAGAATGCTTGCGGAGCACCATTTGGCTAGAGAATGTGTAGAAAAAAGTTGTGAAACCTTTCTTAGAAGATGAGGAAAGTTCTGTGAAAACTTGCATCGAATCCGTTAGAATCACTTCAGCATCTCTGCAAGAGGGCCCTTAAGGTTAAATGAAAGCACGTATGCCCACCAAGAAGAATGGTAGGCGTGCTTCGAAACATAGCGGAACCTTGCCCTAACCCGAGGAAATTCACTCACAGAGAAATCATTCGTACGGCGCTCTGTCTTAGGGGCATGGATGGTGGTAATGAAAGTGCTAAGGATAGAGGAAGGGATGGTGGATTATTGGTAACTAAGGTAGTGATGATAGAAGAAAGGATGGATGAATTGTTGATAAAAACATTAGTGAAGTTAGAGGAAGGGATGGATGAATTGATGGTAACAAAAGTGATGAAGGGAGGAAAGGAAAGGTCGATTGGACTGTAACGAGAGTGGTAAAAATACATGCAAGGATTGATGGTAACGGAAATAGATAAGATAAAGGAATAGATGGATGGATGGAATGTAACGAGCGTGGTGAAGGTATTGAAAGGGAAAGATGGATTGATGGTAACTAAAATTGTCGAGATAGAAGATGGGATGAATTGACTGATGTTAACGAGAGTGCTAAAGATATGAGAAGGGATAAAAGAATTTATGGTAACGAAAGTGATGAACAGAGGAAAGGATGGATGAATGAGCTGTAGAGAGATTGCTGAGGATAGAAGAAAAGATGGATTTCACTACTCCCCTGGCGAACTTTCTTAGTGATTGAGCTGAAATGATGGAATAATTACTTTCAAGAGGTTAAAACTGCTTGATAGATTGAAGGCTTAAATGAATAGAAGAATGATTGAGTGTGAAACGGTAACTGAAGCGACTTAAAATAATATATAGTAGAAAACAAATGTTAGATTTCTTCAGGAGTTTTGGATTCGATTAATTTCTTCTAAGTGGCGAAAATTCCATTAGTAAGGCAGATCTTCTCTTCTCTTCCATTACCGCTAGCAATAAAGCTGATATAGAGAGAGTGAAAATGTGTGGAAGATATATAGCTGTGAATTCTCCTGCAGCCATTGGAGCTGGTAGTTTTTTTTTAATAAAGATAAGGAAATCTTTCACACTTTAGAGTAACGAATCAAACAACTATAACCTATCCAACTTTTAAGATGACTAATTGGATTTTAACATAGCGTGTAAAATATAAGGAAAGCATATTTTTAAGGAATATTTTGCATATAGTATTTGTATCTGATTGTGAAACAACAAATGTACGCCTGTGATCTATCCATTATCTCGACTTCAGCAAAGACTCAAGTACATATACATAATAATTAGGACTTTAGTCTTTATAACAGACAATTCGCAATATATTTTATGATCTTTAAAAAATATTGATTGTTTGGATTTCTTACTTGTACTTTCATAGAGAAGATGAAAATCAAGGATGCCATCTCTCCTACAAGGATTACTGGTGGAGTGTTATTACCCAAGTCAAATAAGTTTGAGTTGGTTTTAAGGATTAATTAGTATAAAATTAATTACCATCATATCAATCAGTAGAAATTTTAGGTCTATTAGGCACCGATTTTCACGACATTATAACAGTTTTGTTCGAATATCGAGTTTTTTTAACTTTTATTCAAACAACCCTGGTAATTTACATTTAATATGGTAGTTATTACCCAATTGTAATTCCCACTCACCTGTAATACCTTTTTGAATTGTGCTAAAGTAATATATGCTAATCACCAGAGATGTTTCTCGTATCTAGATCAAAAATAAGACGTAACCCTTGAAATTCTCCTGTTAAAATATATTATAAAAACGTAACATTAATGGCTAAATTCCAAAGCTAAAATATCCTGAAGTTCGCATAATGTTGTAGGATAATATTTAATTTTTATCTACGTTAACCAAAAAGCCAAAATCTTCGGGGAATTTCTCTTGTCCAAGCAAGAGAAATTTGTCAAGTTAGTGATAAAGTTAAAAGATTTGGAACTATATCCGAATTCCACTACGATAGCTAGATAAGTCTAACATTTACTAATGTTCAGCAGTACATCATTTCAGTCTCTGTTTATATGATTCGAGAATGGATTGAATTAACATTGATCCCATAATTACAACAAATAACGTTACCTCATGTCCCCTAATGGAGAGGAAATTGCCTTCCAATAATAAATATGATGCAACCTAAACAATATTTCTAAATTTATCTATCCTCGATATATCTTAAAAGTAACAAAAAAGCAAGTGAAGAAAAAATAGCTAAACAAATGAAGAAAGGAAATATCATGGAAATTTTTTTCAAGAAATTTGGTCTAAATCATTAAACAAGGTCTGCCGACCAAAGTCGAGTGCTCCCACTTATTTTGATTTATGACCTTTGACCTTCAAAACTTTCAATAAATCTCAGACTAACCTTGGGAGGGCGTTGGCAATTATATCATTAGAAATTGAATCTAAAACAACAGAAATGTTTCAAATTTCGTTAGAATAGGCCAAATATTAATGATGTTATTGCCAAAGGAAAGTAATTTCCGGGCAAAACTTAGGAAGACCTTCGCAATTATATCATTCGAAAGATAACGTAAAACAACACCATGGTTTACAAATTTCCTTCTAATCGCCTGAATAGTTACAATGTTATTACAAAAACAAACAAAAGCAAAACGGGGACCAACTGACCGCCATACTGAGATATAGAGTCGCACGCGACTAAAAACGACCCAACTTATATCATACGCTTTGGAAATGGCAAGTAACCGCAACCTGACTCACTACTAGGACACGTTTCAATCAGCATGAAAAGAGAGTAGTGATCTTCGACTGCCCATAATAGGACAGAAACCGCATACGCAGGACATGGCAATAACGGCTCGCAGACGGATTCCGGGGATCACACAACTCGGTCTCTATATAGCGGGGGACCTGATTCTAAGGCAATTAAACATGACATAAAACAATCGAGATATTTGGGCTAAATTTTGGAAAACCTTCGAGATATGAGAGCATGCATATTCTCTTCCTAGGAAGTATACACCCAGCTCGAAGTTTACCTGCTATATAATATGAAGGCAGAATGAGACAGAAAAATGCAGGTTTATTTGGTCATTCTAAAAAATACACACCGGTCACTTGATCAAACCACTTATTTCTTCCTATGAATACATGTTTTGGCGTTTAGCAGAAGGCAAATACGGCCTAATCTATGCAATAGATGTAACTTCGCGAACACTATGAACTTGCGGTCCTGGAGACTTTAATGCCTTGAGAAGGCTGCACATTTTCTGAGTCGCAAAAAATGCCGAAACAGCCTCCAAATCACTTTATATCCATAGAGGTTAAGGTGTATGAAAAGCGCTATTTGGCAACAAAATCAGATGTGAAGAGGGAAGTAACGCCCGCAACAGCCACACCAATTTTAACAGGAAAATAACGCCAGAGAAATCGAGTCGCTCGTAGAATTTGTCGAATAGGGAGAAGATAAGAGTTGTAGTTATCTACATAGACGTTCAACACATACCGTCTTTTGCAAAAGTTATGTCACTCTTGTTTGATTTTACCTTTCTAGAGGTTTAAGTGTTTGATAGAAACGGTTCCGTCCAACAAATTTAAAGTTATACTTTTACAGCACGTGTCAGTAAAATGTCCTTGCTATTTTCTGCTAGTTTATCGAGAAGGAAGTAAAGAGAATCAAGGTCTCTGCTCTCCTGCGTGCGGGCTACAACAAGTCGAACGTTGTTAAGCGTCCTAACGTCAGCAGAGTGACCGTACAATTCATGGAGAGGCTCAAGAACGGTAAATGCCTCATAGTTTGACATCGTTCAGGAAGACCTCAAGTTGTGAACCGTTTGGCTGTGAAAAAGGCGTTCGAAATTGCTCTGAAGCTCAAAATGACTTCCCTAGCGAAGAAGAAAATATCGGTAGCTTCGATGACCAGGGCTCTCAAGGAGGTGGGCGACAAGAGATTGAGGTGCATGGAAAGACCTCTGCTCACCGACTGTATGTGAGAACAACGTCGGGAGTGCTGTAGTCTCTTTCCTAACTACTTGAAGAGTCATGCATTGAATTTTCATTTTTTCCTGATGGAGTGCGTGCCCACCGCCGAGGGCAGCTACATTGATTTGTATTAAAATTTGAAGACATATTTATATGTTAAAATAAAAAAACGTCTTTAAATGCATCAAAACTGCTATTGTGTCCTTTGCCGAGATCGTCATTACAAGTGTAACAGTACTTTTGCAATTCCCGGTAGGTAAAATTAGAATCTTAATCTTCAATATGCAAAAAGCTCATATCACCAAAGAAAGTTCAGCCAGGTTGATCGAACCTACATTCGATGTTAATTTTTGGAGCGATTCACCTACACACACATTGTGCGACTTTGGATGAATAGTAAACCGTTAAAATAATATAATAGTACATAGTTAGATCCCACCTGCTAAACTCCAGCAACCCAAGAATTTTCAATGTGTGGATTTATGAAGCCTAACAATTACATCGATGGTACAATGATTGTCGAAAACAAATCCTCCCCCTGCCCCACTTTGGTGAACCTCGTTAAGGAAAAGATATGGGTTAAATAGATGATATACACGAAGGTTTTAACAGAGGACGAGAAACGACTTAGAGCCGTATGGCGGCCCCCTCCCAAAGAGGGGAAAATATATAGCCGTAGATTATCATGCATGATTCAGGCTCAGAGGGCACCCAACTTGGTGTGCTTAGGCCGGAAAAACAAATGAGTCTAGAGATGTCAGCTGCAGCATGGTTGCTAAACCTGATGCCTCCTTACAGGATGAAGTTTCATTAAAACTACAAGTTCAATAACTAAAGCGAATTTTCTTCCCGAAGAGGGCCTTTACTGTATCTTTATAAATAGGTTTGAGATCCGTTTTGCTGAAACGTTATTTAGTAACGTTACCCTTGAGCGGATAATTAATTAACATCAAGATCATAATGACAACCACTAAGAAGGGCCGAGGCCAAATAAATATTCGTAGGGTTGAGTGGGAGGAAAATATGTAGCTAGTTCTGTGTTTTGCCGTCCCACCACAGCGGAGTACGTATTTAGAACTTCTTCGTCAGATACTCTCTACTATGTGTTGTTGTGCGAAAGAAATGTGTGAAGTATATATAGCATGTTGGAATTGCCTGTATGCGTAAAAATTCTCGTGGGAAGTCCTGCATATGTTAGACTTGTCTTGGTAACGTAATTCAAAGCATTTTCCTACAACACTGACCTATTTTTTTTCAACGTTAAAGCAAAAAACAACGAGGTTAAATCCCTCAGAAAGTTTTTCAAGTGAGGCCTCTAAAGAAAGTGGAAAAGAAGCTGAAAATACAAATATTTTGAAGATATTTTCTCACAGATCCTTTGGCAAGCTTGGAGTTAGATGGCAAACTGCGGGCGTTTGGACGGGAAGGCATCACAAATAATTCTCACCATACATTATAGATGTTCTGGAAGATTTGTAACCATACTATTGCACATTACAACTTGTAGCCATTTGAAAATAGTGGAATATTTTACAGTGATAGAAAGCTTAAAGCAAGCCCTAATCATAAATCTTCCTCCAAGCATCCATTGCATATTTGTAACTCTTATATTCGTGTATTTTGCCTTACTTTCTCCTAACAATAATTCCTCCTAAACCTTTTTCCCGACAATTTTTGAAGTCTTGTATTTTTTCATCCAAATCTTACATTTCTGGGAGACATCACGTATACACTCTTGTATTAAGTTCTACATTTCTTCCTCTTTGGTTAAAAGATTTTGTGATTGCTTTCCGGTTGCTCCTTTTAAAAGCAGACAAGGCACATGACAACCGTTGGCAAGCGTCAGGTATAAACAATCTCAGCACATCAAGACAATATAAAAGGCTTGTTAATCTGTATCATGTAGTTCGACGTCAAACAGGTTGGTTAAGAAAAATAAGTGGAAATTAATGATTAGGAAAACATACATAAAAACATAAAATGAGAAATAATAAAAAAATCAGTAGTATAAAAAGAGGGGAAATTTAAGATTCTGGGGCCAAAAGGTGGATAAACAAAGCATCCAAAAATCAAACTCACACAACAGTACCACTTACAACAGGCACGACCTTGAATCTTATTGGGGAATGTGATGGAAGACTATTCTTTTCGTCTTTATTCTATCGTGAATCGCACTTTAATCTCCACTGTTTTCCTAATTTCTTTGACTGGCGCAAACTAGACAACTTTCTTCCTCAGTCTTTATCCATTTGAACTAATCCTTGAGCTAATCCATCCGTCTCGGAGTATTAATTCCATCCTCCTACGCACCATCTGGAATATGCTTGGTGAACGAATTAATACGTTTCTCTCTCCTTGACTGATTAACTTACACTTTCAAAGTCTCTCTTGTTTCAACTTTAGGAAACTTTGGGGGAAAATTGTGTTTGTTTATTCACCTTTCAGAGTTCCTGGTACATTTTATGACTATTACACCTTTGTTTCCCATTGGAAAAAATAGAATTCCAGTTTTTTGCTAAATTTCTCCATTTTTCCCAAAGGATTAGAAGGGAGAAAGAGGTATGAGATAACGAGAAATAGTCTTAAATTGGAAGAACACATTATAAAACACACTAAGTTAATGTAAGGGAGAAACCCACACAACACCTTCTGCAGATTTTCTAACACATTTATTATATATTTCTGTGAAATTAAGCGAGAAAAATGAAGCCATTTGAGCCAAAACCTTTTAAATCTGAAGCCTCAATTGCAGTAGGTCAGTTGTGGATATGTAAATGTGAATGTAGAGAAGCTGTAATTAAAATAAAGGAACTATGGTAGAACCAGGGGATATAAAATTACAAAGAGGGGGACTCTGAACTCAATAGGCGACACTTAAATCAATTAGAATTGATGAGATTCGCTTGCGTTGAGTCGACTTTTTGTCTGTTTAGTTTGACTTTTAATTAATTTACTCCTTATCTCTTTTCTTAGTTCTTCACTCTACTTAGTGCTTTGCTCCCTAGGGGGCTCTTCAGAGTGGCACTTATCATATCATACTTGAATCTTTTTTATTTTGCCCGGTTTTTGTGACTGTTGCTATTGACCTTTTTGTTGTTATTTTTGTTGAAATCTTTTTCGAATTCGCCTCAAAGTTGTATTTTTTACTCTGATGTCTATTCCCTGGTTGGGCGACGCCAGAATATTTACCAGGCTTGTTTTTTATCCGAAATACATGAGACGCAAATAATTTTAAATATTCTATGGCTTTATCCTAGTTGAATTTTGTTTTTAAATTTGCTAGACGAAAAACTTCCTTCAACGAGAAAATTTAAGCAGTTTAGCTGAGATAAACTTTTGTTATGGTGATCAAAATAAACAGTGCATCCATAATTGGGTGAAAGAACAGTAGAGTGAGAGCTAGGCAAGATCACCAACTTTGGTAATCTTGGAGGTCAAGATCGGATAACCTCAAAAAGTAATCTTGAAAACCAAGATAAGATCACCAAAAAATGTGATCTTGAAGATCAATTTTAAATGAATTGAACAACGTTGTATTCTTGTAGAGTAAACAAAAGCAAATTATTTTGTTAATAACTCCTGAGAAGTATCGCTTCTAATCCTGCATTGACGATTAAGACAAAACGAGAATCGCATCTTACCCATGTACTATGTACTCAAATAAATTTAATTATAAAATGGTTTAAGTTTAACAGTTCAAGTACAATGGCTCATGACCTCAAGATGTATAAGCCTTACACTCATTCTAATCAAAGTAAACATTATTTTTACAGTGAGAATATTAGAGAGGTGAAAGAATTTTCCTAATCCAGTGGTTATTTGTCACAAGGTAAACACTTTTAAGAATAATCTTGAAAATTACCATATAAATAAATCAAAATTAAAAGAAATTGAATAAAACAATTTTTTAAATGATATTCAAAATATGTCAAATATTAATAAAATTATATTAGGCATCTTAATAGTATCAATTTCTAACTAATTACTGATTTCTAACAGATTTCTGAAAAAATAAAGCTAATAAGTAACATTCTACATCTTTTATGTTATTTTCTTTATTATCACATCATTGGTTCTTGTCATAGATCGAGGTCGGCGGCCAAAAGGGCAGGAGTTAACTCGAGGCTCAATGACAAGAAATTGCCAAATCTAGCATTGAAGATAGATACGACTGCTGCCAGTAATGGCAGCAATCGCAATGGCAATAGGCTACAATCTTGCGCGGTCATCGTCAGTCACTAGGAGTTTTGTAAAATGGCAACCGTACTAGCATTCTTTATTTGCCTGGAATTTTTGATGACTGCTGCAATTGCTTTTAAGAACAGACAAATATTGTGAAATAAATTCCATTCGTTTTATTTGAGGATTGGTAGATTAAGTTCGTCAAGTGCTACGTTTAGGTCGTCCTTATGTTTTTGTATTTGTTTTAATGAGTTGTACATTGAGTTACATTGGGAGACGCGTGGGAACATTAATTGGACACATTATTTTCTGTATTATTTTGCTAACTTGTGTTTAGCAGCAACATTCTACAGCGCCGAGCATTTTCCTATTGTAGAATGCTTACTCTTCTTTAGCTCAGGTAGATTTCGTCTTATTTACATCAGCTAGAATGTTCGATAGGTGGGAAGCTCATCGAATATGGGATCATAGTTTTACTGATTCCTCTCTATGTTCTCCTTAATCTTCATGAAATTTGCTGATGATAACCTCTTCATATGAATCTTTTTCATCATCTTCTTCATCATCTCGTCAGTATGATTGTGAAAATGAACCCCAAAATCTGTAAAGCATTTCACCATCTTCGGATGAATTGTCGGTGACTGTAGATATAAAATTTCTATACAATAAAACATTCTCTGATTTTATGCTGTTCAATACTTCAGTAATTTTATCCAAGCTATGTTTTTCAGGAAGCCTTTGGCATACTAATGTAGCTGATCCTCGTGACAATCATCATTGATTTGTAATGTAAAGGTATAAAATCAAACTTTGTACGAACATTTTTTAAGCTTAATTTTATGATATTGGTTAGAAACACAACAGCTAAACTACGCCACAAAATATTAGAGAGAAAAACTGGAATATTAGGTTGAGGAATAAGTTCTGGCGTTTTTAATGTTGTGTTGATTTGTGTTTTGTTGACGTGATTTGTACACATATCAAGAAACAATAATAAATAATGAGAGCAAAATTTGCAAAGGTTAGGCTACGTCTCTTAACAGCGTAGCCTATTAGGCTTCTACCTAGGCTACGTCTTGAAGTTGAGTAATAATTCAGTGCAGTTTATTTAAAAGTTGTGTTAATTTTATTTGTGTTCTGTGCCCTCAAAGTGGAATGGCAAGTTGAAAGAAAGGCGCATTTTCGTCACTTGTTGTTATTCATTTTCAATCGAGACGGGAACAATGCAAACGCAGCCAAAGCTCGTCGCGATATTTGTGCTGTGTACGGAGAAAATGCTTTATCAGAAAGGACAGCTTAATGGTAGTTTTCACGTTTCAAAAACGGTAATTTCAATCTTAATGACGAAGAGCGTTCTGGTCGCCCCATTAAGTTGGATGAAGATCGATTGAACGACCTTCTTCATGAAAATCCTCGTCAATCGACTAGAGAATTGGCTGTACAATTGGCGTGTGATCAGAAAACTGTAGTGAATGAACTACATTCGATGGGGAAAGTTAAAAAACTCGCTGCATGGATTACGCACGCTTTGAGCCAAAGCAACAAACTTCAACGCTCCACGATTGCCGAAGGTTTGCTAGCTCGTCCCAAGGCTACTCGTGGATATAAGGACCGATTTCTTCACTGCATCATCACTGGCGCGAAAAGTGGTGTGTTTATGTCAACATGAACCATCGAAAACAATGGCTTAGCTCCAATAAAAAACTACTTCCGCGATTAAAGCAAGGACTTCATCCATGAAATTGAAAATATTATACTAAGTCTATTAGACTGTCACTCTATCACCAATGGTCAATTCATCATTTATATGAAAATAATACACTAAATCAATAACCTGCCCAAAGCGCAGTTACACCTATGAAACTCCGGTGATTAGTTGACCATATTATACACATATAACACACACATGGTCAACTGCTGCTAGTTTTACTTGTATGTCTTCTTTCATTTCACAGGTTGATGTTTTAAGAGATCAAACCAGGTTCTAGCTAGATGGCATCTGTAAAGCCGGGTTGATTTTGGAAAAATATTGAAAATTGTAAACATATACAATTAAATTGAAATGGAAAAAAGATCGACATATTAGCAAGGCTAGCAATAGTCTAATGTTCATAAAAATAAGATAAAGAATTATTTTCATCAGAGATTAGCTATGGAAAAAAAGCAAAATATTTCTGCTCGGCTAGGTATAGTCTAAAATTCCTATAAATAATATTAGTAAATTTTCAAATCATTTATTAGCTATGGAAAAAATAGCAAAATATTAAGTTATACTAACAGGAAATAAGACCATTAAATTCATGTAATTCAACTACGCTCAAGGATATAAACCAATAAGCCCAAAATGAGAAAATAGTCTTTTCAAGGATATCCTTACAAATTACTGGTGCTGATTTTTGCATGGAAATGTGAAATATACTTAGTGTTGAATGCTTGGTTATTTTAACAGAGCCAGCATTAGTGCCGGTGGCATCTTCTTCTTTACCTGGACGCTTGCGAGGTATATATATATATATATATATATATATATATATATATATATATATATATATATATATATATATATATATATATATATATGTATATATATATATATATATATATATATATATATATATATATATATATATATATATATATATATATATATATATATATATATATATATATATTTTTAACATGATCAGTGCATTTTTATCCTATGTTAAATTGAAAACCCAATTTCGTCCTTCAGTAACTATATAGGAGAATTACAGACATTGATTATACAGAGTTAAAGATAAACAGCTGCCGTTTTATTACACATAGATGGATATTGTTAGTATTATATGTAGTTACTAGTCCATAATCGATTAATTTCCGAATAACACAATACAGATATCTAAATGGAAGACTATGTAAAGGTAGCATTTGTCTTGTATGGCACCAATCACTTACAATATGACTTGAATCATTATGTTAATATTTCCACTTATTACCTAGTTACTAATTAGTACTAATACTCAGAAGATTGTTTAATGAATCGATGATAACCGACCGAATGGTAGTTTTTTTTGTACACTGCATACAAATAACTTTGATACTGTTTTCAGTTTTTTCGACAATTTGGAAAATGTTTTCCGCTCAATAGCTTTCATTATTAAAATAATTCAATTTGCAAATAAAATATGTTTAGAATTAATCTAATACTTTAGTTAAATTCTTTCATAATATCGTTGATAACCA
The DNA here is from genome assembly GCA_963969495.1 of Ceratothoa steindachneri. Classification (NCBI taxonomy): domain Eukaryota; kingdom Metazoa; phylum Arthropoda; class Malacostraca; order Isopoda; family Cymothoidae; genus Ceratothoa; species Ceratothoa steindachneri. Next base: position 6,765,849 of record OZ018330.1, read on the forward strand.
CTTATACGTATTTTTGACGCATAGTAAATGGGCATAATGTTCAATTATCGAAATGATTAAGTATAATTTTAAAAATGATATCAATGTTTGCAAACTATATACATGTTTATATGTAATCTCTACCATTTTGGTCAAAGTAAATTCGATTGCTTCTGGTTCGTGACATCATCACTATTTAAATATGAACCTTATGCAGACTCGTTGCAAAAAACATAAAGAGTCAGTGTTTAACAAAGTTGGCACATGATGTCGCTTGGAAAACACCAAATAAGACTCGCATAGTGACAAATTTAAGCATCAGAGAGTAAAGGACATCTTGAGGTCTCAAGTGATTATCAAAATCACTAGAAATAAAGTGATATTAGATCAAGTCCTAGATCACCATAAAAGTGATATTCAAGATCAAGATCGTACTGATCTCTTAATATAATTATAATAGTCTAGTCAGAATTCCAAAGTTTGAAACGACATGATGACTTTAAAATTTTCATATTATTCTTAGTGTAAAATACAATTTATCATCATAACAATGTCTAACTATATTTTCCCGTACCCTACCTTCCCAGAGCAACTCTTACGATCACAGAAGAATTTCATAAAGAGTCCCTCTTCCCAAAGGATAACGCTCGTGTCAGAGTCAAAAAATGTCTACAAATTATCTAGGATTGCAGCACATTAAAGTAATGCGCGAATGGCGTGGAATCTTACTACATCTTAATTAAATCTATGAGTCTGTGAGCGATCCGCATTAAACAGCGACAGGTGGTATTGCCCAATTTCTGATAACCTTCGAGCGTTATTGAGGCCAATATATAATGTCAAGACTTGAATTTGCTTCGAAAGATGATATTTAGTTGGCCACTGCGAATTCCAAATAAGATTAAGTCATTTGAACAATGAACTCAATTTTTCGTGCATAAAACGTAGAAATTGTTAGATATCTGTTTGATTTCGTTTCTGCTATCATATACGCTGGAGAATTGCAAGATTAAATTCTTAATATAGTAAATTTAGGGAAACAAAGGAAAATTGTCTTGATTATTTATTTAAAAGTAAAATTAAAATTGCACTTCATCCTAGTAATAACCAAAAGCCAAAAAATGAGAGGGAAAATATAGGCAAAAACAAGATTATACGAAAGAAATTTTTAATGTTTTTTTCACTTTATCTTTTCACTTTTCCTTTACTAGATAACACAAACTAGTCAGTTGAGTCATTTTTTTCCTTTTTATATAATCAGACAAGAGAAAATTCCATAGATCATATTATCTTTCAGTTAATTGCTTATCAATATCAGAAATCTGATTTAGGCAATTATTTTATCGTCATCTTTAAGTCGGAGCAAAATATCGAACACAAGTGAATTGGAAAAATCTTGTACAAGTTTCTCCTTGAATTGTTTGTAAATTATTTACCCCTTCCATATTCTTTTCATATAGTCAAAAACCTAGTGTGGAAATAGTTTGATTATAATTCATTTTTTCTCTCTGATCGGTGCAATCAATATAAGTCTGGTCACATAGTCAAAATGTATATTTTCACTAACAAATTGGAACTACATTATTTTAATTTGAAGTACCTGTTATTGAATTGAAATATTAAGAAATAATCTTTACAATGGGATTTCCACCATTTTTGCTAAAAAGTTCAATCCACCTTGTGAGATTCTCATGAGCATTAACTCCAAAGCACATTTATTGATGATGCGGTTCCTCAGGTGTCTCGTATCTTAATTTTCATTGAGTACACCGTCTCTTTTACCATGTCACTAAATAGAGAAGTTAAACGGGGATAAGATTTAGTCAACAAGGATACGAATGTGATATTTTCAGTGTCCAGACATTAAGGACACACTGTATTTTGCTTACGAGTGGATTGATGTTAATTTTGATTCTTTCTCGGTTCATCAACCGGTGCGGTTTTAATCACTCCTTATTTGGTAAGTTGCATTCAATTTTATTCTGCTTCCGAATTAGTACGGTTCAAATTATTATTGGTTGGAGACCAATGCGCTTAACTTCTTTGCTACTCGGGTCGCAATCGTAGGCTTTGCTCACTTTTATAAAAGCCCCACAACCCTACCATTCTATTCCATTTCTGTATGACTTAAGATTTAAGTTTAAATTCACAGTCCGGCACTTCGTAATGCATATTAAAAGTTTATTGCTATTTTCTATCTAAAATATGGTTAAAAAAAGATAAAGTAAATGGCAAAAAAATATTCCGAAGACAATGCAAAAGTAAAACGTAAAATATATATGTATCAATAGAAATAATTATAAGCATTTGGAATTTTTCCATTACGTAGTGTGATAGACAAAATAATGCCTGGAAAATATATCGACACTTAGCAAGTTTGGCCAATTATTTTCGAAGGAAATCTATCATCTCATAAACAGGAACATGTGAGCTCACTGAAATCTTCAACCAAGTCATGAATTAATATAAAGTGTTATTTACGAAGGAGAAGAAGATAAATTGCATCTAAATAGAATTAAAACAACCTCATTTTGAAAGATGAAACATGCATTTAAGCGCATCACATAACGCCCGCTTAGAGACCTGAATTGAAGCATATTGAAAAGAGAAGCGAAAATATTTGTTTCTTTGCAACACAATTACCTAATGACAAATGTTGAAGACGGTATTCAACTATACATACAAATAAACAGACTCAATAAGTAGTCATCAATCAAAGAAAAGTAGTGTTTAGCTGTATCCAACAAACTTGAGCTCCTATAAACCGACCATTTCGTTTCAGAACAATTAATAAAAGTCAACTACTCTCTCTCTCTCTCTCTCTCTCTCTCTCTATATATATATATATATATATATATATATAATATATATATATATATATATGCAGTCTCATATTAATTTATTTTGTTTATTTATTTCTCCTTACTTTTGTGTTGTAATTATTATTGAATGGATAAATATAGAAAAAAGATTATTTTTCAAACATAACTTCCTAAAACTCGTTTCGGCGTTACAGTATAGAGATTGCTGATGGGATTTCGAACCTTTTTGGCCATGTATCCTCTGCTTTCTCCTCAGAGGATTACATATGCACTTTCCATTCCTTCCCAATTCTACTACTTTCTTTATATCCCTCTTTGTCACATCCTTTGAATTTTCGATGGCTCCGTTGGTTTTTGCTTTATTTCTTCCCATGCGTTAGATAATTGGAAACTTTAAATCAAATGAAAATTATCTCTAATATCCTCCTAGGCCATCGTATTTCAAAATAAACTGCCTTGCTCCATGAGGTCAAAAAAAGTCCACCAAAAAAAGTCAAGAAATATTTTGGATTTTAGAATGTAATCAATCTCTACCAAGCATCAATCTTTGCTCACCTTTTAACTCACTCACGAGGGAATAATTTTAATTTTAAAAATAATGTAATATAGAAACTTGACCTTATCCTGAGTCATCATCATCATCACTAACTCTATAATTTAAGAAGGGTATTTTTTTAAGTATTTGAATAATAATTTCATCTTAGTTTGGTTATCACTTATGTTTTTTTATCAGTTATTTCTAATTATTATTTTATAATATCAAAAAACAAAATAATGAAATTCAAAAATAAATATAAGTATTTTTAAAACCTAAAGAATTACCAATGGTGAAGTTCCGAAAATCTATTTTTATATAACGGGTGGCCCAAAAGTTACTTCACATTTTTAAAAATTAATAAGACAAAAACTACATAATTAAGTTATAAAAGTGGTTGATATATAAAATGGAAGAGGAGATCTTGGATTCCATTATTGATCCGTAGAAGACGCAAATAAAATCTTTAATACACAACAAATAATTAAAAAGATATAAAACTGTAAAATTGAAACAACTGTACAAAATAATATTAAAAGGTCCGAAGTGGAGACAATAAGTTACTTAAATGAAAACAAATAAGAAGAATCAAGAAGAATAACTGCATTCGGCATTTATCCAAGATCAATTAATAAACTAAAATACAAACGAAAACAAAGGCTTGAACGCTAAGAAAAAGTTTTCAACGTAAGAATCAAATTAAATACTTAAAAATACTGAGTTTGCCAGCCGACCTAGCACATATAACCCTCTCTCTTAATTACACATACTTCTATATTTTTCTCTAACTATCACTACACCAATTTCTCTCTTTAAACATCATTGATCATTGATTCCATTAATGTTAAAACAAAGACGGATTCTTTGCACTATATTTTCCATGACATTTTCCAAAACATCAGGAGTGATTTTGTCGAATTCTTCAATGATGTTTTGTTTCAATTCTTGAAGATTATTAGGTTTATTTACGTATAACTTGTTTTTAAGGTATCCCTAAAGGTAAAAATCTGGAGGGATAAAATCAGGTAATCCTGGTGGCCAAGAAACGTTACCTAAACGTGAAATTAACCGACAAGGGAAGGCTGCTCTTAGTGTTGTCATGGTTTCTCTCGCTGTGTGTGGTGTCACCCCATCTTGTTGAAACCACATATCGTGCATATACAAATCTTCCAGTTTAGGCAATAAATAATCTTGTATCATTTCTATGTAAGTGTCCCCTGTTACTGTCACTTTATTCCGTCAGCATCCTCGAAGAAATAGGGACCAATGATTCTCGAACTGGTTATGCCGCACTATACCGTAACTTTCTGTGCAGGAAGAGGCTGCTCATGAATTATAATGGGGTTTTCAGCACACCAGATCAATTGTTACTGTGCAGAGGGCCTTTAGAAAAGCATTTAATCAACGAAACAGTCCTTCGAGCCATTGCATTATTACAATGGTATCAAGGTTCAGAGAATTCGGGTTTACAGGTGATAAAGAACGCTCTGGTAGACCGAGATCTGTGCGAAATGCAGGTGTCATTCAGCGTGTCTTAACCAGTGTTCAATAACAGTCACAAACGTCAACTAGGATACGTTGCAGTCAACTAGGAATTTCTGGAACATCATTGAAACGCATCATAAACAAAAGAATTGAAACTTCATCCATACAAAATTCAAATAACTCAACAATTAAATATTGCAGACCATCAAAAAAGAATAAACTTTGCACGCGCCTTTTTGGGACAAATAAATGATCCGACTTTTACTTCGCACCTAATCATATCTGATGAAGCCCATTTTCACATTACTGGATACGTTCATAAACAAAATTGCAGATTCTGGTGTGCTGAAAACCCCATGATAAGTTATAAGCAGCCTCTTCATGTACAGAAAGTTACGGTCTGATACGGCATAACCAGTTCGAGATCATTGGTCCCTACTTCTTCGAGGATGCTGAAGGAAAAAAAGGGACAGTAACAGGAGACACTTACAAAGAAATGATACGAGATTATTTATTGCCAGAACTGGAAGATTTGGATATGCACGATATGTAGTTTCAACAAGATGGGGTGAGACCACACACTGCGAGAGAAACCATGGCAACACTAAGAGCAGCCTTCTCTTGTCGGTTAATTTCACGTTAAGGTATCGTTTCTTGGCTACCACGATCACCTGATTCTACCATTCCAGATTTTTTCCTTTAGGGATACCTTAAAAAAAGGTATACGTAAATAAACCTAATAATCTTCAAGAATTAAAACAAAACATCGTTCAGGAATTCGAAAAAATCTCTCCTGATGTTTTGGAAAATGTCATAGAAGATATGGTGCAAAAAATCTGTCTTTGTTTTAACAATAATGGAGATCATTTGAAGGATATTATATTTAAATAAAAAAATGCAAGATATCCTCTTTCATTTTATATATAACCCACTTTTATAACTCAATTAGTTTTCATGTTATTAATTTTAAAATATGTGAAGTAACTTTTGGGCCACCCGTTATCTTCTATAACTCAATATTTTAGCAACGTGATATTTTGAAAGGGGGAAAATTTTAGAGTTAATTTTTATAATTATTATAAATTTCGAAGTTCACTTATTTTAGTAGTGAAGCTATTGCATGTATTTTTCTATTAAAAAAATATATTTTCAAATATTTATTTTTTATTTTCTTAAAATAAATAATTAAAATTAATTCAGAGTTATTCCTACACCTAATTTATTCTACTTAAAATTATTTACTTGAATTGACCCCAAGTCGCTCAGTTGGTCTGTATAAGACGAAGAAATTGATCTTTTATTTGTATTTTAATTATTTTTCATTATTCGACAAATAATTAGATTTTGATGATTGTTAAATAATTCAAGCTATTCCAGATGAAAGCATTTTCACATACCTTCACAGGAGGGGGTGGGAGGGTTTCCCTCTATAGCCTGTTACACTTTGCATCTGGAGGATCGGCCCCCCTCTGCCCTGGACCCGAGTGCAAATAGAAAAGATGAACAAAATTCAGGAAATCAACTTGCACATTTTAGATTTTGTACACTTGAGTACACAAACTTTAAAGGTGGAAAATTTCTTTAAGAAATATTTACAAACCCCCCTTTTGAGTTCAAATTTATTTATTTCTTAATTTTCGAGCCAAGAAGATATATACTATCACAGTTGTTGTTTTGATGGTCTAAGTTCTTCTAAATAAATTAGAATTGAAGGTAAACTAAAGGATAATGACAAACAAGTCAGGAGTTCAATTTTTATTATCTAACTGATGCATACTATTTGTTAACTAATACATTAAAATCATGCTTTGTCTCAAACGATGGCATAAATTCACGTGATTTTAGTATCGTCTGAATGAAGCCATCTCTTGCTTCTTTTTCATAAATTTCGCCAGGCACTTCCGTCACCATTCACACACACCGCTCCACACATTGAGAATAGCGTGGAATGTCAATAAAGAGTGGCTCGTCGACAATATTTTGTAGGCCCGCATTAGATAGATACATTGTGAGTGGTGATTCAAACCTGCACTTGTCTTCAGGGGGAATTAGATATGTTAGGTTCCTAGCAGTAATATCTACTTTTAGTGGCCTGAAATCACATATCTCTTCCTCATACACAGTAACTTTTCGGATCTTCTTGATTTTGCCAATAGCTAATTTTCTGTCTTCTGCTCGATGTCTGCCAGCATTGCCAAAAGTACATTCTCTGGATAGGCCCAGTAGGAATTCCGTTGAATTGTTTGCCAAGCTATGGCTTTACTTGCAGGTTTGAGTATTTGCAGAAGATTGATCTTTTCCAGGAGATGTTTAGAACCCTCTATGCATTTTCGCGAGAATTTGATGTGAAACCAGATGGGTCCATAATGACACGCGACATACAAGTCATTATTAAGATTTTGTGTCCACATCAAGTCGACATATTCTGCTGGCAGTGGTGAGCCATCTCGCATGAGATATTGGCCCTAGTTTCATATGTAGGAGATTATCTTCAATTACACCACTTATAATAGGACTGATAATTCTGTAGAGGTATGCCTGGTTCCCACTTAGCGCATTTATATCTACATCTGAAAAAGGAGCTCCTTTAGCAATACATTGAAAGCCATTTGGTGATAGGGATATTTTCAAAGGTAGTTAAGGATTTACCAAGTGTTCCTTGCCATTTAGTTATACTTTATGTTGGACCAATATATTTCCTGCACAGTTGCCTCAAAGGAAGCTCATTTAGTTGCAAAATGCAGATCATCCACTATAAGAGACTAAATAATTGACATTCCAGCCCTCTAAGGGCTACATTCTTGTAACCAGTATTAGTTGCCGTCCTGTCAGCAACCACTACCTTTATCTCATCTTTAATATCATTTTCAACATGCCCTTTCATCATTCTGGGTGCGAAACCTGCACCTGTTCCTCGTTCAATATTAAGATGATCTAAATATACAGTAACAGGTTCTTCAACAAGCACATAGTGAACTTAAATTTCTTTTGCTCAATACCATTTGTTCCCTTTCTTCTTTTTTGTTAGTGTTTGGACTCTTCTCCCTTCAAAAAACAAAGCAGTAATTTTCTTATCTCCCAACTATTCAGATTCAGTGAAATTCTTCCTTAACTTCTGTCGTGCCCTCCACTCTTTGTGATGGTCAATTACACGGGTACGCTCTTCTGAATTTATAATTCCATAGTCGAATAGGGCAGCACTACTAATATCACTCTCAGCAGCTCTATTTGACAGATAATACCGATCTGCTTCCATGGCAATTGTTGGTATTGGTATGGTGTTGTTTTCTGTTCTCGCAAAGACTTTCTTTCATTCCTCATCAGAAATGTCAGAGATGAGGTTTCTTCATACAAGGATCCATCTGAAATTGTTGTTTTCTCTTCCCTCTTCTTTTTTATTCTCTGGTTTTCTTTTCTTAATCATTTGACTTGTATTTACATCCACTCCTCCAATTTTCATGTGACTCCCAGTTCTTCGGTCAATAAGAAATTCATGCTTTCGACGTGGCACTTCAATGTTCTTTTCACACTTGCAATCCAATAGATCAGCACGCTGGCAGTCTTCTATATCAAAAGGTTTTACCCAATGATAAGATAAACTTCTTACACTCATTGTTATTCATTCCTGGTTTGATACCACAGACGCTTCTTCCATCAATCGGAGCAATTTGTTTTTAACATTCTTGTTTGGCTGAACTGGAATGCTGGCTTTTACAAATCTCAGTAAGGGCTTCAGATACCTCAGAATAACATCCTTGTTCCTCTTGTATTTATGGTCTTTTACATACTGAATATATCTTCCTACCTGAAATCGTTGGCAGCTCATAATGAGAAAGTTCTGGAAGTTGGGAGCCAAAGCCACTGTGACTTTTTAATGTTCTAGTTCTTTTACTCATTTTAACCCTGAACATGAATAATAGAAAGAGCCTTTAGTATAAAACAGAAATATTATATGTGATAATTGAATCTGTAACATACATGCAAAAAGGTAAATACATATCCCTTCATAGGAAATATTCTGTAAATATCTCGTAAATTCGTAATACATCGATTAATTTATAGTGACCTTCTTTATAACAAGGAATTCTTTAAACTAAAATTGCCTAAGCCTACATAGTGAGTTAAATTGCAAAATTTCTCTTTGTACGAAAATTACCCATGTCTAGCTTCAGAGACGAGAACGATAATAACTAAATACAAACAACCTCACCCTACGGAATAGATATTTTTAAGCAAAGTTTGGCCCCCCCTCAAAGGGTTGTTACGATTTTTTCAAACTTTTCGTCTTCATTTCCAGATTTTGGATGGCCTGAACTACAAAACTTGATATTTGCCCTAAAATTGATTGTGATCCTACGCTTTATTGGGCATGCTGATGCTCTTTGTTCTGGTTCGTTTTTGTATTTTTGATTCGGACTTGTCATTTGTTGTTTCCTTTTTATTGTTTTTTTTTTGTTGTTTGTACTTGCTGCTTTTTTCTATTATTTCTCTTTATCTTTAAATCGTCTTTCGCTTCTATTCTTTTTCTATTTACCTTATCGCTGGACCGCATCAGGCTTATTTCCTTTATATTTGTTGACAAATTTCTCTTAGGATAATAAAATACTAATTTGGATGCTCATGATATAACTGAAACTTGGAAGAACGTCACGCCCTACCGGCCACAGTCCCTGTAGTTGTTCACATGTTATGACTGCCGGGTGACCTGCAACTAAATATCTTCCACTATTTTCACTCCATCTACCTTCAATACTTTCTTTACTGTTCTTTCGTTACTATCCTGCTGCGTGATACGCCCTCGATGCAACTGCGCTTTAAATTCACCCCTCCCTCGAACTTTGTGACTTAAAAGTTAAAATACTTTTGTAAATAGAGTACAAAACTATTAAGGCTTGCAATTTAATAAGCAGTTATCGAACGCTGAATATTATAAATAGGGATTTTTAAAATTTTGGTTCTAAATTTTTTACCCCATACTGGCAATTTCACTTATTGGAAGGCCTAACTAAATAAATGAGCTGCTTTGATTATAAGACCAGTTTACGACTAAAGCGAGTGAGATTATTTCCAAAATTAGCACGGAATTTGTCATTAAATCAAGGATTTTTTTTTTACGCCCAAATTGCTAGCCATTTATCCAAATTGTACTACTAATTCGCCCATCGCGTCGGCATTTCATGAGATGTAGTTAATCCTAGCCAGAAAACACTAGTGATGGCAGTTATATACCTCCTGCAGTGTTATTTGCAACCATTTATAGGCCCTTGATTCGTCGAAATTATGACGTCATTTATCAAGGGTGACGTCAGGCGATGAATATAGAGGAAATGAAAATATGTAGAAGAAAAAGAGACACAGATGCTCTTAGGGGCATTGGTCCAGAGAAGGAACGCCTTTGCTGGCATTATACCAAGATTGCACCCTTGCAGGTGATAGTAATAGCAAAAGAAAGATGGGTGCAGTGGAGGGGAAATTGGGTGGCAGGAAAGCGAGAGTGTAAAATACAATCCCCCTACAACCAGTGTCAAGAAAGAAAGAGAACCAAAATCCCGTTCCCTGGCGACTAGCCTAAATAATTTTCGCAGAACTAAAATAGGCGTAAAAGAGTTTGTAAAAAGGTGGCGAAAAAAATGTAAAATGTAGACGTCTAGAAGGAAAAAGCTCAGGTGGTTTCAATCTAGTTTAAGAATAATTGGGGTCATTGGGCATGGAGGGATTGGCCCTCCTCCCAGTGACAGGGAGGTAATTGTATACATGCGGTCCCCCATTTGTGCTTTCAAAGTATAATGTGAGCAAATATGCTATTTAATGTGTAGCAATTTTAAAGGGATTTTCATGGCTTCGACGAATGTAAACAATGCTTCAAAGTTAAGCCAAATTGGGTGAGGTTATTCGCCGGATGAGCTCATTCAACATCACAGTGGATTTCTTATGTCATAATGACTCAAGGTTCAGGTACAGCGTTAAATAGTAGGTTCGAACTAAATCAGCTTAGTGAAAGTAAAAAAAAACAAAAAACAAACGCTCAATTATGAACACAAAGGAATGTTGTTTTAGATTTGCGAATTCGTTTCTACAACTGATTTCACGATAAGGGCAAAGGGAGATTATTTGAAAACATTAAATAGGTTTGGAGACAATTTGCTTCAAGACGGGCGAATAATTTACAGCAATCGATAAATACAAGTATTGGAGGTGTGTTATTGGACGGTGCGGGGAATGCCTACAAATCATTCCATTAATTACTAGTTTCAGCTTGTTAACCACATAGACGACTAAATGCGATATCATAATACTTCTTATTTCAGGAAACAAAATTTATAGCTATTCAGTCATGAACAAAAGATATGAGACTTATATATGTATGCATGTATGTATATATATATATATATATATATATATATATATATATATTGGTGATGGAGTCGTTCCTTGGGAACCTTATTCGTAGCAGGAATATGAAGACATATGCGATGGTTACGAACATTTAATTTTCCGCACGTTTCAGTCATTAACGATGACCATAATTCGCTGATGATGGTCATCGTTAATGACCGAAACGTGCGGAAAATTAAATGTTCGTAACCATCGCATATGTCTTCATATTCCTGATATATATATATATATATATATATATATATATATAATTCATTTGTTTTTAAAATTTATGCAAGAGAAATAATTATTCTAACATTTAAATTATTGGAGGTTATTAAATTCAGCTTTTCAGCTTTACGAAAAATAACAAACTTCATTCCTTTGCTGAATCCAACTGCACGCCTTGGTTCTGTCTGTTTCAGTCCCTAGAGCTCTATTCCGGGGCCTGAAATTCTAATCTATTTCGTAATTTTCTTCATAAAAATAAATGTCGGAATATTTTTCTCTTTCAGAAATAGAATTGAAATTGGCCTGAAGTGCAAGGAGATAGTTTTTAAGAATATTGCACCAAGGAGCACCATAAAAAAATCATTAATGTCTTTAAAAAGACTGGTTACACTCCTGTGAAGAGGTCTTCTCCAGTGTCAAGATTGATCGCGATTGGAAAGAAGTACGTTTCAGCGTATACAGTGAGGCGGGGACTTTTCGACAAAGGTCTCAAGTTGAGACGTACTGCGAGGAAGCCACATCCAACCAAGAAGATCCTTCTTTACCCATAGTCTACACTTTTCTAGGAATTATGAAGAATAGAATGTTGAAGATTCGGGTGAAGTGTTATTTTCTGACGAAACTGCTTTCTGTTTGGTGCAGCTCCTGAATGATCTCTCCCTAAGAGGAAAAAAGAGAAGCGCTTTCATTTGTCATGTATCGTACCCACGGTGAAGCATCCGTGAACTCTTTATGTCTGCTGCTGATTTTCATCTGAGCGAGCTGAAGCACTAACACTTTTGCCCAAGGTTACTGCCATGAACTCAAAATAGTACCTCTACCTGCTTCATCATTCCCTTTTTCCAAACAGTTCAGGACCATTTTTTAGATGATTACTATATTTTTTAATCATTCTGGCGTATTTGTCATAAAATTAAAACAATAACAGAGTTCTTTGTTGAAACACCACAATTTTAGGACTTTTCCTCGAGAATTCACCAGACTTAAACCGAATAGAAAATTTGGGGGCGATAATCAAACTGAGGGTTGATAAACAGAAGCCATCCACTTGTTAGTATTTGCGGGTGCTTATTTAACAAAATTAGAGCAATATCAGTCAAGATATCATCAGTACTGCTTCATCATGAAGCAGCCCTTAAGAACAAGGGCGAGGCTATCTAACTGCGTTGTGCTACACCGGGATAGGTAAGAAGGGCTTCTCTGACGAGACTAACTTGAACTTGGACAAGTTAACTTAAAGTTCGGTTTTGTAACCAGGAACTAGCTCGAGGATGAGCTGCTTCTTAGTCCCTTCTTTTGGTAACCTGGCCTATCTTGTCGCTGACTTCCTAGCCTTGTTGACTCACGTGTTCTACCACGTTTCTCCCAAGTTTTTGGTATATATACCGTCACCCCACTGGGGTAGGGGTAGGAGAGAGGGTGGCTTGTGGACGAGGTGCAAGCCCTGTTTTTCTCAGCAAGTCTTACCTCTGGTCCTGCTGGGCCTTCGAGCTTGAGAGAAACGCGTCTCCAATTTCGCACTTAAGGTGAAATTGAATACACTCTTAGGGGAGATCTTGCAGTTTTAACCGTTATGCTTTTCATAGGGACGAGGGGCGAAGGGCTGTAGTTACGAGATTGACCCAAGGTACCTACACGGCCCAGATGTTTCGCGGTCAACGTCCCGTGTCTTAACTGAGACAGAACTGATGTTACTGCCGCAGCTCTCATGGACCCAATGTTTAAGTTGGCATGGCTGCCATGTAAGAAAATGCAAAAGGAAAAGGTTTCGAGGATTGTTGACTTAATTCTTTCCGAGTCAACTCAATCGACCTTGAATAAGAAAGTAATTCAAGAGAGTGAACCTTTCGTCTCCATGAGCATGAATCATGACGAGGCTAGCGTGAGTGCAAAAACGGACTCGTCTTTTTGCCTACATGCTGGGCGAATGTTGGAAAGGGCATCAACAAACGAAACTACAGTGGTGATGGCAGAACTTGAAACGCGCCTAGAAGAAGGTGTTCTACCTTTTGATGTCAACTCACTGAGGTAATGGCGTGATACAAAAAGCTTCAAAATTTTGAATCGTTTCGCCATGAATATTCTAGGGTGCTGTGCAACAGCTGCACCATCTGAGAGGGTGTTTAGCAAGGCCGGCAATTTTTACACTCCTATCCGAGCAAACAAAACTCGGCCCGGAAACCTTCCGGTCATTAATGATGATATGTAAAATGTAAACTTGAGTGAAATAAAGTATCCGTTATGTTTTTTATATATAACTTCAAGAGTATTTTTATTTGTATTTTTGGAATCTGGAATAGGATTATTTGTATTTTTTGAACCAGTATTTGTATTTATATTTTTAGATTCAGAAATAAAAGTATTTGTATTTGACTTATAAAAATCAGTATTTGATCCAACCCTGCTTGACTCCGTTGATCATCCCTCTATGTAATCTGCTCAGTGGCTAATCAAAGACGAGCCTTCTTGTTCTTTTAATTGATTTTTGGCTTGATCAAGGGTGTAAGAGCATGAAGATTTTCTTCTTCCAGCCCACGTGACAGAGTCATCCTGAATACATTGATGGATTATAATTGACGACTCTCGCAAACTGCTGCAGCTGCCCTGTAACGGTCCTCTTTCGAAACTTTGGTAATGCCTCGCTCTTCCTCTTTTAGGGCTTCATTGTCCTACCGATTTATTTGTCAGCATTACATAAACCTATTATGTAATATGTTGACAGAATATGATGGACAGGTTATGGAAGATGTTGTAATAGAAATAATACAGGAGTTCTGATCTTTTGGGACAGTACATTATGTGTATATATGTATGGGTGTATATTTGTATTTATGAAAAGGTATATGTCTATGTTGGTAATTATAAATTTACCAAACACCAAAATTTATCGCCTCAGTTCAGGAAATATATATTGTATTGTAATGTAATTTTGTGTTGTTGAAACATGTATTTAATAGATAAACCACAAATTTCAAACACAGTTGATGGAAAAATAAATAATTAATAACCCTTTTTATAAAGATTTGCACTCAAAAACACATATGATATCATCTTCACATCTAATTTTAATTAATGTGGTTTATATTATGAAAGTTAGGCGTCACGCGAGGAGTTTCGATCACTTATTTACAACTTTTGATTAGTTAGAGTGTGAAGGCAAACGCGCAACTCAGTTCACACGGCCCTTTATAATTTTAACACACTAACAAGGTCGCCAGAATATTTATTCAGAAGGAAAACCAAGTTCACTTCGAGGCAGGCAAAAGGTCTCGCCACTAAACTACACTATGTAGGTTACGGTTGGTTACCAGTAAGGGTCTTAGAGTATCAGCGAGAGAAAAAAAGATATAGGAAAAATTCTAACCTTATAATTAAAGAAGGGAAATTCTTGGTTACAAATACAAAATATATATCAATTAAATACAAAAATAAGATTTATAACAAATCAATGTCACCTCGGCCACAAACGACCCAAGTCATTATATAAAAGGGGAGGACGCTTACAAAGAATTTACGTCGTATAAAGAAAGGGGGAAACAACAGGCTTCACTCCTCGAGTACAGGCACACACGGAATACCCCTCCCCCCCAACCGTCTTCCGCCCTTTTCCTACGATGCGGAGGGAGACTCGAGACTTACTCGGAGACCTAGTAAGGGCGCAAGATAAAAGAACTATTCCAAAGTAACTGATACTGAAGCAGTGGAGGGACACCTCGGATGATGGTAATCTAACAGAGGACGAATCCACGGATGGCGACGGCGGAGGTGATGATGGAACCAATGGTAGGACGGCAAAGGAACCGGCGTACCCCACGGGGATAATTTTCAGTGAGGAAACTCCGAAAGCGGAAGCTGATGGCGTGAAATCAAGGGTAGGGGGGTGGGAGAGCAAAAACGAGCCTACGGTTTTTAGACTTTCCAAAGGAGAACTGTCAAGCGTCCAAGATTATCAGCACACGTACTGCAGGTTCGAAGATCAGCGTCAAAACTGGCAGGAGATAAGGCAAGGGTCCTCAAAGTACGAACTTGAACGGGTTCTCTCTCGAGAGAGAAGAAAGCGTCCTTTTATATGGGTGGACGTGAACTAATAGCCTCATGCGTGCGCCACTTTTCTGGAATAATTATCGAGCGCGCGCGCGGGGTGTCGACCAAAGGTGAAGGGGCTCAGAGGCGAGAAAATAACTTCATATAGGGGCGTTGAACTTTGTCGCCCTTACATAGAGACTGGGGACAGA
This sequence comes from Ceratothoa steindachneri, assembly GCA_963969495.1. Lineage (NCBI taxonomy): Eukaryota > Metazoa > Arthropoda > Malacostraca > Isopoda > Cymothoidae > Ceratothoa > Ceratothoa steindachneri. The sequence continues at coordinate 6,781,511 of OZ018330.1, forward strand.
TGGAAACAATAATTTTTGAGGAATCAAACTTCGCTTTAGTCTTATTCTTCTACAATCATCATGTCGAACTTCATATAAATTCATATAAAAAGGTTTTGGGAGATGATTTAATAAATAATAAACGAATTTTAATCCACTGTTGCCATCATAAACCTTTTTGTTAAGAAATTTTGGAAAACTAAAAATCTCCCTGATTTGGATTGTTCTCGGAAAACTCCACTACACACGGTCCGCAAGATCGTAAGATCTATTAGAAATAACTAAAGATGACTACAAAGAAGATGAATGACGGGTAGGGAGACAAATCTGCCGATGTTAGCTTGAACACAATCTCTAATGTGTTGCATAAAGCAAAAGAAAAGCATGGAAATCGTCCGAAAATGTAGTCCAACAATCATTCGGGGAAAGATTTCAATTTTGAGAGGAATATTGTATTGTCAGTTGAAACGAAGATCGAGCTCTCTGATATAATATGATGCCAGATATATTTACATAAAAGTGGTGAGAGTGGTCTTCAATAAATCTCTTTCGATAGTAAAACATAGATGTGGATATATTACGCCATATGCAAAGGACTGTGCAACAGGCGCTGCTACATCTCATCTAAAAACGGAAAGATAATAAGAAAACCTACAGAATGATTTTTGAAGATTATCTGATGAGCGCTGCCCTCACGCTTGGCCGAGGAAGAAGAAGAATCTTTTAATATATCGACACAAAAGACACAAAACCAAATTTGTTTCTTCCTGCCTGAAGGGAGGTAAAATAAGTGCTTTGGAATGGCCATTACAGTTGCCAAACCTCAAACTGCTAGAAATTTTACGACGTAAACTGAAACTTCCTGCTCATGCAAGACACCTCAACAAAATCGATGAATTGGAGAAGTTTTAGGAAGGGGAGAGGGGCGAAATTCCATTTGAAGTTTGTTTGAACCTAACTCAATCAATGGTAATAGTTGTTGAGTGCCATTATGAAAAAGGTTATACTATTGAATATTCATTATCAAATTGTGTAATATATAAACACTTTCTGATTGAAATTGTCTTACAAGTCACGTTATTCTTTAATTTGACTATCAAACTTATGAAATTTGTGGGCGTGTCTATTAATAGATTCATTCGCCTTAAGAGTTCCAAATTCTCTTATCTTGCAATAAATATTTCATCAATAATGGTAAAATATTTTGTTTTTAGGAGTATGACTACTTTCAGGAGCAAGTGTCTGTACTTAAGTTTTCTACATATAAGCAAAGAGTTGAATTAGATTTGAAACTTTGTCGACTCATTTGTATAACACTTGAAGATAAAATAAGAAATGCATTAGGATAATTCATCAATTATAATGTTATTCCATGTAAAATCTGAAAGCTCCTAGCATATATGTAGCGAGAGAAGGAGTTAATTGTAGCGAAAAAAGAGAGGAAGCTGGTTGTAGCCGGTGACCATTTGCTCTGCTTATGATTCCAAGTTCGGGATTCGAGTTCATTTGAGGGTGTTCACCAAATAGGTTTGTATTTTGATTTATACACAACTTGATAAAATTAACTTTATTTTTAACTTGATGTTTAATAAGATGAATGACTGGATTCGGCAAATTTAAATCCCCTTTTCCCTCAGTAAAGTAAATGTGAATGCGGATGGAAAGACTTGTTAATCCTATCCACTGAGGACTGCTCGAGGAAGTGAAGGAGGGGACTTTAGGTGAGTTAAAAGTTATTCCTCGATGGATAAAACACAATGTGAAAACGAATGGAAGAGACTTGTACTTTCTGAAGTGATGTGACTGATTGTGTAATGTAGTAATATGTCTTATAGTGTGCGATTATAATTTATGTGAGAATAAAGTAGGCGTTTCTGGGGTGGGGGGAGCTTGGTTTAAAGTGAATGTTCGTTGGTGTGTGTTCGAGAGAGAGAGAGCACAAATTTTTAATCAAGTAATTTATGGGGTAAGAGACAAATGTTGAGAAAAGAATTAATAATATAGTCGGACGAAAAATTGGGAAAATGTTTATGAGGGTCATGTTTGGCTGTTTGAAAGAATGATGTTTGATCAAAAGAGAATTAGGTAAATTCAATGGTCCGTAGGAATATTTGAGCATGGGAAAAGACCGTATACGAGAGTGTGTGTATCTTTGTGTAAATTGATTTCTACATATATAATCGGCATGTAAATAAAATAAAGAGGAAATTATAAGTCCGATCCCACGTTGGAACATCACACATTTAGCGCATTTTCCTCCTCTCTCATAAGTAAAGTAAATTTGATCGAAGTCCTTCGTCACTAATGAAATATTTGGCAGGAAAGGATCTCTTACACAAATACAACGAAAAATATTATAAATGGAGCAAGAAGTAACCACACAGTCAAATTAAATTGACAAACACTGATAGAATAGTTGGTAGCAGAGTACTAGCTTTTAAACAATAATCCTAATAAAAGGGTAGAAAGCATATGTTTCTAGTTGGATGGGATAGAAATGTGGAAACAAATTAAAAATTTTTCCTCAGGAAAATGAAACTTCCTCTTCCATTAATTTGCAACATTCCGTTATTATTTTATAAATGCCAATGAATTTTTATACGTTGAGTACATCAGTGCAAAGAGAAGCATTGGTTAGAAAGATTGTCTTCAGCGTGGATATACTTGAAGAAAGATGTGATGTTTCCTTCGATGGTTACCCTGCTGGTTTTTAGTTAGTGGTCGCGGGTGGAGAGAAAGGGAGTAGAGAGTTGTGGGAATAGTGCCTCGTTGGTCCTTCCTGAAAGCTGACCGCTGTCTCCGGCAGGAAATGCTGAGTAAGCATCATTTATGGAGGGATACGAAGAGGGAAAATACCAGATATGAAGCGAGTCCTTGTTACCAGAAATTCATTTCCTAATCTCCTATTGCTATAATCCCTTCGTAAGATAAATGCTAGTATACTACTTTGTTCCTCAATTTGATGAAGGAAGTTGGCTCAGGATGAAGTTTAGTGCCTAGGTAACTCGAGAGAAAAGAGATAGAATAGATAAAGATATTTTTCACACCAAAGACAGACAGATAGTTACGAATTATCTCTTACTATAACGAGCGATTAGCCTTCAATGACTCACTTTACCAGGGGTGTAAAACACTTTTTGAGGAACAACATGCACTATTTTTCGTCCCCTTTGTCTGAAAACATGAAAATGTACCTTTTAGAAAATATCTCTATGCAATTCATTTCGATCGAAATTACAAAATTATGCAGTTATCAGTAATAATGCGGGGTAAGTACCGAGCCTCCACCCCCCACTCTTACTGTGAATGCCGAGTCTCCTCGAGCCAAATACCCCCCCCACCCCCCACCCCATCGTTATGGTGAAAGCTTAGTCTTCCCCATCCCCTCCCCCTCAAAAATTACTTTCGTCAGTGACCTTTTTTCGAAGGAATTAGAGTCTACATACACACTGGAGCTTTCTAAGGATTTAATTCTACACAGACACAGACACATACATTGGGTTAGGTTAGAAGTAAAATAACGGCCTTCCCCTAGCATTGGTCACTACAGCCTTGCTCACATGCAGGTGTTTTCTCGTTTCATTTTAAAAATAATTAGTATGTTTAATGATGAGAATGCTAAATATCGGAGTAATAATCTAAAAAAATACTAATGTCTAGACCATTTTATCATATGTGGCATCGGCACTAGAAGCCAAAGATCGCTTCAGCGACCTTTTTTGGAAGAAATTAGAGTCTACACACGGACACATACTTGCACACATATATATTAGAGCAAATCATACCTGTAATCTAAAGATTAGGAATGTCTACACCGTATTTAACATATCGGCAAAGATCGCTTCTCTCTCTAATGGACCCTTCCCCGCCCCTTATTTCTTTATCGTCCTAAAACCCGATCAGTAGAGATATAAAACCCAATTAAAAAAACTCTCTTAACGTTGTGATTCATAGCTTTTGCAGGGAAGAAGACTCGGCATTCACTGTAGGGGTAGGGTGGGTGGGGAGTGGGGTTGGAGACTCGGTATTTACCGCGCCTTTCTACTGTCATCTTGTCAACTTCTCTATACCTCTACTCCCATTTCGTTTGTTTATTTTTAGTGTTATTAACTATTATTAATCTCCCTGTATTCTTATTCTCCCCAACACTCATTTTTGGGAAAAAGAAGAAACCAGACACACATTTTCACTAAATGAACCTAGCCATACGTCCTGCAAAAGAGACGTGTGTCACGTTATCCTTGCACACCTTCTTCTTCCCTCTGGTAAACGGCCGTCGTCCCTTTCGAAAATGTCAATTTAAAAATGAGGCACGTTTATCCCACATACTCAAGTTCTTGCTTATATTCACAAGCTTTATTTTATGCCTTTCTTGACCCCGTAAGGATTTCTTTCGTGTCATAAATAGCTGTGTACGAATGAAAATATTGTACAGATAAGAAACAGAATTACACGTCTTGGGAATTGAGTAGGCTCGACGAATGGTTGAATTACAGTGTAGATTGATGGTTTACTATTTTCATTAAATTTTTCAATACTTTTCTATTAATTTATAAGGTCCTTGCAAACTTCTCACGTTTGTTATTTTTCTATTAATTTTCTTATTTTGGCGTGGTTAGAGTATCACTCGAAGTAGTGAGAACGAAAAATCTTTTAATCAGGTGACCGTATAAAGAGTTTCAAACTTTAATTTAAAATGGCCGTGTTTAGCATTTAGCCATAAGATAATTATAATACACTATTCAGTTTAATATTCCCCATACCACCCAAATAAGTGCGCTATGCTCAGATAAGCTCACAATGTTTATCTAAAGTTGATAATATGTTCGTTTTTCTCTCTAAATTTAGCCTCTCGTAAGTGCAACTAAATTATTAATGGAAACAACCAAATAGCATTCCTGATACTTTGTTAAACTCCTTTGTAATTACTTAGTCTAGTCATTCTATATATTTTGTGTGTTGTTTATATGCAAACAGATTGATATAATAAAAAGACTCACTCTTTCCATTTATTGACGTGACCATTGAATAAAATTAAAGAAAACCTATAGTTTATATAATCCCCAATCTTTTTCCGTCGGTCATTTATGAAGAACAAACATTTTTATTGATTTTATTAATATCAAATTTTCCCAACAAGCAAAAGAAAGCAATAAGATGCTTTTGGTTCAGTCTTCTGGTTAACCCAAATATTAAACCTACGCATAACTTGACCAGGATTATGAAACATTAGGAAACATAACAACATTATATAACAGCAAAAACAACAAATACGTCATAGTACCAGCCAATCGAAAACTTACATTACTATTTTTTTTAATCCAAGTTTTACCTTGGCCCTCGTATTTAAAGTTGAATAGGATCATCGCTGATTTTTTTCGCATTTATGTTCATTCTATTTAAATAGTTTCTTTCTTTTTGTCCTTCACCCCTTTTATATGTACATACTTAATGCGAGAAATTATTTCCTCGGATGAGGAAATAATCAGTTATGTATTCACATAACCGTAGAGCACAAGTACAGTTTAACATCACTGATTTTTCCCATCCAACTTTTTGTTCTTCACTGTTTTCTGCCATAACTTAACCTATTACTTCCTCTGCAGAAGACCAGCAGATGCAAAACTGGAAAAGACTTAAGATTATTACGAATCCGTACAGTACATTATATTATCTTATCTCCTTGTTGGTGGGGAAATGTGCTTCATATCATTTTGCCTTCCCGATTTTATATTGACCTCTTGAGATAATTGCTGTAAAGAAATGTGCTGCAATGACATCACAAAATAATCTTTCTCTTTAATTATTGATCGTTCAAAGGAGCATTTACTTGTTTGCAGAGAGAAGGCAATTGTAGGCTAGTCGGTCGCCTTTCTGGTATCGATTGTTACAAGTAAAGCTAAAGTATAAGTTTGGCAAATGCAAATATCTTACTAAGAACACCTGGATAATCTGAAAATGGTACCAAAATGTCCCTTTAGAGCAACTCCTACGAATGTGTGTCAGCAATTTGACCAATATGTCATTCGGTACGGTAACAAACTGGTAGGAAAACAGCGACAAATATTCCATCATGGCCTGAAAACTCCCTAGACTTTAATTAGATCGAGTTCCTATGATTGTCAAAATTATGGTTTGAGAAATGGAACCCCGCAACTTATTTACAAGCCCCGAACTTTGTCAAGACATGGTAAATATAATTTTTGGTAAAAGATTTGATGCATTTCTATGTTCAAAATTAAATATACATACTTTTTCTATTTGTTCTAAATCCAATTCTCTTCAATTCAGAATTTATCAGTCAGATTTTGATGCGAAATCCCTCAAACATACATTCTATACCATCTCATAAAGGCCGTAGTTTCCTGTTGTGATTTCATCTATGAAATTCTTGATAAAAACTCATTTTGAGACGGTTTTCTTTTAATGTGAGGTGACCCGTGTAAAGACAATGGATTTATCATTTAAACCAAATTCTTTGATTTGACTTTTGATAAAAATTGTATTTTGCTCAACCGGAAACATTGATTTTAACGAGGTCTGTGCGTTTCTCTTTTAATTTAGTTTTAAAAGAGAATGACCTAAGATACGCTGAGTGCCTAGTTGTTGTGATTAGAAGTTGGATAGCTAATGGTATCAACAAAAAAGAGAAATTTAAATATATTTTCATATTTCTTTCATTCTCAGCTCTGAAATGTCGATCCAAATATGTACTCCATCCGGAGACTAACTACATCTGATTTGGTTTAACTCAGACCCTTAAGAATAGTTGTTGGGGTATGATCGAGGACTTTGTTATAAAACAAAACACAAATTGTTGGATTTTGGGTGACAAGTTCATTGACTAAGATATTCTACTTCACGTAAAAATAACTACGCAGAATTAGTTATAAAAGATAAATATACCTATTATTTCTATTCCAACATTGGGACAAAACTATACCAAAATCTTCAGTTGAAGAAGCTGCATAGATGCAGTTGCAATCCCCCACGGATCGTTCACCGAACTTTCGTAGCAAACGACAAAAATGTCCAGAATGAGAGTTCGAGTTATTTATCTAACCTTAAGGAAACTGAGTTTAAGAAACCCGAAGGATTTCTGTAGTTATTTACTTAATCTTAAGGGAAAGCAAATATCAGAATCTGCACAAGAAAGTTTTTAGGGTCAGAGATTTATAAAGAATAACGTCGTGAACTATGAATAAAAAAATATCGATAATTGCCCTTTGTATTGAATCTAACCAGAACCACAGGGAATAGTCGTAATTCTTATAATTATCTAAATGGATTTTTTCTCCCCTGTGTGAGAAAATAAAATGCCACCGGTGTGAAAGGGGTAGAAAGGATACGTTGGGAATCCATCTTCTAATATGCCATGATGCTCTCAATGATTTGAATCAAGTAAAGAGTGTTGATAATACTGTAAGATTTCCAATCTACAGATTCTAACTCCTCGCTTGCACTCTTTTCCTGTCATTATTCGTTACCTGGTTAGTAATAATGTAAACTTCTCTTTAAATATCGTACAGAATTAACTTTGTACACCTGCCATTGTTTGTTGTCATTGAATATAATTATTCGAAAGCCTACACAGTCCGGCCCCCCTCCCTCTCCGAATAAAAGCAACCTTTTATATCTGTAAATTATTTCATACGATGTATTTTAAAGAAATATTCCCTAAACTTTGCGCGTTATCTGCCATAAAGAAAAACGCTTTTTATCATATAAATGGACAAAAACTTCCCCTCCATAAATATGGTTAAATCTCGACCCAGGATGACAAATAGGATGAGAAAGTTCGCCAAATTTCAGCAGGAATTTTCTTCCCGCCTCTTCTTCTGCATCCCCCACATGCGACTGTCTTGGTTATGCAAGATAACTCCAGGAAAATACATAGAAATATTCGCACATACAGAAGGTCATTAGCCTTCAAGTCAAGTTTTCCCTGGCCCCACAGGAAGACTAGAGACCTCGATGGAGAACGGTAGCAGGTTAGAGAGAGATGTGTGTCTTATTTCTTTTTTAAAGCACTGGATAGTTTGCTCCGAATATTCAGGATATACATTAACTGTTTGATTTTTTAAAATTTTAAGAGCCCATGTGGCGACAGCCTACGATGGCAAAAGTCGCCGTACTCACGCTATAGCCTAATAGTAGTATAGCTTAAAAAACAGGTAAAAACAACTATATAACAAATAACAAAGGCTAAGACACAAACTAAAAACAGCAACAACAAAAACTAAAAAGAAATAAACAAGATAATCAAAAGAGCAACAAGAAGTAAGCCGCCCGGCTTTGTGGGTAGGCCCTCCTCACACCTGCCCAGGAACATGAGACCTAAAAGAAAGAGTACAAAAGTGTGGAGGAAGCCAGCATCCTACAAATAGTCATATAGTACCCAAATATGTGTGCAAGAAACCGTCCCGAGTAAAAGAGATAAGCGATGGCGACCTCGCTCCTCCCGGTACCTAGAAAGGTAACGTGCGCGAGATCACCAAGACTGTGACATTCAACAAGAATGTGAAAAACAGTCTGCAGGACAATATCAGCCGATCACTCGATCAAATAAGGTGCGTCCCGCGAGTGTGTCCAATTCAGAGACGACAGTAAGCAACCTGAACCCGTTGCGGCATTGGGCGGTAGGTCCATGGGAACAATCTCGGCGCAATCGCACGCAACTTTAATTCCCCTCGGCAAACTACTATCCCTTTTGACAAGCAGCCTGGATTTTTGTTATGTATTCTTTGAGGAAGAACAAAAAACTGGTTGTTGCCAAGTCCTCACGGACTCTTTGGCGCTCCCATCTGCACGCTCATTTCCTGCAATTCCCACATGTCCAAGGGAACCCAGAAGAAGATAATCTCGACATCGCTTGGCTCGCGGAAACCGTTGCGTCACGGATAACGCAAGAAAGGTAATTTAAAGATTCTATTGCACCGAAATCTCTCAGGGCGCTTTGTAAGTCGCTATAGTTTACAATTCGGTCCACAAACCAGGCACAACGCGTTATCTCTCATACCGAGGGGTGTATTGAACCAGCTTGACCAAGAAGATCGCCATAGCAGCTGGTAGAGCCCCGCGACTTCAAGTATAGTGGACACCGATCTATTCTTGCAACTAGGAGCCATCTGTATACACTTGCATGGTTCCATCGTGACACAGAATGTGCTCCAAAAAGGCCGAATGCAATACTACCGGTGCTTTAGAATCTTTGTTAGCAGAGGCGTGGAGACAAAAATGTAATGTTGGTAGCCGCCAGGGTGTCGTCTTGGCCAGGATCTACACCGAGATTGTGAAGGCGTTTCCTAGCCCTAAACCCAAAAGGCTTAGGGTATGAATAGCGTCTCTTAGAGGCATAGGCACCGTCAATATCAGCTTAGGAAGCCGCCGGGCTCACGCGTACAAACAAATAGTGACTATGTATGGCGCAGAGCAAGTGGCATTTCTCTAGCATCAAGTAGTCGACGTTCTAGAGTTAGCCTTCGGACCTCACCAAAAGAGATCGAAAAGTTTTCCACGAATAGCATAGCAAGAACATCTTCTCGCGGCCCGAGGTGATACCATGAATGATCAAGGCAAACAGTGTTACACTGATGAGACTTTCCGGCTGGACACCCTATTTCCGCTCTATTGGACCGGAGATGGAGCCCACCTCACGTACGCTGAATTGATGATCTTGCACAAATTGAGATATAAAGATTTGGAGGCCTCCCTACACCCCGTATCGACATGCGGTAGTATAGGCTTTATCCAAATCGATAAATACCTTCGAGCAGTGCTGGCTACGAACAAAGCCTCGCAGACGACATTTTGCAGTCAGAGCAGAGCATCAGACTTGTGTTTAACTTGCGGAAGCCTCACTGTGTGGAACACAAGTGGCTTACCCTGTCTAGATATAAGGCTACTCTAACATTTACCAATTTCTCCATTAACTTGCACACGCAGGAGGTTAGAAAGATTGGGCGGAAACCGGCCAGGGTAGAGTTGTTTCTCCCAGGTTTGTGAAAAGCGAGCATACTAGCTATTGGTAAGGAGTCTGGAAGGATACCCTCTACCCAGATCCTGTTGAACAAATCTGAAAAAAGGTTATGCCTTGTTCACTCAGGTGTAAAAGTATGGCATACAGGACATTTTCTGGGCCAGGGGAGGTGTCCGCGCACGAAACAAAAGTGGAACACAACTCATTCAATGTAAACCTGTCGTTGAAGGGTTCTCCTCCTTTGGAAGTAAAGTCCATTTGCTGGCTTTCAGCGATATTACGACGTGCATTAAATGCTGGTAGAGCAGCATCTCGGCTAGAGAATGCGGACAAAAGCGGTCGCGAAGGACTCTGCCACGGATGCAGGGTCCAAGATTGCCCTCCTATTATCCTGGAGAATGGGAAGGCTGTCTTGTGAAAATTTGGTCAGAATCTTTTTGATTCGCTTTCACACGTCTGCTAGAGGGGTCTTCCCGTTAAGTGAAAACACGTATGCCCGCCAGGAGGAGAGGGGAGCGTGCTTCAAAATATACCGGAACCTTGCCATAGCTCGACAAAATTCACCAATAGTGAAATTGTTTGGGTGGCGCTTATAGCATATTTAAGCAATACGTTTTTGTTTGAGGGCCTATCACGCTCGGGTGACAACTACGGAAGCGGCAGGTGTGAAAAACGGCCAGACGTTCTAAGAATAGTAGTTAGAATCACGGCAATGTAGTTGCTGAAGATAAACTCAACGGTCTGATACACCGACCTAACCTCCTCGACTAAGACAAAGAAATCTGTTATTTCCTGAAATGAGGACACACGCGCCTGCGCGTACGCTTCCCGGAGTTAGAACACCGGACGCTGTTTGCCGAACAACCTGCTGGAGTCGCTTTCTTGGTTTGAGCCCCTTATTTAAAGACAATATGGTTCCGTCGGATTAAACAGCTTTATATAACTTCCTCAGAATAACTTTAATAAAATAATTCCAGGAGATGATAAATGGGGTTGGTAAAAATTAGCCCGTCTGACGCTTAAGCCTACACAAAGGGAACTAGATAGATTTGAGCTTTTAAAAGTATGGATAAACAGATTTGTAGAAAATATGTGAACAGGACGTGTGTTGTCTAAGGTTGCTACTGACTACTACTTTCTCATATTTGAACAAAACCTTGCATCACTTTCCAACACTTCATTGCTCGAGATCTTAATCTGTTTTTTTATCTTTTACTTAAGGAAGCAATTTGGAGTTTTTAATTAAAAAATAATCGGAGAAGGCACTCTTTGTTCTGTTGGCACCATTTAAGGCGAAAATGAAGAAGGTTAGGAAAGGAAAACTCCTCCACACATGCTGTAATCCTTTACCACGCGGACGAACGGCTAACTTTGAAAACTTCCGTGTTGAAAGTGGGTTAGCTGGGGAAGAGTTCCGTGTCATTTAGCTCTCGAACGTGTTTTAGGTACCTAATACATATTATCACTACTTTTATTTTCCACCCTACTTTAAGATCCTCAGTGTGCAAACATTCTCGTCCAATCACCCTCGTTGTTTTTTATTATTTTATTTTTGTATTACTATTTGCAATAATGATGATTCTAATAAATATACATAATAATGTTAATAAAATAATGATAATAAATTTTAGAGAGTGGAGGGAAAGATATGTACTACAAAAGATAAAGCTTCAACTACAAGTACTATAGTATAATCATGAATAGAAAACAAATAATTTATTTATTTAAAGAAAAGAACAAAGTTGGTACCATATTTTGTGAAGTTTCTCGACAAAGTTATAAACCTAGGGGAAGGGAAAATAAGGGTACGGATAATGCTACTAGTAGACATAAGATGCTGCTTTTACCAATACGGGGTACAACTCCGACACCCAGATCTTTCGAGCCCAACGAAGTCATGGGCACGAATCCACTACTGACAAAGGACACGGAAATAACAACGATAACTCTGATACGCGCGTTGGGGCGGTAAAGTCATGATAGAAATTAAGGACAATTTAATTCTCCAAATGACCCTTGTCAAGATTTACAACAAGCAAAATTACCCCAAATCCTTCCTTCCACGTCGTCAAGCACAATTGCCATAATAATTTATTCAACGGACTTTGGGAATTTATATATGTCCCAAAATATACACATCAAATATATATACAAAATTAAGCAGACGAAATAGTTCTTATCAAATCGTAAAGCAACATTAAATATGAGTACTACCATGTATACATGCTATCTAATCTGCTAATAAGCTAATTAGCTAAAATTATTTATTAGCTCATATAAAACTGACTCTAATATCCGAACAAAAATTCCACGTTCATATATACACATATAACTTTAAATTGAAAAGATTCAAACGAACACCAGATAAAAAGTTTAGGAGGAGACGAATTTTCTCGTTATCTTACGCCTATTCTCTGGTGTCACGAACACCTTCCTATTAAATAGCCATCCTAATTCTTTCTTCTCCTAGGTCTCTTTCTGTCACATATTTCATCTTGATATTCACCCTACACCTCGTTTCAATAAAACTTAATCATGGAAATCTTTCCTCCTAAGCTCTTTTTGGCATCTTTATTTTTTTCGATTTTCCATGCACCCAATTTTCTTGTCGCTCGTCCATACAATCTTAAAATCATATATATGGATATAGACTATATGCCCTCTTTTTCAAACACATTACTACTGATTTAGCTATCTTGCATACAACAATGATAGTGCATTGGATGCTAAGGAGTAAGTGAGGGGGGAAGGAGGGTCTCTGTCCTGGCGCTAGATGCAATTTAAATAAATAAAAATCGCTTTATTTTGGTATTCAATCAAAACTTTAACAAAGAATTGAATTTTTGTCTTTTGAAACTGAGGAGGAATATGTCTTGGTGGCTTATGAATGAACAAGAAGCTATTTGGAAAGTAAGTTTAAGTGTACACCCATCCGGTCACATATATTCACTCATTTATCGGGGACTCAGAGTATGCCTCGTAGATACACATAAATTTCTCTTTAGTTTTATCAAAATTCAACAGTATTTACTAGACATTCCCTCAGCAATATTCTTTTTGATCGAGATTGACCCCCTTGATTTTCCTTTTTATTCTAAAAATGAGATTAAATTTTTCAATACCTTTGTAATTTAACGGCTCTTTTTAAATTATAATGATTCAAATCGGGGTGACGACAGGGTAGATAGATTTGAGAGAATGTTACTTTGTTAGAAGGGAGAAAGAAAACTAAGTTAAAATGATAGAAATTTTAATTAAAGGGCGATATATTGATATATGAATCTATAGTAAAAACAATAAAAGCTCTGGTTTTTGCTGAAAAAATGGATGAGTGAAAATCTAAGAAAATACATGTGGAGGTAAAAGGGAGAGTCATCATAAGGCTCGCCCTGAAATGCACGTGACAGTGGGTCAGTCAATGGAATGCATGATGTTCATTTGCTGTCTTATTCCTTAAACATTTGAAAAGAGTGAGAAATAGATAAATTCAAGTGAATAAGAGATAAAACTAACCAGGTAGATCTAGCTCATGTGAAGAGAAAGCAACAAAGGGGGAAACTATTATATCGGTCTCATCGCCATCAAGAGCAAGGCTACCAAAGGTAGAAGAGGCCTCACAGATGGATACACTGCTCAAAATTAAATATTCAATATATGAGATAAAGAGTTACTGGGAGTTAGAAGACAAGAGGTACCTCAAAGAACCTTGCTAACCATACCGGGAGGAAAACCAAATAGTCGATTTTCCATCTCACAGGTTATGGAAGAAAGCACAGCAAACATGAAAGCTTCCCCTACCTACCTTTTCAACAGATTCTTAAAAAACTTTGGTAAGCGAAAGTGAAAACTTACCTTTGTATGTTGATAAATGGAAGTATCTAGAAAAGGTCAAATTGGACCAGTAACAATATATATGTCAGAGATCATCGAGAGAGAGAGAGAGAGGATGATACCCGCAGCCTCGCACTTCAATAGAGAGAGAGACAACAGACACCTGGGCGACCTTTTCGTCTGCGCTAATGGAAGTGCGAAATTATGAGACGCCGTGAGACGCCGCGATAACGTGAAATGCAGCCAACACAGAAAGCTGCGATAAGTGTGAGAGCCCAGTAGGTGCCTTCTGAAGTCGGGCGAAGTTCGCCTCGCCGGCTTAAGAACCTTCTCGCGCTCGTGCTAAAAAGCCGAGTCTATTCTCGTCTGACGATGCGTCTAACTCTAGAATCCTTCCCTTCAGACAAAGGGAGGAAAGCCCCATTCGACCCCTATAAATCCTCCGGCGCCATAGTTGGAAGGCAGTATCCGCCACCCTCCCTGCCCCGTTAATATCCTCTGTGCGCCCCCGTCGGTCCCCGCTATTTGCATCCCGTTGGACTCTGCACAATTCTCGTAGAATCCCTCAAGCTCTCGGTCTTCTCGTTAATTCATGTCAGTCTACCTTGACCCGCTTCCCCCCTCCTTGAACGCAGCGCGCTCAATCTCGATTCGTGTTAATCGAAAGCAAGATTTAAGTTCACCCCTGTAATAGTCATTATCTAGAGATTATTGTTCGAACTTTGCGCCATATCTTCGAAGTAATAGCAACGCGCAACTGTCCTGTGCAGGTGCTCTCTCTGCCCCCCCCCCTCCAAAATTTAAGCCTTATCATCGGCTTGGTTACGATCTAGGTCGTTCGAGCGTCCCTCGGTCGAAATTGTTTCTTGTACGGTGACCGCCCTAATACGTCTTCCCCCTATAGCTGTTGAGGTCCTTGTGCCTTTCCTGTGTGTATTGCTCATTTTAAAACTCCATTTAACCTCTTAAATAATATTGATTTGCTTATTGGTAAAGTTATTTTTGTACCTTTTTTTCTGTTATCACGAACTCCAAGATAGTAGACTATTGGCCAACCTACTTTCAGTTAGTTTGCACTCTGTTCTTATTGTAAACTTCCCATGCACTCGGAAAGCAGAAAAGGTGAATTTGACCCGATTCTACGACATCTATATTAAACTGGTGTAAGGTGTGTATGGTTAACCTACGACATCTATATTAATCTGGTGTAAGGTGTGCTAGGTTATCCTACGACAATTTACCATGATTTTGAGAAATAGCTAACGGTCGCTTTTTTAGCTAGTAAAGGTTTATTTAGTTTTTTACTTGTTAAATATCTTGATAATTGAACCTTAAAATTAAGCCGATTCCAATATTCTCGTATATTATAGTCGCTAAGTGAGTGTGATTCCACTCTTGTTTGATAACATTACATTTGATCGAATAATGAATGCCCTTTTTTTTATTCTTTTTAACAGGATCCGATCGATCAATGCTACTGTCCTTGCTTATTGCGAGCTTATCTTTAAGTGACGTTTCATAGTATATACATTTTGAAGTTGTTGTTCTTTGTTTTCTCTGATCCATCTTCCATCTCTTTTGTTTTTTTTACTCTTCTTGGACAAGGAAAAATTATAGGCAAATATTGTTATACTTAATTAGATGCCGAGTATTAGAATCATAATTAGATGTGAAGTGGCCCTGTTTTATGGTTTTTCAGCATGATGGGATTTAAAATTAAAAAAAATCTTTGAAGGATCTTAAACACCCCTAACAGAGAACAACACAGTCTACAAGTATCTAGTGAGAAGAGACTTAGTTTTCGCAAAAGGTATTAATAGTCCTTGGGTCTAATTAATGGGATCATTTTAGTAACCTTAGCTTGCATTCTTTCTAAGCAATCGATTTCTTTTCTAAGTCTCAGAGCCCAGAACCGAACTGCCCATCAGAATTTATGGAGTGATTCGAAATGCGAAAGTGAATGACATTTGATACAAATTGGTAGCTTTTGTTATTAAAATTATGCTATGGAAGAGGCAAGCGAGAGAAAAATAATAAGGTTGAAAATGTGTTAAATGAAGAAGTAACTTTATTTCTTTTAAGGTGATGGAGCAGGGAGTGAAAGAACCATTCGAGAAATGTCACAACATGTGCAACCAGGTATAAAAGAGAGAAAGAAAAATTAAAGGAAAAAGAAATTGAAAAGAGAAAAAAAGAACTAGAAAAGGAACATATATTGAAAATAAAATAAAAATAAAAGAATGAACGGAAAATGAAAATGAAAGAGAAAGAGAGAAAAAAAAGAAAAGAAAATAGGAACATGAATGGAAAGAAGAGAAGAAGAAGAAAAAGAAGAGTAGGATGAGGAGGAAGTCAAGGTTGAAGAAGATGAAGAACAAGAACAAGAAGAAGAAAAAAATAAAACGAAGAAAAGAAAAACCTGTGCGAAGCTCACCCAGAAAAATAAGACGAAGAAAAAGAAGAAGAATAGGAAGAGTAAAAGAAATAGTAGGAAGAAGAAGAAGAAGAGGAAGAAGTCAAAGTTGAATAAGAAAATAGAAGAGGAAGAGGAGTTGGAAGAAGAAGAAGATGAAGAAAAAGAAGAAGAATACGGAGAGTAAAAGGATTAGTGGGGTGAAGAAGAAGAAGAGGAAGAAGTCAAAGTTGAATAAGAAAAAAAAGAAGAGGAGTTGGAAGAAAAAGAAGAAAAAGAATAAAAAAGAAAAGAAAAAAAAAACGAAGAAAAGAAAAACCTGTGCGAAGATCACCCAGACTGGGACATTCAACAAGAATGTACTGAAGAGTCCAGGTCAGGGTGACAACTCAGGCGTCGCAGTCCGGTGCCGGAGAATGGTCCACCAAATTGCGGCATGTCCTTTGAGTTTGCCAAATTCAAAGACAACTGAAATAGTCGTTAAGCCTTTAAGGCATTATGGCCGTCTCTACAGCAGTAGTAGTGGCGCGATGGCACTTACTTCAGGTTCACATCGACCGTCTCCCAACCTCTTTGCCGACAGCCAAGAGGGCCGATCTAATTCCTGGCATGGAGTCAGTGTGAAGAAGAGCGTAACGCTGATATGGCCGGCAAGTCCTCACAGTCTGTTAATCGCGCTCATTCATCGCAATCCCTACAAGTCCATGAACCCAGCAGACGATAATCTCGAAATCCTTCTGGGTCGCGACAACCGTGGCGCTACGGATACCGCGAACCAAGGGGTGCTGATATTACACTACTTTGTGAGCAATCAGGGGACTTTGTGATTCGCCATAGATCACAGTACGCTATCTGCAGTGGCCGTAACTCGTTATATCTCCGACGAGCGGTGTATTGCAACCAGATCGGCCGTTAAGATAGAAGCAGTGCTCGTTAGAATCCCTCTGACTTCAAACAGAGGGAATACGACGTTGAAACCGACCCACTGTTCACACTTATTGTGTTTGGTCGTAGATAAAATCATAGATACTTCAGGTAGAGCTGAGTTTACAGACCTACATGATCGATTCGTTAGATAGAAGCGTTAGCAGTAATATCACTTTCGTGTCACTGTAACTAAAGCCTTGACACAGTAGCAATACCAACGTGCAGTCATCAACTTAGAAAGTCTGTCACGTTCGAAAGTTATGAAGAGTGTAGAGGTAGGTTTCTAGCCTCCTTCTCTCCTGTTTTCACATCACGGGCTCAATCTTTACCGCTTATTGGTTGGTCAACCCTTCTTTGATATCTTCTAAGGAGTAGTCCACGAGTTTATAAGTATAAATCCCTCCTCTCACTAAATTTATTTTATAGTCAAGAAGATCTTTCAAATGGGCGGACTTTGGCTCGGGAGTGTCTCCGACCGAGTCTTTGTTCATCCACTTCAAAGACCGTGTCATATGTAGATAGGGTAAATCTTAGAACATTTTCACCCATGGAAGGGCCTTCGAGTGGCCATACTCCCAATGTGTAGGTAATCCCTAAAGGAAACATACTAGAATTATGGCCTGTAGTTAACGTTAATGGGGCCTGCTAGCAAACCCTCATTTTGGAACAAAGGGGGTCAGCCACCCTGTCCCAAATGTCAAGATTATATAATTATAAAATAACTGACCAGGAAATACCCCAAGGGCCCAATCCCTGGCATCCCTAGATGTTAGATAACTTCAGATGATACTCATTTAATCTATCTTTATATACCGAAATAACACATAGCATGTCTATTCTTAAGCATATCAAGAGAGGAACTTTGCAGCACTTTAGGCGGTAAAAGTTTCGATATCTCGGTAATTTTATAAGTAAAAAGGTTCTACACAATTATTGTGGGAAATCCATTGTTTCGAGTGTTGGCCTGATTGTCATACTCACAAAGTGATTTAAACTCGACATCTGTATAACCATTAATAATTTTGAAATCTTCAATCAGGTCTCTACACACTCATCTATTTTTCAATGATAAATACTCGTAACTAAGGGTTTTTAATCTTTCCGAATTAGATATATGTCTAAGCTGAGGAATCAGTTTTGTTGCTCAACGCTGAATTCTCTCGAAAGTTTGGTAAACTTTACGCAATGATGGACACAAAAATTGAGCTGCGTTCTCGAAGTGAGGTTTGGCTAATGCTCGTAATAAAGGGGAAAGATTATCCTTTTACATTGACACGTAAAGTTTCTAACTCTAATTTTTGTTGCCATCATTCTGTCTCGGAAGACGATGCAGAAATCGACAGGGAAGTCAACGCTGGAATGACCTCTCCAGGGAGCAGGCCTGGGCAAAGTGTATGGAGATTCTGGGCTGCTTAGTCCTCAAGATCCCCCTTTCGGCCTCGGCGGTGTCATCCAAAGGAGTGCTGAGCAGTACCATTGGCACCATGTTGGCTGCAGGATCTGCCAGATAGAGCACAGCGCATTGGTCCGCCTTCTGAGCTCCACTCCTGAGTTAGAATTTTAACTTCCCTACACTTGGTTATTGGATTAGTCGAGAGAGGATCTCCCCCGCTCGGCTAGTCGTTGGCTGCTAGAGGCAGTTCCTTCGGCTTATCATGATGCTTTCCAGTTCTCGAAGTATGCGATTGCTTTTCTTCATTCGCAACTAATCTCCCTATAAAAGTCTTTTCACGGCCATGTTATAAAGAGAGCGGCTATAGCGAGCAAACAGTTTTTAACAGACGGCCGAATGAAACTATATACACGTACCATAGAACTATGACTTTTTTGCTGTGAGAATGCACAGTTTGATGATTTAAGATAATTCTGAAATATTACTTCGAGGTAATGCTATCTATTAACTGACTATTGTTCCTCTTTGTTTTGTAATCATCATGCAAGTTACATTTGCGTAAATGTATGGATTTACACTTGTTAGCATTAAACTTTATTTGCCACATGTCTGATCCCTCAAATTATTTGTATAAATCCAATTGTAGATTTTCGCAATGTAATCTAGTGTAATCTTCGGATTTCAATATTTTACATATTATATCAGTCTCGATTTTCTACATAAAATATAAAGAATGACGGATCCAGGAAGGAGCCCTGAGAAATACCAATAGTAACAGGGGCCAACTTGAATAGAAGTCATTGATTCTGTGCACGGTTTTGGGCCATTCATATATCAAATTCAACACTTCCCTTAAACCATGAGCCTTAGGTTTTATGGTATTTTGTGGAGTAGACTTCAAACGCTTTATGAGTGTCATAATAAATTATATCAATAGTTTTGTGTTCATCATAAAGGTTTATCATAGTGTTAAAGAATTCTAAATGATTACTATGGCAATAACGCTTGCATCCAAATCCATGCTGACTAAATTTCTCAAAGTGACCAACGATTTTATCACTACTGATAGGTTAAAGTAGTTCACCGATTATAGATGTCAAATTAATTTGCCAAATTTATTTGTTTTGTTTTTTAACCTTTCTTAAAAGTTGTATTCACGATATCTTCTGTAAAATCCATTTGTATAATGCTTTCAATTAATGATGCCTCCAAATTTTCTCTGGCCGTTGGGTGCTGGGTGGTAGGCAATCCTTCTAATATCAGTTCCAGCATGATCTTCCATATAATACTTATCGACACCTGGCAAGATCAAAGGACGTACGAAATTATATGCAAACCAGTCCTGAAAAATATTATATCCGCGTGCGAGCCATATATTCATCGATTTTCATATTTAGATCACCGGAGTTGTGCTTGTGTGTGTGGCTGCGAGCTGCTTTCATACACGCAGTGCATTTTGCCGGCAATCAGAGAGAAAATCCTAACAATTAAAGTTTGTAATTTAAACTATTTTAGCAAATAATTTGAAATTTAATATCAGCTGTAAACATTTTGTGTTCATTTCATTCGCAACATTCCATTTGGATATATATATATATATATATATATATATATATATATATATATATATATATATATATATATATATATATATATATATGTGTGTGTGTGTGTGGAAAACTAACAAAGTATCGCGTGAGTAAGCAATAAATGCAACAAAGCCCACAGGGAAAAATAATTCGAGGATTCAAAGTACTTTCGCACTTTATTTCGAAATAAAGTTCGAAAATACTTGGAATCGTCGTATTATTTTTCCCTGTAGGCTTTGTTGCATATATATATATATATATATATATATATATATATATATATATATATATATATATATATATATACATATATATATATATATATATATATATATATATATATATATATATATATATATATATATATATATATATATATATAATGTCAAGGGCAGGAGACTGCTGCCACGCTACTTCTGCAACTGATCGAAATTCATCGGTATATGTATTTAATTTCTTCCAGCAATGTCTCTCAACAGGAGCTATAGGTGCTTTTAAATATAGATATTCTTGCACCCGCTCTAAAATTTGATTGTCGATCTTAATTACTTTTTCATTTGCAAACCTATTGAGCATTCTTTTCCTCTTTATAAAGTTAATTTTGTAAAACACTAATATTATTTTGTGACAATTCTATTAGTGAGTGTGATTCCTATGGATTTGAAACAAATACTACTACTGGCGGATTGAGCTGAAATGACAATGTTGAAAAAAGAGAGGTAATAAGGGTGGGTAGTCTAGCTAATGAAGCACGCTACAAATCTATAGTCCTCTAACTTAACCTTCTCACCTCACTACTTTTTCCATATACTAAATATTTTGGATGTCTCATTTGATTGTCAGTTACACTTAAAGTTCACGTTAGTAACTTCTGAAAACATTTTCCCTAATTCCTCCGTAATCTCAGCCGCATTCGCTCCCACACTGATCATATCAGCTTTAAGTTGCTAGTCATGCTTTCTTCACATCTCGCTTTAGCTAGTCCAAACTCCTGTTTCTCTGGATCACAGTTTTCCACTCTTCAACATCTACAACTGATTCAATAATTTTTAGCCCTTGCTTTTCTCTACAGAAGACATTTCTGTAATGTAGCTCTCCTGATTCGCAAACTTCAGTGTCTGCGAATTTTAAAGAAAAGCACCATTAAGGTCCTTTATCTACGAATAAGACATAATATGGTGCACTTTACTTCTACCTGTCTTCTTTAATGACTCTTCTCCAGCCCATAGGCACTCTTCATTTTGGCTCTGTCTCCCTGAGAATGTGAATTAGGGACACTCTGCGATACGATGATCCTTCTCCGTTAGTGCTTTTAATCGATCACTGAGCACTGAAATACAGGGTGACTCCCCCAAATAGGCTTGCATACACTTTTTGTGATATATCCTTCATTTATCCACTACTCACGCTTACTTTGCAGGACATGACAGAAACAACGCCTGTGAACAAAACTTGATCTCAATGTGAGCTCCAGCAAAGAATATACTGCTTCAAACATTAATACAAGACAGGCTCGTTCAAGAAAGTGCAGGATACTTTCGAGCATCAGTTCGAATGTGAAAAAGCCCCCTCTAAGAGCACAATTCAGGACTGGGTGGACCACTTGTAGAACTATGGGACAGTGGAGAACCTCAATGCCACTAGTGACAACCGTGGAAGCCATTTTAGACGCCCCAGGAAGCGTACAGCTGAGCTAGTCAAGAGCGTGATAGAGTCAGTTCAGCAGAGTCCAAAACGCTCTGTGCTCAAGCAAAGTCAGTCCTTCTGTATAACCCGTGAGACTTGCAGTAGGGTGCTATTAATAGATGTAAGGGCCTACCCATACAAAATACAGACGAAGCAGACTCTCAAAGCCTCAGACAAGGAGTATAGAAAGGCTATTGCAGTCAGTATACTGGAGAAGATTCAAGAGACCCCAACTTCCCTTAACCTCCTTTAGACCTAAGATGTTCACTTCAATCTTGAAGGAAAGGTAAACTCGAAGACAAATATCTTCTGGGGAACCTCCAGACCAAATGAGGTAGCCTCCAAGCCCCTACACTCCCATAACTGCACGGTATGGACTGCAATCTTAGCCAGAGGCATTTTCGGACAATTATTCCTCGAGGATTCTGGCGCGACAGTGACAGTCACCAAAGAGCGGTATGTTGAGGTACTCAAAACCTCCAAGACGCAGCTTCAGACCCTGTTTCTGTCGCTTATGGAGATGTTGTGGTTGCATCAAGATGGAGCAAGCTCTCAAACCTCAAATCTGTCCCGAGATTGCTGAAAGAGAACTTTGGTGGCCGTATGATCAGTCGCAAGACTGAATTTGAGTGGAAACCTCAAAGCCCTGACTTTAGCCCGCTCCCCCCAGATTTCTTTCTCTGGGGCTATCTTAAAAACAGAGTGTATGCAGGGAGATACAGGACCATCACGAAACTCAAGGAAGCCATCAGGGAGGAAATTAGAGCCATTAGTTGGTCGGTTTGTAAGGAGTTCATGGACAAATTTGTGCTGCGCCTCAAGAAATGAACAGGGCTAAATGGAGGTCATCTCAATCACGTGGTCTAGAATAAAGAAGAAATGTTTAAAGACACTCATCTTTTGATACGATGTTTATAAACAAAATAAACTACTCATCAATAAAGTTTCATTCAATCCTTTCAGAAAATTAAGGAATGAGGCCTATCAAAATTTGGGGCCCGTTTTTTGGAGGTCACCCCCCCCTTTATTTGTCAATCTTCTCTTAGCCGCTAGACAGGTGCTTGGTGAAGACCCATATCCTTGAAAAGTGTCATACGAAATTACCTATTACACGATGTAAGAAAAATTGTTCTTTTCCTTGTTCCTTGGTTAAAAGTGTTATTTCCTCTTTGTTAGCAACGGAAGTGAATGAAAAAAGGTCTAATTTGATCCCAAAACTTGCTTTCTTAGGTAGGAGTAACGGAATTTGTAAATTTTCTCATTTGGGAAATAATGGTAGGATATTATTATCTTTTTAGAAATTTGAGAATATATAAAAAACTATGATTTAATTTTCTCAAAGCATGGCAAAAATTGCAAATTTTATTTAAAATGAGCGAATGGAATGTTGTAGAGTATTTGTTTTAAGCAATCTTTCCCAAACCTTCTAGATTTAATGAGCAATTTCTAGAATTTTGTAGAATTTTCTAAAGATACATGACTTTCAAACTTGCAAAAAGACACGACTAGAAACTTCTAATACTTTTTGAAATATTCAGCAATATTTCTTCCTAAATATTTAAAAAGTGATTAACAGATCTGTAATCATTTCAGTTCTAGCTACCTGAGTGACCACATCAGAGGAGAAATGGCATCAAGAAGCCTCAATCATTCTCAAGATTCATATCTGCGAACAGTTACTCAATACAGGGCAAAATGTGCCAACATATAGGAGAATATCTGAAGCTTACATAGTATAAGAGTAGCATGCCAATTGTGGGCCAAAACAAACCCTGAACATCAGATTTTGTTGAGATCACTGCAAGAAAACTTTGGAAGGTAAGAAAACTGTTTGTTGTAAAGAGTAAAATATTAACTGTTACCTGTATTTAAGTTATTATGTTTGGTTATACTTCAAAAGGGTAATTAACTATATATGTTTATTTTTACAGGACGGTATTGAGTGGAATGAATTTATATGAAGTTTGCTATTCCCAGGATTTTGTGTGAATCCACAGACCACTCAAGCAACTGCTAATTCTGCATGGTGGACCCGTCCAAACGTCAACTGGCAAAAGTGCACCAAATATTTCCTATCCAGATCTCCCTCCCCCATTCCCTCTTGTACCAGTACAACACAGTGCTGATCTTTCTGTACCTACCATTCCAGAAAGGGGTAAGCTATCTTAAAACAAAAGCAACAATTCAGAAGCTGAAAAGATAAGTGAAGATGTAGACTACAGTGTCAGAGATATAGCTGTGTGATAGGAATCAATAGTTTCAAAATCAAAGATGCCTCAATGCATTGTGAGAGATGTTGGATTGTCAAGATTAAAGATTGCGTATTGCTGGATGAAAATGTGCAAGTGAGAAGCCAAAGGAAGCGTCATCAATATTTTCCAGAGTCTTTACTTATCAAGCTGGGCTATGCTAATGCATTGATGTATCTGGTCTATTTAATGCAATTAGAATTACATCTAATCCAGATGAATGGAAGATCTTCATTCACAGCTCCTATAGAACCATTAATGCTGTAGTTCTCCATAATTGGAATAAAATGCATCCATTTTCTTGCTTTATTCAATATATCTCAAGGAGGACTACAACAATATCAAGCTCCCGCTACAAGCTTTGAATTATTATAAGTATGGCTGGGAAGTGATTGGAGACTTTAGAGTGGTAGCCTTTTTATGCTTCTCCAGGTAGATTTTGCCAAGTTCACATGTCAGCACGTCTTTGGGACAGTAGGGAAATCATGCGTATTATCACAAGAAGTAATGATCAAAATGGTCTGAATTCTCTGTTTTGAGGGAATAAGGTCAAGCTGCAACAATTAATAGACCCCCAAAAGGTGTACTCTCCATTGAATTTAAAACTAGATATAATGAAGCGCTTCCATAAAGATCTACTCACCTTTGAACATAGAGACAAATGAGTATACTATAGAATCATGATGCGAGACTTCATTTGGGAGCTTGTATGGGAATGTTATTTACATAGCAAATGGTAATCTTAGAAAATTGCATACTCATAACTATTTTATTGTTTTTATATATTTCTTGTGTAAATTTCAATAAAATTGTATAAATTCGATTTTAGTTATTTTTTGCCATTTAATTGATGAAAAATCAATAAATGGCAACTATTTCATATACAAGCCAAAAAAGCAAAGTTTAACACAAATATTAGCTATTTTATATTGTTTTGAAAACATTTACTGTCCCCCAAAACTTTTTACATAGTGATTTATGTCGTAGTATTGCAAGGACCTAGTGGTGGTGTACGTATGTATAGGTTTATTACGTACTTCAAAAACTCCTTAATTACGTTTTCCCTAAGAGGGCTATATTATTATTATTAAGTTATTTTAATCTTTGAGGATTTCTAGTGCCATGCTCAGCGTTTCGAGGATGAATTAACTACTTCTAAGAAAAAAGATATATCTTTAATTACAACATAAAAACAGTGAAATAAAAACAACAACTATACAGCTATGAATTAAACGAGTTTATGTGAGACATACTAATTTAAACAAATGAATATTATATAAGGGTTGACCCAAAGTTTACTCTGATATTGGACACTAAATGACCTTCAAAATAATTAATGAAATTTATTTATCTTTAAAACAAACACGTGAATCCGGTTGGGGACTGATCTTGGCCTCAATTTTTATGTGGATGCAAGAATGTTTTTTGCGGCCAGACGCGTAGACGCGTTCACAGACACTCCAGCTGTTTGTCTGGCACGGGGACCGGCTTGAAGCAACAGTTGATTTCGGTGCGGGCTTCGGATGGTGTTAAGCACGTTGTCTTAGTCAGAGAATTTAACAACACGACCATGAAAGTAGGCTTCTTCCAATCTTCTGGTTAATCTTGGAATGATTCTTACTGACGAGCGATGAGCAAACGAGTGAATTCTTTGACGAATCGGGAGTATTTGAAGGAGTTCACTTTGGTGTATTCCTCAAAGGCGAGGACTATCTCTGTTTTTTTTGTTGTACTCGATCTTCCTGAGACAAGATACTAATTTTCGGTGTGACCACCAGAAACTAGCTCCGGATGAGCTTCTTCTTGGTCCCTTTCTTTGGGTTGCCGGGCACTCTAGCTTGACTTCGTCATCTCGATCGCTAACTCGATCTTCTGGTTCTTCTACAGTTGTCTGCCTATATAATTCACCACCCCACTACGGGTAGGGGAAGAAGGGGGGGTGAAGTCTTAGGAATTAAGCCACCTCCTCTAACGGCGCTTTTCCGACTATCTTTCACTTAGCCCTAAAGGCATCTTCCGGCTTTTGGTCGACGCTCCTCTAATTTCGTCTATGATGTAAAATTAAATCCCAACTCTTAGGGGAAATATTGCAGGTTTAACTAATGGTAGGCTCGCCGGACCCGAAATCTGATGATTAGGACATGTCGTGGTGGTGCGAGGCCTTTCTAGTGATCCGCGAGGTGAGGGGAGAGGGGAAAGGGGTTAAGTAATCAAGTTACGCCGCCAAATGCCAAAGCGTTGCGATTATAGAACAGGGTCGCTTTTTTTAGGGTGTGATATCGATTTTCCTACAAATTATTATTAGTATAGTTTCGCAATTTACGGGTTTTATTTTAACTGCGTTTCTGTGGTTCTCTTAGAAATAAATTGGTGTGTACTAAGTCAAACTCTTTACCATTGGCTTCGAATGGCTTGTATAGATCTATTTTATATTCATTATTCTCTATCATAATTGTTAAACAGTCTACAGATGAACATAATTACTATCGTTAGTTGTGAAACTTGCGTTTTCAGTTGGCTAGGTGCAGTTGAAAAGTTGTTAGTCTGTTGGTTACGACTTTGTAACTAAATTAAATATTTTTAATAAGTGACTAATTGGTCTGTAGATTTTCGAGTCTTACTTAAAACCATTTTTTAAAATAGGAAATACAACAAAAACGTTGGACGATCTCATTGGAATCTAATTATCTCTCAAACATTTTCTAAATAGACTAGCTATTGAGTCAGGAGGACAGTCATACCTCTTGACTTTTATTAGGTGTTTTTTAAGCCCCATCCACCCATGGCGTTTTAAAATTGTTCATGATCTTAATTTAGCACATTAGAAAATTTGTTCCTTCTTCCTGGTGGACGTTTCTAGAAAAGAAATTTTTTTAGAGGTGCCATGTGATGTAAGGTGGTCATGGTTAGAATATAGTTTCTGGTAGAGGTCTTCAAAATCTTCAATTATCTTTTCTGTGAAAAAATTGGGATGATATATATATATATATATATATATATATATATATATATATCGTAGAATTGCTCATAGTCTGGTCCAATAATTATTCTAGTCCTTGATCTGGACACACCGCTTTTGTTTAAGTCGATGGTATTGACCCTATGACTCAATCTACGATCATATATATATATATATATATATATATATATATATATATATATATATAGGCTTCAATTCCTACCGAACGTGCGAAAGCTGGTAAGAGGCAGGTTGTGCCGTAGCCAGAATTCTCACTACAAAAGTCCCACTTGTTACTGGGGGAAAGGTTTGTGATTGTTAAATTCTAAGAGTGCATAATACAGTTTGACTAAATTAGCCAAAGGGATTCTTAGTTAAAGTCTTCCTAAGGGTACGTCAAAAAGTAGAAGACACAAATAAATACACTGACAAAAATAAACTTTACTTTACGCAAAAAATAATAGGTAGTAGCAATAGTTAAACGGGCATTTAGGTAAATAAGGATTAAATATTAAACACTGATGTTAAGCGTCTAGATTTATAAGGACTAAAGGAAAGTATCAATTACTATTAATTAAATAGGTAATTTAGGAATAGAGGGACACTGGGTTTAAAGTTTACCATTAATTGTGATGGATTGGAGAGACGACTACTTAGGTCCAGACGGAGTGGTTCGGGTGGCGTTAACACGAGTTCTCGGAGAGAGGGGGGATAAGACGACGGGTTTTGTACTGCTGACTGCAGTTCCGGGTAGTTCACTCCTAACTGGATGTGACACTAACAAATAGTAACTTTCAGTAACAATTTGGATGTTCCTTTTCTTTCTCAAGTTACGTTCAGCAACAGAGCGTATTCCTCTAGTCACAGACTATGCAGGGCGGGATTTGCCTCAGGAACACTTTGAGACAGCGACCAAGTTAACTCAGCGGCGCGTTGGCAGTCAATACGTTACAAGAACGACTCTCGTTTAACGTGAGGGTTACGCGAGTAGGTTTGGGACACTGCTCTAGAGGGGTGAATGGCGTTGTCATTTATACCACGGACTGTGTGAAATCCAGAGAGAGATTCCATTCACGACAATTCGCTTATCGCAGCGACTTCTGGACAATCTCCATTGTATCATAAGAAGGCAAATAAAATTTAGGCTTCTCTGTGAGATAGGCCTTCTTTATTCAGACTTCCTGTCGCCTGTTGGGGAAAGGGTGGGGCGGAGAGTGAGGAGATGAAAGTCTACTTAAACGAGAAATTTCTTTCGTTCCCACGATTGTCTGGTGGCATGCGAATATGTAAGTTTCATACCCTCACACGCCTACCTATTTCGAGGAACATTATTCCGCCATGAAATAAGGAATAATGTGAAAATTAACTTAACCGGGAGAATTTGTAATTATCTTCCTCCACTTGAACAATTGAGTTGGTAATTTTTTCAAAATCGTTAGGAATTAACCTTAGTATCTAATGGCTACAAAATACTACTGCTACATCAGTTTCTCTAATTTACATATACAAAACAAAACAAAACACATACAGAGTATAGGCAAGAAATAATTATTTATACAAAGAGATACACACAAACAAAATAAATAATTGACTATTAATTGCTATCTGAAATTGGGTTTCTCGAAAGGCTATTTGCGAGTACATAGTCAGATCCTTTTAGATACCTAATTTCATAACGGTACTCAGCTAGCAATAATGACCAGCGCATTAGCCTGACGTTTTGGTTTTGACAAGTTTTTAGTAGGCTAACGGTCTATGATCAGTCTCTATGAGGAATGGACGACCTACCAGATACATTCTAAATTTTGTTATCCCAAAACCATTGCTAGAGCTTCCAGTTCTACCGTAGCGTACGCCCTTTCGCGAGCCGTCAGTCGGCGACTCGCATAGCTTATAGGAGCGGGTTTTTGGTCCTCGTCGTATTGGAGTAATACGCAGCCAATACCCAGTTGGGAGGCATGTGTCCTTACGCCAAATTTTTTTTGAGGGTTCGGCAGTTTTAAGATTGGGGCGGATACTAGCTTCTCTTTGAGCTCTTCAATGTGCGCTTCGGTGTCGGGGTTCCACTGGATGCGGTCCGGGAGTTTCTTTTATGGCAGATCGTTTAGGGGAGCTGCTACAGAAGCGAATTGGTGTACGTAACGGCACTAAAACGAAGCGGCACCGAGGAAAGACCGTAATTGCTTCTTAGTGCGCGGTAGGGGAATATTTACAATAGCCTTTACCTTCTCTTTCTGTGGGGCCAGATGTCTTTCACCTATTTTAAATCCAAGGTATTCTATGGATTTATAAGAAAAATGGCATTTTTAGGGTTTAATCGTTAAGCCATGATGCTTTAAGCGTTCTAAAAGCGGGCGGAGGGACAATATATGGTCGTTCCATGAACGTGTAGCCACATACACGTTATCAAAATAAAAAGAAACGTTTTTTAAACTGTCAATTACACTGCGCATTATGCGGTTGTAGCTACTGCAGGCAGTGACTAGGCCAAAAGGCAGACGAGTGAATTCCATTAATTTGTGTCTGTAGGAAAGGCTGTTTCCTCGCTGATGCCTTTAGGGGGATCTGATAATAGGCCTTACATAGGTGTATCTCAGTGATGTAGGCGGCTCCTTCGAAGAGATGTAAATTTTGGTCAATTAGGGGGAGAGGCTCGGGTCAATAACGGTGGCGGTGTTTAGCTTCCGAAAATCGACGCACATCCTAAAGGACTGGTCTGGCTTGCGGACCATGACTATTGGGGAACAGTAGTCGGACGTAGATGGCTTGATAATCCATA
This sequence comes from Ceratothoa steindachneri, assembly GCA_963969495.1. NCBI lineage: Eukaryota > Metazoa > Arthropoda > Malacostraca > Isopoda > Cymothoidae > Ceratothoa > Ceratothoa steindachneri. The sequence goes on from OZ018330.1 coordinate 6,811,295, forward strand.
ATTGCAAAAGATTTTTGACTTCCTCATTGAAAGCGTCTCTTAGGTGCACCGGTACGGGATAGGGCTTACATTGCACAGGTTCAAGCGTAGTGAGGGCGATATCGTATTCGAACTGAGTCGAACATCCTGGTGACTCGGAAATGACGTCACTAAATTCTTTTAAAAGCGCCATCATTTGATTCCTTTAGGCAGAGGTGAGGTCGGAGTTTACATCCAACTCGGGAAAAGGTTCTATTATGGGGGGCAGCTTGGACGGGAGGACTGGGAAGGCACAATCTTCGCTTGACTCTACGCAAATCGAATTAACAATATTTAGGGGGTTGTTTGGGTGGACGGCGTCAATTACCCATTCTTCGTTGAAGGCGACTATATTGTTTATACAGGCCCGTCTATGATACTTTTTTAGCATGTTTATGTGATATAACTTATCACCTGCGGGTGTCTGTATTACGTAATCGACCGATCCGTGGGTTTTCTGACGCGCGGTAGGGGCCTTTCCATTGGGAGAGAAGTTTATGGGAGTCTGAAGGGAGTAAGAGTAGAACTTCATCTCCAGGCTTCAGTTTTCTGTGTTTGGCCTTCAGATCAAAGTATGTCCGATACTTTTCCATATTAATTTCGGAATTTCTGACTGCTATGTCAGAACACCTTTTTAATCTTTCCCTTAGATCGAGGACGAAGGAATAAGTTTTCCTTAATTCTGGACACATACGGGAATTTGTCCATAACACCTTCAAAATACTGAGGGGCCCCCGCACGTTTCTTCCGTACAGGAGCTCAAACGGGGAAAATCCGATGGTCCTATGGGGAATTTCGCGGCATGCGAATAACGCAACTGGCAAATATCGGTGCCATTCTTGTGGTTGTTCCATGCAAAGCTTCTTGAGGACGCTTTTGAAGGTCACATTGAACTTTTCGCACATGCCGTTCGCGCTCGGATGGAAGGGCGGAGTAAAAATAGGTTTGATTTGGAGCAGGGTGTTCACGTGTTCCATGAGCTCAGAGGTAAACTGGCGGCCTCTATCTGACAAGATTTTTTTGGGCAATCCTACTCAAGAAACAATGAAAATAAGGGCTTCAGAGAAAGAGATACTATCGATCCTTTTTAGAGCGACAGCGTCTAGGAATCGGGTAGCGCAGTCTATCAATGTTAGTACATGCGTATGGCCTTCGGCGGAAGGGGGGTGAATTGGTCCGATGAGGTCGATGGCGACTTCGAGAACGGCTCTGAAATGACTGGGGTTCTTTGCAGGGGAGCTGGGGCTATTCGACCTTTTGAAGTGGTTTTCTGGCAAAAATCGCACGTTTTTCAGAATTCTGCAATATCTTTGGCTGCACCGGGCCCCAAAAAGTATTTAAATACTCGCTGAGAAGTCTTGTTATGACCGAAATGATCGTCCATGGGACTTTCATGTGCTACTCACAGGATTTGGTCTACATGTGTGCGCGAAATACACATGACCTTGGAAGGTGGGTCCGACTCATCTCGCGAAGTGTGAAACAGAAGGGAGTCGTTAATGATGTACCTTATGGGTCGGTTCCCTCGAACGATCACCTCTTCGTACTTTCGGGCCTTTTCCCAAAGGGATTGAAGTAAAGGGCAGCTCTGCTGATCTCTGAGGAATTGGGCATTACTCGTTAGAACCTCTAAAGGTGCCTCTGGGGTGAAAAGGCGCGTTGGAGGAGAGGCCTCGCGGCTAGCTTGCGCTCGAGTGACGACAGCTTGAGTCACTCCACTCGGGGAGAGTAGTGCGCTCTGGCCAATGAGCACCGAGCAAAATTTGATGGGGGCTGCCACTACGTCGGCTTAACCAGTGAAATATTCACACTGTACATGGCCGCGGATTACCGGGAATCTATTTTCTCGACCCAAGAAGTCGTGTACAATTGCGTACTTCTTATGTTGGGGGTCTACCTGGGGAAGCAATTTGTCTGACACCACAATCATGTTCACCCGGTGTCTCTGACGAGGGTGGACACTTTACAGCTATTGATCGAGCCGGTTTCGAAATTTAGTCCTCCTGGGTAACTCTTGTTGAAAAGGAAGTTCACTTGAAATTCCTGTGGGGATGGAGACGAGGGGGTTGACGTAAACGCGGCCGGCTGTTCCGGTAGAAGGGTAGTGGTTACTTGGGTGAACTTGTTGGCTCTGGGTGGGACGTAGGCTGGAATTCTGTACACATTGGGACTTATAATGGCCGGGAGAACCGCAGGAGTAGCATATAACCTGTTTATTCTGGTGCTAGTTATTGTAGGGGGTATTGAAGACTGAGGGTTTTCTGTCTTCGTGGGCTACAAAAGGCTTATTCCTTGCCCTGAACGGGGCTGTGGTCCTTATTAATGGAGGGGGTTTCCTTTGTTGGGACTTCCATTGACTAAATTTATTCTTCGGGGACGGAAGACTATTCTTCCGGGTATCCTGTGGGTATAGGCGATGATTTTTTGCATGGAAATCAGCTTTCTCGATGCATTCTTGAAAGGTAAACGCTCGGCGGTCTTGCACGAATGCTTGGATCTCCTGGAGGAGGGTGGACAATAGCTGGTCTTTTAAACATACAGTCAATCAGGGCCTCATACTCCGATTCGACTTTGGAGGATTCTAGCCAGAACTGGAGGTTTCGTTTCACGATATATGCAAAATGTCAGTAGGTTTAACCAGGGATTTTAGCCGATCTAAACTTAGCGCGGTAGAACTGAAGGTTCAAGTTGAAGGCGGATAGCAATTCGGCCTTCAAGGTGCTATAGTCTATTGTAGCTTCATGTGGTAACGAGAGGAAAATTTCTCTTAAGCGCGGACTAAGCAATGAGAGCAATAGACTGACTCCTTCGGATTCTAGGGCCCATCCGTTTACCTCGAAGATGTTTTCAAAATGTGTTAAGTATGAGAAGAAATCTTCTTAGTCTTTATATTGGGGAAGTTTAATAGCGGGGGCCTGGGGTTGATAATCACGGGATCCAACAGAACTGACTTCAACTTGGTCTCTGCTTAATTCCCTTTAATGTTTTCAAATCCTTTCTCTTTCTTTAAATTCTTCCCCTTCTTTTCTTCTCCTTTCTTCCAATTCTAACGCTTCTTCTCTTACTTCCATTTCACGTGCTCTTTCCTCTTGCTGTTCGCTTTGGACGAATTCTTTTAGTTCCTTTCCTGTGAGACCGAGAGCTTGTCCTTGCTTGACGAAAACTTCAAACGATTGTGAGGCCGTTTCTGCTCTTGCTGACGCAACAAGTGACTCACGAAAGAACTTACGCACCTGGTAAGAGAATTAGAAGCTGCGATTGTTCCTTACCGATACAATCTAATAATTAACCCCCCAAATAAAGAATATTTTCCTAGCTTTGTTTTTGCTATCTGGAAAGGATTATTAATGGTTATTATTTATATTGCTTCGGAGAATAGACTCTGATTATTAAAGTTAACGTTAGTTTATTTGGGCTTCCTTGGAAGTTGTCAAGTTTTAGGCTATATGGGTTCGCTTTCTCAAACATTAACCCATTAAAGCTGACATCAATTTTATATATGTCGTAGAATTGCTCATAGTCTGGTCCAATAATTGTTCTAGTCCTTGATCTGGACACACCGCTTTTGTTTAAGTCGATGGTATTGACCCTATGACTCAATCTACGATCATATATATATATATATATATATATATATATATATATATATATATATATATATATATATATATATATATATATATATATAGGCTTTAATTCCCTCTGAACGTGCGAAAGCTGGTTAGAGGCGGGTTGTGCCGTAGCCAGAATTCTCACTATAAAAGTCCCACTTGTTACTGGGGGGAGGTTTGTGATTGTTAAATTCTAAGAGTGCATAATACAGGTTAAATAAATTAGCCGAAGGATTCTTAATTAAAGTCTTGCCAAGGGTAGGTCAAAGAGGAGGAGCCACAAATAAACACACATACAAAAATAAACTTTACTTTACACAAAAATAATAAGTAGTAGCAATAGTTAAACGGGCATTTAGGTAAATAAGGATTAAATATTAAACACTGACGTTAAGCGTCTAGATTTATAAGGACTTAATGGGAATTTCAATCACTGTTAATTAAATAGGTAATTTAAAAATAGAGGGACACTGGGTTTAAAGATTACCATTAATTGTGATGGATTGGAGAGACGACTACTTAGGTCCAGACGGGGTGGTTCGGGTGGCGTTAACACGAGTTCTCGGGGAGAGGGGGAATAAGACAACGGGTTCGAGACTGCTGACGGCAGTTCCGGTTAGTTCACTCCTAACTGGATGTGAAACTAACAAATAGTAAGTTCCAGTAACTATTTGGATGTTCCTTTTCTTTCTTAAGTTATGTTGAGCAACAGAGAGTATTCTTCTAGTCACAGACTCTGCGGGGCGGGATTTGCCTCAGGAACACTTTGAGACAGTGACCAAGTTAACTCGGCGGCGCGTTGGCAGTCGATACGTTACTGCAACGACTCTCGTTCAACGTGAGGGTTACGTGAGTAGGTTTGGGACCCTGCTCTAGAGGGGTGAACGGCGTTGTCATTTATACCGCAGACTGTGTGAAATCAAGAGAGAGATTCCATTCACGACAATTCGCTGATTTCAGCGCCTTCTGGACAATCTCCATGTTATCATAAAGAAGGCAAATAGAATTTAGGCTTCTCTGTGAGATAGGCCTTCTTTCGTCAGACTTTCTGTCGCCTGTTGGGGAAAGGGGGGGGGAGTGAGAAGACGAAGGTCAACTCAAACGACAAATTTCATTCGTTCCCACGATTGTCCAGCGGCATGCGAGTATGTACGCTCCATACCCTCACAATTAGTTAAAAATGGAATGTTGAGGATAAGATAAATAACAGGTCTACGGTTCATATTAAAGTTCAAATTGTCTTATAGTTTTTCTCTTATTTGTGTCATTTGTTACCCGCTAATTGTTAATTGTTTTTTTTCAAATAGTGTTCTCAATAGAATTATTATATTTTCTTCTTTTTATCGTGAGTTTACATTAATCATAGTTGCACATTGTAAAAAGGTTTCAGCTATACCTTTGTTGTTTTTTTTACAAATAGGGATCCTGACACTTGATCATTTAGTAAACTAAATTATCTGCTCTGTAATTTAGAAGGTATTTATGTATTTTACTTTAGGCGTCAATGTTATTGTGGGGGTGTTTTTTCATGATTTTGGCCCTTTGTTGTTTAGAAACATTCTGATCTTACCCAGTTTAATTACTTGTGATTGATGCCTCTGTTAAGGCAGATAACGAATGGTAGGTCTTCAATGCAGACTAAGTAATCGATATCATCAATCTTCTGTTCTGCCACACATAGAAAGAGTAGTTATTAATGTAAAATGTTGCTCCCTCACCAATTCTAGTAATCTGTTTAAGCAATGATTACGCCTACTCTGGGAGTTGCATAGTTTGACTATCCTGTCTTGATTATAAAAAAAGACATTAAGTTCAAAGTAATCATAATGGTTTCTATTGTGTATGCATTCATTAGGCCTGCATTAAACTACTCTACCTCAACTAGTAAAAGGTCAGCATTTCCAAAATATTAAGAAAAACTGTGCATTTCCCTGCTTAATACAAAGTTGCTCTCTGGTCCTGTTCGTGTAGGAGGTGAGTTTCATTCCCTGGAGCTTCACTAGTTGATCAAAAGGGTAAAGTAATGAAAAGTATGAGGTAAATGAATGATGACGTATAGTTATAATCGATTGCGTAATATGTTTTTCATGTAAAAAAATCGTTTCAATCTTTTTTATTCCAGAAATGGGTTTTTCCAAAGAAAAGGGTGCAACTATTGTTGGTTTGCACTGAAGTCGTGCGAAATGCAAGGAGATAGTTACTAAGAGTAGTGCATTAAGTCGAACCTTTTGGATCATTAATTACTTTAAAAAAAATAGTTGCACTCGTGTAAAGAAGTCTTTTGTGCGCGCCAGAGCTTTAAATTAAAGCCAAGATCGCTCCTGTTGAGGAGCGATTTTGGAAAAAAGCAGGTGTGGAAGTTTCGGTACGTAAGGCGAGGTTGATTTTCGACACAAGTGTAATGTGGAGAAAGGCAGCAAAGAAGCATCATCGCACCTAAACGAGATTTAAAGATAGGCTCAACTTTTGTACCAAATATAACGAATTGTCTGGTAAAAGCAGGGGGACAAAAAGGACATGTTTCTTGAGTCCTATGTAGGGCCAAAGGTAAAGCATACGGACATCCTCCATGTTTGGGTTTGCTTTTCATGTAACTTTTTTTGAGTTTTTCAATGAGAAAGTTAAAATATATTACACAAACCGAGCAATAGACGTGATCTACTTTGATTTTTATAAGGTCTTTGATAAAGTTTCAAATCAGCAATTTATTAAAAAGTCAAAACTCCTAGTATCCGTGGGAAATTGCCCATATGGCTAGAAGAAATGTTAGAGGAAGAAAAGTGAAAACAATAATTAAGGGAATTAATCGAATCAGGGTGGAGTTCCACAGGAATATTACGGTAGCTAATTTGATTAATAATTATGGTAATGTTATAGATGAATAACTTTTGTGTAAAATCTCAAAATTCGCTGAAGTTATAAAACTTCAAAGTATAGTTTTTACACTTCCTGGCAAAGATGAAATTCAAACAGCAAAAAAAAATCATGAAGTGGTCAATTATTTGTCATATTTTCTCAATAAACTTAAGTGTAATAACTTACATATCGAACCAAGCAACGGAAAATGTAACTATACCAGATCAGGCTTATCATTAAATAAGGTGGAGTCTAAAAAAGATTTAGAAGTATCCATCAAGAATGAGTTAAATATTTCAAATAGGTCAACAATGTTTAATATTTTATATACAGATCTCTTACTACAAATCGATATCGTTCTTTCAATGCACAAGTCCATCGTGAGGCCAAACTTGTAATTTTCATTGCCACTCTAAGTCCGTATTTGTAAAAGATGTATAAATACTTAAGAGAGTGCAGTGCTAGGCAAATAAAATGCATTTTATGTTGCGACAGAGAACATATGAGGATCGGTTTATGCTCCTCGATTTAAAGGTCACTGGAAATTAATATAATAGAGAAATGAACGGATATATTTTTTTTAAATAATAAATTTCTTTGAAAATGATAAATCTAATTGATTTCTTATTTGTCATGAGCTCAAGTAGGGCAAGAAATAATGTATTCAAGTTACAAAAGTAATTTGTTGTAGACTTTTTTCATTACAATTAATCTCTGAAATCACTTGCATGAAAATACAGGGAACATATTATCATGTTTAAAAATAGCTTAGATACATCTGTATTACCGAGTGATTGGTTAAAATTTCTGTATGGTCTTTACTGGCCATTCTAAATATGTAAACTTGTTTACCAGGGTATTCTAAGCACACTTTGCTATAGGCCGGGCTTAATTTACTTCTAGGATAGACGACCACTTGAGGAGATGCGTCTAGTGTGATGCCCCTCCCCCCTTCACACTGGGTGTGTACCTATACATACATTCGCTTTGCTTTTTCGATGAAATTTCGATATTTATTAATATATAGCTATTATTGCCACCTATAGATTATATATCTCTACATTTTCCCCTATAACCTTTATTGTGATGTTTTTCCATCTTTACGTTTTAAAGTTATAAAACTGATCTCTTTTTCTTCTTTACTTCATTGCTGAAAAAGGGAAGGGAAAAAGATTTAGCCATGAATTGATCTGAAGTCTGCGTACATTTTGATAAGTCGTTCAAATATTCGTCAGAGATTTTTGCGGAATTATTTCTGTGATAAAAGCTAGAGAAAGGGAGATTTATCTCGAACAATAGTTGTGCTCTTGTCTGGGAATAAATCATTTTCCAGTTTGCTCTGCTGTTTTCTAAAAGGAGTCGATTGTAAAACAAACGAGGCTAATTCCCGTGTCTTTTAAGTGAAGAGAGTTTTGTAATTAATTGGTACCGTTCCAAAAAATCAGAAGGACTGCATTTGCAGCAATTTTACATATATTTGACCCATAAAATAAAAGATTTCTAAAACTAGTGCATGATAACCTGCATGTATATCCAAGTAAAACTAAAAGTTATACAAGTTTGGATGAATAAAATGAAAGTTTTTAGCAGAAAAACAAATTACTAGAAAGATCGAATTATCCAAAGTAATCAAAAAGCTTAGTTTTTTACAGAGAGGACCGGCATTGTTTGTATAGGCTTCTAGCCTCAGTTCAAGTAACATATCTAAAAAAGTTGTCTTGCCTCTCTCTCTATCATCGAGTATATAGTAATGCTGCGCCATAAAGATGGTCTTACAAATGGATCTATTGCCAAGGCTGTCAATTCATCCCAAAAATCGTGCATAATATTTAGTCAACCTTTGATAAATAGGTTCATTTAAGGCTATTAAATCAACCGGTAGGACAAGGAAGACCTCAGACGCGAAACTGAGCCATTACCCTAAAGTGTAAAGAAAGACCATTACAAATTACAAGACGGCTACAGCATTTCTCGAGGGATTAGTGAGATTTTGACAATCAATGTCTGTCACGTCGGCTAGAGGAAGACAATCTTCACACTCCCACAGCCGCAGTAAAGCCATTTCTCAGTTCGAAGAACAAGAAGACTTGTCGTCTTCATTTGCCACTTACCAAGTAACATGGACAGATATGCCTAATAGAGCCACGTAAAATTCTGTGACAAATCTAAGTTCAATTTGTTCTGATACGATGGATGTAGGCTCTTTCGTCGCAGAACAGACGAAAGATGGTCTGTAGATGGGACTTGGCTACTTGTCGGCGTATGGTGTACAGTGAATGCACAATTGCACAACGAAATGCTCCGACGGCATTCTTTGGCCTATATGCGAGCCTCCGAAGCAAAACCTATAATTTTTATGCAGGATAACGCCCCTAGCCGCACAGCCAATTAAGTGAAGACCTTCCTAAACGACCAGCTGATCACGGTTATGTTATGGCTTGCACATAATCTCGGCCTTAACCCAAATGAAAATGTTTAAAGGACACACGGAAAAAGATATAAAGCGAGTAGTCCGAAAACATTTTAAGAACTCCGGGAAATTCTTCAAAATGAACAAAGCAAGAGGACTGCGAAAGTGTGTCAAGAGTTGGTTTGTTCTCGTGGCCGGAGATGTGAAACCATCATCGAGAATGAAGACTTTCACACTAGATACTAATGGCTTATAAGTTTTTCAGATGTTTTCTATTAATAAATTAAGCTTGATATTTCAAGAGATGTTCGCTTCCGCTGTCATTCGGGTCATACTGGAAACTACAATCTCTCTAAAAAATTGCTTATTCACTGCTAAGTTTTGTTTTATTTCATCAAATTTATTTAACCTTTAGTCATAAGTAATTTTTATCTCTAAGTTATCATACACCAATTTTGTAGACCTTGGAATTTTCCGGCAAAATTAATGGAGGGAAAGTACTTTATATAACTGCAGATCTTTTTGCCGAAATTGAGACCACAAAGGCAAACACTTATCTCGATATAAACTAAAGCAAGCTAGCTGAGCCTACGCTTGCCACCACCTGGCGAGCTGTAGTGCAATGTAAACATTGTTATAATATAGAACAAAGTTATATTTTTGAGAGAAGCAATGTGTTTTTTTATCCTTAAAATATGCTTGGAAGAAACGTATTTGTGGTTGAGTCTGATGATGCGAAATATCGATGGAATTGTCGAATATTTTATGGGTTTCTCAAATTGAATCTTGTGAACTAAAACACTGAAGTTTAGATAGAAAATTATGTTTTAAAATATTCAAGTTATAGGCTAGTCAGACAAATTAATGCTTTCTATTTATATTTTCATATACATATAAAATAGATTAATTTAAAATCAAATAAACCCCAAATTATATTTTAACGATTCCATCTTGGTTGTATTTACTTAAAAAGTTGATATTTTATTTTTTTAAGATACAAAGCCCTTTTAACAGCCATTATTATTTTGTAGTCTATTCCCAATCGAGCACAAATACTCATAGAGGGATGCATTTAGCTAAACTCACCCACATATCGGATATGTATCAATTTCGATTCTAGAACTCTATAGTGAAATCATATTTCTTTAATTATAACACAGGATAATCCTTTCAAGTCACAAATGTAAATGACATGTATTTTTTCTTAAATTTTGAGGTAGCACAAAGCATACATACAAATATAAACCTAGCAAAGCATTTACAAATATATCATACCATATTATACTTTTCTTCGATAAAAATTGGATCTCAATCAATTTTAGCCCAATCCAAGCGATAAGAAAACCATATTTCTTCAATTGTAAAGCAGGATATTGGCTCCAATTCATAAAGTAAGCTGACATTGTTAACACACCATACATACACACAAGATGGTTAAGTTTTATTTTAATATATATATTTTTATCTCTATTGTGGTTTATTAAGCAGGTAACAAAGCGAAAATAGATCTACGGGGAAATTGTTTATGTTGGGATACGCCTGAGATGAAGGAGATTTTTTTGGTCCATTCCATTCTAAATTGAAGCACGTGAAATATCCTAAAAATTGCCAATAAGACGTTTATTAACAGTAAAGAAAAAAGCAAGTCAAATACACTGACACCTTTATTATGACTTAAGATACTAAGGCTATAAGATATATTTACACGACTCCCCAAAGCAAACGTTAATATGCGAAATTCACAACGTAGGTACGCTGTTGCGAGTATTAATGATCTTCAGGACAATATGGACTTTTTTTGCATGTTCAAACTTTAGTAGAAAAATAATAAAACTGTTGGGGTTATGTTTGCTATTTATTAACAGAATATGATATAAACCCAAAAGGGGACCTACACAAGAAATTATATGAAGGAAATGGGTATATACATTTGAATATACTTATAAAAAGGATACAAGTTCAGAAGGATAACTTATCCACAAACTACATAAAGTATCCGCAACACGACGCAAAGGAACCCGCTAAAGTGGCAAAGTGTTGATGAGCTCTAGATTTCCAGGTATCGCATGCGTAGATTCTTCATAATGACATATTTAAACAGAAAATTATACACACTTACGTTGAGCAAAATACGATGGTGGCTCTAGGAGAATTAATTATGCTCAATGACTCTAATCTTTATATTAATAGTGGCCGTTCTATATCTCCTTTGCCATTGGCCAGAATTGCTGCCCTGATCTATGTGAAACTATTTTGGGCGAGAAGAAAGGCAAGACAACTAAACCCTTAGACCTAAAGTAGTCCAACTCTAGTTCACATTCACTGCCCAAGCAATAAGCCACTCCACTGTTGATTAACCTATCTAAACATAAGGAGTAATTAGGTGTAAATTCACCATGACTGAGTAATCCCTTATTCACTTGCAAAAAGGATTTAGGTTAGCAATTTCCCTGGAATCGGGGAAGATACCTCCAAACCATATTATGATGAATAAAACTAAGAGAAAGACAATGCTATTTTCAACCAAGTATCGAAGCGTAACGTACGAGAAAATCTCGAATTCAGGCGTGCTCTCGAAATGAGATTGAAGGACACCACGCTTCTAAGGGTGGTCGTTGAAAGATTTTCTGCTGATAAAGCAGAAATCCAGAAGACGGCCTCCGGACGAAGAAATAAATAGAAATTTTAACAATATTACTTGGCAATATTTTGCTTAGAGCTGCGAAGAAACAGTTACAAAAGGTTCTGCCATGGACAGAGGAGCCAATGTGCCAATCCCGTTTAACTAGGCAAAGGGGGGAGGAGTCCTGCGAAAAATTGGTATGGATGCTTTGAATAAGCTTCTTTACCTATAACAACGTAGTCATTTCTTTGTATAAATTCACAAATGACCACCGAAAAAAAACGTGCGCGCAATAAAAAAACGGAATCAATCTCCAATACCAGCCAAATATTTACCTAAGAGATGAAATTGCAGAGGTTGCGCTATGGTACTTAAGACCATATTGCTTATATTCATGAGGTTTTTCAATCTGACGACCATTAGCGTAACCTTAGGATTGCGAAACGAGAAGAAGGTCTGGGACTTAAATTCAAGCCTAAAAATAGAGTGGGTCTGAGAAACCCTCATGGGAGAGACCCACGTGATCAAGAGACCCACTTAACCGTCTCATCCACCGACCAAACTGATTGACTGCGATAAAAATTTGAATAAAATTTTCTCAAGCGACCATTTTTTTACAATTTAATCACCAAATTGGGAGTTCTTTGGAAATATCAGTCCAATAAAATATAGTTAGTAGTAGGGATCTCTTTTTTTCCCAAAAGTATGCATAGCAATACCTCGTGTAAGGGAGGTGTACACTACAATTCTCAGACTTTGAAGTAGGCAATACAGGTTTTTTATGTGATGCTGATTTGGGAAACCTCTTCAGGATTATTTTGTAGTCTGGCAAATCTTTGGAAGTTAAACACCTCAACGGAGCTTGAATTCCTAAACGCAAAAACTCAGGGAACTATAACAGTCAAACTTGATGGATAGCATTGTATTGGGCAGCATGCACTCCTCTCCTTTTTCGTAGAACACGTTTTCACCTGAACCTATCAATAGTCGATCATCAAGTCGAGAGTCTCCGGGGAGTAGCGAATTAGTTTAGTTAAATATACTACTTTCTTACAAAGTTTAGTGTGGAGTGTGGAGTGTGGTGTCCTCGCAAAGTTATTCATCAAATGCTAGGCGGATATAATTGCGCACTTACTCTGTCAGCGGTGAAGCCTTCTACCTAACTGCTCACGTTTATATTCATTTACTAGTGGTAATGTCAGCCAAGCAATGGCTGGTCTACAAACATATATTGCAAAGCAGCGGGGGGCCAGCAGGCAAGCTTTGTATGGAAAAATATATAAGTTATTCCCATATATTGCCTGAGCTAACGCACAGAACAGAATGGCCTTTCTAGTCGTTCCACGAAAGGCATTGGTAAAAAACTCGTATTTTGGAGCAAGTGAGTATCTGCGAAAAGGAGGATAATGTTCTTGGATTAGAAAGGAATCTGTCGGGAGGAGGCTTCCAAAAAAATTATGGTGCTAAAGAGGAAACAACACTACCCGAGAAAAAGACGTCCGATGCGTATTCTCAAACACACCCCCGCGCCTGACACTGCTTGGTGTGCTTTCTCGCATCTATGAGGTACCATCTAATTCTCCAAAAATTAGAAACGTGAAAGGTAATGATTTATCACATTAAGTTCAATTCCAACCTAGGCAGCCTTTACTTTACAGAAAAATCACAGAAATTATTCATCTGTATCTCCAATCAATCTACCGTCGCTCTCTCAATTTGAGTGTTTTGGAATTTTCAGGAACTATGTGTATTAGACTTCGAATATTTGTTGCTCGGTAAAGTGAAAAATCAGCAAAGCTTTTCTGAAGCAACTCACTAATAATGTCAATCACTGATCGTTTGACATATAAAACCACTGTTACCAACTTGGAAGAAAGGAATGAGGAGAATGCCCCCTTTACTTGTTCTTCCTAGTTGACAAATGGAAGGTTAAGATATGAAAATCAGTCGTTTGGAAACCAACCGTCAGGCACAGAGAAAGATTTTAGAATTCTACTTTGTATCGCTGTCAACAAAAGACTAATTCCAGCCTGACATAAGCAATATGATTTAGGGAATCCTACTACAGCAAAAGGTCATATAGTCTGCAGCATAAGCCATCATTTTAATAATCTCACCCAACTAGCCAAACATTTCAAGCCTGTTTTTTACAGCCTAAAGTTTTAAAGGCCAGTTTTTATAGGATCTACATCCATTTCTCTAACAGGGAAGGAGTTACTTGCCCAGGTTAATAAAACTAGACGAAGAAACCCATAAGAGACATGTGAGAGCTTAAGAAGTGCAAATGAAGACCAAGAGTACGCACTAATTTCAATAGGTCTATGCCTTTCTTCTGGACGTTGGAGAAAGCACGTAGAAGTGCAGCGTAAGTGACCGGCTCCACAGCTACCCATATTTCATATGAGCCTTGCACGGAATAAATGTTTGTATAGAAAGTAGGTAATATAACTTCTTTCATACATTTCAAATTCCCTTATATTATATAAGGGAATTTGAAATGTATGAAAGGCACAATATGGAATTCTAGGAAACGAGAATCGGTATTATTTATGTGCTTGGGGCAAATAATAGGTTCTTATATTCCCCAAAATCTTTTAAATACATGCAATTAAAAATGTAAACTTTGATATCCGATTTGAGATTTTAAATAAAACCATGGACATTTAAAAGCATAGAAAATTGTCATACTAAATACTGTGTTGGCGTTATTGTTTTAATAGCCTAAAAATATCTCCTTTAACTCAGTGTGAATCTATATGTTGTGCAGTGGGCGCAAGCTTCCTTTTTGAAGCTCTTATCTGTGACATTTTTTATAGAAATAAAATAGTAAGAGGAAGTTTGCAAACCACGGCATTTTTCCAGCATGAAATAAGTGCTGCAAGTCCGATATGGAGAGTGGCTGCAATTTCGCTGAACGAAACTATTCAATGGGACACACAAATATGTCAAAAAATCTGATTGGAAAATATTGTCACATGAGCAATAGTTAGACAGCTTGTATTAATGGTCGACGTTGCCCGAGAAATCCATGTCTAGAATTAGTTGAATTAGCGTCATTCAAACGCGAGATACAAATAAAGTTTATATTTACCAATTACTTGATATAGTCTTAGGGAAACAGTTGGTAGATAGTAGATCAAATAATAGTTATTATTATTACCGCTAAAACAAAGTATCCAAAGAAATATTTACTATAGACGTTTTAAGTTATTTGTAAAGAAATCTGTAAAAAGGGTGGAAAGTGGAAATGTGTGAAAGGTAGAAAGCCAAAAAATTATGCAGAGCAGACCACTAGGGACACTAAATTGTCCTCGATTATCTACAATTAAGAGAGGTTCTCTCCTGGGAGTTGTGGATTGGAGGCCGGCGAGCCATTTAGTGACGGAGGGCACTTATGAAAATTGACTGCACACGTTTTGCCGCATTCAAGAGAATGGTCCCATCCAAGAAATAGGTGACCTTCAATTCTCTACCAAATATCCTAGCGAGCGTCTGGCGCTGATGGGACTTCTGTACTTTGTACAGTATCTTTTCATCACTCAAACGAATATGGACAAATAGCTTCAAACCTCAGGCTCGTAGACACCAAGTAACATCTCAATGAGTGTCTCTTTCGTTCCTGGCGATCAACTAACTTCAATCTTTTTTCTTTTGGTCTCAGTGAGGGCCCTGAGGTTGGATGTGCCATTATTGGGGGCTTGGTTTCCCTTATAAACAGCTGAGGACCCTTCCGGCACAGGAACGCCACGGAAATGAGAGTAACCCCTGTTTTTTCTTTGTAGATTCTTGCTTTTTCGGGCAAAAGAGGAAGGAGAGTGAAGCATCTTTGCTACCCCGACCCTCGGAAAGGGCAGGGAAGACGGAAGGGCCGGCGCAGTAGAAATGATTTGGCTGCGCCGGGGGTCCAACCTGAGGGAGAAGATCCCTCCCCCTTTTTTGAGGTATTTGCTGATCTGGGCCACCTCATCAGTTTTTTTCAAAGGACAGATTTAGAGTCTAGAATATCCCTCACCGAGTCAGGGTTTACCTTAAAGCGAGTCTATGTCATTAGGAGCGTGGAGCTTCCTGAACCATTTACACATCTGGGAATATATAGGCTTATCCTGGTGAAATTCTTCGTTGGGGATGGCATGCTGACCTCCACCGGGACAGATATATTTGCCCATAACAGAGTCACTATTCTAGCATTTAATAAAGAATAGGAAACGGTAGGTCGTTCTCCTGGTTGACTTGTGTCCACCGGGAGTGAGACGAATGGCGACGCAGTTGCAACCATCATTTTATTTTGTCTTGCCAGACCAATAGGAAAAAAAAGGGGGTCGTCCGTCGGTAATGAATAAAAGTCGTCTGTATAGGACTCATCCAAGGTGGTGAGGTGAAACACCCATCGGTAGACACAGGAGAGCGAAAAAGCCCGAGCTCGTACGTTTTGCAAAAATGTCGTATTCTTGGGGTTTCTCCGTGCTCGGTAATTTTCCTACTACCGCGATGACATGAATAAATCCAGCTTGTCCTTTGTGATTGAGCCGGTCTCCTGCTCCCTTGCTTGTGTTTTTGTTCAAATTTATTTAATTTTAATTTGTTGATGCGTTGCTCGAGCCCCTAAGAGAGTGTGGTTTATGCTAGGGTACCTCGGGATGCCCTATTCGTTTTTTAATTTTTTAGTTGTTCTCTTTTGTTATTTCATATTTAATTTGTTTTCAATATTATATTTTAATTAACTTTTTAATAATTTTATCGGATGTATTACACTCGTTAGCGGCCACGAGATGAGATCTTAAATTATGGGGATCAAAATCAAAGGTGACTATGACACAGGCCTATTCAAATTAATTTCCTTTTCCACGCCGTCCCCTAAGCAATGTGATGTAAGTTCAATCATGCGAAAATTGTTGTTCCAGACCAGATTAGACAAGAGAAGTAACTATAAATTTCTATTAGTTTTTAGCAGGCATTGTTTGAATTATTTTTAGAAATGAAAGTTATGAAGGTGACTTAAGTCTATTAATGCTCATGTGCTAGGCCATAAAATTTGTTTTTCAACGCATCTGTGCGTAAAGTATAGAGATGTACCCAAGTATACAAATTTTTGTATTCTTACTCGTATTTGTTTGCATATGCTATTTCACATGCAGGCATAGGTGCTCATGCAAGTGTATTCGTAGGTGTTCAGTTCGACATTTTCACTACATAAAGTAGTGAAAATGTGTTGGAGGATAAAGCTTGAAGCATCCTAACTGGAAGAAGGTCCCCCTCCGTCCTGTTGAGATGACCATTTGGGACATGAGCCTTTATGTTTCCCTCAAAACCAACCAAACGGTGATTAACAAGGCACTGATAATTAATGAAAATGGAAGATGGGGTAAACAGTTTGTTGGATCTGATAGAATAAAAATCAAATAAAAAATACAAAGATGAGTGCTAATTTTAGGGATGAAAACTACTAGATGCCTATGGCCTAAATATTAAGGCTGAGAAGTGACCTCCTCTAATCTGTCAAGAACGAATTCGAATTTATACAAATTTGTACCTTTCCGCCACTCAGATGGCGGAGGGAGCTTTGATTTTAATACAAGAAACACTACCCTTTCTATCTTACATTGCACAAATATATGTATGTATATATATATATATATATATATATATATATATATATATATATATATATATATATATATATATATATATATATATATATATATATATGTATAATGTATATACGAAAAACAAGACCAATCTTACTATGTGTCTCGAAAGAGAGTGGCCTACTTCAATACTCCGATACATGTCATTCAAAAGTAAAGTAATTACTTAAAATAAAAATATACATAACAGTATCAAACCATTTTCACTGTCAAAAACTATATCACAAAACATCCAAATGTAAATTTTCCTGAAAATGCTTTAATTTCCCTAAATATTGTACCAAGATCTTCATTGTAATTTGCGTTTGGACTGTACAAATTTCCTACCAGAGAACATCGGATGAAAAACGTTGTCTCATTGACCTTTGAACCAAATCGTATTACGAAATATTTGAGACTTTTTACTCAATGACTTGAGCAAATACTCATTTGAATAACTTGCAAATTGTCGCAACTACTCGGGCGTCAGAGTTTATTCCATTCTTCCTTCATTCTTTGCCATAGATCTTTAACATTAACCGGTTTTCGCTCCAGAACCTTCTTACTCAAGATTTTAAATAGGTTTGGTATGGGATTTGAATTCGAGCTCTGAACAGATCAGTATACCTTATTAATATTTTCAGCCTCTAACAACAGCTTCACTGTCATAACTGTATGGCACAGAAAATTACTTTGAATGAAACTTGAACACGTAAGCCTAATTTTCGGAGAGCCGGAATAACATGTTCCTGAAGAAGATTCTTGTATAGCGCAGCGTTTAGTTTGCTGCTTGAAAACGCTTCTCAAAATATCAGTACCACCTCCAAATCAAACCATCCTTTCGTGCATGTGGTTCAATCGTTCATCTAAACGACGCCAGGGTGGCTGCTTCCAATTAGGTTAGAACAAATTAAATTTTCTTTCGTCGCTGAAACCACAATTTTCCAATTTTCAACACTACACAGAACATACTTAGTAGCGAATAGCAACTATCCGTTTTATTACTCTTACTTATGAGTGCGTATTAGCAGATGAACGTGCTGACACTTTATTAAGCAACGTGAGAGAGCCTAGCGAGCCATTATCAGATTAATTTTATCCAGTACCAGATGTGAAATATCATCTTCTGGCTAAAATCGACCCTTAATCAAAATCTGTTTTATCGTGTGGTCTCTGGAATTGGTTCTTCGAGAAAAGCCCGGATAAATTAGTAATATCTGTAGTAGTCTACAATACAAGTGAGAGAGTGTAAACGGAAGTTTATTTGCAATTGTTCTCTAGGTTTTGACACATCCTTTCTCAAATAGACATTAGAGAGCGACTGGGCTCGTAGTTTTTCCTGGGCTGGAGCAGGGTGCAGGCACCAGGGTCACCAATAGTGGCCCGGTGCTGGGGTAGAAAGAAACTGCTGGGGTTAGCCGGGGCTAGGTCCTGGCTCGCATTCCGTCTATATTATGCATTACTTTCTTCATAACCTTTTCACTCGGTGCTCAACTTCCTACCAAATTAATATTGAACTCTTTTTACCAAATTATTAATTTCATGTAATTTATTTCTCTAATTTACCCTGGCAAGCTTCTTACTCTCTCACTTCTGCCAAATTCTATACGATCTTCTCTGACGAGATGTTTCATACTTACTCTGTTATACCCTTCACACCTGACCTCTATCCACTTATGGCTTTAGACCAAAGAGTGAGAGGAGAGATCTTTAAAGAAAGCCGTGAATATTAGGGGAATGACAATGTGTGGAAGATATATACCAACACAGCCACCTACCGTATTTGGGGCTGGGAGGGCACGCAACCTGCCAGATGTCAACTGCAGTAGGGTTATCCAAGGTATACCAACAGACCTTTGCGGTGATCAGGAGTTATATATGCTGGCCGGAGGGAGGGGGAGGGGCGTACTCTTAGCCTGGTGGATGCGACGCTGGATTTCTGACATGAAGGCGACGGGTGGAATCTCAGCGAACGTTGAACCTAAACATTCAACGACGAACGGGCTGCGCATTGGGCAGGTGCGCTGATACTCCTGCCTCATCATGCACGTAGCTAATCACAACACCGCTATAATTCCATTACAGTCTTCCGTCTACCGTCTGGCGGCCCTCTGTTCTGCCATCGAAACATACCAATGGAGTACGTGTCCCCTATGGGGTCACTCGTATCCCCCTACTCCTAAACCGAGAGAAGGACGGGTTCAACGAACGCTGGTTAAGATCCAACCACACACCTACTAATATCACCACCAATTTGTATTCTGATCTTTATGTGTCTTTCTTTCCCGGTCGGAGGGTGTCGTGCGCGTGCGAATGGCGAGAACGTGCTAATGTTCAAGTCCACCTCTTTTTCTCTTCATCCTCGTTTTCTGAGACTTATAAATATTCCTCATCCTGAAATCTTCCTTCCATCTACAACATCATTAAAGAAATCTTCCTCCCACGTTCATCATTAACTATATCTTTCTCCCAAGTACATTATTCTTCATATCTTCCTTTCACGAATGACACCATTACTGAAAACCTTTCCTAGATGCGACATCATTCCTGAAATCTTCCTCCCAATTACGAATTTATTAATTAAATCTTCCTCA
Source organism: Ceratothoa steindachneri (assembly GCA_963969495.1). NCBI lineage: Eukaryota > Metazoa > Arthropoda > Malacostraca > Isopoda > Cymothoidae > Ceratothoa > Ceratothoa steindachneri. The sequence continues at coordinate 6,831,031 of OZ018330.1, forward strand.
CAAGCACGCCACCATTAATGAAATCTTCTTCACACGGATGATATCAATCCTGAAATCTTCTTCCCACTTACTGCATCAATCTTGAAATCTTCCTCCCACTTAAGACATTATTAATGAAATCTTCCTTCTACGTAAGACATCATTAATAAACTCTTGCTCCCACGTGCGCCATAATTCCTGAAATCTTTCTCCCAACTGCGTCATAACTCTTAAAATCTTCCTCCCACTTACCGCATCATTAATGAAATCTTCCTCACAACTGCGTCATAACTCTTGAAATCTTCCTCCCACTTGCGACATCATTAAACAAATCTTTCCTTCCATTTACCACATCATTCCCTAATCGCTCTCGGTCATCTTGAAGCTAATTCGTCGTTGATGGGTCCTCATCTTCAAATATGGCTCTGTACCACTCTTGTAATCTCCTTGATTCCACGGTTTTCTTTTCCAACTCCTCAAAATCTACAACTCTTCTTTTCTTTCCTACATAATCTTAGCAATACAAGTATCTACTCCCACTTTCACCACAACAGTTTCACGACAACCACCCACAATTTAGTTATCTAACACCTTGACTAATTCTTTTCTCAATGCATTTCATGCCTTCATTCTTTGATCGTTTCAAATTGTTAAAAACAGTACAGAGCATGTAAGCACTTTTTCCTTATGGGCGTCTTATTCGGGCAACTCCCCTGCTCTAGCAAATACCCTGGCTACACATTCAATTCCGAATTTCGTCTTTAAGGTCCTAATTTTAACCTAAAGGATCTTAAATTCCGGGTCTCACACTTACCTCTCTTATTTACTGAGCCTCTTCTTGTCACTGAGAGCCCTAGCTTCCAGCTCTGATCCTTTATTGCTAGCACTTCATAGTCATCAGATTTTGCCTCGTATTCTACTGTTGTGTATGGTTGAACGTGTTTTCTCAAGTTCAATTTTATGATGCGGCAAGATTTACTGGGTTTTCAGGGGCCTAAAACGGGATGGAGTGACAAAGGCCTGTGACCAGTTCTGAAGTCGCCTGGAGACTATAATTCAGGCCACGGGAAAGTTCGACTGAGATCAACAGAACATGTAAAAACAAACTGATCAAAATTTGACAAATATATCTCGACATATAAAAACTCTTTTATTTATTTCCGAGACAGTCATCATGTGAATGAATAGCGCACGCACGCTGTTGGATCTTCTTAGGAACGTTTGGTATCGGAATGCTGCACAGTAGCAAACAATCCTTAACTTCTTAGTGGGTAAGGCAAATCTTCATTTAGCTTAATAATTTTATAATTTAAAAAGGGAATTCTGAATTTCCCCCCGAGAAAATCAAAATATGGCCTCAAGGGTTCTTGACATTATTTTTGAATATTGCTTTCAAAACTTCCAGCGTCTTTTACATCATAACCTTCAAAGTTTTTCAGGAAAATATTTTTCCTTCCCGAATTCAAGAATCCAAGAATTTACTAAATGCCGGAACAAATCTGCCAATTTGTTGGTTACACGCAAAGCAATGTACACACAAATAAGTTTTATTCGCAAAACTTATTAATAAACTCTGAGTTCCTCAAATTTTATGTTTGCTCTTAATAATAAAAGTGGATTCATACACGCTTACGTTTATATCTTTGTTGAAGTAGTCGAACAATTAGACGGCAGTCGACATAACGACTAGCGGCTCAGGCAGCTAGTGAGCACACTTGCAACATGCAAGCTGTCAACTTACCCACCATTTTAACAACTGGATCACCTGCAACATGCTGCAATCATCCCCACAAAATTAGGAACGTGGCTGCAGTTACATTTAAAAGTGCAAGTATTTTTTTCTTTTAGTGAGAGAAGCGATAGTACAGCCTCGTGGGACTCACCTCCCCCAACCTCTCCGCTACATCTAGGATAGAAGAGGTAATAAGGGGCCGGCACAGACCAAACTCTCCGCAGGATCTCTCTCCCCTACTCACATCGGCTATATTTTGGCCGATTGCAAATAGGGTACACGCGAGAACCGGAAGAGGTTTTGAGTCGCAGGCGACTCTATGTACATCTTACCATTTTGATCGGTCCCGGTTTGTTTGTTTTTTAGCAATAACTTTATAACTATTCGGCCGATCTTAACTAAATTTGAAAGCTTTATGTGGTTTTACATTCTATTTGCGAAAATTATAATTGCTAAGGTCCTCCCAAAGTTAGTCGGGCAAATTATTGAAGGTTTTGAAGGTTTAGCTCATAAATCAGAGTAAGTGACAGCATGCGACTTTGGTTAGCAGACCTTGTTTCTTTACTCTTTTAGGTGATTATTGCTGTGAGTTCTGTTTGAAGTTTCTTTCTGCTGCTTGAGAATCCTTATACTTATTCTATTATGGTATCTTTGTTAGTACCGTTGTATAGATCGTGGTGTCTATCTTCTATATTGTTCCAAATTTTTTGCGCCAATTTTTATAACGTTGGATTAAATGGTATAATGTTTGCCTTTGCATTTAAGTCCGCAAGACTTCTGCGTTCTCTACGTCTCGTAGTTGTTATTCAATAGATCGCTTCATTTTAAATTCTTTAAAGTCTTAATTTCTCTTCTCTTGGATAATGAGTAGGCTGGTATCGGTGGATAAGTTAAGTCCTATTGTACCAGCGTGTTATAAAGTTTTTCTTATTTTTCTTGCTCAATCTCCTCATTTTGATATGAGGGATATTCCTTTTCCGTTCTATTTTATTTATCCATCTCTAAGAGTGAATATCCTGTTGATTTTACTGTTAGTCTTAGCACTGATCCTTCGCGTCCATATCTATAGTTGTTTCCGTTAATTTCGTTTTGGAGTGTTTTTCTTCTTCTTCCAATTGGTATTATTTGACATTTATATATAATAGTCTTGATTTTCGATATTTTCATATAATTTTATATATTTTATATTTCAATTTTTGTGATTCTTACTTAGTTCCTAGGCTTCCTCTAAGGGGTCGTCACAATCTGTGTGATATCGTCTGTGTACTGCATGTTTATGCTTCCTGATGTTACAGATCCTGGGATAAGAACTAAGTAAGTGTCAGACTTAGACCCCCCCCTGTGGCAATGCCGGCTTCAGTTTGAAGGTTGGGTCCTTGTATCCCTCTAGATCTATGCATGCAGATCGGTTTCCTACATGGTTGCAGTGTAAGCGTCCCATGTTGTTATTCATGTCCAACCGAAGAATCTTGTAGATTAATCCTTTGGTGCAGACTTTGTCGAACGCTTTTTCTACGTCTCGCAGAACAAATCGACTGTGCTTTTCTCAGCTTTAGCTTTGCCGATCTTTTCAATGATAATCGCTTGTGGCATTGTTTTGCTTCGCATTTTTCCTAAAACCAAACTGTTTTGTTTTATCCTTCATTTACATTAAGGTGATCTACTAGTCTTCTATTCATGATCTTTTTCAAGACTTTGCCCAAGAAATTGAGTAGCGAGATAGGTCTGTAACTCATTATCAAGTTCTTAGTTTGTCTGGCTTAGGAATGAAGATCATTTTGGCTGTTTTAAACCCATCTGAGTAGTATCTCATATTTATGCCGGCCTTAAACAGTTTAGTAATTCCGTCAAGTATGTTATCTGCCGCTGTTGTGAAGTGAACTTTGGTCAAAACAGTTTTTTTGGTTGTTTTCTGTTTGTGAGAGAGTATATCACTCACAATTTCTTCTCTAGTGATAATTGCACCAGCGCTCATATGCTCCTCCCTAGCTCCGTCAGCTCAAGGTCTAGGGGCTATCTGATGGTTGTTAACTTGGAGGATCTCTCCTACCGTTTCTTCCGTTTGGTTGTCGAATTGGGCATTGTTCTCCAGTGTTATTGATAAGTTTTTTTCAATGTTCCTGCAGTTTCATTTCATTTGATTGTTTATCTTCTTTTGGATCTCCGTTCTTGTCATCCAACTTGATGGTATTCCTTTTTGGTCTTTCTTTTATTCTGTTTATTGTCTGCCATTCCTTTTTCGGGCATTTTCTTTCTCTACTTTATCTATAAGCTTTTTTATTTTTTCATTATACTTTTGTTACATTAGTACCAGCATTTAATTTTTTAATCATTGAGGTTTTCTGTATAGGTGTATCTGTGGGCCTTCCTATTCATTTCAGTTGTCCATTTAGGGTGAATTAGTGTTTTGTATTGTATCCATGGGACATTTTCTTGTCCGCTTCTTCAATTATCTTTATAATATTTTCCAGTTCGGCAGCGATTTCCTCTTTACTTCTCCTTTCTAAAGGTAGTCGGTTTGAACTTCATCAATGCTTCCTAGTACTTGTCCCAATTTGGCTTTGCGTAACTTTTCCTCTTTAGGATAGCCTCTTCTATTAGTCTTTACTTAATGAAAACCACTATACGAATATGGTCACTGCAGGGGAAGTTATGGGTTCCATCTGTAAATTGTAAGGAATATTTATGCCCTCTAATACAATGTCTGGATTAGTTGCGCTTCTTTCAGTAATGGAGGTCGAGAAATCAAGCCCGATTTTTCGGACTACATTTCTCCCCAGAAGTATCTCCACTTTCTCGAAACACTTGTTTTTCCGTCTGTAACCTGATTCTATGCAGTAGGCGTTTAGTTCACCAAAGAGTTGGGTGTCCTCTTCTAATTATCTCAATAACATATGTTAATAGGGAGATAGTCTTACGTAGGAGGTTGGTACCCTGTTGCTATAATAAGAGGCGAGTATTTCAATTGGTTAGTTATAGATAGATAAGCTTAGTCCAATTGCTTAACCTCTTGGTTCATATTTAAATCCTTTTTTTTGATTGCTATTGCTGTTCCATCATGCCTCTCATTCCTAGGGGTTTTTGCAAGTAATTTATTGTTGTATATTTTGAATTTTTCAATTGAGAATTGTAGAACATGATTTGAGATTGTTAAAACGTTTGGGTCCATTTCTCTGACTAAATTTCTGAATGCAATATTTTGGTTTTTCCATTCGTCTGAATTTATATGTAATATCTTAAGGTTTGTGACTGGTTCCATCTTAGTATTTCCCTCTCTATATCTGTTTTATTTCTTCTCTTAATTTCTTTTGGAGTGTTTTCGTTTGTCCAACGTCTTCTGCCACCTACCATTTTCGGCAATTAAAAAGGCTAAGGTTTCAAGACTTTAATGTTTGTGGGAAAAATCCTAATTTTGTTCTCCATGAGGAGTTTTTATATCATTCTTTCTTCATGGTATGAGTTAAACACACACTTGCACGATCCGTTCTTCACACGTTTGATGATTTCTTCCTGTTCGTATTTTTTTTGTATGAGGTTCGTTACGGTTAACTAGGACATTGAATTTAAAATCACTCACTTCATATATACACCCTTCTTGTTTTGATTGTTTTTCTTTTTTGTTTTCTTTCCTCAGTACCAGATGAGTTCTTGCTGTCTGATTTTTTCGTTGTTCTGGTGTATTTTATCTATTTGTTTTTGTGCGTTTATTAATTATAATTATTTATAAGAGTATTGTTAAGTTTCATTTTCCCAAATGCTGCTCCTCCGAAGATCTGAGCAGTGGGGATTTCTTAGGAAAACACATTTTGGGGATTCCATTTTTATCCAATATTATATTTAAGCTTTTTGAGAAGGGGCCTGGCATTGCGGGGTTCTGGATATGCGCGGACATTATGCATGTAGGTATATCAAGTCGTGTTCCTTCCTCTATGTTAAGACCACTTTTTTTATTTTGAGTTTCTTTAATTGTCGCTTCTGCTACGTTTGCATATGTCCGGTTCATTTTTGATGCTTCTTTTTCTTTTGATTCCGTTTATTTTCTGTTTATAACCTCCTTTCTCTTTAGGGAGTTTATAGCCATGGTTCAGTGGGGGCTCCTGCAGTATATGCATTTCATTGAGGTCTCTTACAGTTTCTGAAGGTGTGCCTCTCTTTAGAGCGTTCGGAGCACAGTGTTGTTTTCTTTGTACTTGCCTTTGACGTATGTTCTTCCAGGGCAAAACATTCGAAGGATGTCTGGTTGTTTATGAATTTCTCCCTTCTATATTCTCTGGCGGGATTCGCCTTCCGTATGCTAGTAGTCAGTAGTTTTCCATCTGGGTTGCCATCTCTGAGGAGTCTCACACCACTATGAATACGTCCCTGTGATTACCGAATTTAATGACCTCCGTTATTTTTAGAAATGCATTTTGTGTTTCCACTTCTTGTTTTATTTCATCTCTTGTATATGCGAGCCCACCCAGAGGTTGACCTTCCTGCACTCAAAGGATCTATTGGCTATGACTTGAGGAGGCAGCTTTGGAGAAGGTCCACTTTCTTTCAGTGTTTGGAGTCTTTCTTCTCAGACGAGTTTCTCCATATCTTCTTCTTTATGGCATACGATGACGTATCAACTTGAATATCAATAAGCTTTACTAGAGCGACCTTGATATCTGCATAGAGGGTTTGAAAAACTAGGCCTCTTCCTACACTCTTTGGTCCATGTTCCATCTTGATGATTATTCGCTTACATTCCGAGTCCATGGTGGTCAATCCGGTCGGGTACCGTCCTCCCCCGTCTCCTACTCTGAAAAAGAGGACAGAATCAAGGAAACTAGTCCTATTCTAAGTATGTACCTAGGAGTTCATTAAATACCCTTCTATTAGTGCACTCTGAGACCCTCCTATCTTAATAGGCCTACTCTACTAGTTGCCTCTCATAGGTTTAAGGTTCGTGTCCTTATGAGACACCCATTTTTGCGCCACCCATCAGAGGTTCCTTCCAGGATTCACTATATCATACAGCCAAGGAGTTCTAGGCACTATGAGGGTCATGTTATAATGCAAAGTAAGAGGATATAGTTTTGAGTAAATAGCACTGAAGTCTGGGCAGTCTCTCTTTTGGTTTGAACATCCCACCTAGCAATAGCAGGTATCTCCAACCAGACTAAGTGCGCAATTATCTGCAGGTTGCAGTTCGATAGGGTAATACGTTCGGTAAACGTTTTCCTTCCTCCCTTGAGCTTGACTTTGCCTCCTATACTCAGTTTCTTAAGAAAAGATTCTGAGTAAACAGACTGAGTCCTTGTGAGGAAGATCGAGTAATTTAAAATAGAGTAAGTATAGATGTAAAAATAATAAAGTTATGGCCACCGTTCAGTTGGGAAAGAATAGGCTTATAACAATCAATGTTTAATAATGTATAGAGGAGAGTTAATAGCATTACGCATTCTTTTCTAGAGTAAAACTTATTTTAAAGGAGTAGGTAATATAGGGTGACTCCCCCAAAAAAACCCCGGCCTGCACACAATTTTTGTGATATATCTTTCATTCATTCACTAATCACCCTTAATTTTTAGGGCATGACAGAAGCAACGTCTATAAACAAAATTAGATCTCAATGGGAGCTCCAGCAAAGAATATACTGCCTTAAACATTACTGGAAGAAAGGCTCGTTCAAGAAAGTGCAGGACACTTGCGTGCATCAGTTCGAATGTAAAAACTCCACTCCAACAGCAGAATCCACCACTGCGTGGACAACTCTGAGAACAATGGGATAGTGAAGAACCTCAATGCAGCCAGTGACAACCGTTTAAGCCATTCAGGAAGCCCCAGGAAGCGTACAGCTGAGCTGGTTGAGAGCGTTAGAGAATCAGTTCACCAAAGTCCAAAACGTTTTGTACACAAGCGAAGTCAACCCGTCGGTATATCCAGTGAGAATTGCAGGAAAGGGCTTTTAATGGATGTAAAAGCCTACCTATACAGAATACAAAAGAAACAGACCTTTACAGCCTTAGACAAGGAGCAGAGAAAGCCTATGGCAGTCTAGATACTGGAGAAGATTCAGGAGACCCAAACTTTACCTAACCTCCTTTGGATCTAGATAAAGCTCACTTCCATCTTGAACGAAAGGTAAACTCGAAGACAACTGTCTTCTGGGGGACCCCCAGACTAAATGAGGTACTAATCAAGCCCCTACACTCTCTTAAGTGCATAGTATGGACTGCAATCTCAGCCAGAGGCATCATCGGACCATTCTTCTTCGAGAAATCCGGCGCGACAGTGACTGTCACCAAGGAGCGGTATGTTGAGGTTCTCAAAACCTTCAAGACGCAGCTGCAGACCCTGTTCCCGTCGCTTATGGAGAAGTTGTAGTTCCATCAAGATAGAGCAAGCTCTCGTACCTTAAACATGCCCCGAGATTGGCTGAAAGAGAACTTTGGTGGCTGTGTGATCAGTCTTAAGACTGATTTTGAGCAGGTATCTCACAGCCCACACCTTAGCTCACAGATTTCTTTCTCTTGGGCTACATTAAAGAAAGTGTGTTCACAGAGAGACCCAGTACAATCAGGGAACCCAAGGAAGCCATCAGGGACAAGATCAGAGTCATTAGTCACTCGGTTTGTAAGGAAGTCACGGACAACTTTGTGCTGCGTCTCAAGAAATCCACAGAGCTAAATGGAGGTCATCTCGGACACGTGCTCTAGAATAAAGAAGAACAGTCCAAAGACTCTGATCTTTCGATATGATGTTTTTGAACACAATAAACTAGTTTTCACCTAAGTTTCATTCAATCCTTGCAGAAAATTAAGAAATGAGACCTATAGAAATTTGGGGCTTGTTTTGGGGGGTCACCCTGTATATAGTGAGTAAAAACCAGTTTCCATAGAATTTATTCGCTATATTAGGTTATTATTATTATTGTTATTATTATTATGCGAAAACTTCAGAAAACCTACGCCGTGTTTTTATAATTAAAAACTACTAATTTTAATTTTAGTGATTGTAATCGTCATATATTTTTAATGACTTAGTAGTATAAACAATTCGAAAGCCTAGCATTCGGTTTAAATCACTCTTGCCAATGTTTGAAAATCATGGTTTCTTTTTACACCAAGAGAAGACAAGGTGGATTTATTTTAATTTCATTTTTACCCCATCAAATTAAAGGAAGTATCTTAAAAATATGTATTTTCTGCGCCAAACCGAAACAATATATGACGACTACAATTTCTAAAAACACCATTAGAACTTTTTTAATACTAAAATTATGGCGTAGGTTTTCTGAAGTTTCACATTTATTATTATTATTATTATTATTAGTTCTAGTAGTAGTATCTAAGACAAAAATTATCTAAAGATAACTTCTACGTCATTGCTCTGTCAAAATAAACTCCCAAGTTTTGAGAGCTGAGTTAAATTATTATTACTACATGGCCTTGTCCACTTGTCTTTGCAGCCAAACCAAATTGAAGTAAGAAGCATCATCTAAGAAAATTAAATTTGAGTCAGATAAATCTGCTGGTGGTGTCATCTCAAATGTTGGCCTTAAATCTCATTGGAAACATCACTTTGACTTTGCTGCAAAGAAAGTAGCCACTTTCACAGATATGGCTGTTGTTAATGGCAATTTTCTATGCATCTATAATGAATCCTTTTGAAATTTAATTAATTGAACAGTTATTTACTGTCGCTTTGTCTTTTAGGGCGAGTAGGGAAGACGAGGAAGGCTACTTTTTATCGTAATTTAATAATAATTATTTACTCAGACTCACCTGCATTGCCACCCGACCTTTTCACCGTAAGCGAAACAAATTGTGTCTGTTATAAAAGTTTGATTTCTTTATCGTTTTTATTAAATTTTTAGCAGAATTTCTGAAATCTTTTAGTTTTAATCGATCCTGAATAATCCTATCAAGTAGTGTGGACAAAAGTATAAATAAACTTGCATCGTCTAACTTCGGTTATTCTTCAAAATCTCGAATTATCTCTATGCAATTTGTTTTCATTTTTCCTTGTTTCTTTCAAATATGGATAAGCTGAAAAAGCCGTAAAGTGACTTAAATACAGATTATTAAGATGAGAATGAAATAAAGAAATCGATGCAGTAGAAAAGCCCATATATGCGGGAAAATATTATCATTTACTCAACGTGTGAGTTTATCTTCCTCATAATTTGTAAGAAGTTTGTAATTATGTAGTGATGTTAGGGGAAGGAAAATGCGTAGATGAAACTTAGCTAGATCAACTAAACGAGGAAACTCTTTGGAGCAATATGGGTTCAGGAAGGTGCACAACTTACTAAAACCTGCTCAATTTCTACAATTACAGAGAACTCACTGTTCGACAGAGTTTATAAAAGGATGTTCCAAGCATGATATGAAAAAATCACCCATACCATATACATATACGAGGGGCGGTCAATAAGTTTTGCAATTCGGATATAAGGAAACGAGATATGAGGAAAAGTGTTTTATTATTTTTCAATATAACTAACCTCGACTTTAATGCACTTGCGCCCCTGGTCCCTGAGCTGAGGCTTCGAATTCCCGACAACCAGAAATCTCCCGACTGCTGTACAATCCACTCCTGGACGGCGAGCTAGACATCTTCATCGTCTTCAAACCGGCGTCCACGCAGTGCAGCCTTGGGCTGGAGGAATAAAATGTTGTCGCTACGCGCCAGATCTGGACTGTAGGTGGGATGGTTGAGCTCATCTGGCATTGTGGACTGTGGACTTTGACGACGTTAAAGTCGATCTTGGGGCGTGAGGTTTCTATGGACCCAAATTGTCGTGGATGATGTTGATAACACTTCCATGGGATATTCCAAGTTCTCTCGATTTCTTCGACCTTCACCCGTCGATTTTCGAGGATAATCCTCTCCACACGGGTCACATTGTCCTTGTTGGTCACGTCTGACGGGCGGTATCTTCAAGGGATTCACGACCATAGCGGAACTCCCTATTCCAGCGAGCAATGGTTGCATAGGAAGGGGCGGTGTCAGTGTACACTGCAACCATGCGTTCATGGATCTCTTTTGCATTCTTGCCTTTCTTGGTCAAATATTTGATCACTGCGCGGTGCTCAACCTTCTCCATTGTTGAAAAATTTGTGACTGACGATCTGCGATCAGCTACTGCTTCTAAAATAGACGAGGCAGGAGTTTTCGGCTGCAGTTCCTGACTTGTCATAACTTGTCCTAACACCTCCACAAACAGCCATTCCCCTTCCTCTGTTTTGCCCTACCGATTCGCAAAACTTATTGACCACCCTTCCTATACATAACATATACATAACATGCATATGCATCAATTTCCGCCAAACTCCTATTCGCACGATTTATATTAATGTATGTATCACAGACAGCCACACGCAATACAATTCGAAAAACTATCGCTTACATCAACGCACCTAATTCGAAAAAATTCATTCAAAATCTTTCGTTTCTTATCAAGTTAATTGAATGCCAAAGAGAAGAAATTTAAGAACTTAAATTTGTGGACTATCAACGATCAAATTATTATGAATTGAATAATACTCGTATTTGACCGATGCATAGAGCATCGATGATCGAATCGTTGTGGCTTGAGGGATTTCGACCGATTTATAGAGCATCGAGGATAGAATCATTGTAGCTTGAGCGAGTTTGACCTATTGCTAAAGCATCGAAGATACTTGATTGTGGATTAAAGCAGTTCGGACCGATCCAAAAAACATCGAGGATCGAAGCCTTGTGAATTGAAAGGTTTTGACCCATTCATAAAGAAAGCGCTTGTGGTAATCTATTAATTATTAACTACAAAAACGATGAGAGATGATAATACCGTTTGCTTGGGAAATCTGAGTATTAGAAAAATAACATTATAAAAAATAGTTAAAGAATGAGAGTAAAGATTATAGGTAAAAAAAACATTTGTATGCAAGAAGAGAATTAACCAGTGATTTTCTTGAAAGAAGACTATGGCTCATCCGCGCGTCCGATATTTCCCTGGGCGAATCAGATGCGTATTAAATGAGAAGGGCGAGTCACAATAGTATATCAGAGCGATTAAACATAAAACAACACAATCGAGTTATATGTTCGTATCTCACATTCTCTGTATACATGCGCGTACTTTCTGAGGTTTCAAACTATCACCCCAGTCGATGGTTAGTAAAAGATCCTTTGGAATAGCTTGAGTTTGCTATTGCCCGTTGTATAGCTTAAATTGCATTAGACCAGCATTATATTTTCATTATATCTTTTATCTTTTCTCCTTGTTGGTTTCCTTACACTAAGCTCCATTCCTCGGAACATACAGTAATATTAAAACGGAGGATGAACGGTCCCCAGGGCCCATCTAACTCCAACGTATTCCATCAAGGATGAAGCATATATAAAATATGATGAATACAATTAAATATCTTTTGTAAATGGATCACTCATCTTTTCCTAATCCATCTTAATATTGCTCAAGTATAATGTAATATCTAAAAATATTATATGCATCTCAGATGGATAGGTCAAATCAATCTAAACCATTCAGACATCATCCCAATATATATTGATAAAAACAAGTTAATGAAGTACTATTGTTTACCAATGTTTGCATCTCATTCTATTCATTTGTCCTAGGTAAAAAAGCTTATTTTCCCATCAATCCGTTCAGAGGTTTTTAAGGTTTATTTTTCTTCTACCTTTGTAAATGTTTGCATCGCTAAATTTGAAGCCTTGAATGATCTTCCATAGGGTGTTTCTGAGCGAACTCTTAATTCCTTGAACAAGAAAAGTTTGGACTTACTCACGAGAAACCATTTGGAAATTTTTAGCGTGTGATAAATTGAAAACCTTGAGACAGAAAATTTAAACAGTTCAACAACTTACGACCATCCGCTTTTCATTGAGAGAGGCTGGAATGGATAAAATTTAGGGTGCGCTTGTAAGCATGACTTGATTTAAAACTAAAGGGCGTTCAAGAATGAAAGTATATATCTCAGGGGAGAAAGACATGAAAGGGAAATATGGAAAGAGAAATAAAAGACCACAAAGAAGAAGGATAAAAGGAAACAACATTTCCAGGACTCATTTAGCAAATTCCTTGAACTATAAAAATGATTTTAAGAGGCCGCAAAATCCCCCTAGAGTTTTTTAAAAGAGTATCGTAGTTAAAGTCACAAATTTTAGGAAGTCAAACGTAAAAGATATAAGGTAAATAGCAATGCTAGCCAAAAGGAGGATATAAAGAAGTGAAAAAGCGTGGAAGGAACATGTGCCTCCCTAGTGAAGATAGAGAGAGTGAATATATGTGGAAGATACGAAGCCCGGTTAATTTGTGAAGTTAAATGATGCAAAATGCATCAAAGGTATATAACCTAGTCAACCAAAGGAATCTGGATGTAAACGAGAGATACTAGAATGAGGATGAGAAAGTAAACTATGAAAATCATAATAACTATGGCTTGGACGAAGAAGGCACTAGCATAAATTAAGAAAATTTACCAGTATTGGAGACGAAACTATTTGAAGATAATAAGGACCAGTAAGAGGCGTGAATGCCTTGCCATGTATCCATTTATTCACAAAATGAAGGAGGTTCATTTGTAAGAATCTGAGTGGGTCTATGTTAAAGGTAAGTGAACCTCGCCTAGGAGCTGAGCCTAAAATTTATGCCCGTAGCAGGTTTTTTACCAAATGGCATTTAAGATTTGAGTATTATCTGATCAAAAAATCGATATATACAAACCAGAGGATCTGATTTGGTTGTGATTGTGCCAATAAATTAGAAAAAAATACCTTATCCCTGACAATAGATCTAAGACAATATTCTCTATTGACGCAAAAGTTATCTGCTAGCAATTTGAAGATAGAGATCGATACAACAACAAAAGATCAAAGAATAAAACAAGTTAAATAGAATCGAGTTAGTTCCCATTCGAGCGTGGTTAGACGTCGGATGGACGATCAATTCAGGTCGAATTGACTGCCATACGCTGTAGCGACTTGCGGTACGAAGCACACGCTAAGCTGTAGATCCACACTAAAAAAAAGCTATGAAAAAGAGGAAGATCGGTTGTAAAACTACTATCAATTTATTTATTCCATGACGTCACCATTAATTACCGATATTTAATCTAAGCACAGAAAGAAAATTATCGAAGGATTCCAAAAGAAGCTTATGAGGAGACGGTGGCAGGGAAGTGAGCATGATGTGGTGAATGAAATTGTGTGGAAAGGATCTAGCTTGAGTAATCAAAACATAACACTACTTGGGGCAATTCAAAGTGAAGAGCGAGTAACTCTCCTTGGCCTGCCAACTCTTCAAAATTAAAAGTGCTACACTTGTTAGCGTCAGGGCTGGGATGCCACACTAATCATCCGCATGCCATTTCTTCCATGCTGCACATAACACCACCTTGCGAAGTCATGGTCATTGGAATACTTATACCAATATTGGAAATGCTGTACACTGCATTTCTGGTGTACGCAATTCCATCCATATAAAGTATAATGCAAGGTCAATCACATTGTTGTCACTTCCAGACCTTTCCATCTCACGCACAACGCACCACTCTTTTGTTTCTGTAACTCGATTCATTTTGATCTTTAGGTGAATTTCATTATCACGCTGTGAGATTAAAATTAATTAATTATTAGAAAAATGAAATTAATGGAATGTTAAAAAACATAAGGAATGGTCTGGTGGGGGAGGACTTGAAGTACCTAATACTTATGAGGACTCATTTATATCCATAAGAATTTAAGGTACTGTTAAATTATTTTGTTTTGGATAATTTTTTTTTGTGTACGCCAATTTCTTCGTAGTTTTATGTATTTACTAAGTAAGAATAACTGTCCTCGCGATCTGATTTGGGAATGTCTCCGCTACCCTTATGTTTTCTATTGGGTTTAAACTCCCCAAGTGGAAACCATATGTCGTATGATTTTAGATTTTTTTTATATATACCTATGTCGGTTATTAAGTATCCTTTCCTTTGTAGTATATATAGTATTTTGTGTAGTCACATGCTAATTTTTGAATAAGCTAATCATTTTTTTGTTGTAGTGTTTAGCTTGGTAACAGAGTATGTATATTGTGTATAATTCCTTTATATTTAGTTAGAAAATGACGTAACTGAGTCGCATCCCTCCCACTTAAAAGAGTATCGGGTTGTCCCTTTGTAGCCTTCACGTGATGGGCTCGTGTAAATTACAAACAATTTTCGAAGCTGAAAAGCGTGAGAAAGTATAGGAGCACGTTCATAGAATGTAGCCCTTATCAAGGCGAGTATTTGAACAAGACGAGAAATCTCCCCTCCCACCCCCCTTTCAGCCACGCTGGGAGCGGTTGAGACAATCGCCATGATTCAAACAATGTGAGATAGTCCCGCCCCCTCTTCTATGGGGTAAGCTCCCTCACTTCTGGTGTCCATATCTACCCGCGTAACGTGGAATGAGCAGATTGGTGCGAGAGACGCTCACGAGTGCAGACCTTCTTACTCCTCCTCGATTCGAGTTAGTCATAAGCTGGAGGCAAGGAAACGTTGTGGGACAAAACCAAGCATCCCTTCTTGGATAAAACAAATATCCACCCCCGATTCTGCTCATCGATGCCATCTCCAAACAACAACCAAGTCTTAACCCAAAAGGCTTCAGTGAAGATTCATCTTAGCGTAATACCCCTTTGATTACGCATCTCCGACCATACAAACCGTTGATTTCTCGGAGAATCTCACCCTCCGTTTTCTTCAAAGGAATTTACACCGGAAAAATTCCCAACCTCCATTCTCGAAGACTCTGCTTCCCCCCCCCCCCCACCCCGTCATCTCCAAAGAATATTTCACTACAAACAAGTTGACCTTGGACCCGATCGAATTATCCCAACCATCATCTCACCGCTTCGCCGGAAACGACGAAGGTCTTCCCCAACCCCTTCATTTGTGTACAAGGTATCGTAACGAATATTTTAGCTTCCCCATATTTATAATTGCCGCCTACCGTTCCCCATTATCATTTGTGTAACTATGTGTCTTAATTCTCTGTGTATTATTGTATCATATTAACTTTCATTATTAATATTCATTAAAGTCTATTTTTGCGTACTCCTTTGCTTTCTGACCCTCGAGCTCATCATAGCCGTATAACAATAGCCTGTAACTGAGTGAGATTTGGAACTCTGAGCCAATACTAACTTTTAAAGTAGCATCTTTTGGACTAGCCCTCCCTTACGAGGATCTGACCTTGTAACCGGACCTTGGCTTACCTAAACCATTTAAAAAGGAAACCTCCGCGCACTCTAAATCAAATATAATAGATGTATTTATGATATATAAAGCTATACCACGACAGAAGGTATCCTCTCATACTCACTATTTTTCTAAAGTCTTGATTGTGAAAGTTGATTGAAAAATTGGTTAATGTTACATAAGCCTTTTTTTTCTAGTCAGCTACCTATTTTCCGCACAGTGAGGCTTCCGCAAGTTCTACTGCACTTCGAATGATTTGATGCCACAGTAAATTGCTATCTATGAGGCTTTTTTCGTAGACAGCACTATGCCCAGTAATTTTCAAAATGGAGAAGGCATCTGATACCGCATGGCGATATAGTATCATGGAGACCCTCCACAATATGGAGGCGAAGGGATGCATTACAATTTTATCTCCGCATATTGGGTAAGGGGAGCCCCCTCCTGACCAAGAGAACAGGGAGAGGGCGTCTCACCTAGGTACTGTCGGAAGATTCTTTTGTCACTCTCTAGGTGGATATCCTTTCTATCTCTTTCGGTGCGCCTCATATGGCAACTGTAGACAATCATTTTCAACAGGCAATAAACTATATCTCTCGCTATGCAAATATATACAGTTTTCAGTTTTCATTGCCAAAACTAAGGTAGTACACTTCTGTTGTCATGCACAGCTACATCCAAAAATGGAATTTTTCCTTAGCGAGGTTGTCCTAGAAGTGTGTGATTTACACAGTTTCCTTGGACACCTCGATGCTGAGGAGATGCTACATGTTTTTCCGCATTACTTAATGTATTATACTTTTGTATGCATTGTCCCGGTATCTCACTCGGTTTTAATTGCATCATCGGACGATCTCAAGGTTATTTGGGACACCAAGATGCGCTAGTCATTCCATAGGCATTTTGAATTTAAGGCTAGCAAATTTCTTCGAGAGCTCAGTATAGCTCTTTGCACCGTAGTGCCTCTGGTCCACGTCTCTGGTTTCAAAGCATCCATAACGGCGGAACTATTGTGGTCGAGTTTTTTTAAGCACATTTCGTGTCATGCTAGATCTGTAATAGTGTACATGGAATGGCTTCCTCGCCATTTTCTCTCTGTTTGAAATCTACTGGGCTCTATCAGGCGCTGTTTCTTTCTTTAGACAGAGCTGGTTGTGGTTGCAATACATCGCTGGGTACGGAAGATAACGTACCGTGCAAGATGCAGAGAGCAGATTGTGGTATATAGTGACTTGCAAAACGCTCTGAGTGCTCCGTGGCATTAGAATATGCGCATTACCTGGAATCCGGGAGGCCAAAGTTGCCTCAACAGGGCGTATATCGAGATTTTCTACTGCTGGGTTCTCTGACATATATGGATTGCCGGGAATGAGCGCACCGATGAGATGCCAAAGAGTTCAGGAGCACTGTGCGATCAGACTAGCATTTCGCTCTTCCTTGCATTGCATAAATCGGCTCAGCACTCCCACCTTCCTAGCAAGGAGGATAGGAGAAGGGGACTTAAAGATGTGTGCCATCACGCTGCTACCCTTCCCATACACCTCCTCCACCCATCCGATGCCACTACGGCTTCCGTTCGCTTCTGTACTTTTGGAATTGAGCACACTCACACCACGACCCGACATTGATGGAGTGCTCTCCTATCATGCTTTTTATTTTGTTTCCGTTTTTCTTTGGTTTTGGTTTTGTTTTTTTCTATTTTCTTGTTTTATTTTTTAATATAGTCTAGTATTATGCTAGAAATTAAGTAATGAAACTTATGTCCTTCGTAGCAGTCGCTAGATGGGCGCTATTGATTTAAAACTATATGGACGAATTAAACTTAAAATGCAATGAGGTCCATTGTTAGAAGGCATTTGCTCAAGCTTGAATGATCTTCGGAAACATCTTCTTAAAAATATTTAATTTTACAAATTCGAATTTATTCGTCTTTTATTCGATTTATAATTTTTGGGGGAAAAAAGTAATATTGTGCAATTTCTGATTTGAGATGCGAATTTTAAGTGATTCTCTAACTTAAACAATTTGACGAATGGATTTTTACTTTCTTTAATCCATTCTCTATCGACAACTATACGGTACCAGAAGATACGCAGTTAGAATTAATATACTTAAAATATGTACATTTCAAATTAAATATTTTCTCAATATTTAGGTAACATTTACTTCAAATTAATTATATTTCCTTCAAGAATCATTTACATCTTTGGTAGTAAAAATGTAAAAAACCTTTTACCAGAATGAACAGTAAGATATAAAGTTTTCTCGAGAATTTATAATTAGTATTTAAATGAATCAAGAACGTGTTTAAATCAGTAAACTTTGTGCTGACTTAACAATTCCTGGTTAACCATGAGAAATAAAGGTATGTAATGTTTGACGCCCTCAATAATTTCATGCACTTATCCAACCCTCGAAGGCTAATCTATTTGACATCACCACTTTAACAAGAAAAAAAAACATATCGAGTATCATTCAAATATATATACAAACACATCGTTCCTTTTCCAAGCAAAAATTCCCTTCGAAATGCCTCAGAATGACCGCTTGAACGAGGGGAAATTGGACACTGCGAGAGGTACCTTAATATGGAAGCATCCGCAGAAGTCTCTAGTGATGTTCCAATGATTTCATCAGGCACGTACGACTAATCACACATTTAAACATAGACAAAGGTTCCTCAGAGTTTAAATGAATATCACACTAATAACATAAACACAAACCACATGGAATTTAACAAATATACTCTTGCTGCTTTCTATACACAAAAAGTAAAAATTGAGAAGATAATATACATAAGAAACCAATACAGACTTATCACACAAATTCTAGTCACAAAAATGCACATGTCTTAAATAAACACAACCATGCGCGCATATTCTTCAGATAAACGGTAAACTCCTGCATAAATACCCTTCCACCTTCCTCGTAAACGCCGTTCATAATCATTCACTTTGCATATCATCCAAACATACATATTATTTCATATCTAGTTTCCTCTATTCGTTTGTAATTTCTATTATTTGGCTTCGAGAGAAAATATGGAACTAGAATAGAGAAGGGAGACCGCAACTGAAGTGAGCCGTTGTCTTCCTGGTTTGAACAAAGACGCTATACTGCAATCGAAGCGGAAGCCACAGAAGATCGTCCTTTACTCGAAATTGATGTTGCCTGTCTCTTCGCGTTCTTTGTTCGAGAGAACTCGTAGAATAGCTTTGATTAATTCTGGTTTCGTATTATCCGCATCATTATTTAGATTTTAATTTGTCAAATGTGCTATTGCTATACCCTGTCTTTCTATTTATGGTTTCTCTCTCTCTATCTCACATGCGACAAACTTGACACGAGTCCATCTTTATACGAGTGTTTGAAGAGTAGTGAGCGCAATGTGGTTAAATTTGCTCAAAAGAATTCATCTATAAAAAAAGACAATATAAGCATAAGAATGCTTAAGTTTAGATAGGCAGACTCGTCCGAGCTTATAAGAGCAATCAAAAGTTGAACCCTTCTAACAGTGCCGATGTCTCTTAGAGTTGGCTTCGTTTCAAAGAACATTGTTTGATCAACAAGAATCTGAAAGCTGCGTTCATACATACCCATTCTTTTAGTCGCCAAATCGTGACAACCATCACTAACTGAAAGAAAGTGTAAATAAAACAAGAAAAGGATGCTTGTTTGTTTTTGTAAAAAGAGGGCACAAAGTTCTTCTAAGGGCAAATGAATAATTGAAACCAGTTCAGTAGTGGTTAGACCAACTCAAGGACTCTAGTGAAATTTTACGAGATTAGAAAGTTGACATTACCTCTTGTCTTTTAAGATATAAAGTAATGGTGTTATTTAAAGTGCGAGCCTAAAACTTGCAGTTGAGGCGATAAACGCCTATAGAAAAAAAGGTAGGTAAGCATGTGAAGTAGAGGCACAAATGGGACTCTAAACATACATAATTTGCTTGGTTCATAATCATTTCTTGCCAAAGGTCTTGCAGGGGGTACATGAAGAGGTGGGACTCCCACGTAACCGTGATATTCAAAATGTACCTAGGAAAGTGGCAAGATTTGAATGTGCTGGTAGATGGCTTAAGTCACTCAGATCTATAAAAGCGGACTATAGCTTTGTGGGCAACTACCGGAAGTTAAGACTGACTTGATTAGTTTAAAAGGAGTTATGGGGAGAAATTGGGCAGAGGATCATAGAGAACTAGTATTCGTACAACCTCATCATGGTTTTCCAAAATGGTGTTACATAGGAAACGTCTGGTTAAACGAATAATTTTATGGAGTTTTTTCTTTGACATAAGGCAAGAGAATGACTGTTGTTTGGTGAAGGGAGTAATTTATTTTTTTGTACAAAAAGCGTTCAATAAGGAACCCAACGGGAAACTTTTGACTAAGGTACAAGGGCTAGAATTTGATGAAAGACTCGAATCAGGATTGAGAACTAGTTTTGTGGGAGGCGGAGGATAGTTGTAATCAACGCCCAGGCCTCTCGTTGTTGCAGCCTAACCTAGAGTACGCGCTTCATTTTGGCTATCCTTCCATTCGAAAAGTTATCAAACAGCTAGAAAGGGGTCAATCTAGGCTCGAGAAACTAATCCTGTAGATGATACATCAAGAATAACATATGAGAGAAGACGAGTTTGGTCTCTTCTCGCTCAAGGCTGAGAATGCGCGGTCACTTGATAGAGCTATAGAGAATCCTTCGAGGTTTCGAGAATATTGATCACCAGAAGTTGTTTATCCTTAACAAAAATAGGAATAGGATTTATAATTTGAGGCTTAACCTTCCGTTGTTGGTGACTAATTTACTGAGGCATTAGGTCCTATTTAGTATATGCCCGGCAAGGAATCAGTTTCTTGTGTATAGAGTTAATAGTACCAGTTTTAACATTTTAAAGATAAAATTGATTGAATGGATTTAGCACGCAAATAATTGCAGATAAATAGGGCATTATTATTTTGTCATTTATTATAAGTATATCTATAGACAAAATATCTGGTTGTCTCCCTGGTCTCATCAGTTATATTTTATGTTTTTTCGTGCCCATAGAGAGAGATGTGGGGCTCCTTCATCTGTACTAAGCTTTTTATCAAGCTTTATGTTAGGGGTTTCCCTAAATAGTACCTACTTGGTATTGTTAATAATGTTTTTTGAGGTATTCCTTTTTGGGGCTTCTCATTTTGACACTCGGATTTCTCTCCCTCTCTCTCCCTCTCTAACTATCTCCCTTTAACTCACTCTCACTATCTCTGAATCTTCAGCTTGTCACTTGGCTGATTCATTCCTTATGATTTTCTGAAGCTATTTGGGAAACCTCTCAATCAAGAATTTTTTCTTCTGTGGGGTGCCCTACATAGCTCACTGAAAGTACTGAAAGCGACTACTCTCATAAACACCACAAATTGTAGTTAAAGATGGTATCATCGAAATTTCACAATTCAAGCTTTACAATTACTTCAACATAATAACACAATTTTTTTAACTTAGGTTTAAAATTAAGTTTTTATTCTAAAAATTCCTGGGTGTTAATTATTTCAACTCAACTAACTATATTTTTAATTTTTCATGCCACCTTTTTTTGGTTGTAAGAGTTTGATTTAGAAAGCGCCTACATGTAGAATGTCCACTTTTAATATACATTAAATAAAAAATATATATTACGAAGGTTAGTGACCTTAGAATAGGACAATCTCGGTTTGACTCAGAGTATTTTAAGTTGCTTGGTTTTATTGTAGTTCTTTATAATCTCTGTTTCTCCTTTATCTCGAGATTTATTGATATCTCCAATTCTATATCTCTCGTTTTCTGTCTACCTTTCTGACTGTTTCATATAACGAGTAAGATAGAGGACAAAGTTCTTAGTGAGCAAATTCGTGAACTCGGTGTACTTGTTAGGCCGCTACCGCGAAAAATACCCTCTTCGAAGTTCGAACCGATTAAGGAGCAAGTAAGAACTGACAATTATCGGACAACTTGGTCAACCCTCCTCTTTACGATCCCAATAAAAATGGTAAACCCAAGATTTTTTTCCCTTACATTTTGATTCTAACTCGAATTTGCAAGTTGAAAGAATCTTCTTATTTATTTTACCTCACCAGCCCCGTTTATTTATGCCTATTAAGTCATTAAGAGGTTTCAATATACTGTAGTTCAAATTTGAATCAAAATTCATGTTTTTTACCTTATAAATTTTCTTCCATTTCCTTTAAACGACTCTTCTATAATTTTTTGTGTTTACAAGCTCAGCTTAAACTCAGTTAGTGCCTATGGCATTCAGGAAGACAATTCGGGCATAGTCTGAGCCTTAAGGGCTTTTTAATTTTACTATAATTTACTATATAAATATTCTTTTCTTTTAAAAACTATAACTTAAATTATGGACATAAAATAAATACTGTTAAGGGCCTCGAGTTACAATTTAATGAAAGTAATAATGGCTCATTTTCAAAAACGTTAACCTAAATATATATTTACATTTTAACGCTGTTATAATGTCATGGGTTTAATTAATGAGTATTTATTTTAAAATATTATATATATATAAATATATATGTATGTATATATATATATATATATATATATATATATATATATATATATATATATATATATATATATTTATATATATATAATATTTTAAAATAAATACTCATTAATTAAACCCATATATATGTATATATATATATATATATATATATATATATATATATATATATATATATATATATATATATATATATATATATATATATATATATATATATGAATCTATCATTCTCTCGTGCAACTTTGAGAGATATATACATTTGTATATCTGCCACGCGTTTATCTATTCCTCATTTATTCTTTGAATTTTCAATTAATTTTCTATTTCTTTCATAGTCTCCGTTCTAGCTGGCGAAAGTGTTTCTTAAAAGCTATTCTATTCAGAGAATTTTTTGGTTCTCTGCGTAGCGAAGTGTACTAACGGTATACTTTTAACTGTGATCAAAGCGGTGCTCGCTTTCTCAGTGTGGCGGGCTCGAATCGCTTCCCTGCACGGATTTTTCGAAAAAGGTAATAAAAATATTACTGCAAGGAAAAATTATTCCGTTTTCTCTTTCAATGTTGTTTAATGGATTCATTTCCATCATTCTCTCGTGCTACTTTGAGAGATATATACATATATATATATATATATATATATATATATATATATATATATATATATATATATATATATATATATATATATATATGGTTCGTGCTACCTTTCATAACTCCAAGTGTCACAAAGGTATACAAAAAAAATTACTGCAATTCATAAAGCGTCTATATTGATACCTTTTATTCTATATAAAATAACAAGTACCCTTAAGCCACAACCTTCTTTCATTTTCATACTGTTTCTGTCTTCGCGGTGGACCGCATATATTTGCCCATTTCAGTTTCATTGTTGTCTTTCGGAATCGCTTTCTTTGGCTGATAATATGTAGTTTACAAGCTCTCCGATCATTGGAAGTGGTATGTATTACATCAGTTTTATCCAAATTTGCCTAAACCTATTGGATAACCTAAACATCATGAAATTTAGTTTAAAAATCAGTGTTGGTCATTTCACGCTCGTTGCCAGATATTTCAAAGACGGTAAAAAAATGCCACAAAAAATTATCGCAATTGGAGTCAATGGGAAAATCGATTCAAAGAACATGTAAAAGTAAATATTATAAAAGGACTTGGGACATTCAAGGCAACTTTAAGTGTTCTTTCATTTTAAGATCCGTTGTTCAAATCCCATCTTAAATGGTACGAGTATATCGTTGCTTAGGCCAATTTTACCCCTACTGAAAATATACATGTTTGCGAACACAAGTTTATGTCTGCTTGATACTCTTAGCAATTGCATATGCGATTTGTGTAACCTCATACATCCTATTCTATTCTTCTATCTGCCTATCTCTATATATATGTCTATTTATCTCTCTATTTCTTTGTGTGTGTAGGCTTGTGACTTTTTCGGAATTTGCATCCCCAACTGCCTGTGTGATATTCAAGCTGACGTAAATATATAAATATGATTTGTGATAACAATATTTGCAGGATATTATACAAATTTTTCCGATAAAAGACATTTATTCAAGAAAAACAAACACATATTTTTAGTGGTCAAAAAACAATTTTTGTCTATCTTACGCATAACATTTTATGTGTATCAAATAAATTGATCGAATATCGGTTGCTATAAAGAAATTACAATTGCAAAAATATCTGCCTATTTTTTACTGTACACAACTTTTATACAATCATATAAAGAGGTAAAAGTGATGAATTATTATAATTTTGAGAGATTAAGACTTGAATAAAATGTAAGTGAAACCAAGGAATAAGTTGATTTCTAGTAGTCTAGTCTTTATTAATAAAGGAAAGACTATTTAACATTAATTTGATTTACTTTACTCCTAATTCCTCAGCAAAGTCTTTGGCAACAAGAGAACTGCATTTGGAATCCTCTTTTAAGTTATCAAATACACCAATTGTTCTAATATCCTTATTAGTTTCATTGCGTTCTAAGCCACCGCATTTAACTTTTTAATGTAGTTGATACCACATGAAGCAGCCTTGATATCTCCATAGCGACGCGGATATAAAATGTGAAAGAAATCAAATTAATGGGTTAAAAAACAGAAATAAAATTAGAATTTGACATTAACCTTAAATGTAGTTCCCGTATGAATTAGGGATAATGTTGTTTAGCGAGTTCGTTCAAAGTTTCAAAGGCTTGGGCGCTTTTGTCAAATGTATATTTCTCTCTCTTTAGCGTTGAATTAAAGACAGTTAATAAGGTATCAAGGCTATTAAAAGGAATATCTTTTATTGCAGTTCCTAACCATATTTTGCAATGATTTTTCTCAATTATGAAAAAATGAGAAACGAAAGAAAAAACTTTAACCAATGCGAGGATTTCCTTGAATAAAGGAAAGTAGGAGTAAAAGAACATCAAGAAAGGTTGATGGTAACAAAGACTGCAGCAGCCAACGTCGCCATCTCGAAGATCTAAATGCTTGCTTCGGGAAGATATTCTTCCTAAAATATTCACAGAAAGATTATAGGGGGTTCTTCTCCCGAGAAGATAGTCACAGAAATACCCTCAATTACCTAAACTTTTATCCCTATTTACAGTTGATAATATTGAAATCTAGTTTTTGTTCGTGTGATTACTCTTGTCTGATATTTTCCAGAGAAAACTGATAGGAATTTGCTCAGAGAAAGAGGTTATAGCTTGTTGTAAAACGAATGATCTTTGTTGGTCCCTAAGATTGGTAACGTTGGGAACTCGTGTGTTCTCGATGGTCAGTTAATGAAGTTTAAGTAAAAGGACTGTGGAGTTAAGGTTAAAAGTTTTTTCCTATCTGAAAGCCGCACATCCATAGTGCTGAAATAAAAATTAGTACAAAATTAGTTGCACACACCATTTTATAAATCTTTTCCTACACTTATCATTTACATTCTTCAAATATAATTCTCCAATTATCTTATATTTTCAATGCATTTAAAATTCGACAAGAAAAATAAGATGTCGGAAACATTTATTTTTTCCGGTGGTACATTGCATCCGTTGTTAACCTAACTTGTCACTTTTTGCATATTCTTCATACTCAAATATTTTTGTCTCTATTTTTCTGTTTGGTTGAAAATTAGTCATACTTTTTGTCCAATAATTAGATTACCATTAGCCTATTTTATGACCACTAAAACCTAAATAATGTTAGATTCTTAATATTGTCTTTAATTCATCATCTGTTACTTTTTTACAATCTTATCTGAACATTCTAAGAAAAGGGAAATCAAGTACAATTGCTAGTGAAGAACATGGAGCTCCTTGTATATGTAGAAACACGCATCCCGACTGTCAATAATGTACAAGTATGTGGGGTAGGATAGCCTGCATGTGAGGAGAAGATAATACTAATAGAGTTGTCTAGGGCGAGTCGTAAAGACAGCTAAATCGGGATAGTGGCCACTAGTCTTGCAAAGCCTTGTACCATAAAATTTTGCTCTAACGAACAAGAAACACCATGACTGACGTTGATGAGCACACCCCCAAATATGCGAAAATTGTTCTTTGTGATGGCTCCCAACAAAGAGGACTAAAGGTGCTGCCATGTCTTTATAGCATATGCATCCATTCGGCTGCACATGAGAGATTATGACGAGTTCGCTCAATATAAATGGTTGCAGTAGAAAAAAGACAAGCTGATCGTTAACGTCTCAAGTCTGTGTATAAGAGAAAAAATCCAAGGAGAATTCAAAGGAGAGAAGGAAAGATTCGCCAGACCGAGGGGAAGACGTTTCAGGACAGATCTTTCAGGAAACTAATTCAAATCTTGTCTTGAAAGTTATTCAACGTAGAAATGGCTTAATCCTCAAAGTTTGCACTTTACGTAGGTTTTAGAGAAAAAGATGAATACTGATTAAATGAGACAAGATAAAGGCTCTTGCTATTCTGGAATCGACCTTTATTCAAAGCTAAAATAGGAAGTCCTAAAATGGACTAAAAACTGGATATGTTAATGCACCGAGTGAACTTAGTTATGAGCAGTTTTCTCCTTTGCCATTTTGTTAAGTATTTGCTTAATTATTAGTTCAGAAACAAAGTTCCAGTACAACCTTTTTTATAAAGTTTATTTATAGTTTTAGTTTATCTATTTATAAATTTATACAGGTTGTACGACTAGTTAGTGTGTATTAGCATAATCTTTCCTAGGCTTCGCTTGAAAGTGCACAGTGAGTTAGGGACTAGGTAGAGGAGTTCATTATGCACTTTCAATCGAGGCCTAGAAATGCCTAAGCAACAACAGAGTAATCAGTCGGACACCTTAAATGATATCGAAAGTTTCAAAGATTTCCAATGACTATTTTTCGTGAACATAAACGTACTCTTTTACTCTAGGATTACAAGCCAGGCCTAAACGCTGGCCAATCGCAACGTCATATTAACCACGCATTTCGAGAAGGCACAATAAGTCGTCGTACAACCTATGTATGATTGGTTTAATAAGTTTCGGCGCAGCCAATTCGATCTACAAGATCAGCTAGGAAGTGGTCGACCCTCACTTATTCACAATGAATGTTTGTGTGCCTGTATCAAAGTTTATCCACATCTGACATCACCGTGAGTTGGTTGAAAAGTTTAGAGTCAGCGATACAGCCCTTTTGCGTCATTTAGAGGAAATGGGCATGGTCAGCAGACTGGATGTATGGATTACACATAAACCGACTGACCTCGACTGTCAGCGCTGCATAGACGCCTGCATGACACTACCCTTCATGAAACGTCGTTTTGATTGGCTGAACAAAGTCGTTACTGCAGATTAGAAATTGCGTCTACACTCAAACATGGCACTCAAAAGAAGCTGCATAGGCAAAGGTACACATGCACAACTTCAGAAGCTTATGGATTGTGTCTGGTGGGATGTGGAGGGAGTGAATTTACAGTCAATAACTGGACCAGGTGGCAGATGCATTTGTGCAGAAATGACCAGAATTGAAAATTTCATGTTTCCTCATGATAACGCCTGACCGCACGTTACAAATTATACCCGTGAAAACTCCTGAAGCTGGGGTGAAAAGTTCTCCCTCACCTACCGTACTCGCCAAACCTGGCGCCAACAAACTACCCTTTATTCCAGGTACTGCAGGACCTTTATAGGGTAAAAAGTTCGCACATAATGACGAACTGAAAACTGTAGTTGGAGACTTTTTGATATCAAACAGTTAAATTTTGCAACAAAGGCATACATGATCAATCCCGTCGTTGAAAGCAGTCACTTGCAAATAACGTTGATTACATTGTACAGGGATATGTTTCTTTTGCTGTATTGTTTCGTGGTAAATAATTGTAAATGAAAGTTGTGCGAGAACTTTGTTTCCATCCTAATAGAACATAAAAAAACGGAATGTTCTATGTCTGATTTTTTAGCTCTTAGTAATGTTTCATAGACATTATTGATTAGACCTTAGGCTAAGCTACTAATGCTAAAACCTTGAAATAATTAAATAGGTATGAATACATTAAGACTGCTGTTTAGTATCAGTTATTTCAGTTTTTGAAGCCAAGCAGTCAGTTGAAGAAGTTCTTCTCCCTGAGACTTGCCATCCTGAACCTCGTTTGACTGGGTTTGCTTTTGGTGCAAGGGATGTTAAAAAGATACTTGACAGTCTTGACAGCTGGGTCGGAGTCGATCTTGACAACTTTTTCCCTTTATTTTTTAAAAAGATATCTACTGATTTAACACCTAAGTTAAGTAGATTATATAGATTTTATTTAGACGAAGCACCTTTACCGATAATCGTAAATTAAGCAATGCTGTTCCTATTCCTAAGGGCATGTTATCTGCTGATTGTAATCAATACAGGCCTATTTCAATACTTCCTTTGCTCTCTAATGTTGCACAGAAGCTGATATCTAGGCCCTTGTATAGATACCTGGAGTCGAATGGCTTACTGGCTATAAGTCAGTATGCATATATGAGGCAGTTGGGTACTTGTGATGCCCTTTTAGATTTGACTTGTAGTATGCAAGATAATCTTGACAAGGGTTTTTACTCTAGATTAGTTCAGATTGATTTTAGTGCTGCTTTTGATCGTGTTAATCATAAAGTACTAGTTTTTAAATACAAAACCTTGGAATAGGTGGCTACATCCTAGGACTACTTAAAGACTTTTTAATAGATCGGCAGCAACGTGCTGTCGTAGATGGAGTTTTAGTGAACCTAAACGTGTTGTGTCTGGAGTTGCACAAGGCAGTGTTCTTGGGCCTTTATTGTTTTTAGTATACACAAGTGATTTGGTACAGGGTCTTGAAAACAAGGTTGTCAGTATGCAGATGATACTACACTTGTTGGAGTAGTCAGGTCTCCAGCAATGAGAAACCAAGTTGCCATGAGTCAAAATCGTGATTTAGAAAAAAAATAAGAAATGGTGTGATCGTTGGGGCATGAATCTTAATTCAAGTAAAAATAAGACCCTCTTGGTCAGTAGACCTCGTACCAATGAGCCACCTCATCATCTACTCTGTGTTGAAGATACACTTCTTGCTGAATCGGAATCCCTAACGATCCTTGGCATTACTTATAATTCTCACCTGACTTTTAAGAAGCATCTTTTAAATGTATCTGCTAATGCTGCCCGAAAACTTGGTTTAGTACGTAAGGCTTCATATATCTATAATAATGAAGATATTAATGCCACTTGTTTCAGGTCCTTTGTTCTCCCTCTTCTTGAGTATTGTTCTCCAGTTTGGATATACGCATCTGCCAGAGATCTGTCTCTCTCAGAGAGACAGATTCCTTTTTTTCTGATGGAGCTAGCTATGACTTGGATCATCGACTGATGATTTCATGTTTGTCGATATTCCATAAATACTACCTAGGTAGGGAATTGCCACTATCATTTTTAATTCCAGAGCCCCTGCCTCTTGCTAGAGCAACAAGATTTGCGAATGGACAACATCCAGAAACACTTTGCATTCCCCGCTGCCGCACTTCTCCGTTTCAGGGTTGCCTTTTGCCAAGTATGGTAAAGTAGTAGAATGATTTATCTGCAGAAGATATGCAGGAAGATCTTAATATCTTCAAACGAGGTTGCAATGCTAGATTAAGGGTGGGTGCTACTGCCTCATAATTTTAATATTGCTTTGATTTTAAAAATTTTAAACTTATTTATTTATTTATTTACACATTTAAATTTCTTTCTTCTTTATTCATTCTTTCCTACTTGACATATGGACAATGTGTTCTGTGGGAGCTTGTTTCCAAGTTCGTGGCCACTAAGCTTTTCCCACAAGAATTTTATGTTCAATATCTCAAAGAATAAAATAATAATGATACGTAGGCAATAAATGAATTCGTAAGCTTATAGACATTTAGATTTGACCAAAAAAGTAAAATGCCTAATTTCTAAACAGTTAATATTTGAGTATTTTAATTTAGTAATTAACGAGAGAAAACAAGCACGAAGTCATGTAAAAATAACATTTCGAGGAAAATTTTGCCTAATAAACTGTAGGATGTGGAGCTAAGTGGAGTTTTGTAGAAATTCAGGCATGTTCAATATGTTGCTGTAACCCATTTTTTGGATTTAAAGTTAAACACCACAAAGATCGAATATGAGTTTTTGATGAATCATTCACTTATTTTTGCTTGATTGAACTTATTACATGTAGACCAGAAATGCACTGCATATTTCAAATGCTGTCTAATCTTAGAAATTTAGTATAATTATGTCGTTCGATTTATTGTGGAATTTTGTCAATAAATGAGAGTACTAAGCTCGTTTTTTATGAATATCTAATGCGGTAAATCTCACGTCTATTAGGTAACACCCCACAAATTTCTTATTTGATGCCTTTTGTGCGGTAGATAACAAAAGACATGATTGTATTCCTTGTTCCCATATCCAATGTGTAATAAAATATATATTATGTGTTGATAAATAATGGAAAAACACTGCTAAATATAATTTATATTATTTAATATGAAGCTAGTCCTCACTTGGCAACAATGATTCCTCCATTTAGTCAATGAATTCACTCCTAAATCCTTTTGACAGTGGTTAGGGGAATCCTAGGTCATACCGGAAGTAAAACCTGGTCCAATTCCTTCAGCGATTGAGGGAGGTAAACGAGACCATCACCAGTTTTTCCAACGTAAATCTTAGGTTTCGATTGTCGAGGCAAACGATGTTTTAATTTCCAATTAGACCTTCTGTGCCGGTGTAAACAAATTCTATGGGTGTCAATCGCGAAATTAGTCTTGGAAGACAACGCCACCATTTGCAAATATTTTTTGCATTAGGTGTCCATGGTTACTCCAAATTAGTAGATTACTCCCGAGGATACTACAGGAGGACCAATAATATTCGATGATATAGCTGATGAAATCATTAGTTTTTTTTGTGCTGTTCCTGCATACGTAAACACGAACCAAGGAATGGAAAAAAATGTGTGGTATGACTATTCAGAGTTAATGACACTCTTCTATTCCTTCATTGTCAAGTTAATTATATCAATACAGCATTTTTGGCGCTACTCATTATTGACTTTAGGAAATAGAATTTTATTTGCCTCCCTTCCGAAGTATGTAGTTGATGAAATTCTCGACGAACTACATTAAATTTAGACATATCTTCCTTCTACTGCGGAGAAATTGACTTTCATTACAATTCCCTCTCTTCGTCTCAGTCTATCATCCCATCCATTCCTCAATTCATCCTCGTTCTTGTTCCATATACTCTTCGCCCTTTTGTGTAGCACGATATTGACCGGTTTCATTTTCACTTCGCAATCTAGTTCTCCCTACCTCCTCATATCTCTTCTAGCAGTGTCTATAATACAAAGGATACCTTGCTTTTGGCTATGACACTCTTTTAGATACCTTCTAGTTTCCTTTTATGTCTTGGCGACAGTCCTGTTAACCTCCCTAATTGTGTTAATTTTACCTTTGCCGTTCTTATATTTTCTGCTTCATGTATTTTGTATACTTATCTTTTTTTTCTCTTTATCTTCCATTTCCTTTTATAACTATTTAGCTTTAGAGTCGCCTTGGCTGTGTTTTTAGCCGCCTTACTAGCTATTCTCATCAAAGTCATAATAGATTGGGTGACGTCGTCTACGAACAGCACATAGGCGCTCTCTCTTATTATCGGGAATGACAAATCATTATTATAAATGGCGTAGAGGACCTAGGAAGAAGCATATAGTCCTTTCTGCCACTGATGAAACTGTAAACAACCTGGTCATCATCTCCTCAACTCCATACTTACCATTTATAGTTAAGACCATTCCTGCACGTCTAATAAAATGCCTGCTGTACATCTCTCGCTATTAAATCCACCGTTTTACCCTCACTCTTAGTTTTAGCCAGTTTTTTCTCGTTATCAGCGCCAAGCCCATTTCAGTGGCTTGCTTGCTTCTTATTCCGTATTGTTGAAAGTGGAGCTTACGTTTCGTTTTCAGTTGTTTCACCAATCTCCTACATACAATTTCTTTCAATACATTGGCGATAAAATTGAGCAGTAAGATTGGTCTATAAAAGTTAATAGCGGTTGGCCAAGGCATCTTGGCCAATTTTAGTCTATCTAGGAAGTTACCGATGTTCCAGTATGCGTTGAATATTGCTAACAACCCTTCCAATACATTGTTTAGGAGCTTGGTCAAACTAGCACTCGTCACTCCTAATGGCCATGAGTCTTTCTGTATCAAGCCTTGGATTACCGTTCTAAGTTCTTTCATTGCCATTCTTTGTTAGTTACAGCTCAGCTATTGGACGTATTCCTCTCGTTATATGGTTAATAAGCTCTATTTCTCTTATAGCTCTTCTTATTTCGGGCGACAATCTTGGAGCCGAGAGGGTTCTTAAGGAAATATTGGAGATACATTTCTCTTTCGCTTCCCTTACCTTTTCCTCTATCCTCTCAATTTATCGGTAAATAACCCATACTCCTTTTTCCCATCACTGCTGGTTGCTAGTTCCTCAGTTGCATCCGAAACTCACCTTAGCTTGGTTGGTACTCAATCAGTTACGTACGTAGGGAACTCCGATCCTTCCTGAACCACTATTCTCCTCTGGATCAACAGATCAAGATTTTCCCCCCATCTTATTCTCTGAAATATATCCTGAATGCAGCATTCAAAACGCCAATAAATATCATCAGAATGTTCCTCCCGAATACGCTAAAAATAATATGGAGGTGTAAATAATTTCTTATTTGGGGTCGGTACCTACCATTAATACCACTGGGCCTGTCTGGGTGTTCAATTAGATGGCTACATAACTTTCATCTAACTCTTTCAGCTCTTTATGCTTTATACCTTTCCTAACAGCAAATTATACCCCGCGAGTCTCTCATTGGAATAAATCTTCGTGTATGTACCTATAATATGTGATTCTTTATTTTCCCTGTAGTCCATTAGTGTTAACTTTCACTATTTTCCATATTATAACTACTGTACAAATCCTATACTTAAACTTTTAACCTTTTCGGCTCCCCATTGCTGTACCTTCATAAAGTTTTTTGTTCTTAGGAGGTGGCATCTAGGGACGTGATTTTAAACTTAAAATTTTCTTCATTTCTCTTACTTCACTTATTATTCCGTTCTTCTAAGCAATTGAGCTGGCTCCTCCTTAGCATCCCTTACTCTCAAATTCCAAAGTGGAATCATCTGAGTGCAAAATATCTTCTTGTTATTTTCTTCTTAAAAAGCCATTACTCTCCTTATATAGGTAGTTTTATTCATTTGAGTAAATAACGTTTGATTTCGATTTACTTTTTAAGTTTCGAGTTAAAATGCAATTTGGAGAATAAACTTTAGTTTCCGACGATCGCAATTAAATGCAATTCGGGGCAACTTTTTTGTATCTGACGACCGCAATTGAATGCAGCATTGGTCAACATACAGTTTTGTTACAGATGACCGCAATAGAATTCAGTTTGGAGCAACTTATTTATTTTAGACGACGCCAATTAAATGCAGTTTGGGACAATTTTGTTGTTAGCAACGCCTGCAATTAAATGCACTCATGAGCAACTTTTTGGTAAAGACGAGCGCATTTTTTCCATACGGAATTTTCATACGAGAAAACGTCTACCATTAATACTATTTTATTGTCACCCGCATTCAGCTCTAGATGACTTATATAATAAGGTCCTCGGTTAGAACTGTTGCTTGAGAAAATATGCTACAGGCGATATCTGGAGGAATGTATGCTCTCTCTCCACCAACGCCTAGAGATAAATCCGCATATATATATATATATATATATATATATATATATATCTTCCACTTATTTTCACTTTCTCATCTTCGCCAGTCTCTTTAACAAATCTGTCTGTAGAAACTCTCGCTAAAATGCCTTCGTTGATATTTGCCTCTTGGTTTAAACTCAACAACAACAAAAATCTTATAATTGTGGTAAAAAATAGTTTAGATCCAAAACTTTAAAAGTATTTAGCCAAATATTCTCGCCAATATTTGGCCGCCCATCATTGAGCGAGGCGAGACTCAAGACCAGAGCCTATAATCCAAAGTTACACTGAATGCGATGCCTACCGATTGTCTCCAAAAAATACCTTTAGAGCAACATTTAATTTTATTTGTTTTGCTCCGTTCAATGGTAAGGGTTTTATCCCCCATCTTCACTCAATTTGAATTTCTTTATTTCTAAGTGGGGACCTACTGATTAATGTGTGATCCGAACCACGGGCATCAAAAGCGTATAGCAGCAAAGAGGAAGGCGACACGAATCGGGGCTCTATCCGGTGACAAACCATACATGATGTGGCAAAAATATGTATTTATTTGCTTTCCGCTTTTCACACATTTAGAGAAGGATTTACACTCCAGCATCTCAAACTTCTATTACCTCAAACGGTTTAGAATATAAATTTTACCTCTGATTAATTATGTACATCAATAGAGGAGAATTGGTCGTAACATAAATGATTAATTGTACGAATTCAATATGGATTGACGGCTCTATAATTTGCTACCCACTTCCAAACACTAGCCAAACCCAAATTGCGTTATTGATATTACCCATATTTTGGGGGTCGTTATACGAAGCTTAGCTACGTTGTAGAAGTTAATCCAGTCGTTAAAATTTTTATTTAGTTTGCATTGATAATCTACTTAGTCTACCCTTCCAATAAGGGAATAGGTATAAATAAACAAGTCGCTTTGTTATTACTAGATTTTTAACGATGTGGAAGAGTGATTTAACTTCGGTATTTTTATAGATTATTTGCCCCCAAATTACTGTTTATAAGTTATTTTACGAGAGGGTTAAATTTGTCTTTGATTTGGGATTGCTATATTAAATTCCAACTGAGGAGTCACGTGAAGGCACACACGCCATCCAGTATGATAAGCTGGAACTTCCAAAGCATCTAATTTGCATTGTTATTAAGAATAATTGCGTCAAATTATCTGACATCGTGCAAATAGCGTTCTGAAATCTTGGTAACAAATGACTTTTTCGTTACTTTAATTTATATTATTTATGAAGTGGGCACAGAAGGGAAGGATGATTACCTATTCTAAAAGATGTTCTGTAAGATTTTAATCATTCTGTAACATTCAATGAAACAGCGCTCATAACTGGAACAGATAAATAAGGGATTATTTTAATAAAATACTTTGGCAATAGTTTTTTTCCCCTATATACATTCACTAATTATTATAATGACAAACTATTTTTTCTCCATTTAATGTTCAGTTAACTCTAAAAAAAGCCCTATTAACACTTTAAAGTGCAAACGATCACTACTCACTTGACCTACTAACAGCTTCCATAATGAAATAGTTGAAAACTTCCGCACACGCACATACATAATGAAAACATTCTAATTGCATTTAAGTCAAAGACAAATTGCCTTTCAGCACGCCAAAAAAACAAACAAAACTTTTCGCCCAACCTTTACTCAACTGGCTTCGTATCTACCTATATAATTCTTTGCTAGGGGGAAAAGAAATTAACGAATGAATTATTGGAATTATAATAAATCCATTTTTTAGTTGGGCTGGTAGGAATCTTGTATTTTTCTTGGTGTTTCTTTTATAGTTGTAAAAATTTCATAAATCATTTGGATTCTCTCTTAATAATATATGAATCTCGTATCTCTTTAGTGTTATCGGGCTCTCGAATCTCTTATAGGATTAAAAGAATCTCGTATTTTTCCTAGAGTTATAGGAATACCGTATCTCGAGCAAGTTTATAAATTCTCGTATCTCTTTATAAAGTTAAAGGAATTTCGTATCTCTCATAAGGTTATCTGAATTTCGTAATACACATAAAGTTAAATGAATCTCATGTTTCTCATGAGGTTAAATCATCTTATATCTTTTATAGTATTCTCGTATCTTTTTTAAGGTGGTAGGAATCATGTATCTTTCTTGGTATCTCTCCTAAGGGTGAAATAATTTAGTATCTTTCTTGATATAAAGTTATCTAGGATCACCATAGTAAATGAAGGAGTTTTCTAAGACTGGACATAGGAGTTAATCGGAATACTTACACGTATTTCTTCGCAGGGATTCGTCAAATGCTTAAAGTAGACGTTTGAGTGGTTCAAGATCGAAATTTTTTGCTTAAACAATTCTGATTACAAATTCGGAATCAGCATACTCGATTTAGTATAAATCACTAGCTAATACCTTTGTAGAAAAATCATTGTTGACTACTGTTATTTATACCTCAGACATGTTTTCTGGTATTGAATCGAATATGGTTGCTTATGCTGAAGATACAACTTTGTATGCTGCAATTCCTTCCCCCTTGGGCAGACAAAGATGATCTGAATTGCTTACTCTTGATATTAAGAGGATTTTATCCTGTTGTGATGTTTGAGGTATGAAACTTAATCCAAGCAAATCCCATAGCTTTGTTATTGGTCTATCAACGATTTACAACCGCTTCATCCGGATCTCATCGTCAATTGTTCTTCACTGAAATTTATTGTGTTACTTTTGATCTCAAACTGACCCTTAAGCTGCACTTACGCACTGTTGCGTCATCAATTTTTCATGAAGTTGGTTGATTTCGTAAGTGCCACCAGATCGACTCCACAGGGAGAGTGGCTAGGAATTGTTTTTATTCGTTCGTTCGGCCTCCTTTTGAATATTGTCATTCTGCCTTCCTTTCTGCATCGGCGACTAATTTGAAGCTCTTTGACAGAGCTTTCAACAGATTAGTTTTCTGCTACCGATGTACAGTTGAACCTTAGGCATCGTAGACTCGCTGGAGTCTTGATTCATTTCTGTAAAATTGTTTCTGATCATGATCATCCACTTCACTGTCTGATACCAGTTCCTTACCGGCCGGTTCGTGATATATTTATCAGACTGATCGTGCTTTTTCGGTCGCTCGACGAAGTTTTCTCGATCTTTCTTTCCTACAGCCACCGGTCTGTGTAACACTCTGCCTAAGGATGTCGTTAATTCGGGTAATTGTAATGTATTTGAAAGGCAAGTGAATGATTTTCTTCTCTCTTGATTTTAATGGTTTCTACTTTTATTGATGTTGGGCCGTTCATTTGGCTCTGTAGGATTTTTAGGTTCTCCTATGTTAGCTGCTGCCTTCTAACGGGTAGCCTTTATTGATTTTTATAATAATAATGTGTAAATGGGACAGAATATAACACAAGTTCTGCTGATCAAATTCGCGCGCTCACACTTATTCTGATTTATTATTATTATCAAAATCAATGAAGGCAACCCGTTGGAAGGCAGCAGCCAAAATAGGAGAACCTAAAAGTTCTACAGAGCCAAACAAACGGCGCAACATCGCCTTCATTGATTTTGATAATAATAATAATAATAATAAGGTGTAAAAAGGAGTGAAAAAAAACAAGGTATGCTGACCAAATTTGCGTACTCTCACTTATTCTGATGTATGACCTTACGACCTGAAAATCTTTCACTAATTCTCTTAGTATACTTGGGAGGAGCTTGAGAATTATATCATTTGAAATAAAAGTTAAAACAACATAAAGGTTCCAAATTTCCTTAGAATTGACCGAATAGTTACAATGTTATTACCAGAACAAGAAAAAAGCAAAACGGGGATCGATCGACCGAACGACATAGTGAGCCGTAAAGTAGCTCGCGACTAAAAATAATTTAGGTGCCATAAAGGCTTGTTTGTGTTCATGCAGGTGAACGTGGTGGCAACAGCATTCATCATGCCCAAGTAGCCCCGATGGCTCGGTGCATTTTCATGCTTGAGTATACCCGCTTTTTTGGAGTTCATGAACCGCTAGATGTGTCTACATGGTAAACAAGCTGTGTAACGTAACGTACATTGTTCACCGGCCAATGACGTATTTGGGCGGAGCAGCGGAAGCATCCCAGCCCAAGTGAACAGACTTAACACCAATATAGAACTTCTCGTCTACACGGGTCCTTTTCGACAACTGGTCTTAATGTCCTCATCGGGTCTGTGTCCCAGTGAATCCTACAATCATCTTGTGTAAGATTTGTTCGGAAAACTTTCTGTACACATTTTGATGCAGTCATGTACGATGTAGAAGGACCTGCTGTGTAGATCTCTGGTTTGTTCTTCCATAGTTTCTAGATTTTTCTATCCAGCATTACACGCAATATTGCATGCAGTGATACACACACATACAGTCGTATTTAGGTCTGGTTTGTACGACATTTGTTTGCAAATTTCATTAAACTAATTTTATTCTCCAGAGAAAATCACCAACCTTATTTTGCCATGTCCTAAAAAATGCGACAGCAAATCAGAACGTTTAAATTCATAGTTAACCTTTCTCATTTTCCCCATCGCACTTTTATCACTGGCATTTGAGCTATTTTACTATTTTGTTTAATTTTATTAGCCTTTTTATTCTAGCTCCTTTTTGCCATTGACTGTTTTACATATTTTTCTTTTTTCTTGTTGTCACTAACATTTTTGTTTTTTATTATTAATTTAACTCATTGCTTCTTTTACTTAATCTCTTTTGTACCTCTCACGTTTTTCTATTTATTTATTTTTTGTACTCGTATCTTGTTTTTGTGTTAGATATTTTTCCTTTTTGCTTTATTATATCTTTTAGCATTATCACTCTACTCCCTATTTCCAAATCACTATTCCATTTTTATTATAACCTAAAACTATAATGGCATTTTAGCTTGGAGGATTGGGAAAAGATGTAAAGAAAGTCAAGTTAGAAAAAGAAGTATGTGTTATATTGAAATAGAGAACGAAAGGGAGCACAACTCTCCTGATACTGCCGGTCCTCTACGACGAGAGGGGTGGGGGCTTAATGTGAGATACATTTTAGATACCCCCCAAACCCAGCATCCTGAATGTCCCACCCTTCATTCTAAGTGCGTTCACGTTACGGATATGCGTTTTGCTTATGTCTGTCCAAGAAGCTTTTTGATACTAATAAGAAAAATTAGAATGAATCTTGTTCAGGCCTGTTCAGGGAATTAATTCGGGTCGGGATCAAACCTACAAGACGGCGGTAGCTTACAAAAATACTCGCTAAAAACGCCAGATGACCTCGTGGATTGCTTGAACCACATAAACTCGTTGGCATCTTTAAAACCGCATGTTTTCTGCCACAACCATCAACTGTCAACATCATGAAGCCGTATGCGCGAAATTATGGGCATGATTGAAGTTGTCACATTTTTAGGAAATTTCCTTCCAACAAACTGTTGGACTTGGAAAGAAGGTGATAGATAGCATTCATTATCAACTCTTAATTTGTGAAAATATAAATATTATTATTTTCATGAATCTAAGAATAACTGTTATATGTAAATAAAAGAACTAGTTAATATTTTTAAAATGCCATACTCATTTATAACTTAGAAATAACTATTTTTCTATAGTTGTTTATGCACAATATTATGAAATAGGGTAAGTATTAGATTGCTTCATTAATTATAAACTGAGATTTACAACGGTTGCATTAGAAGCTAGTGTATTTTAAATGGAATCTCTACTAAAATAAGAATAAGCCTTATTTAAGGAGTTGAAAATTTGCAATGTGCCACTTGCTTAGATGTTACCTGATGCAGCAAACTCCTATCCCGGTTCGTGTGACCATTTAAATGATGATGAGGTAGTACATTCCGAGGTAATACGGGTACATTCATTTTTGTATTTATTGTATAAGAATATGGTAGTATACGTAAATAATATACTCGTATTAAGCTTTGGTTTATGCCATTGCATACAAGTATGTGCAAACGGTGAAATAGAGGCATAATTCGTTTTCATTCTTTTTCTCATTTAAGTTATTTCAGACTCAAGCAATCAACTCTATAAGCATAAATGGAGTTGAAGATGATTTTGCCGATCAAGATTACTTTCCCGATGAAAGTTTTGATGAATTTTATGATAAGAGATCGGCAAGTGAACCCTCACAAATGGAAGCAGAAGGAACAGGTGAGGAGGTGAGCAACAAAGCATGTCGATGTAGAAAAAGAGAATCAGCTGTTGTTATAAGTAAGATTTTAGGCTCAAATTTCTCGGATTTAAATGAAGAACTTACACTTTTACAATATTTCCAACCTTTTTTCCATGAGCCACTCATATTGTATCTAACAGAAAGGTGAAAAATTTAAATTACATGTTGCTTGAAAATGATAATAAAATTAAACATTTCTTAGGAATACTCTTATTCTTGGATATTTATCCTTCACTACAATTCAGGATGTTTTGGAATCCTAAATGCAATTTACCACAAAGAGATTTTTGAAACTCTAAAGTGCTTTTGGCATTTCAACGACAACTCAAACTTAACAGATATCAAATCACCTTCAAAGCATAAATTATATAAAATAACATCTATTTTAGATTACGTTGTGAGTAAATGCCAGTGACTTTAACATGAAGAATATCACTTACTTGATGAGCAGATAAGCCCAACTAAGTTTCATTCAAGTTACCGGTATAATTTATCTGTTGGAAATTTACACTGGAAAAAGTTCTGATCCGTCTACAATATTGGAAATAGCAGTGAACCTGGTAATGAGGTTGTGTTCCCATCTACTAAAGAAACAAAGATCAAGATCCCCTTTGATCATTATTTTCTGCATATTCGCATTACCTCCAATTGGGTCAAACATTGTTTGAACCTCAAATAACTCTAAGAAAGAGCTAAAGAAGAAAGGAAGAGGCTTAAATAATTGTATGGTCAATGCCTCATTATATATAATTATTTTAAAATGGCACTACAAAAGTAGTGTTCAACTGGCATCTGATATTTTAGACAATGCCCTTAAGGAAAATGTCAAAAGATCGTCTGCAACAGATAAACCATATATGGAAATATATCGTCCCAAAATTATGCATGAGTACAGTAAAATCTTTCTCTTTATTTGTAAAGGTTGCAGTGCCTTGTGAAAGCTTCTAGTACCATGGCATACAATGAGGAATTGTACCTTCGGGACAAAAGTTAATTCCTTAATTATGTTCAGGAAGAAATTGCAAGTGGCCGGATTAAGGCAGAAAAACTCGCTTCTAACCTGTCTAATAAAAGAAGTCCTCCATTCCTCAATAGGTAACAAGATGCGAAAAATTTAAAAGATCACCAGCTTTGTCAGTACCATAAACGTATATTTAGCTTTATGGAGTTGGATAAAACACAGGTGTAGGCAATGTGCAAAAGATTACAGCCACACACAATGAATCAAATATAAAACGCTCCTTTGCTTCAACAAAGTCAGAAACTGTTTTTTAGATTTTCACAAAAAACAGTCACTTTTATTTTATTTTATAAATAAATTCCATGAATCCTAGAAATTTTAGATAATAAATTTAGAATATAATATTTTTAAACTGTATTTTTTTTTATTCTGTTTTATTAATCCAAACAAGTCAAATTTTTTAGGTGTTCTCTACTAATAAAATTTTAAAAATGTTTTCAAATATATTTTGGGAAATCCAACAATGTGTGACAAGGGAACAAACAATGGAGAAAGAGTTTTTTCTCTATCTTTGGATCAATAACCTCAAACAAACCAGGTTTAATGCCATATGGAAGCTAGTGGTAAAAATATTTGGTCTACCTTCCTCATAGACATTGACTATCGATAAACCTTCTTTCAACTTTCTTCCAATATCAGTAAACAAATGAAAAGCTATTTAGATCACTTAGAATCTAGAGTTTTTATAGTTTTTGATTATAATATATCAAATCAATATGAAATATCCCTCCTAGAGAAAACTTTCAATCATTGAAAGATAACGACCTTTTATTCTCCGACTTTAGTTGTCCTAAATTTGGATTAACACTATTGGTCTCGAGGAAATTATTTACGAAAATAGTATTGAATTTTTTAAATTATATGCCTAAAATTAAATAATTAAAGTATTTGCAAAGGTCAGTTCGCTCTTAAATTTAGCTTTAATATTGAAAATTGCATCATCTTCTGTTGAAAGATAATTTTCGGTACTAAAAGACTAAAGCCAGATAAGAAATTTTCAAGAAAAAGATGGGTTAATAAAATCCTCTTATTTATTATTGTTGAAAAGATAGGACACAAAATCTTTACATTAAGCGGGCAAATGCATTGTAGAATAATGTTTTGTCCTGCCTTTCAGAGATCCAAACATGTCGAGAGGTAATTAAAGAATCTCTATATTACGTCACGTGATTTCATTTGATTTTACAGAGGAGCAAACGTTGGTCTGGTAGTCAAGTCGGATATGGTGCTCACTATGTGTGGTTAATGTCGATTGAAAAGGATTTTCGCAAAAAGAAATAGAAAAAAATCAAATGGTTTTCCAACAATGTTATTAAAAAGTTTGGTAGAAAATCTACTGGGTAGAATTCCAATTCAAGAAAAGCTTTTTACGTAAGAACATGCAACAATTTAATTTGTTTAGGTCAATTCATTTACTAAATTATCTTAGTCGTCCATATAAGTATTTAAACAGTTACAGACTTTAACAAAGAGCCTTTACATATCTTTTCACTAATACAGAACTACATGGTAAGTATTCGGAATTTCCTAGAGTATCAGGAGTGATTTCAGCTGCAGATTAGAGAAATCTACTACAGTTGATAACCGCACGATTGCCTGCCATCCTGCACCCATCATGCGGGTATGGAGCGGCAGCTATATATTTTCCTCTACATTTTCACCCCTTTTTACGATCTTATTTCCAACTCTCTTCTCAAATTCTAATTGGCAAAGACACCCT
Organism: Ceratothoa steindachneri; assembly: GCA_963969495.1. Classification (NCBI taxonomy): domain Eukaryota; kingdom Metazoa; phylum Arthropoda; class Malacostraca; order Isopoda; family Cymothoidae; genus Ceratothoa; species Ceratothoa steindachneri. Next base: position 6,873,651 of record OZ018330.1, read on the forward strand.
CTTTTCTTTGCTTCTTAGTTCTAAATAACCTCTAACGATTTAGTCCTGTGATTTGGCTTGACCTGATCTCTGAAGAAATATTTGTATGTCTCGTCTTAGGGATAATTTTAAAAACATAAATCGCTATGAATTATTTATTAAAAAAACTAAAACCAGCATTGGTCATGTCACTAGAAATTTTGAAAAGAGGCTCTTTAATAGGGTGAAAGCATGTCAAATTGTGGGATGATAGGAACATCTGTAGGGTCTTAGAAAGGGGAGGGGGTTAATCCTTCTAAAACTGTGGCCATACTACGTTCGAAATTCTTCCAAAAATAAGCATTTTCGAAAATGCTTAACTTGAAAAGGGGAAAAATTCTCAACATCTATAGCAAAGTTAAGCCTCTTTGAAACCGCTTCGAGCACGTATGACTCTTTTTAGAGTCGATAAATTGGTCTTTTGGAAACAGCCTCTTTCTTGAAGTGGTTGAGCAACGTTCCCCAGTCGTGACAAAAGCTGCCTCGTGGTTTTCCAAGGGATCAGTAATCTCTGTCCCATTGCTTCACTTGCCATGTACATTCCTCAATTATTAACTTAAATACATTTGAATATTCTTGGTATCCATCACAGGTAAATTAAAAAAATCTCCATCCACTGAAATATGATCATTGCAACTGTTCCTCTAATCGCCGCCACTCTTGCAAAAAATTATATTTTTTTATACTAGCGCCACTTTTATTTGGGGGTGGGGTCCTGCAATTGGATAATGAAACCAACAAAAACTAGAAAAAATGACTATTAAAATCAAAGCACCATTTAGCGATCCTTATGTGATGTCAACCTGCCAGAGAGTGTTCCAATCCTTCGTGACTTCGAGTGAGAGCAACCCATATAATATCAGGGAAGAGTTGAACTAAATGTCCTGTCACACTCGTTTCACGCTCTTAACAAATGACCCAATAATAGTTTAGTTTTAACAATAAAATTTATATTTAAATTGTAATAATAATTAACATAACTGCCATCGTAGGCAAAAGCACGCTCCAGGCGAGACCTGAAGGCCCCACACACGTTAGAGAGGCAGTCCTTCCTCATACTAACCAACACACAGTTGACGGAGGACTTAAGCTCATCAACATTGCTGTAGTGGACCTTGTAGACATTCCCCTAGACATGCGCCCACAGAGTTTAGTCGAAGGGATTGAAACAGGGCGACTGCGGCGGCCAAAATTCCTTTGATCAGAAGTTCACGTTCAACCCCAACCAGTCTTGCACTGTCTTTGCCTTCTGGGCCGGGGTACAGTCCTGCCGAAATAGTTAGTCTGCCTTTTTCTTGATCTACCTTACGAAGGACAGGACTTACGTGGCCAAGATATCTCCGTAATCGGCAATGAACAACATCGGCTCAATCTTCTCACCAGTCGAAGACACGACGCCGAGCATCATCAATAAGGCTGGATGCTTGTTCGTGGTCACGTATCAAACTTTGAAGACATCCTGGCACAAGCTTTTACTACGTGATCGTTATACTTTTTGATGACAAAATCGACTGTGAAGAGCTTTTTATCAGAAAAAATGAGAAGTTGAGTGCCATGACTCTTCAAGTCGTAGAAGAGGAAATGACACCGCTCTCGACGTTGTTTTGGTATACGGTTAGGAAGTATAACCCTATCCACGCACTTCAAACTCTCGCCACCATCCTTCGTGCCAGCACTAGACACCTTGGCTACAGAGTTGTTGTTTTTCTTTTGGAGTGCAGTCATTTTGAGCTTCAGATCACATTCGAAGGCCTTTCTCAAAGCTAATGCTTTCACAACTTGATGTCTGCATGAATGAGGTAGATCTTTGAGGTGTTCCCCGGTCTTGAGCCTCTCCGCGACTGTGTGGAAGGTAATAGGCTCACGTTGAGTCAATTGGCGATGTAGAATTTGTTGTGGCTTGCGTGAAGGAGAGCAGAGATCTCAATTCTTTTTAATTCTATCTCGATACACCTGCACACAATGGAAAATACATTTTAATGACACACTAAATAAGTATAACTTGAATTTTTTTTTTGTCATAACATTTGCTCTCACACACGTAACCCTCTTGAAAGATAAAAAAAACGATAATAACAAAAATTTTCCAAACTAGGTACCTCCGACTATAGAAGCTTACAGCCAAACTTTTGGGTCTCACTAATGCGAGCTAAAGGAGACAACCGCCCTTTTACCTACTCGCCCGAAAAGAACTCTTATAATCTCCCTTTCTCAGCTACGGGAAGTAAATTGCTTAAGACCAGAACTTTTCTTCAAATAGAAACATAACAGACTTCCCTAATGTGAATAAGAACAAAACTGATTTCTCCGGAGTAGGGTGAAATCCTTTAGATAGATTCAGACGAGTCATGCTATTCACTGCATTTATTAGCTCATGGTCGAGGGTGACTACATTGTAGCCTATGTACATGTCCATTTGAGGATGCTGAGCAAATTATTTTCACTTCGCGCGTTCACAAATTTTAACATACGGCTAAAACCATAATTCTGGATATATATATATATATATATATATATATATATATATATATATATATATATATATATAAATATATATCGTACGGTTAATGTATTGGCATTATTAGACACTTGCTCTACTTTAGGTCCAGCGTGACATCCTTTCGTCCTCGAACTGGAAGATTACATTTATAGGATAACTAATCCACCAGTCCCAAAAAACTGTGTTCAAAGTTACTCCTTTATGTTAGCCTCTTCATCCTAATAGAAAACCGTTATTATTTTGTATTTTCTCCTAATAATGAAACCATACACCATAGAGAGCGGCGCCTTATTTCTTCCTTTAGCCTTTAGATTATTTCTTTTTAGATCAAAGGCAGGATCTTTTTCTTTATACCTATACTTCTTAGTATATGAATGAAGAAGCCAATCGTTTAGAGTCACATGACAAAATATTCATCCACTTAATGAACTGAACAAATCAGTTTGAGATAAAGCTACACGAATAATAGAACTCTCTTTTAGTCCAATATCTTATTTACTAAATTTAGACATCTTTGGCATCCTTTCTAATAATTTGGATATATTTGCTCTTCTTTCTATTAATCTTAAAACGGAAAGTTTGAATAAAGACAAATTATTTCATCTGTTTAATGGATTTTCTTATTGATCAAATTTCAGTTTCCTAAAAAGTCTCCGACAAAAAACGGTTTGGGTTAACTTTCCGCTCCATTTAATCATTAGAGATATTCTAATTGATTAAATCGGTGGGGTAAAATAGAGGTTTAAATTGTGAAAAAAGAAATGCCTAATAAAGAAAATTAACCAGAATTTTAACAGAAAACTCCATAAACAACATATTAGGTCCACCCATCGTTTTCAAATTAGGGTGAGCTCTTGCAACCTGATTTTGAGATTAAGAAAAAGATCAGAATGACAATCAATGTCAAGCCCGATAGAAGCAGGGTCATCCTCGTTTGGCGGAGGGGTAAAAGGGTAGTTGTGTATTTTGCCACTTATCTGAAATCATTAAGAAGTCATCTTGATGAAAGGACAGCCACGTCTTTTACATTAGGGGAGTGTAATTACAAACAGCTTTGCGCTGATTCAGGAGAAGGAAGAGTGATGTATTTCTTGCGAGGAGGAAGCGGTATTTTAAAGGCCTATGTGTGGGATACCGTATGTAGATGAAACCATAGCATTCACCATAGTGGGCTCTTCTGTTAAACTTGAGGCCGGTGGGTGGAGTCACAGTATTTTACTAATTAATGACTATACCAAAAGACCATATTTAAAGGGGGAGGAAATTTGAGGAAGACCATGTATGAACGAAATGAAAAGAGTATTTATTTACATAGTTAAATTAATGAAAGAATCTGTACGAATGGAAAATCAAAACTCAATGGAACTTTTCTTAAAACAAAACAATCGATGGCCTCTCCGTTTTATACCTTTCAAAATGAGGGCATACTAAGTGGTAAAATCAGAGTAAATGATATGGAAAAGGGAAAGTAAACACAAAAGACGAGTCAGTGTATGAAGGTCTTTTAGAGGCAATTAGGGCCCATGACCTCCTGGAAATCACAATCTTTGGACTACAAAGGCAGTTCTGGAGCAAACCGAGACCTTCGCGATCTCGAGCGATCTTCTTGCCCCCTTCCGGTTTTGTCACCAGATGTAAATAAGAAGCGATTCAATTGAATGATTTCTTTGGACCATCTTTTAAAATTAAAGAGGCACTGAGTGGGTGGCAGATAAGTATCTCAAGTACTACATCTTTATGTCAAGAGAGGTAGGGAGGAAGGTTGCAAAACTAATGAGGTAAACTCAAACGCTCGTATGAGAAAATTGGAAGCTATTTGAGATATTTTTCCAAATACTTGCAGTGATAATCCAATGAGTATAGTAGATGTTCAAGAAGCTAGTAATTCAGAGCTTATTATTAACTGCACGAAGATATAGTTCGATATTTAGTTTATAACACATCCTTTAGTCATCAATACTAATGGAGATGGTGTGGAAAATTACATATTGAAGCAATTCTCGTAATGAGTATCTATATAAATATTTTTCGTAGGTCAAGGTCAGATCCATAGCCTTTGCTCGCCTTGCTCCGCCAGATGCAGTGCGATAAATCTTTGGGGGAATTTGAAACCCCGAAGTGCGTGGATATCAATAAAATTAAGTAAGAGTGCGGTTGGCCAAATTAATATAACTTCTTAGAGGTTCTAGCAGAGAAACTGGTTAAATAAAAATATACTTTACTATTTACAGGCAAATTATAAATAAAAGAATGGATTCGCAAAGTTACAATTTTAAGGTCAGATGAGCTTGGGAGTTAAAGGGACAACGGGAGGTGGATGGCGTGCACACAAACTAACACACACAATTCAAGGAAAACGGGACACTGAATACACGACTGAGTTCCCCGCGAAGCCAATTTTAGCGGTATGCCCTGGGAAGTTGTCGTAAAAGAGGTTGAAAAATGGGAAGTGCAATCGCCACGTTTAATCTAAAGGGAAAGGATTGATGGAGTACTACGCAGGACGGGAACGGAGCCGATCCAGAATAATAGTCACTTGCCGATAGACTATCCTTTAATCTGAAGATAATTCTTGCCTTTGAACTCGAGGGGGGGGGGCAAATCGAGAGTTTTCACGTCGCGTTTAAGGGGCTGGCTAATAGTAATTTCTTAAGGCTCGCATCTGATATTTTATATGGTGTTCGCTGGAAGTGATTTGCCCCGAGGTCCCGGAAGGGAATCTGCATTGTCAGACCCGGCACCGATGGAAGGGAACCTTAGCCTGATTCACACGAACTCGCGAAGCTTCCTCCGCTATCCTCGCTTTGCTCGGTCCATCAATCGCTCTTGTTATCGCCGAAAGTGGTTCGGCTTCTCAAGGCACTGCTCGAAGATTTCCGTCCGCAGGGCACTTTTCTCTCTAACTATGACAACATTTAACTTGCTGTTACAATATAAAGCGCATCTAGGCACAATAAATTGAATTTTTCACTAGTAAAAACAAACTAATCCAGAACTAGAAGTTAGGAAGAGTTTTCCATTAGCAAATGTTTTCCGCTCTTCAAATTTCAGTTCGTAATTTTGGCTAGATCTGTGTAATCTTGCAGAGGTACTCGTAATATCCTTCATAGCGTAGGAACCAACAGTAGAGCCAGCTGACTTTTATGGGCCTCTAAGTCTATTGTTTTTTTAAAGCTAGGTTGAGTTTATTTAGGTTCTGATCTATAGTGCCTAATTAACTTGAAAACTTCAAACAACTGATAATCACAATACACGAGAGGAACCATAAATTCAACTGAATCCATCATTCTATTTTCTTAATTATATAATGTGAAAAGGTTTTGCTACTTAGCTTCCCCTGAGTTTTTGTGTTGTGCTGGGTTAAAGAAAGTGGAACTGTAAAAAAACACACCATCCTTTAAAGAATATGAGCCGAACTGGACAGAAAAACCTCTAAAAATGACATTTGTTGTAATGAAATTACTCTTTTCGAGTTGAAATGATGATACCAGAATTAAGTAACTTTCTAGCATCAGCATTTGCCAAATAATACATCATACGAAGCCGTGTGAAAGGAATTGCATTTACGTAGTTTACTCTCCGGCATCATATGATCTCGACTCTTTCATGTGATGTCTCACATAAAAGGGCGTACATGTTAGAGAGTGATACTGAATAAATAAATAACTAATTTCAGGCTATTTTCGAATGAAATTCAATGAAAGCTTTTTTAATTAAAAAAATGACTAAAATAGAAATAATGTTGATGGAATAAGGAACACTAAGTTGTATTGTTCCAAATTTTAATTTAGAAAAAAACTAAATGAGTTAATTAATTCTCAGTATTGATAAATTACATTTTATCTTTGGCCAAATATAAAAATTAAAGGTTTTTACAACGGTGGGGTCCCTAAGTGTTAATTAGGTTTCAGAATTATTCAGCGAAATGGAGAAAATCACCTATGTGAATCAATCAGCCGGATTACTTGAAACTTACTAATGGATGCTTCTTTGAAAGTTCACAGCAGGGGCTCGTCAGGAAAATATAATAGTGTTTTTTCTCTTAGGATCTTTGCCACCAATTTTCACTCTTTCTTTGGGTGGGGTGGAGCTTTATCAATAAAGCAGCCCTATAGGTTACCTTGAAATCCGTTTCACGCAACAATACGTTATTAAAGTTAGTAGGACTATCTGACTAGCAATGCCTGATGTAGCATCGATCAGCCATAAAGCTGTTTTCATTGGCCTTAGCAGTAGCCTTAGATAGTTCTTGATAGTCAACTTGTGGTGGATTACTTCTTCTTTTGCTCTTCTTTTTATTAAAATACAACTTTTGACGGAAGTGGAAGGGCAGATGGGACTAGGATTGGTCGATGGGGGAAGGTAGAATAGCTGGTAATTAGTGACCATAATCAAAAATGAAGTCAAGAACACAACCTTAACTGTAACATATTTCCAACCGTGTCAGATTGGCACGCATCAACGCTACGGTGTCTCGCGCTCGCAGCACGCCAAATTTTAGGTACACAGCTTCCCAAGCCAGTGAACGATTATCAGGGTTTAGTAGGATCTTACTACAGGCGCACGAAGAAAGTATGTGTTTTCCCTAAGTGCTACTTTAGGGGAGTGATAAGTATTTCTAAAATAAGTGTAGGAAAGAAAAGCACCAGTGGTAAAATAAAGAAGTGATGGAATAGTAAGAAAATGCGGCCTACTAAGGTCGCTGAGATTCAGTGGACGGAGTTTCAATTCACATACCTATTTCTCAGCGTTAAAAATACCTTGTTTAAACCAGGCTTAAAAGCTCTCCCACCCCACCCATCCACACTCCGTCTACTCCTTCTCACTCGACACGCTAAAGACACATCTGGAGGACTGTGTCTCCTACCGGCCCCAACTCTCCCTCCTTGTCTCAACATCCGCATTTTGCCCTCCGACCCAAATACCGGTATTTAGCCTTTCCGGCCCCAATGCTCCTAGGTGGGTTGTTTCTTGCTATATATCTTCCATGCATCTTTACCTCGCTACTTTCTCTGCAGATCTGTCTTTAAATGTTCTGGCTGTTCCGGCCTCGTTGCTATTGCTCTTAAGATTGTAATCAAAACCCATTATATCCCGAAGTTCGTACCTTCGTAGTATTAAACGTATTTTTGAACCTTGATAAAGATTTCGTATGTTCGGCAGATTTAGGAGACTTACATTTACTCCTCGGCCCCCAAACACGTCAGATAATCTTTAGAGATTACTCTGACTTTCTACCATCCCTTTCACTTTCATCTGCCCCATCATCACTTTCCAAACATTCCTAATCAAGCTTTTTGGCAAAGATTCCCTCTTTATTTTTCTAACTTCCCTTTAAACCGTTGAAAATCACCCTCATAAGCTACTAAGGCTTGGTAAATATTATTGACGATCTTTTCCGAATGTTGTATATTTGACTCGATAACCCTCGTCTCTACCAATCTACTTGAAAGTTGTTTGTAACAAACTTCTTCCTACATTCATTATGCTAAGTGGGTCTGTCCCAGGCAATAACTTTTTCCCCTTAAACAAACTTCTTTATTCCTGGTTACTGATTTTTCTCAGAATAACCATTTTTTATCAAGGAGGCGGACTAATCCCTTTCAGGATGAGGTCAAAAGAGCTCTGAACCTTAAGCGTTAACTTAGCGAGCAAAGAACTGCTAAGTTTTGAGTTCAGAAAAGGAAGGAATTTGGGGTAATCCCCAAAGCATCTATTCCATCACATTCATTATCCTCGAAATTTTTAATCACTAATATTTGATTACCATTATTTTAATTGTTTCTAGGTATGCTTGAAACGATATTATGCCTTTGTCTTAGTATCAAATAGCAAATGAGAAAAACTTGGCAACTTAAATGAAACTAAATAATGAAAAGTTAAAAAGAACAAATAAAAAAACAGAAAATTATATAATGGTTGGGTTTGGGTTTAGTCTTATAACTAAAATTACCGGAAATTAACCACAACGAGCACACATCGTCGGTTAACCAATCACTTTTAATCATTAAATGGCCTTATATTGGATACCACAAACGCAGACCTGAAATCATAAACCTTGGATTTTAAACTCAGAACATATTTATACTGAAATCGGAAACTTAATTACATTAAAAATTCTAATAGCTAATAGAAAATTATTAATATTTAATATATATTTTTTAAGAACACTTGTTATTGGATAAGGTTGGCGGCACAATGTGCTTCTGCGAAATAAGATAGGTTCGACCTATCAAATTATAACTAAATCTTATTTATGGAGTTTTTCTAGACTGCTGTCGTACCAAATCAGTTTTATCGGAGATTCTCCCCCAGAAACCCTTAATAAAATTATAAAATGGTAATAACAGCATTTTGGTCTTTTGAAGTAGTCCTTCAAAATTGAAAGTGGAGGTTCTTTTTTCTCGCTTAGTGTGCAGCAAGCCTGTGCATAATTTTGCAATAAGGCCGGCCGACATCTGAAGACAGGCTCACAGCCACGAATACCAGTCTTTCTCTCTTGAAGGAGTGGCCAGTCGGAACATTTGCTCTCAGCCAAATGGATTGGAAATCAGATCGATCTCTCGTCGATTTAACGGGCATCCATTTTAGAAACCATTTTGAAATTGGACTAAAAAGACACTAAGGGTTCGTCCTTCTAGCCAGTTGTTTAAGCCGTTGTTGATTCATTTTCTAATTAGTTCACTCGCCATACATCTTCGGAAAGAGTTATGTCAACCATTAATCGATTGAAATGGGTTCCACTCAGTGTATAGAATTGGAAGCACCGTACTCTGAATTTTTATGGGCTTCTTTTTTAACTTAAAGCGCAAGAGCAATAAGGCCGTAACACGAATAGAGTCTGTAGGTGGAGATCTGGAGAGAAATTGGTAAAGATAGAGGAAGTGAAAATTTGGGCAAGATATATAGACACATATCTTCATGTAGGATTGGGGCCGGGAAGGCAAATTTTGGTGTTGGGTTCTAAAGGGCGCACAAAACTACAAATGTTATTTGCCATCCCTTTGCAGATGCGTGAAAAGAATAAAGTGGGCAGACAGAAGAGAAAAAAGAGTGTGGGAGGGGGGAAGAATGCAGACTTTAAAAAAACCACCTCAACCGGAGGCAAAGGGGCATAATGACTCCCCCTTTCCCTCCGGACAATAAAAAAGGGAAGAAACTTGTAAAGAGGGTAGCGAAAATGGGGTAAAATTGAAAGTTTTAGAACGACTAAATCCTAAAACCAGTCTAAGAGTGAGAGAAATAGTGGGGCTGGGAGGGGTTCACTGCTCCAGGGACCAAGTAGAACAATCTACAGGGTGCCTCCGAAAGGGGTTAGCTTTTTTTTGCCATCTATTAAGAGCCTCAAATGACCTCATTTCCCCCCTAAAATAGAGATGAGTTGAAAGGTGATATGAGCCTGAGTAGTCTGACATACGGTGGGGAAAGAGGATAGCCTGGGTAGTCTGACATGCAAGAAAATACGATAGACTGGGTAGTCACAAATATGCGGAAAAAGGATAGCCTGGGTAGTCTGACATGTAGGGAAAGAGGATAGCCTGACAAATGCGGAAAGAGGATAGCCTGGGTAGTCTTACATGTGCGGAAAAGATAGCCTGGGTAGTCTGAAATGTGCGGAAAGAAGATAGCCAGATAGGCCCACAATTGTGCAAAGCGGATCGCCCTAACCGTCCTCTTTCGATAACAAAGAGAGGATAGACCACTTTCTTTTCAAATTGGTTCCCTTTCGCTAAGCTTTTGGTCATCCTCTCTGGTAGTTATTTTTGGTTGCGTAAACCTAGAAAGCGAAAACCAATAGGGGCATCATCAGAAATTAAAGCTGAGTGAGGTACAAATGTATGGAAAATATATGGCCCGAATAATGAGAAAAAACTACTAAGGTCACTCGTGACACGGAGAAGAGAGAACAGTCGACATTTGCATAATTGATCAATTTGTCACTGATTTGAAACACATTTTCCGCACCATACCTAAGGCTTCTTCATCTCTCTCACCTCCATATCTTTTTCACTTTATTCTTGACTCCTAGCACTCGTGGTAGCATTTAAAGTACCCTCCCTCTGATTCAGGAACCTCGCATCGATCCAAAATCTTAGCTGCAACCTCTCAACTATTAACCTTTAACGATTCAATTAAGCTATTTCGCCCATCTGTTATTTCCAAACAGTACCCTTTGTCGCCTTAACTTTCTTACAACTGTGATGTAGCAAAATTTTTGAATAAAAGTGATACCATTTGATCTGATATTTTTCCTTTCTTAACCAACCAGGGTCAACAATCTTAGCTCCCTGTAATCATTGGCTAAAAACCTTTCTCTTGGTCTCTTCCTCATTTCATAAATTAAAAACACGGGAATTCATTGGTGGATCTTTCATTAATAATCTACAAATATCATATTTGCCAGATCGCTTTCACTTATTGCTTCCAAAATCAATAATTAAACAAATAGCTTCTTATTTTTAGAAATGGGTTTTCCCTTTTACATCATCTTAACTTACAACCTGTAACATCTAACTTAACCAATTATTTTAACAGCGCAACTCTGTCCGTCGTTTTAGATATTGCTTTCTATTTTATTTTGCTTTATAATTACCTTAACATCTTGCTTTCCACTGGACTTAGAAGCCAAAAGTTATAGAGATCTCTTTTAGCAACATATTTATAATAAAAGGGTACGCTGTCGAAAATACCAAATCAGAGAGTGGTGCGTTTTAAAATAGTTATAAAGAGCTTTAAAAATAAAGCACATCAATAAGATAATAGTTTGGTTTGCACCAAGAAGAGAGGAGAGACAGCGTGGGAATAAAGAGTAAGTTATACCGTTAAAAGATTAAACATGGCACTCGCAGCAGTTTTCTAAGTGATTATATAATTGAAGAGAAGTCTTTTAAAACTTGCAAGAACAAGTTCTTTAAACCTGTTTTACAAGTTAGACGCAGGGGGGCGGGATCAGCTAATTCTATTATAATTCGAAGAAGCAGAGACTTAATTGGCTACTTTTAAGCCATCAAGAAGGAAAAGGTTTCTTTTTTAACTCGCAAAGGAGCTATATGGACTTTTCCATGAAGAATAATAAATCCCACACGCCACTATTAAGGAATGAAAGAATTTATAAGGTAATTCCTTTCTACCTGTAGTTATTCACCTTTTCTCTATCTTTCTTGTTCCCTTTACTAGCAAATTATTCATTGGTTTCACTAATCCATCAATCTTTTCTTCTTATCCTTTAAAAAAATGATAATTCTACAACAATCATTGCAATATTTAAATAGAGAAGAAATTATTATGCCAGTCCAATAAAGCAAAGAAAGTAGCTACTTTTACAATAAAGTGGAAGTTATTCCGCCGAATACCTACACAAGCCTTTGATCCATTAAAATTCCTCTCCAATCCGAGAAATACAACCGTTCTGATATTGCAAAGCGGTGAAAAAATCCATAGACTTTTCATCACAAACCTCGAATGATTTTCTTCCAAAAATGCTTCGAGTTAACCAAACTTTTCCAAAAAATAATAAAAAAAAGACATTAAAAGAATTCTCCTTCATATCCTTGTTATCAACGAATTGGCTCAAATTTTTACATAAGTGTGATAAAAGATAGTTACAAAAGAAGGTGGATGGGTCTTAATTAAAAAAATAAAAACAATTTTAGGGAACGGGGCGTGAGCTGATAAAAATGGACGGCAGATGAATAAAAAAATATCATGATGAAAGGAAAGATATCCTTGTAAATACAATGGGGAAAAGTCTCAAAGAGCTTAGAAACGAGATTTTTGCGATAACTTTTATTTAATTTTGGTAAGATAAACAATCTTTCATTTCTCATCACGTCATAAAAAGTTTGGATTTTATGCGTAGTCACGAATGGCGTCAGGCTTTGTAGGATGTTGCCTACAATGGAACCATAACAACTTCCTTACTTTCCCAGTAAAGTTTTCTGATGACGTCACGCAGAGTGAACGCCGAGGGACAAACTGTAACAAGCAAGATGATCTAAGTTGAGAAAGGCTATTTTTTCCAAATAGCCTAATGACTAATTTTTAATTTCAATCAAGTTTTGGCTGTTTTTAAATTTCATACATTTCTAAATTTTTTCTCATGCCAATGCAACAGTGGGCGTGATACGAAGATAAACTTAATAGTTTAAAACGTTTATGCTGGGTTATGATTTTTATTATGGCCTCCTAATTTAACCTATCGTGAAAGAAATTAAACCCACAAAACCTAATGTGAAAAGGTAACCAAAGGAAAAAACGAAAAAAAAACTAATTCCCACCGCGAAAAAACATCCCTAAATCAACAAAAACAAATCCCCCCCCCCCTATAAACAAGAAAAACAAACAAAAAACAACAACACCAAAACAAAAACTAAAAACAAACAACCCCCCATCTCAACAAAAAAAACTAAAATCAAAAATGAAACTAAAACAATGTAGCTGCTTGACACAGAATAACATAAGCCGGGCAAAGTTCCGTGAACAAAGAACCCTGTTTTGAACAAATTCATTTGATCTCTCGGAGTTGAAATTTTTGGCTGAGCTATTCGAGAAATTTGCCTACAATGACAAGACCGCAAAAGATGGCATATTGGTTTTCGTAAGCCTGTCGAACACAGGTCACCCGTTCTTTTTTATCAGACTGACGCCTTAACAATTTCCTCCATCCAAATTTTGGATGTTGTATTTCTTCCTTCTCTCTCAGAAAAGTTCCATCGTATGGAAGGGAGGGATGTAAAAGAACAACCTTTGACCTCGTCAAGTTATTTGGAGACCACGTGCGATTGTATCCCGCTATGTAAAACGTCAATTCCTGTTCGAGAAGTTTCGACTCCTGGGCGTATTGGGGAATTATCCCACAATTTGAGCCAATTCGTTGATAACAAGGATATGAAGGAGAATTTCTTTAATGTCTTTTCTTTTTATTTTTTGGAAAAGTTTGGTTAACTCGAAGCATTTTTGGAAGAAAATCATTCGAGGTTTGTGATGGAAAGTCTATGGATTTTTTTTACCGCTTGGCAATATCAGAACGGTTGTATTTCTCGGATTGGAGAGGAATTTTAATGGAACAAAGGCTTGTGGAGGTATTCGGCGGAATAACTTCCACTTTATTGTTTACAGTAGCTACTTTCTTTGCGTTATTGGACTGGCATAATAATTTCTTCTCTATTTAAATATTGCAATGGTTGTTGTAGAACTATTACACAGGCCTGCGTTTGAACATTTTTTTTATGTCCCCTAAGATTTTTTTGTGGTTTCTTAATGAATCCAACCTCCTGAGCTCAAAAATGAATGTATATTTGTTCAATCAGGTCAGATTTTCTCAGTACAGCATACACCATTTTCATTGAGATTACCTCATTGTTTCTGAATTTAAAAAAAAAACAAAACATTCTCTATCTAATAATGCATTATTCCTGTTATATCATATAAACAGGAATACACGTATTTAAACTATAATTGTTTTAATAAACAAAAAATAAAAGAATGCAACATAATAAAGAAAATAATTATAATTTCGAAGAACAGACGCCCTTGACGATTTCCGTTTGTGCCTGTCATCTGGTGCATCACGCTTCAAACACCAACAGTAGTCAGCAAGCATGTTTCCGTTTCATTTACACTGGTACCTGGATTTCATTGTTTTTATGTCCTGGTGGAATCTTTGCCCCTGTTCTTTACTGTAATCCCCGCAGTTGTCGGGAAAATAATCCAGATGGGACTGTAAAAAGTGTATCTTTATAGACATTCGAGCTCCCAAATGTTTGAGACTTGTTAAGAGCTGATTGACCAGTGCAACATATTCTTCTAGGCTTCTTTTATTGCCTAGAAAATTGTTAACTAGAGCTTTCAAAGCTTTCCAGGCCTCTTTTTCTATGTCCTTCATTGATGCATCAAATTGCTGATCAAGTTCCTGATTTGAAGTCCATCAAAAATTCCCCCATGGAGCTTAGCGTCACTGATTTGTGGAAATTTTTGAAGAAGAAATTTAAAAGCTTGGCCTACTTTATTAAGGGTTTTGACATAATTTTTCATTATGCCAAGCTTTATATGCAGTGGAGGGAGGAGTATTTTTTGAGGAGGCACTAAAGGTTCAGCTATCACATTGTTTGATCGAATTCTAAATGCTTCTCGTGGAGGCCAAACCTTCTTCTCATAGTGCATACTATCTGCACGACTGTCCCATAAACATAGGAAACTTGGATGCTTCGTGTAGCCTGTTTGCGTCCCAAGCGTAAGAGACACTACCTGAGAAAAATTTAGCACGGTATGTAAATTCAGTGTAATATTTCTAAAAACAAATTCAAAGTAATATTTCTCAAAACAATAAGAATATAAATATGTACTGAAAAATCCTGTATGCCGATGCATTAAATCATCGTATTGGAACTAATTGAATATATGTACATCTTATTTTGAGTTTATTGAGTTGTGTTGTATCCCTTCTCAATTAGGATAAGTTCCCCATTAACGCAATAGGATGCATTAACCTATAGGGACACACTTCAACAAAAAATATAACTCAAATATGACTCATGATTTCCAGATTTGCATTCTTGTAAAATGTAAGTTGACCAAAAGGTGTATACAAGTATTAACAATTGAAAATGAAAATGTCAATATCAAAAAGCTTAGAAATGCCAAGTGTAAAAATGATCTTACCTTTGAGGCACCACATATCCTCTACTTATAGATACATAGAGTAATTTATTGCATCCAGCAATTTTTTCATATTTTCATAACTTTCAGTAAGTTGGATTGAATGGCCTATAGGAACGGAAGCTATCTTGTTACCAATATTCAGTAACACAGCTTTTAAACTTCTACTGGAGAAATCTATCAACAGTCTCCATTCTAATGGGTTGTAGAGAATTCCAAGGGCCTCAACAAGTCCTTTAATATTGGCGCAGTATACTAAAGAGCTGGAAGAATGCTGTAAAAAATAGCTTCGAAACTCTTGTTCTCTATTGCTGTACCCCCCTAAATGTTGTTTCTTAAGTGACAAGATTACTTTCACGAAGTCGAGAGCCAAGAAGTTGTGTATTTGCCTTTGAAACCCCCAGATCCCTGGTCAGGTCATTTAACTGAACTTGAGTGAATGGTCTTGCGACCATATCATGTGTGGAAACCTGATAAGACTCAGATGTATCATAATCTTGGTCAACTTCCATATTAATCTCTTCATGTACCTCTATATGTTCAGGGGGAGAAGGTATAGGAATTCCTGGGCCATGGGGCAGGGGTTTGTTGGCAGAAGGAACATCCCGATATGCCACACTATGTTTATTCTTCTTATTTATACATGTGGAAAATATAATTGCATATTACATAAAGGAATTGATTTGGAGTTGCAGATAGTACATAAATGTTTAGTAAAGGATATGTTCATGCTGAAGTGAACTATGTTAGTTTTTAATTTTATGCTAAGTCTTTGCATAATAATGGCATTTTCAGGAGCCAGTATTATTCCCGAAAGCTTAAATACTTGATACAATGCTCACTTTTAAGATTTGTCATGCAAAAATATCAGTCCGTAGTGTGGTCCTTGCCATTTCTCCACACCATGGGAACACCAAAAGAGAGGGACTTCTGTTCGCCATGACTCCAGCATCTTAAACTTATGTAGCATCCCTTGCAGCAGATATGTGGTACAAAACTTTTATCTTGATCTCTTAGCCTTACTCCAAAATATGCATGATACAAAGATTTAATTACAGGAGGGATTGTACTTTGCTGCTCGGGAAAAGTCACTTTGCCGCAAACATAGCAAAATCTGTCAGAGCTATTCTTACATTTTCTGTTCATTTTTAACTCAACCACTATTATTATTATTATTCTTATTATTATGATGCTAAGCAATTTTTAACCTGCAAAATATAAACCTATTTGCATAATTACTTAAAATGTACACAAAATTTACTGCGAATAGAGCAGTGCAAAAACTATTGAAATTTGATGTAATATAGGAGATGTATAAACTATAAAATTATTATCACCCCCTGTATCGCAAAAACTGGAGGTGATAGAGAAAAACGGATGACAGATTTGGATTTAGGAGGTCAATTTTATTAAGAAACACTATAGAAAACCTAAGGTACATTTTTGACGCAGACCAGGGTTATTTTTTAAGGGATAAGAAGAAAAGCTTGATTGATTAGTGGAACCAAGGAATAAACCAGCAATCCTGCGACGAGGAGAGAACCAGCCGCTTGTTTTTTTCGCGCCTTGCCGCTAAAAGCTGAATTTTCGTTAGCTTCACGGATTAAGATGTCTAGAGCTTCCTCACCTCCTACTCCGATTCCCCCTTTCACCCTTTCAGATCACTCGTACAAATATCATGTTTTGACTGGAGCTCGTGGAGTCCCGCACGCACCCTAAATTCGTCCTCGTCATCTCGAATAGAAGTCATTGAGTGTTCATCAGACAGCAAGACATTCTCCGTCGTGAGTCTACTCCAGTCAATTTGTAGCTTCTGTGAACGGCGATCCTTTGAAGTTGCGCGACAGTCTCCCTTCGTTTAATCGATCCGAAGAAAATCTCCATCGATTACCTTTGAGGAAAAGAAGTTTCCTCTTCCAGTAGAGTTACGAGTAATCCCACATTCGCTATCTTCATCGCAATTTCTCGCAAGGTTGGTTTGGATTGTGCCTCACTTGCCTCATCCGGAGCGTGCCCACCTTGCCTCATCCGGATCATGCCCCACTTGCCTCATCCGGAATGTGCCCAACTTGCCTCATCACAAGCAGGACCTTCATTGAAGCCACTAACGCGTAAGATTGAAACCCCCTCAATTATTAGTATAGTCAAGTTCCCCCTTTTGATCTAAGTATAGTAACGCTAATTAATTAATTTTATTTGAGAATCCATCGTTATCATAATTATCAAGAGACCAAGCAATGGCCTCGCCACTTCCCCCTACGGGGGCTCTCCTCGTAGGGGGAAGTGGCGAGGTCATTACCTGGTCTCTTGATAATTATGATAACGATGGATTCTCAAATACTACTAAGATTAAAAATTGAAATCTAATAAAAGCAGACATGGTTAAATTTTTATATATTTTCTGCACTTTGCCAATTATAATAATTTTAATAAGGAACTCTAAAATAAATTTTCCCCCCTTTCAAAATATCATGTTGCTAAAGTATAGAGTTATAGAGAAGATATATAAAAATAAATTTTCTGAACTTCACCATTTTGTTTTTTTATATTATTAGAAATAACTTTGATAAAAAAATATTTGTTATAACCAAACTAAGATGAAATTATTATTCAAATACTCAAAAAATCCCCCTTCTTAAATTATAGAATTGGGAACTATTTCATTTTAAATAATTCCCTTTGCCTATTTTATTCTTATTTTAATATTTGTTGAATAAAATTACATTTTTATTTCATCTTTAACTAACAGTGAACGATACTCTCAGCCTATTCAAGTAAATCTCGCCAAAGATTTTTGCACTCTACCTGATTTGTTAAAGATTTGAAACTCAACGCCTCGAGTTTGACATCCTGGGCGATCGTTAATCCCTGCGAACACTCCTTCAACGGTTCGTGTTGCAGTAGGTGATTAAGTCACCCTCACATAATATAGGAGTGGTGTACCATGAAACAAGAAAAAAAACCCCCGCCAAAAACAAAAACAACACCAAAACAAAAACTGAAAACAACCCCTCTCCACAAAAAAATAAACCAAAACTGAAACTAAAACAACGTAGCTGTTTGGCACAGAATAATATAAGCCAGACAAAGTTCCGTGAAAAAAAATCACCGTTTTGAACGAATTCATTTGATTTTTTGGTGTTGAAATCTTTGGCTCTGAGCTATTCGAGATACTTGCCTACAATGACAAGACCGTAAAAGGTGGTATATTGGTTTTAGTGACAAATAAATATAAAAGTATAGTTTAAAAATAGATTCAGTGGGAGGGCATATTTGTAGTTCTAGCTATCTCCCTCTGTAATATATTTTTATATGTGTGTCGTGGTATACGGCCGATTATGTATGTATGTTTGTTCCGTATATGAATAACTAAGTTCCTTTTTCTCTAAGAGTGCTATACTTTTGTTATCTTTTGATTCTTTAACCAGGGAGGATTCGTGATATTATATATTTATTTCCATATGTAGCGTTTCGAGGATTTCATTAAACAACTAGTGCAAAAATATACTTTCAGTTACATAAATAAATGAAATATTTAAACTTTAAATATATTAAGGCTATAATAAGAGGATTTAAATAAAAGTTAATACCACCAAGGAGTACTACGCGATAGTTGGCACAAAAATTCACTTTAGTACGGAATGGTAACTAAAGAACCTAAATAAGTTGGATTCCTTTTACCTTTAAATAAGTGGGAGTGTGGCGTGGGATGATCTTGAACGAGAAACTCGTTTATACAATGATTCGAGGCGTGAGGATGAATCGGACGCACAGCTGTCCGTTTCGCTGCGCGAAGGAAAACGTTAGTGGAGGTTATTCGGGAGTAACAGCTGACTCCGAGCACGTAGCGATGCTTCTTGACCTGACGATATTAGCGAGGGAATTCTGGACGTAAGATTATTACAATCCTTGGGTTACACTTGGGACTTCTCGATGATGAGACTTGACCAAGAGGTGAATCTTTTATCGAGTGGAACTTCACATTGATATTCCTCAATGGGAGGGATATCTCTGTTTTTATTCGAAAAACTTAGATAGGGGGTTTCTGGGAACGAGATTGGTATGGAAGTGATTCTCTATACCGATGGTCTACTCTTTGATGTGACCAAAAGGAACAGCTTTGGGACGAAAAATCTCGCTTGGTTCCACTTCTTCTTGATTCCCCGTTTTACTCAGGGGCTGCTCTTCTTTTCTCGATTGATACCTCGATTCTCCTCCTCTTTTCTCCAGTTCGAAATATATATACGTCGATTATCTGCTGGGTGGAGGGGATGGGAGATGAGAGCCCACCTTTAAGTCTCTCTGCTAGGGCATCACTTTTTAACGTTGTGACCCTTAGCTCTTTTGGTTTACGTCGATGAAAGTGAAATTTCGTCTATTTAGCGAAAATAGGACTAAACAATAGGAGTCGATAGTGAGCCTGTTCATAGATTTTTATTCTAAAGGCTATCCCACCCTCCTTTGTTTATACTAACTGGCTACGAAATCTGCTGATGGTAATCCTTTTCTTTGTGAGCGATCTCGAGGATTGTTGAGACAGCGGGGCAAAGGGGAGAGGGGAGATAAAATATCGGACCATATGGAACGTAACTGTTGACGCTATGTAACCAAACTATCGTCTGTTTGTCCTCGTGATATTGATTTCCCAACAATGTGCTTTAGTAGTACTTTTGACTTTTTCTTAGGTATGGCCTATCATTTGTAATTTTCTTCTGTCTATTACTTCCCACCTCTCTCCATCCTAAGAGAATTTGTTTGGATTAACTTCATGATATTGACAGTAAGAAGCACAAAATAACGGAGACATTGGGATAGTAAAATAGATTTTTTTCAAAGTCAAAAGAGAGAAATCCTACCAGAACGTTTTTGGAGAAGTTTGAAAGGTAACCAGTGAGCTAAGTGGAAGGGAAATTCTGGTAGCTACACTATGTAGCACAAATAAACTTTCTAGGTGCATGGAACAGGGAAGAAACACGACTTTCATAAACTTGTTTCATTTGGGCAAAATGGGCATGTTGTGTTTTTTTCAAAGTTCCACTTTTCTTTTCAAGAAATGAATGCTACTTATCATTATTTTATTTGAAATGCATATTTCTGTTTAGAATTTCAACAAATATGTATCAAATTAAGGTTATTTCTCTGATACTGACTCACAATTCATCTCTCCTTCTACAGGTTATGGCTATCATGGTTACCCACAATTCTCAATCAGTGATTTGTTCTTACCTTAATATAATTATTAAACTAATTAATTATTATTATAAAAATAGAGATAACTATTCTTTTTCTAGGCTATTCTACTAATTCTTGTATCCTATGTTTTTTGATGTCTTTTCTGATACCTTGCGAAGCTTGTGAATATTTTAGGCGTGATCAGAGTCAGTAACAGGTTAAACTCTTATATATAACTAATCATATACAATTTTACCTCTCTATCTTTTTAATACTCATTTTTAACATTTAATCAAATTTAGACAAATTATTTCAATTTCCGTTGAGTCATATAATTTGTGGACACACATGTCATTTTATACGTCCCTTGGCTTCTTATCATCAT
Organism: Ceratothoa steindachneri; assembly: GCA_963969495.1. Classification (NCBI taxonomy): domain Eukaryota; kingdom Metazoa; phylum Arthropoda; class Malacostraca; order Isopoda; family Cymothoidae; genus Ceratothoa; species Ceratothoa steindachneri. The sequence goes on from OZ018330.1 coordinate 6,894,383, forward strand.
TTTTTCCAAAAGCTCCTTTCATTTATTGTACCCGGCTCGGACAAGTGGCTTATCATTTATCTCTTTCCTAAAGGTATTATTCCTAAATAATTCGGTTGCCATTTGATATATCTATCTCTTGTCGTAAATATTTCCATCTAATGCACCACTTTACATTAACTAATTAGTTTTCAAGGAAGTAAATTACTTAGGTACTGGGAGCTAGATTAGCTGGACTAATTGGGGAGTTATTATTACTATGCTCAATTGGACGAAATATCCATTTAATGACGGACAAAGAGACCGGTGGCGACACGCAAGAAATTTTAGACCAACATCCAATGAAATTGTGTCATTCAAGGGTCGCCCGTTGTTTTGGCACGGCGCAATGGGTTACTCAATTAATAGTAAAACGGAAACAACATGTAGTTTTTCTATGATTAATTTGTTGTGTATTACGCTAAGGCGTTGATAATAACTCTAAAATCTTTCTTTATATAAATCTGTCTCTCCAAAACTAATATAATAAAGCGTTATCCTGGGTTGATAGTACATAATTCTATTTGACACTTTATGCCCCAGTCAAAGAATTGGATAGGTTGAGGAAGATTGGAGGACTAAGAAGAAGACGTTGCCTTGCTAGTCGTATTACTTAATCTGTTAGGCTCCACCACAAGATAGAATAGCTTGAAGCAGATTGAGTGTTCGAAAAGATGTGTTTTGAGCCTTATTAATTGACTGTTAGGCCAGACTACCAGAGTTAATAATTTAAGGAAAATTATGTGAATGAAATCAAGATGTTGTGTTGATACTAGGTGTAATTAACCTTTACTGTCCCGATACAGGAGAGAATGGCTTGAGGAAGATTTAGGAATTAAGAGGAAATCCTTGAGGTGTTAGTATTATCAATTACCTTGTTTTGCTCCACCAGAAGAAAATTGAGGGAAGTAAAGAAAATTGTGCTTTTAGTGTGAGTTTCACCGCAGGATTGGGTGGCTTGGGCTAAAATTATGAATTAAAAGGATATGATGTGTTATTTTTCTTAATAATTGACCTGTCAGGCCTCAAACAAAGAATTGAGTGTCCTGATGAAGATTGATGGATCGACAGGAAAATGTATTTGGAGTCAAAAGAACATAAGTAAAGAAGCCTGCAACTGGCTAATCAATAGCCGATACGAGGTAGCTCCTATTACCATTAACAAATTCAACCCCACTTAGCATCCTCATCCATAAATCTATCCAGTCTATTTATAAAACTCCGTAAGGATGACACTTCCTTCCACTCATCTTCCACTCAATTTGTAAACCAATTTCTACTAATCTCTCTTCTAAACCTTAACTTGTCCAGCTTAATCCGATTGCTATGTGTCCTATTCTGATCCCTAACAATAAAAACCTTATCTATGAGGCTCCTATTTGAACTTTTTACGTACTTGAAGACTTCAATCAAGTACCCTAATACTCTTTTTCTTTCTACCCTATGTAGATTTAATCTCCTAAGCCCTAATGCAAGCTCATCAACCCATGAATCATCATCTTAGTCATCCTTCTTTGCACATAATCAAGCAAAGCAATATCTACCGTATAATACGGTGACCAAAATTCCCCCGCATTATCAGAATGACATCAGCACTCCTATTTCTTACGCTTCTCACAATAAACTCTAATACCCTATTAGCTCTATTCCTAGCACTTAAACACAGCTTTCTATACAAGAGGCCGTAACTTGCAAAAACAACTAAGTTCTTTCGCATTCTGACCTTGCTAAAACTCTTCCATTCAATATATAATTATTCAGCAACCTACGCTTACCTATACTAAGTATACTACACTTGCCTATGTTAAATTTTATTTTCCATTTCTCTGCCTATTGGGAGAGTATGATCAATTTATTTTGTAATACCTCAACATCAGAGTCGGACCTTATAATCCTATCAAACTTCATCAGGTCGCTACTTATACCTATGTCAAGATCACTAATATAAATCAAGAACTAAAACGTCTCCAATACCAATCAATGAGGAGCTACACTGCTAACATTCCCCCCACGGAGATTTATTCCAATATATACGCCCTCTATGCTGTCTGTCACTAAGTTACAACTGAATCAACCTAAAATTCCTTCCATAGATCCCATTCGCTTTAACGTTATTAAAAATGGTAGTTTTAGCACAGTCTAAATCCTTACTAAAATCCAAATGAACAATATCGTAGTTGCCATCTCTATGGAAAGCATCATAGCCTTCCTATAAAACGGCAGTAAACTTTTCAAACAGCATTTGCCTCTAGTAAAATCGATTGTTGATTCCTTGATCAATTTCTGCTTATCTAAGTGATTCAAAATAGACTTTGCTCTTACAGACTCCATCATTTTTCCCAACACTGATGTCAAACCATTGACCACTAATTGGACATAATTGTTTTATCCCTCTTATTAAAGAAATGTATCACATTAACTTTCTTCCACGCCGATGGTAAAAGTCTAGGATTAATTGATTTTCTAAATATGCAGGATAAAATCTAACTAAACACATCTTTGCATTCCTTCTATATCATAGCGAAAATCTCGTCATGGCCTAATACTTTACTAGATGTAATCCTATCAATTTCTTTTAAGACTCTCCCATTGAAAATTAATATATCCTCTTAGTTCCACACTTCATTATCCCTGGAGATCAAAATCTCCTCAGCAACTATTAGACTATCCTCGAGTTGACTCCTCTCAATTGACCTGTTAGGCCCCATTTCAGGTTAAAGAGGCTTGAGGAAGATTAAGGGATTGAAATAATACTTTAAGAATTGAGGCTGTACGGGTAATTTTCATTTAGGGATATTTGAAAACATCTAAAACCAATGATGCTATCTCTTTAAAAGAATTTTAGGAAGAAAATTTGAATAAAGAAAAGGGTAGTTATGAGAATCTGTAGAATATACTTACTCCAATGCTCCTAACTACGAGTCATTAGAGTGGTAGGACACAAGATCTGGAGTAACTTTGCTTAGCTTATATGCGCTCATAACCGAAGTTTATTATTACTATTACCAGAATTTTGAGTTTCTCTTATCAAATGAAAACATATGCATAGATGGTTGCCATGAATTTTCGAGCAATGCCAGATAATACAAGTGGGATCAAGAGATCCACCAAGATAATTACCTATATGGCCTAAAGAAATCAACAAAAACAAGATAAATCCTCCCTTAAATCCAGTAATCGCGACGAAGGGGACAGTAAACCATGACATTGCAAAATACATCAACTAAATAATAAGGGCATATATAAATGAAATATTCTGAAATCATCAGACGAACGTCCCCATCTCAGAAACAATAAAAATTTTGAGAAGTAAGTCTACAAGAAGAGAGGCGTAGCTTAAACTTCAAACATATAAGGAATTTATTAATGAACTTGTGATAATATGAATTACAAGAAAACCATTTACGTTCAAATATAAAAATTACCTACATTTAAGGAGTTGCAACTTAACCCACTCTAGACCCAACATTCGCCAACTAAAACATGACAGAGTTCCAAAACAAAATCCTGAAAGAAAATAATTATTTTAACCTAAAATTATCAACAGCTACGTAGATGACATAGTAACAATTTTTGATAATCCTAATCATCATATCTCACCTTTCATCAGACGCCTAGAAGTGTACCAAAATTTACATTCGAACAACCTACAAATAACACATTTAACTTTATTAATATCAAACTAATATAGGAAGGAAACAGAAAAATAAATAATATAAGTATTTCCTTAAAATAATTAGTCAAAAGTTTATACTTAAACTATAAATTTTCTCACCAGAAAATACACATCACTCATATAGACACTAATACATAGAATATACCAAGCATACTCTGCCTGGGCACTTTTCTGAAACCAAAATCCAACGATTAAAGAAAAATCCCATTAACACAATTTCCACTATTAAAGAAACATCAATATCATAAATAATAGATAAATTATACAAAAGAAAGCAAAATAGAATTCAACCAACAAACGACTACCCAGAAATTGAATTTTATTTTGAATCCCGAAATATTATGAAACTCCGACGAAATGACAATATAAATAGATCAATTCAATGCAATTACAAAAGCGTCAAACTTTCATCCAAATTTTCGACAAAGCGAAATAATTAAATGACCATCATCACTTCAACTGCCCTGGTCACGACTGTGCTTCGTCCTATATCGGATATAACACTAACAAACTAATAACCAGATCATAACAAAATCGCTTCAAACCTAGAAATGTTAGCGGAAATATAAGAACAGTACCTATGGAAATGGACTGACAAAAATAAACGACATATCAGAACACTTTAAATTATTTATAGATCGAACAACGAACTAAACTTAAAAACAGCAGAAGCGATTCTAATTAAAGAGGAACAAGGAAATTTAAACATCAAATATGAGGAAGTGCGTAAATCCTTAAACCTATTTTAATGATATTCCTACACATAATAAGTGAAGAATGCAATGTCCCGCAGGAAAAATAAAAAAGTGCTTCTAAATACTTTCGAACTTTATTCAGTTCATTCTCAAGATTAACTATAATAGAAAATAATATAATAAAGATATATATAAGCTATAAAAAGATAAAGGACCGCCTCTAAGAGAAAAAATCACCAATGAAGGAAGTAGGAGAGGGACGGGTAAATTCCCTCTCCTACTTACTCATTGGTGAATTTTTGTCACCTGTCATCTTCTTGGGGCCTGATTCGCCCCAATGGGTCAAGAGCGCCGAGAAGGATATACAGAAAGGGCTCTCGCTCGCCTGAAGGATACTTCAACAGCTCGAAGTTATAATTTAGGAGCAGGCATGGTGTCCTACTCACCCTTCTATTTGGTTCCATTTGGAAAGCCAAACACGACTCATATTTTCTAGCAATGATTCAATTGTGTTGCTCAGAAATGTGAAATTGGGACAATATGTCCTTCTTGTATACACATCTTAACAGCCTCACGTGATGGAGTAGCTTGTTTAAGTCTCAAAGTATACAGGTGTTGCAAGTGCACTTAGTGCCTCCAGTATTCACGGTGCCACAAGTGTTCCCTCTTATGCTGATTACAGTTTTGATCCCATTTTATTTAGTGTCAGTTCCTCCACCGTGTTTTCCGGGACGACGATCAAACATTAAGCTATACCATCTAGATTTACTGCCCCTCCCCCAGATTGGTGGTCCCGGAGTTCATCAGAGCACTCCTTCTTACCTGCCTTGCTGTCAGCATATATTTGCACGTTAAAACTCTCTATTCTTCTGATGATGACTATGCGTAAACGTATTGGACATCATGAGCAATCCCCTGAACATAATTAACAATAGGAACAGGAACAAGAAAAATGGAAACAATAACAATAATAGCATTAATGACAGCAACTCACACAACGGAAAATAGCAGCTTTGTCTCTCCACAAACTAAGATAACTAATTTATTCACCAAGCAAATAAAGCTCCGTACTCACTGGGATCTTAGACGGGTCCCAGCCATTAAAGTCCGCTCCAGATTACCCAAAGACGAGCAAATAAATCTTACTCCTAAAGTCATCCAAACATTTTGAGATAACACCAGCAAAAATCCTTCCCTACATTAATAACAATGGACTTACTAGAGCCAACATAGCTCGTCACTAGAGCACATAGACTCTTTAGCGTACCCAAACCAGATGCCTTATTCCGGGATGTCTAACACATGACGGCCTTGAGAAGAATCTTTACTATCCTCTTGCCTCATGCTCCCAAATATAGCAAATGTCTCCAGAAAGAGCAACATGCGAGACCTGACAATAACAATTGACCTCAAGAATGAGTTCTACCATCTCCATATCCACCCAAATGCTCATCATCTCCTGGAAGTGAAGGTCGGTAACCAGTGTGGAGGATAAAGAGCCGCCTTATTATGCTTTGGGGTCCCAATTTCTCATGCAAATGTGCCCAGAAAGAAATGCCAATGCATGGGCATCTAAACAAAGGATTTCTGACTTTACATACCTTGAAGTCATACTCCTCATAGGCAGCTCCTACAACCTACTGAATACCCAAGACAACCTCTTCCAGAGTTCCTTACTTCTTTTGGTCTACTATAACATCAGAGTATCCAACCTAACCTAACCTAACATAGGTTTTGTTAAGTACTCTGATTATATTTATAATGTTGAAGTAGTTTTCCGCTAAATATTAAAATTACGTTTTATTTTGTTCTTAATTTTTATCTTTAAATTGCATTTTTGCTACTAAACATACAAATAATTATTATCTCAACGTAACCCCATTAAGCTACAAGTGTAGTTCAAAAAAGTTGGTGGACCACAAAAAGGTTGCTAGATCACGTATTTGGAGAGCAATAATTGAGGGGCAGGGTGTTCAATTTAGGTCGCCAAATTTGAATTGGGGGATACTTTTGTCTCTTGAAATTTGAAGGTATGTTTTATTAGTTTTGCTATCTCACTTCACCCGATTAAAAGTACTTTGTTTGTTTTTCAGAATACTTGTGGGCGATTTGTTATGGATCAGTTTACAACTGATCAGGACGTTCTTATCGTGAATAAATTTTATCAAAACGGAGAAAGTGCAACGCAAACAGCTCTAACACCTTGTACCATTTTGGAGGAAAAGAAGGCACCCAACGAGTCTAAGGTTCGCAGACTCATGAAGAAGTTTAAAACAACTGGTTCATTTGCAACGGCCAAATCGCCTGGGCAGAATCGTTCTTGACAGAGCAACAAATTGCTGTTGTCTGAGACAGCTTCACACTGAGTCCGGGAAAATCGACTCACCGATGTTCGCAGCAGTTGGAAATCCCGACCACTTCATTACATCGACTTCTGCATAAGGATCTCCAACAAACAACGCACTATTCTTCAACTCAAGGCTAAAATCAGGCGTGCGATTGGAGGTTTTGAGCCCTACATTTGTGAGAGAGAGTTATTGGAAATTTTGAGTAGCACCTAAATGTATGCAGACTCATTGCAGGTAGACATATGGTAGACATTGTGTTCCATACCTAAACTAGAGACATACCTCATTGGAAATATACAGAATATAACTATGTGTAGAAAAAAAATTTGTTTTAATTATCTACCTTTCAAATTCGGCGACCTTTATAAAAGACCCTATATTATACGTACAAAGAAAAGGGTGAATAGAGAAAGGAGCAATCAAATGGAATGAAGCTGATAAAGATTGGTTTTCTAAAGAAATATTGGAGTATACTTCTAGCGGTAACCGTCTAGAGCACGTCTGGTAAAAATAAGAAGAAAACCTAATGGAATAAATTAAAATGATAACAAAGTAAACAACAACAACGCTAGCATCAACGATAAGAAGATAGCAAATAAAAAGCAGGAATGACACAGAATGAAAGAGAAAACCTCTACAAACCTTAATTATGGCCTAGGGGGCGCTTTGAATCAGTTAAATATAATGGTTCCTCTTAGTTCTTGTGGATATTTATGAATTAATTTTTTACATGCTAATATATTTAAGCTAGGTAGGTTGGGTTCATTTAGGAAGTAATCTTATTGACGTAGCCAAACCTAGCCTACAATAATCAACGTAGGTAACAAAGGAAAATACGGCAAATCAGAACAGGCGAAGAGAATTGAATAATCTGACTTAGCCTAACGAAAATAGCATCTAAAATACAAACACCTGAAATTCACAAAAGGTGAGGAGTCCTGAATATCCCAACGTAACCTAAACTAATTAACTTGGAAAAGAATAGGACGTAAAACTCTGAAAAGGCAAAGAGAGAGGAATAGCCTAACTTAGCCTAAACTAAAAACAAAAAAAATTAAAACTCCCTAGAATAAGAAAAGGCGATGACATCTAAATATCTTTACCTAGCCTAAACAAAATTGCATGGAAAATACCCCCCCAAATCGCAACAGACGAAGAGTCTTGAATAGCCTAAACAAATTAGTATACAATAACAACCTCCCAGAAATCACCAAAGGCGAGGAGACTACAAAATCACAAAGGACGAAGTGATATGAAAGGGCAACCAAAATTAAACTATCAAAAGACAACGTCTGAAATCATAACACGGGAGGAGCCATAAAAAGGCCAATCATACATACATTCATTAGCATGTAAAGTAATATATCTAAAAGTCACCAAATAACCTTACCACGCATAAACTAATTACACTTAAAATACCAACATAAAAAAAGTGATGAAGAAACCATAATAGCTTAATTAGCCTAGAATATACTAATTTGCCTGAAAAAATATCAACCGCTTAACAAAGTAAAATTAGTGAGCATAAAAAATACAAACGCCTAAAATCCACAAAAGTCTAATCAGTTTAAATTAATTAGCATTGGAAATAGAAAGACCAAAAATCACAAACAGGAGAGGAGTATTCACTAGCCTAAACTGATTAGCATTAAAACTACAACCATAGAAAACACAAAAGGCGCGGAGACGGGAAAAGCCTAATGTAGCCTAACCACCATGTAAAAACAACTAAAGATAACAGAAGCCATGGTACATGAATAGTTTAACATAGCTTAAATTAAGTTTCATTGAAAAGATAAACCTCCCAAATCACGAAATTGGATGAGATTTGCAAAGTCTAACATAGCATAAACTAATAAACACGTAAATTACAAAGTCCTAAAAATCAGAAACGGCCAGGATACCTGAAGATCTCTACATAGCCTAAATATCATAATTTGAATTAGAATGCAAAAACCTAACTCTCATAAAGGGCGAAGAGATTCGAATAGTCTCACCTAGTATAAACTAATTAACACACTGAAGGAACAAATAAAGTTCTAGGATAGTTGAATATCCTAAACTAGCTATATTAATTACCATAAAAATACAAACCCTAAAAATTAATATGTGACTCAACTAAATAGTAGTAAAAATACAAAGATATAATAAAAGAATAGCAAGGAGTCTTGAATATTCTAAGCAGCCTAAATTTATTTAAAAAAAAATGCAAACTTAGGAATTGAAAAAGGCGATTAGACAACCAAAATCACAAAAGGCGAAGATAATTTAAAACCAACCCTAGGTCAAACTAATTAGCATTGTAAATCCAAAACACTACAAATCGCAGCAAGCAAGTAGATACGAAGATGCAAATTTAGCCCAAACTAATTTTGTAAAACTACCTAAAATTGATAAAAGACGGGGAGACGTGAGTTACCTTACCTAGTCTAAACTAAATAATATGGAAACACACACTTCGAAAATAAAAAATTCGCCTAAGATTTTAATAGCCTAATTAGCCTACTTAAGTAACACGAAAATTACAAATAACTATAAATAAGAAGCGACAAGGAGAGCTGAATATATTTATCTATCCTAAATATATTACAATATAAAATATAAACCTTGAAATTGCGAAGAGACTTAAATAACCTAAACTATTCTTAATAATAAGAATGAAAATACAAACATCTAACGTACAAAAAACTGAACAAATTAGTCTGTGAAATCAAAACACCTCAAATTCTCAAAAGGAGAGGAGACACGAATACTCCATACAGAAAAGAAAGTTGAATAATACAGCCGCTACGAACAGTTTTCGGACACCTGGAATTTTTCTTATACCTTGGATATGTCTGAAAATATGTTGATGTACGTTTGCATGCCTGTTTCTAATGCATTTTGAAAGAAAAATTTGAAGTAATAGACTCCTAATAACATTTTGAAATATCTAAAATGGCGATGCTATTGAAATATATGAAATTTTGGTATATGTATGCGTGGTATGTTACAGTTAAAATGTCTTTATATAACAAATTATACTGTATTTGTTGATCAATATGATATTCCACGTCGAGAGGATCTGATATTGATATTAGAATGACGTAAAGACGTAATTATACGGTGAAACAAAGAATTTTGATACGCATGCTGCACGAGGAAGGTCGGTGGATCACATTCCAGTGTTGTCAAAGTGTTGAAGAGGATCCGAGAAAATAGGAATATCATAGACCGACCTCGTTCTGGATGACCCAGGGCCAGTACACAACGTGAGGACATGTCTTTTAGTTCGTAAGAAAAACTGCATTCCAGCTGCCTCAGAGAGAGAGAGAGAGAGAGACGGTGGCCAAGTTAATGCAGCTGGCGGAACACTCGGAGGCAGACTGCTTGCACACAACATCAAATTATGTAAAGCCCGCAGGAAGCTGCTGATCTAGCAGATGTGACTTCGACTAGCTTGGGTATGTGCACACTGCAACTTTACTCTGCGTCATTTCAGAAGTCTCTTATGATCCGACCAGTCAACATTCCAATTGGTTTCAACCCCAGGCAAAGTTAGATTCAGGAGGAGGGCAGCGGAGCGTGAAATCGAAAGTGCATAGTATCAAATGAGAAGCACTGTGGCCGCCCTATGTGACATGGGCTGCATATCAAGTTCATGAGAAGATCATCTTAACATTTGTGATGGCACTATGATTTCAAAGAAGTACCAAGCTGCCCTGAGGTATTACATGCCTTACAAACGAGACATCTCCAGAAATGGCCGGAATGTTATTTTCCAGCAGGAAAATGCCCATGCTAGCAATATATGTTCACCATACAGTGGTTCCGGTACAACGATATCACGATGATGAACTGGACACCTCATTCTCTGGATATGAATCCACTGGAAAACCTCTGGCTAGACCTGAAAGAGACCATAATAAGAGGTCAGCCAGCCTCCAATGAACAACTGAAGGCGTCCTCAAAGACCAGTGCGCCAGCATCTCACCCCTTAGGTGTGGCACCCTCATCGAGAGGATGCATCGAAAAAAAATTGTCTCATCACTGCCAAGGGACTCTCAACAGGCCCCTAAGCTTCCTTTCTCCGTTTCGTGTTACTGTTATATGTTGCTCATGTTACGTGTTTTGGGAAACTTTGATTTTGTTAATTCTTGTTGATATTTAGACTCATATATAAATTATTTCTAGTTATTACATCTTATTTGACTGTTATATTAATATTGACATTAAAATAAAAACATTCCAGCTCTGAATTTATTGAATTAAAAAAGCTCCGAAGTCTAGGAAAGCTTTTGATCGCGGCTGTATGTAAAATACAAACATCCAAATTCACGAGAACTGGGAAGGACTAAATAGCCTAACTTATCCTAAACTAATTGGAATTAAAGTCGAAAGATCTAAAACTCAGAAATAGCGAAAATACTTGAATAGCTCAACTTAGCCTAAACTAATTAGCACGAGAAACCAAAAATCACGAAAGAAAAGGGTAACTGCATATCTTAGCCTATCTCAAGCTAAATATCATGGAAAATTATAACCCCCCAAAATGGAGGAGTCTTGAATATCCTAAGCTAGCTCAAACTAATTAGCATTAAATGAAACAACTAGAAATCATAAAACATGAGGAGACCCTCAAATTACACCATTCTAAGAGACATGAAGAAAACTACCTAGCTTAAACAAATAAGCAAGGAAATTACCAATCACATAAGGCGAGAAAACCTTAAAAGCCTAATCTAACCAAACCAATATACATGCATAGAACAGCTAAAAAACACAATGGACAAGAAGACAAAAATAGCCTAACCACGACTAAACTAAATAGCATGAAAAATACACACCTCTAAAGATCACGAAAATCTCAGATTTGAATAGCCTAACCTAATTAAAATGAGCAAGGCAAACATTTTAAATATCTCAAAAGGTGAAGAGATTTGAATAGCCTAATTTCAACCAATCAATCAATCTCCTATGGTGCCCACGGGATGCCTAAGCCTTAATATATTCTCTCAACCAGTACTTATCCTGAGTCATCTCCTCTAATTCGCCATTCCAACTCTCTCCTGCCTCTCTCTTCATCGACCTTATCCATGTTTCTTCCGGTCTACCTCTTCCCCTTCTTCCAGCTTCAGCTCACTTTGGTGCATACTGCACATATCGCCCCTCTCGTCTGTAAATATGCTCCATCCATTTCCATTGCGACAATCTCACATACTCGTATACCGGTTGCAATTTCATAATTTCTCTAACTCTTTCATTTGTCACTCTATCCTGCAATCGTATACTTAATATTCTTCTCAACGTTTTATTTTTCAAAAGCCTAGAAGTTTGGCATCTGTGATTGCCGTACGATTCATGTCCATTTATAAGAATTGGCCTCACCATACTTTTATAAAGTTTTATCTTAGTGTGTTTTGGAAAAATATTATTATTATTCCACACATATTTTAACATGCCCACTGTTTGGTTAGCTTTCCTAATTCTTTTCTCAAACTCATTTTTTAAAGAACCATCCTTTGATACAATCGTACCCAAGTACTTAAAATTTTCTATTTTATTAACATCCTGATCATTTATTTTGCACACTATTGGGTTTTCCATATTCATGTTTATTATTTCCATTTTCGCATAATTTATTTTTAATTCTATCTTTTTTCCTTCTTTATCTTAACCATCTATTACTCTTTGCATATCTTCACAGCTCTCTGCAATTAAAACGATATCATAATAAATTGTGCGAAAACGGAAATAATAAACAAGAATATGGAAAATCAGATAGTGTGCAAAATAAATGATCAGGATGTTAATGAAATAGAAAATTATTTACCTCTCTTTGCAAATATTCCGGTATTTGTTTCTCTTTACTTGATTACTATGTTTAATGTTATCCATCGTTGCCGATGACAACGTCACTCCATACATGGATGAGTTTGAGGATGTTTGGTTGATGAGTAATGCATGGAGTGATAACTTGCACGATGACGTTTAAGGTGGAAGTAGGTATGCATTCTTCAGTCCACCATATTTACTTTTCCCTGCCTTGTCCAGTGGCAAGGAAATGATCCAGGACGACTGGAGCAGGTTTAAGTTGCAGTGCTCTGCCGAAAAAAAAGCCCCTCCTTGGACGATCGCCTAATGAACGAGCACCGTGCAGATTTGATCTCCAAGTTTACTTCTGAAGCCTTGGCCCTTCCAAGGGCTCCCACAAAGCAGGGGGGTTGGCCGGGTTATACCGCCCAGCACTCGGTCGTTGGACGTACCTTTAGTTAAAAGCAGTGGGACCACGAGCAGGTAGTACGCCAACAGTTGCGAGGCAGAAGCTAAGTAACCTTATCTTCTATGACTTAATAGTAAGACTTAAAGCTATAACTTAAGGTTATATATTGCTCATGCACTCCTTCTCTCTTCTTCTTATGACCTTCTTCATTACAAAGTCAAGGATAAAAATAAAGAGGAATGGAGAAAGAATTCACCCCTGAATTACTCCTGATTTAACTTCATAAATTTCACTCAAACTCCCATCTACCAATACTTGGCAGAAGGTATCTTCATGCACACTTTTGACTATGTCAACAGACTTCTAGGGTATTCCATAGTGTCTCATTATTCTAGATAGAGTGGCACGTTTTACGCTGCTCTAGAGCTTTTGAAAATCCACCTACACAGATACAGTGTCATTTTCTTTTCGTTAGCTTGTTATATCAGGTGTCTTACAATAAAGATTTTGTCATTGCATCCCTGAGGCTTCCTAAATCCTGCCTGCTCATCTGTCAAGAACTTATCGACATCTGACTCCATTTAATTCAAAAGAATCTAATTAAAGCTTTTTGAGATAATAGGCGACAATGTAATACCTCTCCAATTTCCACAATCACTCAGATGTCCACTATTCCAGATTTCCTCGAAAAACTTCACTACAACCTTCGATATCTCAATATCCTCCACTTTAAATATTTCTGGAGGTATCTCTTCAATTCCAAGAGTTTATTTTTCTTCAAATCTTTTATCGAACTTTCAACTTCATCCAGTCGTATTTCTCCGGTACCTACAGATATTTAATTTATTGCCTGCTGGTAAAATTTGATCTTCATCAGGTGGGATTGATCTATTTAATACAACTTTAAAATGCTCTTTCCATCTGGAATTTATATCAGTCTTTCGTAAGTACTTCACCTTCTCTACTTTTAATCGGCATCTCTTTATTATTTTTCTTCTTTCCAGCAAGTTCCTTAATCTTCTTATAAGCAAGTCTCGTACTTTTTCCATCATGTTTATTCATCTGTATCTCAGTTGTTTCAGCCAAGACATCAACAACTTTCCTTTTATCACGCCTTGACAATCTTTTAACTTCTGAATTTAGACTATTGCCCTCGCTAATGCCAAATCTGAATTATCGCTATCCATACTTTCACATTTTAATTTTACTTCTCTTCTCTTTTTTATTATATCCCAACATTTCCCCGTCATCCACTTCTTCCTCCTCGTCCTCTTTCTGACACCGATGGTATTTTGAAGCTTCTTCAAAAGCACTTCTTACTTATGTCCATCTAGTATTTAGATCCCTCTGTTCGTCTTCATCTACAATTTGCAGAGCTAAAAACCGATTTTTACGCTCCATTTTGAACTCATTCTTAGCGTTTGTATCCGTAGTTAATTTTTTAATATCAAACTTTGTACTTACAGCCTTATTGTGGTCTTTCTTTTTTAATTTCATTCTCAGTTGAGATACAATTAGATGATTATCATTGCCAGCATCTACACCTCTTTTCACAGAAACATCCAATAGGGAGGTTCTGTGCTTCCTGGAAAGAGCAATATGATCGATCTGATTTCGAAAGCCTAATTTAGCCTAACCTAATTAGAATAGAGATCACTAACACTTAAAATCACAAATGGTGAAGCGACGCCCAAAAGTTAATCCTTCCGATCGTGTCTTTCCTACGGTAGGAAGGTATTAAAAGAGAACTGCTCAAAAGTACGCGATTTAACAAATCAAGCCAACGCCCGAATAAATATGTATCCGCCACTATTTTTCCCATTCACTCTCCTGGCAAGGTATAATGCTTCTCTTCTACACTGGTGGGAGGTTCTGCAGAATTTCTCGTCCGAAATATCGCTATTTATACTCCGTGGGCTATATAATTTACGCTCATTTTCACTTAAGTGAATTTAACCACTTTCCATTTCTGCAAGAATCTCTTCTCAAATCTTTGTGACACACATGTCATCGTCAGTCTTGCTTTCTTATTCTGAAGTAAATATTAATAAAAGAAAAACTTCAGAAACTTTCCCTTGTCTAACTCCTCCCGGATTTTACACAACTCTTCTGAAAATTTTCTTTCAAAAATGCCAGTTTGGTACCTACTTTTGCTTGTAATAAATAAATCTTTAAGTGCTAGTCCACTTTCGTTCCTGACTTTCTTAAAGCCCTCCTCATCAAAATCAAGTTTAACGATAATAGTTCAAGAACGAAATCCCAAAAATTTATTGGAGCTAATTTTGCGAAAGCTGCAACAACTTTGGGGATTGTTGCAGATTATTAAGAACGAACTTAAATAAATTTATTTTATTTTCTTAAAACTAAGATTGGCTTTTAAGTTTGTATTTTCCGGCTCATTTGAGGAGTTATTTCTAGAAGCTTGGAGATGTCTTTGCACCTTTAGGTTGAGATTCATAGATCAGATGTGGTCACTTCTGTTTTTTACTGATATTTTTCTCGCTACTCTTTCAGTATCTCACTTTTCACGCTACTCAGTATCTTGCTTTAATAGGCACTGCAGCTTTAGTTGTGTATTTATTATTAGTAGCATTTAGTAAATAGTTTATGTACAAATGTTTTTTACAGGTTTTTTTTAATATTTTTATGTAACTGTATTCATTTTACCTTTTTGTAGGCAATGGCCTATGTGAAGATCTTTTTGATTTTCTATGGTGCAAAAGTGTCTTTCTGGGATTCCAATCGGCTTTAAGCTTCATGAGATTAAATATGCATAAATTGAATATGTTTGAAAGTATATGAGTGTCTATCAGCAGTTTTGATCCCTGAATTAACTTTAATGCCGGGCATGTATACGGAACCCTCAAATTGTATGAAACCTAACTTTAGTAGTTTATGATCTAGTATGCTTTTCTAAAGCTTGCCATCTACTTTTCTTCTAACTCAGTCTTGGATTTGAGAGGATACTAGGAGTTTGGCTGGTATTCATAATTTACCTGTGTATGTAGTTGCTCTTATTATTAAATGATTATTATTGTTTTGAGGATCATTGTAATCGCAAATCTTTTACCTTAGGATTATTTTTGCTCGTCTTTAACAGCTAGTATGGCGAGATTTGCGATTCTTACGTATTTTTTCTAAACTCGATAAACTTGACTTATTATAATTAATATAGTGTCGATAATAGAGGCTCCTTGTGGCCCGTCGAAACCACGAGGTCAGGGTTAAGGTTAGTTCACGTGAGCGAGGACCATGAGAACAGTCAGAATATCGAAATGCTTTCCACGATAAGCTAGGGATTGGAATCTCAAACGCGCGTTTCTGTGCTCTCCCAGGGTATTATAAAAAAAAACACGCGAGAGTGTCTCCCGTCCCTCAATCGCCGTGTTGGTTTGTGGGGAGATGCACCCACACCTACCTCCCTCACTTGGCGAAGGCAATAACGGATCTGGCTGTTGCCTATATATTGCTGGTCACAAAAGGGCATCGACAGTATAGGCCTGCCTCTTAAAACGAAACACGTCATTCTCCATGACGCTGCATTCTTTTTGACGAACGGAAAGCTAGAATTATACCGAAGGATCTGAGCCCCAGTCAATTGGCCCATCCTTGATTTAGGTACATTTCGCTTGTCATGAATACTCCCTCCAGTTAGTGTTACCTCTAGAAGTTAAACTCCCCTTGAATAACCATCCTATCCCTCGTTTCATCTCTTAATGCCTCGAGCCCAAGCCAGGCTGAGACGAATCATCTCTAGCTATTCCGGCCAGTCATCCCTGTGAGGTTTGTACAAAGGCTCGTATCGCCTTTTGACCCCCACTCCCCTTCCGTAGAGCCCGCTCTGAGTAGCGATGATACGTTCGGTGCTTGGATACATAGAGTATCTATTGCCATTATTTCATTTAATCTATTTATTGTGTATAACTGCCTATATATTAACGTTTATGTTTGTATTTCCTTTTTCATATGCCTCATAGCCAGAGCCGTCATTAGTTAATATCGGCTGGCTGCACTCAATCTTTGGAGTGACGTATATGCAGGGTCATTTTACGATGTAATATAAATATATATATATTTACTGGCGTCAGGCTTATAGGGTCTTTAACTGGTTCCTTTTAAGGTCTTTTAAAGGATGGTGGCTAAAGGGTTGGATATTAAGAAGGTAAGCAGAAATATTCCTGCAAACTATTTTTCTCATTTGTTGTGTGACCTGCCTCTATATATATACCATGTGTAAGTTTTGTGACCGTGCTTCTCATTTATATCCACACAGCGTAATTTTACCCCTTTTATATCAAGAAAGGCTGTCTAGTATTTTTCTCGGTGTTGTCAGCAAAGTTAAAGGCTCTCGCGTTAATACGGGTATTTCCGAGTGCTCAGAGGGAAATTATTAATCGCGCCATGAGTATGTAGCGACCGGCGTGTACGACCAAAATAGGACACACGCGAGATTCGCTACACATATAAAGTACAAGGAGAGAGAAAAGTAAAATGAGTGGCGTGGAAGAGAATGTCACACGGTAGTAAACGGAGCTCAGTTATTTTTGTTAGAGTTGGTCGAGGCAATCTTAGGCAAACATTATAATCAAGGCAGAATCCAGAATAAATTGAATAGCTATCAATATTAAACAAATAGAGACCAGATGAGGAAGCTGGCTCCATTGCAATATGCCACCACCCACAAAGAATTTTACCCAATAGTCAGAGTGCCTTTCTTATCAATATGTTTGGCAGTAGCCAATTAAAAGTTGAGTTATGTTAGTACCGACAAATCAATAGGCCGGTACATAAGAGAGAGGTGTGGCTTAGTTAGACGAGGAACTTGTAGGGCATGGATTAAATTGAATGTATAATTGTGTGGAGCCAGAAGAAAGAAAATAATTAGATTACTGTTTTATATAGCAATATGTCGCGTTATATATCGTTCAGTCCGATTTCTTGGATTCGCGTAATTTATCTTTGTATATAGTCGTGTACATAACGCAGACATTACGATGTAACACTTAAAGGCTCTATTTGTCCGGCCTCCTTTAGACCTTGCCCGCACTTGACCTCAAACTTAATTTATGTCATAACTTAGAACTTAATTAAAGAACTTCTATCAAGTGCAGTAAGATCTAGTTCAAAAATAATTCTACTTTTTTATTGGTGAATTCAATAACCTGACGTTCCCAAATCTTCCTGCTTCAAGGCCTCATTAATCGGGAAAACAGGCGTTGCGCATTCTCCTCTTTAATCGTAATTCCTCGCGATTACCTAACTCCCAAAATACTGGTGTTCCATCCTAGTGTGGTTTATCCCTATCCTCTGAGCTATTTGACCTCATCGCTAAAATAAGACCGCCTCTCGGCTTCGTGCACATCATAGCCATCAAAAATATAACTATTGTAGGAAATGAAGAAGGGCAACGCAAACCAACCGGGGCATCTGTATCAAACGGAGTCCTTGCCAAAGGATTACGCGATAACTCGGTATTCTATCACCATTACTGGCAACCAGCGTCCCTCTTCCATGGCTCTTGGGTTATCCTCACGATTACCTTCAAGGTTTTCCCATAATTAGAGAGAACCTTCAAGAGACCTCCCATAGGTATACCGAGTTAATTCCGGTCGACAATCCTGTTACATTTATATTTAGAAAAAAGTTTCATTCAAATTTGCGCCCATCATGTCTTCCTTCGACCAATTTAAATTATAAGGTGAATCTCTTGGGATATCCGGAAAGGACCTTCTTTCCTATATACAAGAAGGAGAGAGAGAGTCGAGAGAGGGGCAAGAAGGGATAGAGAAAAATGAGAAAAAGAAAGGAAAGAACGCGAGAGAAAGAAGAATGAAAAAAGAGAGAGAAGAAAGAGAACGCATCTGACATGACCTGGAAATGAATAGAGCGAGGAACGAAACGCTCTCTATCAACTCGCGGAATGACTTCCTCAAACTGCATCAATGAAGCGAATAGTGCCGTTATTATGTTCTAAGATCCATGATATTTTCATATCCCTTCCACCGGAGGCAATGATCGATTATTCGTTGTTGAAATCGGAATTGTTAGCCTCGTATAACATGACGCCCAATTTCTTCCCCATTAAATTTCGTCACCCGTGTATAGAGCCTAACCAAACTTATCGACACTTTGGGTATACGCTTCAGAGACTTTTCAACTTCTGCCTCGATTCTTCGAAAGGTTCCCACGAGTATGAGGCGTTAGTCGACTTCATTCTGAAGGACAAGCTTATGGCTTCGCTTTCTTCGAAGAAGCCGATGTATTCGCTGCGGGCCACAATTGCTATTCTAAGCAAGGAAGAAAGTCTGATCTATCGTTCCCTAAAGGTAAAAGTGGGAAAAAAAATTTTACACCCGTGACCCTAGTAAGTTTGTCAAAATTTTCTTCATCAGAACCACGTGACGTCAAGCCATTCTCGTCAAATCCCCCTTTGTCATACTTCCCCAGGAGGCCCATCGTGTGTTTTTTCTGCAGTATTGAGGGAAATTTGAGGACAAACTGCCCGCAGAACTCCCAATTCCGCCCTAGTTCTCTCAATGAAGTGCTCCAAATTTGTGCTTCCCCCGCGCCAACACCGTTGCAAGTTGAACCTCCTCCCTCTCCGTCGGTTCCTCTGGCCGCTGACATCTGGTGAACTTCTTGTTCGAGAAGAGCTCCCCAGGAAGCTTGAAGTTTAAGACCGGATCAGTAAACGACTGCTGGGTCTCCATCCTTGTTCGTGATACAGGTTGTATATGTATTGTGGTGTCGGACGAGCTGCTCCTCTCGATTGCTCCGAACCATGATTAGTTTGCGGTAGTACATGACTATCTTGGGCGTACAAATCAATTCTCCATCGTGAACTGCTTTGTTGAATGCCCGTATTATATCGGCAGGGCCGAAGTGGTAGTGGCCCAAATGAAGTCTCCACAGGTTACTTCCAACCCTGTGGTTCAACCCAACCTCCCGCGTTCCCAGACTAAAAGGGAAACAGAGGCACCCGCTCTCCCTAAAACTCCCTGCGACTCCGAGTTTAGCGTCATTCTGAATAATGAATTTTCTAAATAGCAAAAGGAATGGGATTCCCGCCGCTCCCTCTAGACCAAAGCTCATAATAAGATTCAGGAGTCAATTCGCGGAAATAAAGTCGTTTCCTACGTCGTAGCGTAGAGAAACGACCTGTACTGCGCCTGCTCGCAAAGCAATAGTTCCCAGGCCCATGCATTATGCATCCCCGGTTCGCAGGTCCCCTTCATATTAAAGACTGCTCACGATCTTCTTTTCCCTAGGCAATTTTACCCATATCAAAATGGCTCAGAGAATCTTTAGGTATTTTTATTGGCCCGATGCGGCAGATGACATCCTTAAGTATTGCCGTTCGTGTGATATCTATCAAAGGGCAGCCGCAAAAAGAAGCGTTAGACCAGCTCAGCTGCAGAAGGGACCCATAACACCTGAACCCTTCACCCGTGTGACACTCAACCGTATCGGCGCCATTTCCCCCTTAGATCCACTAAATGCAGTGCAAGTGTCTTGCATTGAACACGACAAAGAGTACCCCTTGCTTACCGTGCCCAGAAAGATCGAATCCCAGTCATCTGGTCCCCATTAGCTATCTCCCACTAAGAATAGCTGTAGGTAAAATTAGCTCCCTTCCCTATCCTCCGGCTCTCCAATTCTAAGAAGACGTTTGGTACCAGAACCGATGCCAGTAATGAAGGGTTTGGATGCTTTTACTACAGTATAGCGATGATGGCGATACTAACCCCCTCGCATATTTGCCAATTGTAAAAAGTAAAAATGGTCCCTTTATGCGTTTGTATTTATACCACCAGGATTATCAATTTAAAATTAATTATATAAAAAGATCCGACAATCGTATTGCGGATAGCTTGAGTAGGAACCCCTTAGAGCTTATCCAAACTAATCTAGATAAATTTTATTCTTGTAACTGTTATGTTTAAGTTTGTTCCTCTTGTTTAAACTGTATATATTCGGACAATATGTCTCTCAGTTCACAAATCAAGAACGATCCGGTAAACTCTTTGTATCGTTTGGATCAATTAATTCCATGTATTTTTTACTTCCCTTTTATATTTTTTTGTATTGTAAATTTTTTAAATTCCTTTGTAAGAGTAATTTATTTATTTATTTTTTGTGTAGCTCTAGGTCGTTATTACCCTTAGGTGATCGATCCCCGTTTCAGCTAAAGTTAGTTCTTGTAGCCCTTGTTTTCTTGTCAAGTTCAATTATTTCTTGTGTTCCTTGATACGTTTTGTACGTAAATATGTTCGAACCACCAAAGCGTAACCCGTTTAAGTTCAGGTATCTCCCAATTGTCTCCCCATCACAGAAAGTCAGAAAAATTAGACTTTTAATACCCATCAAGGAGTTGTCAGAAGTCATTGGGGGGGGGGGGGGAAGTAACATCTTGGAAATGAAGAAGTGTCGAGAATAGAGGCTCCTTGCGGCCCATCGAAACCACGAAGTCAGGCTCCAAGTCAATTCACGTGAGCGAGGACCGTGAGAAACGTCAGAATATCAAACTGCTTTCCGCGATAAGCAAAGGATTGGAATCTCAAACGCACGCTTCTGTCGTCTACCAGGGTCTTATCAAGAAACTCCCGCGGAGTGTCCCCTATCCCAGAAGCCACGTGTTGGTTCGTGGAGAGATTCACCCACGTCCCTCTCCTTGGCTTAGGCAGTAACCGATCTGGATGTTGCCTATATATTGTTGGTCCCAGTAGGGCATCGACAGTATTGGTCTGCCTCTTACAACGAAACACGTCATTCTCGATTGCGCTCCATTCTTTTCGACGAACGGAAAGCTAGAATTATACCGAAGGATCTGAGCCCCAGTCAATTGGCCCATCCTTGTTTTCGTTACATTTCGTTTGACATGAATACTTCCTCCAGTTATTGTTACTACTAGAAGTTTAACTCTCCTTGAATAACCATCCTATCCCCCGTTTCATCTCCTAAAGCCTAAAGCCCAAGGCAGGCTTAGACGAATCATCTCTAGCTATTCCGGCCAGTAATCCCTGTGTGTGTTTGTACAGAGGCTCGTATCGTCTCTTGCCCTTCACCCCACTTCTGTATGTCCCGCTTTGAGTAGCAATGATACGTTCGGTGCTTGGATACATAGAGTACCTATTACCATTATTTCATTTTATCTATTTATTGTCTATAACTATGTATATATTAAAATTTATTGTTGTATCTACTTTTTCATATTTCTCATAGCCGGAGCCATCATTAGCTAATATCGGCCAACTGCTCTCAATCTTTGAAATTTGAAATCCTTAGCACTCGTCCCCCTTTCCCCCTCACTTATATCCCCCATCTCTCTCGTGAACAGAGTAGAATCAAAGTCACGCGTTGACCTCGAGCGACCACGCCTATTGGATATAAGTGACGTATATGTCAGGTCATTCTACGACATATAGTTCTACTTCTATTATATCTAAGAAAGAACGGTAAATATTAAATCGTATGAGTCTCTGCTTCTGGTGCAAACTATTGTCATTTTATAAGTAATGAACAATTTTTACGGTTTCTCATTAAGTTACGAATATAAATCAACCAACTATTTGAATTTATTTATATTTAAATTAATGTTTGTTTATTTATATAACCAGGCAATGGTTTTCCACTCCCCCCTAAGGGGCGAGCGTCGCTTCACTACTAAAATTAAAATTTGAAATCTATAAAAAAACAGCCATGGTTAAATTTTTATAATTTTCTGAAATTCACCATTTGTAATTTTTTGGGTTTTAAAAATTCACAAAATTTCGATATTTGTAAAGGGTGTTCCATTAAGACGGATCACAGTTAGCAGTAAATATACATTGCAGCAAAATATATATTGAGTTTTGTGCCACTTTCAACAGTACTTTCAATCATCAATATATGGATGATTGAAATTGGTGTTGAAAGGGGCAATGTATATTTACTGCTAACTGCGATCCGTCTTAATGGAGCACCCTTTATTTATTTCTGAGCTTCACCATTTTTTTTTTTTTGTTATTATAAAAGAATTATTAGAAATAACTTTGATAATAAAACATAAGTCATAACCAAACTAAGATGAAATTATTATCCAAATAGTCCAAAAAGAACCCTTCTTAAATTATAGAGTTAGTGATGATGATGAGTAATATAATTTCCACAAGTTTATATCTTTTACGTTGATATTTCGACGAGAGATTCAAAGCTAAGTTTATAAAAATTGCTTAACTTTCAAATTAAAAATGTTCTTTGAGGCTATTTCGACCACTTCTGTTGTGGACATCTTCAATGTCTTCAGATGAATCGCTAAACTCTTTAACCTATAGTAATTAGATGGATTAAATCGGATGAGTATGGAGGATGGCTGATTTGTTCCCAATGCAAGATGTTAAGCTTTGGTATCGTATCTCTTGCGATATGAGTTGACGCCTTGTCTTGATGAAGGGGCCCTCCTCTCTTTTGATCATAATGGCGGCCTTTATTTTAAACTGATGCATGTAACCGATTCAACTGAGCATAGTAAAGCTCTTTAATGGTTGATTTAGGTTGAGGAGTACCAAATTGATTATTTCATTCGTATCCCGCCCATTACACAAGAGAATCTTCTATGACTGAAGACCTGGTTTCTGTTTCCGCCCGGTAATTGGTTCTTTCCACGGCTAACCTATTGTCTAGAATGTATACTATTTTATAACTTTTAAAAGTCAAACATTTTTACAACCATGGTTTCGAAACGTTAGTATAAAGATGGATACTACTAGTATAAACATGTAAATTATATGTATTAGTTATTAAATAAATTAATAAATACTTATTTAAATACAAATAACTTTAAAGAATTATTTTATATGTATCTAAAAAATAATGATAAACATGAAAAAAATTCCGCATTATTTAGTGAATGACGTAATAGTTCAAGAGGGTATAATGCACATCTGATGGGCCAACTTTCTTTTCAGTCTATCTGGCCAATAATCATGTTAATTTTCTATTTAACCATATTTATCCTGTATTTACTTTCCCTATCTCCTTTTATATTTGTACCTGTGTGAGAATGGCTTTGTTTAAACATTAATTTCTCTTGAATTTAGGGATACATAAGTAATTTTTTTCTGCACGAGAAAACATTTCTTCGCTGCCCCGATCTTTCTTTACTTCCTCCGTATAAATAAATCACAACGTATTACATTAGGATCACCAGCACCATCATCAATTCAGCTAACATTGCATATAATGTGTATTAA
The DNA here is from genome assembly GCA_963969495.1 of Ceratothoa steindachneri. Classification (NCBI taxonomy): domain Eukaryota; kingdom Metazoa; phylum Arthropoda; class Malacostraca; order Isopoda; family Cymothoidae; genus Ceratothoa; species Ceratothoa steindachneri. Next base: position 6,918,553 of record OZ018330.1, read on the forward strand.
ATTTATGAGTAGCATTTTTGTCACTCACGCTAGAATCCAAACATCAGCCATGAAAAAACACGCACACACAAGCCATGACGCATGTGTCCCAAGACCTTTTCCAGTGAAGCAGAAATGAGCTTGGAAACCTGATAATAAAAGCGTCTCTTCTAGTTTTCTACGTAACAATGTGCAACAAAGAAGAGTTCCACCTCAAAAGTCTTCGTTCTTTCCGACCGCCTGTTTGAGTAGAACTTTTAGGCTTTGATATTCTGTTGAGTGTGGCAAAGCTGATACTAGAAACAAGTCGCTGAACTTTCGCACACTAAATGCCTCTAAGGAACCAGCTCTTTTTCAAACACTTTCAGAAGTTTCCCAATGAATTGAGTATGAAAGTGGCTCCCTCCTCGGTTCAGCACTCTTCTAACAGTATTGCCCTAAGTTCGCTTCATCACAGAGCTTCTAAAAGCTGCACTCCGCTGCAAGCTCCTCAACAAATATCTAGTCTCTAAAATCTCATCCACAAGAGAATGAGTTCCTCAATTTTAAATGACTCCCACGTGGCTCTACAACTCTCCATGCAGTCTCCTTTCAGAACTTCTCTGCAAGAAATCTTAGCCAATCCCTTCTTAACGACTCTCATCTCGCCTAACAAATATTCAAACCTTGTCTCAAATTTTCGGTAAGACAACTACTCGTATTCTAACATATGTAACGTATTACTTCCCGCTTAATTGACTCAAGGTAGTGACTAATTCAAAACAGGGCAATTAATTCGTGGCATTGTGAGTGTGAGGTGATTTACGTTTTTTTAATAACCTATATTGCAGAAGTGTAAATTAACGTCTTGTCAGTTTCTATTAACATATAATTGATTCCTTATTGATTAATACACATGAACACCTACTTAATCAGAAACTAATTTTATCTACGCTCTCATTTCAAATCATAGTGAAGAGTTACTCCTGCAAAAGTCTTTCCTATAAGTTTTTTTAAAAGTAAAGTCAGTAATAAGAAAATGTGGAGAGTCATCAAAGTAGTTTTCATTGTTATTAAAATAGTTTAAATAGCAAAATATTCATCATTGTTTATTTTTTAATTTCGAGAGTAAGTACGGATTAAGATTAGATTTCTTTCACATTCATCATAATGACAAGATAATATCATTTATTTCAATTCCTAGAACATTTCATAATCTGCCTGACATAGAAATAAAAGATATCGTTAAATATGGTATCTCATACTTTTTTCGGGGAAAATGATGAATTTTTTAACAAACAAAATGCTTTTCTTTGGGCGAAAATTATCAATAATGAATAATTTATTGATAAAACAGTTAATTAAAGTTCACTGGCTTTTGTTTTATTTTCTTTTGAAAGAGAAGTAATTATTTTCCGAGCAATCTAATGTTATTTAATATCCTTTTTCGCTTCTTTCATATCAAAATAAATTTTTCATTTAGGTGATGTAGTATTGACTTTATTAAATGACAATCCATTGGTCCAATATCCTGTGAGTCTGAAGGATCAGGAAGAACTTTCTAACATAGAACATTAGTTTTTTTACTTAAACGCGGTACGTGTGGCGGTGAATTTTTATGGTCACGACGAAGAGGACAACATTCTAGTTGAAAAGACAATGACGACTTTGTTTAGGAGAATACTTAAAAGTTTCAATTTAATAACATTTAGTTAGCATTAACTGTTTGACTATTAATGAGAACCTCAGTATCAATAACTCCTTTCACACTGCACCAAATGCAAAGCAATCCCTTTTATTAGTGGAAAACCTCTATTAGTAAGGATGAGGTCTGGTTTGCGATCAAATCATTAAATTGGCGCTAATCTTTGAACTTTAAAACCCACTTTTCAACTATAAAAATAACATTATGTTCTTAACCGCATAATTTAAATTATATTTATTGTTCATTAGGCGCTGATTCCTCAGTTTATCTTCGCTTTATACCTGTGAACTATCCTTTCTTTATTTTTATTTTTCTCTTTCTTTCTTTTGATTTAGTTCTGCTTTCTTTATCTTAACATCTTTCTTTATCTTTACTTATTATCTTTCCTTTTCCGTTTTCGATACTGCCTTCCCTCTTTCGTCATTCTTTTCTTTCTATTTCCCTTGTTCACATTTTTGTGATTTTCAGTTTCATGCACTGTTAATTATAATATTATTCATCAGCTATGCCATTTCTATCATTTATCTCTCATTACTGAATTTGTAATCTAAATATTTAAAAATTCATTCTATTTATCACCTTCATTTTGAAACTCTCTGTGGCTATTGTTGTAAAATGAGACTCAAATTATGCTTTTTTCATGGTACAGGAGGTAATGCTTTTATTTTATTTTTATTTGGTCAATGCATAGATGTACCATTGCTAAGATTGTGGTTAAAAAATAATCTTAAACCCATTGAAATCATAATTCTTGAAAGGAGGAAACAAATTTTACTTGATATTCTTTTGTGTGTCAGTGAAAGTAGAGTGAGGTTTCTGTCTTCTTTAGTACTTAAGCCACTCTAACAATCTTTTATGCATCCAATCTACTATCAAAGTGATTGTAATGTTGGTGCAAGGAAAACCAACAAATATGCCAAGCTCTTTTTCGTTTTCAAAGCAAAGTAGACTTTTTATTTATTGTTGGCAAATGGAGCTGAATTTAATTCGTTAGAAGTAATTTGCAAAGACACTGGAGCGTTTGAACATCACGAAAGGAATATAGCAACACACAAACTTTGCAGAAATTATTATTTATCCTAATGTTTTTTAATCCAGTTTATCGGGTGTTGTATTTATCTCGCTGAGATAACGTGCGCTTTTCTCTGCTTTAAATGAAATACATAAAATTATTATTATTTTTCCTTTCTTGTGTTAGGGGCAGGACGGATGACTATACCTTCTTGTGGTAGCTGACTTATAGGGTAACTATGCTCAAATAGGAGCCGCTGACCTGAGAAGGCGTAAATAATAAACATTTGTTTTTGTTAAAGCAATGGTCATTAAAGCTACAGGCTAAGCTGCCTCGATCCACAACCAGTTATTCCCGTTAATCCTTCCCGAAGTGAAAACCGATTGGGTGTTTGAAGTTTTTGTGGTATATGAGATAGAAGTAAAGAAAAAGAGGTATTAAATGTGTTTAAAAGTGTGAGATTGCGAATACATGAATTATGCGGAAAAAACATTGAAGAGAATGAATAATTTTGCTTGGGATTGAGTGAATGGAGAGTAATAAAGTGTGCTTCATGGTGGTAGAAGCAGAATGATTGTGCTGTGATTTTTAGTTAGTAGTGACAAGATGCATTGGTTACGTATAAACGTGTAAGCTTAAGAATTATTAGGGTGAAGTTAAGGTTCGCAAGGTTCAAACTAATGACGGGACGATGAGAAACTAAATTCTGATGCTAATTCCAATCCAATTCCGCTGGTATGTTCCGATTCCCATTCTAAAAGTGGTGATACTAGTATTGTATTATTTTTATTATTGACATCAGTATTAATTTATTATATTCCATACTCTGTATTGTGCAATTCTGTAGCGTAATATATACTCTGTAAATGGAAGAATGGATCTTACCTATTAGTTATTGATTTTTACTCAATTAATTAATCCTTTGTCCTGCGGATGATAAAAATATCTAGAAGTCTTAAAACAGGTTACTTCACAACAAATATGTTGAAACAACTTAGCACTTAGCAAACAAGTGAACAAAAAGAATGATAAATGAAGCGGAAAAAATATTTAAAAAAGAAAACATCCATACTCAGCAGAGAAAAGAAAAGTTACAGTAGACAGTAATATTCCACCGACATTAGCTGAAACCTTTAATAGGCGTAAGATCTGGGATATTAATAATGACCATAAATCCACAAAATATCATCAACTAATTAGAAAAATGATAGCGGTAGATATTCAGCCATTTTCTATTTTGGATTATATACTCTGTATAAGATTTCTAAATCATCTGTGCCTCAATTACACTATTCTAACCAGGAGATGTATAAAATTATATGTTTTTGTTAAAATAGACCCTTGGCTTAAAGTATGAGGCCAGCCCTAAATTTTTAGTTATCTCTCAAAATGTTAATAAAACGCATGTATATGGTTGGTGTATTGTATAGTTCAGAATATACACTTGATCTAATAGTTGGTTGAGCCTCCCGCTTAGCTTAAATTACTGCTGCAATACGCCTAGGCATCGAATCAACCAATTTTTGGCAAACGCCAGGTGTAATCTTAGCCCATTCATCGTGCAGTTCCTGAATAGAAATCGTCTTTAGTTTTAACTGTCGTGCTCCTAATAGCTTTAGCAAAGACTCTCCATAGGTGTTAAATGACATTTAAGTCCGGATTTTAAACCGGTCAGTCCATAGGAATAATGCCCTGTGTTTTAATACAATTGAGAGTATTCTTGGCTGTATGGCACAGCGCATTACCATGTTGAAAGATAATTTTAGCTTTTGACATATCTGGATGTAATTTAGCATTTGGTGGCTCTAAAACATCCGATAACATTGAAACTTATGTAGCTGAATTCATTCTGCCTTGGAATATAAACATCTCTTAGGGCCTTGTGGCAGACCTCAAGCCCTTATCATGACGAAACCGCCTCCTTGTTTTACTTTTTGGACGAGACATTCAGGTTGAAATGCTTGGCCATCTCTTCGACGGACAAAAGTTGCCCCAAGTGTGCCGAAAAGTTAGACAAGTAAAATGAAATAGAATCAAATGCATTATAATATATTTGTTTCATAATTTTTGGCTTCAACCAAAATAGTAGGAGCTAATATGTTAATTTCAACCTTCAGCTGTTTTGAATGATGCTATATTTGAACAGATATATAAAAGAGCATTAATAACAGTTTGCAAGCAAATAGTTTGACATTTTAAACACTCCTAATCGGCTCTTTAGAAATGTGAAGAATCTCAAAGTAAATTCGATATACTGGTACCCAAACAAAGATTTGCCTAATATATCACAACCAAATGGAATAGTCAGGTCCAAATGCTTCAAGAATATTTGAAAAAAGGAACTGTACTTATATCATGCTGCAGTGACAGTTCAAAACCAACTAGTCTAGAAAATAACCAATGGCATATTTTAGAAAAGCTAAATAAAATAATAAAACATTTGATGCTAGAACAATTCTGATAAGTATGAGAGAAGCTACTACCTCAAGCATAAATTAAAAGTTATTTTACAGTTTTTTTTAACTGAACTTGGATCTAACTTATCCATACAGAAAACCTAAGTTAAGAGCAGATTCATTATGTATTTAAGTGGAAAAAAGCTGATAGTAACAACATACTCTGATCCGAGTTTTAAAACCAGATTTCCTAAATCGCGAGATTGGGAAAAATCTCAGTGAATGTTGGAACATATTGCTAAAATTAAACAAGAAGAAAGTTTGCTTGTCATCTCAAGAATCTTTATGATTGTATCAAGAGTAGGTTCAAAGTGAAGGAAGTCTAGGTGATTTTAATTTCAGGTTTGATACATGCTTTGATGAAATAAAAAAAAATCAAAAGAATTATAAGGCAAAGGCCGATGAATTCAGAACAAAGAGGAAAGAATACAACAGAGGAAAGTGAGGAAAAAAAACCTAATAAATATTATGATATTATAAAATCTGAAATGAAGCAGTACTTTAAATTTAATAAATAAAAATAAATCATTGTCTTTTAACATCCATCTTTAAAATCTTGTCCCTTTTGCCTTAAAATATTTATCAGCAACTCCATCATCTGTTGAAAATGAGAGACTGTTGAGTAAAGGAGGCATCATTTATTCACCTGACAAGAATATTTTTACAGAAACTGGATAAATACTCGTGTTTTTGCATTATAAAATAAGAATGATATATTTTAAATACAAGTACTCTAAATCAAAGGTGTCTTAAGAGTAATTATAACAATAACTAATAAGTGCCTTATTATCTTATCTTATATATATATATATATATATATATATATATATATATATATATACATATGTATGGTACCATACTATACCATAGTAACATGTACTATACCATCTTACATACTACATTAAATATAAATTTTAGGAGTGTGTCATTTTAGTGATTTTCTTATTTATTTTCTACTTAATTTTCATCTATTTCATATTCTTAATAAAGATTTTAATCCTAAAGGGAATTTCTGCTTTATTTTTATCTTCATGTTTTGATGAATCATCTTGAACTTTTAAAATTTCAATGTAAAGTACAGTAAAGTACGAAAAGTAAAATCTTAGGCATCGGGCAAATAATCATAAAAATATCTTCGATTCTGATGCTAATTCTCATTCCTGAAAAAATGCGATTCTTCTGATATGCGATTCCGATTCCGATTCCAACTAATCGTCCCATCACTAATTCAAACTATGCGTGTTGTAGTGTATAGACATTGAACGATATATTAAAGGTGAGTAAAAGAAGTTTGGGAATGAATTGAGAAGAATGCTGATGGAAATGGGAATGGGTATCGGTTGATAGTGGTATGCAGGGTTGGCAAATCCACCCCCTCCCCCCGAGTTTAATTACTGGTTTGTTAGTTTTTCTTTCAAGTGAAATTTGAAAACTCCGTTTTTTTTAAAAATAAAACTCTGAATATTTTTTCAGGGAATGAACGATACTTATCATTATTTTATTTAAAATACATATTTACGTTTATAATTCCCCAAAATATATATCAAATTAAGATTATTTCTCAGATACTGACTCATAACACTAGCCGCGAATTTTAACTTTTTCTCTGCTACTTGAGTAAATGTTGTTGTACGTAACTAATTTGGGTGCGTTGATTCCAAATCTGCGCTCAAATTTGTCCTAGCACGTAATGTTCCTGAGTTATGCAGCTAGGCTATATGGCTCACTTTGTCACCTTGGATCAATTAATGATATAATTATTACGAGTTTGAAAAGGATGAGAAGTTTCTGGGCAAAAGAATTGAGGCACCCTATTCGGGATTATGTACTTCATTTTGCAGACCCAGACAAGATATGAATTACATGTAAAAGAGGTAGTATTCAGCTAACTATAAATTTCTTCAAAATGCTTGAGAGTCTTGGTCTTGCGCTTGTACGTGGATATAGGATCCTCCCGTTATAGGGACCAGCAGTAGTCACCCATCATGTTTTCATTGAAGTGGCCTTGATACCTGCTTTCCATCATTGCGATATCTCGATAGAACTTTTTCCGATGTTCTTCACTAATATCACCCATATTAGATGGAAAGAAATCTAGATGCAAATCCAAGAAATGCATCTTAAGAGACATCCTACACCCCATTCGTTGATAGTCTTTTAGCATGTTGTCTACTAGTTCATCATAGTTTTGAGCCCTATGATTTCCAAGGGTGTTCTGCACTACATGGACAAATAAATCCTATGCTGCCAACTCAAGTGGAGTTGTTTATTTCTGAACTCCCTGTCACTTATCAATTCTCTGACCTCCGGTCCTACAAAAATGCCAGCTTTAAGTTTAGCATCGGTTTTCTTTGCACCGAATTTCTCTTTGAGATACTGGAATCCATCAGAATCATCGGCCATTGCTTTAACAAAATTGGTGATAAGGCCAAGTTTGATATGAAGTGGTGGAAGGTAGATTTTATGTAGATGTACCAAAGGCATGTGCTTCACATTGTATTAGCCAACTTTGTGTTCTCTTTTGGGCCCCCTTTTGACAGTAGAATGATTCCTGTCATCACGGCTGTTCCATAGGCATAGGCAGCACATATTCTTTGTATATCCTAGCTACAGTCCAAGAAGTAAAGAAATTACCTTAAGATCATCAAAGATATTCCACTTATGATGCGAGTAATGAACGCCTTCCAAAATAATTTTCATTGAATCATATGTCTCTATTATCCCAACAATAAGTGCGACAGGAAATTGAATGATTTTGTTACCATTGTGTAGTAACACAGATTTGAGGCTAGCAGTGCTTGCATCGATTAATACTCTCCATTCATCAGGTAAATGCTCGTTTCCTAGCTGATTCATGAGGCCATTAACATCAGTACAGAAACAAGCAACAACTTCTTCTTTAAAAAGACAGCTAAGGTCTCATGACTTTTACAGAAAGTAGATATTTTTACACCTTGCTCTAGAAGATTCGATTACTGTAGTCTGAAGACCATCAGTTCTGCGTTCTTCTTTGGCACTGACAAATCCCTCACCGAATCATTCAATCTTTCATGATTTATCAACTGGATCTTCTTTTCCTTAAAATCATCCTCATACATTTCATCGTCATTGTTATCTGCCTCTTCAGGCGATGAATCACCTTCTTTAACTGCACTAGCTGATGAGAAACTGGGAGTGGCATCTCCATATTATGGTGGATTGGTTTTATAGCTGACTTACAATCTGGGTATACAATTTTTTGATTGTTCTTATTTGCGAATCTCGCAATATTTGTCATAGAAAAGTAGCAATCAAAAACATGATTTGTTGGCTCACGTCACACCATTGGTACAGCAAATAATACCCTTCCATTTGACATTTAACCTCTGTGTGTACCACGTATAATACACAGTACAAGATTTTTGAGGGGCCCAGGGCTTGTCTTGGTCACCAACCTTACAACCAAAAATAATAATTGTATGCATTTTTACTTGTTTAACTAAATTTTTCCACTGGTTGCTTGGAGTATATCTTCCACAGATATAACAAAATTTGTCGTAGTAAGAAATAATAGCCTGAGGGATATATTTGATGTGAAAGTTGTAAGTTGTATAGATATGGAGTATCTCACCATATGATTTTGCTATGTGAGGCTAAATTGGTTTGTCTAGGGATGAGATGTGAAATAGATGACAAGCAAAGGAGATAACAAAAAGTTCAATCCTGTTTAATCAGATAGATAGGGAGGCGTATGAGAGAAAGCTTGCAAATGGGAAAGACGGAAAAATGTGGCCATGGGCATAAAACAAATGTGGAACAAATTTAATGAAGTGAGGGTAAGTAGAGCATTGTATATGCGGGTGTGCTAGAAACAGGACGAGAAATAGAACGATAAATAACGATGTCAGATGTTCACTAGGGAGAAACACGGCTGGCGTACTTCCAAATACATACATAATAGTTTAATTAAGACTGCTTGAAGATGCAAAAGAATGCATAGAAGAAAACGAAATAAAAAGTGAAAAGTGATAAATCATGATCAAGTGGGAACCAGAAGTTTTGGGGGTGGGGTGGCGGGTATTATGAGGGGTTAAAAAACAAGAAAAACACTTTCATGCACATCAAAGGTAAGAATGGCCGGATAAATGTGAGCAATAAGGAGGTCAGGAGCAGTGATCAGACTATTTTAACGAGAGGCATAATGTGGGACTACAAGATGAGCCGAATGCGAATATGATTGGATTTGATAGGGTTAGCCAGTAAGTGCCAGAGTATTGAAATGATAAGTTGCATGAATTTGTCATTGCTGTAAGAGTATTTAAGGATGGGTGTTGGATGGAGAAGATGGCATAGTTACGGATATGCAGAACAGTGGTACTTGAGTTGTAAGGTATTTGAAAGTCATAGAGTGCTCAAGGACTAGAAGGATACTGTGATAGTACCTTTCTATAGTATTAAAGTAGAGAAGGTTAAATACAATACCACAGACGAATAATTCTGTTATTGGCGTGAAAGTAGGTTGAAAAAATGGTTTGATATAGGTAGGGAGATAAGGCAAAGGAGGGTTATCGTCATGACTTTTTTATATTTTGATGTTTTGAGAGAACAAGATTGGGAATAAACCAAATGGTTAGGAGAAATAATGAGAGTTAGGTTCATTTTATATTGATATGTTTACTATGACTTAGTGTTAGTGGCTGATAAAAAGGAAGAATTATAAATATTAATTGAAGTGGCCTAAAGAGTATGTGCAGGAAGCGGGATTAAAATAATGCCTTAGAGAGTAAATTGAAGATCTTTGAATGTGAGGATCGTGTGGGATATGATATTATATTCCATACAGTTTCACGTGAAAAATTGCGGTGCCCCTAGGGAGGCTAACAGGCATTTCTAAAGATCGGCCACTTGAGAGGTTACCCGTTTTGTTCCATGTAAGGTCACCAGCCAGTCTCCAGGAATGTTCTCAACCAGGTAACCAGGCGAATCCCTAGTCGGTTTAACAGATAGGTCCTAAGGCAGATCAAGAGGAAAGTCTAGGGTATATCCCGTACCTTAACTTAGTAAGTCGTTGTGTTAGATTACTCTGCAGGTTCTTAGCAATGGCGGATTCATTTTTGGGGAGGGTCAACCTGAATTCCGCCATCTGAATAGTCTTAGAAAAGGACACTGATCATTAATAAGGGTTATCATAGTCAGTAATGATTATAAATATCTCACACAGGAGTGAGCGCCAACTCTTTCAGATCCGAATTTTTTTCCACACATCCAAAAATTATAAAGTCTAGTTTTGGACAATCAGCAAAGGTATAATGATGAATTTAATAATTAATTTCGAGAATTATCCGTATTTTATACATACATGTATCATATAAGTTACATATGATTGCAACGGATTAAAAACCTTTTATATATATATATGTGTATTCTATATTATTCAATAACTCCTATTGAATAGCAGAATACAAGTATGCCTTAAAAATTAAATATAAACATAAACGAGTCTGAATTTAGGGGGGGGGGGGGGCGTTAGCCTCTTAAGGCCTCTCCCCCTGGATCCGTGCCAAGTTCTTAGAAAAGTCCAATGGAATGTCTCCAGGCAGATGCAACGAATGGCTCCCAGGCAATTCTTCAAGCAAATCATTCGCCACGTATTCAGGAATATTGAGAAGCTTATATTCAAGCAGATCCCTAAAAATTCCTACTGAGGAACATCACATAGCATTTCTGTATTCAGGTTTCTGGCAGCTCCGAATCCCATTGATTCACAAATCAGTAAAGAAAACGGCAAATCCTTTGTATATCGGGCATTAAAGCACTTCTATGAGGAGGGTTCGGCAGCTTTCGTCAGATGCTCCCAAGCAGAATTTAATCTCCATTCCAGCAAAGTGTAAAGACGCACCAAAAATGATCGAAGGATTTGGGCCGGAAAATTGTATGGAAGAGTTTGCCTTCCGATGCTCCCACGGATAATTGAGTGCTTTATTTTAAAGCTAGGAATGCATGATGTTTAAACGATGAATAAACGTCCATAGGCAAAGAGACAACAGAGTTTTTGTCTTTTAAATATGGAAAGTAAATTCAATTGATGCAAGTAACGAGAGGATTTCCACTCAGTACAAAATGTTGGCAGAGACAGATAGAGTAAATGGAGGGATAAGCATATGTATATAGAAAAATAATAATGATAAAGATAAAAAAAATAACGAACCTTGTCAAAGAGAATATTAATTACAAAGTATAATTTTGAAAACAAAGGAAATTACCAAAGAAAATGAGCTATTGAAATTCGAAGAAAAAAAAGGGAAAAAAGCTTTGAATTGTTTTAGAAAATATGGAAAGGCAACTGATGAAATTCGTATAAAAATAAGGAAACTAATTCGTTCAAATTCTGAGTAAATAAAGAAGAGTAACTAGTGAAATTGGTAGAAAATTAAAGAAGAGGATTTTTGAAATCCCTAAGCAAATAAAGGATATTAACTTGAAACTCTTAAACAAATGTATGGGTTAGCGTGCCCACTCTATGGTCAGTATTGGTTCTAAAATGGACGTTAAGGAGGCAAAAAAGCAGGCAGTCGTTGCATCGGAGTTCCAAATGATAGCTTGAGGACTGCGTGACGTTAAGATGCACGATGCAATCTGATGTGAAGCTTGACATCTTCTTGCCGAAAAGTGATATCTGAGCCTGAGTACCGACCGCACATGGATTGTGTGCTTGCTCGTCTGTGATGAAGTCTGAACAAAATGATGTGAAAGAGAAAAAGGCCAGTGGCTGGAAGTTTTATTATGTGCTTACTGTACTGGTTATCTCTTATGGCACCCTATAAGTCGGAATATTAATATACATTTTTAGAGATAATGGTTTGTTTGATTTACTGTCCACTGAAGGAGGAGATATTATTCATCTTTATCCAATTAGTTTTGGGAAGGGAGGATCTATGGATATTTTGCCCATTAATTTAACGCTTAATTAAAGCTATTATAAACACTTAACTTTAATGGGCTAGTTCTACGAGCCGATCTGCATAATCGTCTCGAGTTGAGATTACGCGTCTCTGGAGGAGAGAAAATCTCATTCTTCATCACGAAGTAATCCAACCTCATCTCGAGTTCTCCTCGTCAGGACTTCCCGAAGTATCTTCTTGAAGACCTGCACCGTTGTCTTCCACCCCTCCATCCAATTCACCCGCGCTTGAAGGTAAAGCGATCTTGTATGGTCATCCCCAGAATACCTCGTTAATCTTCACTTAATTCATTTAACTACCATCAGTAATTTGTTCCCTATTTTGTATATATATATATATATATATATATATATATATATATATATATATATATATATATATATATAAATATTGTCTCATTAAATTATATATATTAAAATTATATTTTAGGGGGAATGGCTTTATATATCATTTAAACTGCAACTTGGCAAGCCATTAGTCTAAAAACTGGGTCAACCGTAAATTGCACTCTTTATTAATCGCCCCAAACTATCTCAAGCGGCCTGTGGTCATATGTCTGCCCGTGCTTGTGTTCGACTCTGAGCGCCGAACACAATTATCTATCGATAATTGTGTTTTCTAAGTAAGTGAGTGAGTGCTGAGTGTGCTGTTTTATTTAATTAAGCTATATGGTTATTTATTGTTAAGGCACTTTAAATATATATTTATAAAGCGAAGGTGTCCGCACGAAAATGTTTGATTCTCCAGATTTGAAGATTTGGAATTAACAGTCAATAATGTCTTAGAGCTTCATGTTTTTGTTGTTTAAAAAACGTGATTTAATTTATTTTCCAATTTTTGCTCTTATCACGACTCTTTCAATTTCTTGCATGATTCTTCGAAATATCCATATAATCTATGGTTATATGCCTTTAATTTGAACAGTTTAACATTTTAGCCAACCGAAAACTCTTTAATTTTAAATGTGTTTATGTTCCTTTTATCAAATCGAACATTTTTCCTCTGTTATCATTGTCATTGGACCGAAGATAGAAGCCAGCCACTTCCAAAACTAGCCTCCAGAATAATGTTAAATAAAATAAACATAAGGACGGCATCTAATTTTCTCAGTAACAGATAGACTTCGTAAGAAAATAAAAGAGAAAAGTGTTGTAATAAATCGAAAAATAAAATTGAATAAATCAGAGTCGCTACATATAGTGATTTCGGGTCAAATAGAAGGAAACACATCTCTTAATATGGATATAAGTAGTTCTGGAGGAAAAGTAAACCGCTACCAACGTCGAGAAATATAATAAACGTTATTTAATTAAAAGGTAGATAGGTTTATGTTTAGTGAAACGATTCTGCTAGGGTTCTCAGTGTCACCATGGATGACAGGTTGTTATGGGACCAGCACGTCAACACCGTTAAGTCCTCGGCCTCCTTCAGGCTGTATATGCTGCGCCACCTCAAGTCACTTGGTGTCCCATCATCCAAGCTCTCCAGCATATACAGGACTTTAATACTGCCGAGGCTTACGTATGCATCCCCAGCCTGGTTCTCCAGCCTCAACGCGGGACAACGAGAGAGGTTGGAAAGAGAGCAAAGAAGATCCTTGAAGATCGTGCTTGGCCCCTCCTACAACGGCTATGATAATGCCTTGATAACCCTGAGACTCTTTCTCCTCGCTACAGTTTACCAAAAAGCAACAATCCAATTTGACAAACAACTGATCAACAACCCTAGCCACCCTCACCTCCTGCCGCCCCTGGCTCCTCGTCCACGCCACAACACTCGCTCCCACAACCTCCTCGCCCCCATTAGATCATGTACTAATAGGCACCAGAAAAGTCAAATTCCAACAATTGTGAAATATATAAATGAGGCGAATAAACGTAATTGAATACATGTATCGTCCATAAGCGAACTGTCTGTAAATTATCTGTAAATACTATCATTACGCTACCCTTGTAAATGCCCTTCCCATTCGGTGTATAATACCTTTTAAATATTGTATTTTGTCAGTCGAAATGAGTTTGTACCCTAAATAAACCATTTATTATTATTATTATTATTATTATACAGGTGATTTTTTTAATTGGTAGAAAATATGTAGCGAAAATTATTGCCCATCAAATCATGCTGTTAAATATTAGCATGGTTCCATTTTCTCATCGATAACTATAGTATTACACTGGGGAACACGTATTTTATTGAATGATATCTGACAGTCTATTGTAAGTAATTTTGTGCGCTGAAAACGAATTTCACCTTGGTTTGGCTCTATCAGGTCCTGATTATTGTAAACAGCCCATGCGCCATTTTCCAGATTTTTCAAAATTAGGACTAAAAAAGAAGTCATCTTTTAACATTTATTTCCAATTTTCATGAATATATGGATTTTAAACTATTTTAAAATTACATTATAACGATAGAAATGACTTAAAATAAAACAAAACAAAGAGATATGAAGCTTTCACTCTGGTAAAACTTTCTTTTATAGGAATTCTAGAGTATTTGGTTGTTGACGGCAGGTCTATTTTCAAGTACTAGCAATAATCAACCCCGATGTGGCAATCCTAGCGTCCTTGATAACATTCCTTTATAATTTTAATATCAGAGTGGAATCTTTCCCCTTGTTCGTCACTTAAAGCACCTAAATACATGGAAATTGGTCAAAATCACTATTCCAAAAATCCATTTTTATGCTCATATTGCAACCTAGCTATTTTTAGTGCCTTTAAAGTTTTTTACGACTTCTTCGTAGTTATCTGCCCTATAATTTCCTAAAAAACTTTTTTCAAGTCCACGAATCAGAACCAGGCATTTCTTTTGCGTTCATTCATGACACTAGGAAAAATGCTGTCATTAATTAATGTTCTTATTTGTGAACCGTCGAAAATTCAAGCTTTGATTTTTTCATAACTTAAACTTGGGAATTTTGAAATTATGTGTTGGAAACACTTTCCGTTTGTAACTAAAGCTTTTACATATTGTTTCATGAGACCTAGTTTGATATGCAGAGGAAGAAATATAATTTTTTCTCTGTTCACTAAAGGTAGATTAATTAAATTTTTTTTCGACAGTAAATGATGTTCGTGCTGACCAGATTTGTTTGGAATAATGTTCTTGCTTACCTCTGTTCTCCCATGAGCAAAGAAAGCAGGGATATTTAGTATACCCTTCTCGTTGCCCTAACAGTAAATTTAGTATTTTTAAGTAGTCAACACATATGAATCACTTGTGCTCTCTATATTTGATAAGTTTTAAAACAGTTTCTATATGCTAATACTTTTCTTTTAATTTTGTTGAGTGCTAAATTGGTATCGAGCTGTATAGATTGCCATTATGCAGCAACACACACTTAAAACTTCTTTTGGAACTGTCTAAAAACAAACGCCAATCACTTGCATTGTAAGAATGAACCCTCATCTCCTTTAAAAAACCTGGTATGTCGCAGCAATATACTAAACTATGCTCTGTCCTAAAATATTTAAGAAGTTCTTTTGTCTGTAACATGAAATGTATGTGTTTGCGCTAAGCATGTTTTTCTATTTAAGTTTTGAAGCTAAAATTTCCGCAGCCTTTTGGTAAAATTAGATGCCTTACAAGATCATTCAACTCGGCCTGGTTAAACTTTTGCTGATCACTTTTACTTACAACTTTGCTGGGATCATTTGCGGTGCCTCACTCCTCAGAGTGCATAACACTATTTTCAGAAACATTTTCAACTAATTCCTGAAATGGCAGACTCTTAAAATTTGGAATGGCAATTTTATTTGAATGTAGCACAGGTCGTATTGCGGTGTAGAAAGTTGGGTACTCGAAAAAATGTTTATTTTTTTTAGTGAAGCCCAAAGTCTTGACAAAGCAGAAGTAGAAATCCATCTCATGGTTAGTAGGCCCTCGCCACACCAGAAATGGAAAAAAAATTGTAAAGCGTCAACAAAAGCGAATTTTATATGGAGTTCATTATGTACCTAAGTTACTAAGTTACTAAATAAAAATTACAAGTTACAATTACACTTAGGTAATTTACAGTACACAAATGACTAAGTTACGTAGTTTTATGAAATCATAAACTTACCATCGGAACTTCCAAAGGTATTTTTAACTCCGAGCCTTTCGTCTAATGTGGCAGTCTTTCGATACATTAAGTGCAGGCTTTATTTGGAACCCATGATTTATCTTGATCTTCCAGTTTTATGCCAAAATGAGCTAAGTAAGCTCTTTTCACGAAGTTCATTATATTTCCCCGACGATGTGGAAGTGTAAAATTCCACATATGTAGCAAAATGAATCAGGAGAGCTTTTCACGAAGTTCATTATATTTCCCCGACGATGTGGAAGTGTAAAATTCCACATATGTAGCAAAATGAATCAGGAGAGCTTTTGCATATGAACTTATTACTTGATTGCTTTGTCAATTTGTGAAGGCATTTCAATTCCTTATTTTTTAAATCTGAAATATAAAACCAAACATTAGTTCAAATAGCTACTAATAGATAATTATAATTATTACAATGTGCAAGTGCAAAAGGACTTAGCAAGTATTGAGAAAATATCCTTTTTATGGCTATGATGAAAGTGGAAGTGTGTTAAACAAAATCAGGACCTGATAGAGCAAAACAGAGTAAAAATTCGTGTTCGGCGCACCCAAATTACGTATAATTTAACTGTCAAATCTATGTCAATGAACAAAAAGTTAAAATTTGTTCCCCAGTGTTTTGTAGAGTAGGTTTGTAGTGGTCAGACTATGCAGTAGGTAGGTATGCAGTATGTAGTAATCGGACTAGGCAATCAGTAGGCTTCTGGCACCAACATTGCTGAATTCAATAGGCCCAAAAGATACCTCAGCGAAGTGGATACGAATTAGTCTTTTTAAATTGAATTGTCAAAGATGGATGTTTAATAAGGAGCCAGGGTAAACACAGCTGTTGACCGTGAGAGGTGATGTAGCAACAATCGTATCAAATTACACGAATAAGAGTATAATCAAGTAAATGTACAAACCGTGCACGTGCTTCCTAGCTCCGCCCAGGGGATGGAGTAATTTTACCACAACTGAGGTATGCAGTGATTAAGACATTCAATCTTAACTAATTCACTCATGTTCGCGTTTCTATTTTAGTCCACTAGATCTTTTCTTACCGTTAACTGGTACTTGCGTTGAGAATATATAAACTAGTCTTCCGCTTAGTACGCTTCGTGTCGCGCCGCTTGCACCGTAATATTCCGTTATTAGAATAAAGTGTTTATTTTCGTATGACCATTTTTTCCTTGAAAACTTCGGTAAGCTCAACCAAGTAGAAAATCGCCTTAAAATCTTTTTTTTCGGGCCAGATAAATAATTCGCCGTAACCCTACCCTTCACCTATAAACTTGAACTCACCGCGCCCTTATAAAGTGGGGGTTACGGAAACCTCTTTCATTCACATACAATCGATTACCGTCATCCGGACCTATATAATTGGTAATCTTGTCATCTACAATAGCATTTACCTAACACCCCATCACATAAGTTATAGGTTTATTGTGTTTTGGGTAAATTAACTTAACAAACAATTTTATCTGCTCTCTTTCCACTGCAATATTTAAGTCGACTATTTTGGGAAGCAAAAACTTATAATCTGGAATGTTTTATCTGGATTTGATGATGGAAGTAAATTAGCTAGCGCGTAAAAGTAAAATAACTAATATTTTTAAAGGTATCATGCGAATCGTAATATTCGTATAATTGGTCAATCTTGGCATTTAACATATTACATATAATAACTATTTAATATTGCTTTCGAATTATGAATGTTCAATAAATGAGAAAATAATCTAAATATATTCTTGTATGGTATCAAAGTTAGATATGCTTGCAAATAAAATCAGAAAATGCTAAGAATACACTAAGTTACTTAAATACAAATTAAAAATCTATAATGTCCATTATCTGTCATTTCCCCAAAGATATGTTACCAATTAACGCTCATACAAATTAAAATGTTACGAATTATAATTAATGATCACTTGTAAAATATTTTCGTAGGAACGAATGGACGATAAAGGATAAAAAATTAGCGACCCTCTCTATCTATTTTTCTTTGTATTAAAGCGTCACCTAAGTCATTATTATTACTATTAAATCACGAGGGAAAAGAACCATAGAAATGATTTTCGCGCGAAATGATGCGACATACACATGCAAACTCATGCAATCACCGCTGATACAGCAGACTCTCACGCGCACCACACCCAAAACTGATACTACATACGCACACTATATAAACATAATGCACACACGCACACAATCGCGTAATGCTTCAAGATTTAGGACCAGAGAGACGTATGCTCAATCGAGCAGCGAATGCGGCGCTTTGCTTGATTCGAGTTTCATCTCCCGAAGGCGACGGATCACAGAGTGCGTCCTTGCAATGCAGGTTCCAATTTTTGCTTTTTGAGCACCTTTGCTCTTTATAAGAATTTCTTACTGGAGGAATTTAATACCCAATAATCACTGCCTCAGGCTTCAAGTTTTACTGGTTTGTTTAGAATTCTTTCTTATCCATTACCTCCTTCATTTTCTCTTTTTATTGATTCACGATTCGCCTTCATAGTTTCTCCTGCCTTTTCTTAGGATTTACAATGAATGAAATGGTCTCGTTGCCCACATCATTCTCATCTCAATCAAAAAAAAGTTTCTCAGAACCAGAAAACCGGGTTACGCCCAAGTTCTACATGAGACCTGAGTTCGTATTTCTGGATACCTTTTAAGTGGAGTTAATGCCCCTTTGGACTTTGGTGTTTCTATGAATTTAGTTAGAAACTTAAATGAAAGTTGCAATAACCAACAAAGGAATCTGTCCACTATGGAAAGAATGATGAGAAAGTGTATAAGGAACAGGTTGGATAAAAATAACAAAAAACTGTCGAGAATGAAAAGCGTTGGGCCAAAACTCCAGACACCATTTCTTATCCAGATTTCGAATTAAGAAATGAGGTTGTTAGACTCAGGATCACCGGAGTGATCAGTTCACATTCTGAATATATCTTCGCAGTGAAGATGTTTGGAGCTGCATTGCAGGGACGCAGTCTCTGACTCGTCACCTACGGGAGATGAAACTCAAATCAGGGAAAGCGTCGCATTGGCTGCTCGATGAGGCACACATCTCTGTATTTTCCCAAATTTCAACCTTTTGACCTTTCACAAAATTTTTCGAAGCAAATTACCCTTAGGAAAAAGAAAATTATGCTCTCAAGTGATTTTGCCTTCATTTATAAAGAAAGTTGGCGTAGATTTTTTTCTGCCAGACTTTTATTGTCTTTAATCCTACGTCCTCTACATGAGTTTCTTCAAATAATTCTGACCACTTGAACATCTCTCCACGCAGGATATACCTTTGGGCATCGTTTTCATATGTTTCTGACATTTCCCCCCTTCCCCCTACCCCCATTCAATCCTCTGGGGTAAGGATGCTCAGATTTTTTCCGCTAGAGTGAAGTCACCTATATAGGAGTGTTCTTGTAATGAGCACAATTACAGAATTAAGTATATGCATAGCTGAAAGAGTGACCTTTTAAACTGTAATGGATTCATGTAGCATCACATTGGTTATTTTGCTTTTAAAATCTGTGTATTCACATGATTGAATACTATCTTCTTTACTTATATTATTAACTTTTATTATTATTATTTATAATTATTCATTTTTATTATAATTCTTTGTCAAAATTCTTTAACTTTAATTTTGTTTTTAAATTCTTTAACTTAGGAAATATAGAGCGAGGAAGAGGGAGCGCGTATTGCTAAAACTACAAACACATTTAGTCTTTAGCAAACGATCTACAAAGGATCATAAACTAACCTATTTTACACTAGATTAGGTTATGTTCTGTTGTATTCTATACTCTAAACGATGAACTTGATTTTGGACTGTTGAGTTTAGTCTATTAAACATCCTTCATCCTAACGTTAGAGTATTGATCATACCCTCGCCTAAAGCTTTCTCAGCATCAAGATATTCAAGTGATCACAGAAATCAAAGTACATAAGCTCCATTTCATACAAAATTCATAATATACAAGCTCCATTTTCCCCAACAATTCAAAATACACACGCTCCCGATTCACAGACAATTCAAAATACATAAGCACTCTATTTACATATAATTCTCAGTAATTATAGAATTATCAATATAAACTAGGTAGTGACAAAGAAAACCGAGTAAAAACGTTCCATATTTACAAACAACTCAGATATATCTAAGCTCAATGTTTACCGAAAAATACAGCGCGTCTCAGTTTGCAACGCTCGCAGGCAATGAATTCAAGCTAAGGTGAGCTGTGTGCCACCCTGGGCCCTGAGACCTCAATTAGTTTTTTCCTTTATCATCAATACACAATTATCTCGCATAACCTCATAAGTTTATTTTCCATTTCTTTTGAAAAAGAACCGACTGTGTCGTGTAAAGTAATTTTTGGGATGCTCTAGAAGTCTTCACTTAATAGGTATCCTGTCATTCCCTCTCCCTCTTTGAGTTTTCTCACCCATTACATGTTCCCCCCCCTTCTTCCTTAGGGGAGGGCAATTTATGTGTCTGGATGGGGTGGGGAGAGAGTGAAAACTAGCATACCTTATACCCTTCTAGTTAAAGAGGTGTAGTAGTGTGCTAATTTTTCATTTTAATTATTCCAAACGTTATTTGTCATACTATTGAAATAAATAAGGTTTTGGAAATAGGTCGTCCGGAAAGTTCAGGCCGCTTTGGAAAAATGGAAATAAATTGAAGGAAATTTAATAAATTATATATTAATTAAATATTTTTATTCAGTATTAAGCTTAGGAATGAGAAGAAAGGCGCAATTTTTATGAAAAGTTTTTAAAAATATAATTTTTCCTTAGGCGAAAGGCTAAGGATTACAGATTAAAGGGTGTGAAAAAGTTTAAACAATAAAAATTAAATACGTGTACAATAGACATACATATGTAAATAAACATAGTTTAGAAGAGATAGGAAATCGTATCCAGGTGCTCTGCTTAATTTTAATTTTTAGGTTATCCGGTCGATGGGAGAGGTAGAGAAACATTCTTTTTGGGCGAGGAACCTTTAACAGTGCAACGAGCCAATAGGGAAGGAACTTCTTCACGTTGTATCTTGAAGCAAAGTTCGCAATAACTCTCACCACACGCTAATGGTTGATTTAAATCCCAGAGTTCATTATCATAAAACGCTGTCTCAGAGTAGTGCTGAAGGGAGAAGAATGCAAGGGCACCACCAAAATTATCTTGGTCCACACTGATGAAGACCACTGGCATAGAAAATCGAGTCGATTAGCAGTTGTGTAACTTATTTCACATTTACAGAACTCCATTCTCTAGTCGCGGCATCATGCCTTTGAGCTGGTGCATCACCGTTTGCTTAGGGTTGGCTCTTCCCTTGTTTTTGAACGATTCTTGTGGTCTCTTTTAAAATTTTCAAACTTAAAATCTTTGTCATTTTTAAGGAATAAAGAGGAAAAGCAAATTTGGTCGTGAGGGATGCATCTTCCGGTTTGATAAAGTTAGTAAGACCGAGACGGATGAAGAGTTTTTGCGATGCCATGATATTAATTCCAAGGTCAGAATTCATCCTTTTGAATACGAAGTCATACGCGCAATCAATGAGCATACGCAACCTCTATTAGCTGTTGACAATGAAGTGGAAAGGGCAAAATCTGAAGCAAGAGATAGAGCTGCATCAACCTGTAAACCTCCAAGTGTATATATCAATCAGTGCTTAGGCAGCATGAATCAAGTTGGTATTGCACAGATACCACATAGAGCAGCACTTAGGAAAATGATTCGACGAACGCAAAAGGAAATAAACAAAGTGCCTGACAGTCCTAAATCTATTTATAATTTAGAAGTACCTCAAGCATTTAAGCTGGATAAATAAACAACAGAAAGAGAGTAGAATTTTTGTTTAGTTGACGATGGTGCGGGGCATGATTGAATTATCATTTTTGGAAAAGAAACCTGGTTAGAACTCCTAGCGATTTCTAATACTTGGTATGTTGATGGAACCTTTGCGTGTGCCCCAAATCTATTTTAGCAAGTTTACATCGTAATTAGGATAAAGCATGGAGGTGTTCAGCCGATACTATACGTACTCTTACAAAATAAGAAGTGCGACACTTACAAAAGCCTGTTTAATTTTATTAACGACCTTTTTTTCAAATGCGGACCCAAGTGCAATCAATTGTGATTTTAAGCAAGCTGCCATTTGTTTATGAAGGATTCGTTCCCACTTGGTTCAAAATATGTTAAAGAAAATACAACAGATAGGTTATATATGAGTCAGTATAGTAATAATCCTAACTTAGATTTACACGCTAAAATTGACAGTGTTCTAGTATTTATGCCCATAGAAAACTTAGATGGTTATGTAGATGATTTAGGATCTGCTTTACCTAACTAGTCATCTGCACTCCTAAATAAGCTCGAGGATGATTACATTGGTCGTCCTAATAGAAGAAGAAATAGACAAAGAAGAGCATTATTTTCTTAATAGCTGTTGAATGTCCATCTTCGGACTATTAAAACGGCAGAAAGAACAAACAATCATGCTTAAGCGGGAAATAGGAGATTAAGATGAGAAATAGGAATGAATAAACCAACTATATGGAAATTAATTCAGGCTCTCCGCAAAATTAAAAAAGGACCTGACGATTAAGTGGAAAAGGTTGCATCTAGATATGAACCTACAATTAAATGATTAACATACAGAAAACAGACGATAGTGTTTTAATAATTCTTTTGCAGTATGAAGAAAGAAATTAAGTCGAATATTTGCGATCAATTGCTATAATTTAATGAAATAACCTTTTCACAATTTAGTGCTTTAAGATATACAAAACTTGTCTAAGAAATGTTTTAAGTTCTTAGGCACTCTTTAGGAGTGTTTTAAAATTCAAGAATAAGTAAATTTTTATTGTAGGTGATCTGCCTACGAAGACGATTTTTTTAAAAGGTTATTCATTTCCCTAAAAAAAATTAAGAGGTTAAATATGGAACATATATAGATGGTATTTAAAATTTCGTAATATTTTGTTTATCTTATTTTCTTCAGTAATTCAAATTCATTTTTTGATAAATTTTAATTCCTGCCAGCATCCTTTTTAATTTTTTTTTTTTAGGATATTTTCTTTGTTAGTATGTAACTCTTAAGTGTGTTACTTACGAAAACATATACAATAGAGTCTAATTTGTACTTTAGAAAAAAATAAAACAGGTTAAATAGGGGTTGGGTTTTTATTTGAATTACAACATTCGTTATGAGAGAAAACTTAATAATTAAATTTGCGCTAAAATGTTACAACGATATATTCGCGATGAAATAATTAAACGTTAAAATAACTTTGTGCTGAAATGTCTGCGCTGAAACGGCAAGGCGCTGAAAAGCCGGAACTGAACTGGCGGTGCTGAAATGACAAGCCGCTGAAACAGTGGCGCTAAATCAGTGGCGCTGAACAGTACCTAACCTATTTTATACATATATAACACAATTTCGTCCAATAAACCTGAAAAAATATGCACAGAAATAGAAAATTATTAAGATAAACGGGTATGTAGCAGCACAAAAAATTAGGAAATATTTGAGAAAATATAAAAGACATATACATTATTCACTCCATACACTCATCACTCGATCCACCGTTTCTCTTGCATAGACAAGTTCCCCAAATAATTACGAGGCAGGTCAAATCTGGTGAGATAAAAGGTAAGAGCAAATGCCAGTTTTGGTGGTGGTGTAATCAGAGGATGTCGCATTTGGTTAGATATCAGATACAAACTGCTCAAATGCGAGTTTCAAGCAGCGGTGGGCCAGAAAATGATTCTTTGCTAAAATTCCTTAAGAGGAGCTGGGGGGACATTAAGAGGAAGATGAGCCCGGGAGAAGACGACAAAAATTAGGCTTTTGGCACTCTTTTTGAGTGGCATCACTTATAAGGGAATAGCCTTTTGCTACAGTGGTGTTTAAGTTTATATTGTGAGCTTAAGTTAATCTACAAACATGACGGCATATGGCGAAACTCACAAACATTTATTCCATAATAATGAAGTTTTCTATTGTTATTTATATTTCACTTACTACATTAAGAAATTTACACTTTTCCATTTGGTTTTTAATCTCATTTCTATGGTAAACTAGGTTTCGAGCACAAATTTCTTAAATAACATTTTGCCTATTAACCTCCTCCTCTTTCTGCTTACACAAAGTATGCTTTTTTATTAACGTTTCGTGTGGTAGAAAACCAAAGCGATCTTAGGATCTATCAGACAAATGTCTTAAATCAGCTAAAAAAGGATAATATTCGAATTATCCCACTAAACTCAGATAATTCATAGATTAACCTCTGCATGTAGGATTTGGCTGCACATTGCATTTATCATATCATTTCCTAGCATTTTTCATTATTTTTGTTTTTTTATATTCATTCACCTTTGTCTTATACATTTTTATCCCTATCCATATTTAGCATCTGAGAAAAATTGCCAGCTTTCTTTGCACCAATTAAACAAGTCTTCGGGTTTTAATTATACATGTTATCGCCTCTTGTTCTCAGTGATGAGTTTACATATTTTACGCCTAGCTACGATCTTTTATATTTCCCTAAGTAAGAACCACATTTCTAAAATCTTTTCTCTATTGTATATATAATATGCAGGATTGTATAAATATTTGAATATGCTCAAATATTATTTGCGACAACGCAAATTTGGATAATCTAATTACCGCCATGAGTAGTTTATAAGGTTTTTACCACAACTTAAATTCAGATGATTTATTTAACGCTATGAGTAGGCTATAAGGTTCTTACGACAAAGCAAATTCGGATAATTTATTTAATGCCATGAGTAGGTGTCAGGAAGAGAGACAGAGATTCATGTAGACGCAGAGGCCTAGGGAGTATCTCACAGACGAGAAGACGTCCAATCGGCGTTTTGAGGGAAACTTCGGGGGCGATTAGATTAGCTGAGATGAGCCAAACTGGAACCCGGGAAGATATCAGCGAAAGAGTGCGAAGTTCATCTCCATCGCGCCCCTTCAGATGGTCTGGGACCCTATTCCGTCTGCTAGCGAAATTGCTTCCGGCGAGCCCGTATATAATTCCCAGCTCTTGCATATGAAAATCAGTATTCACCAGAATCAGCCAAGGCTACGACGTGCAAATTCTCAAGCGACTTCCGCACCCCACGGGCTCGCAGGCCAGAAATATTTATTCAGAATTAACGACAGTCAAGCAACGTGAAGAGTTGTTCTTCTGCAATAACCAGCTCAGCTCATTCCGGCTAGAATACTCCCTCGAAGCTCACCACGGAAATTTTAAGACAATTACGTTTCTCTTGTATGACAAGGGAAGTTCGCTTGATTTATTTGACGCTTTACTTAGAGTAAGTACTTCATATATGAAATTCTTACAACCATGTTTAATAATGCTTGTTTTTCATGAATAAAGGTTATTTATCATAAAAATGCGAATATAATAATGTATCAATGTGTAAACAGTGAATAATAATGATATCTGAATAAAGATTTCACGCATTTGAATAAATAAAGACTAATGGCATATATGTATGTGCGGAGATGTTTTTGTGATTCTTTAAATAAGTAGATAAAGTTTTATGTGATTCTTCCTCGATGTGTATGATTGCTCTTTTGTTAGGTCTCGTAGTTCCATTTTTGCTCGCAAGGCAGTGGTGCACAACTCCAAATCGGTGGCTGGACAAATTCCTTTTCATTGATTTGTTAGTGGGCCGAATAGGGAAATAAAAACGAGCAATTCTCACATTACTTTATATTTATAAACTCATTGTTCGAATTGAATTTTAAAACGTATTTTCCTTTCCCGCAAAACCATATTTTGAAGCTGTTGTTATTCCACCAATTTCCCCACGTTTGCCTAAAATGGAGATATTGCATTTCTCAACATCGTGCCAAGAGGTCCTTCTGTTATTTTGGACCGATGCTTCGATTTATTGACATTTATGATCGAAAATGACTGCCCACAAGAATATGTGGACCTAAACTGCACAGCCAAAAACTTAACATTTGTAAGCAGCTTTTGGATATAATTTTGTATTGAAACGCCGATAGAACTCAATGAGAGAATAATATTCAAAGCAGGTCTTCAAATTCGAATCAGCTTGCAGATCCAGAAGTTCAAGTTGGGTCGCTGAATCCACGAGCTCTTCGGCATCTACTCTAAATAGGTTTGGAAGTAGTGAAAGCTCTTTTACCGTCCTAGATGTTGCTTGGAATCGTTTCATGAAATTATTCCCAAGGACTTTAAAATGTTTGGTGTATTTCTCAAAATCTGCAACAAAGTCCATATTATCAAGGATAGAACTCATGGTCTTAAACTGCAAAACATTGCCTTTAGATATCTGTTTCTGGGAAAGAACAAGTTTGCTTTGGATAGCTTGGACATCACGAAGTAAATCTGTAATGAACTGATTACTACCTTGCATTTTTAGATTTAATTTATTGAGATGCTGGGTAATATCAACCAAAAATGCAAGTTCAAGCACCTAAGTAGAATTAGAGAGAACATCTACCACCATTACTCCATTTTTAGTCTTCAATGTCGGTTTCTTCTCTTGCAAGAACACTATCACTTCTTGACGGAGATAGAAGAAGCGTTCCTAAACTTTTCCTCTACTAGACCATCGGACATCACAATGAAAAATTAGATCCATGTACTGTACCTCAACTTCTTCCAAAAAGGATCGGAATTGGCGATGCGTTAATCCTCTCTTCCAAATCTCATCGAAGCATGTTGTCACGACGTGCAACACGTGATCAAGTTTCAAGGCCTTCCCACAAAAGACTTCCTGGTGTATGATGCAGTGAATAGTGAGAACATCTAGTTCGGGATTCTCGTTGTGAACGTGGTTCTTCAAGAGAGCTACAGCCCTGTTCTCACTCCCTGTCATCAACAGAGCACCATCTGTCCTGATCCATGCTAACTTGGACCACTGTAATCCAGGAACCTTCAGCTGAACCAAAGCCGTCTGTATGTCAATACCACATGTACGATCGTGAAGACCACTAAAACCAAGAAAATTTTCACAAATATTAAAATCCTCTGAAATACCACGAATGAACACGGATAGTTGGGCAATGTCGATCATACCATTGCTCCCACCAAAAGCAAGGGAAAAGAAAGTAAACTCATTAGGTTTTGAGTTCAATTGTTTGGTGATTTTCTTTCCTATTTCTTCGCACAATGGTTATTCCTGATAGACTGATTTGGTCAAACAGGTGTGCTTTTTCAAGAACGAGGAGCTTCGCTACGCCTTTCATGCAATCCCTGATGAATTCTCCATGTGTAAATGGTTTCAAGGATCGAGCAATTTTCTGCGCAACAATGTAGCTTGCAGTAACCACGGCATCTTTCTGTTGAGCAGGTTTGCTGAAGAAGTTTTGCGTAGCAGATATAAGATTTCTGAAGTTTGGTGACTAAATCTTCTCTAGTTTTCCTGTAGTATTTATATACTTATCACTGTGCATCGTATCGTAATGCCATCTTACGTTGTAATTTTTTGATCAGGCAAGAGACTCTTTGCACTTAGACACAATGGCTTCCCCTTGAACTCACAAATAAATATTTTAGGGTCCACTTGCATTTGAGCAGCCGATCCTCACCACGCTTACTTCTAGTATTCATCTTTGAATACATCAAATTCTGCAAAAAACAAAAAAAGAAATAAACCATCATTAAATGATATGCAAAAATAAATTTATAATAAAGTGATAACAGAGTGAAAGTAAAATCATATAAGCTGACACTGAACCGGTCAAACAATATTACAACTAATTTTCTAACAAACATCACTAAGAAGGAATATAAGCTGAATATTGCTTCAACTCTCTGTCACTTGCTAAAAAGAACCTATTTAAATTTTCACAGTAGTAGTTGCTTAAAATAAATAGGAAGTACTCGGAAAGCAGAATTACAAAAAAATGAAATGGTAAGAATAAGTAAATTAAAATAAAATAATGACTAATTAAAAAATCGATGCAGAATCCATGATTTAATCCAGATCATGCCAATAATCTAATCAATTTTTTCTAGTCCGATTTCAGACGTTTCCTGAAAATTTCAACATAATCTGTCAAAACACTTTGAGTTATTTTGCTAAAAACCAGACAAGCAAACGCTACCGAAAACACAACCTCCTTGGTGGAGGTATGTCGTAGAATAGGCTCTCGACGATATACCATATATAACTATTCGTTGAGGGAATTATTCTAATATTTCGAGTGCGTGGTAATCTGGTTGACCGAGGTGATTCCAAAAAGGGGGGGGGAGAGGATTATTTATCTTCAATATGCTTAAGAAGTGGAACGAAGCACAAGGATAAATAATATAGCCACCATTAATAAACTAGAGTTTTATTAATTAAACTATCAACAACACACAAAGAAAATGTTTACATAAACGGGGATTAAAAAAGGGTCGTGGGAATATCTGAATAGTCTAAGGATTAAGATTTAGAGAGATTTAAAAAGGTAAACAAACAAAAAATAAAGGGAGGGAATGGTTTGCTAAACCATTTAAATCACAGGTTTGCGTTGACAAAAACGTTAAATGATTAAAGGTAATGCTCAGTTTACGTAATTACAAAGTTGTTGTGCAGAGGAAGACGATGCGAAGGAATCTTCGGTCCACTGGCGATTTCCAGCAGAAGGTTTCTCGGGGGGTTGTCCTTAACGAGCTGAAAGGACTGTCTTCGAGGAGTGAGAGCGAAGTGGGGCTTGGATGTACGAGCGATCTTTGTGACAGCAAATCGGAGATGTTCTAGATGAACAATGGAGGTTATTGTTGAAACCAAGCATCTCTTGAAGAAGGTTAAAAAAGGGGGAATTTAATTATCCTGACGTGATGTCTTGGGAACGAGAACCGTTTCTTGACGAACGGGCTTGAAGAACAATGGCTGTTCTAACGTTGTTCTCTTTCTTAACAACAGGGAGGTGGGTGAGAATCCTCTCTTGTCAAACGGGCTCAGAGAACAATGGCTGTTCTAACGTTGTTCTCTTTCTGAACAACAGGGGGGCCTTGTTGACTTGGCGTCTCGAAGGCATGAACCTTGGCACTCAAGAGATATTGTCCTCTTCTGGACAATAAGGGGTTTCTCGGCAGAGTTCCTAGGTGCACAAGGGAAACCGGATCAGCTTGATGCCTCGCGAAGATAATCTGGATCTGCTTCAATTGGGAAAAGCTATGGTATAAATACTCGGAGCCCTCTCGATGGCGTAGGGGATAATTGAGTGGGGGACTTCGGGGGAATGTCCTGGTGTCGCCTGGGAAAATACCTTATCTGCCCATAAGCCTAATTCAATCTGGCAAAATCGACGTATGGAGGCGAAACGGGGGAGTGAACCTCCTTGATTAAACATTGTCTATGATGGGAGATAACGCGCTTCTGCTTCCTCTCGCAGGCCGGATGCACGTGGGTAAGCGGCCTCAGACCGTTCTATCACACCACCAATAATACATCCAACCTTCACCCAGGCATGGCGTTTTGCACCACTATCGTAAGGTAACCTCACATTAATGAGAAAAGTGTCGTCAAACGAACATATTTTTTTAACAATTTCGTTTTGCATGAATTTCAGAGTTGAAGTTAAGATTGGTTAAAGAAGATAAAAAATTTCCGATTAGTTTCTATAAGTAGCGACTTAAAATGAGCTGCATTAATTCTTTCATACCCTTTCTTACCTGACCTTACACCTCTTGCAAACTTAGCGTAGTAATGAAATACTTTAGATTTTAAACTCTTATTAACATTTTTCGCACCAAAGTGTATAGGTGTGTAATTAAAATGTATTAAAGATATATAGCGTGAGCTACAATATGCATGTATCAGACTGGGTACGCAACTCTTTTGAACTTGTTCAACTCATAAGAAAGGCTTTTCCCCGTTGTTTATTATCACAATAAAATATTAAACACCTATTCTAGATGTGATTGTTGCAAAGAGCATCAACAGACTGTTAAAAAAGATTCTAGCACATGTTCAGACGAGAAAGAATGACCGAGACCAAAATAGTATCAAACATATTCTTCGAGACCCTCCAATGAAAAGACAAATCCGGAAATATTATGATTGTTTACAAAAAAGGATTGGGGTGTGAAAGGAATTTTAAATAGTGTTGCGTACAACCAGCACCTGTGAGAAAACGGTTAGGTTGAGGGCAAAAACGTATATGTCACTCATTTTCTTGATGTTACATGCTGTAACGGAGACTCAAAATTCCCTTAACACTTGAGCGGATTTATAGAAATTAGTGTTTCTATTCCCTTAACTAGCATATTATACACGTAGAATTTCTGAGGAAATGTTAAGATAAAGACAATTGCACAATTCTCGATAGCTAAAGGAGACGTACCACGGAAAAACAAGTCGATGAAGACCCCCCTCCCTCCTTCAAATAATTGAAAGAATGGACAGTTTTTACAGAGACAAAGCCCTTTGAATCTAAATTCTTGTACGAACACAATCCTAATACCCTCATGGAAAGGGCAATGAATGCAAAGAATGTTGTAGTCCTGAAATGTGTGAATATAAACCTGTAGATCATGGGTGTAAAAACAAAAGGGTTATTGCAAGGATTGAACGCAAATTTTCGTAAACTACCGGGTGGCTATTTGGTTCGAGATGCTCGTCAATTCATCTGGACGACGCGAACTATGCTGGTTCATATCACTCTACATGGGACTTCTTCTTAACCACCGTAATATTTTCCTTTTACACTATTTTCCTAAGCCTCATTCTTGATAGGTAGCATTCTAGCATGAAGAAATGATAAGAGAAAAAAATATTACCCCATAAGTTGCTATTGGAATAATTACCGCATTAAGATTTTCGAGAACCGTTCAACGCCCATTTAAAAAGTTTCGCTATGCCCTAAAAATAGATAGACTAGGATATATCTGTCCTTATTTTCTCCGTTATGGAATCAGATACTTAAAATAATTCCCAGTTTATTTAGATTTGCTACCGCCAAGGTAAGTGAGACCATCGTTTCTGGACCCTAGGAACTTAAATGACATGAGGATGGTTAGTCTACGTATGTAGTCCCGAGCTG
The DNA here is from genome assembly GCA_963969495.1 of Ceratothoa steindachneri. Taxonomy (NCBI): domain Eukaryota; kingdom Metazoa; phylum Arthropoda; class Malacostraca; order Isopoda; family Cymothoidae; genus Ceratothoa; species Ceratothoa steindachneri. The sequence continues at coordinate 6,949,731 of OZ018330.1, forward strand.
GAGTGGGTTTATGAACTCTCTAGTTCAAATTAACCTGTAGAAGAGAGAGAGAGAGAGAGAGAGAGAGAGAGAGAGAGAGAGAGAGAGAGAGAGAGAGAGAGAGAGAGAGAGAGAACATATAGGACCAATTGCGAACATTGCTCTCAATAGGTAGGTGTAAAAAATACTCACGATTTAGCAAAGATCCTAAGATTCGCTCTAGGCTAGGCCAAGGAAAAGAGTAAATGGTGGAGGTCAGTAGTAAAGGAAAGGGAGGAGGAAGAGATGATCCATAAACAGAATTATCTTCACAATCCTAATTCTGTAAAGGTATCTTGTTAAGATATTTATCGATTATATTCTTAAACTTATTTACTGTAGTGCTTTCAGCATTATTCCTACTCAGGTGTTTCCGAGTTAATTTTCTTTTCTAAGAATATTTTTGTGCTATCACAGTATTAAATCTTTTATTTTACTCTCTTGAAAAGGATCTTTTTAGTGATTGTTCTGTTATTTGGCTCAAATATTGTCTCCGATTTCTTCCTTCGTACGATATCTATTTCTAAATCCAGGAGTTAATTTCTCCGCTTGTGGATGGACACATTCAATATTAGGGTGTCATTTCATATACGAAGTATAAGTTAATCAGAAAAGGACCACATACTCCAAACCACGTCCTACAAACCCTTTATATAAGCGAAGAATAATAGTATTGTTCTTGTGATATGAATTGCTTTAAGTCTTATTAAGGTAGAGCAATCTTTGTGATTTGATTGTTTTTATTATCATATTTATCAGTCGGCATGTGTGTTATACTTATAACAACCAATTTCAAATATTTAAGTAAAATTTGAGAGTATAAACAATTAAAATGTGGTGATGGATAGCAAAATCATTAGGATCAATACTACTTTTAATGGTATGACACATGCCAAATGATTGAACTGAATTATTGATAAAGGAAAATAAATCCCGTAATCTGATCATATTCAAAGGAAAAATATGCATTGATATTAATATTCTCTTATATCGTTTATTCTTTTGTATGTATTATAATTTTCCTTACAATGTGGCTTTGCATTTTGGTGTCTTACATTTCACTTCTCTGTGGGTTGGCAACTTAATATTTTAATAATAATAAATTACCGAATCATAAATCAATTTAAAAGAGCGAGAAGAAAAATCACCATTTATTTGAGATATCAACAAAATCCCCCAAAATAAATTTTGCCTGCCCCCTCAACCCCCCCTTCCCTCCCACCCCTTACTGAATTGGATTTCTGCCAAAACTATTACACCAATAAAGTACTTTGTAGGTAAAGGAATGGTTAGCAGTAGGAATTTGGTAAATCGAGCACTTATTTTGTTAGGACATTCCCGTTTCCTCTTCCGTGTCTACTGAATGCTTTACTCAACTTCATACGCCATTTTTCTTTCTAGTCAGCCGCTTCACTCTCGGTGATCGAGCACCGTCTATTCCCCTAATCTACTCTCTCACATATATGTGTTACATTTCCTTTTTAACCTTGCTATTTCTCCACTGCATATCTCCTTCCATATTCATACTATTTCTATAAGGCCCTCTTCATCCTATTGGAGTTTGGCATCATTACGAGTATCTTCATCATCTTAATCATCACTACGGGATAAGTTGGGGAAGAGTAAAAGTGTACCTTTTTGTTCGTTTTTCTTGAGTGAAAAAGGTTTCACTCCTCCAAAAGTGTGTATAAGTTTATATTTCTGGGTTTATAAATTTTTCAGACGAGCTTGGGTAATTCTAGTCGTCTTGCATCACATGTTAAACGAATGAGAATTAACTATAGGGCTAAAAATCCTCTGTGATTTTTTAACTCATTTTCATTTTATTCCATTTTCATTTTTGTTTATTCCTATTCAAATCGATACAATCCTTTTATTGGCACTCCCTAAGCATACATAAAACACCATGCCAATTTCAATACTTTTTATCGCTTCATAAATATCTTAATCTGGAGATTAAACCGATCGCTTAAAATGTCAGTAAAGCAGCCGATAAGTCTTCCGATGTCTTTTAAACATCATTACGAGCCTTTACTTTCAAGTGTTTAATCGTGTCTTTTCTTCTCTTTCCCTCAATTCTGGCACTGGCAGCTCCTTCTCCAGCTACTGGCACTTTCCGCCACAGGCACTCTATGACGGGAAGGCGGCGTATCATGAGGCGAGAAATGGAACCAGGGTTCCACTCTGCTAACCTGCCCTTCATGCAGCACGAATCGCAAAACAATTCCGTGTTAGTGGCGCAAGTTGGCAGCTCAGCTTCATTGAAATGCTTCACGGAGAACCTCGGCGAAGAAATGGTGAGTATTCCAAAAATTATTTATTTCACATTCCATGAAAGCCATCTGGATCAAGTCCGCACGCTTCATTGGATATCTATCCTTTTCCTTATCGTCAGAGGGGTTTGCCATCTCATCGGCAGATATTGGTTTCGTGTGTGATCATATATTCGTGCAAGTATGTCATCCAATTGATACCGAAAAAGATTGTAAAGATTAATTTACACCGACATTTTCCTTCCAAGGTAACTAATACATAATATTCCTTTTTCTTCTCTCATTGTACAGGCTTGAAAGCAACATTTATCATTTATTAACCTATCTCGAAATATATTATTTTGTTAATATCAGAATTTTTGTCTTATTAGCTATAACACTGGTCTGCATTTTTTAGTTTTTTAATTTTTATTTTTTTCTATCATGTAAGGATTTGGAATAAAATATTGGGTTGAGGAATAGGTTCTTGCGGTTTTATCAAATTTATTCATTACCATTAACAACTTTAGAAAAACTTTATTTTTAATTGATAACAATATGCAATTTAATCAATAATGTATTCTTCGTTGTTATTTACGACTACTTCCCAACGTTCAACTAGTTTTTCGATGCCTCTGCCAAAAAAATCTCTGGAATTTGACTCGAAGAATTCGTCTAACCAGGTTCTTAATTCCACATCAGTATTGAACGAAATGCCGTGCAAATTGTTGGAAAACGATCGGAAACAATGGAAATCCGTTGGAGCCAAGTCTGGAAAATATGGAGGATGCGGCTGGAATTCCCAATTAAGCGTTTGGATGGCGTCATTTGTCATATTGGCAATGTGAGGACGAGCATTGTCATGCTGCAGAAGGACTCCATAACATCGATGAGGTCGCTTTTCACGAATAGCTTCGGCCAGTCGATACATTTGTTGAACGTAGAGTTCTGCATTGATAATCTCGTTGTTCGCAAAGAGCTCATAAAGAATGATGCCTTCACAATTACACCATACACACAGCATCGTCTTTCGTAAATGAAGTGTTTGCTTTAATCGCGGAAGTGGGTTTTTTATTGGGGCTAAGCCATTGATTTCGATGGTTCATGTTAAAAAAACACACCATTTTTCGTCGCCAGTGATGATGTGGTGAAGAAATATGTCCTTATATTCACGAGTAGCCTTGTGACGAGCAAACAAACCTGCGGCAATCGTGGAGCGTTGAAGTTTGTTGCTTTCGCTCAAAGCGTACGGAACCCATGCACAGAGTTTTTTTAACTTTCCCCATCGAATGAAGGTGATTCACTACAGTTTTCTGATTACACGCCAATTGTACATCCACTTCTCTAGTCGATTAACGAGGATTTTCATGAAGAAGGTCGTTCAATCGATCTTCATCCAACTTAATGGGGCGACCAGAACGTTCTTCGTCATTAAGATTATAATGACCGTTTTTGTAACGTGAAAACCCCCATTGAGGTTCCTTTCTGATAAAGCATTTTCTCCGTACACAGCCCAAATATCGTGAAGAAATTTTGCTGCGTTTGCATTGTTCCTGTCTCGATTGAAAATGAATAACAACAAGTGTCGAGAATGCACCTTTCTTTCAACTTGACATTCTATTTTGAGGGTACAGAACAAAAATTAAATTAACACAACTTTTAAATAAACCGCAATGACTTATTACTCAACTTCTAGACGTAGCCTAAGCAAAAGCCTAATAGCCTACTTTGTTAAGAGACGTAGCCTAACCTTTGCAAATTTTGCTCACATTGTTTATTATTGTTTCTTAATATGTGCACAAATCACGTCAATAAAAATTAACTTAACACAACATTAAAAAAACGCAAGAACTTATTCCTCAACCTAATACAAATTAATGGAAACAATAAATATCCATTTTTACTAGCATTTTTACCTATTTAAAATGAATAAGTAATCTTGGAAAAGCACATTATTTTAGTTTTATGAACATATGTATACCAAATCTACATGAAATAAATCACGTTTATCATGAAATTAATCTAATCAATGTAAAAAAAGCATGCTCTCATGGTTAGCCTACATACCGATTCAAAGGAAGGCGTACCGCTGTTATTTCCGCTTGTGCTGTGCATCCAGACCATCACGTTATCACGTTTCAATGACCCGCAGTAATCCGCAATCATGCTGACATTCCAATTGCCCTGGTATCGAGTTTCCATGGTGCAAATATCCTGATGGAAACGCTCTCCCTGTACCTTCCTCTCTATAGTTCCCACAATTCGTGGGAAAATAGTCAAGGTGTGAGTGCAAAAAGTGAATCTTCACACACACTCCAGACTCAAGTTGCTGGAAACTTGAAATCAGATCTTGGATATTTTTTCATATTCTGGGGGACGGTTGTTTCCCAAGAAGTTATGGACAATCTGCTTGAAAGAAAACCAGTCATTCACCTCGACACCTGCTAATGCTTCCTCAAAATGCTTGTACTTCCTCAATTCCCGAATCGAAGGGCCAACAAAGATTCCTGCCTTTAGCTTGCTTTCATTTACACAAGGAACCTTTGACTCTAGGTACTTGAAAGCACCTCCATTCTTGTTCAAGGCATTCACATAATTTTTAATAAGCCCTAATTTTGTGTGGAGTGGTGGTAGCAGAATTTTCTTAGGGGCAACTAGTGGCATAGCTCTCACTTTGTGATTTCCGGGTAAAAATCTGTTTCTTGGTGGCCAGTCCTTTTTTTCACAGTGCGTGCTGTCAGTCCTACTATCCCAGAGACACACAAAAGACAGGGATACTTGGTGTATCCACCTTGAAGACCTAGTAGGAGAACAATAACTTTTATATTACCACAAATGAGAAAATTGTGCTGATGGTACTTGATTGCGGTTATTAGTGTTTTCAAATTTTCGTAGGGTTCGGACATTTGAATAATATGACCAATTGGAACAGATGCAGCTGTGTTGCCATTGTAGAAGAAGAACAGCCTTTACACTTCTGTTAGAATAATTGATGAAGAGCCTCCATTCATCTTCTTTGTACGGCATCCCCATGCGTTCGATAAGGCCAGAAATATTTGAACAGAAACCTAAAGAATCTTCTTTCTTAAAGAACTGAATGAATTCCGCTTCACGATGACGGTACCAAGCGAATGTTGTTCCAGAAGCTAGAAGCCTCTGTTCCTTCAGTCTAGATCCAAGTAACTGTGCACTTTCTTTTGGAAAGTTAAGGTCTCGCACCAGGTTGTTGAGCTCAAATTGGTTGACGAGTTTGTGATCGTCATCTGTTGGCGGTTCATAGTCGACTTCCATCTGATTAGTATCACTAGTATCGGACTCTGATAAAATTTCCCATATCTCAGGTGTAACAAGCTCAACTGTATCATCTGAGTGTGGAACAGGCATTATTGCTGAAGGAATATTTGGGTATATTATGCGATATTTAGTCTTCTTGTTGAATCCAGCTACTTTAGTCATATAAAAGTAGCAGTCATCATAGTGATTCTTCTCCTCTCGCCATACCATTGGTACTACATACAAAGGGCATACATTTAATTTTTCCAACTAACCAAATTTGGAGCTTAATGATGCAACTCTTGCAAGCTTTGTGTGGGACAAATGGCTTGTCTTGGTCTTCTAACCTGCAGCCCAAATAAGCTAAATAACAATGATGCGACAAAGGAGTAATATTGCCGTCTCTATATCTCACATTTTCTTTCTTAAGCTTTCACTGGTCGTCTTCCTTAGTGTCGTGATGTCAATTTTCATTTCTTTAGGACTCTAAATGCATCCTTTGAATCAACCTTTTTAAGGGTTGAGGATTGTAGCTCAGTCAATGAGCGTCTTGGTCACAATACCGATGTACGCTTGAGGACACAGGTTTGAATTCTACTCCTTTATTTATTTTCATATAACGGTTAAAATTAGTTTTCATTATTTTTCTCCGTCTCTACATATATTTCACATTTTCTTTCTTAAGCTTTCACTGGTCGTCTTCCTTAGTGTCGTGATGACAATTTTCATTTCTTTGGGCATTTAAATGCATCCATTATATCACGTGTAATGTGATTCAAGTTATTATATATATATATATATATATATATATATATATATATATATATATATATATATATATATATATATAAATATGTATATATATATAAATTATAATATATATAAATATTACCTTATGTTATACAAAAAGTGAAAAGTAACGTCTCCGTATAATTTGACAACGTGATGTGATCGAGATAAATCACCATTTTTCATATATATTTTGAAAAATATATCATACAGTCAATAAAAAAATCATGCAGACCAATGTAATGAATGAGGACTGTTGAGATGAGTTGTTTATTTAGAGGATAAATACGCTCTAAGATTTTTACTAAATTTACCCCCATTTCTCTTTTTCACATTTTATTTAGAACCCCTGTCACAGCCAGATGTGGTACCCGCTCTCAGAATCAATAAATTTTCAAATAGGCAATTTGAAAATTCAAATAATTCATATTCTTTGGCGTTTCAGATCCCCAATTTTTATCGAACTTTTGCCATTTTTAGAATTAAATAATAAATAAAAAAAAAATCATTATTCACCGCAAAAGACAAAAGATCCAGATCAAGAGTACGCAATTCCAATAAGTTTCTTTGATCAGAGGGAATATCTGATGGACTCGACATAATTATGGAGAGGGATGGAACAGGGGAAGGCTCCTAAATCAGAAATTAGACAAAGACTGTATATAAATAAAGCTATAATATTTGAAATAAACAAGGTATCCACGAGGAAGTTGGAACATACTAAAACAAAATCTTAGGAGAAATATAAACTCTGAGAAAGGTGCCTTCTTTTTCTCATCCCTCTGCATATGTGTTGCCAAGAGGATTCTCACACACATTCGACATAAATATTTTAAATTTTTGGACCTTCAAAGAAGTTGGTACAATGCTTGTCGGCCAGAAAATAAATAGATGTAAAAGAAGTATAGCAAAAACAAGTGATCGTAAAAATTTAATTGGCAATAATCTCGAATCAATGTAGGTTTTGAAAGAAATTCAAAATGATAGAAAGATTTAATCCTACAGAAGGATATATGGATCATTATAAAAATAAAATATTCGGATCTTTTTTTTTAGAATTATGGCTCAACAGGAATGTACTTCAACAAAGACAAATTGTTTACCTCTTTAAAAATATTGATCTAAGCGAGTTAGAATGGGGGTTAAAATACAATTTAGACAAAATATAAATCATATGAATGGAATGTTTATTGTGTCTTCTTACAGACCCGAAAGAAATTTAATAAATTCTTAAGGAATAAGTTGACCTAAAAAATACGGATTTAAGTTTAAGCAAAGAATTTGCATGGAGCAGTGAAAGATAGGGCGTACAATTGTATGTCAGTGTAGAGGAATTATAACATAACTCCACCCAAAGGGCCAAGCAGACATATATATTAAACTCCCTCTTAGGGGAAAGCGAGAGAAATGTAGTAGAAGATGAAGGGCGTGAGAACGTTAGTCGTCTGACTAACAGTCCAACTGCCGAAGGGCTCTGATCTCCCCGCCAAGTGGGTAGTCGAATCACGCTGCAGGACATAGATAGCCGCAAAAGGCCATTAAGCAACTCTCAAAAGATCCGATTACCTACGAGGTCAGGAGGCCTGCGGTCAGAGAGCCAAAAAGCGGTGTCAGATAAAAAAAAACACCGAGGAGAAATAATGTGACGGTTGTCGGTGCCTCTCATTAAGAAGCCGACCTGGGCTCCGTGGTGCCACCCCACCCCCCTCACCCCTCGCGCTCCCCTCAGTGGCACTACCCCGTCTCCCTTAGAGACGATAGAGGACTAGATCATTGTGATCAGTCCCTCACCCAGTTCCGAACTCGACTTCTAAGACTTAGAAGGTCGTCTCGTTTTCTTATCGGTGCTATACCGATTTATCCTTTACAAACTTAGCAAGAGGTCTGGCTGGATCACAATTCCTAAGTGCCAAACAGGAATTTCGGGAACAAGAGAAAAGAAGATCCGCTCACCCTCGAGGGACTCTCAAATTTCAATATCAGTAATTGTGAGAGAAGAAGATTTAATCCCCAAGGAAGTTCCATTTAAGTACTTTCGGAATCACCTCGTAAACCAAAACCCAGTTGGGCAACCTTACGAAGAAGACGAGGATACGTGAAGAACCCCCGAAGCTACCAAGAGAAGTACTCCTTGCGCCAGAGAGCACAACTCCTCTCTCCGTCTTTTAGACGTATAACCAGATAGAGAAAGTTATAAGAAGAATTAGACATCGTTTTCTACCGTCTCCGAGACAATCACCATCTGCCCTCTGCAACGCAAATAATCATAAAAAATCCAATATAGCGACATCCGTCAACCGCTGTTCCTCTCAAGGTCATGTAAGCCGGAATGACTATATATATTTGTTTTGATTAAGCAGGATTTCAATGCTGTACCCAAGCTAACTAAAGGAGAGATAATATTTAGTGACTCCTGCCATATTTTTTAGTGTAAATATTTGAGTTAATTGATAAATTAAAAAGATATATATTTTTTGTTAATTCTTAGTGTTTCACTGGATCCCTACGTGTTGACCGGCACTTTCCTTAAAACTGATTAAATGCTGTGGTACTCTCATAGTACTGTAATTAAAGAGTCTACTGAGCCAATAGAGGAATTGTTTCCCTTCCTAAGTAGTAGTGTCAGATTGGCGTGCTAAAGACATTAAATATATAATTCTCTGACTGAAATAATATTGCATGAAGTGGTAATGAACCAATTTAGAATAAAGCAAAATATCTTATATATATATATATATATATATATATATATATATATATATGCAATACACAGGAAGAGTGCGATCACTGCCTATAGGTGCGTACCCTTATGGAAACCGTTCTAATTTTGTACTGCGTAATAACAAATATAATGCAATAGTCTACAAATAAGAGTACGAGATTTTCGCACGAACCAAATACCTGTCTTATGCCGTTTCCATTTGTATTTTTGTAAAAGTGCGAGATTTTGTAAGCCTTTGTGCAGAAGGCCAAAGAGAGAGGAACACGTTCAAATACAATCGACGTCCATGCCCTCTTCGCCAGCCCCATCTGAAAACAATGAAGGCATGCTATTGCGAAAGCGACCGCTGGTATGCCGTCGGTATTCCCAAGGGCCGCAAAAATACATAAGTTAATGTGCGAATATTTAATTGATACAGGAACGAGTGTGTCGATATTCCCGATTAAATTGGTGCCATCGAGTGAATTACGTGAATCTAGGTTGAACATTGCTAGGGTTAATGTTGGAAAAAAAAGAGTACGACGAGGTATACACGGACATAGTTGTCTTTAGTCTTCGCCACTCATTCAGGTGGTCGTTTGTGGTCGCGGCTACGTCACCGTTATTAAGGATTGAACTTCAGGGACTCTTTTAATCTCTTGGTGGATTGTTCGCTCGGCATTCTTCTCGACAGCCATACTAAGCTCAAATCAGAAGTGAAACAATCTGGGGAGCCTACAGTAGCACTAATCATTAATGGCACCCAGCACCTACCGCCCGGTTGCAAGGCCGTATTAAAAAGGTATGGAGACTTGTATAGCCCCGCGCCCACTAATCCTTCGCGCCATCGCCTAATTCCAGTAAGCACAAAATTGAGAACGGCAGTGCACCACTGAGATTTGCGCGACCAAGATCTCTTTCAATAGAGAAGCTGCAAGTTCCCAAGGCAACGTTCGAAACACTATTGAAGGAGGGGGTCGTGCGACAATCAAAATCACCATGGGCTCCACTGATTCACATGCTCCCGAAGAAGTCATCGAGTAATTACAGAGTGGTCGGTGATTTCCCTGCACTTAATGCAATCACAAAACCCGACATATATCCATTGCCGAGAATACAGAATGTGGCAACCAGCTCCATGGTAAAACAATTTTCTCTCGGTCGGATCTGATTCGTGCTTACTATCAAATCCCCATGAGCCCGGCGGACAAAAAGAAGACCACGGTGGTAACTCCGTTTGGTTTATAGGAATAGATGAAGTTACTCTTTGTCCTCCGAAATGTAAGCTGCACATTCGCACGACACATGTAAAACCTCTTTAGGGGATTAGAGATCGTTTATGTATATATAGACGATATCCTGATATTTTCGGAAAATCTAGACGACAATTCGAATCATTTAGATTAGATTTTTAGAATCCTGGTGAAAACAGTCTACATATTTTCCTGGGCAAATGCGAACTAGCAAAGGAGGAAATTGATTTTTTAGGGCAACACATTTCTGCTGCGGGAATTTTCCTGCCGGCCAAGAAAATAGAAGAAATTGGGGACATGCTGTTCCCGAAGGATTACAAGGAACTACGACGGTACTTGGGTATGTTGGGATAATATCAAAGGATAATTCCAAACTTCGCTGCAATTGCAGTGAAGTGAACGAAGTGAACGATGATGCAAGAGAAGCATTCGATAGTACTAAATCACCTTTGATCAACTCCGCCAAGCTCTGTCACCAGATGCCCAATGATTTACCATATAAGCTGGTGATGGATTGCTCCCAATACGGGGCAGGTACTGCTCTTCACAAGATGGTAAAATATCGCGGCAACCGGTGGAATTCTTCACGAGCATACTAAGCCAGAGACAGCAAGCCTACTCCACTTACGACAAAGAGATCCTTGCGGCGCCTCTTTCTGTGATCCACTTCAGGCACATGTTTGAGGGTCGCCATGTTACCTTGTGCACAGACTCAAACCGTTAGTATCGTATTTCTCGTCTCTCTCTTGCTGACTGTCACTGAGGAAGAATCAATTCGGTCCAAATTAACTCCTTCGACCTCTAAACTTTGGTGGCAGTGCAAGATAACCACGAAGAAACAGGAGAACACCGAAAACAATTTTAAATATTTTCATTTTACCGGAAAAGCTCAGCGTCCCTACAACATGCGAAAGGACTATCTTCAGTCAGTTGCACAATTTGTCATAGCCTAGGATTAAAGCATCCTTTCGTCCAATTAAGTCTCGATACTTTTGGCCTAAGATGGAGAGGGATATTCGCTTCTGGGAACGGGAGTGTATCTCAAGTCAATCCTTCAAAATCGATCGCCACACAAAATCTCCAATCCAGCCCATTAATATTCCCTCGTCAAGATTCCAAACCCTGCATATTGATATCGTTGTACCTCTTCACTGTGCACGTTGTCTGGAAAATCCTCCTCGTCGCGTAACCGATATCTACTATCGTGCATTGATCGGGCTACAAGATAGATCGAAGCGTTACCAATTCCGGACATAAGTGCTGCAAAGGTTGCTTTGATCTTTCTATATGGATGGATTTCGAGATTTGGAGTCACGTTCTATGTACTAACCAACAGAGGAGCCAAATTTGAGTCCGAATTATTTAAGTAATTATCAGACATTGTTGGTTTCCATCCACGAAGGGGATTGCGGAAAGAGCAGACAGAACATTGAAGTGCTCCAGAATCACCTGTCGGCAAGATTGGCTGATGGTCCTTCCGATTAACCTGTTGGGCATTCGCTCTTTGCCTAATGCCCCTGGATTTTCGCCTTTCGCAGCAGTCACAGGGACTATATTACTGTGTCTAAAACCCTGGGTTTCATCTTAGTCGTCTAAAACTGATTCAAAATTCATTAAGCAATTAGCCAGAGCTATGGCACAAGTTGACTTTACAGAGGAATCCGAAGGATACCTTCACTCGGTGCCTAAGTTTTTTGTGCCCAAAGATCTTCTTAAGACAACGCATGTGTGAGTCGAAATATATCGTATTCACAAGCCGCTAAACGCGCCATATGCCCGCCCTTTAAAGGTGGTCAAGCGCGACGACAAGGTATACACTTCACGTCAGGGAGAAGGTGAAACAGAGGACAATGTCGTTGCTCTTCCTGATGCCCAAAGAGTAACCTCTCCCGGCACCGGGAAGAGCAACGATTTTTTACGCGTTCTGGGAGACAGGTTACGTTCGGCAGAGATCTCATTATTTTATTTTTAAATCCTGTTACGTTCATTTTATTGACCCGGTCTATTGTCATAAAGGAAAAGGCAAATTGTCAGCAAGCTAAATAATTTTGTACATAGCACTTTGCCTGTGAACCAATTATATATACCAAGTATTATAATCGTTGCATGTAGTATTATTATCAAAGGGACTAGTTGAAGAGGAAGAGAGAACCCGAAATATTAAAAATATGTATATGGGTGTGAAAGCAGAGTTAATGTATAGCATTATAGATGAAACAAAGTGTGTACCCCGAGTAGATATATATTAGTTCTTAATTTATGATACCCAATGGATCGAAGAACAGTTTTAAAGCGACGCCTAAATAGCATGGTGAAGTAGGCTCAACGAAGAAACTTACAAATCAGCAGCCTGTTGGACCTATGAAATCCTGAGATTGGACACACATTTTAAATAATGATATCATGTGTCATGCAGTAGTAATGAACCAATGTAGAATAAAGCGAAATTATATATCGAGAATTATTTGCAATAACTAGCTCTTCATCAAAGCCCTCGAAGGGAGCTCTTCTTACATATACGAGAAGAGCTCCTTCCAAGGGCTTTGATGAAGAGCTACTAAGCCCCACAAATGGCCTTATAACCACATATATATATATATATATATATATATATATATATATATATATATATATATATAATTTTAAACGACAATTGTACATGCGTAGCGACGCTCGAATTACAAGGTGAAGTAGGCTCAACGAGGAACCTCACAAATGAGGACCCTGTTGCACCTATGAATTTTTTAAATTGGACACACATATTAACTACTGAAATAACATGCCATGCAATAGCAACAAAGGAATGTAGAATAGAGCGAAATACCTATATCACAATTGTACATGTATTAAGAAAACCTGAGTGTAAGAAGGCAATCGAATAGTTTGAGGTTCTAACGCGAACACGCAAACATACATATGGAAGGAAATAGCAGCGATCCGAAAGGTCTCGATACAAGATAACAAAGCAACCTGAACGGAAGCGTATTTTAACAGTTAAAGTTGACTTGGACCTGTGAAACGACTTTGCTATCGTTGCCAGCCTTGATGGGCCAAATGTGTCTACATTAAAACACACACACCACTGACTCCGCCCAGCAGTCTCAATAAAGGAACAAACGAAAATACTTATGATCCTATAAGCTCCACCCGGCCTCCAGATTATGAGAAAAGAAGTCACGCCTTCTTAATTAGAGGTGGTATAAATGGGCGATTTGAAACATGCTCATTATTATTCATGTCATTTTTCTCATTCTGATTTGAATATTATTAGCGTTACGAGTCCGTTCCTCGCTCTTAAGTCCAGCCAGCTTGGCCCCAACTATCTAACATATAGGAAAATTTCAAACAAAGTCGTGTAAGACTCAACTATCTCATTTGCCACAATTAAGGTAGGCCTATGACAAGAATATGTAAAGTCTACAAAACACCATTTCCATTTCTAGTCCATTCTTTAACTCATTGATAACCAAGTTATCTTTCTAACTCAGTCTATAAACGAATTCCCCGTAAGAACTTTTGTGGTCAGAGCAAACTCGAGGGTGAGACCTCAAGCGCCTTCGTCCGACACCCCTTTACGGGTAACCCTGCCTCACGAATAAAACCTTCCATAAACTGGTGACTCTACTAACAACCCACGAAACTCCTATACATGTATATCTTCCTATGTCTTTTAATTCAGCATTTTTGTGTCCCTGTCACTCACTTTAATTCTAGGCCCGATTTGTGTGAGTTAAGAGAGAGAGTGAAATCTCAAAGTTGAAATTGAAGGAGGTAAGAGGTTTACAGATTTTTGTTTTTTGTCTGGCACTTTGTTTATTTTTAAATTAGCATTTATATGAATAATTATAATTTTATAGTGATTTTAATTTAATTTTATGTTTTGAGACTTTTCGTGTTTTACTTAAGATGTTATACTTTGTTCTAGCGTTGAAAAAGTTGTTACAATTTGTAAATTGCTATTGTTTTGTACGCTCTATGTATTTCCTTTTCTTTCGTAATTTTTTTGGACCTGTTTCACTCTTTTCTGCTGTTTGATTTTCACATTCTAAGTCTAAGTTGAGTTGATATATTTTTATATATTTTCGTATTATTCTAATTAGAAGAATATTTCTGCCTATTCACATTCCATTATTGTTGAATTACTCTGAAATATTAGATGTGCTCTGCATCTTTCCTAGTTTTTTTAACTTGTTGTGGTTTTCCTCTTCCGATATCCCTTTCCAGACTTTCTCTTATATATCTCATGCTAAATGATAGTAGTTCATTTTGTCATATTTTATTAACTATTTCTGTTATCTTACACACAATATTTAAAAAACTGTCTATGGTTTCTAAACAAGATGACTTCATATACTTTTATACCTGTTGTTTTCATTTCTATCTCAGTATTTATTTCCTCTTAATTAAGTCAGCCTACCTATATGTTTATTATATGACATATAAAGATCATATTTGCCGTGATTTGCGGAGGAATTCCGGGGAAGAGTCTCATTTTCTGTACTGTTTCAATACTGTTTCAATTCTTGCGGCTAAGACAATTTTCATACTTATATGCGTTTGAGATGTCTAAGATTGAGATATGGACAACTTTGAGATTTTGTTAGAGAGACTCGACGAGTTTGCCGTTTTCCGGTTTGTTTCCGTTTTCGATGGTCCTAAGAAGTACTCGGAGGCATTCGAACCTACCTCTTTTCTCTCGTGTGGGAGGCTTTCACACCATTTCCTTATCTACCGATCGCCCGAGGGGCTTCGTTTTCCTGGTGTTTTCTCCAGGACTAATTTTTGTCCCTCGTCTTTCTGTAAGCAATCTGTAAAAAGACTGTGTCAGGAGATTTATGTTCTACTTTTGCGCCGCCTATGAGTCCATATTTACCTTCCTATTTAAGAAGCACTCCACAACCCCTTTACATAATTAGACCTATGTATATTAGGTGTCGCCACTCGTGGTTCTAGGACCACTCTTTCTTATAGTGGAGAATAGTAGGATAGAATGTAATAGTTTGATTGGGTTTGGATTTTTTACTGGTATGTTCTCATAACTTCTTTTCTAGCTATCAGATGAGCCGAGCAATCACGGTAACCATTTATTATTTCTTTCAGTCTTATGTAATTGTAGCATTCATGTCATTATATGTATGTATTGTTTAATTACTACTCAGTTGTGTAGTTTTCTTTATGTATTGGATGTTAGTTATCATTTACTGTATCTTCTGTAATTATGAGTGTTTATAATCCTTCCACTTCAGAATTCTAAGGTGCGTACGAGTCCACATGTAGTCGCGAGCGACTCTATATCTTACTATGTCGGTCGATCTCTTGGTCGGTTGGTCCCCGTTTTGCTTTGTGGGTTTTTTTTTGTTAATGACATTTAACTATTTGGCCAATTATAACGAAATTTGAAACCCTTATGTTGTTTTACATTTTCTTTCAAAATATTTAATTGCCAATGTCCTCCCAAGTTTAGCCTGGGATATATTTTGTTTTGGCAATAACATCATAACTCTGCGGCCAATTCTAACAAGATTTGAAACCCTAAAGTTGTTTTACATTCTATTTCGAATGATATAATTGCCAAAGTCCTCCCATGGTTAGCCGTGGAATTATTGGGCAATAACATCATAACTATTAAGCCGATTCTAACTAAATTTGAAATTCTCATGTTGTTTTACAAATGATATACTGTAATTGCTAAAGTCCTCCTAATGTTAGCCGGGAATTATTTGGTAATAACATTATAACTATCCAGCCGATTCTTTCGAAATTTGAAACTCCTATGTTGTTTTACATTCTTCTTCGTATTATATAATTGCAATGTCGTCCCAAGTTAGCCGGGAAATTATTTGACAAAGCCTTTCAGCCGATTCTAACAAAATTTTAAACACTTATGTTGTTTTATATTTCCTGTTGAATTCTTTCACCCACGCATATGGATTTAAAAGATTAACAATTTTTCTCAAAATATATTGCGTCCTCTTTTCTGATAACTATGTTGAGTGGTTGATTAGGTTAGGCTGTGTTTTGCTCTCTCTTATGTTTCAGCTTCATTGACTTTGTGCTTAAGCCTTTTAATAAAAATAAGAGGCTAGCACAGGGGTAGTGCTTATTTATCTTTCGACTCCGTACCGTATATAGCCTCTTGGGATTATCTTTATTCGCAGTACTTTGACTTCTGGGTAATCTCGGTACTGATGTTATACTTTTTTAGCCGCTACCATTTTTTGCAGAGATCAGAACTACACTAAATTTTCTTCTCTTTGTTCTTATTTCCATGTTCCTAGAAAATTGGTTGATCTTGACAATTGCTATAGAAGTTGTCCGTGCTTGAGCTCTCTCATTCCTGTACTGAGTTACGACCTGTTAATTTATAGTGTCAGCGAACTGGATTTTCAGGCATTGAAGCATTCTAGGTGTTAGCAAGTCCGCTGTATAGATCGAATACCGGCTGGAGTTGAAGCAGCACCCCAATGAGAGTCCAGCTACAAATTCAAACTTTGGTCCTGTACAATCATGACTACTACATCTGCTATTCTATCTGTCGGATAGTCGCAGAGAAATCTACCAGATTACAGTATGTAAAGAATTTCACTTTTTCCTTGTTTCTGGATTAAATGTGTTATTTTCCAGTCATTCGTATCTAAGGTAAAGGTGAAAAAAGTCTATTTTGATCCCCCAACTATTTTTTTATAGGTAAGCACTTAAATTATAAATTTGCCCATTCGGAAAATAATGGTGTTTATTATTAATTTCCCCAAAATAAATCTTATTTTGAAAAAACATTGGAATACCGTAAAATCAAATTTGTTTTGAGGAAACTTTACCAAACATTCTAGATTTTATGATAAATCTATAGAATTTAGTAGAATTTTATGAAGTTCCAAGAATGTTTCAGAACTTGCTAGCAACTCTCCTGGAGACTTCTAGAGCCTTCTGGAATATTCTGGAATATTACTTTTAAATATTGTTTACAGAGATTCAAAGATATGTTATCATTTCATGCTCTAGCTACGATAGCGAACACATAGGAAGAGAATTGGCATCAAGACGCTCAAATAATTCTCCAGATGCATTCTGTAATATCTCTGGACAGTTTATACAAACAACTGCAAAAGTTTTGGTGTGACAGCATCTATGAAAATATGTGAAGATTAAAAAGCATGCTTTGGCATGCCGGTTGGGGACGAAAACAAACTCTGGGAATCTCATTTTATTTGTGAACACTGAAAGAAAACATTGGAAGCTAAAATTTTGTTTTCTGGAAATAGTAAAATATTAAATTTCACAAGTATTTAAGCTATCATGTTTGTTTGTAATCCAGAAGAGAAATAAAATATCTCTTTTTTTAAATTTACTGAATGATATAGAAGGGAAAATAGAGCCATCAAGTTTCCCATTCCCAGGAATTGGCATGAACACAGTGGCAACTCAAGCAACTTCTACCTTTGCATGATGGACCATTCCTTACGTCAAAGTGCCCAAAATATACCTGCTATTTCGTCTGCCGTTATTGCATCCCCTATTGCACCAGTACCATAGAGTGGTGATCTTCCTGTACCTATCCCTTTACAAAGGCATAACCACCCTCAAAAGAAAGGAACAATTCAGAAGCCTAAATGATCCGTGAAGATGTAGACTACAGTGTCAGAGATATGGCTGTTGAGAGGAATCCATACTATCCAAACGAATGAGAGCGCAATAATCTTGTCAGAGATCTTGGCTTGTCAAAAGCAAATGCTGAGCTTTTGATTTCCAGGCTCAAAGATTAGTATTTGCTCAATAAAAATGTGTAAGTGAAAAGCCATAAGAATCATTATCAAAAATTATGAACATTTTTACTTATAAAGCTGGGCTATGTTACTGCAATGATGTATCTGATCTATATGATGAAATTAGAATTACATGTAATCCAGATGAGATTCTCAAGAAAGTTTAAAGCTGTACTTCTCTATAGTTGGAATAAGCATCGATCCTTTCCCAGGCTCATTTGCTATATCATAAGGAAGACTATAAGAGTATCAAGCTTCTTGAACAAGCATGAAAATTATAAAAAGGTATGGTTCGAAAATGATTGTGAATTCAAAATGGTAGTATTTTGGATGGGAATCTAGGAAGGTTTGACCAAGTTCGCATGTTATCTCTCTCTTTGGGACAGTAGCGATATGTCAGCACAGTATCACAAGAAGCACTGACCACAAAGAAATGAGTTCTCTGTTGGAGGATATAATGTCAGTCATGGGCAATTTATAGCCCCTCAAAAATTCTTCTCTCCATTGATTTTAAAGCTACGTCTGATGAAGTAGTTTGTTTGATCCCTTAACAGAGTCTTCAGCCTTCATTTACTTTCCAAATTTTTCACAAACGTTCTGAGTCAAAGGTGAAATCTGCTGTCTTTGTTACACCACTAATCAGGAAATTTACTAAAAAGTAAATGGAAGCCAAGAAGAGTTTTGCTCTGACTTTTCTGATGATGATCAGGTGATATAAGTCTGTTATTCGAGATATGGTGCTTTAACTGATTTTGAAATAAAGAGGATTATGACGAATTTGAAGTGGTCTGGTGAATATCCCGTATTCAGAGAAGCATTGAATATGTTGTGCATTGATTCAATGATGTTTCTTCGCCCCTTGGCAAGTGTGAACCTATAATTCCTTAGAGTTTTGGCGCTATAGTTTTGAATAAGTATATAGCGTTCTTCGATGGTTGCTTTGGCCCTCTTCTTTACACGAGGAGCTTGCGCATCACAGGTAGACCTTTGGTCTATGGCCTACAGCTTATTTTGCTATGTCAACGAGGTTTTGGCCTAAGCAACTTTAAAATAGGTTTCCAGTAAATACAATAACTTCATCATCAACACTAACTCTATAATTGTATAACAGGACTTTTGAAGATGGGTTAAAAATTAATAATTTTTTTTTCCTTAGTTCGGTTGTCACTTAAGTATATTGAAATTTTTCATCGAAGTTATTTCTAATAATTCTTTTCTAATATATAAAAAAAAATGGTGAAGTTCAGAAATAAATATAAGTATGGATATTTTGTGAATTATTTAAAACCCAAAGAATTACAAATGATGAAGTTCAGAAAACTTATTTTTATATATCTTCTATAACTATATTTTAGCAACGTGATATTTTAAAAGTCGGAAAATTTAGTTTAGTTTCCTTTTAAAATTTTTATAATTGACGAAGTTCAGAAAATTTATAAAAATTTAACCATGGCTGCTTTTTTTTAGATTTTAACTTTAATCTTATGTATTATGAAGCTCAAGCTCCCCTCGTAGATGGGAGTGGCGAAGCCATTGCCTTGTATTTTTATAATGTTCATTGGCCCAAACTGGGGCCCTTATTCTTCAGATGGTTAAAACTAGGACTATTATTGTTAAAACGGGTCATGTGGGCCCTCTATTCTTCAAAAGACCCGAATATTACAGGAAATGAAAGAAGCCAAAAAATGACCATTTGGGAAAGGAAAGAAGCGTCGACTCAGTAAGAAATACGAGTACGAACTACCCACCTCATGTCGCCGTGAATCAGTAGACGGACGCGAAAACTGCCATAAACCGAGCTCACATATATCTGGTCTGATATATATAAACGAACGAAGAACTTAATCTGGCCCTTCAACACGAGAATCAGGAAATTAGGATTTTTTTATCAATCGAAGAGTTCATATGATTTATGTACTCTGATGAAACTTCAAAAGGAATAAAGAATCGTGACTGCATCAGGTAAACCAAACCAACAATTCTAAAAGACTCGTAAAGAAAAAGTTGTTTATGGAGCTATCAGCTTGGTCTATTGGATATAATCTCTTGCTTGGAGTGGGTGAGGCGCGTCAGTCAGACATGGCCGAGGGAAGGTCTAGCACGTGAGTGACAACATACCACGGCAGTCTGCATTCCAAATTTACTGCATGTAAAGATTGTGAAAATGTTTAAGTAGGTGAAACCGGAAGAAATTTAGATAGATTGTATGAACATAGGAGGGACATCAGAGTTGGCAACGAAAGTAGTGGAGTATTTTGTCATGTCAGAGATATTAATCATTCCATTGATTTTCAAGGAAGTTAATTGGTTAAAGCTTTAAATCAAAAAGTTATGTTAAAAGAAGAATTGTAGAATCAAGTTTGATGACATCCATTCCTAATTTCAATTTATCTGAAGGTCAATTTTTTAAAAATATTTTGATATGTAAGCAGATAAACAAAATTGTAAAACTGCCCAGTCCGATTCAGATAGTAAATTATGTCCCTCCTGGGATTAGCCAAAGCAGGGGAGTGGGTCAGGTAACATGATCTTTGTCTATCGGGTCAAAGGTTTATATGGAGTTCTCTGTAATTTTCGACTTAGTTGCCGTTTGACAAGGGTGTGAAATACAGCGAAACTGTTCTGGAATAAATATGTCTTCAGGAAGTGTGGTTTAATTCCTTATCAACCTTGCGATAAGGCATCAACTTTCATCAAGAATCGATGTCCATAAAATACTTTTTCCTTCTTTAAATTTAGATTCCTATTTCCATACGCTACTTTTGCTATAAAATATAAACCAATCTCCTAACTCCTCGCTTTCTGCTTGCGCTCCTTGCTCTTCCATACCAGTCCTGCTTTAACAACTGATTGGAGCACGTTAGTGTTTTCTAAATGTGCATGTAGTGTTATCTCAAATTTATATAGCAAATTTTCTAAGTAAATTTTCAAACATGAAATTTAAGCAATAACTTGTAAGTTCTGCATTACTGCTTATATTAACGGGCAAGATCCTTCATTGATTTCATAAGTGAATGTTTTAATTTAACCTTAAATGTTAGTCTATTCACGAACTAGTAGATTTCCAGTACCAGAATATAGGTGAAATTAACGCCCGAAACGTTGTAAATTTCTCCCTCTTTGTCCTCTTGTTCATTCTATAAATTATATATAAAGTTTTGGATTCAAATGAGAAATTTAACTCCTAAAAGAAAGGCATGTGTTTACAAGTCACGGGTATCTATCTAAGACATGTCAATTAGGAACTTAATATTTACCTTTAGTGGATCAAAATGGAAGCAACCTAAATAAATTCACTCATTTCATTCTATCTTTGAAAAGCGAAAACTAAGTAAACATCAGCATTAACCACATTTTTAACGATGTCCATATAAATATATATATATATATATATATATATATATATATATATATATATATATATATATATATAAAATTAAATTCAATGGGAGCTTAGTTATAAGACTTGCGTTGTTTTTTCTTTCTTTGATGCCTTTTCCATTATTTCCCATTTTTCGAAAGGAATGTTTATTTCGATTGTATTTAACTATGAGACAACTATATACAAAAGACCGTTTACAATAATAATGCAAATACAAGGGAGGATCTTTTCTCCTAATTCTTCAGTTTGCCCTAAGCGCTACTTTGTGCAAACTATGAAGAAAATTATCTGTCCGTTAAATACCAACACAAATACAATGTAAGTAGGGGTAAACGTAAGAGCACTTTCCTTGTCAATTTATCAGAAAATTATCATCCTATCAATTGGAATTCTACTAAATTTAGTTACCATCCAGAAGATTATGTTACGCGCAATAATGTTGAATGTTCCTTCATTACGACCTGGAATTTAAACTTGATCGTATCATTTCAATTTATCTCTGTCATTCTCTCTCTCCCGAGTCATTTTTTCAGTGTGTTTTGGGTCATGATTTATTGGAAGCACCAATCATCTCTAACTTGTAACTGTTGGACAGAGCATAGCCAATTTTCTGGCGAAATTCTACGATGTTGAGCTTCATTTGATCCTGGTATCTATCAAATGAATTGTTTCCTAACATTGGCCGAAAAACATCTTCATACCATAATTCCTCCGCCACCGAATTTTACGGTAGTGATGGTGTTGTAAGGATAATAAACATTTATCTCTTTGTTTCATACATGACGAGCTGAATTAAATTTTTGTTTCATTCGACGCGAACACACAACTATAGAGTTCTTTAGCCTTTTCTAAATGCTTACGGGCAAAATTTAGGCACTCCGCTTAGTGGTTTTATTAAGTAGGGATGTTCTTTTGGTTTTCGAGGTTTGACATTATATCGGTTTAGTCCCTTAGTGATGGTTTGTTTTGATCCTGAAGTTGCTGCAGCAAGTAGTTCTCTTTGTATCTCCTAACTTGTCTTCATATGGTATGTCTTAACTTTCATAATAATCTTTCTCAAGCTCTAGTTGAGACTTTACTTGGAGCGCCATTTCTAGAAAGATTTTGGACAGTAACTGTAATTTTCCATTTCAAAATATGAAAACAAATGCTAGTGAAAGTAAAATTTATCAGTTTTTATATATTTCAGTAAATCACCCCTACATTCCTACATTCAATATGGAGCTTCATCGTTTTAGTCTGGTGACAACCTTGCTTCACCAGAAAAAGACAAAGAATGGCTTTCTTACAAATTTAGAAACATCATAACTTGCTGAAAACATTAGTGGAACATTCTAGAATAGTCTTGACTATTCATTATGTACTAGAGCGAGAAATATTGGAGAGAGAGATAGCAAACAGGATAAGAGAATATAAACTCTTTTTCCCGTTAAGGAAGTGAGAAATGTGTAGGGGTCGAACCTCTGCTATTTAGCGCATTTTGCTTATAAGGCAATTGCGCTCACGAATCAGCTATCATCCATATAAGCTCTTCTGGTGTTTGTTTTAGCTCTAGCTGCCAATTGTTAACAAAATTGGCCCATATCTTTTCAGTACGGTTTAAATCACTCCCTTGTTTAGCCAATCCCGTATTTGAAAGTATTATCTTCCATGAAACCATAGTTGCACTATTCTTGCAGCAAGAATGTATCGGGCAGTGGTAATGAATGAAGCTAATTTGTATTGCTGGAAAGGGATGATTTTATTCTGCAGCAAAAAAGTTTCCAAAATGTTTAGGTAATTTGCCCCTGTAAACCTCCCATCGATGTGTGACATCGCCTATACCTTGAAGTGCCCCCGTCCCCTCTCCCATTGAAGCTCGCATGGCCACTTCTGCCATCTCCAAAATGTTTCGCCGTTCATATCTGTAAAGAAAAATACATAAGTTCATATGTAGTTGGACGTCATATCAAATGTCTGTAAAGAATATCTTAACATTGCAAATATTCACACAATTTCGAAAAAGTAATAAAGGATAACTGTATGTACAAGTTTTCACACGTCTGTTGGCTTATTATACCAGAGTAATGGGAAAAATCTCTTAAATGTCTTGAATGCAGCGTATTTTCCAGAGTTATATATAACAAACATCAGCCCAGTGAAGACCCAGAGTCAGTCGGGTTTTCACGGACTTTGTGTTTACAAATAGTAAATAGAGGGAGAGAAAGACAGGAAAAAAAACAAAGAAAGAAACAGAGAGAAAAGCGAGTTTGAAAAATAAATAATTGTATCTCTTGAATGTAATTGAGCACTGTTAACTGCTAAAAGAGTTGGATGATACACAAAATTATAGTTTGAAATAAATTAAATAAGGCTTTGTTAGAATCCAAAACTATTTTCGCCTTAATATACGAGGAAATAGTCTTTTCTGAAGCTTATGCAAATATTAAATTAAAGCATTTAGACAATGACATGCAAATTAAATTCGTGGTATTTTTCATATTCTGAATAAAGTAAAAAAATGTTTGGCGTGTTCAGCAGATTTTCGCTCAAGCCCAGTCTCATGTGCAGCAAGTAGGTTGTTTTTGAGGTATTTTCCACATTTAGCTTACTTCCCATAATTTCACCACTTCGTACACCCTACACCCTTCTTGAAAAATTTATACTAGCGTTGGTTATTTCTTCTTAAAAAAAAATTGTCCTTACCAAATTCCGCAAAAACAAATAAAATATATTCCTACAAACTCCTCCTACTAAACATTGGTGGTGGAAATGACAAATATAAGAACAGCATTGCCTTGTTTTACATCGTTGCCAAAAGGAAATTACGTATATTACTTAAGAAAATGTGTTAAACGCGAGAGTGGCATACTTTACATCTAGAAATGGATAGAACTTAAAAATAGAACTTCTGGAATGTAACAGCAAAGCACGCTTTGCATTAAATCGTGAATTGTAATCGGAACGTTCATAATCCCTTTTTCCGATTCACGAGTAACGCGAATCCCTGGTCTTCTTCATTGATCCGATCCTAACACAAGTTTACTTTCGGCTCTACCCACTCGGTGCTTGTATCTTGTACTCGTACACCTTGTATTGCATGTGTCTTGTACTTGCTTGCTGTATGAGCGGAACACTCCCGGCCACAGTGACCAGGCTATCTAAAATTAGATTTTATCGACGTGCCTTTTTTCTTTCCAGTTCTTTTTATTTGACCCCAATTTGCCACTTTTATAACTAGCTTCTTCTGACCTATTTCTAGGTAATGGCCTAATTTACCAACTACTTATCGACCAGTCCGTCAATTCATCAATGGGGAGATAGTGGTTTTAAACGAGTCTGCATTCCTTTAGCGCTTTTCTCCTTTTACTAACCTGTTTATATAATAGCGTGAACTCTGTCTTATCTAAGAGTAAGATATTTGTGCAATAAGGAACAAACACTTGATTTTGTGATTTCCTGTTTACGAATTCTCGACCTTTAAAATAGTTAAACTATAAATATTTTATGAAATATTAATAGCTAAGCCATATTATTTCATAATTTATTTTTAGACGAACATTTCTTAGCAGGAAGCAAAATACACTGTTTGTGGTGGTAAATGATTCTAAGTTATTTTTACATTATTAATGTCAATTAAATGGTTTTCATTTGATTTGTGTAGGAACAGGCTAGAAAATAGGATTCCAAAGCGCATTGCGCATTTGTGTTCCAAATGCGACATGCGCTGTTGAAGCTCATCTTCTAGCATGTTGTTAAACATGTAAAATGAAAACAATTTAATCGACATTGATAATGCCAAAATGATTTATAATTCTCACAACTATATACATATAAGTCTAAAAAGAATCAGCTCTTACAAATGAAATTCGAAAATTTATTACTTCCGATGGGCAATTCAACACTAATCCCTTGATAAGCAGAAGATTCGTCCTTCCTCTGATAAAAAATGACGCTGCTCCAAACCACCCCTCTCATTACATTCTGACTTGTAAATTTGTGTGTCGCTAGGCTAAACATCTCTGTATTCATTAGCTTACCAGCGATTGAAGATGACGGATGTTTCCGTCGAAACCTGGTTTCGCAAATAAATCGATTCTACTAGTATCACTGTGGTTTCCTTCCTGAATTTACATTTACGTTACTCTACTTCTTTGGATATAGATATAGGTAATGAGGATAAGAGAAATAAAAGTGGTACAAGGTTCTTTTTTACTGATGGTTCGATCTTATGGAACTTTCTCAAAGTAACAAAAATATAAGACAAGAAAAGGAAATAAAATTAAATGAAAAGAGAAATCGGGAGAGAAGTTATAAATTGCCGTGCCCCTCTCCCCCTACCTCCAGCCTTAGTTCTCTTATGAGCAAGGAACAGGGGGAACGGAAGCGTCCCCGCTTCTCCTAATCTGTCTTTAAATGCTAGCTCTCATCGGAGCCATGGTAGGTTCAAAGGAAAAAGAGCTCTCAAGAGTAAAGAAGAAGAAGAGCAAAAGTCCTAGATAAAGCAGTGTGATGTAAAGTCAAAAACATAACAGTTGACTTTGATGTTTGATGAAATTACAGTTTAACGTAGGACCCGAACCACGGTGTTTTTTTGTTATTTTGACCCGATTTCATTGTGTTATTTGCTGTCCCTGGTCCCATGTGTTATTGTTTGGCCTGAAAAATATATATATCGGTAGAAGTAATAGAAATATATTGAAGTAATTTGAGGTTTGAGGAGAGTTGCAAGTTTGCGTTAGATCACGCAAATATCTGGCACCTAAGGCCAATATTTTTTGAGGAGAAGATGATAGGTGTATCGGCTGTAGGTCGCTTTTCTACCCACCCTCGTAAGAAAGAGAGAGGAAAGGACCCCCATTCGACCACTATTGGCTAAAATGCGCTCTCCCCCCCTTGATCCTAACACATTTGGTGGTACCAGAGGAAGAAGAAATGGCGTGGGACGTAGAAGGAGGATAGGTGGAGAAGATGAAAAATGGTTAAAAGAATAGTTTAGTAGAAGAGCAGAAATTGATTAACTCAAAATCAGAACCAGGCCCTGCTTTACCATTTGTATTCTCTCTTTCACTTTTTGCTCAACTGGCAAGCTATTGCGACTATTGTAAAGTTGTCGGGTGAACCGAGCAATCTCTGCTTTCTTTTAGTAATTTTTTCATTCTTGTTTGTAATTTAGCACCCATAGCGTAATCTGTACCTGTTGTTTTGTTACTATGTTATCTATGTATCTGTTTTTTCAAGGTTTACACTTTAACACTTCTTTTTTCTATCTTCTATTTTTATTTCTCTCATTTGACCAAAGTTGAGCACTTTTTGTCTCACTTCACTATAGTCAAACAAATTAGATATAATTTCTATCACTGTAGTTTTAACCTCATTGTTATTTACACTTGGGTCGTCTAGTTACTTTGGATCTCACTTCGGTTAGTCACTCTTTTGGTCACTTATCCTGGAAATCTTGCTAGGTGATTTTGTTATTTTGTTTAGTTAGGGGTTGTCTCGTTAGAGTTAGAGACATAAGAGCTGGTCTATTGATCCGGTGATTTGCTTAGTTATGTGTACAAATGTGCTTTCACTATTTCCTGTCGAGTTCTTCCACTAGGAAATTTGGATTTTAAAGGAGTAGCGATTCTGGTGTTGATGTTTTCGCCAAAGATTGGGGAAGGTTTGTCAATTTTGCTCCAGATTTTTCCGCTCGTTTTTTTTAAAGCGATGTTAAGCAGTTCAATCTTCGCCCCTCAATGTAGGGCTCCTAAGTACTCATTCCGATTCTTCTTTTGTTTGTGAAGAGATAGAGATAGCTTTAAAACTCCGAAAAATTTATTGTAAATTTATCAAAATGTTATCACGAATCTTACGATCATTGTAATCACCCTACCATCCAAGTCATTTGCTTAGCTAGATCTAGAACGTGCAAATCCATTCTGATCTCATCCGGAGACAAGTGACTAGTTAAATGAGGCCTTAAAGTTTGCTCGTTTGAGTGTCTGCATTTTCACGGATTTATACTCAATAGATTTTAATATCCTTCATTCACCTTGTCAGAGTACTTATTTATAGTTGACGAGATTTGCCATCGCGTGCTTCATAATTTTACCGTGCTGCATGTGGCGCAAAAATATCTCCGCCATGCCATCAAATGTGGTATCTTAGAAGGTAACTAAACATGACTTCATTCATCGGCGATATGGGCGATGATCTCAGATTACGACCGTGTTTTAGGGTATAATAATGTCAGAAATACGCCAAACTAGATCGGATCTAGTCAACACTATTGTTGTTCTAGCCTTGTTATATGACTATTTATTTTAACCAATGCACTTATTTCCAAAGTATATTCGGTTGGACTTTATATTTTCATCATATTCAATTGGCGAATGCTGAGCCTCTTTATTTGGCAGTGTGGCCATGATATTTAGACAAACTAGGGTCTTCATGGTTACAGAAATAGGTCGGGAAGAAAACGCATCTAACCTCAGATGAATAAAACAATAGTTTAGTGGTAGGATGAATAATATGACTGGGTAATTAAGAAACCGATAGGGGGTGTTTGAAAAGAGTGGCATTAAGGAGCCAACACTTCAATTTCTCAAATTCAATTTGGAGAATGTTGGATTCAAGCGGCTTATAGAGGGGTGATTGGTTGAGCATAGGTAAACATGCTGCAGCTGGCATCTGAAGGAGTGCGTTATCTCCTGTCACCAAATACTGCAACAGTTTTCCATCCCAAACGCAAGGCTTGTACGATGTTCTACGTCTATATATCTTCCAAACATTTCACTCTATCGACCTTTAACAATTTCTTTACAGATCTCTCCTTAATTAATATAATTCTGCCGAAGATGCACACATCAGTTTTGGTCGTAAATTAATAAAAAAATGGCTCTCAACTTCTTTCACGTGGAAGGAAGAAAAAAAGTCCACTTTCTAAGGACTGTTATTCCTATCATTTCGCACGGGATCTTGACTTGGATACCGACAACTATATGGGGGATTTTTAAACTTTATAAGAAATAAACTGCTCTATACGCAGCCATCAAATGCGGCTACTATAGGAAAGGTAATCCTCTTCGACACTTTCCTGGTGTGTATGAGGAACCTCTCTTAAGAATGCTCGATGTAGTGTAAAGTAGGATTACCATTGCTAGACTAACCTCACTCCATTAATGCTAGATACGAAGCCTAGGTCACAAGTACATACAGCCTCATCCGCAATTTGGGTCCCGACTCAAATCAGCTCCCTATCTTACCTTAACTAGATCCAGTACTACTAACTAGAACTGGATTCGGGATGTGAAGTGGTGTTTCCTTCCGATATTTATCAGCGAAATCGCACCCAATTTCTCACAGTGAAAACTGGTAGAGTTTTTATTGCTCACCACGAGTTAGGTTGATTTGTGGGTGGTTATGATCATGTTCAACAATATGAAACATAATTCTTGCAACCAGAAAGAGGTACAATCAGCTGTAGAGTAATTTTAGGAGAAAACATTGATATAAATTTACTTTTCACGTTCCTTCCACATTTCTTTCACGAATGTCTAGTTTCAATATTATGGATGGGTTTGCTTCTGGTGGTTTGGCTTAATGATTAAGCTCTGACAATTGTGGATCTGTTATCCTATGCCAGTTCTTGAATTGATTGAGTTCGGTGGTAACTTCGAAATAATTGTTACGGTTGCTTTCTTCTTATTTCTTCTTTCCATTAACTTTTCCCTTTGCCTTTTCATTTTTCTTACGTTCTTCCTCCCGCTCATGAGTCCTTCATTTGGTTACTATATATACTATCTACACATTAGCGCTTCCCTTAGATTCCACACTTTACCAAACAATTTTCATAAAGTCTGTAAAGCTATACTTCTTCCCTTCCCCTCTGTGTGTGTGTGTGTGTGTGTGTTTGGATCACTCAAACAGACACTCTCTCAATCTATCGTTTTATCTATCATCTTCTCTCATTCCGTTTAATTTTCTCTGTCTTTCATGCCGTCTCTCACTGAATCTTCATTTCCTAATCGAGAAATTCAATCTAATTTCCTCTAATCAATAAGACTTTCGTTAAATATGCTTCCATTATGCAATATATTCGATCCAACTGCAGTAGAGAATAGATCCTCACCCATGACGCGGTGGGACGTATTATTCCCAAAAGAAATTTTATCACTGCCTTGCGTTTTGTCGTATCTACCAATCAAAGCCATTGGGGAGCGCTCAGAAGTAGGAACGCTGTATCAGAACAAAAGGGATAGACCTGAATTTACATCAACTGATCGATGAGGTCTTCTTATCTAAATGTAATTTTGAACGCCATCCAATCGCCTTGCAAATTGTAAATATGTCGAGTGTTTTGTCTGCTGCGAACTGTTTGAAGGTATTATTATTGAGTGAGGAGCTTCTTTCAATGTTACTTTGTTATGTGCATCCACGCTCTCAGTCTTTTAGTTTAGGCGCAGATTACTCTACAATCTTTGTCCAACTTTTACCTTATTCCCGTTTTTTTTTTTTACTATATAACCTTTTTAGTATTATTTTTTTCTTTACTATCGTTTGAAACTAATAAAAATTCTCTCTTTGGTTTTACGTTTTTTAAATGACAAAGGTATATTCGATTGAAAACCTCGCTTCTCAATATGTGTGAAGTAGGAAGAACCTGGTTATGGTTAATTGATGGATGAAGTTTAAATTTGAGTCCTTTTGCAATAGCTATTCTATGCTTTAGTGACTCATAGTTTGTACTCCACGTTAAAATGTTGACCACACTGAGATAGACAAGGAAAAGTGTAAATCATTAGTAAAAAACCTACTAAGACAGCTTTTTTCCCTTCTCTCCAAGTTTTGTGGGTTCATATTGAGTTCCAGAGAAAAATAATATCGAGAGCAATCCCCTGTAGATGAAGGTAGGATGTTTTACTAGCATTTCCTCCTACTCATTCCTTCTTTTGAGACTAAATGTTCTGTTATATTCTTTCGTTACCATCGGTCTTTAGACATCGAACGACTGCATCATATTTATTCGAGGTGTGGTTTGGAATAACGGCAGTCTTTTCCATCTTCGCTTATTCTTCTTCCCTCCCTCCTTCCATTTTCTCTAAACACGTGAATTTACCGTTCTCCTGAAAAATGGGATCAAATTGTTTTCCAACATCATGTCTTTGATGCTTTCGAAACAATCTATTCGTTCTTTGATTATATATCCTGAGCAAAAATTAATTTAATAAATTATTTGAGTTAAAATAACAAAATTAATCAAATAGCGCTATTCAGTTGGTTTTATTTGGTTTCCTGTGACAGGAGGAAAACACAGGATGAAGCACCGCTTATAGTAGCATCCATATGATTTAATGAAGAAAAGATGCTCTACCGCGTAAGCATATTGCATACACCATGCTTAAAATAAAATTTAAATGAATTAGATGTAAGTGCGTGTTTAGGAAGGAAATTTACAGTGCCTTAAAACTAGCGATAATGATAACTAATTTTGACCATTTGGCTTACTAACTTCCAGCTTTTGAAGTTAAGCTTTTTCATGCTACTGCGATAATATGTGCCGAATTAGGAACGATCCTCATAGAATTTACACCGTTTAAAGATGATATAAAAGACATAAGAAGGGAGGTTAATACATTATTGCGGAGAAGAAATGGAAGCAGAAATGCACAGAAGATTCAAACCCGAATATTGTCCTTTCTTAAACTCTAACTACCAATTCAATTTGAATCCAAATATTCCTCCTATTCATTGGCTAAATAAAACTTAAAATCCACGGAAACGAACACATATTTGTTTACGAGGAGGCCGAGCCGAAAAAGCGATCGATTCTATCGATCACTTTGAACTAGACTGCAAAGTAAAGATTTTCCAAATGCAAAATTTGTATGCAGAGAAATTATTGCAATAATTGTGATTATCTCTTAAATTTAAACATTAAAATCTGAATCAAAATCAAGTTATGGAATTACAGACCGGCCACACTCCAAGATACACACGAGGCCATTTCAAGAAAAGAAATGAAGGAGGAGAAAGGATCATAATGGACGGAAAACGCAAATATTTTATTATATATTAGTTAAATGCTGGTAACATTATGTAATTTCATTCCATATCCGAGAAATATTTTTACTAGAAAAGTTATATTATCGAGTGTTAAACCATTTCTCAATCCGTTAAAGTCATGCTTTTTAGTGAGCTTCCGGCGATCTAACACAAATAGAAGTGATAAACATGTAGACGAGCGGCCCGGCCGGAAAAATTCTTTTGGGTAAATATTATCGTTCACCCGTGTCCGAATATTCATGCGCGTTCGAGTTTTCTTCGAATGATAGCTGCCGCCATTTTTTTTAACAAAAAATGCCCGAAAGTAAACAAACCGAAAACGCTGTTTACGCAGGCCATTTTTTTTACAAAATTGCCCGAAAAAAACAAACGAAACACGCTGTTTACGTACTTAATTGCAGTGGTTATACTTTCGAAATAGCGAAGAGGAAAGCCTATTTATTTCTCTCTTCTGCGTCCTAATCGAAATCTAACTGACGCCATCTTTCTTTTCCAAAAATAAAGAACGAAAAACGCTGTTAACTCACTTTATTTCGGGGGGTACAATTCAGAAATAGCGATGAGGAAAGCGTAGAATCTTTCTTTAATTCCCGTTTTGGTCAACGGGAAGCGCTTGCAGAAGATGGCGGTTACAAGATAGGCGTCGAAATGATCGGTTTTTCTCCCGTATTTGGGAATTGGACCTCTCGCATCTCGCCAGACGCGTTCAATATTCTAGGTGCTTCAAATCACGTTTTATTTTAGAACATCTAAATTCAAAGTTAGGGTTCACATCTAATGCCCGGCCACAGATGTCGCATTCGCTTTTAATTCGCACTAAATTATGAACATCCCAAAAGTTGCATAATTTATCTTTATCAGAAACTAGAGTTAATGATTCCGAAATAGAGGACCGGCAAAGTGCACAATTCGAAACCATTTTCACACTGCATAAAAGATGCGTGTTTGACACACCGCACTGCTATAAAAAAACGTAGTTCCTTTAAAATATACAGCTAAATAGATTTAAATGTATATAAGAAGGTAATAAAAATAGTAAAATGTGGAAAAATATATTGACAAATAAAAATGACTCCGAATGAGGATAATAAAAAGATATAAGTGGAAAAAAAATCGAAATCAAGCATTTCTGACGTCATACCCCACACCCCACCCCTATTATAATTCGCAAAATGATTAAAGGCGCTGACATGATGTAGTTAAAGCATTCACCTCTGTAAACGTCAGAACATTATTCTATAAACAATTAGGATTCTATACTGGGGGGCTGTGCCCCCCAGACACCCCATCCCCATTTAATGAAACTCAGGATATTCATAGTGTGGTCCCCCCCTTGTATTTGCCCCCACACGAGCCGTCCCCTTTAATCTACTCCAAAAAGTGAAACATTTTGGAGCATGGACGAAAATAGTACGTCTTATCGGCTGGGCCGCTCGTCTACATATTTACCATAGAAGCTTATACCTTAAATTAGTCAAACATTGGGTAATTTAAACACTTCGATAATATGAGCGTCCAAATGAGGATAGGTCATAAGTCATAAGTCCTTTCATAATACGACCTCTGCAGAAAGTAGCGAGGAATGAAAGACTGGAGCACAGACGAGAACAAGTTAAAAATAACTATTTTAAACGTCCGAAAATATTTTAAGTTCTCCTACATTGCGATATTTAGCGTGCATTTAACAAGTATCCTTTTAATATGTACTATTTTATCGATGCAACGAAATAAGGAAAGTTATTCATGCGGTGTCATTACTTGGGGTAATTATATTAGCACCTAAAGAGGAATGTGAGTAAACGAGCATCCAGAGTATGTTCTTGTTATCAGAAAAACCACGGAAGTTACCCCGAAGGAAATGTTCCTCTGGATCTCTTTTGACGAAGGTAATGTAACACACAAAGATGGAGGGGGTTCAAATAAGGCCGAAAGAAAACATAAATTTCAATAAAAATTAATTGATCAGCGTATGATGTTATTTATAGGTAATCAGCCCATCTTTCACGCGTTCATCTCTCCTAAAAAGAGAAGGGTCCTTTACGTTTAAGACTTTAACGATGCTAAACTAGAGCAAAGTTAAAATTGGATAAGATAAAGAAACCAACAATTGGGGTTCCTTCCTTATGGTTCTCCATACTACATCTTCTTTGGGTTTCCAACTCTAGTCGATTCCTCCCTCCGTCCACAGCTAGCCTGCGGTGTAAGGTTTATTGCCACTTTATTTGCAAGCTGAAGGCTTGATAAAAGATAGCTCCGTTGGTACCGAAAATAAAATCAATAAATGGTAATATTACTTTTACTCAATGGGGTAATTTTAGACGCAAATAAATAATTACGGACTGCTCATCTTAGCACTGCTTGCTTTGCTGGAGAAATCTAAGCCAAGTTTGTTCTATCAGATTTTGAAAGCAACTTGGAAGCAAGCTTTTCCGAGATGTGCATAAAGATTCCGCCCAATTGTTGGTTGGTTGGTTTTTAGTGAACTAAAATAAAATTCTTTTCCGAATCTTAGGGTTTTACTTATTAAATTTATTCTAAATATATTTGTATCTTATCTTTATACAAAATATTCAAGACTGGGAGCGAAGGCTTAAATTAGGATAATTTGACTTTAAATAATCAAATATTTCTATTTGATATGTACTAGCTAATACTTTATTTTTCTCCTTGCACCTTCTTGGAAAAAGTCGTTCACTAGAGCGACCTTTCTTGGGTGTATCGGACTAAACATTTGTGTCGTAGAATGACTCCCGACGATACCTTATATCACTATTCGTTTAGGGAACTTCCTTAATAATCTTTAGAGTGCGTTAATGTCTGGCGGCCGATATTATGTATCTTCGATATGCTTAAGAAGTGGAACTGAGCTCAAGGATAATAATATTGCTATCATTAATAAAATAGAGTTTTATTAATAATAACTATCAACAAACACAAGACGGAAAATATTGACATAAACAGGGAATGAAAAGGGTCGTGGGGGCTCGGCTAATCCGAGGATTTAAAGGATTTAAAAAGGTAAAACAAATATAGAGTTAAAGAGATGGGATGGTTCGATAAACAATTTAAAGCACAGGATATAATTGACAAAAGGGTTAAGTACTCAAAGGTGACGTTTGGCTTACGTAACTTTTACACTAGTGGTGCAGTGGAAGGTGGCGCGAAGGAGTTTCGGTCCGCTGGCGAGTTCCAGCTGAAGGGGGGGAATAAAAGGATCCTGACGTGGCGTCTTGGGAAGGAGAACCGTTTCTCGACGAACGGCTTGAAGAACAATGGCTGTTCTAGGTTGTTCTCTTCTGAACAAAGGGGGGATGAGAACCGTCTCTTGTCTACGGGCTCAAGAACAATGGCTGTTCTAATGTTGTTCTCCTCTGAACAACAAGGGGGAAGGGTGAGAACCGTCTCTTGTCTACGGGCTCAAGAACAATGGCTGTTCTAATGTTGTTCTCCTCTGAACAACAAGGGGGAAGGGTGAGAACCGTTTCTTGTCAACGGGGCTCAAAGAAAAATGACTGTTCTAATGCTGTTCTCCTCTGAACAACAAGGGGGAAGGGTGAGAACCGTTTCTTGTCAACGGGACTCAAGCGAACAATGGCTGTTCTAATGCTGTTCTCCTCTGAACAACAAGGGGGAAGGGTGAGAACCGTTTCTTGTCAACGGGACTCGAGCGAACAATGGCTGTTCTAATGCTGTTCTCCTCTGAACAACAAGGGGGAAGCCTTTTGGACTCGGCGTCGCAAAGGCTCGAACTTTGGCACTCAAGGGATATTGTCCTCCTTCTGGACAAGTGATGGTGAATCTCGAGGTCGAGGTCCCTTGGCGCACAAAGGGAGAGAGGGTCGTGGTGATGTTTCGCGACGAAAATCTGGATCTCCAATCTGATCTTAGTGGTAAAGTTTCCATATAAATAGCCAGGACATCTCCTTGGCGTGGGGGACAATGGAGTGGAAGCTTCGAGGGAACGCACAGCCGAGCCGGAGAACAATGCCTTATCTGTCCATAAGCCTAACTCAATCTGGCGAGGTCGGCGTATGGGGGCGAACGGGGTGACAATAACCTCCTTGTTTAAACATTGACATCCGGTAGCTGCGATGAGGCTCCAAGCTTTGAATCGAAGATGCATGTGGGCAGCATCGTGGTTTTAAGTAATATGGGATAGGAGTTGAAATTAACGCAGCTTCAACTCGTTCTATCACAATTTGTTATAGGTGTTATTGTTTTACTGGAATCAGGTCTTTCTAAAAATATGACATCTGAAACATGACTTCTTCCTTTTGCGGAATTTGATGTCCTTATATTATGTTGAGGAATAAGTTCTTGCGTTTTTTTAATGTTGTGTTGATTTAAGTTTTGTTGACGTGGTTTGTGCACATATTAAGAAACAATAATAAATAATGATATCAAAATTTGCAAAGGTTAGACTACGTCTCTTAACAGCGTAGACTATTAGGCTTTTGCTTAGGCTACGTCTTGAAGTTGAATAATAAGTCATTGCGGTTTATTTAAAAGTTGTGTTAATTTCATTTTTGTTCTGTACCCTCAAAATGGAATGTCAAGTTGAAAGAAAGGCGCATTTTCGACACTTATTATTCATTTTCAATCGAGACGGGAACAATGCAAACGCAGCCAAAGCTCGTCGCGATATTTGTGCTGTGTACGGAGAAAATGCTTTATCAGAAAGGATAGCTCAATGGTGGTTTTCAAGTTTCCAAAACGGTCATTTCAATCTTAATGACGAAGAACGGTCTGGTCGCCCCATTAAGTTGTATGAAGATCGATTGAACGATCCTCTTCATGAAAATCCTCGTCAATCGACTAGAGAATTTGCTGTACAACTGACGTGTCGTCAGAAAACTGTAGTGAATCATCTTCATTCGATGGAGAAAGTTCAAAAACTCGGTGCATGAGTTCCGCACGCTTTGAGCGAAAGCAACAAACTTCAACGCTCCACGATTGTCTCAAGTTTGCTTGCTCGTCACAAGGCTAGTCTTGGATATAAGGACAGATTTCTTCACCGCATCATTAATGGCGACGAAAAGTGGTGTGTATATATCAACATGAACCATTGAAAACAATGGCTTAGCCCCAATAAAAAAAACCACTTCCGCGATTAAAGCAAGGACTTCATTAACGAAAGACGATGCTGTGTCTATGCTGAGATTGTGAAGGCATCATTCTTTCTGAGCTACTTGCGAACAACGAGATTGTCAATGCAGAACTCTACGTTCAACAAATGTATCGACTCGCCGAAGCTATTCGTGCAAAGTGGCCTTATCGACGTTATGGAGTCCTGCAACACGACAATGCTCGTACTCAGATTGCTAATATGACAAAAGACGCCATCCAAATGCTTAATTCGGAAATCTTCCCGCATCGTCCATGTTCGCTAGACTTGGCTCCCTCGGATTTCCATCTGTTCCCATGTCTCTCCAACAATTTGCGCGGCGTTTCGTTTAATACTGATGTGGAATTAAGAACCTGGTTAAACGAATCCTTCGAGTCAAAATCCAGAGATTTTTATTGCAGAGGCATCGAAAAACTAGCTGCACATTGGGAAGAAGTCGTAAATGTCAACGGTGAATACATTATTTATTAAATTGCATATTGTTATCAATTAAAAATGAAGTTTTTTTAAAATTGTTAATGGTATGAATAAATTTGATAAAACCACAAGAACATATTCCTCAACCCAATAGTTATGGTAGTCACTTCATTAATGTCATTTTTTTTCTATTTCGTCAACTATTTTTGAGGGATAATTATAAGATTTTCTAAATCTTTGCTTAATAGCTACTAAATTTCTTATCTTTAAACTGAAATGATTTACAGTTCAACGGCTCATCTTAGCACTGCTTGTTTTGGTGGAGGAATGTAAGCGATGTTTGCTCTATCAGAGTTTGAAAGCGATTGGGGAGCAAGCTTCTCCGAGGAGATACCCATAAAGATTCCACCTAATTGTTGGTTGGTTGGTTTTAGGTAAATTTAAATAAAATTATTCTCTCAATCTTGGGCTTTTATTTATTAAATTTATCAAATTTACTAATTACATTTATTTTAAATTTATTTGTATTTTATACAAAATATTCTAGAAATGTGGACAACTTTGATGGAAAAAAACCTCACGAGAAGTAGCCCTAGTCCGCTTGGACCCAAAACTCCGAGAACTATTTGGCAGGAGCCCACCGTTTACGCTGTCTCATAGAAAGTGGTACAAAACAACGTTCGGCTTGACCTGCCAACCTTACCCTACTCATATCTCGATTCCTTCGGCTGGCGAGCTACGGTTTGGACTTGGCTCCCCCTCTTCATTGTAATAAATTTGAACGCAACCCGGAAAGACAGAAATCACCTATTGCTACTCTAGGATTTACTTCTTCCAAGTCAAGTGATTCATTGGACTAGCGAAACCGCTTCGTATGCTTCCGCGCCCGTAGCTGCAAAAGTCTAAAAAGCTGAGGTAGCTTTTCTTAACTGAAAGGCATGAGAGATATCTGATAATGCAGCTCGCGGCAGCACTATCTCACTAGCCTCTTAATACTAATTGGTTGTACAACCTTGGCTAACACAAAAGCTCTTTCGAACATATACGAATCACAATTCTTATAGAAAGCAGGATACGATCTCGATATAACACGCATTTAGCTGAAACTCAACAGATACGATTTTATCTTATTGCTAAAGCCGTGGCGCTGATAAATCCTTCTCGATAACATATGTTGGGGGGGCTCTTGAAGGTCGTCCCTAATTATCGGAAAACCTTGAAGGTAATCGTGAGGAAAACCTAAGAGCCTTGGAAGGGAGACGCTGGTTGCCAGCAATGGTGATAGATTACCGAGTTATCGCTAATCTTTTGGCAAGGACTCCGGTTGATACAGATGCGCCGGTTAGTTTGCGTTGCCCTTCCTTATTTCCTATGTTAGTGATTTGTTGATTGCTATGGGGTTTTCTAAGCCGAGGGGCGATCTTATTCTAGCGACGGGGTCATATTTCCCGGAGGATGGGGATAGACCACACCAGAGTAGAACACCGGTATTTCGAGAGTTATGTAATCGCGAGGAATTGCGATTAACGAGGGGAATGCGCGACGGCCGTTTTCCCGATTAATAAGGCCTTGAAGCAGGAAGATTGAGGAACGCAGGATATTGAAGTCACCAAAGCCAAAATAGAATTATTATTGAACTAGATTTTATTGCACTTTACAAAAGTCCTTTAATTAAGTTTTAAGTTATATGTTATAACATATATTAAGTTCGAGGTCAAGGGCGTGCAAGGTCTAAAGAAGGCCGGACGAATAAAGCCTTTAAGAGTTACATCTTAATGTCTGCGTTATGTACACGACTATATACAAAGATGAATTACGCGAATTCGAGAGATCGGTCTGAACGATATATAACATGATATATTGCTATATATATAACAGTAATCTAATTGTCTCTTTATTCTGGCTTCACACAGTTATATATTTAATTTAAGCCATGCCCTACAAGTATCTTGACTTTTGATTGGCTACTGCCGAACCTATTGATAAGGAAGGCACTTTACTCCGATTATTGGGTAAAGTTCTCTGTGGGCGGTGGCATGTTGGCACGGAGACAGCTCCCTGACCTGGCTTCTATTTGCTTAACTGTGATAGTTATCTCGTTTATTCTGGATTCTGCCTTGATTATAATGTTTGCCTAAGATTGCTTCGACCAACTCTAACAGAGATAACTGTGCTCCGTTTACTACCGTGTGACATTCTCGTAAACGGCGCTAACTTTACTTTTCTCTCTCTTTGCACTTTATGTGTGTCGCGACTTTCGCCTGTGTCCTATATTGGACGTACATGCCGGTCGCTACAAACACCCCAGTACTCACTGATTCATGGATCATATATAGCGCAAACGTGAAAGAGTGGTCGGGTAGATCTCCAACCCGCTCTTTCTTTCTTCGCTACTCACTCAATCGTGATTATTCAGTGGCACATTATCACTAGAGTATTGTCCACAATAGGATAATTTCGCCCTAACATGTCCTTAAGTACCCCTTTAACAAAGATCAAGTTCGAAATTTGGTTCAAACGCACAGGAATGCCATGATTATCCTGAAATCATTTAAATTGG
Organism: Ceratothoa steindachneri; assembly: GCA_963969495.1. NCBI lineage: Eukaryota > Metazoa > Arthropoda > Malacostraca > Isopoda > Cymothoidae > Ceratothoa > Ceratothoa steindachneri. Next base: position 6,989,293 of record OZ018330.1, read on the forward strand.
TACTATGAGTAGAATTATCCATCTTAACGATAAGTGTACTCAAACAAAACCACAAAAACTTTCTCTCTCTACCAAGTTACAAAGGCAGGCTGACGCAGACGGAGCAAATTTCCATTAGACAATATTGTCACGTCAGTTTAATAATAAATCCGGAAATGTTTTAAACTGGTGCACTAATAAATGGTCATCTGCCTCTCAATGAAAGTGCCGGAAGTCTTAAAGTCTCCGGTCTCTTTTTTTTTATTTTTTAATGGATTGTTTTTTTTTACCCTATTTGCTTTCCCCTCCGTGGGGGCTGAGAATCTGGATACATTCCGAAAGGAAAGAACGTTACTCCCCTTGTTAGTCACCTGGGAAGGAATAATTTCAAATTGTGGTTGAGGCCACGCCGCACCAGATTCCTCTCTGGAGAAGGACTCTGGCCTAAGGAGAGAGTCCGCAATAGTCTCATTAACGGGCTTTCTTTCTTTGCAATTTCAAACGTTTAATTATCAATTAAATTATTTGCAAATTTAATGTCATCAGATTTGAAAATGCAGTAAAACCATTTTAAAACAATTATTAAAATGTCTTCTTTATTTTTCATGAACGTTTACTTGTCTTTTATTAATTATCATGCTTTATTTGTCTTTGGTTCGAGATCCCATATATTACCATCGTCCAAGATACCTGTTAATGATTATATACATGAATAATATTATCTGTCTGTATCTAAAGGAGGCTCGATGAGTTGCTGGGCCACAACGTTGTTCGCTTATATCTAACAGTCATTTCCGAGTGCGCGTAAATTGCTGGGTGCGCGTCGTCAAACCTTTAAGGATTGTAAGTATATAATACAATATTATATAATATTATACGATACTATATGATATTACATAATATTATAGGATATTATATGAATCTGCCTTGCTGATAATAATTAGCAAGTAGATATATTTTTGTGCCACCATTTAAGAATTTTCAAATATATACATCTGTATTTATTAGCGACAGGACATGTTATCCTGGGCAACGCCAGCTACATATGCTAGTGTATACATATATGCATTCACATTGTTTGAGGTACATTTATAATGTTGTACACTATGTGCTTAATAAGCTTTCTTATGTGTCATTTTTAGAACTTGAATTTGGCCCTAGCAGCGACTGGGCTATTTGTCTCCTTATCACTTCAGCTGAGATTGTTTAGAGTTCCTGTCATCTTTCCCCTTCCACTGTCATTACGTTTCAGGAAATTTAATTACGTGTGTATCACTATATTTCCTTTTATCTTTCATATATTGCTTACAAAGTTGCACACAATATTTTTAACAAAAGCTGCACACACTCCTAAAACTTTGCTAATAGCGATTGATGTATATTTGTGATGGCCAAAATAGTCACATTCGTGAAAGGTCAGATAATTTAAATATTCGCTCATGCGAGGAAGTGGAGATTATAGCAACAGTAAAATTCCTCATTTAAATGAAATATGTGGGCATAGAACGCTATGTTGGCCACAGTGCCGCCGATTTGTCTCAAAACGTTCGTATTTAAACGTTCGTATTTAAAGGATACTGGGAACGAACACACTGTTTATGGGATCAAGCTGTCTACACAAACAACCTGACGAGCGTTTCGTTCTTATCGACACTAATGCATGGCATGTATGAGAAGTAGTCTTTGGGTTAAATGGCAAGATGGTGCTAGATGGCGCCCAGTAACTTGAAGTTGCATGCTATCTCGCCTACACTCTGCTCGTGGACCTATCCAATAATGCCTTTTATGGTATTAAGTTATTTTCGGATTTACTCTTAGTCACTACACCAATGGATGAATTGCTCCTGCCCCTTAAAACAGTCTGCGAAGATTGTTTAGTACCTCAAACTGTGGTCTACATTGCGGTTAAGTGCCCTTGTCCTGAGAAGTTGTACTTTCCCTCTTGTTCCTATTCAATAAATCCCACCTCGTTGTTTCTGAGATGCTTTTATATCACTAGGTGGCAACATCTGAGGCGCCAGTAAACCGGCCCCAAAGTATAATATTCTAGGATTCGACGCACCGCCTCAAAGGAAGGAGATGTCTTTATTAATACTTGCTCTGGCCTCCATTCGGGAGCAAATGCGCCTTTTCTTGCTCTTCCTCTCCTTTAGAAGAAGCCCTTTACACAGCATAGTTTATGTGAGCTCAGAGCTAAAGAGGAGGTCATTAAAGCGATGCTGAATAGGAAAATATTTAGTAAAAAGTAAACCCATTTACCCTAAAAAAAATAGATGAAAACGGAGACCCTTAGAGCGTGAGTCGTGTTAACTAAACCGGAGTTTGTCTTCCATCATTAGAGTCCGGCCATTTTTTTTATTTCTCCAACTTTGAGAATCGGGACCTATGTTTTAACCCGATACAAAACGCTAAAAGCACGTTCAGGTTCCCGAACCAGGGCGGTGAATAGGCTGGCAGTTGGCTGAGCTAACAACAATCGGTGACGAAACGTTCACTGGCACGGCCTCCAAAGTGTTACTCAGGAATAAAAAAAATATGTTGGCTGTCGAAAGGGTAAAGTTTGACATATTACATGCTGTCATAAAGCAACATTACAACCCGAAGCCTACTCCTTAACTCGGTTCTGACCAGTGATTTAAGGATAAAAGGCAATTTGTAACTGGCTTATAAATTTAACTGATGCCCCCCAAAATGGACGAGTGGAGTTTGTAACGAAAATACGTGCCCTTTAGAGATAGAAAAGAAAGGAGAAATCCAGAACTTTCTATTTTCTTCCTTCTCTCTTTCTTCATTTCTAAACTCTCTCATTCTGCAGGCTTTTTCTCACTCTTTGTATCATCCTGTGTAATATATAGTTGAAATCTGCAGGCAATTACCGAAAGACAAAAACCTGGTTTGGTCTTACGCAAACCATATCGTTAAGTTTGGATTTATATATATATATATATATATATATATATATATATATATATATATATATATATATATGAATCCAGAAAAACCGAAAGAAAGAGAAAAACAGAAAAATCTTTCTACGGAAATGTTATTTCCTAATTCGCAAAAATTGGGTACAGCAGTGGGATTCGACCCGTGCACACTGAAGCAGCGAGCAACCGCTTTTATCTCAATAAACCGTCCCTTAGACCACTCGTCTACGCAGAAGACAAAAGATTTATACATTGTATATTCGCTGCGTGTTTACCTCAACTCTCCTTTGTTCTTTGAATTCCTTATTAATTTCTCTCTCTTTTATAGACCCGATCGACCTTGCGAAGCGTACCTTAAAAGCTTATTCAATCGAAGATTTTTTTTTTGTCTTCCGCGTAGCTGAGTTGTCTAAGGGACGGTTTAATTGAAATCAAAGCGGTTGCTTGCATCTTCAGTGTGCACAGTTCGAATCCCACCCCTGTACGGAATTTTTGCGAATTCGGAAATAACATTTCCGAAGAAATATTATCCTGTTTTTCTGTTACGGTTTGCTGGATTCATTTCATCATTCATTCACGTTCATGAAAGATTTATATATATAATATAATATATATATATATATATATATATATATATATATATATATGCGTGTGTATCTGTGTATGAAAATGGAAGAGAAACAACGACAATGCTTTTTGGTAAAACAGAAGAAATCCCATGGGTCTTAACCGCATTTAGAAAAACTACCTCCCACACCTCCTTTTAAATGAGAGAGAACAAAGAACTTTCCGTTAATGGGGAAATGTAATACGCATAAAAGTGTTTTCACCTGATCGTCACGACAATGGGATAACTTGACAATTTCATGATTCAGAATAGCACGCAAGAGAAATGCGTGAGTTTAGCAGTTCCTCTAATATCAGAATTTGGGTGGGTTTGCATGTTAATCCCGGGATTTGTCGACTCTATATGGTAATTTTCCTAAGTTAGTGTTTTTCTGCTCGATTTCCTGCATTTGCTATGTTTAGATAGTTGGATTGGCATGTATACATATTTATATTTTCATACTTTTGTTACAAGGCTTATCAAGTTTATTTTACATGTTCACCGGCATATAAATGTAAATAAAGATTAGCGAAAAACAAATTAGATACAAACCGTTTTTGACTAACCCTAATAAAAATCGTGCAAGTGCTTGGAATTATATGTATTCACTCTTATTTCTTTGTTCCTCAGTGCTATACAATTGCTAAAAAAATCTAACAATTCATTTGCTCAAAGTGTTGGTTACCTTGGATAGAATATATAAATTTAAGATTATTTATTTCCAAAGTGTAATACAGCTCACTTTAAAACATTGAGTGGCATACCAAAATCGTAGTACCATTCGATTAATATATCTAACTTGATAAGCTATTCCTGAACCTATGCTCTTTACGAATTTTCAACAACGAGATAACTCCTGAGAAACTACACTTTAGACTGGTAGCCAGCTAGATGTTACCCTTTTAAAAATTCGTCTCTGTTTACTATTTGCTGATCAGTTTTTAATCATATTTAACGTATTTATGTTACTGCTCACAGCTCTTAATTTTGAAAGAATGATATTAAAAAACAATTTATCAGAGACGTTAGTAAAATCTAGATATACAACTTCGTAGCTTAAACCTAAATCGATGCACCCTTTGCCATTTCCGTATAAAAACTGACTAACTTGACTAGGAAACCAAGATCTTCTTTTTCAGAAATCGTTTTAGGTATTTGCTAAAAATACCTTACTCTCAATATGATTACGTTGTTCCATGAAAATAATTTCCCCAAAAGTTTGCACATTAATTGAATTGAATAATATTTGTCGGAATTTTTTTTTTTTTATCACGTCTAACATTTTTTAATATGAGAAAGAGATGTGTCACTTTCATATCTACTGGAACAATGTCTGCTTTGACAAAATTAGTAACAAATGAGCAAGTATAATGGGATTTTGATTTTTACTTCCTTATGAATTCGGTCATATATTCCGTCTACACAATTATCTTTATCTGAACATCTTTTATTAATTGCCTTCCTCGCATCATTAGCTTTAACTATATCAGTCAATTATTTTTCCACGGTTTTCATTAGTAAATTCTGACTATCCTTGAGAATAATTGAAGCAAAATAATTCTTTTAAATGGATGTCTTTCATAATTCATTTTAATTTAATAGTTCTACCTTTTTGATTACTTAAACACTATTTATCTTTTGTCCTATGAGAAGAATTCTTTAGGATTTTCTCGCCCCCTGTTTGTTAATCTATTCTCATACTTGCATTTTGCCTCATGAAATTAATTCCCTCTGTATCAACTTGTAATGACTGGTCGACATTTGATCTAAGGACCAAAATGTCCACCTTTTCTGTCATATCAATATTTTAAGACGTTAGTTAATTCAAAGCCTTACCTATTTCTATATTTCAATGCTTTTGGGGGAGAAATGCACTTTCACGCATATGTTGTTTACGGTCATTATTGAGCAATAAGCCAAAGCAGGTATTTTTTTAATAATGTCAACCGTATGATTTTAATTCATCTTGACTTGTTTGATAAATTTCTAGCTAATTTTTAACAACCTTTTTACATTGTTGCGCTTATAAAATCGTATTTGATATTAAATACCAACGAATGTGAGCCAAACACCCGAGCGGTTCCTGAACATCAACTCCGTCGTTTAATTTGTATGTGTTCGATAAATCTAATTAAATAGTTATTCAAAAATACATTCACTATATGGTTATCAGAATTAGAAGTCATCCTACTCCAATCAATTTCCGCATGATTAAAATCATCTAGTACTACACTGATGTTTATAATTTCTAGTTAATTCAATATTATTACTTAATAATGTCTTTTTCTATTGGACAACTCTGGCGTTCTGTATACACAAGTACATAAAAGTGTTTTGCTAATTTTTAGCCGGAGTGACGTGATGTTGCACCCTTAAATTTACCTCGCTCATTACGTAACATGATATACTTCCCTCATTTCTAAGCAATCTATGCTTGTTTAATTGCTTATAACCCGAAATTTGAAATGAGGATAGAGAGTAAGGCGATTTTTATGTAGCCACAACTCTGTAACTGCTATTTTCTTATAATAATATTTATTAATAATTAAATATATTTCGTTAAACTTATCTTTGTGGATCCACGCATTGCAAAAATGCACGTTAATATGATTTTTAGGTTTTATTATTTATTATTTTTTCAATATTACTAAACGTGTCGTCATTTTTACGATAGTTTTCATCACTATTATATATATTATCATTATTATTTGCATTAGCTTTATCAAAAATGGTTGTTTAATTCTTCCCACAGAGAACTATTATGGCTCAATTTATAGGGTCACGAATGAAGGACGGGTTCCTCGAAAGTTGCTATGCGAGGAACAAAATATTTCTGCTACATCATACGATCATAAGCACGAAAAACGGATTAAAACTTAACGAGTGTACAAATGGGGACCAATATATATATATATATACTTATGTAAAAGTTGTTATTTCTATTTTCTAAACCCTTTTAAAAAGTTCTTTTGCAATATACATAAATCGTTCGCATAATTTATGCATTCCTTATCTCAGAAAAGAGAGGAAGCCAAATCTTCCCGGAAACTTTGAGATGGCTGACAAAAATATCGTTTTATTGAGCTCAGAAGAAATTTTTATAACATGATTAAGCAAGTAGTTTTTCATTCCCTTATCTTTGCAGATGGTGTCTATGATTACAGTATTTAGATTTAGTATGATTCGTTATCTGAAGAGAACCGTAATTTCGTTTACAATTTTCCTTTTCTATAATTGAAAGCAGAATTGCAAATTATAAACCCTGACCGCACATTCATTGCTTAAGGGGGAAAAGAGAACATAATTTGATTCAATTTAAATGCAATTTTACTTGAGTGGAATAGAATGGAAAGTAACATCAACTGGTTCAATAAACTGAGTAACCCTTTAATGGTAAAAGGTGTTTAACCAATCATTGATCCCACATTTGGTTTACTCTAGCGTGGCAAACAATGAAACAAAATATGATGAAGGATAAAAGGAATATAAAAGAATAAAACTTTACGAGGTAAACATCTTTTACATCGATGATAATGTAAGAAGTGCTTATAAATGTTACAGGATAAAGTTTGCAAAAGATGAAGAACTGCCCTAAGTAAGAATTTAAAGCTGATAGCTGTCTCCTGTTAGAAATACGAGCGATCTCGTTTCTGAGATCCCAGCTTCGTTTTGGTTTTTATTATATTACTATATTGCTAAAAAGCTCAGAACAATCACGTGAAAAAAAGAAAATATGATTCCGAGCGGCATTATTAAAGACGTCTAGTGCAAGGCCTGTTTAATAAAGGCGGAAGGTCTTGGAATATTATTTTTTTGTCATCTAGATTTTGCTCCTTGACCATGGTGGATCTCGATCGGATAATGAACCCAATATAGAGCTCAGCCTGGCAAACCCGATGAGCTCGGCGGAACCAGGAGCCGATCTTCGAGGTAACAGCGGGTGTTGGGGGGGGGGGTAGCTACATGTAATTATTTTGTGGTTGACGCTAACCAGCATTCGGGCAGGAATTTTGGTCGCCCCGGGAATAAAAGACCCTTTCCGTGTCCAAAGTATGAGGATAAAATTAATTAGCCAAAGGATTCCTTGGATCACAGTGGGAGTGGCTGGTCTCGTGCTGTGAAGACAAGAGAGGATAGAAATTTATGTTATGATTAGCTATGTCTGGTGACAAGTGTAAGACCAACCCAACACGAGCCGTCAAAAAATCAGAACTCAGATCTCTACAAAAAATGACAATATACTATTACTATTGCAACTGCTGCTCCTGTTAATAATAATAATTATGAAAATTATTAGTTTGTAGAGATGATAAATCATGTCCTCGAAGCAGGGTTTTTTTTGGTAAGGTTTATACTTCTTTGACTCACAGTTGAGTCTTTCCAAGCACATTAAAAATAGATTATAAGACTCTAGTAAGAAAGAGTGAAAAAAGATTAAAGATGTGTATGAGAGATAGATCCTGAGGGACCCAATTTTAATTTCAAGCGGGCCGCTGAACGAAGTAAGGTAGGGGGTGTTCTTCACCTAGATGCACAATGTCCCAACCAGAATACACAGGGCAGATCCCCTTGCGAGGCCTCAAGGCAGGTGGAACAAACGGTGGGTTGATAGGAGAAGATGGTGGTATTAGTGAACTGGATGATATATGGGCGAAAATTTGTTCTTTCCTCACCTTATGACCTAAAACAACTATTCATATCATGCTGTAGATGCTGAAAGAGGGAGAGGGTGTGTCTTTAAGGGAATATTGGTATGCAGCCAAACAACTCGCTATAAACAGTTGTCTCTCTCTCCTCCTTTGTGCATAATATAAGATCTGGTAATACGATAACGTTCAGGAGACGTTTCTTTATCACATACTACTATTCATTTGCATTAGTTTGGACATTCTATTACAAAATTGCCGTTGAATACAAAAGGCTTATAAACATTTACAACCTCTACTTTCACCGTAGCTTAGATTATCTCCTTTATTTATAGCCAATATAAACTTTTTTTAACATATTCGTACTCCACCATTATTCTACTGTATAATACTGGAAACTATCGCGACGTAAGTAAATGAATGGCAATTGATTAATTGAGTCTCTATAGGAATGAACAACGGCGGACGCAAAGCGACGGGAAGAGTGGATAGTTGAGGGCCAGATATCGCTTTCCTTGACTGAAACAGTTTGAAAAATGTCTTCTGAATCCTTGAGGCAAAAGAGCATTTAAAATCTGTGTATAAAAAGATGTTATTTCCTTTTTATGTACTAATATTTAAAAAAATCTTTGAAAATTGTGGTCATTTCTGAGGCCATAGGTGTACTAGGTGTCTAACTGAATTCACTGTAACCCATAATAACATAGAGCTCTACATAGATATAGTAAAGGATAGAAAGTCGCCAGAGCTTGAGAATATATAAACCAGTTACTTGAAAAATCTATAATAAAACCATTAGTAAATATTTTTAATAAATCTATAGGTGAGTCTTAAGTTCCTAATGAGTTTAAATTAGCAAACGTAAGCCACCTTTTAAGAAGGGCAAAAAGGACAACGCCTAGCACTTAAAGGCCTATTAGTTTGACCTTAATAGTTGGAAAGTATTTAGAAACAATAATAAGAAATCACTTAGTCAATAATCTAGGAAACAATGAGTTGATAAGAAATAGTCAGCATAGGTTTTGAAAAAAATGATCGTGTGTGGCAAACCTTCTAAACTTCCTCCATGATTCAATTAAACTGTTCAATGAAATAAGCGCCGCTAATATAATATACCTGGATTTTCAAAAGGCATTTGACAAGGTCCCACATAAAAGATTATTAAATAAGCTTTACGCTTATGAAATAATTGGTAAAATGTTAAATGGGATAGCTGACTGGTTGTTAGATAAGGGCAAAGAGTGGTCATAAATGGCGGACTCCGTGGCTGAATGTATTAAATGGGGGTGCCTCAAACATCCGTTCTAGGTTATGTTTTATTTTTGGATTTATGTTAATGATTTGGATGTTGGTTTGGTTCGTAAAAGTTGCAAGTTCGCTGACGGTGGAAGCTTTTAGAAACTGCCATGAATGAGTAAAACCGAATTAATATGCAAAAGCAGTCTCTAATTGAGTAGAAGACCAAATAGCAGTAAAGTTGAATGGCGATAAGTGCAAAGTTAGGCATATTTTATCGATAAATATTAATTGTAATTAAACCATGCCAGGGGGAGTAGTAAACAAAGTATCAGGGGAAAAAGACCTCGAAGTAATTTTTACTAACGACTTCAATTCAACAAATCAGTGAAAAAACTTTGCCTTTGTACAAGGCTCTTGTCTGTCTGAATCTAAAGTATGCAATTCAGTCATGTTCCCTTTACCTTAGGGAAAGATTGGAGAAAATCAGCATAGGGGGACTAAGATGATTCCAGAACTTGGCTATAAATTATACGAAGATGGATTACAAGAATTGAAGGGCGAACACATATAGGTTTTTTAAGATTACCAAATGTTTTGATAACAGTAACACCGCTTACTTTTCTACTTCAAATAACGAAGGTATTACTAAAAATAATGGCTTAAGGTTTTTTGTTCTAAGGTCAATACACACCTAGCAAAGAATTTCTTTCAATTTTAGATGAGAACCGCTTGTAAAAACCTGCCTCCTACTGTAGTATCTAGTACTTCAGTAAACCTATTCAAGAATAGACTGGACACTTACCTATCAAATAATAAGGTTACATAAAATAATATTTGGCATAACCATGGGGCTCTAGGTGTTGCGAGTGATGGATAATACAACCTCTCTGCTTATGGGCTGGCCTCTTATGGATTCGAGGGCCTTTGCCAGTTCCTTATACTGAAATACGAATTATTATTAATGTAAGCATCTGCTAATTTCAAAATGGTATTAAATTAATACATAACGCCAATCTATCAACAGTTAATGTAATATAAGAAAATGTAGGTACAATTCTACCACTGACCGCCTTGCTCTTATAATCAAGAGGATAAATATTCAAGAAGTAACATGGCTTTGTCTGTCAAGTTTATTCAGAAATTCTGAATTCTTAATAGATATTTATCTTTGAAAAAGGGGATGAAAATCACAGGTATATATTTGATGATGAAAAAAACTAATACATATATAGGTTTGTTTATTTACTATATGAATTAGACTATGTAAATAACGAAAATAGAGTAAACATTCTTAAATTTGGTTTTCTTCTTCGTTTGAATAATCCGCCCTTTTGCGTTGCATCACGAATAACAGGCTTTCGACGGTTTTCTGATCTGAAAACGTGTGCATTATTTCACTCATATTTTCACTGCATCTGACCAACTTTCCTGAGACTGAAACCTTCACAGCCGTTGCTGAAGAGAAATCAGCAACTATGACACTGGCACTGAGCCATAATTTTCTCTTTAGTGGCAAAAGTTAGTTGAGCACGCGATAGCGTGGCAAACATTGAGCCTTTACTTTAAAGACATCGTGAAAGTATATCTAACCGACAATTATGTGATATTCACTGAATGCACATATAAATAAATCGCGCATCATTGCAAATATTGTTGTGGCAGGAGCACCATAGAAAATAGCAGCACTGATCGTCATGCACTGTGCAGTATAATGACATTGTTTTCATTTTTAGAAAAAACAACGATGGCATCTCATGCAAAAAGTTTGTAAGGGGAGATATGTACAGAAGCCGGTGAAGATAGAAGTGAAAATGTGTGGAAAATATCTACATAGTCACACTACCTCGCACAAACGTTGGGGCCGAAAAGGTACATAATCCCATATATGCCAGCTGAAGTATGGTTCTCAATGATACACCTGACAACTCCTTGCAGCAAAACAAACCTACTGCTCTGACTCTTAATGTTTCATGACCGTTTCAATAATCGACCGTCAACTCGAATAGACCGATATTCGGAAAGCCGTAGGTTACTGAAGAGTAAAATATATACAAACCAATCCATCTTTTGAGCTAGTTTCTCTGTCGCTTTTCACCTGGGGGAATATCGGATATATACCCATGTAAACCTAATAGGCTTAACTTAAGTCTATGCATATATAATAATAAAGCTTTTTTTCTAAATCTAGTTTGATGATCAAACGCAAATATAAAATTCTAAATGAGAACTCGTCCCCAAGATTCCAGGGCCCTGCAGGATTTCCTACTCTCTTCTCTTCTTTCAGAGTTAATCCAGTTCTTTGTTTCTTTGATATTAATTTTTGGATTCATTTCTTTAAAATAACGACGTCGTTTGCTCCTATAACGTTACGCACATTTTACGTAGAGTTTTCACCATATTTGGCTAAAATCGAGGCCTCAAATATACGCGGCTGCAAGTTATATAATTTTGTGTAATGGGAAAGAACAAGATAGATCTTAACAAGGTTACCGAACTCCATTATTAGGAGTGGATTTTCTTTTATATGCTGATCACTTTGCTTTAGGCGGAGAAATTTGCCACTGCTTCATCATAAGTCACGTCACACCATGTGGTATGGCATACTTAGTTTTAGAAATTGATTCAGTCAAAATATTTACAATATATTTACTTTTCGGATTGAAAATATGATTTTATAATTTTTTTAGGGTGCTCATCTGGCGCCTACCTACCAAATTCAAAACTTATACATATAGACTAGAGAGGGTAATGACGAACAAATGTCGATCTTTAAACCGTCATATATCATAAATTCTGAGAGCGAAAAGCATCAAGAGCCAAGCATAAGGTTTCTCTGGAACCCTAAGATCAACTTCCTCCAAGATTAAACTGTAAAGAAGTTCTTGATAATGGATGTTTTTTTATTTTTACAGTACATACAGGAGTCACAGGCGAGGCCCGCTACTTCTAAGAAACCCAATTGTGCAATCAAGAAAATAAAAATTATATTATAGAGAATAGGCGTTACTTTTTCTCCAAGAACTCTATAATACAATAATATGTTGTACAGGTCCCTTCCCAAAACTAAAAAAAAACCCAGAATTGATGCTATTAATTCATCACGGTCACAGGGAAAGGACAATTCGAGAAACTTCTTAGGACAAGGGCACTTAACCGCAATGTAGACCACAGTCTGAGGTACCAAACAATCTTCGCAGACTGTTTTAGGGGGGAGGGGGCAATTCATCCATTGGTGTAGTGACTAAGAGTAAATCCGAAAATAACTTAATACCATCAAGATCATTATTGGATAGGTCCACGAGCAGAGTGTAGGCGAGATAGCATGCAACTTCAAGTTACTGGGCACCATCTAGCACCATTTTGCCATTTAACCCAAAGGGTTCTTCTCATACCTGCCATGTATTAGTGTCGATAAGAACGAAACGCTCGTCAGGTTGTTTGATCCCATCAACAGTGTTGTCGTTTCCAGTATCCTTTAAATACGAACGTTTCAAGGAAAAACGATTTACTTTTGAGACAAACCGGCGGCACTGTGGCCAACATAGCGTTCTATGCCCACAGATTTCATTTAAATGAGGAATTTTACTGTTGTTATAATCTCCACTTCCTCGCTTGAGCGAATATTCAAATTATCTGACCTTTCACGAATGTGAGTATTTTGGCCATCACAAATATACATCAATCGCTATTAGCAAAGTTTTAGGAGTGTGTGCAGCTTTTGTTAAAAATATTGTGTGCAACTTTGTAAGCAATATATGAAAGATAAAAGGAAATATAGTGATACACACGTAATTAAATTTAATGGAACGTAGTGACAGTGGAAGGGAAAAGATGACAGGAACTCTAAACAATGGCAGCTGAAGTGATAAGGAGACAAATAGCCCAGTCGCTGCTAGGGCCAAATTCAAGTCTAAAAATGACACATAAGAAAGCCCATTAAGCACATAGTGTACAACATTATAAAAGAACCTCAACAATATGAGTGCATATATGTATACACTAGCATATGTAGCTGGCGTTGCCCAGGATAACATGTCCTGTTGCTAATGAATACAGATGTATATATTTGAAAACTCTTAAATGGTGGCACAAAAATATATCTACTTGCTAATTATTATCAGCAAGGCAGTTTTATATAATATTATATAGTATTATGTAATATCATATAATATCGTATAATATTATATAATATTGTATTATATACTTACAATGCGTAAAGGTTTGACGACGCGCACTCGGCAGTTTACGCGCACTTGGGAATGACCGTTAGTTATAAGCGAACAACGTTGTGGCCCAGCAACTCATCGAGCCTCCTATAGATACAGACAGATAATATTATTCATGTATATAATCATTAACTGGTATCTTGGACGTAGGTAATATATGGGATCTCGAACCAAAGACAAATAAAGCATGATAATTAATAAAAGACAAGTAAACGTTAATGACAAAATAAAGAAGACATTTTAATAATTGTTTTAAAAATGGTTTTACTGCATTTTAAAATCTGATGACATTAAATTTGCAAATAATTTAATTGATAATTAAATTTTAGACATTGCAACAGAAACAAAAAAACTTACAGATCAACATGCAACATAATTACTTTTCTTATCTATTTCAAGATCTCGCCATAGGTAAACATCGTAGATACATGTCTTAATACATATGTATACATAAATAAGTATACACCAAACTAAAGAAAGCATAAAAATGCTTATATCATCCAGTAGGTCGAATATGCGATCCTATATTTAAGGATCGGATACGCTCCATAAAATTTTCGTTATTACCCCCAAAATCAATTTAGCTATCTTGAATGAGGCCCGAAAATTCTAAATATTCTAAATATTCTTGGCTCCCGGAACCAGCACTTAAATAAAACCCTTCACTCTCTAGGGACGAGCTGTGCGCCACCATCTCAAGTTTTTGAGTTTCAAACTACTTCCATCATATATGTGTCTCTATGTGTTCACGCACATAAAAAAAAACTAACAAACATTCATATTTCCCCTGAAAATAAAACTGGATAGGAACGATTTCTTTTGCAAAGGTTTTTATAAAAACTATATTTTGTGAAATAATCGACAGTATATATCTCTATCTCTCTCTCTCTCTCTCTCTCTCTCTCTCTCTCTCTCTATATATATATATATATATATATATAATATGAATGTTTGTTTGTTTTTCTGTTGTATGTGCGTGAACACATAGAGACACATATATGATGGAAGTAGTTCGAAACTCAAAAACTTGAGATGGTGGCGCACAGCTCATCCCTAGAGAGTGAAGGGTTTTATTTAAGTGCTGGTTCCGGGAGCCAAGAATATTTAGAATATTTAGAATTTTCGGGCCTCATTCAAGATAGCTAATTTAAGAGAGAGAGAGAAAGAGAGAGAGAGAGAGAAGAGAGAGAGAGAGAGAGAGAGAGAGAGAGAGAGAGAGAGAGAGAGAGAGAGAGAGAGAGAGAGAGAGAGGACAGTGCATTAAAAGGAGACTTTAGAAAAGCAAAATGTTTTCCACTTATCTAAATTCATAAAATCAAATAAATTCCTAATAAAACTGATCAATAAATAAGTGGCTCAATTGTTGATAGGGCAAAACTTATATTTATAAATGTGTAAATACTCAATGTTGTGAATAATATGGTGGAGAAATATATTATAGAAGAATCTTAAGTTGGCTAAATAACTTAAATTAATATTTATGTGGTAACAATTTTTTAAGTTTATTGGCGAGTTGTCTCATTATTTAAGCTAAGAACACAACGAATAAAAAGAATTTTCAGATGAAATAGCGAAACAATTCATTGCCAAAGGTTACACGTAATTCAAACAATATATTTTACATTATAAACGCGCTTTTTGTAAACTTTACAACTATATAACAGTTTATTGTGTGGTTTCTTGTATATTACAATATAATTAAATGTAAATAATGACTACTTCCACTTTGTTTGTTTCTACAAACTTCACTTCCAAGTAAAGGTCACCTTATAATAAGCAAGGTTTTGAAGGTTTAAATCCGAAATAATAATATTATTAATATGATATTACTTTAATATTGTGGTCATTTTTGACTTTACTGGTACAGTTGTGCATAATAAAGGGCTAACTTCATATGACCTAACATACTTCTTGGAATTTACACTAAATTTGTATTGCCACATAGTTATTACTCACACTCTTACGAACGAAATTATGTAGAGATATGTTGACATGCTGCCTTAAAATAGTGAATGATATAGCGAATTCCTTGAAAGATTAAAATCATCGATAATTTGCACGAGTCCTACAAAAGTTTGGAAAGGCAATATTGAATAATAATTGGGGACGAAGTGCATTCATTTCTGGGCTCCCAAAGTAATGAGGTAAAAAATCACGTGAGAACAAAGAACAGATTACTCCGCTGGAAAACCCAACATAAGACTACAAAGCTCTTTCGTCTTTATTTATTATGGCCTCTCAGATGGTAAAAACGATTCTCAGCATATGTTTTCTGGGGATAATTTATAATCGCGTTGATATAATTCTGTACAAATTGGTATCTAAAAATTTCTGGCTATTATGATTTACATAGGGAGCTAGCCGCCTATTGCAGACCTTCTGCTCGTGATGACTGAGTCTAGTTACACATACGCTATCGCGCACTTACTCAATCGCAACACCGCTCTCTCTCTCTTTTGTTTTCGTCTCTCTTTACACACATTTCATCTCTCTTGCGTCAAGAAAGCTTCCGAAGGTGATTTCCTATTCCCACTGCACGGATAAAGAAAGGGTGGTTCTCCCTTAGACCACGAAGTTTTTCATTTAATTATTTTCGGAACACAATGCATTATTACATAATGCTGGGACTCAACAACGGCCAATATTATATAAAACAAGATAATGCACCCATTTTTCCATTTGACCGAAATTTGAGTCAATAACAACACGATGAATAAGTATGGCCTGAGCACAAGTCACGCGTACGGTTTGAACTCATCGTTTCCCCCCAGTATTTTTCCACTTTTCACTTCAAAACTAAGACACCTTAATGAGAGTTAATACGGGCCTTCTGCTTAAGCCTCGGCCACACTCCTAAGTTCATAGAGTTGAAATACGGCGAACTGGGCGGCAAAAGTTCACTTGACCAAATCTTGCTTGGCAACAGTTTTAAACGTTTTGGCTGTACGAGGTTGCTCCATTATGTTGGGTTACACAGCCATTTTCCAAGCTAGCATCCACACAGAGGAACACATTCTCATTTAACATGTTCACATAAACATTTTTATTATTTTCTACTCCCTCTGCACTGAGTATGAGAGGTTTTTTTTGGTTCGTCGATGGTACGTCCTCCCACTCTATCACCGAAGCTAGCTTCTCTCTCTTAAAAGATGACCACTATTCAAGAACAATCTACTTTAATTGGTTACCCAAATACAAACATCCTGTGCTGTGGGTAGCCTGGTGGGTGAACAAATTCTCATCCGTCCAGAGAAATAGACGTTGCACGCCATCAGGGAGCCTTTGGAAAGAAAATATGCTTTGGCTATATTAGATGGACGAAGTTTCAGATCATCCTTCAGCAAATATTGCATTTCAGCATGGGTCTGGGACTCCTCCTTGGATCTCCCGTGACCTTGTTCATTGTGTTCTTGATGAGGGTTGGGATCTTCACTGATCGCACTGATCGGGAAAGAGTAGTCCTTCTTACTCTCAGTAGAAAACTGCCCTTCTCTTTTAGTAGTCCAAAGGAAACATGTTAGGCGAGTATGGCGGAGGAGGCAGCAGCTAGATAACTAAATTATTAAATGTAGTCGTACACCACATTTGATTTGAGATCGTAATGCTTTGGAGAAACACAACTCCATACCGGTTTTTTTAGCCCTAGGAGCTTTCACCTTATTTGTTCTTAGGCAATCAAATTCCTAATGAAAATTTTTTAATAACGTTGCACAAGCAACCAGATTTCAAGAGTATGTTTTGGTTCAAATAAACTAACTTTATTGCACATTAGATATAACACAATTAGAAAGATGAAAAAGCAGATTTAAGAAAAAATCATTAAATTTAATGATGTCTAATTTTCGTTTACTAATTGCAGGAAAAAGAAAAAACATCCATTTCCTTCCAAAAGATAAGTTAGAGCAAATTATCAATTTACTTGTATTTTAAAAAATTTTGTACCAGATACTACAATCGAGAATGTTGCTTTTAAGAGAAAGATTTTTTTATGTCATAATTAGAAGACGAGTCTCGGAACATCAAGCTACATCATTCCTTGTACTCAAATAATATAAAAGTTGAGTCTAAAAAAAGGTTTTCATTTCCATTGAAAATAATCATGTGCATATTAAGTAAAATAAGAGAATGGATATACGATTGTATCATGAGATCTTCATAAAATATATCAAATCTATTTTTAATGTACCAATGAAATTAGAGTTACCTACTCATATGAATTTAGAAAATATTTTAATAAAGGAAAATCCTTCTCTTACTTTGCTCAGTAGTGTAAACTCAGACGATCCTATGTTTTAGATAATTTTTGATTGAATGGCGCGTTCTTTGTGGGGAACAGTATTAATATGTGAAAGGTTTAGTTGAAACTATACTAATATAGTCACCTAACTATTAGATTTAATGTCTAATCTTCATCTATAATAGTTAAATTTAAAAATTATATAATACGATAAAAAATTGTACGTTCGTTCGATGATGTTGAGCACCTGACAAGACAATCTTTAGAAAGAGATAATTGCTACGAAGAAAAACAGAATCTTTTGCTCTTTCATTTTTAGAAAGAATTCTTGTTTTCAAAGATAAAAAAGTATCTCCTCTCTTTCATTGTAGAAGCAAAATCTTTCAAAAGAATGATGCAAGAGGATGTCAATATTTTGATATTTGGAAAGAAATCTTTGTTGCTAATGAGGAAAAAGCATCTCTACATAGCATTTTATTTTTAGAGAGAAGTCATTGCTGTTAAGAATGAACGTGGATCTCTTGCTCTTTCATTTAGAAGAGAAATCTTTGCTGCCAAGGATGAAAGAGAAGCTTGTGCTGTTTTCATTTTCTAAACGAAATCTTTGCTACAAAGCATGATAGATGATCTTAAGCTTTTCATTTTAACTTTTTCATTTTAAGACGCAAATCTTTGCTACAAGGCTCAAATAGGATATAAAGCCCTTTCTTTCTTAGAAATAAATCTTTGCTATCAAAGATCAAAGACTATGTCGAGATTTTTCGCTATGTAGATAAAAATCTTTCTTAACAAAAATTAATGAAGATCTCTTGTTCCCTCATTTTCGAAGGAAGTTTTGACTTCAAGTATAAAAGATGATCTCTAGCTCTTTTGTTTTAACCCATACCCCTTTGATAAAATGGATGAAAAAGGATCCCTAGCTAATTCATTTTTAGAAAAAAAAAATTAGTACCTAAGATCAAAGAATATATCTATCAATTTATTTTTTAGAAAGAAATCTCTGCTGCCAAGAATTAAAAGGGATCTTTTTCTCTTTCAGTTGGGAAGGAAATCTTTGCTTTCTAGAATTAAACATAATATCTTTGTCTTTCTTTTTAGAAAGAATATTTGCTACCAAGGATAAACGATTATCTCTAGCTCCTTCGCTTTTACCAAACAATTTCTGATACCAAGAATGAAAAAAGATCTCTAGCTCTTTCACTTTTACCAAGCAATTCCCGATATGAAGGATAAAGATGATCTCAAGCTCTTTCAATTTTACTAAGCAATTTTTTATATGAAGGATAAAGATGATCTCTAGCTCTTCCATGTTTAGAAACAAATCTTTGCTACCGAGGATAAAATTGGATCTCTATATATATTTTATTTTATAGAAAAATAGTTGCTGATAAGGATTATAGAGTACCTCTTGTTCTCACATTTTACAAAGAAATAGTGGCTACCAAGGATGAAATGGGATCGCTAGGTCTTATAATTTTAGAGAGAATCCTTTGCTAACAAAGATGAAGCATGATATCTAGTTCTTTCCTAGTCCCTACTAAATCTTTGGTACCAAAAATGAAAAAAGACCTCTTGATCATTAATTTTTACAAAGAAATACTTGCTATCAATAATAAATGATGATCTTTATTTCCTTCCTTTAGAAAGAAATCTTTGCTAGCAGGGATGAAAGAGGATCTCTAACTCTTTCATTTTTAGAAATAAATCTATGCTATGAATCCTTAAAGAGGATATCCTGATCTTTCAGTTTAGAAAGAAATCTTTGCTACCAAGAAAGAAATAATATATTTTTTTCTTACAATTTTAGATATAATTATGTGGTACCAGGAATGATTTAGATATCTAGATATTACTCTTTTAGAAAGAAATCTTTGACAGCAGAGATGACAGATGTTGTAAAGTGGCTTCGATTTTCGAATAAATCTTTGCTACTAGGGATTAAAAATGCTTTTCTGCTTTTTCATGATATATTTCACAGTTTTATTCTCAGATAAGATCTTTGCTACTAGAGAAGAAAGAAAATTTCTAGCTCTTTCATTTCAAGAAAGAAAATTACCAAAGATGAAAGATGATCTCTATATTTTCATTTTTCAAATGAAACCCTTTTAAAAAGGATGAAAGGTTTGCTTGTTCTTTTATTTTTAGGAAGAAATGTTTGGTACCAAGGATAAAAGAGAATCTTTTACTCTTTACTTTTTATAAGGCAATCTTTGTTACCATGAATAAATGAGTATCTCTACCTCTTTCAATTTAACAAAGAATTATTTGCTACCAAGAATGAAATAGGATAACTAGGTCTTTGAATTTTAGATCGAATCTTTGCTACCAAGGATGATAGAAGATCGATATTTTTTTTTTAATTAAATCTTTGATAAGAAGTTGAAAACGTTTTTTTGCGCCCTTCATTTTTAGAAAGAAATGTATGCTAAAAGAGTATGAAAGAGGATATCTAGCACTTTCTTTTTTAGAAAGAAATATTTGTTAGCTAAGATAAAACAAAATCACGAGCTCTTTCATTTTAAAAATAAATATTTGCTACCAAATATGAAGAAGGATAAATAAATACCTATTTCATTTTTAGAAAAAAGATTTGCTAACAAGATTAAAGGATTATATTTAGCTCTTTCGTTTTTAAAAAGAAATCTTTGATACCAAGGATGAAAGAGGATCTATATCTCTTATATTTTTAGAAAAAATCTTTCCTACGAATGATTACAGGGGATTTTATGATCTTTCACTTTAGAAAGAAATCTTTACTACCAAAAATAAAAGAGGATATCTACTTTTTTCATTTATCCAAAGAAATAAATCTTTACTAATAGAGACAAAAGGTAATATCTAGCTTTTTGATTGTCAGCACGAAATGTATCCTACAAGGATAAATAAATGATAAAAGGAAATCTTTAGTATAAATAATCAAAGAAGATCACCTGCTCTTACAGTTTAGAAACAGATATGTGATACCAAGGCTGAAAAAAATATTTGCTACCAAAAATTAAGATAATATCTAGCTGTTTCTTCTTTCAAATAAATATTTACTACCAATGATGATAGAGAATCTCCTGATTTTTCCGTTTTAGAAAAATCTTTGCTACCAATATTGAAAGCAGCTCCGTTCTTCTTTAAATTTAAAAAAAAAATCTTCGCTACAACAGTTGAAGGAAAATCATTAGATTCTTCATTTTAGAAAGAAATTATTGTTGCCAAGGATTAAAGAGGATCTCTAGCTCTTTCATCTTTAGACTTAAATCTTTGCTACCAAGGAAGAAAGAGGGTCTCTTGCTTATTTTTTTTTTAGAAATAAATCTTTCTACTAAGGAAAATAGATAATCGCCATTTCTTTCATTTTTCGAAAAAAATCTTTGCTCCCTTGATGAAAGAGGTGTTCTCTTGTTCTTAAACTCTCAATCATGAAAGTGTTTGAAAAGTTATTTTTATTTTACCTTGTGGAGAAGCTCATCATTATATTAATTTGTCTGTCGCAACTTCTAATTAAAAATTGCTGTTGATATTTGCTATTTTGTTCTTACATTTTTATCATTTAATGTACTCGTGATTTTTTCTGTCTCTCCTTTTGTATATTTTTGCCTCATATTGGGTAGTTTGGATATTGATTGATTTCCACTACCCTTTTTTATTCAATTTTGTGTTAATTTATTACTCGTTTACGTTTCATTTTTTCTCATTTTACCATTCAGTTTTACGTTTTGTGCCCAAACTGGAGTACACTTTTGTTTTTGCTCTCATTTCTCCCTCCTTGTTCTTGCCTTCTATTACCTCGAAATGTAGAGAAAATGGACACTAAGCACATTAATAGGGAATAATCTTCAATGGACGTAGCTAAGGACACGCTCAGGAGCGTCCGCAAATGCGGGCCTGGTGAAGCATTAAAAGGATTGCCGTTGTCACAGCAACAGCATATACTACTTTAATGGAGTTGCTCATCGTCGCTCCAGCTACATTCGGGCATTGAGGAGTTACCATGTAGCTCCTCATTGTACGTTGTGGAGTGGAAGAAATGGACTTGCCTGCTCGTTTTTGGGGGTATTCAGGCTTATATAATTTCAATTGATACGAACCGTACCCCTTTGGACAGCTTCTTTCTAAAACACTTCTTAAAGGACCCTCGTTGTGTGGTTTTCTCCATATATGAAAATGTTGAAAAATTTCTCTAAATCTCCATTGAAACGAATTAGGAAAATTGACCAAATAAAAAGAGAGTCAACAGATCTAAGTCGCGTGCTTTAAATTATTATAATAATTCCAAAAAAAAGAAAAGCATTATTAAAAAAGGTATTATCAATTGATCATCTGACCTGACGAGGTTCAAAAGTTTGATGAACTCATTAAACACTAAAATGGTTACCATGCGACCAAGCGACAGAGCAAACAGCAGAGTAACGTAAAGAATTGCGTGAACGCGACTAAATATGAACAAAAACACAAATTTCACCTCTTGATTGAGGGGCAAGCAGAGATTAGACAAATATCACCTCTCATTTGAGGAAGAAGCAACGATTAGACAAGTATCACCTCTCACTTGGGGAGGAAGCAGCGATTAGACAAATTTCACATGTTGCTGGAGGAGGAAAGAGCGATTAGACAAATATCACCTCTCACTTGAGGAAGAAGCACAGATTAGACCTAATAAACCTCTCAGTTAAAGAGGAAGCAGCGAAACGAAAAATTCCCCTCTCAATTGAGGAGTAAGCAGCAATTAGACAAATTTCACCTATCACTTGATTTGGAACCAGCGATTAAAAAAAAATTCACCTCTCAATTTGGGAGGAAGCAGTGATTAGACAAATTTCAACCCTCACTTGGAGAGGAAGCAAAGATTAGAAGAATTTCACCTCTCACTTGAGGAAGAAGCACTGATTGGACAGATTTGACCAATTACTTGAGGAGCAAGCAAAGTTTAGACAAATTTCACCTCCCACTTTAAGAGGAAGCAGCGATTAAAAAAATTTCACCTCCTGGTTAAAGAGGAAGCAGAGATTAGACATAATTTCACCTCACACTCGAGGAGGAAGCAGTGAAAAACCAATTTCACCTCTCCCTTGAAGAGGAACCAGTGATTAGACAAATTTCACCTATCACTTGAGGAGGAAGCAGTGATTAGGAAAAATACAGCTCTCACTTGACGAGGAAGCAGCAATTAGACAAATTTATCCTATCACTTGAGGAGGAAGCAGCGCTTAGACGAATATCACCTCGCCCTTGAGGAGGAAGTAGCGATTAGACAAATTCCACCCATCACTTGAGGAGGAAGCATCGCATAGACGAATATCATCTTTTTCTTTATGAGGATGGAGTGATTAGATAAATATCACCAATATCTTGAGGAGGAAGCAGCACTTAGACAAATTTCACCTCTTCATTTTGGAGCAAGCAGCGCTAAGACAAATTTGACCTTCAACTACAGGAGGAAGCAGCATTTAGACAAATATCCCCTCTAACTTGAGGAGAAAGCAGTAATTAGGCAGATTTCACCTCTTACTTGTTGACGAAGCAGGGATTAGAAAATATCACCTATCACTTGAGGAGGGGGTATAAATTAAACAAATTTCACATCTAACTTTAGGAAGAAGCAGTGATTAGGCATATTTCACATCTCTCCTGTGGAGTAGGCAGCGATTAGATCAAACTTCACTCCTCACTTGAAAAGGAATCAGCAGTTAGACCAATATAACCTCTATCATGAGAAGGAATAGGCAATTAGACAAATTTGACCTTTTACTTGTGGAGGAAGCAGGGACTAGAAAAATACCATCTAGCTTTTAGGGGGGAAGCAAAAAATTAGACAAATTTCACCTCTAACTTGAGAAGAAAGCAGTGATTTTGTCAAATTTCACCTGTCACTTGAGAAGGAACCAGGGATTAGACAAAATTGACCTCTCACTTCAAGAGGAAGCAGCGATTAGACAAATTTTATATCTTAGTTGAGGAGGAAGCTGCTATTAGAGACATTTCACCTCTCACTTTAGAAGGAAGCAGGAAGTAGACAAATTTGACCTCTCACTTGAAGAATAAGCAGCAAGTAGACAGATTTTACCTCTTTCTTGAGGAGAAATCAAAGTTTAGATAAATTTCTCCTTTCAGTTGAAGTGGAATCAGTGATTAGACAAATTTCAAAAATCACTTGATGAGTAAGCAGCAATTTCACAAATTTCACATATCTCTTGATCAGGAAGGAGCGATTAGACATATTTCACTTATCCCTTCGAGGAAGAAGCAGCGATTAGACGAATTACATCTCTCCCTTGAGCAGGAAGCAGCGATTAGATAAATTTCACCGCTCACTTAATAAGCAAGCAATGATTAGACAAACTTCACTTCTGACTTATGGAGGAAGCAGCGGTTAGACAAATCTCACCTCTCAATTGAAGAGGAAGCAGCGATTAGACAAATATTACTTCTCACTTGAGGAGGAAGCAGCGATTAAACAATATTCCCTTCCACTTGAGGAGGAAGTCGTGATTAGATTAATTTCACCTCACACTTGAAAAGGAATCAGCGATTAGACAAAGTTCAATTCTCACTTGAGGACGAGGTAGCGATTAGAAAAATATCACATCTAGCAAGAGGATGAATCAGTGTTCAGTTAAAGTGTACTCTAAATTAAGGAGGCAGGTACGATTAGACAATATCACCTCCCACTTGAGGAGGATGTAGCGATTAAACAAATTTCACCTCTTCCATTGGGAGGAAGCAGCGAGTAGACATATTTCACCTATCTTTTAAGGAGGAAGCAAAGATTAGACAAATTTCACCTATCTCTTGAGAAGGAAGCAGCAAATAGACAAATTTCACCTCTCTCTTGAAGAGAAGGATAGTGATTAACCAAATTTATCTTCTAACTTAAGGAGGAAGCAGCAATTAGACAAGATCACCGCTCACTTTAGTAGGAACCAGCGATTAGAAAAATATTTCCTCTACCTTGATGAGAAAATAGCGAATAAACCATTTTCAATTCTCACTTAAGGAGGAAGCTTCAATTACACAAATTTCACCTAAAAAGTTGGGAAGGAAGGAATGAGTAGATAAATTTCATCTCTCACATGCGGAGAAAGCAAAGATTAAACGAATTTAACCTCTCACTTCAGGAAGAAGAACCGTGTAGACAGATTTCACCTCTTACTCGAGGAGGAAGCAAAATTTGGACAAATTTCAAATCTAACTTGAGGAAGAATAAACGATTAGACAAATTTCCCTTTCATTTGAGGAGTAAGCAGTGATTTGACAAATTTCACCGCTCATTTTAGGAGGAGGCAGCAGAGAGATTTCACCTGTTCGTTGAGGAGGATGCAGTGACTAGACAAATTAAACCTCTCACTTGAAGAGTAAGCAGGGTTTAGATAAATTTCACCTCTGACTTAAGGAGGAAGCAGCGATTAGACTAATTTCACATCTCAATTAAATAGGAAGAACAGATTAGACAGATTTCACATCACACTTGAGAAGGAAACAGAGATTAGATAAATTTCGCCTCTCACTTGAACAGCAAGCAAACAATAGACAAATTTCACCTATCACTTTAGGAGGAACCAACAATTATACAAATTTAGCCTTTAACTTAAGGCGGAAGCAGAGTTTAGACAAATTTCACCTTTTACTTGAAGAGGAAGCAGCGAATAGACAAATTTCACCTCTCTCTAGATAAGGAAGCTGAGATTAGAAAAATTTCAACTGTAACTTCAGGAGGAAGCACGGAGTAGACAAATTTCACCTCTTACTTGAGGGGGAATCAAAGATTAGACAAATTTCACTACTCACTTGACAAGGAACAGCGTTGGACAAAATTCACTCCCTATTGAGGAGGAACCAGCGATTAGGAAAATTTCGCCTCTAAACTTAGGAGGAAGCAGCGATTGAACAAATTTCACTTCTCACTTGAGGAGAAAGAGGCGATTAGACAAATATCACTTGTCACTTAAGGAGTAACTAGCAATGAGATAAATTTCACGTGTCACTTGAGGAGGTAGCAGCGTTTAGACAAATATTACCACTCACTTGATGAAGAACAAGTGTTTACACAAATATCACCTCTAACGTAAGGAAGGAGTAGCAATTAGTCAAATTACACCTCTTACTTGGAGGGAGCAACGCTTAGACAAATTTGAAGTCTCATTAAATGAGGAAGAAGCATTTATAAAAATCTCAACTCTACCTTGAGGAGAAAGCAGTAATTAGCTAAATTTGACCTCTCACTTGAGTACGAAGCAGCCATTAGAACAGTAGCACCTCTCCTTTGAGGAGGAAACAACAATTAGTCAAATTTCACCTCTCACGTGAAAAGGAAGCAGCGATTAGACAAATTCATCTTTCCCTTGAAGAGGAAGCAGCGATTAGACCAAGTTCACCTCTTACTTTAGGAGGAAGTAGCGATTAGAAAAAGATCACTTCGACCATGAGGAGGAAGCGTTGATAAGACAAATTTCACATGTCACTTGAGGAGAAAGCAGCGATTATAAAAAAACGCTCGCTTGAGGAGAAAGCAGCGGTTAGACAAATATTACCTCTATTTTCAGGAGAAAGCAGCGATTACACAAATTTCACCTAACCTTGAGGAGGCAGCAGCAATTAGACAAAGTTAAACTCTTAGTTGAGAAGAAAGCAGCGATTAGAGAAAGATTAGCTCTCCCTTGAGGGGCAAGCAGCGAATAAACGAATATCACCTATCACTTGAGGATGCAGCAGCAATTAGACCAATTTCACCTCTCACTTGAGGAGGAAACAGCAATTGGAGAAATTTTACCTCTAACTTGAGGAAGAAGCAGCGCTTAGACAAATTCATCTGTTACCTGAGGAGAAAGCAATGATTAGACAAATTTCACCTCTTAGTTAAGGAGGAATCTGCGCTTAGAGAAATTTCACTTCTCACTTTAACAAGAAGCAAGGGGTTAACAAATTTCACCTTTCATTTGAGGAAGTAGCATAGATTAAACAAATTTCACCTCTCCCTTTAGGAATAAGCATTGAGTAGACAGATTTCACTTCTTACTTGAGGAGGAAGCAAAGATTACACAAATGTCACCCCTCACTTGAGGAGGATGCAGCGATTAGACCAATTTTACCTCTCACTTGAGTAGGAAGAAGAGATTAGACAAATTTCACCCCTTCCTTGAGCGAAGCAGGGATTAGACGAATTTCAACTCTAACTTAATAAAGAAGCACCGAGTAGACAGATTTCACTTCTTACTTGAGGAAAAACCAAATATTAGACAAATTTCACCTCTCATTCGAGAAGGAAGCAGCGATAGGACAAATTTCAACTCTTACTTAAGGAAGGAGCAGAGATTAGACAAATTTTACCTCTCACTTGAACAGGTAGCAAAGAAGAGACAAATTTCACCTCTCATTTAGGAGGAACCAGCGATTAGACAAATTTCACCTCTCACTTGAGGTTGAAGCAGCGATTAGACAAATTTCACCTCTCACGAGTGGAGGAACAGCGGTTTAACAAATTTCCTCTCTCATTTGAGGACTAAGCAACTATTAGACAAATTTTACTTCTCTTTTGAGAAACAAGCCGCCATTAGACAAATTTTACCTCTCACTTGTTGAGGAATTAGCCATTAGACAAATTTCACCTATAACCTGATGAGGAAGCAGCGATTACACTAATTTCTCCTCTCTCGTAAGGAGGAAGCAGCGATTAGACAAATTTCACCTCTCTCTTTAGGAGAAAGCCACGATTATACGAATTTCACCTCTTACTTGAGGAGGAAGTAGCGATTACATATATTTCACTTCTCAATTGAGAAGGAATCAGTGATTAGGCAATTTCCCCTATTACTTGAGAAAGGAGCGCACCGATCACACAAATTTTTCCTCTCTCTTGAGGAGGAAGCAGCGATTAGACAAATTTTACCTCACTCTTTACGAGTAAGCAGCGATTAGACAAATTTCACTTCTCACTTGAGCATGAAGTAGCGATTAGATATATTTCACTTCTCACTTGAGGAGTAATCAGTGATTAGGCAAATTCCCCTCCTACCTGAGGAACAATCAGCGATTAAACAAATTTTACCTCTCACTTAAGGTGGAAACAGCGATTAGCCAAACTTCACCTATCATTTTAGGAGGAAGCAGCGGTTGCACAAATATCACTTATAATATGAGGAGGACCCAGCGATTAGACAACTTTCACCTATCACTTGAGAAGGAAGCAGCTAATAGACAAATTTTGCCTCTCACTTAAGAAGGAAAGACGGAGTAGACAAATTTTACCTCTCACTTGAGGAAAAAGCACTGAGTAGACAGATTTCACCTCTCACTTGAGGAAGATTCAGCGATTAGACAAATTTCACCACTCACTTGAGGAGTAAGCATCGATTTCACAAATTTCACCTCTCACTAGAGCAGGAGGCAGCGATTTGGAAAATTTGTCCTCTAACTTACGGAGGAAGCAGCGCTTAGACAATTTCACCTTTCTCTTGAGGATCTCCCTGCGATTATACAAATTTCACCTCTCACTTCAAGAGGAATCAGCGATTAGACAAATTTCACCTCTTACTTGAGAAGGAAGTAGCGATTAGATTAATTTCATCTCTCCCTTGAGGAGGAATCAATGATTAGGCAAATTTCCCCTCCTAGTTGAGGAAGAAGCCGCGATCAACTTTCACTTTGCAGGCGGCCGAGATTCCCTTCAAAATTATCATTAATGATTCATGGCCACGCTGGAGCCGGAGATGGAGTGGATTTGAATGTTGGATTGATTTTGATGTCGATGCATTACTTTAAGAGACATATGTATAGATAGGAAATTTAGTAGATGAACGAAAGAATATGATAAAGAAAATAAAATTGTGCTCGTTTAACGAAACAAAGAGAAGAGTTTCTTTCGCTAATGGGAAGAGGCAAGATTAGTTGATTGACTTGCGTATCTGAAAGAATAATTATGTGCTATTTTATTAATTAATCAAAAATGAGAAATGGAGAAAAGTTCCCCTGTAACTTGTCTTATTTTTCTTCTTCTTATATTCTTAATTTTCTCATTCTCAAACGACGTGCTTTAGAGTTGGTTAGAAGTTCTTAACTATTATGTAATACTCTAACTTCTCTTCTCCTTAAATCTACTTTGATGTAGTAGAACTGTACATCTCCTTTATTTTCGTTCTGCTCCTGAAGTTGACAGCCCCCCTTGAGTATATATATGCTGGTCTTCTTTCTCTAGTTGTACTTCCGGATATCTTTCATGTATTTCTTCTACCATTCAATGTGCAGTTGTTGATCTATATTAATAGCAAATGTTCGAGGAAATTGGCTTGGCGTAATGATTAGGGCAAAACTACTTCAATTTTAACTCACTTCTCTGTAAAATTGGCACACACCATCCTCACTATCATTCTTCCATACTTTTCGCTAAGTCAGCCCTATTTAGCATAAATATCCCATAAATTAATCTTCACAATTAGTGATTAATAAATTGCCAATTTAAATACTGTTATTTATCCCCAAAAGGTGAATATGTGAAGACTTGCCTTTAGAAGTTGGATCCCTCTCACTTGCAGGAATAATTACCAACGAAAGCAAGCATATAATTAGTACGTATTAAAGTTGTAAGAAAACTACAAGGTTTTTATATCCATAAAGTTTGTTAACCTAGTTTAATAGAGAAGTTAGGGAAGCAATACAGGTGAAAATGTGTGGCAGAAATATAGTGCCGTTGGCTAAGACCTCGTGTAGTGCTAATGACCACTTAAACCATGTCAAGCGGTTCTGACTCTACCTTCCTCTTGTGAATTTCAAACTATTAGTTGGGAAAGATGTAATACATGCTTTTAGTTGCAATGTAGTTTTGTTTCCTTTTTCTTATCTTTGTTTCCTTTCTAAAATAAGATGTTGGCTTACAGGAAATATTTTCTTTTCTCTTGTGTAGTTATATTGTTCGAATCAAAAGGACTAAACATGAGTATAAAAAATAGTTTTAGTGAATTATTCATCACGATCACTACTTTATATTCTCCAAATGGTCTAAAATTCATATTTTTTGTACTTTCTTTGTTCATTGTTTCTCTCTATAGTCGGTAGACTGACTAAAAATTCCCTCGTTAATCATCTCACCTTCCTTTATCAGATGGAAATCCTTTTTTAAATGCCAACTACCAGAGGATATCAACAGGCCTTCATTCTTTTTCTTTCAATTATCACCAATTTTTCCAATCAGAAAATCGTTGAATCTTCCTCCCTTCGAAATTTCAATCTTTTTCCCCTTAGTCACTTAATTAAAATTCAAAGCTAAATTAAACCATAGGAAAATTAAATATAATTAAGTGGATACCCGAAATTGAGAGTTTGGCCTTACCGCATTAAAATGAGAATAGACCCAGGGCGGATTTAACACCAAAATGGACAAGCTGTTCAATGCAAAGGAAAATGAGCCTATCGTAAATACCGACAACTTACAGTCAAACTAAGCTCTATCTCTCATCAGGACGCAAGACAAGCTAGCAAAAGCACCCCAACTAGTAGAAGACGGAGGAAGATCAAGACTTTGAATGCAGCTAGGGGAGAACTGCAGCAAAACCGAGGTCAACACCGCTCAGAATCAGCGAAGAAGAAACAGAGAAGGAAGAAGAGATAAATACTGAGTCCCCCAACTAAAATGAGCACACAATAATAACACACATTAGATGGAAAATAAATTAAAATAACAATTTCCTTCAATAAAAATACCACACAAAGAAATATTATCATACTAGACGACGTAGGAAATAGAGTTTTCAGAGGCCAGTTAAATAGTTTCACGACTTGGCCTTAGACTGAGGACAGCTTAGACTGAAAAGATGAATGTGATGTACGACTGGTCTCTCAAGTTATATGAACTTTGCTTCATCACTAAGCTTTTCTCGGGCAGGCTAGATAGACATTTTATCGCGATCAAAAAAAATCATATAAGCCGAACGAAGAATAAGATGATCGCTAGCAGCACAATTGCAATAATACCGCCAACTGCACAGTATTGGACAACGAACAGACATTAGCTGTACAACATCAACAGAGTGATCGATCCAGATTTTCTTCTTCTATAGAGAAATGGCATAAATGACGGCAACCAACAGAGGAAATTTGTGAAGAATGATATAGAGATAAAACGTGAAGGGAGAGAGATTTAACTGGCATATGATAGTAGTCCAAAAGGTTCTGCAGTTCAGACAAGGATAAAACATGTACTAGTTTTTCAAGAACTTCATAAATAGGAGATATTTATCTGGACTTTGAAGATATTTCCAGCCTTCCAACAACCACGCCGCCAAAGTTTGTGTATCCACAGAATAATTTCCCCGTACAGGGAAAAAAAACAGTCCTTTTCGCTAGGGTGTTAAACGCTAGAAACAAAGGGCTAGTTACAAAGGACGAACAAGTGAGGAAGAAACTAACACTCTCTGATCAGGAGAGGCATCATGGAATGAATTGGGCCAACCCTTTCTACGTTACTACACCCTCAGGGAAAGCCCCCAATTTTGATGTCGTTCTCACCGGTGCAAACTTCCCTTCCCGCCACGGAAGCATACCCGGGCTTTAGCCTTCATACTTCAATACCATCTCTATCAATCTATACTTTACGCAGGAATTTTTACTAGAACGCTGAATGGGAGGAGTACAATCAAGCGGTCCTGGATGAACTCTAAGACCTAAACAATGCAATAGCCGCAAACCTCGACGAGGAACTGATTGCTATTAAAATTTGTATCTCTAGAGCAGATGCAAGAGCTATCCCAGAAACCTCCTATAAAATCCTGCTCCAAAACCTGCACTACACTTTAGAGTGTTGCTATAACAGAAATACTGCCTGATACATCCTCCGCATTGGCTGGATAAATCCAATGGGCTTTCGGATTATACAGCATATCAGAAGATAACTTAACACAAAGTTGGCAGAAAAAGTGAATGAGAAGTAGGAACGATTAAAAGAAAGGGTAAACGTCAATATGGCCGTGTAATCTTTCTGAGTGGCTATCAAAAAGCTAAAATTCTAACGAGAGAGCAAAATCCAACACGATTGTGCACAAGGCTGAGACTGCGAACTTCTCTTGTGAAAAAGAGAGGTTATTCTGACAAGTCTATAAGAAATTTAGAATCTCCAATGAAGATGAGGACTTAGCCTTCCTCCTTTTTATCTAATAGATAGAAAGGAGGGATCATAAGTTCTCACTTTACAGAACTAAGAACCTTACTCGATTATCGGTGAATTACAAAGAGCAAACTCGCCACCAGTGCATAATTGTATCTGACGATCTCCTTTTTCTAGCCAAAGCCCTCCGCCTCATTCTAATCACTATATGACACATAAAAGAGGTAGATGAAATATTTTTAAATAGAATGCTGAACGTCTCAACGCATCATAGGAAATGGCCTACCTTCCTAAGGTAAAAAGATTTCTTGAGGACTTCTTTCACCTGGCGACATAAGTTTCACTTTCATTTTTGCACATCTCATTGGTTGAGAGCACTGAAATGGTCGTCAAGAAAGTCCTTAACAACAGGTTTATATCCCGCCTAACGGTTCACTCTCAGCTGAACGAAGAACAACATCGATTTCATAGGCAAAGAGAAAACTCGACGACCATACTCATAATCGACAAACAGAGTAACTGGGATAGCAAGTGTGGCATGGTTGATGTCGTCTGCAAAGATGTAAATTAGACCTTCGCTAAATTTGGGATCGCGGGACTGAAGTACAAACTCTCGAGGGTGAAACTTGTGCCCCACTAAGAAATATACTATGTAGCTATTTGACAGCCAATCTGGCATCACCTTTAGAGAAGTAGATACAAGGGTGGCCTTCGAACTACTATATGGGGTCGCACAGGGGTGATGTCTCAGCCTCACTCTCTTTACCATCTACACCAGTGATCTATTGAAGGCACAAAATCACCAAACACTGAATATCTAAAACAAGGAAGATGTCATCCAGGTCAGGTCCGACAGACAAAATATGGAAAGATTATGTCTAGATTCACGCCAGCCACAGCAAAAAGGATTTTCACATTTGAACAACTTTATAAGATCAAAACTAACGTGGTAAAATTCACTGCACCCTTTGATATTGATAATTACGAAATAGAATAATGACAAAGTGTGTGCATTCTTGGCTTCAGCTTAGTAAGATTCGCATAAAAAGGCTAATAATTAAATGAATTGGGTGGATAACACCTAACTGGACAAACAACAACGATTTTGATGCCTCACCAAAAAAAACAATACATAACTATACCTATGATTAGTCAGGTAAAAACTGCTGTATCATGCTGTCTCGCTCAATGCAGTCTCAGATTGCAGTATCTTAAGGCTGCAAAGGGTGCAGAACTGACGACTCCGGTTCAACAGCAATAAGAAATGGCATGAGTTTCCGACATAAAGAAACTTTCACGACCAAACCAGTTTAGAGCAGATAAACTCACTTTTACAAAGAAGCCGGGACATCCGCACCAATCTCACTCATATCAATCCGAATGAGTAACTGGACGGATTTAGTTGATAATGATACTTAGCAAATCCTAGAATGGCAGAAACAGAGCACAGGTACACATGATCATGGCTTACTCCTGGGGAAAGACATTACACTAGAACAACGCAGAAGCCCTCCGAAACGCCCTAAAAAATCTCAAATGAAACAAAATAGTTTAGGTATAATAAAAAGATGTCAAATGATTCCAAGCAAACAAAGATCCCAACGTGGAACTAACCAAATCCAAAGCAAAAGAGAAAATAAGGATAGATATAGCCAGTTCACCGGGCACACTGTAACTCTTCTACATCACTCCCATTTTTAATCCCAAAGGATTTTTTCGGGGTGGGCAACTTCAAAATAGGGGCAGAAATGAGCTTAAATCTTGAGCTGGTTAAAATGAAAAATATCTACATCATTCCAACGTAGTCGATCATGGTAATTCTTTTTTAAAAGGGTGCTGAGGGGCGCCGAGATTGCAGTGAAATTCGGGACAAATCGCCGATAATAAGAAGCTGATCCTAGGAATGATCTTAATTGCTTCTTAGTATTCGGGAGGGGCATGTTGGCGATTGCCTTAATCTTGTCCTCCTGTGGACCTAGCTGACTTTGTCCTATTTTAAAACTCAAGTAATTTATGGTTTCGTGGGCAAAATGGCATCTGCTGGGGCCAATGGTGAGGCAATTTTCGCGCAATCACTCGAAGAGAGTTAATAGTGTAGTTAGATGATGACTCCATTCACGAGTAGCGAAGTAGACGTTATCTAAGTATAAGGAGACATTCGGAAGTCCATCTAACAACCTTCTCATGAGACGGTTATAGTTACTGCAAGCGGTCACGAGACCAAAAGGAAGGCGCTTAAATTGCATTAAGCCTTTCTCAGTTGCAAAGGCAGTATATGCTTTCACATCGGGTCGGAGGTGAATTTGGTAATACGCCTTGCACAAATTAAGTTCTGAGATGAACTTAGCGTCTTCAAAAAGGTGGAGATTTTGATCTACCAACGGGATGGGCTCAGCGTCGAACACAGTTACCGAATTTAATTTCCGGAAGTCAATGCACATCCAATAAGAGCCATCAGGTTTCTTGACCCTGACGATTGGGAAACAAAAACTAGAGGTGGAGGGTTCTATTATATCTAAACTAATTATATTATCTACTTCAGTGTTAAAAGCTTGGCGTAAATGAATCAGCATGGGATAGGGTTTTGAACGGACAGGTTCTAAGGTCATTAATTTAATATCATGCTCAAAACTAGTAGCGCATCCAGGTTGCTCTGAAATAACGTCGTCGAACTGACATAATAATTCTTGTAGCTGACTCTTTTGATGTGGTGTCAGCTGCGCGTCGATATCCAGGTCAGAGGGTTCAAAAGACTCGCCTGGCAGGGAAGAAAAAGGGTAATCGGCATCAGGTTGAATGCACACTGTCTGAATGACATTAAGGGACCCCACGGGGTAATCCTTTTCAAGCGCCGATGTTTCGTCCAGTGCTACGAACGTATCTCCATGGGCGCGTCGGTGATACTTTTTCAACAAGTTAACCTTATAGAGTTTATCACCTGCTGGGGTACCAATGAGGGAATCTACCGTTCCTCGTAACTCGCAAGCCGAGTACGGACCTTTCCATTGGCTCAGTAATTTATTACTCGCTGTGGGAAGGAGCAGGAGTACCTCATCACCGGGCTTAAAATTCCTTTCTTCGGACCTGACATCAAAATAGGTTTTATATTTTTCCAAATTGACATCGGCATTTTCCTAGGCAATGTTCGCGCATTTCTCGAGCCTCTTGCGTAGATCCAAGACATAGGCGTAGGATGACTGAAGTTCTTGGACCAGTTGGGGCTTGGTTAGCAATTCCTTTAAAATACTGACTGGTCCACGTACATTACGTCTATAAATGAGCTCGAACGGGGTGAAGCCTAATGTACGATGAGGAATTTCTCGATAGGCGAATAGGGCGACCGGGAGATATCGGTGCCATTCGCGGGGCTGCTCGGCACAAATCTTCTTAATAATTGATTTTAGATTTCCGTTTAATTTTTCACACATTCCGTTTGTCTGTGGCCGGAAGGGGTTGTAAAAATGTCCTCTACCATGAGCAGTTTCCCTACGTACTCCATCAACTTGGAGGTGAATTGCCGTCCTCTGTCTGAAAGTATTTCCTTGGGGACGCCTACCCTTGAAAAGATCGAAACGAGGGCCTCGGCGCAAGAAATACTATCGATTCGGCGAAGGAGGACAGCCTCGGGGAAACGAGTAGCAAAGTCAACTAAGGTAAAAATGTAGCTGTGCCCCTTGCTCGAAGGGGGTTGGATAGAGCCAACCAGGTCGATGGCCAATCTGGAGAAGGGTTAAGTGATGACTGGTCACCTTTGTAAGGGAGCAGGTTTGACCCGCCCCTTAGCGGACGTCTTTTGACATACATCGCACGATCAACAATGCTTTAAGATGTCAGCTGCACCACCCAGACAGTAAAATATTTAAAAATACGCTGACCCGTTTTAGTATGACTAAAATGACCGGAGAAGAGGCTGTTATGAGCTATTTTTAGCACTATAGGTACATGTGATCGTGGAAGGCACAAGACGGTTGTAACGGCGTTATTACTGTCCTCGGCGGATCGGTAGAGTAGACCGCCTTGCTCCAGGTACCTTATTATTTTGAGTCCACGGGCAGTCTCCGTGTCCTTGTTTTGGGCCTTATCCCATAAGGGTGTTAGTGTTTCACACTCCATTTGTGCGGACCTAAATTCCTGGTTAAGGATCTCCGAGAATTCGGACGGTATCGGGGTTCTGAGGGGGACGGGCTCCTGTGCGTCCTTCTTACCTCGGGTTCGAGTAAGGGCGGCCTGGGACAGAGGTTGGAGCTTACTTGAGGGCTCTGTCCTATAAGTACAGAACAAAATTTTATAGGTACCAAAATGACTTTAGCCCAGCCATCATAATATTGACACTGCAGGTAACATCTAACGACCGGGAATCGGTTCGCCCGCCCAAGGTAGTCATGTACCACCGCGAATTTTTCGTGGTTAGGGTCCACTGGGGAAAGGAGCTCGTAAGACACGATGAAACACGTGCACCCTGTGTCCCTGACGAGAGTAGATACTCGGCAGCCGTTCACGCTGCCCTCCTTAAATTTCAAAGTTCCCGGGAAACTTTGATCAAAAATAAAATTTACCTGGTGGCCTGCGAAGGGTAAGAAGTTGATGATTAAGCCTGCACCACCGGGGAAGCCTGGGTGGCATTAATCTGGTGAACTTAGTGGGATGCTTCGCTTTTAAGCCTAGAATTTTGTGGCCAATTCCAGCTCATGTGGTTTTCTACACCGCAGGTGAAGCATATGATCAGTCGCTTCGGGAAGAGTGATGGTGGAAAAATCTTAACTGGAGGTTTGATTTCCCGTTGCTGGTTTGAGGGGAAGAAGTTTGGGGGTTTTACGAGGCCCGGAAACTTCGTTGGATTTCCTGGGAAGGGGCGCGAATCCTTCCTTCTTTCGTGGTAGGGGGATTGGTGAGAATTTAGATTCTCCTTGGGGTACAAATTATGGCTTGCAGCATAAACATCCGCTTGAGGATTCTACCCATAATTTAAAATTCCTCTGAAGAATGTATCCGAATTGACGGAACGTCTGTCCGGGTTTAATACGACCTCCTCGAAATTCCTGTCTGTAGAAATCAGGATTCATATTATCATAGGCCAATAACTCAGCTTTTAAGGTACTGTAGTCAATTGTACACTCAGATGGTAATGAGATAAAAATGTCGCGCATTTTAGAATTTAAGAGTGGAAGTAACCTCACTACGCCTTCGGCCTCCAAATGCAGGTGGTTGATTTCGAGGATCTTTTCGAAGTGTGATAAAAACACGCCGAAATCTTCTCCATCCCTGAAATTGTGGAGCTTTAGTGGGAGATTGGGCGGGGCTTCCGAACTTGTACTCACTGATTGTGTTTCAGCATGTACGCGTGCTATTTCAAGCTCATGGTGAAGCTCGGCTTGCCTTTTCCGTTCCTCTCTTTCTCTTTCTTCTCCTTCTCTGTGCCTTTCTTCTATTAAACTTTTCTCTTTCTGTTCGTTGCTCCTCTCGGACGTACTCAACCAATTCTCTTCCAAAAAGTACTAAGGATTCTCCTTGTGCTTTGAGATTTCAAACTGAGTCATATTTGCACTTGGTGGGCAATAGTCAACCAACTAAATTCCGCGTGATAAGAAGTATGCTTTCTAGAGAATTAGCCTACCTAAATATAGGCACTGACCTATTTGTGATTGGTTTATCGACCTAGATAACCAATGACTAAAATAACACAAAAAACACAAGAACAAATTATTATACCACTTCCTTGAGCTACCCTAGCTTCTTAAGTTTTCCAAAGGGGATAGCAATCGTTAAAACAAGAGGAAATTAATACACTCTATTCTTATAACGAATAACACTATGCTTTACTCGACTGAGACCAGTGTTTTCAAAGATATAGCGTTAAACCTTACACACTTGACACCAAATTTAAATAGTATATATATATATATATATATATATATATATATATATATATATATATATATATATATCGTACAATAGGCTCACGACGATATACTATATATAACTATTCGGTGAGGGGATTATTCCATATTTCGTGTGCATGGTAATCAGATTCCAAGAATGGTTAAAAAGGAGGGGGGGGGGCTGGAGAGGGCTTATTTATCTTCAATATACTTAAGAAGTGGAACGGGGCCCAATGATAAATAATATGGCAAACATTAATAAAATAGAGTTTTATTAATTAATCTATCAAAACAACACACGGAAAATGTTTACATAACCGGGGATTAAAATGGCAGTAACACAGGAAATGATAAAGGTCATGGGAATATTTGACTAAGCTGAGGATTAAGATTTGGAGGGATTTAAAACGGCAAAACAAACAAAAAGGGGGAATGGTTGACTCTAATCGTTTAAAGCACAGAGTTGCGTTGACAAAGGGTTAAATGATTGAATGTAATGCTTAGCTTACGTAATTACAAGGTTGTCCTGCAGAAGAAGGCAATGGGAAGGAATTTTCTTTCCACATAACGATTCTTTCCCAGGAGAAGGGGTTCTTCGGGGGTTGTCCTTAACGAAGGGAAAGGACTGTCTTCGAGAAGTGAGAGCGACGTGGGGCTAAAAGGTACGAGCGATATCGGAGATATTCTTGATGAACAATGGAGGTTATTGTTGTAACCAAGCGTTCTCTTGAAGAAAGTTAAAAAAGGGGGACATTAAATTACCCTGACGTGATGTCTTGGGAACTAGAACCGTTTCTTGACCAACGGGCTTGAAGAACAATGGCTGTTCTAATGTTGTTCTCTTTCTGAACAACAAGGGGGGGTGAGAACCATTT
The DNA here is from genome assembly GCA_963969495.1 of Ceratothoa steindachneri. NCBI lineage: Eukaryota > Metazoa > Arthropoda > Malacostraca > Isopoda > Cymothoidae > Ceratothoa > Ceratothoa steindachneri. The sequence goes on from OZ018330.1 coordinate 7,027,988, forward strand.
CTTGTCGAACGGGCTCGAAGAACAATGGCTGTTCCAAAGTTGTTCTCTTTCTGAACAAGAGCGGGTCCCTGTTGACTTGGCGTCTCGAGGGGCAAGAACCTTAGCACTCAAGGGATATTGTCCTTTTCTGGACAATAAGGGGTTTCTCGGGGTAGAGTTTCTAGGTGCACAAGGGAAACTGGATCAGCATGATGCCTCATGAAGATAATATGGATCTGGTTCAAACGCAAAATGCTATCGCATAAATATCCGGAGCCAGTCCCTTGGCGTAGGAGACAATGGGGTGGGGGACTTCCATGGAATGTCCCGGTGGCGCCTGGTAAAATATCTTATCTGCCCATAAGCCTAATTCAATCTGGCAATATCGCCGCATGAAGGCGAACGGGGGATTGAATCTCCTTCATTAAACTTGGGGATGGGGGAGCGATAATGAGCCTTCTACTTTCTCTCGCAGCATACACGTGTGGAAACATGTGTTTCGACATGTGATAGGGGCTGAAGCATAGCGGCCTCATACCGTTCTATCACATTTCTCTTACTTCATATATATATAATTAAAAAAATTGTGCTAGTTTTATATAGAGAAGAGACAGCCATGTATTAATAAAATACAAAGTTACTAATGCTTGTTTATTATATATAAATGGAATTTCAGAATTAACTCATGTTAAGCATATACCACATTTCGGCCTAAATTGTGCCATAACGGAACTTCTTTGAAATTTTACAACTCTAAGATTACCAAAATGAGAGAGAAACTTTCTTTTGCCAGGTGTAAGAAATCCACAAGAAATCTTTAAACTCTACAATTATATATCTCCTGATCATCCCGGACGAGATTAACAAAATACCAAATGCAAAGAATAGTTTTCTATTGCATTATGCAAATTGGGTAAATATAAGAACCGATACTAAAGCTTTGAAATTCAGAGGAAATACTTAGCTTCCTCTGAAAATTTAAGCACTAACCCAAATATGGATAATAAACAGTTGTCCATTGATACTATAATTACTGCCACTAAGATATTTTTTTCCCATATTTTAAAACTCGTCATTGTATCAATATTACTGAAAAAAAGATACTGGAGATGTTATCCAAGGTAAGATTATTCAGTAATAGAAGTGGGGTAGAAAAGAAAGATCAAAGTGAGACAATAAAATGACTAGAAAAAGATATATTCTGTAAGATTGCAGTTCGTTTCTCTTCCATATAACCAGAGTAAATCTGCTACGATTTATCTTTCTAAAATCTATACTCCATCTAAGTACACTACTTTACAAATCTTTCAATACTCTTGGGAGGAGATGCCCTCGTTATTTGTGCTTTTTGATTTTATGTCACCGACAATATACCAAATACATTCTGTGGCGTTAGCATCAGGTTACTGTAGAATTTATCAAGCCACAAACTAAACTTAATAAAATTCAAGCACGCCTCACAAACAAAGTCCGCTTGATACGGAAGACGTCGGAATCCATACGAGCAGAAAGCATTACCCACTGCGCCAGTTTGTCCTTCGCTAGAGAAGACAGGCAATACCACATAACTCTAAAAAGGAAAGGCCCCACCTGAGCAAGAATATCATCTGACCCTGTTAATATTTGTTGCATACATCCAGTAAAGATTACAGAGAGAATCCGAATATTTGAAAAGTGATATGAGGGTCATAGAGAATTCTGTCCTGCATCATTTGCTGGATTCTCTCGACAGCAGTATAAATAATAATATATTCCTTTTATCCTAACAGGGGGTTTTGATCTAACATTTTTAACCATACTTCAGCTGACGCTAAGGATTTAAACAGTTTTAACAGACGCTAGTTTTTTTTTATACAGTATCAACGGTTATGTTCCACTTGGGCCAAGACTTTATTCTCCCCCACTCACATTTTCCCTCCTGCCCTAAAAACCCTTCGAGCGTTGCTCGCCAAGAAGGATTGCATTCAGCAGGTTTTGTAGTCCGTTAATATAAACAGAGGAGGATGTGAGAGCATTTAGAATAGAAACCTATGAACAGGCTCACTGTCCCCTCCGATTGATTAAAGTGAAGCACTCATAAAGAAAAGTGGAAGGGATTTACTCATGTACGAATAAAACGTACATAAGTACTGAGCTGTAAACCACGACATAGTGTATACAAATTAAATTTCGATAACTACTCTACATAAAAACAATTTGTTCGAACACAATACTTAATTGAGTGTAGGCAAAAACTAACATATAAAACAGAAAAAATGCGATAATCAGATTTACTCAGAAAGCCACTATTGGCTGCTAAACAAACATTTAGGTCGACAGATAGATAAAATCCGACGCTCGATCGGCGAGGAAAATATTCGGTTGAGATAATTTTCCCAATAATTTCGTCAATCGGGTGAAAAAACAATTCAATCGATGAACTTCTTTCGAGGGGAGATATGGAAGTATGGAGCGAATCGTCACTCTTACTGAAGTTCAGGTTAAACTGCTTTTTCACGTCAAGCAGCCCTACAGCTATAGCATGAGTGCGGCGCCCTCTTTTAGTGAATTAGGTGCTGAAGAAACGATGATATCTGTCAGCAACTTCCCTTAGCTCAGGCTTGGACTTGCCTCGACTTTCCAAAATTCGATTTGTATTTAGTTTAGTTAATAATTTTCAAAATCCAAATCATTCCGTTTAGATTAGCATATGGACAATTATGCGTTAGTCATACAACATAAATTCATGTATAAAGCCTAAAATTGAAGAAACAATAAAAGTTTTCCACAAGATTAACTTTTTATATTAAACAAATAAATCCCTAGACTCTTTCAATCACTCCTTTTCCAAAGACCGAATAAAGAAATGACTTAAAATGAAAAGTAAAAAGACCGACAGAGGACAAAGCGGTGAAAATTACAACAGAAGCAAAAAAATGGGAGAATTAATCGCCAAACTAAATCGATCAAACATTTTTTTGTAACCCCAATCAGACAATCTTAATTGTTCATTGTATTTACTTGCTTAACATCCTTATTTAGTTGTCATTTTCCTGCTTGCTTGATGTTCCCTCTTTTGTAGTCCTTTCCTTTCGCTCTGACAACTCCTCATGGAGTCTTTTATTTAGTCGTCTGACGAAACTATTCATCGTTTACTTGCTAGCCTGAAGAAACTCTCCAGAACAAACACTTTGGTGGTCGTTTTCTCGCTCGTCTTACGACACTTTTGTTTCGTTTACTGTCTCACTTTAACAACTTCTTTTTGTCATCGTACCCTTGCTCACCTCACGACCCTTCTCTGGTTCCGTTTACATTCTCGCCTATTGACCCAATTTGGATGATTAGGTGTCGTCTCTTTACTCGCCTAAATACTTTTGGTCGTAGTTTCCTTGCTCACCCGACACTTCTTGTTTTGTGGTTTCTTTTCTCACCCCACACTCCTCTCCTGTCATCGTTTCATAATTCACCTGTCAAACTTCATTTATCCCCGTGCCTTTGGTGACCTAAATAGCTTTTGTCGTCGTTTCCTTGATTGCGTGACGACAATTTTTCTCAATGGTTTGGTCTTTTTCTCTGATTGATCTTTATTCATCGTGTCCTACATTAACAAAGGACACTATTATTTTATTGTTTCATCTGCTCCATTAAGAGCTTCTTTTATCTTCGTTCTTTCACATGCCTGATGGTAGACTCCTTTGCCATCATTTCCTTTCGTTAACTTCGTTTCCTTACTGGCCAGATGACCCTATTTTATCGTTGGCCTTTTCTGGACTGACCAGTTTTTTTCAAAATTTTCCTTGCTCTTCTGATGACCTCCATTTTGTCGTTTATTACTTGCACACCTGACGTTATTCTTTTACCGTTTTCTTACTAAACAGACGACTGTTTCTTGCTATTATTTCCTTGCTCACCTGAGGACTTATTGTTTTCGTCTACTCACTCCTCTGCTGATAATCTTTTGTTATCTCTGAATTGTTTGACAAACCTCTTTTGATGAAGTTTCCTTGATCGCTTCTAGGTCGTGTTTTCTTGTCGTTTTTCTACTCGCCTGGAGACCTTTTTTTCTACTTATTTCCTCGCAAACTTGACGAATCTTTCTATTTTTCTCTTCTCTTCTCTGATCATCTAACCAAGCTCTTTATCGTTGCTACTTTACTCATCTAAAGACAATGTTATATCTCGTTTACATGCTCACATGAACTCTAACTTTTTCTTTCTTTTCCATCTTCATAGATGAGCTTTTTTAGTCTTTGTTTTACTCTTGACTGATGAATTTCCTTAGAGGACGTTTTCTTACTCTCCAGAAGACAGTGTTGCAAAATTAAAGTGAAAACGGAGGTTTACATAAGAGAAGAAAAATATTAATAAATATTGTGTATTAATTGTTAGCAACCAGACCTGTAAAATACTTATCATGCTGTTCTATGTAGTTGCTCCTGACTTTTTAAGTATTTTTTTTCTAAATTTTTCCATACCGGACATCTAAATTTCTTCAATATTTTTCTGATTTTCCTTTGGGGAGGCTTGTGTTGAATCTATCCATTTATGTTCTATGAGGTTGAGATATGGGATTTGCGACGGCGATTTCAAAACGTTAATTTTATAATCTTTAAATTATTTTTAAGTACAGAGGCCCTACTTTTTTTCGTAATCGTGTCGAAAGAAAAAGTATTCCATAACTTCAGCTTTCAATATAATAAAGAGTGATTTTTTTTTCAAAATAGACAAAGAATCTTTTTCCTCATTTTAACTAGAAATTAACGAGTTACTGTAGAATTCGGATCAAAGAAAACTGAAAAAGTCTACATCCTCCACTCTACATAGTTTACGCTTGGCATGGTGTTTAGCAGAACGAGACCTTCCCAGCTTTTTATTCACCAGGATTTAGGTAATTTTGGCCATGCAGCTTTATTTAAAACTCTTATCCTTACAATATTTTTCTCGAAATAACAGGAATTTCTTATGTTCTCACTTGTTCCTTGCTCCTTACTTTGTCCATTCTGTGGAGATAAGGCCAAATGTAGACCTCATTATGGATTGTCTTAATTGAACTATCCTTTGATCTCATATATATATATATATATATATATATATATATATATATATATATATATATATAGGGTGTGTAAGGTATTTGAGGACAGATTTATACTTAGACAAAAAAATGACCCTTATAAACAGATAATTTTGTCTTTTTTCCTGAAAAAGTTGCGAGGATAAGAATAAATATATTGCTTTGTGATTTTATTTAATATAGTTTTCTTCGGCTCCAATAACGGCTCCTATATGATGTTTGAATCCCCTACATGCTATGATTAAGTGGTCCTTGTTCATATTGGACATTACTCTAACTATGGGGACTTTTAACGATTCTTTAGTGTTTTTAGGGTGCCCATTCACCTCTTTCTCAACTACGCTACATGGCCTACATACATAGTAGTCCAATGGATAGAGATCCAGGGAGCTAGGAGGCGAAATGTTAGGGATATGCGATCAAGAAAAATTTCCACCATCCATTCCAGCGTTGCTTGAGCCTTGTGTGATGGCGCCGAGTTTTGTTAATACACATAAGGTTTTCAGTTTCGCCCATTGTCGATCCATCGCTTAACCATTTTGGCCTCTAGTTCCTTTCAAGCTTTGCAGACAAAGGGTCTAGTGACTTTTAAATATCGTGCTATTTGTAAATTGCTATGTTCAGCTTTTATAGCCACGATAAATGCGTGCCTCTTCATTTCTTACGTAAGCATAGAGTCTGCCATTGATAAATCTGAAATATAGAAAATATAAAGTATAATAATATGCTGCTATATTAAAAATAACATATGTCATCAAATATCTTATGTCGCCGACATATCTGAAATCAAAGTTGGTTTTAAGGATTTAATATATGTATATGATTCAGCTATCTTGAGTGCAGTCGGCATTTATTGCTAGATACGATTTAAAAAAAAATTTATTGTCACTGCCGTCTTGCAAATTATTATGCAATCTCTAATAGAGGAAATCTTATTATTTTTATAATGAACAGACCCTGTTTTACTGTAATTCCCATATGCGAAGAGTAAAAAGCCCCCACCGATCGCACAGTACTGCCGATATATGAAGCCGAGATACAATCTGGCCAAATATAATTGTAGACAACATCACACCGCAAATAATTGGCTACTCGATTCTTCACAGGGAAAATATTTGGCAGAGATTTATCATTTTCAAATAGACACCTACTTTCTGTTTGACACAAATATTTTTTCACTAGAAATGAGAATTTTCGTGTGCATAATTTATTTATAGTTCCCATTTCGGGATATTAAAAATAATGGTTTATTTTAGGGACAATAGGTATATCTATTTTGAATAAATATATATCGCATATAAATAGTCTAGTCATTTTATCAACATATAACGATGGATATCTATTATTAGTAGTAAAGTTCGTTTAAAATTTCATGAATTCATTATGTTAGAAAGATTCTTTGAAAACTCCATCTGATCCAATGTCGATTGTCATCTTTTGCTTTATATTAATAATACTATATATATATATATATATATATATATATATATATATATATATATATATATGCAAATATCCCACAAAAAATTGGAAAGAGGAATCCAAGTACTTTAGTACTCCATTTCCAATTCCAATATCAAAGAATAGATGTAATAACAGAACATAGCCACATATAGACTCCACAGAAGGGTAGGGAACGCCCTCCATATAATTAGAACCAGTAGTAGAAAACAAAACTATTTAAATAAAAATAAATATTGGACCTCTTGAAAATCGGCGAGTGCAAATTTTCAAAGAGAGAAATATGCATATCCACACAAGCGACCCAAATATGTATCTCGGGGGAAAGGATTAAACGAACCTGCAAAATTTAGAGAGGGCGGACATAGAAAAAATAAAAGATAAAAAGAAGGAATCATGTCAAAGTGATTTTAGAATATCAAGGCGCAAAAAAGGTGTAGGCGAAAAAAGAGAGCGAGGAGTGGGGGATGATGGAAGTAAGCAATAATGATAAATGAAACAAACATAATAATAGACTATGATAAAATAGGTTTCTGAGCAAGTTTACTCAGACTATGAGAAATATTCATGTTGCGAAAGATACTATTCGTAATTAGGAAACATTCTAAGATATTTCTTTTTATCAAATAATCTGAATGCTAAATGAATTGGTGCAGAATTCCAAATAAAGGAATGATTATTATCTGAAACATGTAAAAGGAGAACATTTATATGTTGTATTCTTCTAATATTATGGTAAACGTTTGTATTTACTTTTATGTTTTTTGCTGGTATTTATTTATCATTTAACCACTTAGTAATTAATGGAAGGATAGTTATTATAGGAACAGGAAAAAGTAGACTGGTTTAAATGTCCCTTCCATATGGCTAAAAATACTATGGGTTAACACTTACATCAACTTATAATTTGCTATCAATGCGTTAGTATTAGTTCCTAGTGACTATGATACAATTAAAACTGCTAAGAAGTGGAAAAACCCCCAGATCAAGTGAGTAACTACGGCCTCGTCTCGCTGCTAGAATTCATCGGTAAGGTATTGGAAAAAATAATAAATAATAGACTGTCTAAATTCCTCGATGATAATGGCCGAAGAAACAGCTGCCAATTTGGCTTCAGGAAAAACAGAAGCACGGAGATGGCCCTTGGAGTCATCCTTGAAAAAAAGCGAAAGCAAAGAGAGAAAAAATGAACGTAGAAATCGTATGCTGGGACGTGTCCAAGGCATTTGACAAAGTATGGCAGAGGGGTCTACAACTCAAGATACTCAGATTAGAAATGAACAACAAGATCGAAAGGATTTTATGTGAGGATGTAATGGAGAGACGTGCTTATGTAGAAATTGGACGAAATCAGGATGAAATATTCGAGCTCGCTGCGGGTTTGCCCCAAGGCGGATGTTTGAGTTCGTCTCTCTATTCAATCTACACCGTAGATATACCAACACCAAGAAATAAGGGCTGCTTGAACATCCAATTTGCCGACGATGTCACTCAAATCATAGTTTGACCCTACAGGAACGGCCCAATGCAAGCTAGAATGACTGCAGAAGAGATAATAAGCATTAATAGATACGAAAAAAAATGGAAAATTAAAACCAACACGGATAAATTTAAAATGGTACCCGTGTACAAAAGAAGCATCTCAGATGTATATGTAGAAGGACAGCGCTACAAATACGACAAATAATGTAAGGTGCTCTGACTAACCACTATCGAAATCAGGTTATAAAAAGCACGTAACTGAGAGAGTAAATCGAAGGAAGAGCTGCCTGGCATTACTGTACAAGTTAGTTAACCGAAGCAAGAAGAACAAAAGAAAAATTTACCAAGCCATAGTACAGTCCGCGATTATTTATTCAACCATCGCGATGTACACGATCTCAATAAGTAACCTATTAAGACTTTAAATAGTCCAAAACAAAGCTATCTACTTAATAACAAACACCAGAAGAGGAGAAAGGAGAAGACTACGAGACCTGCATAGGGTGGCAAGGATAAAGCCACTTAACATAATAATTACAAAAAGAGCAAGGAAAGTCTTAGAAAAAAGACAGAATGAAGTATGGGTTGAATTAACAAGCCAAATTGCCCAAAGAAAAGGATGGAGATCACACAGAATATTCCCAAGTTTCCCAAGGATAGATGGGGGAGGATAAAAAGACAAAGAAGAGATCTACACTTAGAGAAATAGATTAATACTCGACGACGCCTAAGAGTAATTAATTAACCGAAGCAAACCAGAGAATAGCGTATAGTCAATTATAACTAGGATCGGAATATGAAATAATAGATAGAGAGACAGAAACCTACACAAGTTTTTAGTATGAATATTTGCTAATAATGGTTTGAACGCCTTATAAATACCAATACTATTTTCTAACTTTATCACGCTAACTATACTACCTAAAATGGACAAAGATAAGCCTGACCTCCAGGGAATTAGCATCTCTTTGCAAACCTCTTACTTCTTTCAGCCTTCTGCATCTATTCGTTTTTTTATTATCATATTCGCACACGGGACTCACAGTGATACGTGGGACAGGGGTCACGATAAACTGTTATAGTTATAGTTAGGGATAAGCGACACATCGTGGTTCGGATTCCACTTTAAGCTGTGGGTCCCATGACTAACTAAGTCAACTTTTGTCTCCTACTATTTTCTTCACTGTTCTATCCTAAAACATTCTTCGTCCTCTCCCTCTCACTCCTAACCGCCTTATTTACAGTGCTTGGAGCCTACTTTGGCTCTAGAGAGTGTGACTATGGGGGTCTATGAAGGAGTACTGGGCATCCTCACCTCCCTCTTTGGCCGCTTCATAAGCACCAAAGGGGGCGGGGAAGATGATCGAAAGAGCTGTTCTTTGTCTCCCACTTCTCTTTTCATTTCATTTAATTTCAAATTTAATGCCCCACCTCAGTCAAAGCCTCATGCTGCACTAAAGACCCAACTCGTTGCCATTTCGATTACGCAATATTTAGTTACGATGACTTTAAACTTATTTTAGTTGACAAATCACTTCCCTTTTCATTAGGAGGCTTTAGATTTCGGACAATAGCCAGCAGGCTATTTCTAAATACTCACCCTACATAGAGAAGTGAAATTAGAAATCAACATTACACCATATACAAATTGTAAGGACATTTTACTTACTTATTAATTGTTTCCATCGTATATAATGAAAAGAGGTTGATTACTATAAGAGTGAGAAGAAAAACAAAAAACAACAATAATAATTAAAATCCGAATTGTTTATCCAAATATTACCGCACAAAGGGAAAGGTGGCGGATATTGATCAGGATATTTATAATTATTATTAGTCTTGATATCCCCAGAGGATGCAATTTATGAATCTAGATCATATTTCACATTTTCCGGACTTCTTTGATTGTGTAGTGGAAAATATTGCCTCAGTCATCATCTCTGGAGTGACCGTGTATACATGTAAGTGCAGACTTAAAGTTGAAAACATGAGCTTTCAACTTTGTTGGTTATACAACTTGATAGGAGAGTGTGTACAGGGGAGTGATGCTGGTGTATATTTGAATGTCCCTTGCGAAAATATGAGTATATTCATTTAATTAATTCTTTTAATATATGGTGTCCTGTTTTATGAGCTACCTGGATACTATAGTTCATATTGCGTTCAACCTGGATCGTAATTTCAAGATAAGTTGATTTTTAAATGGCTCGTTCTTACGAGTGGGAAAAAAAAAAATATCATCCAGAAACTACATACTACATATGTATACCATCTGTGCCCAAAATTATTGGATATCCGACTTGGTTGAGTTGCGTGCAGCTAAGAGCAGCAGTGAAAGGGTTTCTAGCAATTTGCTAGCACGGCCTTTTCCAAAAATCCGAGGATTCTAATGTTCAATTTACAGATTTTTTTCAGTGCATTGCCACGGGAGCTTCCTTGATTGGTGTAAACATATTTTGTCGCTGTTAGTTGCAATAATTGATTGATAAATCCCGATCAGAATTATAACGCAATCTGTTATGATTTACACTGGTGCGCCGAATCGTGATATGAACCCGTTGAAGGCTTTTGTGATAGCATATGACTTAATATTTGTAAAGAAGTAGCCTATGTGCATTTATTATATCCACAGATGACTGAAAATTAATGTAAATCTTTTTTTGTTCTGGTAAAAAGACCTACTATATCAACAAAAAACAGAAGGCATATCTTCAGAAGCTATAATTTGTATACATATAGGAGATATTTTGGCGGCTTGCTTTCACATTCTGACTTGGAGAACATTTGACCCAATCTCAACCTTGTCTATGCATGCCTTTTTAGATAAAACACTCCGAGATTGACTTCAGAATCAAGTGGTTTCTTAAATAATCCAAATTGTTTAACTAGTCAAATACCAACATACGAAATTGATAGGTGAGGTATGGTCTCAATATATATTGGAAAAGGTCACAGATAATATCCCTTTGAGAACAAAAGCATAGTTATTTTAAATCTAAGTTAAGTGAAGTTTTAAACTGCTTTCAATCTGATCAGATCTTCGTCTGAGGATTGGACGTTATCAACGACTTCATAATCCAGCATTAAAAAGACGGAATGGCTGGTGAAATGGGGCTGATTAAAGGGGTACGAGGGTTCACTATTTACAACGCTGGATGAATGCAATATTTGAGAGGAGCGTTATGCAACCTGTGTCTATCGTTTAACTAAAGAAAGTTCAACCTTGAATCAACCCTTAGCCTCTAAATGTTTACGGAGTCAACTCCGAAAACACATTTCGCCAAATTAATTTGTAACCCAAGAAATCGTAATCGGATGAGAAGTTGTTTTAGGTGTTATTTGCTTTCTTGTTCATGATTTCTAAGACTTAGAAAATTTATGTTGGGAGCTACTGCAAAACGATTGCTTCAGGTAATCTTGACTGATACTATCACTTTTGGAGAACATCTCTCTCCTCAGGGCAACTGTAAGGGAGTTGAAATCAAGAACTGTGGCGGATGTTCAAGAAGATGGTAGTCCGGATTGCTTATGATTGGACAAGCACAATTGAATCCAAGGTAAGTTAGTTCTCTAATCAGTGATTTCAGCTTCTGAAGATCATTGTTGCTTAAGTAAGGACGATGAGCGAGAAAAGAGCAAGGTTTATTCAATTATGTAATATAGAATAAGACGGGCGAAAGCATTTTAGGCTCTTCGGAGTAATATTTTGATGGAGGGAGTCGGTTATCACCCTTTATAAAGCCAGAAAATGCCAATATTTTATCCCTATTCTGCCACTAAAGAATTCCTCCACGAGGCCATCTTTAAATGATATGAGGCAGCTGCTTCTGTCGCTCGTTTGAAGATAGCGACCCAAAATGTTTGTTTTAAGGTAAATATTTTTTTTATTTAAATATCATTAAACTGATTTAGAATACTAGCATAAATTGAAAGTGAAATAAGGAAGAAACCGTGTTTTTTTATATAATTTGTGCTCCCGTTCCTTCATTTCTAAAACTATCTGTTTGCGATTTTTCCCCCTCACACAATACCGTTTCCATTAAAGAAACCGTGGGTCATGGTTCTTGTTTCAACGTTCGCGATATAACGCTTTTGTTTGAGGAAACATTGAAGTTATTTACATCTTTTTTTGACATAAAATATAAGAGAAACAGGTGAAGTGTCAATGTACGAGAATGAAGTTAAAATTACTGAACAATTTAATATTTGTTGTCAAAGAAACGTCATTTTCTGAGGCAATAAAAGTGTTAAAATTGAGTTTTTTTCGTTTTGAGTAAGATGTATACGGTTATGGGTGGCACTTTATCTATATATGTTTAGTTTGCATAATTTTAAGGATAACTACCAAAAGATCGTGTTAGTAAAAGTAATTAAATAACCTATTACCCCTAAAATCCTACATCGTTAATTTGAAAATAAAAATTAGCTAATATTAACATAAAAAACAAACGCGCTAGCGTAACATATGCAGTCTCATGGCATTTCAAGATGGCGAAATGTAGCAATTCTTACGTTGCAATTTCGGCTTGAAATATGCGAATTTATAACGGAGATAGACACTGTCCATCACTAAAATAGTACTCATAAGACACTATTTTAAGGATAGGAAGTATTAAAGGGTTTAGTAGGCTAAAACGTATGTCTGTTTTAGGCAAAATTATCTAGAGTTAAAGAATCAAGATAAGCTAACGGCCTAAGATCCGTTCTATGTGTAGCCATGACCAGCAGACAATGAATGATCAGAGAATAGAGAGAGAATTTATCATAATTGCATCGTACATGAATTTGCATATACAAAAAAAAATGGAGGCGGTGACAATGAGATTATTAATCGAGTAATCAGGATTTAATTGGACAAAGGTTACCAAGAAAACATAAATGGAGGAACAAGTTTAGAAAAAAAGAGTACTTGTTTTAAAAGGCCTTACAATCTATGTAGCTCTAATTAACAATAGCTCAACGTCCCAAAATAACTTACAATTTATTTGTACAAATCTAGAGACTGAAGGCAAGTACCTGTGATACATTTAAGAAAGAGTAAAGGTCTTTATGAGAGGGCATTGTCAAAAATTTACGGCTAATATAAAAAAATCTCGTTTCAGCGTCGATTTTGCACTAATGGTTTATAAAGACTAAAATTTATTTGGAGAAACATAATAATTCACTTATCGTTAGGAGGCTTTTAGACGGGACAATTCAGGGATTAGTGAAAAACGTAATATATTTAGCATGAGGCGGCAGGATATATATATATATATATATATATATATATATATATATATATATATATATATATATATATATATATATGCGGTTATGTAAGGAAATAAGAATTTCTTAATCCGCTAGAAAAACCTCTGAAGTTCCTCAACCATAGTCAGGAGAAAAAAACGGGAAATGTGAATCTTCCCGCGGATCTTCTCCCTTTCTAATCATATATATATATATATATATATATATATATATATATATATATATATATATATATATATGCAGGTTTTGTTATTACTTCGAGGCGATAAAAAACATCCGCAAATGAAATTTTTTATTCCTAAACGTATTTCGACCATGTTAGTTAATCTTCAGAGAATGAACAGAAGTAAAATTATAGTTAGGAAGGTAGGTAGGGAGAAGAAAAGGTGTGAGAGAGTAAAAGACTAGCGCATCCAGAGCTATCCCGCCTTCCCTACTCTCCCCCGGCCCAATCGTCAGGGCCAGGAAAGAGGATAATGGGGCGAGCGAGCACGGAATCCACCTGTTCCTCTATTCATTCTCCCCGTGACTTGAAGCACCAGAGAGAAGGACATAGGGGGAGCTAGGAAGGGATGACAGAGAGTGGAAGAGGAAAAAAACGATAGAATAGCAAGAAACTAGTAGTAGATCTTACAGGTGACCTAGGTGGTCTGGTCCATACATCTAAAATGCGGTGCTAATACCATGTTGTGTAACACTGACCCTCGTATTAGTGAAGAACCCGTGTTGAGGACAGTAGTAAAGAATTTCGAGAAGAAAAGAATGAAGTAAGAGAGTTGTTGAGAGCTGAAAATTGCTTGGCCATTATAAATAGTTTAAACTTGGTATTGTAAGTAAAGAGTAAGTACCTGAGATCCAGGTGCATTTGCTATCCGTTTTGTATCCTAGTACTTATAGGTGGCATTCAAACCTTTATTAGTATGTGAGTATTTGCTACACGGTATGTTTCAATTGCCTTTTCCTTCTGTTTATGTTTCTATCTTATCTTATCTTCTTCCTACGTTGTCTTCTTTCGTAATTGTTGTTTTTGTCCTCTTGGTGAGTATGGAGGAAGGAATATAACGAGGACAATCAAGACGCTAGTTTTTATATACAGCCTCAACCGTTACGCTCCACATGTGCCAAGACTTCCCCCCGCCCCTTCTCCGCTGCCCGAAGATCCTATGAAGTCGCACGCAAAGACGTTCTTCGGTCAGCTGCTTTCGTAATTTAGGAGGCTAGTTGTGTAAACGTTCATCCAGAAGTCAAGCAACCAAGATCTGCTCCCTTCGTCCGTTAATATAAATATAGTAGAGTGTGAAAGCCTTTATAATGAAAATCTTGTGACTAACGCTTCGTCGGCAGCAAATCCTGATCCAGGCTCACTGTCCTATCCGATTGTTTATGTCTATTTTCGCCAAATAGAGGAAATCTCACCTTCCCCATGAATAAACATGAAGGGGCGAAGTGTCACAGCTTTGAAAAATTATGCCCTAGGAGAGGGGCTTAACTGTTGAATATTGAGGGTTCACACTTCCTAAACTCCCCCTTCTCTCCTTCCCCCGTGGATAATCAACGTATATATTTTGATCTTGAGTATTTTGAGGAGAATTTGCTTAGCCATCGAGAGAAGAAGACGAGTCCCTGAGTCAAACAAGGAATAAAGAAGTTAGTTGGAACCAAAGCGGGACTACCCTCCCGACGCTGTTCCTTTGGTCATTTAGAAGAGCAGACCAGGGGTATTGAGACCAACTCTCCTACCATTCTTGTCTAGAGAAAATCACGTATCTCAGTTTTCTGAAAAAAAGCATAGAGATACCCTTCATCATTGAGGTAGACTAAAGTGAATTCCTATTCAAGAAGGGATTCACATGTTGGTTAAATCTCATCGTCGAGAAGACAGAATTGGTGACACAGGGATCGGGATAACTTCCATTCATCCAGGATACCCTCACTTAGATCTTGAAGTCGAGAAAAGCATCATCACTCGCCTTCACCACCCCGGGAGAACAATCAGCTGTTTTCCCGACCCATCTATCCACGCTTGTAACTCGCTTCAACCACTCCGCGAGAAGCATCAGCTGTTTTTCCGTCCCGCCTTGCTCCACTTGTGGACGTTCGTAGTTAAACTCGCCTAAACCAACTTATCAATGCGACTCACTTTCAAGGTCACCCAACTGTCGACCCAGTCCGAGTTAAAGGTAAAACGAATTAAAAAAATATTCATTTTGTTATTTTCCATTCGTAACCAAACCATTTCAAGCTGGTAGTCGTAACCAAACTATTCAAATGACCTAAGAACTCGCATTATTTGAGCTTAAATCTCGTGTATTATTTGTAGTGTAAATTTTTATTAGACCCTTTTACTATAGAATTAGTGTATTTAAATATATTTAAGATCTCGTTCTTTTATGTGATTAAAAGTATCTTTTGTCGGAGTTGTTTAATTAGATCCTCGAACGCAGCATTAGTAATAGGTATATCATAATATGAAGCCTGCCTGGAAAAAGAATTAAACTAGAGCACTCTTAGAGGAAAGTGTAACGGATTAACTCATGTACGAATCAAACGTATATCCATACTCGGCCGTAAACCACGACATAAAATTGATGACAGGTTTTGGGATATTTAGAAGAACTCAATAATAGTTGATTGTGTTGCATCCCATTGATTAGTAACAAATTTGTGCCTAAGCACAAACATAATAATGTGATAAACTCGGTCTATAAAATTTTTTAATTGATTGTGGTTAGCCCGTTAATGGTGTTAATAACTTTTTTTTGGTAGATGTATTTTAATTAACAGAAAATGTGGGTGGTAAGGGTTGGTTTATACAGAGCACTACTTGTTTCGTGGTCGCATAAGTACCATTAGCGAACATCGGTTGGTTTTTGAAAAGTTCCACCAAAAATGCGAAATTCTTGGACTAGCAGAAAAAGAACTAATTTTCTATGTCTAGGACCAAAAAAGGACGGAAAGAGAGGAAAAGAGAGAACAGGCGCAAACAGAAAGAGAAGCAGAAGAAAGAAGAATACAGAGGGAGAGAGAACAGAGAAAAGCGAAAAGAGAGAGAAGAAATACGCGCACATGAAAGGGCATTGAACAAGGAACAGATGGAAGTCAATTCCGTTGGACCCCGGACGAGAGCTACGCAATTACCTGCGATGAAACTTCTAACATAGAAAGATAACGAAGACTTGTGTTCGTTCCTGACAAACTTCAAGCAAATCTTTGAGGTGAATCATTGGGACATAAAAACAGACGGAACCACCAGATTACTGCCTCTGCTTAACACCCGTCTCCGTGATATATTCATCTCGCTACCATCAGACACATCCGTAGATTAGTCTACCCTTAAGTCTGAGCTACTGGCCGCCATTAATCAAAATCCCGAGGGGTATAGGACGAAATTCAGCAGAAGTGGAGTGTCACAAACTAGGATCAGGTGACATGCCCAGATTCTTAAAGCCAAAAAGTTTATAGCCAGGGATAGAAGACGCGTTGACTTAAAACAAAACTTTATTTACAAAAAGGGATATAATCAAAAAAAGGGATCTGTCCTAAAGGAATTAGTATTACCCCAAATAAGGAAATTTACGGACTAAATTGTTAACTTAATTGCTAACTTAATTGCTAACTTAAATCTGACGGGCAGCTACGACAATTATCTATAATGATTCTATTATCCTTCCCTCAAACTAACAAATGAATACGTACAGATGTATCGCAAACCCCAAAATGATACTTATATACATACAGGCACAATGCACATATAATATTCCTATCTATATGAGACCATGGAGAAAGAATGTTGAGCCACAAAGGGAAAAGGAAAGCACTCTCCGGTAACGTGACCACAATGCACCAACGAATATATATATATATATATATATATATATATATATATAGAGAGAGAGAGAGAGAGAGAGAGAGATGAAGGCATATACCAAAAATAAGAGTCACTCACGACCACCAAAATCAGGTCTCGTATGGGCCTCACAGTACAAGGACACCAGACACGGTTGTCCTACCAAAAATGCACGAGAGGTACAACACTCGCGGTACTCCCGCACTAAAATACAATAAAAGGGTACAACAAATCACAATAAATCACAATAACCTGTCGACACACATGAAACCGGAAAATAAGGTTACGAAATCCACTCTGCTCCTGAACACAACTTTCTTCTCCAAGCACAAAAAAAAGGGTCTGTCTTCTGTAAAGAATGAAGGCCTCGACATCGAATTCTATTAAACAATAATAAATATTGATCGTTTAAAACCCCAATGCCATATCAACATGTAATGAAAATTCTTAACTCTAGATATCAAATAACTTTCTTTCATAACAAAATTGCAATAATTCTTAATCCAACTTTAATATTCAATTAAATAACTAGGAGGGAACTGGCCGATGAAAGCGAACGAAAATTCTAGAATTTTTAGGATGACGTGTCAGCCTCAAAATAATCTAACGAAAGTTCTACGATATTACGCATAGCCCTCATCAGAAAAAAATACAAACTATCAGATATTACGTGTGTGACACGAGGAATAAGTTCAACTCTCTTGTCGATGTCATTCTTGAGGACCAATTATTGTGTACCCTGCCCCCAGAGACACGAGCATTTCTCAAGGACAGGCGAGCAGCTACGTTCAATTAGTGCGTGGAGGAAGTGGATCTACATGCTTCCAATCACAAACTATATCCTTGAAAGGTTAAAAAGAATCAGCCATCGTCTACAAAGAAAGGTGATTATCCTCAGAAACCCCAGCAAAATAATCCCCCTAAGTGTGTCGAGACCTCCGGACCCTCCAAACCCAAATTCTTTCCATTTATGAATCAGAGAGAAATTAAGCCCTTAGGTAATCTAACAACCTCTTCATAGTCATATTCAAGAAACCCCGTTACGTGTTTTAATTGTGACACCCTAGGTCACATTAGCTTACATTGACCCCAAAATTCGAGGCTTAGATCGCTCTCGAGTCACCAAGTGCACAACATCACCGTATCTCTCCCTCAAGAACAACCTCCTGCTTCAGCGCCTTTTTCGTCCACATCGAATTCCCCTGACCAACAGGTGAACTTTTTGTTTAATAAGAGTTCTCACGGAGGAATAAAGTTCGAGGCTGGATCAGTAAATGGTTCCCGAGTCTAGATATTGGTACGCGATACAGGCTGCACCTGTATCGTTGTATCATATATATTGTTACCCCCAGTCAGCCCCCAGTACAAGAGATTCGTGGTGGTTCAGGACTTCTTGGGTAGATGAAACAAGTTTCCTGTAGTCAGATGCCACATCATGTGTCAGTACTTTACTGGCTGGACCGAGGTAGTTGCAGCGCCTATAAAATTCTGTTCTGTCTTAATAGGCCAGAGCACGCAGTTCTACCCAAATGCGGGGTTCAACCAGTAGTCACTCGGATTAGAGCAACTTCGGGGTAGCGGCCCCGATCCTTTTACCACCTCTTGAGAACCCGTAATACGAAGAGCTTAATTCCTAAGCGTTCACTACCGCCCAGAAGGACTGTCCGGCTATCCAACCCCTGTGAGAGAAGGTAGCGAAAAACGAAATAGAGTCTGTTCGTGGGAACAAACAAAAAGGATACGTTGTAAAGAATTCACTACTATTCCGGCGACGGCTGAAGTAGCTTCCCCGTCGGATAAAGTTTTGTGCATTGCTCGGTGTTACTCCCAACGGGTATTAAAAATCGCAAATGATGGCTTATTGGCTGGTGATTTCAGCCACAATTAAACCTCTCTACGGATTTTTAACTACTTCTTTTGGCCCGGTGCCGCTAAAGAGATCGCCGTATACTGCTGATCATGCGAACTGTGCCAGAAAGCCACCACTACAGGGCGGGTACCACCGGCTTCCCTGTAGTTAACTCCCGTTATTTCCAAACCCTTCTTCAGAGTGGCCATACACTTGGTTAGGCCCAGCCATCCCCGTCTAGTGAAAGGCACTCTTATATCCTTACTTTGGTAGACTGCCCTACTCGTTTTCCCGACGCAGTTGCCATCTGGAAAATTAACAGTATTTCCTGTGCAGAGGCCTTCATCTTCATATTTTCCTGAGTCGGCATCCTTAAAGAAATCCTTTCAGATCGAGGCCGTCAGTTCACGTCAGAACTGATGTAATACGTGGGCAAGTTGTACCTCATCAACCACCTCTCTTGTCGTCCAATTTAAGAGCAAATACCAACGAGGGTAACTTCCACTGAAAGAGTGTAATGAGGAATGTAAAAAAGTGGAGAAGAGAGAAATAGAAATGTGCATGAATTAACCGCTAGCAGGCAAATTGCGGGCGTTGAGGCTGGGAGCGGAAAATGTGGGCGTTGGATCCGAGAGCAGAAAATGTGGGTTCTAGGGCCGGGAGGGGATATTGCGTGCGTTGGGGTCAGAAGGGAGGGGATATTGGGGGAATTGGGGTGGGAGGATAAACTGTGAGCATTGGGACCGAGAGGGGAAAATGTGGGCGTTGGAGCAGAAAGGGAAAATGTCGGCGTTGATGATAAAATGTAGGCGTTGGGGACGGAAGGGAATATTGTGGGCGTTCGTTCGGAAGGAGAAAATGTGGGCGTTTAGGCCATACAGAGAAACTTTCATCGTTAGGGCCGGGTCGGGATAATGTGGGCTTTGGGCAGGGAGGATAAACTGTGATCATTGGGGCCTGGAGGGCTAGGGCTAGGAGGGTAAAATGTGGACGTTGAGGCAATAGGGAGAAAATATGGGCGTAGGGGATGGGGAATGGATATTGTGGACGTTGAGTCGAGAGGATAAACTGTGAGCATTGGGGCTGAGAGGAGAAAATGTGGGCGTTGGGGCTGAGAGGGGAAAATGTGGGCGTTGAAGCTGTAAGGAGAAATTGTGGGCGTTGGAATCCAGAGAGGATATTGTAGGCGTTGGATCGGGATGATAAACTGTGAACATTAGGGCTGAGTTCGAAAAATATGGGCGTTGAGCCATGAGAGGAAAATGTGGCGTTAGGGTTGGGAGGGGACAGTGTGGGCTTTGGATGCTGGATATAATACTTTGAGTATTGAAGCTGTCAATTAATATTAGATATTTATTGAACACTTTTAACTCAGCTGATGGTATGTCAGCCAGTTTTAGGTTGTCTTCTGGTATGTCATCTATTGGCATGTCTTCTTGTTTTAATTTTTACACTAGTTCGTTATCGACCTAAATATTAACCTCTAATAGGCAATACACTGCTAGTCATATAAAAGTATCCACAACTAGCTCTCACGCTAGTTTATCAGTCTATGATTGATTATTTACTATTGGTCATCCACTAGTAGCTCATCCAGACGATTTTTATACTCATCTAACCAGCAAGTGGATGTCAATGGCATCATACAACCGTGTCAGGAGCATTGTGTGCCCATAAGCTGCAGCAAAATGTCTTAAATGAATGGACGTATTAGAAGAATACTATTGACACATCCACTATTTAAATATATATATATATATATATATATATATATATATATATATATATATATATATATTATCGTAGAATAATGTCGAGTTCAACCCTTCCTGTGTTTCTCAGCCGAGAAAGATGATGGCTGTGAGGGTGGGAGACTTATAATACAGATGAAGTGCAAATTAACCGAATTTTAGGTTGGCCAAATATTCAGCTACCTTGGAAGGTTCTGAGACAATAGAGAAACGAATACAAAAGTAACTACTAATATGCAAATTAATATTCTGTTTATAAAGGTTAACAGGGGTTTTGAAGCAAGCTATACAAAACATTAGACGTACACCAGTCTCAGCGTCTTAAACGGGGAAAGTTGGCAGGAACGGTCGCAAAACACACAAACGAACAATACTAACCGAAGGGGGTCGATCGTAGGACCTTGAGCGTACAGAAAGCAGACGAAGGAGTCTTACACTAGGGTAATGGTTCCCAAACTTTTGCAGGCTGGCGCCCCCCACAGACACATATGGAAACAAACACCTCTTTCTTGATATTTGGTATGCTGCAATTTGAAAAGAGAAAGGTTAAACACAAATGTGTATTTCACAAATAAAACCCAATTTAGTAAACCAATTTATTTTTTAGCAGTTTTAACTGTTTCAACAACATAGAATGGTGAATAAACATTCCACCAGTAACCTTCATTGTCTCACACTTAATATTCATGGAATGGATGTGCTTGGTGCAGGGACATAAGCTTCTCAACATCAGGCTGGAACTCACTAAGAAGAAGTCGTAGATCCCCGCGGTCAGTAATTTTCAGTCTGTTTCTTTGCTTGGAAAGAAGCAAGGCGACTGCACTGAAGCCCCGTTCTACTAAATATGATGTTGGCAAGGCAATAAAGTACATCTTGACCTTGTCCACAGCACTTGATAGCAGTCAGAGATTTTTTTTTGTAACCAAAAATCTTGATATGACTTTTTGAACATTGGCCTTAGCTCAATGTCATTTTGAATGGAAATCAGTTCTTCCTCTGCCACTCCAGTTTCTTCACCGTCGACATTTAGGAATGGATTGATCACCCAGTCTGATATTTCAAGCAATAAAATGTCCTCAAATCTCTCAGACATGTCTATGTGCAGTTCATCCAGGTGTGTACAATACACTTGAAGGTCATCGAATGGTATGCCTTTTTCCTTATCCAATTCAGAGAGGCTTGGGAACTGGTAGAGTGCATGGCAAGCTATGTTTCGTTTGAATAACTGTAACTTGGCCAGGAAGGTGGAGATAGCTGATTTGACTGTAATTAGATTAGCCTCATTTCCTTGCAGCTGCAAATTAACTTCATTGAACTTTGTGAATATATCTGCCAAATAAGCAATGTCATGCTTCATGTTTCTTAGTTCATCACACAGAACAGAATTGGACTCTTGGAAGAATTCAACAACTGTATCAAACAGTGAATAGAAACGTCTCAGGCAGTTTCCCTTTGACAGCCATCTAACTTCTGTGTGCAACACTTATCGTTCAAACTCTTCATCATTATCAGTGCACAGCTGTCGAAACAGTCGGGAATTGAGGGCATGTGCCTTGATTTTATTTATTGTTGTGATAACAGTATTCATTGATTTGTGTAGTCTACCACTCAGGTTTTTTGCGACCAGATGCTTCCTGTGGATTACACAGTGCACTGTAAGTACTCCAGGTACAGCTTTTTTGAAGAAACTAAGGAAGCCACGATGACGACCTACCATTGATGGTGCCCCATCTGTTGCACAAGCAAGAATGTTAGAAAGTGGGATGTCTTTCTCTTTGAAAAAAACATCAACGACACGAAATACTGACTCCCCTTTTGTGTCTGTTTTAAGCTGTCTCGCAAATAACAGCTCTTGAACCAAGCTTTCATCTTTGACGAAACGAACATAAGCAAGAAGCAAAGATTCATTGCCTGGTAGAGTGTACTCATCTAACTGTAAACTAAATTCTGTTGTCCTAAGCATGTTACACAATGTTTCTTCAATATTTTCAGCCATTTCATCTATTCTTCTCTGAACAGAGTTATCACTGAGAGGAATAGCTTTTATAATTTGGTCAGGTGACTTGTGTAGAACTGTGTGTAGAACCTCTCTTACTGCTGGTAGAATAAGCTCTTCTCCAATTGTCATAAACAGAACAAACCCACACCCAAAATGGATCGTAACTTATTAGGAAATCTTATAAAAGCGAGCACAATGGAAGCACCCTTCCTCGCGCACAATGGTAAACTCTACAAGCAAATAAATGGAGTTGCAATGGATAAACCACTAAGTGGCAAATTTGATAACATCTACATAGGGCAATTAGACAAAGAAACATGGACGCAGAATCATTGAAAGCCTTCAAACTACTGCCGATTTTTCGACGATATATACAAGGGGCGGTCAATAAGTTTTGCAAATCGGTAGGGCAAAACAGAGAAAAGGGGATGGCTGTTTGTGGGGGTGGTAGGACAGATTATGACAAGTCAGGACCTGCAGCGGCACGCTCCTGCCTCGTCTATTTAAGAAGCAGTAGCTGATCGCAGATTGCCAGTCACAAATTTTTCAACAATGGAGAGAGAAGGTTGAGCAGCGAACAGTGATCAAATTTTTGACCAAGGAAGGCAAGAATGCAAGAGAGATCCATGAACGCATGGTTGCAGTGTACACCGACACTGCTCCTACCTATGCAACCATTGCTCGCTGGAATAGGGAGTTCCGCCATGGTCATAAGTCCCTTGAAGATGACCCCCGTCCAGGACGCCTGTCAGACATGACTACCGAGGACAATGTGGCCAGTTTGGAGAGGATGATCCTAAAAAATCGACGTATGAAGGTCTAAGAAATCAAGCGAGAACATGGAATATCATATGGAAGTGTTATCAACATCATCCACGACAATTTGGCCATGACCAAGGTCTCTGCCCGTTGGGTCCCTAGAAACCTGACTCTCCATGATCGAATTCAACGTCGTCAAAGTCCACAAGGCCAGAGTTGCACAAGCTGCCCTGCGCGAGTGCGGATTCGAGGAGCTCAACCACCCTCCCTACAGTCTAGATCTGGCCTACTTTTTATTCCGCCAGTTCAAGGCTGCACTACGTGGACGCCGGTTTGGGGACGATGGAGATGTCCAGCTCGCCGTCAGGGAGTAGATTGAACAACAGTCGGGAAATTTCTGGTTCA
Organism: Ceratothoa steindachneri; assembly: GCA_963969495.1. Classification (NCBI taxonomy): domain Eukaryota; kingdom Metazoa; phylum Arthropoda; class Malacostraca; order Isopoda; family Cymothoidae; genus Ceratothoa; species Ceratothoa steindachneri. The sequence continues at coordinate 7,051,826 of OZ018330.1, forward strand.
GGGACAAGTGGCGCAAGTGCATTGAAGTCGAGGGTAGTTATATTGAAAAATAATAAAACACTTCTCCTCATTCCTCGTATCCGAATTGCAAAACTTATTGACCGCCCCTTGTAACTGCAGGCTTCTTTGCAGCAAAGAATAGGATTGTGTGTGGATATTTTTGTGTGTGTGTCTCTGTGTAACGCTGTAAATATGGAATAAGAAAGAAAGCGGTTTTTTTATTGGTCATGTTTGTGGTGAAGTGTGCTAGCTCTATATGCAAGAATAAGCACAACGCGTCTACCAATGGCCGAACGTAAGTCTTTGCCGTGAAAACTCCAATGCGGTAACTACTAAGCGAGAGAGAGAGCTTCTATTTTGCTGATGGTTGAAGTTAGAGCCAAATTTATACTATTTAAAAAGAAAATGAGATTAAACAAAGAGATGGCAGAAGAACACACTCACTTTGATTTTTCTATCCTATCGTTACATTATATAATTATATTAGGATAAATAAGAATTAAGAAACGATCTCAACCTTAATCTTAATGTAGGTCATAAATAAATCAGTGCCTCTCTCTTGTCAGTCCAATCTTGTTTGAATTGGTATCTAGAGATTTCCTTATTAGCTCAGCATCAATTTGCTTGCGACAAACTACTGTGAATGTCGCTACCGTAATTTACCTCAGACATGATGGCCATTTAGGGGTCTGTCTTCCAACTTACATTATATAGATAATAAAGAATCCCAGAAGAGAATCGAGTTTGGGCCGACTAGTGTAAAATTGTTGGAGATTCTTATTTCAATAAAGAACCGGTATAGAATACTATAGTTAAGTCATCGTCATTTGAGGAAAAGAAAACCGAAGAGAGCAAAATTATTAGAATGAGTCTGAAAAGAAGTTCGTAAAGAAGTGGTAAAGCAAGAACATAAGACAACTTTGTTAAGGCGTGCATCTTTCCTGAACCTATCTTACCTAGACTTTCGAGATATCAACAGAAAGCATTTAAAAGCATCCAACCAACAATCCCAATACGATGGGGGCATCCTTGTAAAGGATTTTCCTTTGGGCTCTTTGCGCTCTCTAACATCTAAAAAACTTTCGAGCAGATAGGCTCTCCTGTGTCTACGACCTTAAAAAATAATCAAGTCAAATAGGCATCACCTGTCGTAATTTTTTACCCAAATAATTTCCTGATTGAAGACAAAAAAACATTACAGCAACGAGGTTCGGAAATCATGGTTTCAGAGTTCAATAAAAGAAAACGAACTCGGATTTGAATATTTGGCGAGAACGCGGTAGGCCGAAAGCCAATCAGTGAAATTAAATTCCAAGATTATAAGAATTAGGTCCATGTAGAAAATAGATTGGCTAACATAGCATAAATCTCGTTTATTTGTAGGCGACTTATGGAAGCAATCGTCGGATATAGAACAGTGGCCAACAACAACTTTATAGTAAAAATTTCTTTAACTGATTTAGGACAATTTTAACCCATTAAGGTTCATTTTGCTTTTGCTTAAGAATTTTGGAAAATGCTCTTAGGATTTTAATCTACAGGCAAATACATGATATTTTTTACTCCCGTGCATTTTTTTAAATTCTTCGTTTTTTGTATGGTTAGGTTAGGTTAGGCTAGGTTAAGTAATGTTAAACTTACCTCCATTGGTATTGGTGTATGAAGATAGAATGTAGGAACAATTCACATGAAATGTTAGCCTTTTCAGCATTTGCACACGATTGGTAAATTCTGCGCTCTACTGCCACAAGGCGGGGAACATTACTGAAACCTAATTGGTTGGATTTGAAAGACGATGAGTTCTTATTTGACCAGAGAGCAGAAAATCAACCATCTGAGCATTACAAATTTTTGGCGCTCATTTAAAAATGCTGACATTAAGTATCCAATTTGGGATATTTGGGCGCTAAAGAGTTAAACTGCTGAATGCAAAGATAACATTGGTTTCGCTCAATTAGACCAACTTTTTGATTTATCGCCACATGATTTATTTGCCTTTATTTTACATGGAAGGCTAGGTTATATTTATATGATGCAAAATTCTTTATTATATTTTTAAATACACATTTTCTAAAGAGTTTACATGCGACAAATTTTGACTAACTGGTATTATTCTGTTGTACGTGATGGAAATTGATTTGGCCAGAGGATCTTGCCAAAATAACCCCATGCATACTGCTATGAAACTTGGTGACCATGATATATCTCGGGCGCCACACGTCCTATACAAGACATGCATCGAGTATTCGATGTAGGATCAAGGGCAAATTATCCTAAGTATGGAATTCTGATGGTTTGGACGGACCAAAAAACCATACCACTGACGGCGAGTTCAGTGCTAGTGAATGAGTGAGATCAACAGAAATACCCAGAGCAGCCTCGAGTTTCCTGATTTTTAATCAGCCCGTTGTCCTGTAGCTCAGTGTGATGAAATCCAGTACCCTTCTTTAGAGAGCTTCCTGATATTAGTGACTAAGATTTCTCAAGTGTCAACGAAAATAAAGAAGATTGGGTGTTTATTGGCGATGATACTCCACATCTGTTTTCCACAAAAGAGTTAAATGATCTAGTCTCGATCTCAGCTTGTTAAAGTCCTCTGCTAAACTAATGGGATCCATATTAAAGGAATAAACTAATGTTTCTCAATGCTCACATCACCTTCTACCGCATAAGATATCAAGAGTAGCCCCCTTTTTCTATGTAGAGAGGGAATTGGTGTACTATCCATATACTGCGCAGCTTCTTAACAAGCCTGCTCTGCCATAGTACCGACCGTAAGATTGGACATTGCTTAATTCACAGCAGCAATGAATGCTGAAATGTGGTCTGCTGCACAACGTAAACAAGTTTGCCTAAGTACACTTGACTCACCATACTACAGTGAAGGATTAGTAAGCAGTGAAGTACGTGCTGGCGAAAATTTGCTATGATAAGCATGAGTGGTAGATTTGTGTTGACCTGAAGATGGTGAACTTTGAAGGGGAACAAAAGTGAGGGTGGAATAGTTGGGACTGAGCTCAGTATTATACGAAACGTGACTGTACTGTACGGGAAGAACTTGGCTTGCAGAAAATCAAACGTCTTAAGCAACTGTAATAAGGGAACCGAAACAAAGCATCAATCTCGGCTTTATTGAATTTTTAAGGACATCTTGTAAAAGAGACAAACTAACTACCAAATGCATTAATACAATATATATGTTTAATAAAATAAATAAATGAATGAGTGAAAGTAAATAAACACATTAACGATAATGTAAACCTAAATACGCAAATTAATTAACAACTAAATAATACACAAACATGAATACAAAACACTGTATTAGAACACATATACTATATATATATATAATTTAATATATATAAACAGGATATCAATGATCCCAAATATAGAATCCTTATGAATATTATTTAACAACAACAACAACAACAGCAAATAACAACTTACAGATTTATCACTGAAGTCCAACATTGCGCCATGAGGCCAATGGTCCACATCAAGCTCGGCTTAATTAAACAGCTCACACTTTTCTTGGATTAACCAAGAATAAGTTGAGAGCTGGGATTTTTGACTGGCCTCAATTCCGTCAGCAACTCAGAGATCCAGAGTTTGAACAAAGTGGAACTGAAAGTGTGAATATTTTTTGTTCTGCACGGGAATAACATTTTTGGCAAAAAGAAGGCAAGAAACTAGAGACAATTTCTCACCATTATGCTGACTGTTTTCAGAAGCCTCGGCGGCAACATGAACATCACATATGGTTCGGTTACCTAAGATTCATGGATTACCGAGCGACGAACATGGGAAGATAATTCATCAGAGTATGAATGAGATGGAGACCATGCATTAAGACAGCTGAGATTCGGTCATGATGGGAGATTAGTTTTGGACTATGAAGAGAGAACTTCCTACGGCCGAGCATTCTTGGAATTCGAAGAACCGGATGTTCATGCCCCTAATTCTCAACAATTTGGAACTTATGGAGTGCTCACATTGCAAGATTGAATGAGACAACCGAAGAGACCTTAAAAATCATCACTTCGGAGTATTATAAAATCTTATAATATGTTGAGGGTAAACCAAAATAACATTCCATGTAAAGGGAATAGAAATAAGTCTTGTAAAGGGAGCACTGTTCACAAATTGTAAATACTTCTCTCTGCATTAGAATCACAATTAAATAGCCTAGTTATATTTCTCCAAAGTATTTAATTATTATCATTCTCTTTATCACTGGCTTAATTTTACCACTAACTAAATACTTTTTAATTCCATTACCGGTATATGAAGAAACCTTAAACGAATTAATAAAAAGAAAAGAAAGAGTGGAATATAATAAATTTTGGTAAATAAATAGAAAATTCATGTAGAAGTCTTTTAAATATATATGTAATATAAATAGGGTTTGATAAATGAAAACAAATAGCATTGATAGATTAGATAGCTTAGATTAAAGAATCGGTGACATTTAGCAACAATACGAGGCCTAAGAGAAGCAAGTCATTCTTTTGTCTGGATGTATAAAAATACTCTATTAATTCCACGCTCATTACTATTATTATTATTATATAAAAATTATAAGATTTAATAGTTGTGTAAGAATTGATAAAATATTAGGTTGAGGAATAAATTCTTGCGTTTTTTTTTAATGTTGTGTTGATTTAAGTTTTGTTGACGTGATTTGTGCACATATTAAAGCAATAATAAATAATAAGAGCAAAGTTGCAAAGGTTAGGCTACGTCTCTTAACAGCGTAGACTATTAGGCTTTTGCTTAGGCTACGTCTTGAAGTTGAGTAATAAGTCATTGCGGTTTATTCAAAAGTTGTGTTAATTTAATTTTTGTTCTGAACCCTCAAAATGGAATGTCAAGTTGAAAGAAAGGCGCATTTTCGTCACTTGTTGTTATTCATTTTTAATCGAGACGGGAACAATGCAAACGCAGCCAAAGCTCGTCGCAATATTTGTGCTGTGTACGGAGCAAATGCTTCATCAGAAAGGACAGCTCAATGGTGGTTTTCACGTTTCAAAAACGGTCATTTCAATCTTAGTGACAAAGAACGTTCTGGTCGCCGCATTAAGTTGGATGAAGATCGATTGAACGACCATCTTCATGAAAATCCTCGTCAATCGACTAGAAAATTGTCTGTACATTTGGCGTGTGATCAGAAAACTGTAGTGAATGAACTACATTCGATGGGGAAAGTTCAAAAACTCGTTGCATGAGTTCCGCACGCTTTGAGCGAAAGCAACAAACTTCAACGCTCCTCGATTGCCACAGGGTTGCTTGCTCGTCGCAAGGCTACTCGTCGATATAAGGACATATTTAGTCACCGCATCATCACTGGCGACGAAAAGTGGTGTGTTTATGTCAACATGAACCATCGAAAACAATGACTTAGCCCCAATAAAAAACCACTTCCGCGAATAAAGCAAGGACTTCATCCATGAAAGACGATGCTGTGTGTGTGGTAGAATTGTGAAGGCATCATTTTTTCTGAGCTCCTTGCGAACAACGAGATTGTAACTGTAGAACTCTACGTTCAACAAATGTATCGACTCGCTGATCCTATTCGTGAAAAGCGACCTCATCTTCGTTATGGAGTCCTTCTGCAACACGACAATGCTCGTTCTCACATTGCCAATATGACAAAAGACGCCATCCAAACGCTTAATTTGAAAATCCTGCCACATTCTCCATATTCGCCAGACTTGGCTCCATCGGATTTCCATCTGTTCCGATCGCTCTCTAACAATTTGCGCTGCGTTTCACTTAATACTGATGTGGAATTGAGAATCTTGTTGGACGAATTCTTTGAGTCAAAATCCAGATATTTTTATTGCAGAGGCATCGAAAAACTAGTTGAACGTTGGGAAGAAATCATAAATAACAAGCGTGAATACATTATTGATTAAATTGCATATTATTATCAATTAAAAATGAAGTTTTTCTAAAATTGTTTATGGTAATGAATAAATTTGATAAAACCGCAAGAACCTATTCCTCAACCCAATGTGTTAATGTAAGTTGAGAGAACCAATTTTATGATATGGAAACCGATTAAATATATAAATTTATTATCAATAGTTCAAAAAATGACCGCACCTATGTATTCGAGCTGTTATGTAACAATGAAAAGGGACTGTGTCCAAAGATGAATTCTTTTGTCAAAAAATGACCATCTGAAGACACTTCCAAGCTCCTAGCGAATAAAGAATATTGAATCCAGCTCCAAGATTTCCTTTAACTTTGGAGGAAATCTCCGATCACCAATTGAGCTAGCCTTTCAGTACCAGGTATAAAGAGGCCGTTTTACTTTGGACGAGTGGTACTAAAAAATGGTGACGAATCATCTCTTTGACTACCACCTAAAAACTAATATCCAATTTACATCTACTTTCCTTTATCAATGTCTGATATTTTATGTACATTAGTCAATTTTTTAAACTTTTAATTAATAAATTGTGTTAGAAAAGGATTTCTCTTAAAATCCTTATTGGCTGAGAATTCTATATTTAAAAAATCATCCAAATGCGTCGCAAAAATGTAATGAATTTATTTATAAGATCATACTTTTAAAATATCGAAGTACCACAAAAACTGACCTAATCTGAGGAAAAGAGAGTCTTTTCCAGATTCAGCTGTTCAGAATTGTCCGAAATTGTCTTAAGTACTCGTAAGTCGACCAAACTTAACAGACTTACAAATATTTTGGGGGGGGTATTCCCGTGTAATCATAATCCATGGAAAATTGCAGCTTTGAATCGAAAAGTCGAGGGGATTAGATACCATTGATTGGTTCGTATAATAAAGAAAATATTAATAGAAATATAGAAGTAATTTATAGGTGATTACTGATTACCTTGAAAGAAACAAGGAGTATGAAATAGTTAGAAGAATCGCATAACGAAGAGAGTAATACTTGATAGCATGAGTTTGTAGTTTTCACCAACCACGGTCCAGCTCATATTTACTAATTCATTCATGCCATTAAATGAAGTTAATCTCTGCTTTTTATACTCCTCTAAGAAGTCATTTTTAAATTCACTTTATGTAAAGGTGCCTTTATTAGAATTCTTTTCGTAAATCACTCAGCGTATTTTCGCGTTATTACTTTTCAATTTCCAATTTAAGATCTCCCTTTCATAATAAGCTCTCTCTCAAGCTTAGAGCCTTTGTTCAAGTATCCTTTTCTGTTATCTACCGTTTTTTTCTAACATGTATCGTATATGTTTCTTAGAGTTGTCTTAATTTTTTTAGTGGTTTGTATTGAATTCCAAGTTTCTCATTCCTGTTTTATAACTGGAAAATTGCATCGGTAAAATACATGTAATTTTAAGCAAGGAAGCAGTATGTTTCTGAAGATGAAGAATGAATTTCTTTTGCTCCCCAGCCAAACCTCGTTCTTCTGCTATTTCTTTTTCCATGCTGCCATATGTTCTTATATGATGTACTTGCTCTAAAGTTAACTCGTTAATTTTAATTGTTGTATCTTAAGACCTACTATTGTTCATTTTACCAAGTTCATTTTCTGGCAATCAGTGAAACTGGATAAGGATAATTCTGTAATCAATTCGAAGATAGCTTAATTATTTCTCATTATTTGACTTCCTCTCATTCCAAGCTCGAGATTTTGAAGTTGTTATTGATGACCACTGTAGAGGGCAATGAGGGGTGAGTCTCGTCCATGTAACTATTTTCATTTCATTTGTATTTTCTGTTCTAGTGATATTAGCACTAAATTCGGTTTGAATGAATGAAAAATGTTTTTATATACAGTTAGAATATGAGGAAAAAGCGAAAGATTTTTGTCAAAGCAACACAACAGCGTGTAGGGAAGATCATAATTTAGATGTTTTGATGTACTCTTGATAATAAATTACTAAGTAATGATACACAAATAGTAGAAAAAAATGTGAGACGAATAAATCTGCCACTTTTTATAATTGTTTCCTGCAGAAACTTAAATAAGTATATGAAATACGTGTATTCAGCCTTTAAAACATCTTTTTGTGATTATAACAAATTTTATATTGTTTTTTGTCGAATTTATCATTTTCATTTCTGCCAATAAATTCACTTTTTTCCTATATATGCCATTAATGATGGCCTATGGATGGGAGATAGTGAATACACATTCCACTTGTGGACGCCTTTCGTAAAAGATGACTAAATTCGGATGCCAATACAGTCTGGCTATTTCCCCATACGATGATCATACCTCGCCTGTAGCAAATGGCTTGGGTTTGCTTGAGTCGCTCCATTTGTGTTCCCACTTCACTAACACGGTTAGCTTTCATCTAATTGGAAGCACTAGAATGAAATTTTCTCTTTAATATCCTAGAATGAAGAAAGTTTTACCTCCAAGCTCACTAATTATAAAATACGTATCTTTTATATGGACTTCCCCATCACATACACACTTGCCCTTTGGTTTAAAATACAGTGGAGATCTCCAGTTTATGCTTACCTTCGAACCAAGAGGTACTGCATCCTATAGCAACCATCATAACTACACGTATATATCTAACATCACACATTTATCTAACATTAGAAAGTTTGGAAACCTTAGTAAAACAATAGATCTACTAAAGTAATACCTATTTTATGGAAACCATTACTTATACTTGGGCAAGACGTGGTTAAAACAGAATTATTATACTCCAACATTAAGTTTAGATTAAACTCCAGTTCAATTGTCTCTAAATATTTGCTATAATCCGAATAGAATCATAAAGAAAGATGAAGGGGTTATTTGCAAAGTAGTCTCAGAGAACTTAAAGTTTAGAAGTGTGATGTAATCCATTTAAGTTACTTGTTAACAGTGATATTGGGAAATATGAATCAAGAGAGTTAAGAATTTGTAGCATTCGTTACAATTAATTTTCCTCATTTGCTAGGCCAAAATTTAACACATGCATTTGTGGAAAGAGTTTACCAAACATATTTCAAACACATACTTATATATCCTCCTCATACAATAAATACTGTGGATTTTAAGAGACACTACCTTTTGACACCTAGGAAATCCTACTCGAAGGATACGTTGCTTTTTGCTAAACAAAATGGAACATTACATTTCAAATCATGTCATTTTTTATGAATAAATTGTAAAATGATTTCTCTTTTTAGTACGAGGGGCCGTCAGTCACAAATTTTTCAACAACGGAGAAGGTTGAGCACCTCGAAGTGATCAACCTGTGACCAAGGAAGGAAAGAATACAAAAGAGATCCCTGATCGCATGGTTGCAGTGTACACCGACACCGCCTCTTCCTAAGCAACCAATGATCGCTGGAATAGGGTGTTCCGCCATGGTCGTGAGTCCCTTGAAGCTTACTTCGTCCAGAACGCCGGTTAGACGTGACTAACGAGGAGAATGTGGCCCATGTGGAGAGGATGATCCTTGAAAATCGACGCGTAAAGGTCGAAGAAATCGAGCAAGAACTTGGAATATCACATATGAGTGTTAACAACATCATCCACGACACTTTGGTCATGACAAGGTCTCTGCCTGTTGGGTCCCTAGAAACCCGACGCCCCATGATCGACTTCAACGTCGTCAAAGTTCAGAGGAGCTGCTGCTCCTGTACAGCCAAGACCCGGCGGGATTTGAGTCACGCAGAGTGACAGGTGATGAAACGTGGGTCCATCACTGTGATCCCAAGACCAAGCTCAAAAGCATGGCCTGGAAGCACAGGGGCTCTCTGACATCCATCAAGTTCCGGACCCAACTCTCAGCCAGGAAGATCATGGCCACCATCTTCTGGGAATATGAAGGGAGTGTTGATGGTGGACTATGCGCCTCGGCAAGTTGACACGCGTTGTCCTGCTTCTCCACGACAATGCTCCTGTCCACAAAGCCAGAGATGCACAAGCTGCCCTGCGCGAGTGCGGATGCGAGGAGCTCCACTATCCTCCCTACAATCCAGATCTGGCCCCTTGGGACTACTTTTTATTCAGCCAGCTCAAGGCTGCACTGCGTGGACGCTGGTTTGGGGACGATGAAGATGTCCAGCTCGCCGTCCAGGATTGGATTGAACAGCAGTCGTGAGATTTCTGGTTGTCGGGAATTCGAAGCCTCAGGGACAAGTGGCGCAAGTGCATTGAAGTTGAGGGTAGCTATATTGAAAAACAATAAAACACTTTTCCTTATATCTGATTTCCTTATATCCGAATTGCAAAACTTATTGACGGCTCCTCGTATATGCGAACTTGCTTGATTTTATTGATTTATTTAAGTTTTTCAAATATGATCTTACAACATCATTGCCAAAATTATTTGGGAAAAAGATCGTAAGGTAAATTGTGAATTCATAGTAAGTATAAACGAGAAAGATAATAAAACAGTGAAAGTACGAGACAATATCGGGTTCCTTTAGGAGTTAGACCACGTATATAACTTTACTAAAATTAATACACCCCCTCTTGCCAGATCTCCTAGACCTCCTATGTAGAAACGGACTGGTTGGTCATTGTCTCTAGAAAAATATCACACACTTTCTATCAATTGTTTAGATCAAGATTTGTAACAAAGATCAAAACGTCTATTTTGCTACATCGAATAAAAAATAAAATCGGATTAAATTCCATTTTCTTTTTACTTTTTAAACTTAGGAATAACAAATCGCTAAATTTGGCGAAAAACAAATTATTCAAATTTAACCGGATTAAATCACCAGATAGGTCTTAATTCCATTTAGAGATTGAATCTGCACTTATCTGAATTAAAGTCTAAAATGTGAGGAAGAATAGGAGAAAAACATAATTGTCTACATTTTTGGAAGAATCAAAAAATAAAGTTACCCTTTTATGATCGTGTTGCAATAAACAGTGAAGCAAGTCAGGAGGAAGATTTTATTGGAGCATTTTTACCCCCAAAAGAAGGTTTTTATTAGGGTGTTTGGTGCGGTCTGTTGTTTGGGATATATATTTGTTAGATTTTTTTCTATTATTATTTTTCTTTGCAGTATTTTTCACTTATTATTGAGGTGTAATTCGATAGTTCGTGATTTGTTTAAATTGTTTTTATTTGTAGTATTTTTTATTTGCCCGTAGTTTAAACTCTAATTTCTAGGATTTTTGTGTTCATAAAGATGTAATAGGGTGATTTTTACAGAGGTTTCTTACTATAAGGTTAACAATTGCTTCCTTGAACGCTCTAGCTGGTTCGGGGTGCATTTTCGGCAACGAGGATCGCTGTTTAGGGAGATAACGCTCTAAGTAAGCAGCTTTTTTCGCTTGTAGAGTTATTTACGTCTTTACCATTTTCCCTCACTTCCTTCTTCGAAAGCTACATGGTGACGTTAGTTTATAGGGTTTACCCCATTTGTGAGTAGATAAATTTCAAGTAGTCACTATACCTTGTTAAGAGAAGAATAAGCAAAGGTGATCAGCGCGATAGGTTATCTGAACAGCCGTCTAGCTAAGGAGAAGAGCCCGCTTCAAAGATAAAGGAAGTTAAATCACATCGGTTGTGTTTTGCCACAGGATGGAACCCCTATTCAGGGCAACTTTACTTGCTCGGTTGCCATATGCTGTAGCCATGTTTAGAAAAAAAAAATTTAAAGTAAAAATAATAAGGAAATATTTGGGTCCCACCATATTTATCATTATTGAGCTATATAACAATCGATCCTTAGATGGTAGATGAAAGTTGCCTTTTTAATAAGGATATATTGTAATTCTTTCGCCCTCTCCTCTATTTCAAGAGAAATCGGGAATGGGATACTCTCTCCCGTTTAGGTTTTATTTTCCTTCTGTTTAGGATTTTTTCATCTTGATTATATGTGAAGATCGTCATTCAGTTTATCTCTCCCCTTCCAACTGAAAGCTCGCTATTCTTGTCTTCCATTATCTCATGTTATTCTTTCATACACTTGTTTATTACACTCCATTTCTCATTGTTTCTCAACCCCTATTTAAATATTGAGGACAAATTTGAACAAAGCTTTATCCATTCCTCTGTTTCACTTTTAAAGAAGGGAGAGCGTTATTTAAGGAGTCACTTCTACCCTTTTCTAGTACTGTTATTGTTATTTAAAAGTAAGAAGCGAAAATAAACTAGGGCATTTCTGCCTGAAAGTTTGTAAGGGCAGATCTGTAGAAGCGGTAAAGTAGGGAGATGTTAATATGTGTGAAAGATATTTAGCCTTAAATTTCCGACGGCCATTGAGAACGAGTGAGTCCGATTCCTTCCAAAATATCAAAAGTATTTAGTTAAATGTAAGGACTAAAACCAATGAGATCCTCTCCGCCAAGTAAAGAGGCGTGATTGTAAATGTAGGGAAGTATTGGCCGAGTAATCTAAAGTGGATATTACTTAGAGCACTCAGCCTCCGTAGGTTAGAAAACTTGTGTAGTGGCTAAGTTCAGGAGGGTCACGCGTCCTCCCGGTGCCTCTCAATCCAATATCTATTGGCTACCTGGATAATAAACCATTGCCCCAAGTATTCATATCACAATTTTCGCTAATTTTTTTTAGGTGAATTACAATTTAATATATTATTATTTGATCAAAACATGTGTTGTTAATGGAATATTTAGTTATAAATAAACTATTTAGTATATATAGCAATAAACTAAATTATATTTTGCCGAATTATTTACGTTATTTCGGAATTTTAGGCATTAATCTCTAAAGTTTTAAAACGGTTTTGTTCAAAGTTCCTCAAAACAGTATTGCCAAATTTTCAAACCGTGGCATCTTCCCAATTAATTTAACTTTATATATTTATTTAATTTTTAATAATAGATAACATAAAAAATAAACTCCTGACAATTTGCTAATTTTTAGTTGCGTGCGAGTCTGGTCGCGGGCGACTCATAACTCACTATGCCGGTCGGTCGGTCCCCGTTTTACTTCTTTTTGGGGGGGTAATAAAATTGTAACTATTCGTTCGATTCTAACAAAGTTTGAAAGCGCTATGTTATTTTAGAATCTTTTTCGAATGATATAATGGACAAGGTCCTCCTAAAGTTAACCCAGGAATTATTTTGTTTTGACTAAAACATCATAAGTATTCGGGAGATTCAAATGAAGTTTGAAAGCCTTATGGTTCTTATAATCTCTTCCAAGTCTTCGCAAGATTAGCTGGGGAATTATTTGGCAATAACATCATAACTCTTCGGCCGATCCTAACAAATTTGAAACCCTTATGTTGTTTTACATTCTCTTTCGAATGATATAATTGCCAAGGTCCTCTCAACGTTAGCCAGAAAATATTTTGTTTTGGAAATAACATCATAACTACTCGACTGATTCTAGGGAATTTGAAAACCTTATGTGGTTATACATTCTTTTCCGAATGATATATTTGTGAAAGGCCTTTTCGTTAAGGGGAGGTGAAATAAAAGTTTCCTTGCAGCGCTTACGTTCATAACGGTGTTTGGCAGGGGAGAGAAGCTTTTATCATTCATGAGTAGAAGGATTCAAGTTATTTCTGGCCGTGAATTTATATATATTAAAACTGTGCGAGAACTGATAGAATAATATGCATCTTATAGGTTTTATGAGGGAAATTCATATGGCTTTCTTTTTAATCAGGGGTGATTCTGCCTTGATACCGAAGCCCAACGAAATTCTGACCTGGTTTGTTCGCCACTTTTGACTCAGTTTGCTCTGACATTTATAGGTAAAAGAATGGGAAAAGCTGAACGAATTTAGCGAGGAGACCTTTTGTAACCACGTAAGAATAAGCATTAGAGAGGTAATATATGTCAGAAGACAATATTATTCTACTCTTTCTATGGAAAAATTTAGTTGTGTTGACTGGTACAGAAGCTCACTCTTCGCCAGTTTATCTATTTGAAAATAAACAACATAAATTTATTTTATGCTAGCATTTGAAGAGAGGTTAGAGAAAGAGTTGAATTTAAGAGGAGTGGAAACATGAAATATATGGGTCTTTTAACCAAATATTAGATTACTTCCTGTGCTAAAACTAAGGTATTATATAGTTTCGTGTATAGGAATTGAAAAAAAGACTAATGCACTAGCTTTTAGTAATTTCTGAGATTTTGAGACAAGAAGTTATGTAATTAGGTTAAAACTAAGTACGAAAATTAATTTAACACTACACTAGTGTTCATATTGCTAAGTGGAAACTAGTTATCACCCCGTAACATTTTTAAATTTTTAGTTAAAAGATTCTGCTATACTTGAACCAAATGAGGACAAATCATGTTTCCTAGATAGGCAAGAAAGCCATTACAGGTAAAAAGATTATTTGATATTTACAGGTGACTCCCCCAAAAGTCTACAAACATTAAAAAATGAAGCCTATTGAAAGTTATGGCCCGTTTTTTGGTGTCAACCTTTAATAATGTCGTATTAATTTTATAAAAAACTATATGGAAGACTAGTTTAGATTGGTTAATATCGTTATTTTGAATTAGGACACTGCCAATTTTTATGTTTCACCACCAGCTTTAATTTCTATATTGTTCAATTTGTCGTAGCCATTATTAGCAGTATGCTCCATTCTAGTAGGAGCGAGTGGCTTTTACTTTATACTCACCTCTGAAACCAATGAGGGTATTGAGTGCTCAGAGAGAATTTAAACAACGTTGTTTGGATGATATTTACTCTAGATGATTGCAAACAATTCATATTATTTGAGAACATAAATAGTAAATTAACCTATATTTTCTAATTATGCGAAACAATATGGTACCGGCTAAAATATGGAAATATGGACTTCAACGGAGAATTTAAAGAGTGTTATCTGTCAATCTTTTCATTTATTTTTCACTCAGAGATACCAGAAAAAGTCAGTTAACCCTATAAATCCATCATGGCGTGATATATCTCTTTGAATTCGATTTTGTGACGAAAAACATTTCAGCCAAATTTACAATGAGCAAACGTCCGCCAGCTACAACAAAAACGTTATTATATAAACGTAACTTTATTTCAGTATAATTTTGTTATTACTTATTTTAATCTGTTTAGATTTAAAGTAAAATGTGGGAATGCGAGGGGCGGTCAATAAGTTTTGCAATTTGCATATAAGGAAACGAGATATGAAGAAAAGTGTTTATTATTTTTCCATATAACTACCCTGGACTACGGATTAAAGGATAATAATCAAAAAATTACTCACCAATGAATTAGTCCAAGCTTTACTTTATTTTGACATTCATGTATATAGTATAACATAGCATCAGTACTGCTGCTGCGAATAGTGCCTAACTAAAAGGTGGTGGTGAAGCACAGTAGTTGATGCTATACTAAACAGAAATAACGTACTGAAAAGCTTTCTTATCCAAGCCGAACTTGTAAGATATGAAAAACTCCTGGTATTTAGCTATTTTTTTAGTTACGTTAAAGAAGCTATAGGTGAGAGAAAGGTGAAAAAGAGCACATAAATTGTTTTCACACCATTTAAAATTATTATTTAGTCAAATGATATCGTGTTCAGAAAACTTCTTCACTAAACTAGTTTATCTCTGAATTAAGATATATCGATACCTGACTAAATTCAAACGCCAATAGTGTAACCTTAACTTTACTTCATTACACTAGCCAAAACTAAAGTTTTAACATTTTTTCATTACTTTAATTTACCTGGATTTTTTCTGTAGATATCATATTACACTTCTGGTAATATACAAACTTAATATCATTAACATGGGAGCCATTATTGCGATTACTTTAAACCGACAAATGTGAAAAAAAAGTTAATTTCTGAATATTTCTTTTTAAAACAAATTTATTGGCTCGGTCTTTCATGTGTGAAACCATACACGATGATAAGATTATTAAAGGATTCAAACTTTCATTAAACTAGTCAACAATGATTTTGCTACTTGGGTATTAGCTTGTGATTTATACTAAATTGAGTATGCTGATTCCCAATCTGTAATCAGAATTTTTCTAGCAGGTAAGGTTCCTGAGTTACACATATACTCTTTAGTTACACATATGGGCAGTGTTGCTTCGGCTACCGTAGTGAGAGGATGTGTTGTGTGTGTTTGTTTCCTGCGTTACACTCCTGCTTTATCACGTTGTCAAATTTAGCCATTATATTTGTGGTATTCAAACGGTATTTACATACAATGATTAATAACATTTTTCTTTCAGATTTTTTTCTTAAATAATTTGTAAAAGAAATAATATTGTACAAAAGTATATAACAGGATATATACAAAGTAAGTTGAAAACATAAATCGGCGAGGATCTATAAATAGCCCAGACAACTTTTCTTATATCTGTGGAACATATACTCCAAGCAACCAGCTCAAATATTTAGCTAGAAGAGTGAAAACTGCATACAATTATTATTTTGGTTGTAAAGTTGGTCACCAAGACAAGCCCTGGGAACCTCACAAATCTTGTACTGAATGAAATTTATTTTGGAAGGTGTTCATTATTTGCATCATAAGTGGAATATCTGTGGTGTTCTAAAGATAATTTTTTTACTTCTTGGACTGCAGCTAAGATATACAAAAAATATGTGCTTCTTATGCTTATGAAAGAGCCGTGACGACAGGAATCATTATATTGTCAAAAAGTTGCCCGAAAGAGAAGAACATATAGTTGGCCAATACAATGTGAAGCACATGCCTTTGGTAAATCCACATAAGATCTACCTTCCACCACCTCATATCAAACTTGGCCTTATGGCGATTTTTTTAAAGCAATGGCCCATGATTCTGATGGATTCCAGTATCTCAAAGAAAAATTTGGTGCAAAAAAAACCGATGCTAAACTCAAAGCTGGCATTTTTGTAGGGTGGGAGATCAGAGAATTGATACGTGATAGGGAATTCAGAAATAAACTAACTCCACTTGAGTTGGCAGCATAGGATTTATTTCTCTATGTAAAGCAGAACATCCTTGGTAATCATAGTGCTCAAAACTATGAAGAAGTAGTGGACAACTTGCTAGAGGTCTATTGACGAATCGGGTGTCGGATGTCTCTTAAGATGCATTTCTTGGATTCGCATCTAGATTTCTTTCCATCTAATATGGGTAATATTAGTGACGAACATGGGGGAAGGTTCCACCGAGATAACGCAATGATAGAGAACAGCTATCAAGGCCGCTTCAACGAAAACATGACGGGTGACTACTGCTGGTTCTTAAAACGGGAGGATCCTATATCCATGTATAAGCGCA
The DNA here is from genome assembly GCA_963969495.1 of Ceratothoa steindachneri. NCBI lineage: Eukaryota > Metazoa > Arthropoda > Malacostraca > Isopoda > Cymothoidae > Ceratothoa > Ceratothoa steindachneri. The sequence continues at coordinate 7,068,945 of OZ018330.1, forward strand.
AAATTTCTGAAGAAATTTATAGTTAGGTGAGTACTACCTCTTTGATATGTAATAATATCTTTTATGGGTTTGCAAAAGAACGTACATAATGCCAAATAGGTTACCCCGATTCCAAATCTTTGCCCAGAAACATCTCATTCTTCTCAAACTCGTAATAATTATATCATTAATTGATTCAAGGTGACAAAGTGAGCCATATAGCCTAGTTGCATAACTCAGCAGCCTCACGTGCTAGGACAATTCTGAGCAGAGATTTGGAATCAGCGCACCAATGTTATTTAGGTAACAAAACATTTACTCAAGTAACAGAGACAAAGTTAAAATTTGTTGGCTAGTATTATTAATAATTTGCTAAATGTTGCTTTGCGACATAATGGATACGACTTCAATTCAGGAAATATATTCAGAGGCAGGCGATGAAAGGATTTACCTGCTCACCCTGTCAAAGAAGGATTTTTATTATATTAAGTTATAAATATGTATTATTCTTTAGAATTTATTCTTATCTAAATTTACGATTTAAATTATAGATTTTGAAAGTGCTCATATGATAATATATCTTTTGACAGTTTTATATTATTTTTTTATTCTACCTCTCATAATTTCTATTTTGTATACCATTGGATAGAACTTTGAGAGATATATCCGATCAACTTTTAGGATAAAGGGATAGCTTTGAAGTGGCCCGGTTGAATACATGAAACAAGAAACCACATAGTATATTACTCAGGAGTTGGTTAAAGCTGCACCTGAAAAAATGGCAGAGATGATAGGTGGTCAGAAGAAGCCTTGCGACTGAATTCAGTTTCCTTGTTAGCAAAATTTGTTAAAGAGATAAAGTCTATCTTAGCAGAAAATTTGTGGAATGAAGTGATTTCTTGTTTATAAGAGAGCAAAGGTTTTTGCTATTCAGTTCGATGAGACTACATATATAAGTAGCAATTCACAGCTGTGGTGTATATTCGCTACAAAGGTTTCGATGAAATTAAAGAGAAAATCGTGTTTTGTGCTTTTGAGTTCAGAACTCCGGGCATTGACGTACTCTTTAAGGTTAATGGAAGCTTTAAATACGCAGAGATAATTTAATGTAAAAGACTGCAAAACTAGGTCTCATAATGGAGGTTGGCAATGTTAGGTAATGTTAGTATCTTTTTTTGGCTTTGGCCTGATAGGAAAATCAAAAAATTGAAGTGACCCACTGAATGATCCATTGCCAGATACCATTTGTAAGGCATTTGAAACCCGCACCAGAGCCGTAATACATGTTGATATCAAGATTACCAATCTTTTCAAAAGAGCATGCACTAAACACGCGTCTTTTCGTAAATCATAGAGGGGTGAGGAGGCTCAAAATTCATTCCTACCCTATGACAGAGAATTGAAGTGGCTTTCATGGAGAAATATTTTGAATAAAGTTCCTCTTCTTAAAATTAAACTTTAAAATTTTCCTGGTAGATCAAAATTATGCCCTTGCAGCTAATTTAACTCTTCTTGGTTTTCAAAGATCATGTTCGGAGACACTTTTCTAAAGATAACAGATATTGGAAGATTGCGAAGATTTTTATTTTTGTGACATCTGGGATACAGTTTTAGGACATCTTACCAAACTCAGAATCAGTTCTCTGATTTCAATTCAAATTCTGGCAGTTTGGTTCTAATTCTCTTCAATTATAAAATTGCTAATGTGACAGAAAAGCATGAAAGATTGGCAAAAGCATTTCTTAAACTTAGTCTCAATAATGAAGTGCGCATTTAATTTCTGAACAACGTAGGTTTAGCCTCTTTTGGGATATCAAGGTCTGCAAGGGCTTTCAAAATAACACATGAGGCAGAGATAAATTGCTGTTCCCGCCTTAACTACCTATGTTTGCGAAGAAGGAATATTAACTGTCATTGAACAAAATACAGAAATAGGTTAAACACTGAAGACTATAAAATTTCCTCTGACGAAAAAATCACTAGTTTTATTTTTGTATAAAAAATTAAACACCTTTACTAATACCCCTGAAGTTAAAATGTTTTCAATGAAATTCTGTAGTTCACTAATGAGATTTTTATTCAATTTGTGTTTTTATTTTCTTCAAGCATTTATTTTTCATTTTATTTTTTAGTTAATTTTCTTTTATTTTTAGAGCAACTTATCTCATAATGTACATAAATTTCAGCCCTATATGTAGTTACAGATTAAATACACTTTTTTAATTTCAATGCTCTTTGTGTTGCCTGGTTGCTGTAGACTTTCATGTAGTGGAGTTACTTTGTATACAAATTTGTTTCGAAAGTTTTCTATTGAATTTAATTCGCAACTATTGGAAGGTTAGTCCATGATTGAGTATTCTATAGACATTATCGACCTTACCCGATTCTTAGAGAATTATAATCATGAATAAAAGCATTATCCTGTATATGTAGAGATAAGGAACTTCTTCATCCTCACTAGTTATCTTTTAAACCAAAACCTGAAGTTTTTGTCCAGCAGTTTACAGTATACTTTGAATACATTTTGGTTAAATCACCCACTTTTAAATAGCCTACTAGCTTGTCTCGAACAATTGCAGTCCGAATCATTAATTGTCCTCTTCCTTGTTGTCGCTTGGTGAACTGTTCATCTGGCTTCTATTGAAAATGCAACATCTGTTCCAGCCATCCAGAGTAACTCGGGATTCATTAGTAAAGATAACTTCTCTAAACTCAGTTTTTTATTCTTTGCTTTATGGTTAGGAATGGCGTTTTTAGCTCATTCTTGACCGTATAAAATTTTCTAAGAGGCTTGAACCTGGTTTCTCTAGCGATGTAATATCCCTTATCGGCTTTAAAAATGGCTTTACTGCTTGCATAAGATTTCTGAATTCTCGTTGTAATTGAATTTCAGAAAATCAACTATAAACTATGTAATACTTGAGATATATTGTGTTTTAAATTGCGCTAATTACATGCATTAATGTATATTTAACAAAAACTTTCATAATCTCTAGAGACCTCTTAGTATCCTCAGATTTATCTGAGAATTTGGGGCGGTCGAGAGTGCATAGCAAGAAAGGAAGAACTGACACAAGAAAAAGGAAAATTTCTTCTGGAACATTTCTCTACCGAAGATTTGCATAATTTTAGTGATAATTAAGTGAGAATTGGGATTTGATTCGAATTTGTATCAACAAATGCTCTATCTTTTTCGGAGGTGAAAACGTTGTTCGCTCATAACTAACGGTCATTAATGAGGGCACGTAAACTGCTGGGCGCGCACGGTGAATCATTTATTCAATGTTGATAGGGAGAGTGAGTAACTCTACTGAATCTACCTTCACCCTAAAAATAATCGTAATAATCAGATAGTAAATATATTTTTGTGTCACAATATAACAATTTCAAATATTAGCATCTCTATTAATTTGCGACATGACTTTTTATCCTGGGCAACGCCGGGTATCTATGCTAGTCGCTATTAGTTACATTTTCCCACCGAATTTCAACCCCATTCCCTTCATTTCTATCTGATAAATAGACATACTTAAGGAAGCTTAATTTCATAGAGCAGGATAGCTGCTTCTCCTTGGCTTGGTTGTAGCCCCCCAAATTTGTATTCAATAAGTGTGGATTGGTCTAAAATACGGACGTGTTTGATTTTCAAGAAATAAGTTTCAAATAATTGCGACACAGTTTTCACATGTGGAGAGTAGAGATCCCTGGGTCAGTTGAGCCTGTGATTCATCAAAGTCTGCAACAAAGGGTATTAGCCTTCAATTTCCTCAGGGCAAGGCAAGGTGTTTCCAAGCAGAAAACACTTATTTTAAGATACGGGCACTCTGAGTACGGCTCTATTTGCAGTGATAATATCTTAAAAATAACTGCTTTTCGCGCCGAAACGAAGCCGTAAAAGATGACTGAAATGCCTAAAAACACCATTAGTCCTGGTTTTACGACTAAAAATACCAGCGTTTGATTACTGGAAGCCGTAATCAAGCAGTGCTCATTGTGTGTCTGGGAGAGGGGGGGGAAAGTCTACCATCATACCCCCCCCCCAGCTCGCTTTGCTTGCACTCAGGAACAGGTAGTACGCAATTTGAAAGCAGAGCCAAACTAAATTCGCACAAAGCACACGACAGCAGCATCACGAACGCTTGACAAACGGGTTTTGGCGCGAAATCAGCGGCTATAAGTGCTTGCATCCAAGGTTGCCAATATGTGAATTAAGTTTGAATTTAATGTTGGCAATGTGAGAAATTCATGGTTTCTCGTCACATCGGTATAAGATAAGGTGTACTTATTTTAATTTTAATATTATCCCCATCATTACGTAGTATCTAAAAAATATGTACTTTACGCGCCAAAACGCAACCATTTATGACGACTGGCATGCCTAATAAGTTTATTAGTACTTTTTAAATGCTAAAATTACGGCGTAGGTCTTCTGAAGATTAATCAAATTTTCCCTTCTTCAATGTGTTAACTTGTCCTCCTTTGTTGGAAAATCTGAAGCTCTGTTTAATTTGGGTGTCCAGGAAAAGCAGAATTCATGGTAAAACTCATTTCCATCGCTCTCTTTTCTTCAGTCGTGCCATTTTAATTTATATACTTTTGATTTCTCCCCATCCTCATAGTTAATTTTTTATTATTTATCTTTGCGTTTATAAATAAATCTATCTGTTTCTTCATATTTTTAAAACCTAATTTCCATTAGAATTGTTCGAATAATTTCGTGTTGAGACCGCTTCTTTTCTTGTCAAAATTTGGGTGGTTTGCTTGGGAATGATAATCAGCATAGTTACTAATTTCCATCTAAGTATCATTTTCTGGACCGAAGCCACCCGAGAAACCAACATCATGCTCCCTTGAGCGGGCACTTTGAACTGCATTCCAAGAAACTACTGCTTTCTCTGTCCTAGAATGACGTGCGTTTTGCACGCTTTTCGCCCACCTATGGGTCGATCCAGTATGAGACGGCCTTCGGACAGGAGGAAACTATTAACAGGTGCTATAAACAGACGGTAATCTTCGTCAAGCTAGCGCTTGGTTCTGGTATGTTTCAAAGTAAACGCGCCACTTTTCTCGGCGGGTATGTATCTTCATTTAATGGGATAATCCTCATTTAATGGGATAATCCTTTTGTAGAGATTATAAAGTGAGTAAACAATTCGAGGCTAATTTTCGGGGAACCGTCTCCTATCCCCCAAGTGAACGGGAACGCAATCTCTGACCCCTCGCTTGTGGCTCTCTCCTTCGTGAGCTCTTCGTAAGCCGTTCACTGGACTTTATCTTGAGAGTCAAAGAACATTCAAGGACATGTTGCCCCCTCGCGTTTGGGCTTGATTATATCCCGAATTCCATGCATCGACAACTGGCTGAGCAAAGTATGGTCTCTCTGCTAGATTTTTAAAATAGGGTCTGGAATGTACATAGGTATTTTCCCAGATTAGTGGGAGATGGCTGCTGTGCTTTTTTTTCGAAAACGGGGGAGAAATAACTTACACCGAACGGTTTCCGCCCAATCTCTGTACCCCCCTGCTTTTGCTCTTTGACGGAAAAATTGGGTCGTGCAAGATTAGTTCTGTTTACCTGGAAAGACGGAAAACTAACTTTTTAAGTCATTACACCACGACGGTTTCCTCGAACTATCCCCAATACCAGGACATCTTCAAGGCGCTTTCTATCAGCTTCGAATTGAGATTCATTCACGGGACGCACTGAGATTTGATAGAGTGCACCCCTGCACCTTACTGCACCTAATGCGTGCCATCTAACCAATATTCCCCGGCTAACTTTCGTTAAGAATCTGAGTCTATGTGATTTTCTCGAGGTTACCTGTCTCTTGTCTCTTGTACTCGAGAAAATTCATTGTATCATACATAGTTTTTGAGTGTAGGGTGCATACTTGGGCGAGGAATGGGTGCACCTCCCTCCGACTTAAGGGCATGCTTTTCCTTTTGCTTATTCTTATATCTTTTGTTATTGTATGACTTTGTGATTTTTTTGTCGGGTTGTTCTTAGTGTTATTTTTAATATAGCCTAATGACTAGAAAAATATAACTACTGCTACTTAATGCTCATGCAGTCAGTCACTAGGAGAGACTTTCAATGTATATTTTTAATAGGTTGTAATTTTTATGTTATTTACTTAAAAAGTAATATTGAACCAAGTATGAAATTTTATCGTGGCAAGAGGGATTCACCCTTTCTTGCTCGCATTTCTTAATTAGAAAAACAGTAGTTGCTCTATAACCTTTCATGCCTTGCTAATTATTAATTCGGAACCATATAACACAGTTGCGTATGCGACGATGTTGCAGGAAAGGGCTAACATTCAAGGCTTAGTCTTTGCAATGAAGAATTACCACCGATATAGGATTTCTTTTTAATATTTTCTCATTTGGAAGATACAGTTTAATGTAGGGCACAACTAAAGAATACTAAAGACGGTGACCATATATTAGACCAAAATCGAGTTCCATCTGATCTCGTAATCACTCGTGTTGTGATATATTTCCTCTATTTCTTCAAACCCTAAAGGGGTTATTTTATCAGGCTAGATTGTATCTCTTAATAGTAGTCAACTCAAGCATAGTTAAAATTCCCATTTACGGGAACCATTTGTTTAAAGTAAAAATCCTTAGATATTCTGAGTTGTCATTTATCTGGTCATGCAATTATTGTATGATAAGTTTGGTAAATTATCGTGATAATATTCAAATATCCTTTTTGGTATATTTCACTTTTTACTTTTCGTCAGTTGTTGGTTTTCACCAATAATCTTCCTAAACGATTTCGGCTTTTTCTGCTTCATTTAAATTCTTATTTTGTTGTTTGTAGGAGCAATTTTGTACGATATTAAAAACTTCCCAGTAATGCTGATGTTTTGGCTTGGTAATCTTAGTCGATATTTGTTTCTTTTTTACCACTATAAAAAGCGAGGTCACAGTTAAGTAACACTTAAATAAGCCTTTAGATATTTCTTTATAAATCTAATATCAGAACCAATTGCTGAGAATTTTGCGATAGTTGAGATAGAAAGTGTTTGGTTACGAAACGAAGTACTCCATTTCTGTGTTACTAAGAGAATTGCTGTTGATATTTCTACTGTCGTAGAATGACCCTTGGCTTTGATCACTCTACGCTTTGACCCCCTTTTAGTAGCGGTATGCTTTAAGGGGCATGAGTTACTTCTATGATGAAGTAGGCTTTGTTCTAAGAGTGCTATTTTAGTGATTGAGTCCTTAAGGAAGAGCTATTTTTAACACATAAGGATAAGAGGAAACACCAGAATCTACCAAAATAAACTTGTATTTTAAATTAAATATTACAAACCAACAGTAAACACATTTCTATATTTGGCCTCCAAGATTTTTCAATGACAAAACATAAACAAGTAGGCTTTCAGTAAACATGCCAATTGCCAATTAATATTTTTATCACGACCCTATATGATTAGCATAAAACTTTAAATTAACGTACTCTCATCTACAAACACATATGACCTAGGTTCAAGAATAATGGTTTCTACTCTCCTTTAAAACGTGGGACGTACTAAACTTCTACTATCGCAATAGAGATATATATGTTATTGTTAACTTACAGGTAGGTATTAGGGATTGCCGGATGTCGCTGGAGGACTTATCTCTCGCTTTGAAGTGGTGTGGTCGCTGCTTGAATTTTCGAGGAGGGATTGCTTGTCGCCTGTGCCGGGTGATGATTCTTCAACGTAATTAAAGAACGGGAGCTCGTTGGGGCAGGCTTCTTCTCCTCTCACTCTTTCGGTGCTTGAGATGTGAGATTCACTCGAGTGTGAGCGGCTTTGCTTTTCTTCAGTCGGGCTTCTTTGCAGACGGAAAAGGCTTCTTCGGTATGGCACCGATATAAAACTTGACTAATTAGGTTAATACGGACCTGAAAGGGGGGGATCGATTTTCTCAATCTGATCCTATCGTTTCTCACGGAAATAGTCTTGTATGGCTGAAGGATCGATCTTTACGAACTAATCTTTCTTCTGGCGAATCGACTTCTTGTCTAGCCGATGGATCGATCTTCACGACCTAATTCACCTCTAGCGTATCGACTTCTGATAATCTTCTCTTTCTTTGCGGGGCTTATATATAGGCGGATTGCCGCCCCATCTAAAGGGGGAAGTGACCAGGCCACAGATGCAAAGGGGGGGGGGCGAATGGAGAGTTAGCATCTGGGGAGAGCGATAATTCCTGAGGTGGCACTGGGGTGCCCAAGTCAGCTCGCAAATTATAGGCTCGCAACCGCACCGCTACTTGGCGTGCCTTCTGACTCGCACCGTTTTTTTTTTTCCTAACCACGGGTTTATGGTTCTCGTAGGTAATACGATCGTTAGAGCGTCGTTTAAGGACCTAAGGTGGTCGCCTTCAAACATATGTTAGCTCCAACTGCCCAGAGCGGCGAGGAGATCACACATGGTAAGCATTTTCGCCTTTTCTCTTCTTCTTCTTAATTCCTCAAGGACGAGGAATACCTCTGGTGTTTAAGGTGCACCAGGATATGAGGAGTCTCTCTGGCGAGAGTAAGTTGACTTACCAAAGTTAACTTATCGTTTGGTTTGATAACCAGGGACTTAGCTCAAGGATGAGCTTTTTCTTAGCCCCTTAAGGTAGGTAGCCCTGCCTCTCTTGCAGGGTACTTCTTGGTCTGGCGACCCAAGTAAACTACCTCTCCAGTCTCGGTAGCTCGGTTGTGGATCCGAGGACTTCGTCACCTAGAGACTGACGTATACTACCAATCCAGTCTAGGTAGCTCAGTTTTGCATCCGAGGACTTCGTCACCTGGCCTGACGTATACTACCACGATTTTCCTCAGAGTTCCTCATTTATACCTCGTCACCCCACTGGGGGAGTGGTAAGGGGGGGAGGGGCTTGAGGACGGCCCCAGGAGAGCTCTTTTTCCAAACGGTCTTTCCCACGAAGTCAAACATCGGCTCCTCGTTAGCCATCGAGATTGGGAGAAACCCGTCTCCAATTTCTTGTTCGACGTGAAACTGGATCTCACTCTCCTGGGGGAGATCTTACCTTTTTGACCTTTAGGGTCTTACATGGCACCGAGTTGTGCCACACTGTGGTTAAACACAGACCCGCCGATGCCTGGGGCGGATGTCCTTGCGGTAACCACCGCCTTGGGACTGCATCACGAGTGAACGGGGGGAGGGGGAGTGACCATTCCCTTACATCTACATTTCCAATTTTCCTTTCAAATCAATTATTTGTATTACTCTTTATCCTTTCTATATCATTTCTCTTCCAGCATCCCTCTATTGTATTAGATTAATGTCTTTTTCTATGTGAAATATACAAGGAACAGCATTAAGGTAAGTTTGCAGCAGAGTGGAGCCGTGATTAAAGGGTGACAGGGAGTAAATTCGGGTGGCTCTTTATACTAGGCTCCTAAGTCTTGACTGCATGACACTCTATTGTGAAGCATTTGCCAGGTGATGCGTATGGTTTGCGATGGTTGTAATCTTGATGTATGTAAAATGGTGTAGATTAGTTGTTTTAAACGATTCAGCAATAACTATTGAAATCTTGTATTTACTTCAACGCTTTTGAGACATTTCCTTGCCATATCTAATTTTTTTTTTTACGTTAAAAAGAAAAAAAAGGAAAGCTAATTCATTGGATTGCCGTGATAAAATTAGAAATAAAACACAAGAATTAAACTACTAAAGTAAAAAATTCATATAACTAAAAAGGAATAAAAGATCGCTTGAAATCGTCGAACAAAATCTGCAAAAATGCGAAGAAAAGAATCCTCTTTTGTGTGATCAACTCTACCCTTTTAAAATGCTCGTTTAAAAAATATAAAGTTGCTATCGGAGTTAAATATCACTTTGGACACTTGAAATTACGACTTGACTGAACCCTACGATAAACCTAAATATTTCTTCATAGGAATAATTACTCAGATATAAAATATGAAATACTCACCTCAAGTCGTTGAAACCACCTCTGTAATTGGTAAACCTTACGATAAAAAACTTGAAAATGAATTTTTTTAGAACCGATCTTCGAATTATATCAATCTGATCTTATCTCCCTTTCTATCCTCTCTTGACTAACCTTGAGGGCATCACAGAGCCTTCCTTAATAGGTCATTATTTAAAATTTCAGCCAATATTTACGTATTGCTTTTGCAGTTCCTCTTATAAATTGAATTTATTTTTTGTCTCAAACTAGGCCAAGTTTCCATAACATTTAATAATTAAGAGTTAATTCCCAGAGTAACGAAAATCAATTAACTTCTGTGAGCTCACAGTTTGATTTGCCAATGAATGTTTATAATGTTGATAGTAAGGTGGACATAATTAAGAATACCGCACAAATGGGGTACTCAAGACATAGATACTGGTAGAGGTGATCCGTTTTTGTTTAAAATAGAGGGAAAAAACCAACAGGCACATTTTCGCTTGAAAATTGAGAAAAAAGTGGTAAAATTTGATTATAAAATGCATGAAAGAAACGTAACCAGAGTTACTGAGGGACAGAAAAATGTAAAGAACTGTCTTGAGAGGATAAGGATATTTGTAGCGATCAACAAAAAAATATGGTTTTCTATACAAAGGACATAGACTATCAATTATCAATCATATTTTGTCTCTTTTATTTTAATCTTCGTGAATAAGTAAAACAGTTTGAACAATTAAATTTATTCCACCAAAATATTCAACTAGTTTCAGTGATATTTACCCGACAAAATAAAAAATACCTAGAAATTTTAAATATAAATTCTTCTGCTTTAAAAAGAACTGTTAGTGGTTCTCCGGGTACATTCCTATTAAAGAACTTTTCATTTCGAATCTGATTGTCTGGAGGAAAATGTGAACAGTACACTGCACAATGTAGACTTACCTTAGAGCTTCCATTAAAATTCACCTGCAAATAAGTTGTGCTTATTCAAGGCAATTTATTGCAAAACTTCGCAGCTGCAATGCGAGATACACTTAATAATCTAGAGTGTAGGTAGTTTCTAGATAAATTCTTGATCTGGATTGATGTATAGTGGCTGCCATACCGCTCTACTATGCTGTTGCTAGTGATAGTTCGTCGCCCATCTTAAACTTTTGCTCACCAATGAGAACTAAAAGATTCCCCCATCGCAGCGAGCGTTATTCAGTAGTAAAACTATTACCAAAGACAGGTATTACCTTATCTCTCCATGATATATAGATAAAATGAAAAATTGATAGTAAAACCACCTACCAAAGGCAACATACAAATTGAGAACACATATAACATCTATATTTATTTGGCTTTTGCACGAACCAATTCACTGTATTCAAGAGTGCAGTAAATTGAGGCCCGAGAGAAGCCTTTCAACACCAGACAAAGTGTCACGTTTTGGGTCGTCTTATTTTTGTATTCTTACCTCTACAAATAAAAGAGGGACGCACCAGGTAACCTCCGAGCGATCTGAAGGATGCATTAACGAATTAGCTGTTGTGTAAATGGTTGTGCTTGTACCCATGGGTGCCTAAATAGGTATATGTAAATATATTCCCCCTATCCTCCATTTACTGTTTTCTCTTGTTATATTTTCCCCTATCTATGCTAAAACTTTGAATGAACTAATGTTTACCAATTATATTAATATTATTAATAATTTTTAACCAATTACGGCAAAAACTTGTTATAAAAGAGAAAGTATGATGAAAAAATCGTCATTTCATCTCCATAGGTTTTGTCTTCGAAAAGATTTCTAAATCGTCAAAGTTAGATAACTAATTTGGAGCATTAATTCTTTTCAATGCAAAGCTAAAGTTTTGACAAACTTCCAAATGTCTAGGTTCTTTTCTCACTACGTAAACGTATTGAAATGTATGTGTGTGAGTGTAAGTACATAGAGTGCTAAGTCACCAACCAATAAATTTTGAACTTTTTAATCTTGTTTGCGGACTAGGTGAAAGCTACGCATCGCCATTGCTAATAGAAAGGGACCTATTATTTAATTTCGGTGGTCGACGCAGTGGGAAGTGGATTTTTTGCATTTTGTTCATGTTTTATTGAAGTTCTTGTTGATATTATAGAAGTCAACCCTTGGGCTGATTGAAACTAGATTCTATCGATTTTTACTTATAGAAGGATCCTAACCACGATCTAATTTCATTGTAGAAAAGGTTTGGCTATCGATTAGCTCATGTTGTGAAGGAATTTCTCCGTGGGAGCTAACAGTTTAACGAGCAACCCGAACAACGGTTTAGTATATGACCACCGCTTTAGTTGGACCTGTCTCATGGAACCCAAAATACGAATTAATTTAGGTGTGTATGTATGCATGTGTTTGTGCTTAGTATGTGTGTGTGTTTAGTATGCGGCCTACCATGATTTATGTGGCCTACGTAATCAGAAAACAAAATACCGATATCCAAAGGGTGAAATTAGATATACAGAAATATATTTCCATTTATTTTTACAATTTATATTGAATTAAAAATTAACTTTAAATATTAGAAATCTCTCGAATATCTTGAAACAGATATACAACTAAATCATCATTATCTCCCTCAGACACACGCCGGCAGTATTCATCAAGATGCCCTTGGAGGTGATGATGGCCCCCACACGTTTCTTCTTTAGAATGTTGATTTTGCTGTCCAGCCAAAATCGCTCAATTGACTGAGTGTAAGCACTACTTTCAGGATCGATGTAGTGTTGTTGATGATTTGCAGTTTAATGGTGAAATCCTAGTCGCTGGAGTTGGCAATAAGTGGCCCTCTCGTCTGAATAAATGCTTGAACCTGTTTCTATCACCTTTTGAATGATTGGAATAAGAGTCTCTACATTGCGCTTTTCCACATAGAAGTATTGCTTGACATCAACAAGGAGTAACAACAAGAAAAGAAGGTACCCTAGGAGACCTTACGGTCCATTCAAAGAGGGTACCATTGGACTTGCAATCGAGCGGGCACAAGGCTGCTCAATTGTTTTGCGTCCCTAAACGGCCACTTTTCAAGACCTTGTCTAGTCTTGACTTGAATTGGTCAACAGATTCACTGTTGACAACTTCCACTGGAAGTGCGTTCCACTTACCGCAGATACTGTAGGTGAAAAAATTTCCACACAGATTGCGGTTGTAACGCTTCAGTTCAAGTTTGAAGCCGTGATTGCGCGTTCTGTTCTCACTCAGTGTGAAAATATCCCGGTAGTCAACATTGTCGAACCCTCGAAGTATTTTGAAAACTTCGATGAGCTGACCACGCAGTCTACGGGTTTCCAGCGAGAACAGATCTAATTCCCTTAGTCTATCCTCATAACTTTTATGTCGGATAGAGGGAATCAGCTTGGTTGCCCTGGCTTGTACGCGTTCCAATCTCGCGATGTCCTTTCGCAATGAAGGACTCCAAAATTGTACGGCATACTCCAGGTGCGGTCGGACAAGTGAGTTGTACAGGCACAGTACAATCTCCTGGTTCCGATAACCAAACTGGCGCTTAATATAGCCTAGCATCCTTTGGGCCTTTTTCTCCGCCTCAATGCACTGTTTCGAGAACTTGAGGTCACTAGTAATAGTAACACCCAAGTCCTTCTCAGTGTCACTCGATTCAAAAGCAGTGCCCTTAAGGATATACTGAGATTGGGGGTTTCTGTGGCCGATATGCATCACTTTGCATTTGCCTACGTTAAAAGGCATTTGCCACGTGTCCGACCACTCCCCAATCTTCCCAAGATCTTCCTGCAGGCGGGCAGTATTTCCATCCTTTGCAACGTTCATACCAAGCTTGGTATCGTCGGCAAATTTGGAAATCTTCGCAACCATGTCACCGTCCATGTCGTTGACGTAGATGATGAATAGTAGTGGTCCCATGACAGAACCTTGAGGCACCCCGCTAGTATCGGGCACCCACTCAGAAGACTCTCCATTCACTACCACATGTTGCCGTCTGCCACTTAGCCAGTTCTCGATCCAGCCGGCTACCTTTCCGTTTATGCCTAGCGCTCGCACTTTCCGGAGAAGGCGGCGGTGTGGTACCTTATCAAAGGCTTTCTGAAAGTCTAGGTAGACCACATCCACCGCCTTGTCCCGATCGTGCTCACTGAAAACGAAGTGGAAGAATTCCATAAGGTTCGTCATGCATGACCGTTGCCTTCGGAAGCCGTGCTGGGAACTCTTCAGTAGCAGGTTTGACTCTAAATACGACGTCACTTTGTCCACCATGATGCTTTCCATGAGTTTACCGACTATCGAAGTGGGACTGATAGGTCGGTAGTTCGACGGTTGGTTACGGTCTCCTTTCTTGAAGATAGGAGTCACCTCCGCCTCACGCCAGTCTCTAGGAACGCATTTGGTCCGGATTGACATGTTAAAGATAGCGCACAGATGTCGTGATACTTCATCGCACACTTCCTTCAACACTTTAGGTAGAAACCCGTCCGGTCCAGGCGACTTATTCGTCTTTAGGTCAGCGATCTTTTTCTTTATTTCTCCTTCGGTGAAGTCCATTGCCTCTTGCTTCACCCCCGAGTAGGAATCCGTCCCCTCTCCAAGCCATCCTGTCGTGGCCAAGAGATTTCTTGTTCGTCCTTGTCATGTGTACATCACACTTCGGGCACAAATATTCATTCTGTAAAAGCCCTCTTCTCTTAAAAACAATGTAGCACTTTTTTTCACTGGCAGCAACAGTGCAGTAAAATTCACGCAGCAGCACCTTATAAGCGTGTATGTGGACTGATGTCATTTAAACTATTACAAAAAAACGAAGGCTTTGAAATGTGAGTTCGAATATGAACACAATTTAAACCACAGTTCACTGGTTATTATGCAGGTAGGGCACATACTAAACTAGTGAACTCGTATGGTAGGCTAATTATAAAAGGTAGGCCACATACTAAACTGGTACCAAATTTTCAAAGTTCATGTGAGTTTTCTTCATCGGTATTGAACACTTTTCGTTTTCGGAGAACCGAGTTATGGATTACTGGTTTATAAAAGCACATATACAATTATAATAAACATTTTCCTCTTCAGGCCGACAACTCTCAGTTTATGTTTCTAAACTCTAAATACTCGTCCAGGCGAATATTAAAATTACTCCCTGGGATATTTTAACGTTTGAGAACAAAACAGCAGACTCTTGAGTAAGGTAAAAGAAATTCTTCGTAAAGGTAGTTTGAAATCTTACTGCGTGATGATTTTATCTATATATATATATATATGCAGATTTTGTCAAAGACCATAGTATATTTCGCCTTTATTAATTTTCTTTGGAAAGTTTATATTATCTTTTTAAGTTCATCTTGTAGTTTACTGGTAAACAACTTCTCCTACGTTCATTTCTTTTTTACTTGAAACTTGTACACTTTTGTGAATAGAAGATGCCTCAACGCGAATAGTGAATGTCGTGAAAGGAACAAAAACAGTGTAATCAGCTCATACATCCGCCGAACATACAAATGCTGCTCCACGTGGTAACTGTTCCCTCAAAAGATCTCCCGCATAAAACAAACCCTCGTGAACAACGGTTTCCTGAACAGCACGATTGAAAAACAACTTCAATCCCTTTTAAGAAGGCAATTCAAAGACACGTATGAAACGGAAAATAACCAGAAAGCAGTAAATAACATCAAACTGTATTATAGAAATCAAATGTCATCGGCCTAGAAAATAGACGAAAAAACATCAAGGAGATTGTTAACCGTAACATCAAATTTAAAAACAAACGGAAAAGCTTCAGATGATTATATATTTTTTAAACGACAAAAGTTAACAATTTTATTATGAAAAACAACATCGGCCAAAACTCCTCCATGCTGAAGTCTACGAACATTATTTACGAGTTTACCTACCCGAATGAAGACTAAGCTTTAAAACAACTCAAAATTTGTTGGTATGAATACAACCACACTTTCAAGGCGTTTGACAATTTTCCTGCAACATGGAGACCCTCAAAATCATATGGAGACTGAGCATAACTTCAGCTTAACCAGGCACATATTGGTTAATAACACAACGATCAAAAGAAAAGAGAGAAACAAAGGTAGACTAAACACCTTAGAGGCCGTCTTACTTAACGAAAAAAGGCCAGCTATCAGAGAACGGGCTAGAATCGAACATTGAAGTTGTTTTAAACTTCCACTTACATAGGAGTGGCCTGTTTCCCTGACGTAACGTTTAAGCGTGAGGAATAAATATCCCCTGATCGTGGCAAAGGGGAAAGGTTTAGGGGAAGTGAAGTCGCAGGCACGCTCATAGCCCACTCCAGTCTTTTTAACCGATTGCAATGCAAAGTTCCGTTACCTCGGAAGAAAACTAATCGAATCCCGCAAGTTGCGAAACGTCTTTCCCAAAGAGGGCTCATGGGGTTGGCACCACAGGAAAACAAAAGGGTCCCCCTTAGCGAGCTAAGAAAGGGGACCAAACTAACGAGGGTGACTGTCATTCAGTTGATCCTCGGAGTCCTAAATATTTCGCTACTACGGTTAATTATAACGCCCTCTGGGTACGCAGCCATCTGCAATATCATGGTAGACGTAAAAAGTTGGTCTCCGAAGAAACAAAGCAAAGCCTAAACAAGATCGGTCTGGAAGCCACAAAACCATACGAGATATTGGTTCAACGAACTATAATCAAGCGACGACTAGACCTATTCTTTACTGACAACTCCACTGAAGAAAAAAAGAAGAATTAAGTGCCAATCATAATTGGGCAAAAATAACAAGAGTGATGAAATTTGGCAATGCCCAGAATATAGTAAAAGTAGTGTTCGCTAACATTGAAATGGCACGAAAAGTTATGAGCGAAGGACTGAAAGAGTTTTACCTTAGGCTTTCACCAGATCAAATTGATGGAGAAGAATTTATTCCGCCGATCAATTGCTGCTTTAAGTGTTACGCTGTCAAAAAACATAACACGAAAGACTGCCCCCTGACAAGTATTGCCTGCTCCAACTGCTCTAGATTCGGGCACGAATGGAAGGAATGCAAAGCAGAAAATCTGCAATGCATAAACTGCAAAGGACAACACAAAGTTATGGCCATGAGGTGCCCCGTCAGGAAGAAAGAAATACAGGAGAAAATGGAAAAAAATTGAAAAGGAGGCAAAGTCAAGGACATACCTAGCGACGACGCCGAGAAAATTTGAAACCAAAGTAACAAATCTACAAATGCCAAAGGAAGGGACAGAAATTATGACTATGATCATGTTTGCACATCTAGCAAATCTGACTCACTCAGGAACGTTTGCAGAGGGGTTAAACCATCTTCTGCATATGAATGGGGTGAGAAAGCAACTATGGTTTCCACAGAACGCTGCGTCTAAAGAAATATTGAAAATACAATTCGCCGATGAACCAGAGGGAAGTATTGCTAAAGAAATAATAAAAAAAGAAGAGGAAGCACCAAAAGAAGATGAACAACAATTGAATATATCCCCAAGGAAGAAACCCGAAAAGCATAGAAATAGAGGATAAAAGAAAAAGAAAACTATTGAAAGATAAGAAGAAACCACTACTACTGATAAAGAGTTAGAGATAGAAAAAATAACGGAATAAAAAATCCCAATAAAAAGGATAGACATAGACAAAAGAAGATTGAAGAAGAAGAGGAAACACCGGAAAAAGAACGCCCGAAGTACCAGGGGGGCACCTCTCAGAGGAGAAGTACATCTTGGAGGAACGATGCTTCTACGACGCCAAGGACCCTAACTTCCAGGTCCTCAGGACACCCATGCGCAAACTCCCAGTATTAGACCGAACGGAACTGCGCCAAGGAATCCGTGATGGGAAGTTTAATTGGATCTTCCAATGACCATACTCAGTATTTGAGATCAAAGGAACTGCCGTGTGGTGAGTAAGACCTGTTTTAAAAAGCTAGAACTGGATAAAGAAAAATGACAGTGGGACAATTAAACTACTTCCAAAACTAACAGAAGTGAAAGAAAATGTTAAAAGATAATAGATATGGTGTAAAAAAAATTTTTAGGCACTTAAAATGATCAAGTAAACAAATTAATAATTTGACTAAGTGCATAGCCAAATTTATAAGTGAATAAACAAATAACTAGTGAATTAATAAATTAACAATTTATAGGTAAATTGAAGATAAATAAAGTGACTAAGCATATAACAACTTAATAAGTCAATAAACAAATAACTAGTGAATAAATAAATTAACAAGTGATAAGTAAATTGAAGATAAATAAAGTGACTAAGCACATAACCAAAAGTAACTAATCAACACAAATATTAAAAAATGTAGTTTAAAGCAAATAACCATGATAAAAATAGAATATGTTAAATGTTAACTACTGGAAAAACCAGGATAAGTAAAATGAATATGATAGAATAATATAATATTGTAAAATAAAAGAAAAAAGGAAGAAAGTAAAATATAGTAATTAATCTGAAAATTCTAAATGTGATATATATAATAGAAAAAGGATATAATCAATCTGTTAACTTAA
Organism: Ceratothoa steindachneri; assembly: GCA_963969495.1. Lineage (NCBI taxonomy): Eukaryota > Metazoa > Arthropoda > Malacostraca > Isopoda > Cymothoidae > Ceratothoa > Ceratothoa steindachneri. The sequence continues at coordinate 7,087,341 of OZ018330.1, forward strand.
AGAATGTAGCAAAATGATAAATAAATAAATAGAATAAAATAATAATACAAAAAATTATTATAAACTCCAAACATGTATGTATATAAATTAATTATGTAAATTGTAAAAATTATGAGTGTCCTCCACCGATCATGGAGCTTCGTTGTTCTTACTTTTCGATGTAACTTTCCCTTCTCTACTCTCTTTTTGTGTTTTGTGTTCTTCACCACTATTTTCCTAATTATTTTTCCCCATGTGTTTGTAAAAATGCTCATTGTAACACTTTCTTAATAAATCTGATCTTATCTTCTATTCATTGATTTCGCCACTTGGACAGCTTACTGATCGCTCTTATACTTATTCTACGTTTACCCAACGAAGATATTTCACACCCTGGAACGCAGAAGGAATAGTACGGCAACTCTATTCCCGTACAATCTATATCCTTTCAATTTGGAAGAAAATAAACAACATTTCGCCCGTTCAAGATAATCTGAAGAAAGAAGACTCCCACCATTTCAATTTTATTATTTCCTTTCATTTCCATCTATAGTATCCTCCACCTCTTCCTCTCCCCCACCCCAAATCCTTCATTTCGGGAGGTTCCCTTAAAAAAAAAGAGAAATAGGTTATTACCCACAAGTAGTCAATCCACTATGACTGGCTAATCTCCCCCTACCTCCCAGCCCCGTGGCCTAGTGCCCCCGCTGATGGAAGCTGTCACCACAACCTCGTCCCAAATATGCAAAGCAGTAGCATTTGTATAATTGGGGGTAGGCAGGATGGAGGGTTGAGGACTAGCCCACTTCCAAATACCAGTAGCAGAAGAGCCCTTGGACAATTGTCCAGGTTGTAACCTCTGCAGGGGAGTCTAACCACTCCACCTGTGGGGAGGCTCCAAGATCACTGAGGGACATAAAACCGTCTCGGTGTATGGTAAGAAGCAACCGCGGTTTTTAATTTCCTCGAGGAGGGGGCACCTCCGGCTAGCGACGGTTGATTCCGCGCTAGCCAGCAAAACGTCCTTCACATTTCACCCCTCAAGAGGAGCTCACCCGTGTCCATCCACTCATTCATCACAATCCTTATACTTGAGAGCCAAATCAACGGGGACTGGGCCCACGGATCGGAAGGGTCCAGACAAAGTACATACATACTAACCATGGAATATCAAAGACTACCGTTGAGAACCGAGCCAGGGAAGCCAAAAACCGAGAGAGGGGTTTTGATTAAAACTTTGTACACAGAGCTAAAGATAGCCATTACAAAGCTAATCAATGTTCTTGTAGTATTATGCCATAAACAAGAATATGTAAAAAGACTAGTAACACCGGAAGACACTAGAATTCTAGGGAACATTAGACTAGCACCAAAACTACCACCATAACTGCTGGTAAATTGATCATTCATATGCAGAAAAGTAAATCTGTACGTAGGGTCTCACACAAAAGAGGAACTCAAAAATGGAACAAGAAAGAGAAAACCCGCACTTAAACAAAACGTAAATAGAAATTCGGCTACCACACTCACCTCTTTAAAGTGGTGTTCTGATCAAGAGATATGGCCAACAGGGTGTGGCAGAACGGCCTTCTGGCATTTGGAATGAGAATCCCACTAGATCAAGATGTGACCCAAAAATGGTCCTATAAAAAGTAAAAAATGTATTCCGAATGCGGGAAAGATGGCCACTACTTCCCAGATTGCATGAAAACAACCAAAACGTGACTTGTTTACTGCTGCTAAAGCAGCAGTAAAGGAAGTCAAACTAACAGAAGAACAAAAAATAAATATAAATGTCAATGAAGGAACCGACCTGGACATCTTGGCATGTATAATGTTTGCACATGTACACAACATAGCGCAGCCAAGAACATTCGCAGACATCCTGAACCTGCTCCTCTAAAAGAACGGGATAAGGAAAACGTGGTTTACGCCCAACCCCACATCGGCACTGATATACGGAGTCATGGCCGGCAAAACTCTTCAAGCGAAGGACATGCTAGAGGTAGTCACCACATTAGAAGAAAAAGAAGAAGAGAAGAACACCAACAAAAGAAGAGAAAGAAACAGACAGCTCCGACAAAGAAACAGAAAAAGAAAGAAAAGGAGGACTGCAACAAATAAGAAATTACCGATTCAGAAACATCATCAGAAGCAGAAAACGAAGAAGGTTGCAAATACGAAGCTAAAGGTTTCAAATTACGTATCTTTGCTCATGAAGACGATCCCGTGCCAAAAGGGTCCAGACCAGTCGACATAAGCAAAGGACTGGAAAAGGGCACATCTAAATGGACCTACGCAACCGAACACGAAGAAAGCTCAATTAAATAACTCATATAGAAAGACCGCATCAGGTTCTATCTTAATAATATATAATAAATCAGAAAAGAAACTTTCGACAAACTCGATGACTGCAGAATTAAAAACATAAAATAAAGTTAAGAATGAAACCTAATATAATGGATAACACAAAGAGCAAATTTAAAATCTTACATCTTAACACCGACGGGTGGAAGAATAAAGCCATCCAGTATGGCAATATATTCAGGAATCTGGGCGCAGATATAATTTGTATCAAAGAACACGGTATTAAGGACACCGAACACATGAAAATCACCAATTACGACGTCATAAAAAAGAACCCTACTGGAGAAATATATGATGGCACAGCCATCGCAATAAAGAAGAACATTAGATACACTCAAGAACGCGAAGTGGACGAGGCCTATATTGCCGGAACTCTGGAGATTGCGTTTACCCCAATTACGGTTGCGGTGGCCTATCAACCTCCCCGCCGCTCGTACATTCCAGTCCACTCAGTAATAGAGATATTTAAAATTTTAAAAAATAATCCTACCCTACTGGGGGACCTGAATCCACGTCTGTAAGATTCAGGCTACCTCACTAAAAACAACGCCAGCCGCAACCTGGAACGCTTACTGGATAGGAATATACTCAATAGAGTAGGCCCTGAATTCCCGACCTATATAACTGGGCGAGCTTGCACCCGCCCGGACATAGTAATGACGTCATTAAACTTTCCACATAACATTATGGAACCAGTCCCCATCTCTTGTAGTGACCACATTGAAATTCTGGTAACCATTAACCAGTATCCAATACTGTTCCCCATAAGTCCCAAGAAGACGTATAAGAGAGCGAACTGGTCAAAATTCACATCAATAATGGAAAAATACTCCCTACCGAACCCGCATGGAGAAAACACCGGGAAGAACTAGACGATATGACAGAAAGTCTGATCAGAAAATTAATAGAGGCCGACGAACAGGCCGTACCGGAAACCAAATTCAAAACCTTGCCACACCTAAAATAGACAACAGAAATGAAAAGGAAGGCAAAGAAAATCAGAGAGAAATACCAAGAAATAGGAGACCATGGCACGAATCGGCAGAGAAGTAAAGAACTCAGACAAAGGAAGGTGAAATGTTTTTTTTAATTAAAGAACAACAAGAAATGTGGAAAGAAATGGTAAGAAAAACGGAAAAAACAAAAGATGCATTTGAGGCATAGAGGTTAATAAAGATAATCAAAGGTAGACCACTAAGGAAACCAATTAGAATCACCGATAATAATAACGAATATCTGAGAAGTAATGAAGAAATAGAAAGAAAATTCATAGACCACTGGAGCAAATTTACTCAAAAGAAGAGGTAGATAATGAAAGATTCGATAGGGATACAGAGAGAAAAGTCGCCGAATTCATAAGAACCAATATTCACAGACTTACACCAGAAGAAGGAGTAGATAACACAGTAGAAGAACACCTAGGACTAGAAGCCAACATAACGACGGAGAAAATAAAAAAAAAGAGCCATTAACACCTTTAAACAAAAGGCAGCCGGGTCAACAGGCCTAACCGAGTACAATTACGAGAAGGCCCTAGTGGGAGCATACTTAATTGTATACATAACCTATTCAATGCCTAAATATAAATATAGGAGCTTTCCCTGAGAAATTCAAAGTAGCGAAGATGGTTTTTATGCCAAAACCAGAGAAGCCATCAAATCTGATCTCGAGCTATAGGCCGATTTCGCTGCTGAACTTCCTGGAGAAGGTTTTTAAAAAGATCGTTAACGGGAGACTGGACACTTTCCTCGAAGAAACAGACAAATATAATAAACATCAGTATGGATTCAGGAAAGAAAAGGACTTAACCATGGCTCTAGCAGTCATTACACAAAAGTTGGCACAAGTTACTGCTGAAAAGGGTTACGTGGACGTGGTCCTCCGCGATGCCGATAAGGCCTTTGACAAGGTATGGGTCGAAGGACTAAAATATAAACTCCTTCAGCTCAGTCTCGGCATCAGGATGGAAAGACTCCTGGCTGATTACAACGGGGGGTCCCAAAGGGGCAGTGTCTGAGCCCAACCCTGTACTCTCTCGTCGTATGACCGGGTGTGTCCGTTCTTCGCACACTGGCCTACTGGCCGAACGAAATTAAGGGTCCACCTGGGAATCGAACTAACAGTTGCTAGGCCAAGTAATATTCAAACATGGCTACAAAAGTATACTTTAATAGGACTAAAGATTACATATACATTTTGTAAAGCACCTCCTTCCCCCATTTTACAGAATCGCATAACGTGGTTCCGCTATGTAGAAGATATATGTGCCACATGGCCTATCAATGATAAGAGATTTGATTCTTTTTTAAAAAAATTGAATAATTTCCACACCACTATTATATTCAAAGTAGAATTTGAACTGAACAACTCATTGTCGTTTCTGGATGTAAAAACATCTAAAATAAAAGACAAAGCATATTGTTCCGTCTACCGGAAACCAATCAATTCTAATGTCTATATTCATTATTCTTCGTGTCACGTTGTATCTGTAAAAAGGTCTATAGTTTCTTCCAGGTTCCTGAGAGCATATCGCATTTGTGATCCTTGTTTCTTGCAAGACGAAATTAATACAATCATTTGAACATTTATTGAACTGCAATATCCCCTTTGGTTCATAGAAAAGTGTCACTATAAAGCCAGAACCATCTATTACTCTCCAGCTAATTATAAGTAAAACAGATGTGACAAATATTATGTTACCTTTCCATACTCCCCCCAGTTAATCAATTTCAAGAAGTTGGCACGGACTAACAACAACGATGTTTCCTTTCAGTACGAGAATACAATCAGAAATAACCTACCAAAAATAGATCGATCGATAAAGAACAAGGAGTTTATTTTATTCCATGCAAATCATGTAATGAAAAATATATATCGCTAAAAGCAGCAGGTTTTCCAAGAGAATGAATAAACACAAATGCAAAATGCGACGGGGTACCCTCTTCTCGAGTTTATTTCTACATATGTCCAATGAAAATCATCAAATTAATATTGATAATGCTAAAATAGTTTATAAGTCTCACAATTATATACATCAACGCTTAATTGAATCGGCACTTATAAAAGAAATTCCCAACTTTAATACTTTCGACGGCCAATTTAATGCTAATACCTTAATAAGCAAGAAATTCATACTCCCGTTTCTCAAAATTGCCAACACATTCTCGCATCTTCCACCTTAGTGCCACACTGATTTGTGTGTTTGTTCGATAAGCAACTTCTGTATCTCACTTGTTCACTAACGACTGATAATGACTGATGTCTCCGTTGAAACCTGCTTTTGCATATAAAATTAGTCCTATTACTGTGGTTTTATCCATATATATATATATATATATATATATATATATATATATATATATATATATATATATATTAAAATGAAAAACTCATAAAGTATCACGTGAGGGTATCAAATGAATGCAATGTCCCGCAGGAAAAAATGAAAAGGTGTTTCCAAGTACTTTAGAACTTTATTAAGTTCCTTATCATAAAGTTCGAAAGTTTTGGGAAACACCTTTTCATGATTTCCTGCGGGACATTGCATTCATATATATATATATATATATATATATATATATATATATATATATATATATATATATAGAGAGAGAGAGAGAGAGAGAGAGAGAGAGAGAGAGAGAGAGAAACTCAATAATAATTAATTAGAAAAACGCTACCCGAAAGGGTGTACTCTACTGAAAACCACAAACTGAATTAGAATGTTCAAGAATAATGAATAGAATTAATGACAAATCAAACTCAGAAAGAATAAACAAACAAAGAAATTCAAGAAAGAGAAGAGCTCAGCCAGTACCCTGACAATTTACACTCTCACACACAACTACTCTCTATTCCCCACCCCAATTATTAGTATTATTGTTATTTAAAAGAAAACAAAAACCCTATTATGCTATTTATCTATTACCCCTTCTTCTCTCACCTATCTTATTCTTATTCCCTTTTCATTCTTACTCTACCATTATTCACCGATAATCAAGGAAATACACTCTGAAGATGATCGCATAGATCGAAAGCTTAACAATTAACCTCAAGTTTGTTTTTCCAAAAACATTTGAATTTAAAAAGAGATGAACGTAGCAGAAAGTGTTTACCCACTCCAAGATGAACTAAAAAAGTTAATAAGAAAAATGAAAAGTTTTTAAAGAAAATTAATAAAGGCGAAATATACTATGGTCTTTAACAAAATGAGCATACAAGAAGGTCTGTTACCCATTGACACTAATATATATATATATATATATATATATATATATATATATATATATATATATATATATATATATATATATTCTGTTCCAGACGGGCCATAGTGTTAAGTTATTTCGCCATGAGATTGTTGAAGAACATTATTCTCATCTATTCATGACCTTTATGCAAAGCATAATATAGATGCTTTTCAAAAGATGTTTTCTAAAACCTTTGGAAGAAAGTCCAGAAATTTGGAATTCCTGATTACATATCATTCCGTCTGATGACTTAAAGCACGGATTGTCTTGTCAAAGGACATTATTTAACTTGGAATTCAATAGGGTAAAACCTCATTTTTGCATTTCATAATCAAATTTATGACTGAATATATCCCTTTCTAAAGATTAATTCAATCATCTTTATTGCTATTTTTATATCTCTCCCGAGGTATCATACATCTTTTTCACATCCATAGTCAGCAAGTGAATTTTCGTTTTGTATAATATTTTAAATCACTAGATGAATAGCTGGATTGGCTTGGTAAATAACGGATACATTGGCTACAGGGCTGTGTGACGGAGGAACGCTTTCCGTATGTTTGAATTCCCTGCATGAACTACTCTTTTGTATTATGTAATCAACATTTGGCTAAAAAATTGGACTATATTTTGCCTTTATTGAAATATGAGCAAGATTTCTCTGGAACTTGTCCTCTTTGTTATTTCGGCAACTAGAAAGAGACGAGATATTTTTCACTACTCAACATTTCACAGTGTTTATTTTACTTGTTTGTTTGTTGTCACTCAAGGGTTCAATCGACTTTTGTGCTTTTCTATGTTCACTTACACAATATTCTTCTAAGATCATAAAATTATTTATCTTTATTGGTTCTTGATTTGTCTTATGTTTTGTGTTAATTTTAAGTTTCTTTTTTCATTTCAATTCTTCCCTTCAAACGTTTATTTATGTGTTTGGAAAAATAGTGATTTGTATCCGATAATTCTAGAAAATATTTCAAATGGAACCTCGACAAATATCTGCGCAAGGGTTGGTAGTATCATTTAGAAACACGCAATTTAGGTATACGAGCGGCGGTCAATAAGTTTTGCAAATCAGTAGAGCAAAATAGAGGAAGGGGGATGGCTGTTTCTGGGGGTGGTAGGACAAGATTTGACAAGTCAGGACCTGCAGCCGCACGCTCCTGCCTCGTTTATTTAAGAAGTAGTAGCTGATCGCAGATCGTCAGTCACAAATTTTTCAACAATGGAGAAAGTTGAGCAGCGCACAGTGATCAAATATTTGACCAAGGAAGGCAAGAATGCAAAATAGATACATGAAAGCATGTTTGCAGTGTACACCGACACTGTCCCTTCCTATAAAACCATTGCTCGCTGGAATAGGGAGTTCAGCCATGGTCGTAAGTCACTTAAAGAGGACCCCGTCCAGGACGCCCGTCAGACGTGACCAACGAGGACAATGTGGCCCGTGTAGAGAGGATGATCCTCGAAAATTGACGGGTAAAGGTCGAAGAAATCTAACGAGAACTTGGAATATCACATGGAAGTGTTACCAACATCATTAACGACAATTTAGCCATGAACAAGGTCTCTGCCCGTTGGGTACCTAAAAACCTCACGCCCCATGATCGACTTCAACGTCTTCAAAGTTCGGAGGAATGGCTGCTCCTGTAAAACCAAGGCCCGGCGGGATTCGAGTCACACATAGTGACAGGTGATGGAATGTGGGTTCATCACTGAGATACCGAGACCAAGCTCGAAAGCATGGCCTAGAAGCACAGGGGCTCTCAGACCCTCATCAAGTTCCAGACCTAACCCTCAGCTTGGAAGATCATGGCCACCATCTTCTGGGATTCTGAGGAGGTGTTAATGGTTTACTATGCGCCTCGTGAAAGGACCATCACAGGCCAATATTAGGCCAAGGAACTGTCTGGGTTGAAGAAGTGCATCCGTCAGAAGCGGCGTGGCAAGTTGGCACGTGGTGTCCTGATCCTCCACGACAATGACCCTGTCCACAAGGCCAGAGTTTTACAAGCTGCCCTGCGTGAGTGCACATTCGAGGAGATCAACCATCCCCCCTACAGTCCAGATCTGGCCCCTAGCGACTACTTTTTATTCCGCCAGCTCAAGGCTGCACTGCGTGGATGCCGGTTTAGGGACAAAGATGATGTCCAGCTCACCGTCCAGGAGTGGATTGAACAGCAGTCGGGAGATTTGTGGTGTTCGGGAATTCGAAGCTTCAGGGACAAGTGGCGCAAGTGCATTGAAGTCGAAGGTAGTTATATTAAAAAATAATAAAACACTTTTCCTCATATCTCGTATCCTTATATTCGAATTGCAAAACTTATTGACCGCCCCTTGTACATGCACTCCTGATTTGTAATTCCACTCAGTTTCGCTTACTCAAACCGTGACCCTTTTCAAATGATTCTTGGTAAAAATGCTAGCATAGAGTTAAGCATTTTTGTAATAAATTCAATAATTGACCATCAGTTTGTAAAGCTATATTACAAACGCTAATAAAAGTAGAAAAATCAATGCAAGAATTAAAATTATTCAAAAGGCATTACCATGGTTTAAATGACTACGGTAACGTCAGAAAGCAAAGAACAAAATATACAAATTTTAACTTATAGGAAACTACTCATTTAATTTCCCTGAAAAATGCACAGAATATTCTTTGAAATTTGTCTCTGATAGTGTTTAAGTTTCATTTACTATAACAGCGGAGATAATGTTATTAGTAAAGTGATGTTTATTTGAACAAGGTTTACTGCCCAAAGTCGCGTTCTCTGATTAATGAGCTTACGACCTTAAAATTTTTCCATAATTCCCGGACTAACCTTGGGAGGACCTTGACAATTGTATCATTCTAAAGAGAATATAAATTTCGTTAGATTCTTCTGAATAGTTAGAATGATATTACCAAAACCAAAAAAAGGCAAAACGGGACCGTCCGACCGACGTAGTAAGATATAGAGTCACACGCGACTAAGAACGGAAACGTCTAAAACTAGAGAACGATAGCTTAACTTTCGGTTTAAAGTTAAATAGGTAACCGATGTAAGACAACACTTCCACACGTTTATTGTCAACTACAACTGATGGCATTACTGATTTATCAGAATATCGAGATAAGAGTGAAGGAGAGACACTCTTACATTTCGAGGTATTGCAATCGTTCAAAATGTTTGATATCTCGCATAACAGAAATACATGAGGATTTCGGGTCCTGCAAGGGAAAGGAAACGGGTCACTCTAGAAAATACCAGGGTACTCACTGAGTTTTCAGACTAACATTCAAGAAGGGGAGGACCAGATCTTGCCTCAGCTGGATCACGTTCATAGATATTCCAACAGGTAATGCACGGGTGGCATCCTCCCAGCGCATTTTGTTCAGTTCAACAGTGACTTTTCCTGAGTGAGGATGGCGCCTTCCAGCAAAATGAGTGAAGATGAACAGTGGGCTGTGATAAGTTTTCCGTGATTCAAGGGAAAACGCCACAATTGTTTCATGAGGAGTTAAAGACAACAGTGGAGTACAGTGCCCTAGCTAATTCCACTGGCAAACATTGGGCTGCTATTTTCATGTAGGGTCGATATTCGTGTGAAGATGATCCTCAAAGGGGTGGTCCATCAACTGCAGCCACCAGGGAAACTGTGACCATGGTGGAGAGCATCGTCATGGATAATCTCTAAATTTCAGTGCGATACATTGCTTCTCAACTGGAAATAAGTAATGAATCAATTATAACCATCTTGCACAATTACTTCAACCTCTCTCAGGTGTCTGCTTGATGGCTCTTAAGAATGCTGACACCTGAGCAGAAGAAGAACCGGATAATGACCTCAACGGAGATGGTCACCCTAGGAAGAGTGGTTCTGGGGGGATTATTGGCCCGAATCATAACCCAGGATAAAACGTAAGTTCTTCACTTCGATCCGGAAAACAAAGCCGAGCTACCTAATTGAAGCATACCTCCTGCCGGAAAGGTCATGGTGACAGTGGTCTGGGACTCCGAAGCGATCCTCCTCGTTGACTTCTTGGATAATGGCAGCACCATCAATGGAACATACTATGCAGATCTAGAAAAGCCTTAGGAAGCTCTTCTTCAGAAAATTCGAGGGAAAGTGACCCGAGGTGTTTTACTCTTAACGGATAATGCACCTGCACACAAGAGCATGGTGGCCATGAGCAATTTGGTGTCCTGCGGCTTCGAATTGTTGTCCCATCACCATTATTCTTCCGAGCTGTCACTCTCAGACTTTCTTCTTTTCCCACACATGAAGAAACAGCTGCGGGGTATCTCTTTCGCTGACGACGAGGACACCATTGGAGGTTTTAGAGGGATTCAACCCATTATTTTTCAGGGACGGAGTTTCGCAATTGAAGAAGTGACTAGAGAAATGCATCAATGTTATAGGTGATATGGTTGAAAAAAAATAAAAGTAGTTGAGTGAACCTTTGCTCTATTTTTGCTCCTTCTGTGTTAGGCCGAGAACTTATAATTCCAGGGAAGATCGCATTTGGCAATGATTGAAGATAAAGAGTAGATTTGAAAGAGCAGTCGGTATTTCGCGCCATGTTATCGAAAATATGAGCCTGAATGTGTGTTGTCAGGCTGTATAACATCATTTGAGAGATTTAGAACTAATCGCACATTCTCTGCAAAGAAAACAGTAATAAGTAAAAATGATAATCAACAGTGTTAGCATTCGGTAATGTGAATCTTATATTGAGAGATAAATAGTGGGAGTGGTTTTCAGCAACGAAAGCTCATTTAATTTGCTTGGATCCGATAGGAAGCAGCATATAAAGCGACTTTAAGATGAAATATTGAATTCCAAATGCGCGAAAAAGAATCTCAACTCGGATGTGGGACCTTTATCTTGTACAAGTTTTCACGCGACGGGGCTCTTGACAAAGTAAACTTTTCGGTATACAGACATTAGCATGCTTTCATGTAGGGCAATACTCTATACCCCACACCTAAGACAAAGCAGTTCTTGGAAGTTGAAAATATCGACGTGATGGACTGGCAAGAGCTTTCCTACGGTAGAACCCATCGAGAACAAAGTACTAGATATTTCTTATTAATTAAAGAATTACTAACCTGCAAGGATCCTAATATAAACTCTATTCGGCGTAAATGGAGACGTCATATTTTAAAGTAATATTTATCTATTTGAGTCTTAAAAATATTTTCTCTGAGCCATCGCAAGTTGGTACAAGCAAGGTAGTGGAGAATCCAACAGAAACTTGAGCCAAACGTTCTCCCGACTGTAGCGTCCCAAGAGAGACTAGTGGCTCTTTCTCGGTGCGTCCTTTACACATCTTTTATATCAGCAACTATCTTTTCGTGCCTGAAATTATCCAACACCATGGGAAAGAGGGTGTTGAAAGTTATCAAAAATATATATAATATCCAAGTTTGTTAGTGTTAAATCTTTGGTTTGTTAGTTTGGAACCGTTATTTCTAGCTACCGCTTAGTTATATAGCTAAAATATTTAGTCATAATTTATATTATTAAGTGCATTTATTACCTTATATATTTTAATAAGTTGTCCTAGAAGATGTCGATCTTTCAATGAAAGTAAAGTGAGATTCCTCAGCCTTTCCTTATGCAATCTATTTATAAGTTAGGGAATTTATTTCGCCGCTAAACGCGTTACAAAATTACAATCTTCTTTTGAGTGCAAGAAAACCAGAATTGTAAGGAATGCTTTTACAATCGATTATATAGATGCTAAATTTCAACATAAATATATATATATATATATATATATATATATATATATATATATATATATATATATATATATATATATATATATAAAAAGACCCAAGGAAATCAAAATTGGCAACACAACCCGGAAAACACTCAGGAGAATATCACATGAACCAATAAAAGCTTAAGAAGGAAAATAGGAGATGTAGATAACGGAAAGATAGGACAAACTATTTTAACCGTTATATGAAAATAAATAGAGAAGTTGGACTTGAACCTGTATCATTAAGCGCTCATCGCTTATATGGCCAAGACGCTAAGCGCTTAATGATACAGGTTCAAATCCAACTTCTTTAATTATTTTCATATAACAGTTAAAATAGTTTGTCCTATCTTTCCGTTCTGTACATCTCCTATTTTCCTCCTTAAGCTTTTATTGGTTCATGCGTATTCTTATAAGTGTTTTCCGGGTTTTGTTACTAATTTTCATTTGCTTGGGCCTTTAAATACATCTATAAAAAATCACGTGTGATGTGATTTTCAATGTATGTATATATATATATATATATATATATATATATATGTATGTTGAAAGACAATAAAAAGTTCTACCAGGAATTCGAAGGCTAACCAATAGAAGACCTGAATCATAACATACATCGAACGTACCCACATCACCAAGTAGACGAAGGCAGGGAGATGGCGGACCAAGGCCGACCCATAAAACCTGAGGAGGTCACGGCCACTGTAAAGTCCTTGGAACAAAGGGTGCCAGGCTGGACGGACATCACTAAATGTAACTTAGTAAATGCCTCACAGTAGATCATTTAGGGTATCACTAACATCTTCAATGCTTCCCTGAATACAGGTTACTTTCCAGACGGCTTCAAGATTGCTAAAGTAATCTGTATACCCCTGGGGCCAAGTTTTACCAACTACACTATGGGTCAACTTGAGGAGAGCTTATTATAAAATATCTAAACTAAGCCATACATACACTGCCGATATGTAGACAACATCTACATCAACCTTCTAAATGAAAAACATCTTATGAACATTAAACAGTAAGTGGAGAAGAACTCCGTGCTAAAATTCACCTATGAATTGAGCACGGGCAATAAACTCCCTTTTCTGGACGTAGAGGTACAAAACATCAACGGGAATTACGACACAAAAGTGTAGAGAAGAGCTACAGAGTTGGGAAGATGCCTCAACTCGGATAGTGAATGCCGTGAAAGGTACAAAAAAGTGTAAGCGTCTCATACATCCGCCAAACATACAAATGCTGCTCCACGTGGGAACTGTTTCATCTAATGATCTCCCTCATAAAAGAAACCGTCGTGAACAACGGTTTCCCGAACAGGATGATTGAAAAACAACTTCAATAATTTTAATAAATGGAATTCAAAGACAAGGGTCGAACTGTAAGTAACCAGGAAGCAGTAAATAACGTCAAACTCTATTATAGAGTTTGACGTTAAGAAGCAAATGGACTAGATTCTGAAGATTATATATTATAAAACGACAAAAGTTATCATTATGAAAATATCTGCCGAAAATACTTAATCCTCAGGGCAACATAGTTTACGAGTGTACCTGCCCGAATGAAGACTGTTAGCTTCAAAACAACTCAAAATATGTTGGTATGACTACCACCACATTTTCGAGGCGTTTGACAATGCACCCGCAAGATGAAGGCCCCCAAATCATATGGAGACTGTGCATAATATCAACTTAACCATGGAAATAATAGTTAATAACACAACGATAAAAAGAAAAGAGTGAAATAAAGCTAGACTGAACACCTTCGGAGCCATCTTAATTAACGAAGAAAGGCCAGCTCTCAACATCCGGACTATGGGCTGGAATCGAATTTTAAAGATGTTTCAAAACTCCGCTTACACAATAGTGGCCCGTTCCCTTGACATAACATTTGAGTGAGCATGAATAAATATCCCCTAAAATCCGTTTTATTTCCTTCTGACTCCACCATTCGTCACCGAAAAAGGAGGAAAGACACTCTGAAGATGATCACATAGATCGAAAGCGAAGCGATTAAAGTCAAGTTTGGTTTTACCAAACATATTTCAGTTGAAAAAGAGATGAACTAGAAAAACTAATTAGAAAAATGGAAAGTTTTCTAAGAAAATTAATAAAGGCGAAATATACTATGGTCTTTAAAAAAATCTTAATATATAGATATATATATATATATATATATATATATATATATATATATATATATATATATATATATATATATATATATACATATATATATATATCCAGCAAACTACAAGAAACAGAAAAACAGGATAATTTTCTTCAGAAGTATTATTTCTTAATTCGCAAAAATTCCGTATAGGGGTGGGAATTTTTGTAAATTAGGAAATAACATTTCCGAAGAAAGATTATGCAGTTTTTCAGTTTCTTGCGGCTTGCATTCTTTCGCGTTCATAAAAGATATATATATATATATATATATATATATATATATATATATATATATATATATATATATATATATATATGAAATATGCCATTCTTTATGCAGGATTCATTGAAGTCGACAGCAACAGCTGCATTGTTTACCTTTGTCTGCAACTTTCTTATACCTCTGACTAAAGTCTCAAAAGATGACTCTAGGCGAGGGAAATTGCTCAGAAAAGGCATAACTTTATTTGCTTAGACGTCAATCGACCTAATATTAAGTCATCTTTGGGACAGAATGGTGAACGTGATATTACAGTAAAATATATTGAATATTTTAGAACATTACCGTAAGAAAACGGACCAATCAACTAACTCGAAAAATTCATGGATAGATTTATGTTTAAAATTATTTTGAACATTATTTTAAATAAACATACTAATCAACTAACATGAAAATACATGAATATGTTTAAAAATATGTTTGAGAACAAAAAATTGATGTTGAGTATAAACAAAGGGAGGAAAAGCCTTAGCAAAATTCTGGTTCCTATGCGGGGGCGTTGCAAATTCTAGCGACGAGTCATTTGAAGGTCTGCGTTGGGAGATCCGAATCGCCGATGCAGTTTCCATATGCCGTTGCTTTTTCCTCAAATCCTTCTACATTGAGAGTCAGGATCTTCATTATATTGCTTACTCTATCCATGTTTTCCTTTTTGTGTTTCTGGGTAGGGCTTTTCTCTCTTCCGTTCCTTTTTTACCTCAATTCAGCATTTGAGACCTGCTCACACGTATCATCATGTATAAGGACTCTGTGCCACAGCAATGCTACTTCTACTGTTTCTGTATCGATTTCAGCATCAAATTCACACTTGTATATTTTTTATTTAATGCCTTGGAATATTTTCCTGTGCTCCATATCCTCGGTAAAGGGGAAATGTTCGCACGCGTAAATAAATAGGTTGATTCTATCTGCGTCCAGTTTCTTGTTTTGACCTTTCCTCCCTTTGGCTTTCTTGGTTTGAGTAGCATCTTCCCAGTCGAATGAGTCTGAGGGCTTCCAGGGGTAGATGTCGCCGTCTCAGTTCTTTCGTGTTATTCTTTGTACTCTCATTTTTGTTTCTGTGCAGGAGGTTTACTTCTACCGTTTCTTTTGTCTTTTTTTTTGGGGGGGGGGGTGTTTCCTGTTTGGGGATTTTGCGTTCCGGTGCCGTCTTGTTCCACTTCTTCTGATTGTTGGTTTGATACCATCTGCAGTTGCAGGACATCCCCGGAAGTGTGATTGTCCGAAAACAACATTTGATCCATTCCGTTTTGCGGGAGCATTTCATTCAGTTCTTTTGCGAATGTACCCAGTTGTGATAGATTCATGACGGGCGCGTCATGGATCTTAAGGTGGGTTTTCTTTGCGTTTAAGTGTGTAATTGCCGCCTTTGCTGTTTTGGCATATGTAGTATTGGACCTCCGCGTCTTCTCTTGTTTACTTTTTTGCTGCTTCTTTTTGATTAGACAGGCCATGGCCATCGATCTATGTCCCTGTCTGCAGTTGGTGTATTTTTCGTATATGTCTGTACATTGTTTCTAGTGGTGGCTCTCATCGTTGCATTTGGAGCACATCTCCAAGGGTTCTTTGCAGTCCTTGTTCGCGTGTTGCTCCATCTTATACACATGAAAAAGAACTGGAATAGCGTAAAACTCCTCTCTCACGATTTGTTGTCCGCTAGCTTTATCGTTGAATATGAGGAGTCCACGTTCCTTGGCCTTCTGGGCCAGTAGTCTCTGCGAAGACTACTTTTAAGACATGTAAAGAGTCACTATCATCCCTTCGACTTTTTTAATTTAATCACCTCGACTACTTTAGCCTAGGATTGTCGGAGTTGTATTTTTTTCTTAATTTCTTATTTGGCGTGCTGCCTGATCCATGGGTCGAGACGCCGACATACCACACTACTGTGGGCCAGGATTTATAATGGTATGGCCGGCTGCAGTCCAATTCTACGAAGGACCTCGACAGCCTCTTCTTTAGTAATTCCTCCGATGTCTCTCTCATTTTCGCAGATAGCGAAGTACCCTGAGGACACTTCCAGGAGTCTAAACAAGGCTACACTCAGTTTTCCGTACACAATCTTCGAAAACATTTTCCCTGTTGGGCTTGGGTTGTCCATCTATAGCATACAGTGGGATTCTGGTAGTGGTTTCTTTGGCCATCGTTTGAAAGAGTGGCAGTAGTCTTCTTATTCTCTCTATTTTCTGTTCAAAGTTGTCTTGATTCTGAGTTCAATTTTGTGCTCTCTCTCTTCAAACGATATTCCTCTAGTGCTTGGTTGTAAGGGGAGACTCCCTCTTCGCCGCAACTATGCGTACATAAACGTGAACTGGCAAATGGGGGAGGATGAGATGATGATGGGTAAACCCAGGTGGGCCCTCACGAGGTGTGATTGTATCACGAAATTTTGTTTCTTAGCCCGAAATCAACCGCCGCTAGCCAAGAGTGCGCCTCCTTACGGGTTTGGGTATCATAACTGCAGCCAGCACATAAAGAAACAGATGTTGCTTCCTCTCTATGATCCAGACTGGATTCCTGGGGTGGAGGAGTGAAGGCGGGCACCCGCATCCTTCCTTGGAAGTTGCAGTCCTGCCCGTGACCCCGAGTTCCACTGTGGGCTAGTCCTTAAACCAGCTTTCATTGGCGCCCCAAATTATGTCTATCACAAAGAACGACATAGTTGGGTCGAGGCAAGATGATAGGCAGTCCATTTCATTTCTACTGCGTTACTCTATTGAGGGAGTTGTGGGAGGGGGCAGCTTGTATGAATCTTTCTTGAAGTCCCCGTAGGGAAAGTGAAGAAAAATCTCTAAGTTTTTCGGCTAGCTACCATTTTCTGTGCCCCCTTTATCGGGTGAGATGTGTAGCAGTTAGCCTTGTTGATTCAATGAAGTCTACTATCCATCTTACATTGGTTCAACGTTTAACGATCATAAAAGATAGGAAAATGTGGGGATAGAGTTTAGAAAAAGATAGAATAAGGGTTGTTTTATTGAGAGAGAATGTGTGCTAGGTTGTCTGGAAACCTCATTAGATGTTCATTTATCTTCGGTCTTTGCATAATGTACAATTCTTGAGATAATAGTTCAATATTTTTATGTTTCTAGATACATTAAGGAAAGTATTTGTAGAAAATTTTACGATTCTTCTATTTTTATACGTTAGATATAAGGTGTCTTGTAAACAGGACTCTATGCAATATAAGGAAAAAAAAGAAAATTTAAAAATTTCAATTTTTTTACAAACAAATTAATATACTTAACAGAATTTACCAGTGAAAAAAAGGTAATTTTATTAATTTTAAACATACGTATATTTAGTCTTTTGTGTGATAACTAAATGGAACTTAGGATGCAGTCCTACATCAAACTTAAAATAACTAAATGGTGCTTTTCCAGGACAATTTGGTCATCTCCTTGTGTTCGAACTCCTTGTGTTCTAACTCCACTCTTAACTTGAGGAGCGCTTTTTCCTTGCATCGACGCAGTACCATGTGATTTCAAAATAGTTACTGCTAAATTTCTTCGGAAATTCAGAAGAGGAATATTGTTTTTCTTGCTTCTTTACCATAAAATCCAAATACTACCCATAGTTCACTAGTGTTCAAATCCAATTTGCCATTTCTTTGCTGAGCATAAATCTTTGTTTGTTCAACTATTTCCTCAATAAAATGATCACTGTACAACAATTTTAGTAGTTCTAATTCATTATTTGCTAAAAATATGTCCTCAGGTAAATTCTCAGTTGATGATTTAGAAGAATTTATATAAAACCATGAACTTCTTTACTCCAGCTTATTTGACTTACTTTCATTTTTCCTACCTTCACTTGAACTACTAGTACCAAATATGTTTTCAGCTTTAGTTTCGCAATGTTGATGGGAGATAGAATCACACTTCGTATTCAATAAGGTTTGGCCAAGGTGATTTATATTTCCAGTAGCTTCATCATCAGACAGATCTGAAACTTTATTGGTTATACAATTAACTTCTGATTCAGGAACATGAAGAATAATGTTACTAGATCCAATATTATCTTCATCCTCGTCTTCGGCGATGAAAATATTTACTGGTTGTTCAAATTCATATAATATAAAAAATCATTGAAAAGAATAGAAGTACAAATTCAACAGTAAATATAAAACAAGATATCAAATATAAATACCTGAATAAAAAAAATACATATAAAACAGTTTATCCAACCGGCTATTTATATGGAAATAGTTATTATAAACCAGTTTACCAAATAATTATTAATATTATACAAATCTGGAGCATGTGAACAAAAATATAGTCTGAGCACTGAGCGTTGGTTTTTCGGGACACGATAATATTATTCTCTGTGGAATATATGATAATCAATATCTATATAAATCTATAACTTCATCAAGATAATTAACATTTCATTTGAATATATAAGAGAAAAAAACAATAATAATCTATTTGCATGTTGATTAATAGTAATTTACTTACCCAGATCAGGAGACAACACGCTTACTAAACTACATCCTAAAGTAAACTGATTTATTTCAAAGAAAATTATATTTTGCTTGCATTATTCATAAAAAAACATAATAGATAAATGTATTAAGGGTAAACTGAAACCCCAAAATAAGTAATTGTTACCAAACTTGTTTTAATAGATATTTTTCTATCGTCTATTTTTCTGGACGCTTTGCACTAATGGGTTAAGCATTCAAACCTTTGTCGTTGGTAAAAGTCCTTTTAAATGCTATAAGATTTGATTTTCACTTCCTTGTTTAATGTTTTTATCTATTTGTTTACATTTTATCATTAGTTTGTTCACTTCGGATCTTCTTTTTTTTAAGATTTGTCCATTTCAGATCTTTTATTTAATGGTCTATATTTAAAAATTTGTCCACTTCGGATCTTTTGTTTACTTTATTTTTTAAATTTGTCATCTTTGGATCTTTTTTTTTTTATTTGTTTTTATATTCCATTATACAGTAGAATATGTCTTCTTCGGACCTTTCATTGTTAGTTTGTTTAAAATTCTGTTTCATATATATATAGTTTATTTTGTAGGTAAATTTATCGATAAATTGGAGGAATATCTTGCAGGGTTAGCAGCTGACTGCATTTGAAATTGCGCTTAAATCGTACCTCGGGAATTTCCACAATTGGTAGATTGATGGGTTGAAGTACTTCCTCGGGCATGATCTGGCAAATCCTTTGCCATATATCTTGTGCTCTTCTGTTCAAGGTAAAATTGATGAGTTCCCTGTCTGTCACTTTGTGTAGAACTTGGGAGGAAATCCGGTCCCATTGGGTGGCGTTGGCAATGAAACGTGTAGCTTTATTCTGATGATTTTGCGTAGAGTATGAAGGCGGGTGACGGGATATAGTAGATTCGGCCTTACTAGTAGCATTTATAGTTTTTCTTGTTGTTCGGAGAGAGTCACTTAAAACGATACAGAGTCCATAGCGTCCTCATTGCATTGGCGATATTATCCTTGTAGTGGGCATTGTACCACTTCGAGCTCGAATTTAGGCCAAGTACCCAGCCCTCTCTTGAGTATTCATAGAGTTTGCCCAGCACCAGCACGTCCGCTGTCTTCCGATGTCCCATAGGTATCATTTTAAACTCTAGAAAATTGGTTCTAATTTTGTTCCTTCTTTCTAACTCGTTGAAATTTTCGATCTCCTTACTTGTCCGGTTTGCGATGTCGACTGAGTTTTTATATACACTGGTGATAAGCTGTGTGATGTCATCCACCAGCTGGACGTACTGGGCAAGGTCATGATCAGGGTAAGGTAGGTCGGCCATATATACTGTATACAATGTAGGGTTGAGGCAACCCCTTGTGGCACTCCTGCCTCGAGGTTCCCCGTCGATGTCATTTACTCTTAAGACCGCCTCTCGATATTCCAAGTAGTCGCAGAGTATTCGCGTTACGTTGTCATCCATACGTATATCGCTGATTTTCTTCTTTAGTCACGCCTTGTCGAAGGCCGAGGCCACATCTCGCAGTACAACGACGACACGGCCGTTGCCATCATGGCAAAGCTATCCTTTCAGTGATTAAAGCCAGAGCTGTTTCGGTACCCAGTTTCTTTCGAAAGCCATGGTGTTGGTTATTATTTAAGTTGTTCGATTATAAGAAGGTCCTTCAGTCTGTTGTAAGCAGAGTCTGAATTCTAGCAGAGAAATGGGTTTGTAGCTTTCAATCTCTGTCTTGGCCTTGCCGTGCTTTGGTATAAATTTCATACAAGCTCTCTTGAACTGGTCAGTGAAATATCCGACATTGAGGCAAGCGGTAAACAATTCGAGTAGAGCTTCATTAACTTTGTTGGGGGCGCGTTTTTCAAATGCATCTTAGTAATGCCAGTAATCCCTGTCGCCTTTTCTTTGAAGCTCTTTAGGGCTTTCCCATACTCTTCATGAGAGAAGGGTCTACTTCTCCTGCTGCCGGACGTGTCCCGTCCACAAAGTGATACGTTGTGATGTCGGTCCCCAGTTCACGTAGTCTTGAAAAAACTTGCTCCTCGTACCTTATCCAAACTTTCCTTCTTCTCATCTTCGACACGGAAACAATTCTGTCAATATGTTCTAAACTCACGCTCGATGTCGTGGTCTTCTGTAAGTTCTACACCATTAATTTTAATTTTTAGACAACTCTTGGGCGGAGGGAGTGCCTCTTAATCTTTTTAGTTGACTCCAGAATTTTCTAGGGTCTCCTTCTGCGTCAATTTTAGATATCATCTAATCCCTTTGGTCTCTCGATTTCTCCATTATGCTATGTTTTATCTCATTTCCTAGATCACGTAACTCTTGGTACCGATGTGCCGTGATCCCATACATGTTTGTGAAGTAGATGGTTGCCTTTAGTTGATCCATTTTATCTTGAGTGTTAGGGTCCCACCTTGAAACCGATATTATTTTATGCTCCGTCCAGGGGACAGCTAAGCGGTCAACCTCTAAGATCTTTGACGTAAGGTTGTCGAATTGCTCGTCGATTTTTCGAAAGTAGCACCTTCCAGTTGTCCGACCTGCACATGTTGTAAATGTTCACGGTACAACTCCCAGTTGGATCTTGCTAGAGATCTAGGCTTAGGAACCCGTATTTGGATCGTGGAGGTGGAGACATGTGTGATCATACTGTCGTTGTGTGATGGAATGAAGGGGCCAGGAAGAGTCACTTGATTCAGAGAGAAGTTCTTATTCGTTTTAACTCTATCTAGTGTAGTCGCCGACCTTGCCGTATGGAAAGTGGCGTGGTCGGGACCTACTTTCTGCACTATACCTCTGTCAATTGATAGGCTCAGTGAGTGACCGGCTCCGTTGAATGTTATAGTATATCCGGCTTCCCTACAGCGGGTTTTTAAATCTCCGATCAGGATTCTCTCCTGAAGAGTTGCAGGAAGTTAGGGATCGGAAGATACGGATGCTTGGGAGGTTGATACACGGCCGCAACTACTAGGATATCAAATGTCATGCGGATTTTTATTGCCAGATAAGATTCGTCCAAGTCCCGTATCTCCTTGAAGTTGATTCCCTTCTTGATGGCAATGGATGCTTCATCGTACCTCTCCTTCAAATGGTTAGCCATCAGTACCTCGTAGTTTTATATTTTTATATACTCATTATCATCATTTAGACCATGTTCAGAGATGAGTACGATATCGAGATCAATGGATCTTAGGGACCTGAGGTACGTCTTACATTTGGTGGTCTAAACATTTGCGTTAAGCAAGAAGATTTTTAAACCTTTGATGAGTTTAGTACAAGTAACCATTATTAAATATTATTTTCTAAACTGATCCTTGTTAAGGTTGAAGCAGGATTCGGGACAGATTTGAATGTGGCCCCGTTTGAGAGCTTGTAACAGGTCTACTTCTGAGATGTTGGTATCGAAATCCCATTTAAATTTCCCTTTTATGATCCCATCAAACAAATCCGTAACCTTGGACTTCTTTGATATAGTAACGGTTGGGAAGCCGTTAATTTTCATACATAGGTCTTGTGTATTTTCGCAGGTTATATAGGACACAGCATCCCTCATTACCACTGTATGAAATTCGATTTCCTTTTGCGTAAATATCACACTTGGTAGGTCGCCCGTTTCCATCTGAGCTTCTTTGTCATCGTCATGGTCCTTCTTGCGTAGGTGTGGGTCTCGAGAAGCCCAGCAAGATCTCGGCACCATTCGCTTCATGCTCTTTAGTTAAACGTGGCAAAGATCACCTGACAGGGGGTTGTCAGGGAACCACATTGGTTTAAGACCATTGTAAATTAACATTTTATTAAGTTCAGTTGTGTAGCTTCCTGGTTTGGTAATGTTAGTGAAATGAGCATGTAAAATGCACATTACGAGATCCAGTCTCATGTTTAGGTTGAGTTGCAGCTTATTTTTTTCTTGTATCTTTGTCGCCTGTACATATCTAGTAGTTGCTCTTCTATTGCTTTCTTCAATCACCGCCTTTTTCTTGTCGGTAATCAGAGTCTTTTTTACTGGGCATGCCATCGATAAGGTGCTTTGGGAGAACCGCAGTTCCGGCAATTCTTGTTCGGGTTCTGGCAATCCACTCAGGTGTGACCGAATTCCGCATACTCAGAACATATCCTACCCTCGAATTGGCAGTCCTTGATTGCATGCTTTTCAATTGTGTAGCACGAGAAACAAATTTGCAGTGGAACAAACATTTCTTTCTCGATGCAGCTAGTGGAGACTTTCGAGTAGAACATAATCAACCCAGTTTCAGCTGCCTTTGCAGCCATCTCGGTGGTTTGGAATACTACTTTGAACACGTTTGTGTGTTCAACGCCATCATGGTTCTGAATTTTATAGGCTCGTTGATATTTGCCCAATTTTGTTTTTCTTCAATCTCTTTTTTGATTTCTTCAGCAGAATGATCTCCAACATAGTGGTCAATACGCCGAAAATTGATCGACCTCTTTGCTGAGATATGTGGAGTAACCGTGAGTCGATTTATTCTAGATCATCTCGCGACTTTTCACCAAGCAGTTTTTCAAGGTCTTGGTTCGTGTCGCAAAAGGTCATATATCCATAGTACTGATCTTTGAGTCGGCAGAGTGCGATTCTCAGCTTAGTGCAGATGACCTCAAATACTTTCTCGCATACGGGATTCTGGCGTCACTCTTTGACCCAAAACAGGACGCGTTTTTCGCCGCTGGGGTCGTTCATGACGGCCCCAGCTGCGGGTTCCTTCTTGAAGCCTAGCAGTCCCTTATCGCAGGGGCGTGTTCCTAAATAGTCCTGGTTCTCCTTTTCTGCCCTAATTAATATATATGTCTATCAGGGTCATCCTACCTGCCCTGACCACTCAGCCAAAGAGTGACGGCACCCTTCTTCGAGCCCCATATAGGGCCTCCTTCCGGGGTACAGACACGTCAGAGACAGGCGACTTCTACAAAGTTTAAGTGGCAAAAAAGTTATCAGTACCAGAGATGTGCTGCTGAGTACAAATGAGCGAATTCACGGTGAAATCTTCAAAGAGTCCAAATTTCCTCGCTGATGCTTGCTCGCACTCGCACGCACGGAGGTGGCCGTATGCAGGAGTAGTTGGTAAAGGCTAGATCCAAAGCGAAGTTTCTCAAAATCCGGGTATCCTCTTCACCTACTAATCACAGTGTAAATTCCGAAAGTGGATGTAACAGCACTTTACTTTATCAAGTGCATGATAAGTCTTCCAAAAAAACCAGTCTCTTAAATTGGTCCGTTTCCTTACAATAATGTTCAAAATATTTTTAAAAATAAATCTATCGATGTATTTTCGCGTTAGTTGATTGGTCCGTTTTCCTAGGGTAATGGCCAGACATATTCAATCTATGTTCCTGTAAAATTAGCTTCAACATTCTGCCCCGAAGATAACCTACTGTTAGGTCGAAAGACGTCTAGGCAAATAAAGTTTTGCCTCTTCTGAGCAATTTTCTTCGCCCAGAGCCCTATGTTTAAACAATATTCAAAGCTATTAGAAAGCTGCCGCCAAAAGTAAACAATGCAGCCGTTGCTGTTGACTTCAATGAATCATATATATATATATATATATATATATATATATATATATATATATATATTGTCGCGGCACGACGCAGTATGTCCCACTGTTTAATATGGGTATATACGCAATTGAGTCAGACCGGCAAATCTCGGCCCAGTACTCATGAAGGTATGCATCGAAGGAAGGCAATGGCCTCACAAAGTAAGAGGGAACTTAATTACAGGTTGGCTATTCAAAAAGGGAACTCGTTTGTCATATTCAACTCAGGAATTATTTAATGAAACACCACTACAAAAATGAGCTTTAATACAAGAAAAAATGATGGAAATTAACACAAAGTTAGCGTGATAATAAATATTATATCGGCAGGAATTAATGGAAGCTGAGACCGGGAATTATTAATTAATCCGATGGTTTAAATAAGTGAAGTAAGATTACTAAATCTTTTCGTTATGTGATAATTGGGTATTCTTAGTACTGAGAGAATGAGGTGACTTACGAGGGTAGGATTCTGGATTACCTCGGATAATTGACGGGAGCGGAAGACCAGTGGCCAGGTCTTCGTAGAACGAACTCTGGGTATGAGCGTTCAGGGAACTCCAACGGGTTTGCGATTACACCGACGTCCAGGGGGAGAAGAGGGGACCGACCACAGTACATACTCGTCAACGGACGGCGTAGAATCTCCACGAAGTAGGATGAAAAGAGGCGAAGACCAGGACAGTTTTCAGGGCCGTAATAAAGTAGTGGCAATCGACACCTGGACAGAGCGGATTACGGATAGGTTCCGCTCAAGAGACCACGACGACGAAGCATGTTTCGACTGGGGTACAGATGCACTTGATTTGGGTGACAAGACTTCCTAACACGCACTCTCTGCTGAGAACTGTGCACTTCGTCTTAAATAGAAGAGTTCGTCTGGAGGGAAGGGGGGGTCGGAGAGGCGCGAGAGGAGCGAAGTCCTAAGGGATAGAATGGCCTCAGAGAATGCAAACAAGGGAATTTGATAAGGGCTGCTTTGACGAAGCGACCGGCGGGTAGTGGGAAATTTCTTTCTACCACACAGTAAGGAGGGGCGGGGGGTAGACGAGGGAGACAAGAGAGAATTCAGCGGCCAGACGGCCAGGCAACGCTATCAGAGTGGGAGACGGTGGTCATAAATGAAAAAAGGATAGCTAGCGCCAGTCTAGGCCAGAGAAAATTAAGCCACACGGCGCGTTCGAATTCATACTTCTATATATAAATAAATATATATATATATATATATATATATATATATATATATATATATATATATATATATATATATATATATGTATATATATATATATATATATATATATATATATATATATATATATATATATATATATATATATATATATATATATATATATATATATATACGAGGGGCGATCAATAAGTTTTGCGAATCGGTAGAGCAAAACAGAGGAAAGGAGGATGGCTGTTTCTGGGGGTGGTAGGACAAGTTATGACAAGTCAGGACCTGCAGCCGCACGATCCTGCCTCGTCTATTTAACAAGCAGTAACTGATAGAAGATCGTCAGTCACAATTTTTCAACAATGGAGAAGGTTGAGCAACGCGCAGTGATCAAATTTTTGACCAAGGAAGGCAATAATGCAAAAGAGATCCATGAACGTATGATTGCAGTGTACACCGACACCGCCCCTTTCTATGCAACCATTGCTCGCTAGAATAGGAAGTTCCTACATGGATGTGAGTCCCTTGAAGATGACCCCCTTCCATGACACCCGGCAGACGTGACCAACGAGGAAAATGTGGTCCGTGTGGAGAGGATGATCCTCGAAAATCGAGGGAGAGCTTGGAATATCATATGGAAGTGTTATCAACATCATCCATGACAATTTGGCCAAGAGCAAGGTGTATGCCCTTTGGGTGCCTACAAACCTCACGCCCAATGATCGACTTCAATGTCGTCAAAGTCCACAAGGTCAGAGTTGCACAAGCTCCCCTGCGCGAGTGCGGATTCAAAGAGCTCAACCATCTCATCCCCCCCTTCCTCCTACAGTTCAGAGCTGGCCCCTAGCGACTACTTTTTATTTAATTAGCTAGAGGATGCACTGCGTGGACGTGGGCTTAGAGACGAAGAAGATGTCCAGCTCACCGTCCAGGAGTGGATTAAACAGCAGTTGGGAGAATTCTGGTTGTCAGGAATTCGAAGCCTCAGGGACAAGTGGCGCAAATGCATTGAAGTCGTTGGTAGTTATATTGAAAAATAATAAGACACTTTTCCTCATATCTCCTT
Organism: Ceratothoa steindachneri; assembly: GCA_963969495.1. Classification (NCBI taxonomy): domain Eukaryota; kingdom Metazoa; phylum Arthropoda; class Malacostraca; order Isopoda; family Cymothoidae; genus Ceratothoa; species Ceratothoa steindachneri. The sequence goes on from OZ018330.1 coordinate 7,114,393, forward strand.
TCCCTATATCTGAATTGCAAAACTTATTGACTGTCCCTAGAATATATATATATGGTTGTATCACGTAATGAAAAAGAAAAATTTCTTGGAACTAGTATTTCGATATCTTATTGGGTTGAGGAATAAGTTATTGCGGTTTTATCATATTCATCCATTACCATTAACAATTTTAGAAACACCTCATTTTTAATTGATAACATTATACAATTTAATCAATAATGTATTCTCCGTTATTATTTACGACTCCTTCCCAATGTTCAACTAGTTTTTCGATGCCTCTGCAATAAAAATCTGTGGATTTTGACTCGATGAATTCCTATAACCAGATTCTTAATTCCACATCAGTCTTGAACGAAACGCCAAGCAAATTGTTGGAGAGCGATTGGAACAGATGGAAATCTGATGGAGCCAAGTCTTGCGAATATGGAGGATGCGGCAAGATTTCCCAATTAAGCATTTGGATGGCGTCTTTTTTCACATTGGCAATGTGAGGACGAGCATTGTCATGTTGCAGAAGGACTCCATACTGTCGATGAGGTCGCTTTTCACGAATAGCTTGCCCAGTCGATACATTTGTTGAACGTAGGGTTCTGCATTTACAATCTCGTTGTTCGCAATCAGCTCATAAAGAATGATGCCTTCACAATTCCACCACATAGACAGCCTCGTCTTTCATGGATGAAGTCCTTGCTTTATTCGCGGAACTGTTTATTTATTGGGGCTAACCATTGTTTTCGATGGTTCATTTTGATATAAAACCAGCAGTTTTTGTCGCCAGTGATGATGCGGTGAAGAAATCTATCCTTATATCCACGAGTAGCTTGGTAACGAGCAAGCAAACCTGCGGCAATCGTGGAGCGTTGAAGTTTGTTGCTTTCGCTCAAAGCGTGCGGAACCCATGCACCGAGTTTTTGAACTTTTTCCTTCGAATGAAGGTGATTCACTAGAGTTTTCTGATCACACACCAATTGTACATACAATTCTCTAGTCGATTAAGGAGGATTTTCATGAAGAAGGTCGTTCAATCGATCTTCCTCCAACCTAATGGGGCGACCAAAACGTTCTTTGTCATTAAGGTTGAAATGACCGTTTTTGAAACGTGAAAACCACCATTGAGCTGACCTTTTTGATAAAGCATTTTCTCCGTACACAGCACAAATATCGCGACGAGCTTTGGCTGAGTTTGCATTGTTCCCATCTCGATTGAAAATGAATAACAACAAGTGACGAAAATGCGCCTTTCTTTCAACTTGACATTCCATTTTGAGGGTACAGAACAAAAATTAAATTAACACAACTTTTAAATAAACCGCAATGACTTATTACTCAACTTCAAGACGTAGCCTAAGCAAAAGCCTAATAGTCTACGCTGTTAAGAGACGTAGTCTAACCTATGCAAATTTTTTTCTCATTATTTATTATTGTTTCTTAATATGTGTATAAATCACGTCAACAAAACTTAAATCAATACAACATTAAAAAAAACGCCAGAATTTATTACTCAACCTAATAATAATACATTTTCAAACTCCCAATGATATTGAGTTTGAAAATGTTATTAAGATAACGAAAGTACTAGCTCCAATCAATCTTTCTTTTTCTCTACGCGGTACATACAACCAAATAGTTATATTTATTCACGTTAGACCTCTTCTGGACATTTGGCATAATAAGTTAGAAAGTATAGATTAGTAGAACAAAAAAAGTAAGAGGGATAGTGTTCAAGGAGCTTGGAAAAGATAGTAAAGGTAAGTTTAGTATAAGTTTGAAGTTTTTTCCCCCTAGTGAAAGGATATCTCCAGCAAAAGTAGACAGTATAGTAAAAATAGTACGCGAGACAGGGATAAATAAATCCCTGGTTAACTGGTAGCTCTGGCAATGTTAATCTCGTGTTCTATCATTTTAGGGGTGGAAATTGGTTGGCATTTAAACCTTTGTAATAACTAATAAAGCTCGTTACTGCGGTAGGTTAAATTTCGGTGAAAGGTTGTCGTAAATTGGGTTGTCATAATCGGTGAGAGTGTTATATGTTAGGATTGAAGTTTTCGTTCGGCTAAGGTCTTCTTCAATTTTTCGATTAGCTTTTGATACTACGATCGAAATCTAGGCGTCTAATAGAATTGCTCTGATAAAGGAAATTCCAACCTTAATACTTCTGAAGCGCAATTCAGCAACAATACCTTGATAAGCACAAGACTCCTCCGACCTCTGATCAAAAATGACCGAGCTCCCTCCGTCCCCCCTAATTACATTCCTACTTGTAAATTTGTATCTACCAACGGTAATCTTTAGTTTGCCAGCAATTGAACATGACGGATGTCTCCGTCGAAACCGGGTTTAGCAAATAAATCGATCTTAACACTGTGGTTTCCTTCCTGTATTTACGTGTACGTTACTGTACTTCTTTGGATATATTTGTGTATATATATATATATATATATATATATATATATATATATATATATACATATATACAGGTTCGCTAAATTATTAGAGCCAGGTCAATAAAATGGCAAATTTTTCCTTCATTTTTTTATTTTGTCCTGTTTAAAAGGAACGTATTTAATTTTATAAATGTTTGTGCGGCTGAAAACTGAGCCGAGAAGCCTTGAAACTAAAAGAATATACTTCGAATAAAAAAAATCGCACTGCTTCTCTCCTCCTAATTCCACCTCATTGATTCGATCCCTATTCCTCTAACTTATGTCGCAAGAATTATGATAAATTGTTCAATCGGGTTGCATTGGCTAACGAAGGAAAGGGTTGGAAATGTCCAAACTTCACCTCACCCAGGTAGGTTAAGTTTGATCTAACCGGTCCTCTATTATATTGTTCCATAATGGGATGACAAATGCTATAATATTCATAAAGAGGAATCATTATGTTCAATTTCTGTTTATGGATGAAATATGTTAAAGTGATGCTTTGTTTTTGCCGTGTATCTCTTTAATTAGGATTCGTTTGTCACGCTGGCATAACACAATATTCTATTCCACGTCTTTTCATTCATATGATATCGAAACTTTTTTTATTTAATATCTAATTCTTGTCTTATATGGTCATGTGTCGGTTCAGTTCTTATAAGTATCCTCCTGAACTATCAAATATCCATTTGATGCTCATATTATACGAGCATCTCCCTCTCGCAAATGAGTCTGCAAAGCACGATGACCATATGTACATATGTATATGCATGTCACGCAGCCCTCAAAATTTGTCAACCTCATTTCGCCTAAATAAGTAGAATTTGATTAGGACTCTCGTTTTACGCCCTCAAATGAGGCTTCTCTTTAAGGTGTATGGTTACTTTTGTGAGGACTATTTTCTGTTGCTAACGGAACCAAATAGGCAATTTCTAATTAAGAAAGGCTGGAAACCTTACAGTTTCTAAACAAGGGGTAAAAATTTTCTTACAAATAGTAATTGGGTTATTGTGGAATGTATATATTATTATAAAGTTTGAGTTTTAGTCTCCTTTGGGGGATATATAAAGTTAATGTATAATATGGTATTTAAGATGCATCCCGAAACCTCTCTATTATCTAAGCGGACTAATACTAGGTACATACAGTGTAGACTCGAGATGCAAGAACTGCTTCAATACAGGGGTTCGAATCCTTTCTATCTATCCTTATTGACAATTGCAATATTACCTTGAAATATTCCAAAGGTATAAAACAGAGAAGACCAAGTTCTTTCGAGCTTAACTATTTAAACGAAACCACAAAGTCTCAACCCCCTAATTAAGGAAACAAAGGTAAGGAAAAATATAACCATCTAAACAAATCAAAGAACGAATATACAATTCTGGCTGAAATAAATATATCTTTATAAGGAATAACAGGCATAGAAGAAAAGAATTAATACTGGATTCGAATCCCAGCTAAAGTGGAACAAAAAATATCAGTGTTTGTAAATGTTTGTTTGCAATAATGCTGTGCGTAGAGACTGGTGCATATGCAGTGTTGATTAGAAATCAACCTGGTCCTTACGTGAGATGGTTGGTTATCCGTTGTGCCACGGATCCCGCTCTGGTTGTTGGCAAATAAATCCCAACAACAGTAAGAGCGTTCTTCATGGAGCTTCCTTCCTGCAATGAAGACCAGCCAGCTCCTCTTTGTGCGTTAATAATATTATTATAAACCTTTATACTTATTCTTAGATTAATTGCTCTATGTTGCTATAGGGCAGCGTCTCTCTCTCTGCGTGTTCTTTTATGGAGCCAATGCGTCAGTTCTTTAATTTAGAACTGGTAAGAGGCGACGGTTAAAAATATTTTCTAAGTAGAGGTAGGTAACGTTACCTATTTCCTGCCTAATTTTGTTATTCGATTAAATTCCTTTTATATTCTCCGAACTAAACGCACTCTCGTACCTGGTCGACACACTGAAATTAAGATTGGCTTAGGGTAATTCTCTTATCATTATTTTTGAATTTGTACTTAAAAATATTATATAATATCCTAAGAAAAGCTGAGTTTGGCTAAATATATTCAATTGATGATAATTTAAATGTGGAATTTTCCTCTTAAAAGGGATTGAAAATGTTTTCCTTACTTTTAGCTAAGTGGTTGCATTCTGGTGAGTAAAATCTTATAGTTGTTGACAAATGATATTGCAATTATCATAAGTCAATCTCATTATTAGACTAAATAACCTACAGAAAAGAAAATGGTCAACAATATTTTTTCTTAAGGAAAATAATTAAGAATAGATGGTAAAATTTTGTTAGCAAATTAAAAATAGGTTTAAATAAAAAAAATTGTAAAATCCTTATTTATGGTCGCACTGCAAAATAAATTGACCACAAAGATTTTTTGGACACAAAAAATCAACTACATTTTCAGAAGTACTTCATATCTTTGCTTACAACGTAAATTAGTTTACTTAAATATATTTTAAATTTTCATGCCTATATTAATGAAACATAAACACTGGATATATAATGTACTCGGGCAGTGAAGCCAACTCAGAGAAACAGTGGATTACATATTAGTTATAACGCAGAAACAAAACAAGAATTTAAATAAACAAATAACAAATATACTAAAAAAAACTCAGTTACCGTTGTACTGGAGACGTTTCAGAATAAAAAGACATAAATACAAATAACCACTTAGTAGGAGTTGAGTAAATGAAATTTAACAAAGATTAGCATAACAAACCTAGCCATTTGTCCAAGGCTGAGTAGAAACTTTGTGGGGAAAACTTTCGCGCCGTTGTGGTGAGTAAAGCTGGTGGTACTGATTATATACGATGGTAATAATAACTTGTCAATTTTTTAAAAGATTTTGTTTCAACTCTTCACTCATATTCAAAATATGATTTAGAATAAAGAAAGGAGAATCGTGCATTCATCGGCTCAATAGGCTAAATAAATAAAATTATTTCTTGGATAAATGGTAACCTTCGAACTGTTCAAACTAGATAATAAAATAGAAGATTATCCCCTCAATCATAAAGCTAACGATTTATCTTTCGTTTTCCTACATAAAGTTGTGGCAGAGAAATTGGTCTTCCTCATCTTCATATTAGCTTTGAAGGTTAGCCTCTTCACAATTGATATAAAATTCAATTTAAGCGATGATTATAGCAATGAATAACCTTCACACTGCATCAGGCACGCCTGTGCTAAGTTATTTATCCACGGCAAGCTGTATCCAGTAAACCATTCCACCAGACCTAAAAAAAACTGTACCATTTGGTTGACTTTTGCGTCCCATTACACGGACTCGTCTTTCCCCACCCGTAAGGCCACGCTAGTAAAGCTGGTCACTATACTAAGAGCATTCCATCACTGTGTAAAAAAGGCGTACCAAAGTTTTGTCATTCCCTCTTTTAATTTTATATTTGCGATGGCTGACACGAGCTTCGACAGTGTGGAAGAGAGACTGATTGCAAATGTACACGCACATGAGCGTGTGCATTCTGGCAAAAGCATGGATGATCTTATTATAATGTTCTCCTATTAAAGGTTTTTACACTCAAACCAGCACAAGTGTTTGATATTATTATATTGTTCTCTATTATTCTTATTGCTTTTCAGTTGGGGGTGACAAAACTTAAAGGAAGCGAAATTAGCAAAGAATAAATGTAGCAGGACAAACGATATGATTAATAAAAATTTATTATTTAGAAGAGCTTGAGTACAATTGATAAGCACTCTAAATGTAAATATCACTCACAAGAAGTTGACTAATCAAAGGAAGGACTTAGAATGATGTTAATTGTAAAAGGTCTCAGTTAAAGAAAGCTTACTTTTACTGGCCTATGGTTTAAAACTTCCTTCAGTTATATTAAATCTAAAGAGCATAAAAGAAATATAATTGTTTCGTTTATTTAATATCGTTAATATCGCAAAAACAGTTTAGGAAGATTTTTTTATATTATGACTAAAGGGAGCAAAGGGCAGTAATTTTATAACTGAAAATAACAAAAGACGCTGACTTATTTTTTCTTTCTACTCATATTGTAAGTTTATATAACAGCGGCATTAAAGTAGTTTTTACTTTTATTATAAAAAAAGATCACAAATAACGAACAGTAATTTTATTAGTTCTATTATAACTAAGAAGAAGCAAAACCCCATTAGTAACTTTTAGTTCAGCATAAGGGCGGCTAGGTGGTCTGAGGAACTCCGAGTGGCGAGACTCTGTAAAGAGAATCCCAAGAAGTTTTTTGGATATGTGAACAGCCGTAAACCAATCCGTCGAACGATTGACCCTTTGAGGAATGAGGAGGGGACATTAAAGCATTCAGATGCAGAAAATGCTAACCTCCTCAACGACTACTTCTCTTCAGTGTTTACTGAAGAGTGTGGTCCCATTCCCCAGTCGACGGATTCCTACTCGGGGGAAAAGCTGGAGGCAATGGACTTCACCGAAGGAAAAAATAAAGAAAAAGATCGCTGACCTAAAGACGAATAAGTCCCCTGGACCAGAAGGGTTGAAGAAGGTGTGCGATGAAGTATCACGACATCTGTGCGCTATCTTTAACATGTCAATCCGAACCCGATGCGTTCCTAGAGACTGGCGTGAGGTGGAGGTGACTCCGATCTTCAAGAAAGGAGACCCCAGCCATCCGTCAAACTACTGACCTATCAGTCTGAATTCGATAGTCGATAAACTCATGGGAAGCATGATGTTGGACAAAATGACGTCGTATTTAGAGTCAAACCTGCTACTGAGGAGTTCCCAGCACTGCTTCCGAAGGCAACGGTCATGCCTGACGGACCTTGTCGAATTCTTCTACTTCGTGTTCAGTGAGCACAATCGGGACAAGGCGGTGGATGTGGTCTACTTAGACTTTCAGAAAGACTTTGATAAGGTACCACACCACCGCCTTCCCTGGAAAATGCTAGTGCTGGGCATAGACGGAAAGGTAGCCGGCTGGATAGAAAACTGGCTAAGTAGCAGACGGCAACGGGTGGTGGTGAATGGACAGTCTTCTGAGTGGGTGCCCGTTACCAGCGGGGTGCAACAAGGTTCTGTCCTGGGACCACTACTATTCATCATCTACGTCAACGACATGGACGGTGACATAGATGCCAAGATTTCCAAATTTGCCGACAATACCAAGCTTGGTATGAACGTTGCAAAGGATGGAAATACTGCCCACCTGCAGAAAGATCTTGGGAAGATTGGGAAGTGGTCGGACACGTGGAAAATGCCTTTTAAAGTGGGGAAATGCAAAGTAATGCACATCGGCCACAGAAACCCCCAATCTCAGTATATCCTTAAGGGCACTGCTCTTGAATCGAGTGACACTGAGAAGGACTTGGGTGTAACTATCACTAGCGACCTCAAGTTATCGAAACAGTGCATCGAGGCAGAGAAGAAAGCCCAAAGGATGCTAGGCTACATAAAGCGCCAGCTTGGATACCATAACAAGGAGATAGTACTTTGTCTGTACTACTTCCTTGTTCGGCCGCACCTGGAGTATGTCGTAATTTTGGGAGTCCTTCGTTTCGAAAGGACATCGCAATATTGGAACGCATACAAGCTAGGTCAACCAAACTGATTCCCTCTATCCGACATAGAAGTTATGAGGATAGACTAAGGGAATTAAATCTGTTCTCGTTGGAAACCCGTAGACTGCGTGGTCAGCTCATCGAAGTTTTCAAAATACTTCGAGGGTTCGACAATGTTGACTACCGGGATATTTTCACACTGACTGAGAACAGAACGCGCAATCACAGCTTCAAACTTGAACTGAAGCGTTACAACCGCAATCTGTGTGGAAATTTTTTCACTTACAGTATCTGCGGTAAGTGGAACGCACTTCCAGTGGAAGTTGTCAACAGTGAATCTGTTGACCAGTTCAAGTCAAGACTAGACAAAGTCTTGAAAAGTGGCCGTTTAGGGACGCAAAACAATTGAGCAGCCATGTGCCCGCTCGATTGCTAGTCGAAAAGTACCCTCTTTGAATGGACCGTAGGGTCTCCTAGGGTACTCTTTTTCCTTGTAACTCCTTGTCACTCCTGGTAACTAAAAAACACAGATTACACCTCAAATCTACCAGTTGTAAAGTATTTAAAAAGTAAACGATAAATTCTAGCCTGTATAGCTTCGGAACTCTTTCAAGACGGGAAATCTTAACCTTAAAAACTATGAATAAATACATAATAAACAGTTGTTAAAAAAATTATTAGTTTATAAAAATCTGAATTTATCTAAAACCCCTCAAATAGAGCTCTTATTCCACCTTTTTCGCTTTGGTTTCCTTCTTTACCAGTGTTTTCTTTTGTTTCTAATCGCTAATATTCCTACAAGCGCGATTTAAGTCGATTATTTCCAATCTCCATTTAAACTTATAGGAATTCCTTTCAACTCTTTCTCATTCCTTTCAATTTACTTGACACATCATTTTTAGCCTTCATGTTGGAGAAATGGGCTTAAGCCTTTGAAAATGTTTTGCCGAAGTAAGAAGCCGATTTAGAAGATTTAGATGATAATATTTATCAGGGGATGCGAATGAAAAACATAATGCAATAAAAGATTGATCAAGATGAAGAAGTTTGATAAAATTCAAATATTTCTTGGCTATTCATCAATAAGATGAGAATGACGACTGGAAAATTCTGGAGAGTAATTATGAATAATTATTATTTGTTACAAATAATGAAAAACAATACTCACTAAGAAAACTCTTTTAAAAAGAGGCTAATCGAGAAACCGGAAAAGTTATTGTGAATTAAAATATGTCAGTTTTTCACAGTTCGAGAAGAAAAATGAAAAAAAACAAAGCATTACTAAATAAGGATAAATACTCAATGAGTTTTTTAAACTTCAAAGTTTTCGAGTTGAAATGAATGATTGAGGGGACTACTTCAAATGATTCGTCTCTCTCAAAAATATAGTAAAGGGATTCATCTCTGATGCGATAAATCTCTTCACATAGTGCAGAGGTTGAATGCAATTCCCGTTTATTATATTTCAGGATACCACAGTTATTTACCAATAAAGACTGATTAAACTAGTATTTCAGTAAATAGTGAATGTACTTCGACAAGAAATATACTTTTTCGATATCAATATTACTCATTGTTAAGTAGCCAAAGCACTTTCGTGTTTCCTTCGTCAAAAGCAACATGAAATTGCTTGGGCTATCTTGTTTCATTTTACTTTCGGATTTTCAAGCATTTTAGATCGCATTTACTTTGTGATTATTTTCTTGTATATATATATATATATATATATATATATATATATATATATATGTATATATATATATATATATATATATATATATATATATATATGAAATGAATAAGTCACAAAGTAGCACGTGAGGTTCGCAATGAATGCAATGTCCCGCAAGAATATATATATAAATATATATATATATATATGAGGAATTAAACCACATGGTTTAATTCCTCATCTTTTCTTGCGATATTGCATTAATTTTCATCATATATATACGAGGGTGGTCAATAAGTTTTGCAATTCTGATATAAGGAAACGAGATATGAGGAAAAATGTTTTATTATTTTTCAATATAACTACCCCAGACTTCAATGCACTTGCGCCACTGGTCACTGAGGCTTCGAATTCCCGACAACCAGAAATCTCCAGACTGCTGTTAAATCCACTCCTAGACGGCGAGCTGGACATCTTCATCGTTCCCAAACCGGCTTCCAGGCAGTGCAGCCTTGAGCTGGTGGAATAAAAGGTAGTCACTAGATGCCAGATCTGGACTGTAGGGGGGATGATTGAGCTCTTCGACTCCGCACTCGTGCAGGACAGCTTTTGCAACTGTGGCCTTGTGGATTTGACGACGTTGAAGTCAATCATGGAGCTTGAGGTTTCTAGGGACCGAATGGGCAAAGAACTTGGTCATGGCCAAATTGTCGTGGATGATGTTGATAACACTCCCATGTGATATTCCAAGTTCTCGATTTCTTCGACCTTCACCCGTCGATTTTGAGGATCATCCTCTCCACACGAGCCACATTATCCTCGTTGGTCACGTCTGAGGTGCGTCCTGGACGGAGGTCATCTTCTGGGCCTCACGACCATGGCGGAACTCCCTATTCCAGCGAGCAATGGTTACATAGGAAGGGGCGGTGTCAGTGTACACTGCAATCATGCGTTCATGGATCTCTTATGCATTCTTGCCTTCCTTGGTCAAAAATTGATCACTGCGCAGTGCTCAACTTTCTCCATTGTTGATAAATTTGTGACTGACGATCTGCGATCAGCTACTGCTTCTTAAATAGACGAGGCAGGTTCGTGCGGCTGCAGGTCCTGACTTATCATAAATTGTCCTAACACCCCTACACACAGCCATCCCCCTTCCTCTGTTTTGCCTTACTGATTCGCAAAACTTATTGCCCGCCCCTCGTATATATATATATATATATATATATATATATATACATATATATATATATATATTTATAATGGAATGGAAGATATCACATTGGCGTGATGTATATCAGTGAAAGATAATGGTGACCACAATAATTAAATCAGGATTTTATTTTTACCTATCGGAATAGTATCGGCGAGATGCCATTTGCAAATAATAATGAACAACCTCTGCAGAAGACACAGTATATATATAAGGGAAGACAAATCCTAAACAAAATGAAACAGCAAGAAACAATCTGGGAAAAACTTGAGTGAATCTGGCGCGAATGACAAGCTAAACAAAATGAAATGGAACCGGAAAAATCTGGAGAGCTGCTAATCTCCGAGACCCATTACACCCGGATGTTTATAAATACCATTAGCGACTTTATTTGATATATATTTGTTGAATTTGTATTGCCCTTCAGATAAATTGAAATTATTAACTTTGATGATGATGATGGATTCTGCAATTCTCCTTTCAATATAATTGTTTGATTTATAAATGATTTTTGCATGCTTAAGATCAATTCTATGTTCATGCCTTTGCATCTGCGTAAAGCGATCTGAAGAGTTCGTACACCTTCTGATATCAGCTAAATGTTATTTCATCCTCTTATTAAAGTGACCCGACTCTCCGATGTATGTTAATTTGCAATTATAGCATGGTATGCTGTATATTCCAGTATCGAGATTGATTGGACGCAGTCTAATCCATTATTATTTAAATGGTATTAGATATTTAAAGGTAATATTTATGTTATTTTTCGTTCGCATATGATCAAAATAAGAATAAAAATGGGCAAATGGAATTATTTAAATTAAACTACTCTCTTGATAATTATTATGAGGAGGAATTCTCAAATAGATTTAATTGTTTAATGTTACTAGGCTAAGATCAAAAGAAGGAATTTGGCAATACTATTAATGGAGGGGGTTTCAGTCTTACGGGTCGGTGACTTCGAGGAAGGTCCTCCTTGCGATGAGGTGAGTGGGAAACGATCCGATATCGCAAGGGTGGCACAATCCGATTAGGCAAGTGGGGCACGATCCGAACCAACCTTCTGATGAAAATAGCCAATCTTCAAAGATGACGTTCGACGGGATATGTGGGAATTCTCGTAATTCCACTGGAAGAGAAAACTTCCTTTCCTCAAAGGTAATCGATACAGATTTTCTACGGTTCGATTAAACGAAGGGAGACTGTTGCGCAAACTCAAAGGCGTGCCGATCACAGAAGCTACTAGTTGACTGGGGTAGAATCACGTCGGAGAAAGTCTTACTTGTCAGATAACGCTCACAGAAATTGATAATGGGGACGGCCTTGACGTGCGTGAAATCCTAGTATTTGTATGGCCGATTCTGAGGGGGAAGGGGGAATTTGAGAAAAGGAGTCATAAGCTCCAGACATCTTAATCTGGAGGTGGAGTCGATTCATCATTTAGCAGCTAGCTGCGAAACACAGCGGCTATTTCTCGCTTCGTCACCGTGGGAAGGAGGCTTGAGACGAGTCCACAGGATTGGAGAATATTTCCCCATGCGCTCAGGAGTCAAAAATTCGGGAATGTTCAAACAGGAAGTGATGTTGTCCCTGGCGCGATAAAAATCGCACGTAGAATCCAATAAATTTGGGGAGGTAAGAGGTTGTTCTTTTACACGCGTTATGCTGGTTTTATTCACACACTTATCATATATATATATATATATATATATATATATATATATATATATATATATATATATGTATATTTATATATATATATATATATATATATATATATATATATATATATATATATATATATATATATATATAATTACAGTAGGAAGGATACGACCATCAGTGCCATTCTCATTTATTCTAATCAACGTTTCGGATTACCCAATCCATCATCAGGCTAGAGGGATAAACAGAATTTGTAAAGCGAACAAATGTTAACTTAAACCTAAATACAAATCCAAAGCAAATAATTAAGATAGTAAACCTATAAAATTAGAAGTATTAATAATTACAAGTACATATAAAGATAAGCTCAAAGCAAAGGAGAGGAACTAATTCAAATCTGCTGTGAGTGATTCAGGGCAATTATTAAGGAGTTTACCCAAATCAGACACGATTATGGGTAGTTTTTGGCGGTAGAATATTAACAGGTTGGTTGTGGCTATTACCGATAATGGGTAGCAGGTCAAGTCTAAATTTAACGTGGGCGATTTTGGTAAATTTTTTAGTCATTTCCATGACTCGCTGACGGCAGGTATGAATTTGTTCCTGTCCTTTGCTTTGAGCTTCTCTGTATATGTACTTGTAATTATTAATACTTTTCATTTTATAGGTTTACTATCTTAATTATTTGCTTTGGATTTGTATTTAGGTTTAAGTTAACATTTGCTCGCTTTACAAATTGTGTTTATCCCTCTAGCCTGATAATGGATTGGGTAATCCGAAACGTTGCTTGGAATAAATAAGAATGTCACTGATGGTCGTATCCTTCCTACTGCAATTAAAATTATGCCTTCTTAGATGCAACCTTGTTGAATATATAAATATATATATATATATGGGTGCGTCAGTATTTTTTTATTAACTTTCTTAGAACTATTTGTTTTGTAGTTTATTTTAATATTTACAATGAAGGACAATTGAAGGGACGAAGCAAATGAAAAGGCATGCTGTAATCGTTGCTATAAATGCTCAGCATAATGATTTAGAGATTGCTCGCTTTCTGAAAGTTGCATGATCCTCGTTGCTAAAGTTAATAAGTACCTGGAACTAGCTGAATCGAATCCAACATTAGCAGGAAAAGCAAAAACACATGCAAACGGTTGTAATACCATCAGAACACAAATATTTGTGTAGAAAGTAGCGAAAATTCTAAGAAATCACCGAAAAGGCTATCGGAAACTTTCAAATGTTTTCAAAGTTTAAGAATGTAACATCAGCAGATTTGTGCATGAAGATACATGTTTTAAGTCGAATGCGATGCGGAGAGGTCAGCACATATCAAGTAAGACGAAATAAAATCGTTTGATCCTTGCAAAGCGTTTGCTCTCTTCGTTAAATTATCACGAAGCTGGAATGCTTTGGTTTTTCTTTGATGACAAACACTTCGCCAAACACTTCGCCGTGTCATGCAAGATTCAAACTGTAATGCATACAAAGTTTCCAGCAACTGTCAAGGATTTAGGAGTTTTAAGTAGTGAGGGTTTTGTTATTCCCCTCCCTTTTTCAGAGAGCTTATGAGTCAAAACTGATGCATACACAGAGGTTTTAGAGAAGATTGTAACGCTCTGGATAGACAAATTTTGCAACGGAAAGCCTTTCCTCTTCTAGCAAGACTATGCATCATCTTATAAGGCGAGGAATATCCAATCTGGATGAGAGGCAATTTACACCACCATGTTCTTCCAGACGCATGGACCCACATAACATCATTTAATCCTTCCTTCAAGTTCGCCATAACAAAAAGAGCTGTCCGAAATTGATAAAGATCATCTGATGCGCGCATGTAAACGCTTCAGACCCCAAATAGAAGCTACTGGTAGATTCCTTAAATATGCGTGTTCCAATGATTTTCAAGATTATTTCTCCCAATTTTCATTTAAATACATATATACACTGTGCGATCAAAAAGTCAGCACTTATATTTTTATTAAAAGAAACCCGTTTTAATCTTAAAAAACAGGAGAATATTTTGAATATTAATAAATTCTATACAAAAAGGTTGAAGGTGACCCCCGTGAGCATAAATACAGGCATGGATCCGTTTTATTTTATTTCTAGAAATCGTCTTTAGATGTCTGAAATAAAAACAAAACTAAAAAGTGCACGGTGACTATTTGATCACCCTGGATTTTTTCTGATGTACTATGCGTACTATTTTACATTCCTACAAATGAAATCAGAATACTGACGTACCCAGTATATAGGAATATTTTTTATAAATAATGTAAGAAAATCATATTTGTAACAAAGCAATTTGAGAAAAAGGGTTTCAAGAACGTAAACAAGATTTTACAGGTAAAAAAATTGCATTTATAATACATTTTGTTCCCAAACTTTACTGCAATATATAATCTTTGAGTTTATATTCTTTGTTTATTATTTTATGCAATATAAATTTTAAAGACTTTCACTGCAATTAATAGATGTTGGTTAGTTCAATTTTAGAGGGCAATTTTTGCGACTGGTAAGAGAGATTTCTTAATCTATTTCCTTAATTTTAGGCCTATTTTATTTTGGCCGATCTTCACAATCGTAAACTTTAACCATTATATTGGGTTAAGGAATAATTTCTTGCGGTTTTATTCAATTTATTCATTACCATTAACAATTTGAGAAAAAACTTCATTTGTAATTGATAAGAATATGCAAGAAGGACTCCATAACGTCGATGAGGTCGCTTTTCACCAATAGCCTCGGCGAGTCGATACATTTGTTAAACGTAGAGGTTTGCATTGACAATCTCGTTGTTCGCAAGGAGCTCATAAAGAATGATGCCTTCACAATCCTACCACACACACAGCAAGGTCTTTCATGGATGAAGTGTTTTTTTATTGGGGCTAAGCCATTGTTTTCGATGGTTCACGTTGACATAAACACACCACTTTTCGTCGCCAGTGATGATGCGGTGAAGAAATATGTCCTTATATCCACGAGTAGCCTTGTGACGAGCAAGCAAACCTGCGGCCATCGTGGAGTGTTGAAGTTTGTTGCTTTCGCTCAAAGCGTGCGGAACCGATGCTCCGAGTTTTTGAACTTTTCCCATCAAAAGAAGATGATTCACTACAGTTTTCTGATCACATGCCAATTGTACATACAATTCTCTAGTCTATTAATGAGGATTTTCATGAAGAAGGTCGTTCAATCGATCTTCATCCAACTTAATGGTGCGACCAGAACGTTCCTTGTCATTAAGATTGAAATGACCGTTTTCGAAACGTGAAAACCACCATTGAGCTATCCTTTCTGATAAAGCATTTTCTCCGTACACAGCACAAATATCGCGACGAGCTTTGGCTGCGTTTGCATTGTTCCCGTCTCGATTGAAAATGAATAACGACAAGTGTCGAAAATGCACCTTTCTTTCAACTTGACATTCCATTTCGAGGGTACATAACAAAAATTAAATTAACACAACTTTTAAATAAACCGTAATGACTTGTACTCAACTTCAAGACGTAGCCTAAGCAAAAGCCTAATAGTCTACGCTGTTAAGAGATGTAGCCTAACCTTTGCAAATTTTGCTATCATTATTTATTATTGTTTCTTAATATGTGCACAAATCACGTCAACAAAACTTAAATCAACACAACATTAAAAAAAGCGCAAGAACTTATTCCTCAACCTAAAACTTTTGCAGCAGTGGTTTCCAATTTTTTGCACGAAAATCCTATTACTGTGCTTTATTGTACCGACCCGCTTACTCAAATTGCATATGTTATAATAATGACTACTTAAAAAAATGACCACATAACCAAAATTCCAATTCTAACAACTTACTAGTTAGGCAAATATATAAATTAATCTTCAAAATTAAACTTTATTTTAGGCCTATTTGATTTTGGCTGATTTTCACAATCCTAAACTTTAACCATTGTACTTTGGCAGCAGTGGTTTCCAAACTTTTGCACGAAAATCCTATTGTTGTGCTTTGGTGTACCGACCCGCTTACTCAAATTGCAATTTTATAATAATGACTACTTAAAAAAAAGACCACATAACCAGAATTCAAATTCTAATAACTTACTAGTTAGGCAAATATATAAATTAATCTTCAAAATTAAACTTTATTCCAAAATTTTGAGTTGTTCATGAACATCTACATGTTCAAATTTTCAAGCATTGGGTATTAGATTTTAATTTTTCCTATATCTGTTAACGTGAAAATTTCCATAATAACGATTATCGAAGAAAAAATGCCGACTATTAGTGTAGCTCTTAAATATATCAGAATTAGGTAATAACTAATTAGTTTTATGACTCGACACCCAAGATGCCGTGTGTTTATTAATGCCGAAGGAAAAACTGATAATTTGATGCCTCCACTCCCTCAAACACCTATTACGGTTCGAACGCCCCCCTTTAAGAGGGCGTTACTTTTGAAATTACTGGCCTTTCAGAAGGATAGTGTATTCAACCATTTGGCAGCACTGGCTAAAAATAGTAATAAAAACTATAAGTAGAGTACAATATCTATAATGGCAAGCCACAATCACCAGATCTGAAAGTCATCTACGGTCTATGGTTGACATTTCTCCAACAAATCGAGAAAAAATTCCATATTCAGCATGAGCAGAGGAGCTGAAGGAAGTTCTATTATAGGAAGCTCTAAGAACATGTAGCTTTAGTTTCCCTATACATGTACATAGATATCTTAGTTCAGTAAACACCAAAGTTCTTTTTAGGTATACCCATCTATTTTTAGAAAGTTTGGAGTGAATTCCGAAAATCTTTGAGATATAGTAACAAAAGTTGAGCTGCACGAGAAATGAACAAATACCAACAAGGTTTTAATTAAAAGTCTACCTTCTTAAGTTCCACCAAACGATGCTGTCCATTTGTCCTGACTTAGAATAGTATTAAATTGATAAATAATACGATCTCATAAAAATAGATTCGCTAATAAGTAATCTCTGTCAGAAAAAACTAGATTAACTTAGTCTACTAAGACAATTTAGCCTGAAACTAGGAAGTTGTTTGTGCTTGCAGGCATATGATAAAATGATCAAACTTAGCGATGCATCCTACATGGAGAATATACCAAGAGACGATCAAGACAGAAAGACTAACGGTAGACAACAATAAAACAAATGGAAAAAATTTCTTGTCGTTTGGGAGCTACACTTTCCACACTTCTTTCCTGGATTTACATTCTAACGTAGTATTCAGGCTTGACTTATCGCTTCCGAGTTTATTTCAAGGTTTTGATCATTAACTTCATAGTCACTATGCTACTAGTAACTCATGAATATCATTTTCCTGTGTTTCTTTACTACTATTCCGCTCTCGCGTACAACCGTCGTCTGCACCTCTTCCATCCACTCAGGTTGTGAGGAATTAAATGATCCAATTACGATTCACAGTGTAATAAATTTAATAGACTTTTACAACAATTGTTCAATAGTAACATTTGGATTTATATCTACTCTTATTTTTAAAAGATTTTGATCAAATTTCACTGGTCATCTTGAACAGATTTCATCTTTGATTCTCCCACACAAGCGAAAATTATGAAGCCATCTTCGCGACTGGATTCCACAAATTGCTATACTTGACACAAACTTTCGCCTGTTAATTTAACATTTTTGCCTTTTCCAAATTTCCAAAGAATAATCTTGCAAATGTGCTCTTTTGACACTCACATAATCTTTTAGTATTAGCAATAAAAATACAAACTTTAAGACCCCAAAATGACGAAGTTATGTTAAAATGTAAGCCATGAGTTAAGCTAATACAAAAAGGAATGTATGTACCTATTCTTCAAGTTTAGTAGACAAGGCTAAGATAAAATTAATCCTGCTTTCAATTATTTATATCCCTCTAATTATGATAAACATGAAATAAAGGGGGCATTACTTAAGGGTTGTCCTTATGATTTTAATAAACTGCTTAACAAATGTTGTCAAATTTAATAACATAAATTAATTAAGAGAAACTATTATAATATTATAACTTTAGAGAGAGGGTCATTAAATTACTATCTAAAAATCACTTTGAGGACCCTTGGAACTCAGCTGACACTGACTATGCATCATAATGGCATCAATGTTGGTATATTTTTAAATCTCGTTCAGAACGAAAACAAAATTTTTTATATAGAAGAGATAACGAAGGTGAAGTAGTTGTATGTTGATGAACGGATAGCGTGAGTTAAAAAGTTGTATGGTAATTATTATTATTATCATCAAGCTACCAAAGCCTTGCTCCAGGGTGCAGATACAACAGAATTGAATTCGCACAAATTACCAGGGCTACTGAAAAAAGGCAGAGGCAACAGAACGAAATAGGCCCCGAGTAAGCCCAAATAATGAATAAGGAGTTACTGTAATAAATAAACATTTAATCGAGACTTAAATGTAGAGATGTTAGGAGAAGTGACAATATCATTGGGTAATTGATTCCAAATTTTGAATAATGAAGGAAAAAAACACCTAGAAAATTGCACAGTACATTAAGCATTCATAGGATTCATAGCAAAATCATTAAGGCTAAGAGTATACCTTGTCAAACAGATAGGATTGAAAGGTGCAGGCAGGACACTATTTAACGGATGCCGATTGTTATTAAAAACTTTAAATAATGCACTAAGTGCGCTAACTTGCTCCCGATTTTACAAATCAAGGAAAAGCTCAGGAGAGACGAACTTAATAGAATTAAAGGTTCTATCTAGCAATGCCAAATACGAGTCGGCTGCAGATATCCAAACAGGAGCACAGTACTCAAAATGAGGCAAGATGAAAGCATAAAAAGATTTTATTACTGTGGAGTCACAACGAAAAGTTTTCAAGCATTTTCGAAGTAAGCCTGTCTTCGGGGCAATTGAAGAAGGCAAGAAACGGATGTGCTTCTAAAAAGTCAGCTTAGAGTAAAAAATACCCTCAACAAACGCACACTAGAAAGTTCCTTAACCTGTTCATTAGAGATATGCAAACAGAAGGGCTAGGGTCGATTCAATATACGGTATCTACTGATAGTAATAGAATACGTTTTGCTAGCATTAAGTTTCATGCCCCAAAGTTGACACTAATAAGTGAGCCTAGCCAAATCTCGTTTCAAGGACACAGTAACTTAAATTCGGTTACTAGGAGAGTTAACAGAGTAATAAAGTGTAGTATCATCGGTGTCGTGGTATGAGATTATATTAAATCAATAGCATATTATATCAATGGGGGAGGGACCCCTTAACTCAAAGGCGAGCTGACAAAGGGATGGAACACCACGAGTTTCAACGGACGGAGGGCGAGATAACAATGCACCGAGGTCAGGTATAATATGAGCAATAGCAACGCTTAAGGTTACTTAAAGAGGCATACAAAAATATAATTATATTTACATAAAAATAATGAGAGAATTGAAGGGCAAAATTACATCAGAGAATTATTGGAAAAAATTACATCAGATGAACGAGGGAGGGGGGGGGGGGGAGTAATGAATCAGACCATGAAGTTAAAATTTATGATATTACAGAAGAAGACTATTCAAATTAGAATAGGGGGGGGGATTAATCCAAATGGGTTACTGAAGGGGAAAAGGGGTTGGCTTACGGAGACTTCCGGGTGAGACGTCGGGTTAAGGCTTCACGGATGTCTTCTGCACGTGAGGCCCCTCAAATTCCCCCTCAAAAGCTCCGAGGCCCCTCGGAGCTTTTGAGGGGGAATTTAAAGTGATGACGGTTCTCCAAAAGGGGGGGGGGGGAGTAACGTCCGGTCCATGTAAAGTATTTGGGCGACCTGAAATCAAGGGGCGAACGAGGAGGGCTTTGACAGGAGTTGGTGGGTGAAGTCGGAAAAATCGTTCGGTAGCGATAGTTAAATGGAATAAACCTCACTGGTTGAGGCTAATTCCAATACACAGCTAGTTCAGCCGTCACTTTGCTTTGTTGTTAGCACCTGACTTGAAACTAGGGGAATCTTCTTGGGTCCGGGCGAAACTTCTCAACTCTGTGTCTGCTTCATGGGAAACGAGTACTATATATGTATGAGGCTCTCCCCGCGGAGGGGAGGGGGGTTAGTGGGAAACAGCTCTTCTCTCGAATGGCCTCGAATCTCCTTGCCGATGTTATTCTAACCCGTGTAAAGGCGGACCGTGGTGGACGCAGCTCGAGGCTACCGTTGTGGAAGGGAAGGGGATACCAATTTAAGCCTAACAGAACCTTCTACAGCGCAAAGGAAGTTCCGTGCTGGACAAGAAATTCCACGTGGGATTCCCCCACAATCGGCATAAGATATAAGGTTATTTTCTAGATGAGAGCCCATATCGGAAGTAAAAATAATAAAAAACAAAGGACCAAGGAAACTACCATGTGTAAAATCAGAAACAACAGGCACTGAGGTAGAAGAGATTCTATCATCAATTACACACTGAGATCTATTATATAAGAAGTCCGTTAAGTAAAATTCTGCCTGGTATTCTCCCAACGCTTCATCACCTGTGTAACACTAGAATTGCAACTGGTCTAGTTCAATCTTTCTTCCAACGTGCCCACATCCGTCCGATTCTTAATAAGCCTCAACTGAACCCCACTCACCCTTCCAATTATCACCCGATTTCGCAACTTCCTTTCCTCTCTAATGTTCTAGAGAAAGTGGTTGCTTCACGCATCAACAGTCACATGGTGGCCTGCAACATTGATGAAACCTATCAATCTGGTTTCAAGCCAGGTCACTCCACAAAAACCGCCCTTCTCAATGTGTCTGATTGCTTACGAAGAGCCACGGACAGAGGTTGTGCCTTCATCCTCGTTCTACTCGACCTCTCTTCTGCCTTCGATACTATTGACAATACTGTCCTACTTGATCGTTTTCACTTTTTCCTCGGGATATCAGGCACCGTGCTTGACTGGTTCCGCTCTTACCTCTCGTCTTGTACCCAATACGTTGTGATTGACGATGTTTCATCCGACTCTACCCCCATTCACTTTGGAGTGCCACAAGGCTCTGTCCTTGGTCCTCTACTATTTCGTATCTACCTTCTCTCTCTTAGTTCACTTCTCTGTAATCTCGGTCAATCCTTCCACCTCTATACTGATGACACTCAAATTTTCGTTTCCTCATCCTCCACGTCTCTTGCCTACTCTATCACTGATCTCCTGGCTGCCTACTCTTCCATTTCTGACTGGCTCTCTACCAACTTCCTCAGGCTTAATCACTCCAAAACTGAGGTCTTCCTCGTCGGCACCCCTGCTCTTGTCAAAAAATCTAAATCTCTCTTTCCCTTGCTTACTCTGGGTGGTAATACTATCATTTTTTCTGACTGCGTTAGGAATCTGGGTGTTGTTTTTGATAAGCATCTCCTATAAGCCTCATATCCGCAATGCCAGCAAATCCTCCCTATGTTTCCTTCGTAACTTCTCTCACATTCAATCTCACTTCGATCGCCAAAGTCTTGAGACTGCTGTTCATGCCTTCATCACCTCACGCCTTGACTACTGTAACTCTCTGCTTGTAAATCTGCCCTCGTCCTCTCTCCGCCCCCTTTAACTTGTACAGAACTATGCCGCCCAGTTTCTCCTCCGTCGCCCTTACTTCTCTCCCTCAAAACTCTTGCTGCATGAAATGCACTGGCTCCCTGTCAGATCCCGTACTCACTTCAAGATACTTCTCTTCACATTTAAGGCCCTAAACAACAAGGCCGCGTCTTACCTCTTTTCTGCCCTCTCGCCATGCCATGTCCCTCGGGCCCTTCGGTCATCAGATGTACCTCTTTTGAATATTCCTCGTTCATCCCCTGTTCCATGGGGGACTGCTCCTTCTCAATCTGTGCCCCTAAGTTGTGGAATACTCTTCCTGCTGAAATCAGGTCTTCTCCCTCTCTTACCACATTTAAGCGTCTCCTGAAAACGCATCTCTTCAGTATTGCCTTCTCCCCCTCTTGAATTTCCATTGAATTTCCATTCTCATCTCAGCACAACGTGCGCTCTGGGAAGGCCTCAGGCCTAGAAGAGCGCATTACAAAAGACTTATTATTATAATTATTTTAAGAAGATTTCCACCAATACCAAGAAGTCTTAACTTATAAATCACAGACTTATGGTTTACTACCTCAAAAGCAGAACTCAGATCAATAGTAATTACTCGAGATTCAAACTCACGGTCCAAAAAAAACTGCAAATCATGAGACCGTCAACAGTGCATCACAAGTTCCCAAACCCTTACGGAATCCAAATTAAGAATCAGGTAATAAATTAAAATTTTCACAGAATCTGGATAGGCGCTTAGCCAAAACACGCTTAAAGAGACGCAAAAGAGACAAGCTTCAACAATGGAAAACAAGTCAAGGGCATGGATACTTCTTATTTACACTGTTTGTGAATACAAATATCGGAGAGCAAATTAGCTTTACTTAGTGGATCAAAAGACATGGAACGATTAGACTCACGAAGGGGAAGAAAAACTAGAATCCACACCAAACAAGGAAGCTTTAAGAGAGGACCACCATTCATATGGTTGAGTGGCACCAGAAAGAACCTTCTTCAGGTAAGAATTATAAGCAGTTTCAGCTGCATTATAAATAATATAGTTCTCCCATAAATATTGACAACTGTTTTGTTTCGAAAGATGATAAGCTGCCTGTTTGTCCCCAAAGGCTTGCTTACAGTTATCATTAAACCAGGCTTTATACCTTAAACGTGATTTAATTATATTGCATGGGGCTCTTTTACGTAGAATGTCTAATAACATGAATTAGGAGCTGAAACAGGGTCACTGGATCGGAAAATAGCATTCCACTAAAGTCTCTCAATTTCATGGGAAACATTATGCCAATTAACACGAGGCTTAAGAT
The DNA here is from genome assembly GCA_963969495.1 of Ceratothoa steindachneri. Classification (NCBI taxonomy): domain Eukaryota; kingdom Metazoa; phylum Arthropoda; class Malacostraca; order Isopoda; family Cymothoidae; genus Ceratothoa; species Ceratothoa steindachneri. The sequence goes on from OZ018330.1 coordinate 7,137,747, forward strand.
AAACCCGACGGGAGATGGTGATATAAGGCACAGTATTGTTGTCGTGGAATGGCCCCGCCGTTTTTAAGGGTCCACCTGAGATACAGGTACGTTAATTAAGAGCTGAAACAGGGCCAATTAACACGAGACATAAGATAAACCCGACGGGAGATGGTGATATAAGGCACAGTATTGTTGTCATGGAATGGCCCAGACGGGGTTAAGGGTCCACACGAGATACAGGTACGTTAATTAAGGGATTAAAGAGGTCAAATTCAGTTTGGTGATTTAAAGAGGGATTTTAAACTGGAGCGTTCACACAAATAATGGAGCAATGGGGTAAGCCAGATTCCAGATCAATCTGCAGGTGACAACAGTTACGATTACCTTACGTGCTGGTTGCCGAAAAGGGGCCGGGCCAGTTGGGGTACGATGAATGCGACATAATAAGTCGGTTTATCTCTTGCTTCAGACGAAGGAGCACTTGTCGAGCCTTCGGAGTCGGGAATCCGTGGCAGGTACTTGCCGATTGACTATAGCAGGGTTTAATTATGCCAAAACTTGCCGATTGACTATGGCAGAGTTTCAGAATGCTAGTGGAGAGGTCTCCGTGGGAGACGATGGCATCGGTCTCTAGGCAAATACAGCTGGGGCGTGGGATAACGGCGTCGGTCGCCCCCTTTGCCCAGATTCAATCATGCTTTTACAGCTTAATGCGGTGATTTCAGGATCCACGTAGGTACAAAAGGGCACGTGGTCGCCATTCGACCTCATTCTGCTACAAATGTCTACACATATTTTAAAATTGATGACATTATGGTGAGAAGTACAAATGGGAGCAAGGACAGAAGCTTCAACGACTTATGTAACATCAGTTAAAATAAGATCCAAGCAGTTTCCAGAATTGTGTCTTGGTCCACGAATTAGGTGTTCACGACCAGACAATTCCGAGCAATCCAAAGCAGCGAGACCATTTTTATTTTTTGGAGATACAGAATCCAAACTTTCTTAGTGATGTGCATTCAGGTCTCCAGCAAAAATAAAGGAAGCTTTAACATCTACTGATTCTATAGACGCCATGGCAGTTAAAAAGCAGTCATATAAGTCATGATTCTTAGTAGGATACAAGTAGAGACTAAATATATAATGATTATTATATTTAAGGAGACTTTAAAAAGCTGCATCTCATGACACTAGCAAACAATCTTGGTCAAGTGCTGTGCACTATAGCCAGGTATGATATACAGTGCCACTCCACGAGCATTGGGAAAACAATCTCGTTTGTCGTGGTATAGGAAAAACCGAGTGATGGTGTTCGTATGTATAGGTTTGTTAGGTACTTCAAAACTCCGTGATTAAGTTTTCTCTCTAAGAGTGCTATATTTGACTATGATTATTATTATTATTTCGTTATTTTATTTTTTTATCTTTGAGGGTTTCTCGTGCCATGCTTAGCGTTTCAAGGATTGAACAAAAAATGTTTCTAACAAAACTAAACCTTTAATTAAAAACATGAACCAAGATTGAAATTTAACACACAAACTACACCTAAATAAATTAAACAAATTTAAGTTAGGCTAACTAAATTACACAATTAAATTTACAGTAATAGTGGACCCACAGCTCACTTTAATATTGAATGCAAATTGACCTTTACGAAACAGATATTGCGGTTTAAATACTTTTCAAGATTCCTGAGAGAATCAAGCTTGAGCCTGACCTTAGCATCAATATTTTTCTTGTTTCTGGACCGGCGGGTGAACAGGCAGTTAAGGAGGTCAGCGGACCTCGGAACGTGTGGCAGATGGAGTGACGCACGCCTTCTGGAGGAAATGATTTCACTACGGGACAGGGAAAGTATGTTTCTTCTAATCTTCAGGTTACTCTGGGAATAATTCGCATTAGTCAGCGATGAGCCAAAGCGTTAATCCTTTGATGCAGGGGAGTGCTTGAGGGAGTTCACTTTTAGGTATTCATCAGTGGCGAGGACTATCTCTGGGTTATGGGATACACCAGGATAGGGGGCTTCTCTGACGACGGTTAGTTTAACTTGCTTCCTAATCCAAGTTAACTACAAGTTCGGTGTGATCACCAGGAACTGGCTCCTTATGAGCTTCTTCTAATTCCCTTTGATTTGTAGCCGGGCCTCTCGCCTGTCTTAGTTGTCTTGATGACTAACGTAATCTATCCTGTTTTTCCAAAGTTATTTGATTTTTATACTTCGCCACCCTACTGGGGGTAGGGGACGGAGGGGAAGAAGGATGCGTGGACAGGCTGCATTAAGTCTCCTACTCTAACGGTTTTTCTCAGAGCGTCTTTCGGTTCGCTCTCAAGGGGACCTTCTAGCTTTAGGACTACACTCCTCTAATTTCGCATGTGCGGTGAAATTGAATATTAACTCTTAGGGAAAATCTTGCTGTTTTAACCTATGTTAGGCTCACCGAGGTCCGACATGCGATGATTGCTGCATTCTGTGGTCTTTGGCGGCCTTACAGGTTCTCTTCGATATGAGGGCAGAGAGAAGGGGGTAGTTTGAATAAAGAACACGGCATTTATTAATGAGTTGCTGGCGTGGGCCAGGATTAAGCTCCACATCACCAAAGAGCAAAGTCATTAAAAATCTCTATACTAAATATAATTACACTATAAACTAAAAAAATCAAATCACCCATACCTAAATATTCCATTAATCTTTAACTTATTCATACGCTTTTGGTGATCATGGTTAGATAGATCTGAAACCATATACATACAGGCACATAAGAGAGTTACGTGTACAAAAATCAACTCATACGTTAGTTATTTTTAAAATCTATGAACTTAATCTTTTTAAATTCCAAAACTAAAAATTGTTCTGGTTTCCATTTGGAGATTTACCCAGAGTTTTAATAGGTCGATGATGTCCCATCGCCACAAGATGCTTCACCTTTTTCCATGCTCATATGTGCATGCAAATTTTGACCTTCTTACTTGTTCAACTCTCTGATCATTTAATAGTGGAACTTCTTGACCATTTACAAATGCGGCTACTTCATAATTTACTTTTCTCATCATTTAATAAAGCAACTTCTTGATTATCTGCTAGTGCATTTTCCTGATTATTTACTCCTTCGACCGCTTCATTATTTACTACTCATACTTCCTCCTCATTTACTACTGTGGCCTCTACATCATTTACTAGTGAGATTCCTTGATCATTTACTACTGCAATTTTTCTCATCATTTAATAGTGCAACTTTATCATCAGTTACTCCTGTAATTTCTTTCTCACTTCCTACTGCGACTAACACATAATTTATTAGCAAGTTTTCCTCATCATTGTCTCCTAAGATCTCATTAGCATTTAACATTTTAATTTCCGGATAAATTCTAGTGCAACTTCCTGCTCTTATATTTACTACTGCAACTTCCTCATAATTTACTAGTGCGACTTCTTTATGATTTATTAATAAAGTCCGATCTACTTTATGGCATTACCTTCATTTAATTTCTGAAAAAATTATTCATTTTCTTAATTATATTTATCTTTTGTGTTTATTACTATGTTTGCCTCTATTCTTCAGTATTATTTCATGTTATATGCAAATTGTTTTAGTGATTTGTTGTTTTCATTATTCATCCCCACTAGATTTCTTTTATACTTTATTATCTATATTGAGGTGATTTTCATAAAATCTTTGGGTTGGTTACATTGGCTCTGTTCTCTTTTTATGTCCTGTTCCATTTTTGGCCTATTTTCTAAGAGTATTTTCGTAGCCTCAACAATTATTCTGCTATGTGACCTTATTTCATTGATATTCTCTGAAATTGCAGCCATAAAAATAATTTATCTGATATTAATTAAGGATTTATAATAAGGATTTTTTTCCACTCAATCATTTGGATCATTAATTTTTTTTTGCTGGAATAATTTAAAAGGCATTAATTCTATTTTGGGTCTCAAGTTTTAATTGGTTTGTATTTTTGTCTTAATGTTTTTCTCTCTTGGATTAGGGCTTTATCTCCTTCTCATAACTAATTTGAGTTTGGTATTTAAGTTAAGGAGTATACATTCGATCTATTTCATGTTCGAATTGGTCCCATCCGTGTCCAAATAATGCTTTGTTTATTTTATAAGCACAAACAATCGATCTAAATTTTGTTCCAATTGTTCCTCTTCGCCTCCAATAATTTGCTATGTGTAATTTGAAACAATGCTGCAACTGACCTCTTTTTGAGATCCTGCTCGATAGGCATTCTCTACAGGCCCCATTGACTGTAGGAGGATTTGATGCTATTTTTCACATAGTGCTATTTTCTCCAGTAAATCAGGGTTGTATTTTGTGTTGTATCTGTATTAGTTTTTTCATTATACATTTTGCTCACGCTTCATTTATTGCTTTCACGCCTATTGAATCAAGAACGCTTATCTTCTTGCATAATTTCAAAAGTAAGCTCTAATTCTAAATCACCATATATGAAATTTGATATGTTTGAGCCTTAATGTACAAAAATAATATAAACAAGAAAATTATTTGAGAAATATATCGAATGTTCATGACAAACGATGTGCACAACTGGCTCAACTCAAATCCAAATTTTTATTAATAACCCCCTTAGTGTATCCCATTTTGTCACAAAATGACTCTGCACGTGAGTAAATTGCATCATGATTGGCCTATTTCAATCGAGGCAATCGAGGTTTTCACAATTGATGATTCTAAGTCAACGGATTTCGACACTCATAAATAAAGCACCGAATTTTGAGGAGATCAGCACTTTGAGGGATAGTGAAAAAAGGACGCTCTTGTTTAAGAATAATTACAAAACTAACCTCGTTCGGTCGCTAAAAATGATCATTTCCTCAGTATTCATAAAGAACGTGAATGAAATAGCGCTACACTTTTGGGAATGTCACAAAATTAATTTAATATTTATACTGTTTAGTTCCATGTTATATGTAGTTGCTTTTCTTAATCCTACTTCCAAGTGAAAGCAAATTTCTTTAAGCAGTGATGTTGTGAAATTTATTAAGCCATATTACTTTTTATAATTTTCAATTTCATCGATAAATATCGTAATAATTACACTGACTAACAATGCTTTTGATACAGAGATGGAAATTTAGTTGCCTGGGGTAGTTTTGTACGTATATTAAGAAAATGACTCCACCTTTTTGTAAATTATATAACAACTTGGTCAAATATTACAAAAATCAGATTCATGCATATATGTCCATATATGTTTTTCATCCCTAATGAAATTTTTTCTATTTAACTTGCAACAAAATACATTTTAGTGAATTATCTTACAAAAAAAAGAATTAAAACAAGTACATTCTCGCATTTTCACAAAATTCCTTAGGTGTGTTGAATTTTTACCTATTTTTTAGAGTAATTATACATCTGGTCTATCTCTCTGAATAGTCCACGAAAGTCAACAAGCAGGATCAGAACTCATTTGCCTTTATTAAGATTTTCTATTTTATCAATAATTTGGTGGGATCGCTCACCGTGCTTGTCGCTGACTTCTGCTGCATCCTCCGGGGTAAAAAGACATATGTGAATGGCAAAAATGGACCTTTAGGGGCATATTTAAACCAAAATTCTAATAAACTTCAATTATATTCTGCACGAGCATTTCATAATTGGTTAATTTGTGCTTTCCAAGGAAACCATTACAGACGCTTTTAAAACTTTGCCACCTCTAATTTATATTCATCTATAGTACTTTCAAATACATTATATATCCGAAGTTATCGAATCTGAGGCCCGACAAAGATTCGTGGTTTAACTTTAGCATCACCTACTTTGGTAAATTTTGTTATTACGTGCAAAAATGATGGGAGGTTGCGTTTTAAGGCTTTCACGAACTGCTTTATGAAACCTAATTTTTCGTGAAGTAGTGACAAAATTATTTTTTCCGTATCATCTAACTGGTCTCGTGTGACGTTATGTGAACCAACTCTTACCTCGTTTCTTACTAGCCATTATCTGCGTGTTATTTGCTCTCTTCGAGCATGGCTTTCTCATTAGCGCAGAAATCACATGAATAAATTATAACTTTCATGTAATCATTTATAATTCTTACGACTCTAAAATCTGCATAAATCAAGCTGTTATGTTACTAATATTTAAATCTGTCCAAAATGAATGCTAGAAGCTCCTTTTTTATTTTAAAACAACAGAATAAGCTACAAGAATGGCCGGCAATTTATTCCCGATATTCAAAGGCACTCTTATGCTGCCATAGAGCGAAGCTTCAATAAATATTATCCACTAATTTGGTTCGTAATGTAAATCTAAGTCTTCAAAGAGACTTATTCTATCATTGTAGTACCCCAAGGTGTTGGTCATTGAATAATATTCTTACAAATCATCCGAACGGTTCCGAAACTTTGAAATTCGAACATCTTTTGCGAGTAAATTTCGCTCATTGAGTTTGGTGATCAATAGCTCACTCTGCTATTTTTAACCCTAAATATCGCACAAGATCATTAAGATCATGCTGCGATGAAGGTTTTATGTCATGGTATTCAGTTTCTGGCATATAAACATTTAATTCTTGTTCACCAGATTATGTATCTGATTTGTCGGAAAATGATAGAACAATTACCGTTGGTAGTTTGGATATCGGGGATATACCGAGTGGGTTGGAGGCGATGGCAGATTTAAGATTGGAATAAACCACAGATGAAGCAAATTTGGTTGCTTTACTCAGAACGAAATTAAATATCTTTATTTATATTTGTTTTTTGTATGACACAGAAGTCATTCATTCTTCCATGCGCATCTTCATTGCTGTATAGTATGGTACATCCAGGATCACATACACATGTCGTTGCCCTGAATACACACACCATTTTGCTTCATTTCACTCTATCTTACGCAACACTTTTACCCTACTGAATACTAAGCCGTCTACTCATCCCTGAGTGTATAAAAAAGCATTAAATATGCACATCCTTGACTATGACTGAAATTCTAATAAAGTGTCATAGAGTAGTCTTATAAATCTAAGTATTGAGAAATATTCTATGGAAAAAATCCAATTTATATAGTGATTTATTATATATGTATACTTAATTTTTATGTCTACTAAGCAAAGATAGCAGTCAGAGACGGGTTCCTGAACCTCACACAAGACCATTGGCGCTCCAAGCTGAATGTATTTGGATTTTGGAGTTGACCATTTGGACAGTGCTTTGCAGCATGTTGTGCACGAAATATGTACTACCCAAAGTTTATCTTGGTCGTTAATTTTGCATTGAAAATAAAGATTATATTGCTTTTTTTTTGTTTTTGAAAGTTCAAGAGACATATATGTAGCAGAATCTAACAGGCTTATTTTTACATTCTCCACGTATTATTTTTCATTGAAGACTTTGTTATATATTCAAAGAAAATTAGATAACATCTGAAAATCAGAAAAATAAAGTTGAACTTTTAGTAATTTTTAACAATTTGCCTAAAATTAATTTAATTGGCATCTTGCGAAAAACAGGAGGCATTTCGTGAACAACGAATGTCATTTTCATAATTAATCTACGTATAAAACTAGACAAGAAAATTACATTTTCATCTATGTAGTCGGCAAAAATAAATTTTCTTGGACATTTTATTATTACTTGAACATTTTCAGGTGTAGGTGAATTTTAGTTTAAGGAGTGACTCTGAAATTCAATTAATCCATTCTAGTTAGTAACACTGAGTGAATAATAATAAAATAGCTAACATAAATATTGTCATTTAAAACGCTAGGGTTATAGTAGAAATTAATAATCTGTTTCAATATAAAATTTGTCAGTACGAAACAAATTTGACAAACCAGCATTATAAATAGACATGGGCTGTGATATGGAGAAAATAAACATAATTAGATCAAAGGAAAAACAATATTCAAAGCTGAAAATATAAATATACTTATACTGATGCCAGCATCCAATAAGGTAAAAATATAATCTACTTTTATGTCTTCTTTAAAGAGAAAAGTTCTGAAATTCAACCAATCAATGCTTTCTCCCATTTTGCTAAAAACAAATGGGCTAAATCACGTACCTAAAATGATTTAATGATAGGAAATCTTCCCAATTAAGTCCATTCTGGCAAAACCTGAACCGTACAAAGATTTAGAGCTATTTTCAATAGACCGTGATGAACTATTTGCTTATTATGATTAGCGAATTCGAGAAAAAAAGAATAAAAAGAGTAATGAAAGAAATAGGAATATAATAAAAGAACGTGGGTAAAAAGGATTGCAACAAACCCAATTAACAAAGGAGAAATATCAATGGCTTCGGGGAAATAGATACATGGATCTCCAAATTGAGACCCTTTTGCAGGCTGAGGACACAGATCTTATAATTTAAACAGTTTTATTTTATGGGCCTAAAGAAACTTTTATTTTCTTGAGTAAAGAACTCTGAAACTGAGCAAAACAATATATTTTGTAGAATAAATTCTAGTTTAAACAGTCTTTTTATTTACTCTCGTAAATTAATAAAACGAACGTTCTTAGATAAATGATACTAGCAAATTATCCCCTTTTGTACTCATACATTGAAATATTTGGGTGAAAATTTAATCCTGTCTTTTATAACATTGACTTCCTACCTTAATTTGAAACGCCTTAGCTGTTTATTTGCGAATTTAATTTGATTATGTGGGCCATTACACTCTCAGAGTTATTTCTAAAGGATTCAATTTTCCCGCGTTTAACCTGAATTATATAAAGAAATTTATAGAACTAATCAAACGTGGCATTTTGTTTTAGTATGCTTGTATCATAATATGAAGGTAAAAATTCATAGCCTTAACCAATTGACTTATTAAATACAATCAAATGATGTGCGCAGTCAATATATAAAATGATATTCTCTATTCTTGAGGACAGGTTCAATAGGTTTTGTTGTTCTGGAGACCCAATTTGTAATGATATCTTGACTGATATTTTTCCATTTTTGTTTAATAAGAACCTTTAAATGCACACAATTGGATGGCTTCTGTTTATCAACCACCAATTTGATATTTCGCTAACAAATTCTCTCTTGGCTTCAAATCGAGCGAATTCCTGGGTAAGGTACCAAAATTTCGATGTTATTTTCAGCCAAGAACTTTGTTATCCATTACTCTTCGTTAAAAGGTGCGCCATCATGTTGACAAATACACCTATCAGCCACAAATTGGTGCTTAACTTTCAGGAAAGGCTGCTGATTAAGCACGTTTGGTTTTGAGAGTGTCCTGATGCTTCACCCTGGCACGGCTCAGAAGTCGTAAAGGCGCTCTTCTTTTCTCCCTCTAACGAGGGATCTTCTAGAACCTCCTAAAAAGCGAAATATAGCTTCAACAGAGAATAATGTTTTGCCCTATTCATCAACAGTCCATTCTTTATATTTTCTAAAAAAGTGCACCTTATCCCTAAGATTGGTTCTTGGTTAGATGAGAAGTGTTCTTCGCACCCCTTCTCGACTTGAGAACTTTTTCCAAAGTCTCAGCCTCACTATGAATGCGGGGAGATGTACACCTGATTCTTTCTAATCGAGAGCAAACTTGGCACTGTAGGCAACCCAAGCCTCGAGCTGGCACCTTACAAAGAAAGGATCTTGGCGTTCATATGCAATTTTTCGCCATCTAGAAGAGTTCTTTACATGAGTTAACCAGTGTTTTTAAAGTCATTAATGATCCCAAAGATGGTACTCCTTAATGCAATACCCTTAGCAATTATTTCCTTGTATTTTAGGTAACTTTAGTGAAGAGCAACAATTGTAGTACGATTGTTGTGGAAAAAAACATTTCTGGAATTGGAAAAGATTTAAACATTTCTTTTCACAAAAAAAGATTAAGAAAATGATTATAATTATATATCATTATTTATTCGACACATATTTTTCATATTTTTACCCTTTTGAACGAATGGTAAATGAAACTCACCCCATACAGGAAAATGCTCTCTTTTTCTTATTATCTTTGAAATGCTGCCCTTTTTATAAACCTACAAAATATTAAATATTAGAATAATTATTCATATCACGGAAATTTAAAAAACAAATGAACCCTATCGATTTTTTTCCATATATATATATATATAGTCATATGAGTTGCTGCTGACCAGTCTAATCTTCAAATTCACGGTGAAAGTAAGGACACATAGGAGGGTGAGGTACATGTGATTTATTTATGGAACAACGTTTCGGGCGTATCACCCATCTTCAGGTTCTAAAACATAAATCAATCTAATACAGTTCAAGAATATTAAAAATATTAAAAATAATTAGGTTATGACTATTTAGGTAAATAAAAAATTAGAAAATAACTTGGGAATTTAAAAGTCAAGAGAATCAAATTATCAATTTAATATAACACTATTGAAACGAAAAAAAAACACAAAAAACAAAAGTAAATAATTACAGTATAATATTTCTTACCGATAATTCAGGAATTTAAAAGGCAAGAGAATCAAATTATTAATCTAATGTAATCACTATTGACACGAAAAAAAGAAGCAAAAACACAGAAGTAAAAAATTACAGTATAATATTGCTTACCGATGAAGTTCAGGAGAAATCACAAAGTGAAGAAATTATAAAGGATGTGGCTTTAAGAAGGATAGGAATTTGATTGGTTGGTTGTTAAATAAGAGAAGGTTGGTTGGTTGTTGAATGAGGTAATTAAAATTAAGAAATAATAAGAGGAACAGCGGTATTATCTATGTTGAGTGTAGGAGATTTTGTACGTATTAGTAGGGATTCCAAAATTCTTAGACTATATTCATAGTTATTATGACCAATTATTTTGAAGTTATCTCTGGAGCATTCTGTCTTGCATTAAATACTATGATTTCTACTTACAGAAGCTTCCTTCTTAGACAATATTATTCCAGTGCGATGGCTTATTCCCATGTGAGAACAAAACCTCTCTTTCAATGAACGAACCGTACTACCAATATAGGTTCCTTGCAAACAACAAGGACAAGTAAAAGCATAAACAACACGGCTGCTCATTTCTAGAAGAAGTTTTTCTTTTGACGAGAAAAAACTTCCTATGGAAAGTGTGTTAACAAAAGTGATTTTGAAGTTGGTATGAAATAAATGTTTTTTGAGTAATTTGTTGCATTTTCTAGTGAATAATTTATTGTAAGGTCCCATTTCTGGTACTACGAAATTTTTTTCATTTTTGGGAACCTTATATGAGAGAAAGGATGGAGAGTAAATTTTGGTAAGAAAATTATTGATTAGTTTTTCAACCAAAGGTGGGGGGTAACAATTATTTTTAAAATAAGACTTTAGAGTCTGGAATTCCTTGTGCATTAGGGAATAATTGGAGAAGAGATGGTAACCTCTATATATTAGAGATTTAATTGCACTGAGTTTGTGTGACAAGTCACAATGGCTGAAAAAATTGATTCCTAGGCCACTAAAGGTAGGCTTTCTGTATATTGAGGTAGTTAGTTTGTCGGTTTTTTCTATAATGATTTCCAGAAAAGGAAGTTGATAGTTACTTTCTAATTCAATGGTATATTTAATGTTGGGATGATAAGAGTTTATAAAATTAAAAAAAATGGTGGGCATGTTCTATATTATCAAAAATATCAAAGGAGTCGTCAACATACCTACGATAAAATATAGGTTTGAAATCTAAAGGGCAATGTTTCATAAAGTTATTTTCAAGATGAATCATGAAAATATTAGCTGCTATTGGAGCAATTGGTGATCTCATTCCTACTCCATCTATCTGTTGGTAAACCTTGTTATTAAATAAAAATAATTCTCATTAAAAAATTTCGAAAATAATCTTGAACTTTTTACGAGAGAAATTGTGAAACGTGCCTGTTTTGTTAAAAATTAAATTTAAAATAATATCAATTGTTTAATTAACAGGAACATTTGTAAATAGTAAGGATACATCGTAACTTACTAGGACTTTTGAGGGTGCAAAATTGTGGGACAATAATTCATTAACAAAAGAATAGCTGTTTTTTATGGTGTATTGACCTATGGCTAGCCCAGAGAGCAATTTAGCAAAATATTTAGAAAGGTTAAAAGTTGCAAGAGAATAGGAAGCCAGAATTGGTCGGAGAAGAACACTAGCTTTGTATAGCTTAGGGAGGCCGTATAATAAGCCTAACCCAGAACCACTAGGATGTAGGGCATCATAAGTTTGTTGGTCTATAACTTTAGTGGATTTTAGATTTAACAGAACTCTGTTAACTTTATTTTCTAGTTTTAGAGATTTTTTTGTAGGTGTTTCTGAGAGCAGTTTAAATTTTGTAGTGTCTGCAAGTATGGATTCCATTTTGTGTACATAGTCAGTTTGATTTAATAGTACAACTCCATTTCCTTTATCGGGTTTGGTAATGACAATATCTGGATTATTACATAGGGAACTTAGCGTATTAATATCACTGTTTCTGAACATGAGAGAAAATCTTTTCAATCTCTTCAGTTTGTGATAAAATTCGTGTGCCACTTCTGAGAAGTCAGATTTGAATCTACTGAAGTCATAGTTGTTCCATAAATAAATCACATGTACCTCAGCCTTCTATGTGTCCTTACTTTCACCGTGAAATTATATATATACATATATATATATATATATATATATATATATATATATATATATATATATATATATATATATATATATATGGCAAAGATTCCAAGACAAATTGGTGAAGTTAATGTAGTGGCATTATTAGACAACTGCTCTACTTCAGGTCATTTGTCTTTGAATTGTTTTCGAGCTGTTTTATAGGGGCAAAAGACACAGAGGTGGGGGTATTTAATTAGCTTTGTTCTGTCTAGTGCAGTAATAATTAAATTAGCCCTATCCGCTCGAAAGTTGGCAACGAGAGTGAGGGAATGTTGTTGGCATCACAGGATTAAGGGAAGTCTGGCACCTGTGGCTGCCTGAATTACACCACATGAAGCTCATGATGTCTAGGACCTTGCTTCAAAATACTTTTTAGAAATTTATTTCAGTATAATTATCATTGGTTACTTAACCTTGTTATAATTTATCTTTACTTAACTCATATCGAAGCTTAATGCAAGTATAATTTCATTCATGATCAAGGGTGTCTAGGAATCTGAAGGCGAGAATATTTTCCCCATTCTAATTTAAATTAACAATACCGTTCCTTCAAACAGCATCAAGAGAAGATTCCTCTCCTCCATAGATCCAAAACCTGCCTCAGCGAAAGGTCCGTCAAAAATCTCTCCTTAACACTTAGAAGAAACGCAAACTCGCCGTTCTTTCTAAATCGACGCGAGAAACCAAAAGAACCTTCGTGCCGGTGGACAATTATAGTGGTACATCTATACAGGAAAGATTTGTTTTCTATCATGTTTAAAAATTAAATTAAAACATAAGTGCGATAAAATATTCAATAATATTTTCTGGGTAAGATGGTAAAATTAGAACAAAAATGTTCTCATCCACTTGTTGCAGTATTTTTCAGTGATGAAAAGTTACTTTAGAATATTGGTTGGCGCTTAATTTTGATTCTCCTAACAACCTCATTAATAACCCAAAACAGTGATTGTTAGAAAACTACAAAAAACTATGATGAAAGTATATAATTTATAGTGAGGCGCGCAGTAACATCATTAGTTAATATTTACAAGATATTGGTACCTAATAGACTCACTTTGCCCTTAATAGTGTACATGTAAAATACTACCAATAGCATAGTTACCAACGATTAGACAAAATCAAACAAATTTTGAGTTTAAATAAAAAACGACTACATTACCAAACTCTAAGACTTACTTAGCGACCAATCTACATATAAGAAACTAAATTAGATTTCATTTAGCTACAAAACTAAAAAAATCAACTAAGAAGCAAGTTCCTAACCATCAAACCCAACTTCCCTTACACGTATATAATCCCCATGATGCATAAGAATCATGCCCACTTTAATTTTCCCTTCATACAAACTAGATATAGATCTCAATTCATTTTTAATCTCCTTTCTAAACCACACCTCATGAATTCAGACTATTTGATTAAAACAGTAAAACACAGGCATGAACAAATATAAACTAGTCTCTTTAGACCTGTAATCCCTAGTCACAAATCTTCCTGTAAATGTAACCTTATCATACTGAGAAAAGGGGAGTAAGGGTAACGCTAACTTGCTTATACGCGCTATTATTTTAATTAAGTTGATAAAAAATGTTAATTATCATAATGTATTTAGAGGCAAAGGGAAGTATTATAGATAAATCATATTTTTTAATGGGTACCTCTTTATCCCGTCTCCTTTGGTACCATTTTGCAACCGAATTATGCGATGTAAAACTCTTCAGATAGAAAAATGATAAATTTCTACTAAGGGTTAAAAATTTTGTTGATATCAGTTATTACGAAAAGTCCCGTTATACTCGTTACGATGCTCTCAACAAAGGACACAATGATAGTTTTGATGCAGTTAGACACTTTTTTATTATTTGAACATATAACTGTGTGTTTAAATTGTAATATTAATCAATATGTCCGTCTTTGGCGGCGAGCACGCGCTCCAGGCGAGACCTTAAGGTCGGGCACACGTTGCGGACCAAATCCTTCCACATGCTGGCGCACACACGGTTGACAAAGGACTTCAGCGCGTCGAAGTAGCTGTAGCGGAGCTCGCGGTCTTTGCCCTCGAGACGCACCCACACCCCGTAGTCAAGGTTATTAAGCTCGGGCGAAGGTAGCTGTGACCAGAAGTTCAAATTTAACCCTAATTTCTCTTACACGGTCTTGGTCGTGTAGGCGAGGCATTATCGTGCTGAAAGAAGTACTCCGTGTTTACACCCACGGCGAAGTGCCAGGTCTAGGCGTCGCTATTTTTTTTAAAGAGGTAAAGTTCATTTTTACCCATTTAAAGCCATGAAATGACTCATATGACCAAGGGACATATGGTTATTCACCCTGGAGATTTCAAATCTGCCATTGGATTTCTAGCTGGGGGCCGCCACCGAGTGGTAGAAGCCTTATTTAGCTCTTTAAAAGGATTTGTAAGTGATTTGAAGAGTGGGAAACCATCAATGCAATAACCATTTATTATCTTATCACAAAACGCCGCAGTTCATTGGAGGAAAGTTCCTCTTGTTCTTCAACTTTCTAACAGGAGCTGGACTTTCGTGGCCAAGTTGTGGCTGTATTTCACCGCGATGAGCCTCTAACCGGCCGCAAACGAAACCGGTGACATCTTCTCCCATTCGATGCCACGACATCGTGCATTATCAGGGAGACCAGGAGCTTGGTCATGAACACGTAGTGGAGCTAGGAGACATCTTGACTTAAGATTACCACACGGTCGTTCTGCCTGTTGATGATTGAATCGATCGTGAAGGATTTTACTCATAAACAATGAGAATACGATTGCCATGACTCTTCGAGTCATTGAGAAGGCGTCGACAGCGCTCCCGATGATTTTCTCCCATACACTCAATAAGCAGAGGACTTTTGACGCACCTCAAGCTCTTGGCGCGCTCTTCCTTGACGGCCCAGGACACCGAGTAACCGAGATATTTTTCTTCTTGACCAAACTTTTTTTATCACACATGTAAACCTCTTAAACTTTAAAAAATCCGAGTGGAACAGAACTTTGGCAAAAGCTGACAGTCCTGCTTTACATATACATATTCCTGCTTTACATATTTGTACGGCTGTTTAAAGTTTTATGTGAAAGAGCTATTTCTTACAAAGATTGAAATAAAAGAAGAAATATTATGCACGCAGATATAAATATTACAAACGGGAAAGTAATCCAATTTAAAAATACCTTTTTGTAACCTAATTAAGTTATTAAAAATATCTCTTTTAAAGTCGGAATCAATTACACTTTTTTCTCCAAAATGGCGCATAGATATTAATGTTAACATCCTCACATCAATTTCCGGAATTCCTTGATGATGTAAAGAGACAAGGCGGTTATTTCTTCCTTTCCTCTCTCCATCCACTCTCCATTCCTTTCTCGTCAAGGTAGAGTTATTAATTTGTTTTACTATTTTAATCTTCTATTGCATATTATTTTATATTTGAGTATCAATAGCTATAACGGAACACATAAATGGATACAGGTAAATTGGACTATTCACGCAACTTAAAATGTCATAAAGATAACCCGTGAAACTTAAAAAAACTACGCCGTATTTTTAGTGTTATAAAAGTACTAATGGTCTTTTTAGGCATTCTAGTCGTCATATATGGTTTCGGTTAGCGCGGAAAGTACATATTTTTAAGATGGTACACCTTGATTGGGATAAAATTTACATTTGAAATAGGTGAGCCTCGACTTCTCTTTAGGTGAAAATAAACCATTATTTTCACACACTGGCAACATTTAATTCGCACTAGATTCACAGATTGGCAACCTGGAAACAAGTTTTTATAGGAGCACCACTTTCAAATTTTGCGCCCAAACCCGTGTGTTCATAGTGGAGTCGTGTGTTATTAGAGTATTTAAATTTTTTTTTATGTAATAAGACTTCTTATAATTCCTTATTAAATTTAATAGACTTTTGTTAAAATTATAACCTCATTTTGAACGCGAAGCGTTGCAAGGACAAAACAAATAGTAAGTTTGTTTTGTCTTTGGACTCGAACCTTTTGCTAGGCTTTCAAATTGTTATTAATTGCTCTAAGGTATTTAAGATAAGATTTCGTTCTACTACTTGCTTTTTCTTTAGCGAAGGGAGCGGGATGGGGGGTATGGGGGTGGAGCCCCCTGCAAATGACACCCTGTATAGCGGCTCGATAAATGGCTTCCAATAACCGAACGCATATACGAATAATCAAAAAATAAATAGTAGGTATGTAAAAACAATACGATTGGTGTATTTAGGCATTTTAGTTATCATTTGCGGCTTCGGTTTCAAGCAGAAAGCAGCTATTTTTAAGATAGTATCGCTGTAAATAGAGCCACACTACAAGTGCTCGTATCTTAAAAATAAGTGCTTTCCGCGCATAGCCGAAGCCATATTTAACGACTAGAATGCCTAAAAACACCATTACTGCTGTCTTTACTGCAAAAAACACTGTATAAGTTTTCTGAAGTTTCAACAGATAACCAAATAAATGATTATTCAATGTTACATATTTATGGATTATAGTAATATATATTATGTAATAAGAAGAAATCATGTAAATGTAATTAAGCAAGAGGAAAAGGAGGGCTTACTCTAGTTGAGTATTTGGGGATAGGGGTGTTCTTATTTTTATAATGGTCATTGGCTGTGCGCATTTTGTAAATTATGGAAAAATAAAACCAAAACAAACTACTCTTTCAAATAAAACAAAAGAAAACATAACTAGGAAGTACTCATGCTGATCCAATTTAGGGAGTGTTTAATTTTACTTGGTACAATTTTGGAAATTCTTATCTTCAAAGTAAAATTTCGGGAGGGATAATTTTTATTGAAGCCCCATAAGGGGGTGCTTATCTACAATCGCATTTTATAATAACTTTTGTTTACGTGGCAAAATTTAATACATGCTTCATTTGATTTAGTTAAGTCTAGACCGATTTACTTAAATTGACCTAATTTAGGGAGTGTTTATCTTTACTTGTACCAATTTAGAAAGTGCTTATCTTTACTAAATCGAAATTATCAAGTGTTCAACTTTAGATAGTATAGATTAGGGAAATCTTATATTTAATGGTAATGTTTAGGGATCGATAATATTTACTTAGTCAAAGTTTGGAAGTACTAAACTTTATTAGGTTTAATTTATTGGGTCCTTATCTTTAAGGATCAATTTTCGGGAGTGCTTACCTTGTAAAATTTAGTGAGTGCTCATCTTTACTAGTGTTTCTAGGTAAGTTTTGATTTCCCTTGATTAATATTATAAACGAATGTAAACAAAGTGAGCAGTACTAAAACAATTGTAAAATAAAACGGAAATCTGACATTCACTGTTTAATTGTTTTCTCTGTAGAACTTTATACTAAATTGTATTATATTTACACGAACAAATTATTAAATTCCCTTTAGTTTTATTTCCTTACAAAGTTTTCAACGTCATTCTTTATTGTTTTCTTTAGATACTAGTGACACTAAATATGCGGAAAAGATCAGAAACTGAAGAAAAATGCCAATTTACTTTGGGAATCCGCAGGGAGGGTTGTCCCAACGTTAGTTATTAATTGGGTGGAACACGAAATCAGTTTACCTTAACAATATAAATGAGTGCAGTGTTAATGCGATCGACTCTCTTAATTAAGCCCTTCTCCCGTGGATTCGATCCTATTTTACTGCCCAGAGATGATAAATCTTAATCCTTTGTCTCCTTTTCAAGTTGAAAAATTTTATCGAGTGTTTGAGAATCCTTTATAGGAATAAATACATTAGTATTTCTCTTTCACGACTTTTACCCCTGCAGAAATTTTCTTTATCTTCTCACTAATTTACCAGTTCCCTATTTCTCTATTTCTCTCTTTTCATACATTTTTTACCATTAACTTTGTTGACTACTTTGTATGTCAAAAGTTTAAAGTCCTAAATTAGGTTAGCGAGTAACAATCTTCTTTTCAACCACCATCTGGAGCTTTACTTGTTAACCTCTAGGACAACTTGGCAACGAGTCTCCACATCAATTTTCGTCCAATACTAGTTGTGAGCAAACTAAGAAGAGATTTTAACAAGACGAAGTGGAAAGCTTACAAATAAAAACAAGGAAAATATATATCAAACTCATTTTGCAAAGTAAATGAACCTACAATCCCCTGAATCTGCTATAAGACCTTTATTCATGCCCAATTTACCCCAGAAATGAGGAAACAATTCAGAGAAATAAGAAGAATAACAAGCTTCATATTAAAGAGAACAAGGAATCAAAAAAGAAAGGTTCCACGCACAGGAACCAGAAAATGTAACTATTACTTCTAATAACCAACTAACAGGACAAAATGTGGAAGAAAGCATGAGGGAGAATTGACACTGAAACATCACCAAAGGAATTATGGAGAAAGGTATCCATATTGAAAGGGAAGCATCCGAAACAGAAGCATAAGATAAAAAAACGAACAATGAGAAATGGAAGAAGAATACTTACGGTGAACACAACCACACCACTTTGTAGATTAAGCAAGAGAATTGAACTAAGGAAGCAACGCAGTAATCAACTGCCAAAGAGTGAAAGGAATAATCATCCGCTTCAAACAGAAAACTCCCGTGTAAACTGTCCTCATAAGACGATGAATTGAAAATGTTGAAGATGATATTCATACACAAACTAGAAAGATAACCATAAAAGGTTAACATGTTGAGTTTTCCTCCATAGGCATTTGAAAAAGAACAGCAATCTACTCACTGAATACAGTGAGCAAAACCACTCAATGAACGAGTGCCATTTCCGCCGTTTACAGAAGATCATCAATGCAGAAACGGCTATCGAAGTTATCGTGAAAAAGAGTGTAAGATTGAAGCAAGGGTTAGCAAGCGTGGATATTACCTGCAGAAAGGAATCCCGCACAAAGATCTACATCTGGAAAATAATAAAAACCACGAAACGATTCTTTAAGATTAAGCAATGGAGAGATACGCCTTCATAGACAAGCTAACTAACACGCAGCTAGTTTCAATCTCGATATCGGCCTCTCCCAAGGAGGCTCCATCAGTGCTATGCTGTACTCAGTGCACACGAGAGCAATCTGGTGACTGAATAACGAGGGCAATTTTGAACATTTATTTCGCGGACTGCGTGATTCAGGTGATCGTGTAACCATAAAGTAAGGCAAAGATGTATGCGAGAATGACTGTGAAATAGATAAAGATCAACAACTACGAAAGTAACAGGTACCACGCAGAGGTAAAGGAAATTGACCTCGCACTTACAGCAGACAGAAGATATAAGAAGCATTTAACAGGTAAAGCTAAGCCAACTGCTTGAATATCAATTAAAAAAACTTCCTAGCAAGAAGAGCAAATATCTTTACTAACGTTTTCCAAGTAGACTCCTTAATATGTCATAAATTAACATAGCTTTCAAGTACGACTACTATCTTAAGCAACCCTACGACTTGCTTCTTTTTTTAAATCTTCCTTTTTATGTCCAACATAGAGTACCTGACGGACTGAGGATGGAATTCTAATAAGTACTTCAAAAACTGATATCCAAATAAAGCCTCCAATATAGGACGGTGTTTATTCCTATCCACGTCTACTGTTAATATGAATGCTTAAGTAATTCTTAATAGGCTTCGCTAGAGTGAATAAAGCGATAGGAACCTTTTTATATCCAAAAATTCAGACAAACATATGTTATATATAGGAGGGTCCCAGGCTTACATACCTGATAGAAAGTCATTATTTTATATTTGATTTTCTTCAGTTAATCCTGCGCAGTTGCCACAATTACTCATGTTTTACCTTATGCTGCATTTTGATCAGAGTGGCAATTTATTATATTATTATTTGAGGAGAAATGGAGTTTTGGTGGTATATTTAGTTCTAAATATACTAAATAATACATTTAATAAATAAAATAAATTGTATGTAGTGAAATTATTTTCCTCATTGCAGTATTTCAAGCATGGCTGTCAAAACATTTTAACACTGTGTTGTTCAGTTCTTCAAAACAGACGTGTCAAAATCCCAAAGTGTGGTTGGCCTTTTTCCAGTTTACGTAACTTTATATATTTGGTTCGTTTTTAACCTAGATATAAAAAATATTCGCATTAACATTTGGTTATTTGTATTTTTATGAATATTGTTAATTTTCTAAACTACGCGTGAGGAAAAATATTATATATATATATATATATATATATATATATATATATATATATATATATATATATATATATATGAAATGAATAACTCACAAAGTAGCACGTGAGGTAGGTTCGCAATGAATGCAATGCCACGCAGGGAAAATGAAAAGGTGCTTTCAAGTACTCTCAAACTTTATTCAGTTAATTCTCAAGGATAATACACGAAAAAATAATATAATAAGGGTATATATAAGCTAGTAAAAGATAAAGGACCACCTCTAAGACAAGAAATCAGCAATGAGGAAGTAGAAGAGGGACGGGTAAATTCACATTCAGTTTTATTTATAACAGGTAGCAAGGTCAAACTGATTGGCATTGAGTTTAGAAAAATTTTACCCTTGTTAGTTTCGATGTCTGCTCATTATTTACTAAGGTTCCAGTTGAAGATCTTTTCAATTTCCTTAATGATAAATTGCAAAATATTGTTCTTCCCGTAAATGCTAATATTTTTTTGGAAACTCATTTCACTTTGTGCCCAAAAGTGTAAGTTTTCGTTCGATGGCGAATATTTTCTTCAAGAGTTTGGATTAACCGTGGGTAATTGCATTTTACCTTTTCTCTCTAACTTATATATGGAGTTCTTTGAAACAAGACTCCTCCCTACTATCCTTGACTTCCCTATTGTTTGGTACAGGTATATTTTTTTATGTCATTTGCCTGTGGCCTAATTCTAAAGATGTTGATAGCTTTCTTACTCGTCCCTTCGATTAAATTTAAACCATGAGGTTAAAAATAATAGAACCATTGCCTTTCTCGATTTTCTTATTCAGAGAAAACCAACTGGTTTTAAATACCTAATCTATCGCAAACCAACTAATTCAAACATTTATATTAATTTTTACTCTGCGCATAGTCCCAAAGTTAAACGTTCCGTTTTTTCTTTTATGTTTACGGGCTTTAGAATTGTTGGTCCTGAATATATGAAATTTGAATTCTCCAATATCTTTGAAATTGGCCATAAACTATATTGCCCTTATCTCTTTCTTCTAAACTTTCTTTCCTCTAAAAAAGACGTTCTATAATACAGTTTCTGTTATTCCTTTTAATGTTAAAAACACTTTGGTTTTATCCTTCTCTGTTTGTTTTATTGACCTTCCACGTCTTTTAAAAAACTTTAACATTTCAGTTGCTTTCAAATACGAGTCACAATAAGAAACATTCTAATGAACAATATTTTTAATAATATTGGAGGAGTCAATTCGATCGAATGTTCTTTTTGTCCAAGTAAATATTTTGGACAGACAGGAAAGCCATTATCTGTCCGTATTAATCGACATAAATACAATGTTAGCACAGCTGTAAATAATAGTGCGTTTTTTGTACATATGACTGAAAATAACCACTTGATTAATTTGAATTTAGCAAAATTTATTTTTCCCTCAAATGACTCAATTGAAAGAAACCTTGTTGAATGTTCGTGTATATGCCAATATAATTACTTTAACATTTCCCCTCGCCTTTGTAAAATTGATGTTGTTATGAAAAACTCATTCTTATAGAAATTAGCTTTGACTTATGGTCGTATTTTTTGGGGGCGAATTTTCATTTTTAGGAGAACCCGAATTGTTAATTTAATTATTGCTTTGATTTTGCATTAACATTATTTTATTTCTCTTCCTCTCTCCTTGTCCATCTCCCCTTCGTTTCAATTTACCTTTCTACTCTATCCTAATCTCGCTCTTTAGACTATCGCTTTATCCGTTAATCGTTTTAACCCTTTTCACTCTGTTCTTGACTCTTTGTTTCCTCTTGGTTTGACCTTGCTACTTGTTGTAGCAAAATCTTAATGTGAATTTACCCATTCCTCTCCTACTTCTTCAGTGGTGATTTATTGTCTTCGAGGCGGTCGTTAATCTTTTACTAGCTTATATATACACTTATTATATTATTTTCTCGTTCAGTTATCATTGAGAATGAACTAAATAAAGTTCGAAAGTACTTGGAAGCACCTTTCCATTTTTCCTGCTGGAAATTGCATTTGTATGGATATATTTGTAAATATACATATCTATCTATATATTTATATATATATATATATATATAGGTAAAGTTTGGCAATATATTTTCATGGTAGCACGTTTTGTTGAAATCGACTGCTAATTCGTCGTATTTGCCTTTACGTCTGGGTTGAGACCATGGATAAGTTCTGATAAATTAATTAAAACTAGGATTTTAGAGTTAAATACCCTGATATCGTTTTCAGATATAAATTAAAATAGAAATAAAAGGATTAGAACATCAGTTTATATATCAATGAATGATACACTTATAGACAAATAAACAAAGAGATCATCAAGACCGAACGTACTGACAGACTTATGAGCAATTTTGGAAAAGTTCGAAAGGGGTAGGCTTAGGAACGAAGGTCAAATTCGCGGTCACGTCCAGGGAGGTGATGGAAATTCATAATGTAAAAGATTAACTCTTCCTCTCGTAATTCCACTCCTAAGAGGTGATGGAAATTCATAATGTAAAAGATTAACTCTTCCTCTCGTAATTCCACTCCTAATTTTATATATATATATATATATATATATATATATATATATATATTGGACGACATTTTTCATATGATGATGGCTTCATGAACATACATAGCTGTTTTTTAAAGATATTTTAGTCCTATTTGGGTAAGTTTGTCTTCATGACATGTCAAACAATCTCACTCTATGATCTCTCAGGTGGCGAAGATCTGAAACCCTCCAGGCGACTTGCGAACCGTCCACAGGCCACTGAAAGTCCTGCAAGTTCTAACCCGTAGATCGCCCATCGTGATGCAATAGGAGTTGATGGTCTTTCGTTCCATCACGCCGCACACTTTAATGAATTTGAGTGGGTTGTATTTAGCTAAGTCTGCAGGACAAATGTCAAGTGGTGAGTGATCGATGAAATTCTCGTACCTCTAGCCCTGGTTTTTCGGCTCTTGTGGAAGGGCGTAGATTCTACTTCAACATGTAATGCTTCCCTACAACTATGCGGTTGATCCAGAGCTACACCAGCGCGCTTAGAAGACACATGTACAAGTCGGTGTTCAGCGGGTGTCCCTCAGGGAATAAGTAGGGTTGCATGACGTCACCTTCACTGCTGATAATAACTAAGACCATGATTTTCGTTGGAAAGTATATCTGTATTAGTCTCTGCACACTCTAGGGTGTGATTGCAAGCTACCAGTTTTCCTATGATTTGATTTCCTCTTGGTCTTGAGAAAGATTTATATGGTCGGAGAAGAACCACAGCATGTCTGGCTACAAAGGGGTTTTCACTTGATCCGTTTACTTGAGTCGGTAAGCCTACTTCGGCTTAGACAGAAACTCTTCCTTCCTCATCTTGTATGGAATGTAACGATTGTCATTATGCACCACCAGCCTGATCAGCTTTTCATAGACACCTATCTCCCGTTCATTGGTACGCATCAACTTTTTGTAGCATCGTTAATAATTTCCTGGATTTCAGCGACGAATTCCGACGTTCTGATGGTTTCATATATTTGAGCACTGGGCTTTTCCTCTCTGATGTCGACTTTCAGCCAAATCTTGAATCTTCTAGCTCCTTTCTGACATTATACTCCAAAGAAGAATCCATGCCACTTCAACCAATCGGAGTATTCACAATTTTTATAGTCAATTATTGTGTAAAATAATAAAGCAAAAAATTCTTAATGTTTGTAAGAAAAAAAACAGACCATGAAGGTAAATAATATGCATAAAATTAGCAGAGAGAGATATGGTGCTTACGGCATTGGCCCCGTTAGGTGAAGGGTAGATCACTGGTCGAGATAATCAGAGGTCTGAGGTTCGAGTCCTCGCCAGAGCGACATGTTTTTTCTCTCGTGCATTTTCTCCGGGTCATCTCTTGTAAGATCTCTGTTATCCTGTGTCGTTATAACCTTTGGGACACATTTCCCTTATCAGGCAGCATAAGCGTTAACGTAGTTTTGGGTCGTACAAAGAAGGAATGTGTTCACTTTACAGCTTCAACCTATACCATCCTGCAAGCAAGTTTTCATTAAGGCTGTGGTCTCTGGAGATGTGACTGGAAAAGCTCACTTGTGGAAGATTTTTTGATTCCTGCATTGTTCCAGGTAGCTCAGAGGTGGAAAACTGGTCTCGATGACCAGAGGTCTGATGTTTGACTCCTTGCCAGGCCGAAGTGTGTATTTTCTCGTGGATATTTTCGAGGAGATATCTTGTAAGATCTCTTTTCTCCTGATTCTCTGTTACTTATTGCACATATATCTATAATATTTATATATATATATATATATATATATAAAGAAATGGAATAAACTTAGGAGAAGAGTATAAGAGATGAGTGGCAGGGAATACGTAGGGCTCTCTATCCGCCTAAAAGGTGGATAAATGAATGTCTAGTTGAGTGAAGAGCAAGTGCCATCGTATTATGTATAACAAAATATCAATACGACGGCCAACTAACAATATGTTGAGTGCATAATTTATGAGAATATTGAAAAAGAAAATCGATTATAATATTTAAGCAATTAAATATTAATCGAAAGATAAATATGAGGCAACTAATTAGTAAAGATCCAAATTCAAAATGTTGTTCTCTGTTATGAGAAAATTTGGATCAAAGACATAGATTATGAGTGAAAACCCCCAAATGATTTTGGAGCTTCATTTGTAAAAAACTAGAAATTCTTTCGCTAAATGTGTTACCCAAAGGTTAGTTCACTTATTTAAAAATTAAAAACACAAGAAATAATTGTTATACAAGTGGATGATAGGAGGGGCGGTCAATAAGTTTTGCGAATCGGTAGGGCAAAACAGAGGAAGGGGGATGGCTGTTTGTGGGGGTGTTAGGACAAGTTATGACAAGGCAGGATCTGCATCCGCACGCTCCTGCCTCTTCTATTTAAGATGCGGTAGATGATCGCAGATCGTCAGTCACAAACTTTTCTTCAATGGAGAAGGTTGAGCACCGCGCAGTGATCAAATTTTTGACCAAGGAAGGCAAGAATGCAAAAGAGATCCATGAACGCATGGTTGCAGTGTACACCGACACCGCTGCTTCCTATGCAACCATTGCTCGCTTGAATAGGGAGTTTCGCCATGGTGGTGAGTCCCTTGAAGATGACCCCCGTCCTGGAGGCCCTTCAGACGTGACCACTGAGGACAATGTGGCCCGTACGGACTAGATGATCCTCGAAAATCGACGGGTGAAAGTCGAAGAAATCGAGCGAAAATTGGAATATCACATGGAAGTGTTATCAACATCATCCACCACCATTTGGCCATGACCAAGGTCTCTGCGCTTGGTTCCCTAGAAACCTCACTTCCTATGATCGACTTCAACGTCGTCGAAGTCCACAAGGCCAGAGTTGCACAAGCTGCCCTGCGCGAGTGCGGATTCGAGAGGCTCAACCATCCCCCCTACAGTCCAGATCTGGCCCCTAGCGACTACTTTTTATTCCGCCAGCTCAAGGCTGCACTGCGTGGACGCCGGTTTGGGGACGATGAAGATGTCCAGCTTGCCGTCCAGGAGTGGATTAAACAGCAGTCGGGAGAATTCTGGGTGTCGGGAATTTGAAGCCTCAAGGACAAGTGGCGCAAGTGTATTGAAGTCCAGGGTATTTATATTGAAAAATAATAAAACACTTTTCACTATATCTCGTTTCCTTATATCCGACTTGCAAAACTTATTGACTGCTTCTCGTATATATATATATTCATATTCGCAGGAAATTAGTTACAAGTATGATTGAATCACTAAGATTATTAGAATAGTGTCATTAAGAAGACTATCAAGTTCATATTCCCCTTTTAAATTCACCAACTCTTGTCGCTCCAGAATTTAATACTTCGCGTTGAAAATATATAGACTGCTAGTAACCCGCAAAGTAACTTCGTGACATGCCGCTTGCCAGTTAATCGACTAATATTAGAATTAAATATATTTTAGAAACGTCCTTCTTTACATCGATTTACCCTGTTACCTTCGTGAAGCCCATCCGAAATAAAAAAAAAAACAGTGAAAGAAATCATTTTTGGAGTCAGATACTTAATTCACCTTAATATAAGTTAGGTACCCCCTAAATTGGTAAGTAACAAACACCTATTAACCGCTATGATTGTTGACCCTCCGTTTTGATTCCTATAAACTACCTTGACACTGAATGATAAAAAACTAATGCTTGATTATTTTAAGCATTAACTTTCCTTCAAGGCCATTACAGGATGGTGTATAGTTTTGTCTTTATGCACGTTTTCTAGGTGTGTGATAGATAATACAATAAGGAAGAATCTAGAATAGAGAAACTAATTTGATCGTAAAATTCAAGAATAAATCTTACAATCAAAGAATTTAAATACATAAATTATCCTTGTTAGCAAAGGGACAATTAAGGAACAGAATAGAGAAGTTTTACAATAGTTTAGAATAGTGCCGAGAAAAGATGCTGCAAAGCCCAAACGGACTATCCCGCAGCCAAATTAAAAGATATATATAAAGTCATAACCATATAAATTTCAACTAAAAAATTTAAACATTTAATTTATGTAGGAGAAAACATATAAAAATTAAACTATTAAAAATTCAAAATGGCTGAAAAACAAATTATAAATGGATCAACAGAGAGAAAATATAAAATCATGGAATAATATATTAATTTTTGTCGTAAGAGGTTTCAATTCTTCTGAAAATGTAAACATTCTATTCTCATAAAAGAAGACATGTATGAAATAATCTATTAAAGATTTAACAACGGATAAAAAGAAATAAGCTATAAATGGATCAACAATAGGTACAAAACAGAGGGTATAAAATCATGGTACTATATCAAATTTTGTCTAAGAGATTTAAATTCTTATGAAAATTTAAACATTCTATTCATTTAAAAGGGAACATGTAAAAAGGTAAACTAGTAGAAATTAAACAAAGGATGAAAAACATAGATTATAGGTGGGTTACTAATAGATACAAAATAGTAAATATATAATCATGACACTATATATTAATTTGTTTAGATGTTTCTGAAACTTAAACATTCTATTAACTGCATAGAAATTTTAAAAAACATTAAAAGATATAACAGTATAAAAATACACTATTAGAGATTCAGTAAGGGATAAATATATAAAAAGTCATAACATCGACAATACTAAAGAGATTTAGAAATATACATTATCTATTCTTGTATGGCAACCGAAGAGAGTTCAAGAAAATTCACACACAAGACCATTCGAGATTTAGCAAAAGAACGGACGATAAGAATAACAGAGTAGGCGAGAATTTAGCAAGGAATTAGACTTCTATTATCTCGTCTTATCAGCATTTCTAATATCAATCATATCGAGTTCTTAATACGCATAAAAATATTGGCATCGATACTAAACAACCAACCCTCACCCAATGTTAAGGGTCATTTATCTAGGATTTATCTCCTTTTAGGGGGACACTATCAAAGAATGGTCTTTTTGCTGGGCATTACTTAGGATTTAATTTTTTAAATAAGTAATAATAATTGATAATAAGTTTAAGATAAAAGGAAAGTAAAAATGGTCCTTAGGATTGAAATTGGTTAAGATAATATAAGTTAGGTTAGTTTAGTTTAGGTTATGTTAGGGTTAGATTAGTTTAGTTTAAACGTTAAACCTAACCTAACCGAAATATGCTGAGAACGCCCCGCAATGATCGATTTGAGAGCCAGTTTTCAATTCATTTGAGTATTTTGCTCCTCACTCCAATTGTTCTAATTTTAATCAACTGCCTTTCGTCCGGAACGGTATCAAAGGCCTTTTTAAATCAAGGAAGATTATATCGAGCGCTTTAGTTTCATCGTAGATACAAATCGATTTGTGAAAGAAATCAAGTAAGATGGTTAAGCACCATCGTCCTTGTCTGAGTCCCTCATGGGTGTCTGTTATGTTCTAATGCTATGGTATATTGCTTCATTAGGCCTAGTTTTATATGCAGTGGTGGGAAAATTATTCATCTGGATACATAATAGGTTTCTAGTCTTTTCTTTTGCGACCTGCAGTGAAATAAAATAAAATGAGACTAAAAATGGATATTACTGTTTGTGATGACTTGCAGAAATAGTGGAAGTACAATATAGTAAGTATTTTGATTTTTTTAATTGATACATCTCTTACAAATATATTAAAGACCAGGAAGGAAAACACATTGAATACGCACCTTTAATATATGTTAAGCAGAAGTAGTAATCCGTCGAATGGTCCTTTGGCTCCCTCCAGACCATTGGTACGCCAAAGATGAGGCCAGACCTTTTGCTTTTCACCCAGAAAGGGAATTTGTACACCTACCTGTCTCAACATACGTGAGGTGCACAACGTTTGTCCTGGTCACCAACTTTACATCCAAACTACAGCTCATAAATTCCTTCACATGTTAAGTCAACTGTCTCTTGTATTGTCTTAATGTAACTAATCCACATATATAACAGAATCTGTATGGAGAATTTTTACATTCTGTATTCATTCGAGCTCCGTCTCCTGTAAAGAAACAGGAGGGAAAGTCCCTCCAATGCCCTGCGGTGTTTTACGATAAGATGAGAAATGGTTATTGCATTGATGGTTTCCCATGGTTCAAATCACTGATAAATGCCTTTGAATGGTTAAATGAGGCTTCTGCCACTAGATGGCGCCACCCAGCACCAAATCCAAAGGCAGATTTGGAATCTCCACAGTGAATAACCATAAGCCCCATGGTCATATGGGTCATATCATAGATCTAAATAGGTACAATTGAACTTTACTCCTTTTGAAAAGTAGCAAGGCATACACCTGCGCTTTCCTGGAGCTTTACTCTGAACAGGGGCTAAAGCTTCACGAGGGACGAACTGCTGGTACGACTCAAACAGGGGTTGCGATACTTCGTGGGAAACAGACAAACTGTCTGAACGGAAGGACTGGCAGACTCTCAATCTCTTTAAGGAATGGCGGACGCAGGATTAAATAGCCTGGTGGCTGGTAAGTTAGATCGCCCCAGGGCATAGCCGTCCAAAGAGAATACACGACGCCAGTCTGTGCAAACCTATTTCGAGATAAGACGTTGGGCTCATTCGCGAGAGAAGGAAATTTTGGCGAGGCCTAGGGCCAGAACTCGGCGTTATCGCGGGGGCGGGAGAGCGATGTGTGTGTCCTGCTTAGGTAAATATAGCCGGGTCAGGCGACTCAGCGCGAGACAGCTTCCTTTTCGTTGATTCTAAAATTCCAACGCAAAGGAGCACGTGGTCTGGAGCTCGAGAGGATTCTTCTCACGGTGGTCCTATGAGCGGCATCCTCTAACATGCTTCCCTTTCTGAAGATGACATTTTCCTGATACGTAGGGGAGGGAAAAGTGAATCCCCAAACATGGGAAGGGTCATGTATAGAAAAATTTGAGCTAGTTCTACAGGTGTACAATAATAGCGGGCATTTAAATTTGAGCCGACACAGCGGTCACTAAATTAAAGGATGGGTTTCGTTTTTATTCGGGGTGCAGGATACATTTAAAAAGAGGTATCGGCGTTAACGAGCGAACAAAAATAAAATAAATAAATACAGGAAATAGTTAAATGCATGTCACAAAAACATTAAATTTAAATAAAGAGAATATA
Organism: Ceratothoa steindachneri; assembly: GCA_963969495.1. NCBI lineage: Eukaryota > Metazoa > Arthropoda > Malacostraca > Isopoda > Cymothoidae > Ceratothoa > Ceratothoa steindachneri. Next base: position 7,168,045 of record OZ018330.1, read on the forward strand.
CAATACAAAGGGAACAAATACGTACAATTAAAATCCATTTTTTCAACAGAACCAAACAGCATAAAATATACACAGATAGAACGGAGTCCTAGGATTATTAAAACGAGCAAGTACACAGACTCGATTATATACACGTAAATAAAAGGCTCAACAAAATTTTAACGTGCAAGGGAAGGATCCTCTACCGGATTCCTACTTAGACTGTCTGCGACATAGTTTTAAGTCCCTTTAATGTAAAAAATCCGGAACTGTTATTCCATGAGAAGTAGGATTAATCGCATGAACCTTCCGTTCTGGCTTTTGCATTTTTTTAAATAAACTAAGGGGCGATGATCCGTTTCGATGACGAATTCTTTACCTATCATTTTGAATTTCTGCACACTCTATTAGATCGCGAGAGCCACGAGTTCAATTACCGCATAGTTCCTTTCGCGTGACGAGAGCCTCCGGCTGGCGTAAACATTGGGATAACTATTGCCATCTTCTTCATACTGGATCGAAACGCATCCGTTCGAATTGCCAACGGTTTGCTCGGGTTCGGGATTCGCAATATGGGAGCTGATGTTAATTTTTCCTTCAGCTGTTTGAAGTGGGCGGTCGCCTTTGGGGTTCCAGACTAGGGGGTCAGGGGAATGTATTTTTAGTAGGGCACAAAGTGCAACGCCAAAGAGGCGGAATTCGAAACAAAACGCCTCTACAAAGAGGTCGATCCGAGGAACGAGCGTAATTCTTTCTTAGTACGCGGAAGGAGCATACCGGCGATGGCCTTCACCTTTTCTTGCCGGGGTACCATTTGATTTTCCCCAATGTGGAAACAAAGATATTTAATGGCCCCGTAGGCCAAATGGCACTTGCTAGGGGGTATGTTAATGCTGTGTTCACGAAGCCTACTGAGGAGGAAGCGAAGGAAAACTAGATGCTGGTCCCATGTGCAGGTTGTCACGTAAACATTATCAAAATAAAATGACACGTTATTCAGCCCGTCAAGTATCCGGTGCATCATGCGATTATAGTTACTACAGGCAATAAGTAATCCGAAAGGAAGACGCTATAATTGCATAAGGCCCTTTTGGGGAGGAAGGCGGTGTATTTCCGGGCACTATTCAAAAAGGGATTTGATAGCAGGCCTTACACAAGTCTATCTCCGAAATAAACTTAGTTTCTTCAAAAAAATGTAGGTTCTGATCTATTAAAAGGATAGTCTCAGCGTCTAAGAACGTTACAGCATTCAGTTTCCTAAAGTCAACACACATGCGAAAAGACTGATCCGGCTTCCTGACCATAAGAATAAGGGAGCAATAATCTGAAGTGCAGGGTTGAATGAATCCCAATTTCAGCAGGCTTCTACTTCGGAGTTAAAAGGAGAACGCAAGTGAACGGGCATTGGGTATGGTTTAGAGCGGATAGGTTCCTGGGTGGTTAGGGTTAGATCAGGCTCAAAATGGATAGAGCAGCCAGGTTTCTCGGAGAATTCATCCGGGAATTTGGTCAATAAAAGAGCCAATTGTGGCTTCTGAGAAGGTTCTAGCTGGGGATCTAAGTGGAGTTCCGGGGCTGAATATTCATGGGAACCTGGGAGCAAGGGAGAGGGTAGTTATTGTCAGACTTGACCCAAACGGTTTGAATTAAGTTAAGAGGCTCAGAGGGATAAGAGACTTATATTACTGCCTCTTCCTCAAACGCAATTATATCATTAATCCAGGCGCGGCGGTGGTAGCACTTAAGCATATACACATGAAACAGCTTGTTAATTGAGGGAGTATCTATTAAGTAATCCACGGGTTCGCGTGCTTTTAGGATCGGGAAGGGGCCTTTCCATTGGGACAGGAGCTTATTAGTATCCGTGGAAAGGAGGAGCAGCACCTCGTCACCGGGTTTGAATTGTCTTTCTTTTGACCTAACGTCAAAATAGAGCCTAAACTTCTCCATGATTAGGTCCATGTTTTGACAAATATTACGCGACCTGCAAAACTCGGCGATTTCTTTGGTAGCGCCATGGCAAAAATGACCAGTCAGTAATCCATCGTGGATAAATCGGAGGACTTGGGGGACATGCGAATGGGGGATGATACATATAGAGCGAGTCGTGGATTTATCTTCAGCCGAACATGAGCGAAATAGGAGTCCGTCACTAACGAGGTAGGTGACCTTCGTTTGACCGCGGGCAGATCCTCTTTCGTAATTTCTCGGTCTTTTCCACAAGGGCTAGAGGGTAGGGCACTCCTTCTGAGCACTTGAAAATGCTTTGTTTTAATGGGCTTCAATTCTGGGGCTTAAGGGGATTCTAATGGCACGGGGGGCGCAGTGTCCTTTAGCGCCTGGGTCCTTGTGATAACGGTCTGTGCGACGGGGTTAGGGAAAAGCTGCGGTCTTTGGCCGACCAACACGGCAGAGAACTCAATGGAGGCTGCTATCATGTCGGTTCAACGAGTAAAATACATATATTCGAGATAGTAGCGGCCGCGAGGAACCGACTAGAGCGACCCAAGTAGTCATGGACTACGGTAAATTAAAGCTAGTCGGGGCCCGTTGTGAGGAGCAACTTTTATGAGACGACAATGCAAGTGCAGCCAGTATCTCTTACGATGGGTGACACTCTGAAACCATTAAATGTTCCGTTTTCGAACTCAAGCCCACCGGGGGAGCTTTTGTTGAGCAAAAAGTTGACTTGCTGTCCCAGGGGACTACTTGTTGGAGAAGTTGCTGGCGTTTCAGAGCGAGCGGGCAGATGAGAGAGAGAGGCACTTATCCTATTGACTTGTTGATTAGGAGCGAAACGAAATTGGGAGTTTTGGCTACAGTTGGTTTTCACGTGACCGGGTACTCCACAGGAAAAAAATACAACTGGCCTTCTAGGGTAATCCGACGCTAGATGATTAATGATGAGAGGCTTAATATCCCTCGTTTCCGACGCGAGATGGTATTTGAGTTGGAAGGACCAAGTACCTTGACAAACTTAGGCGATTTCTTCAGGGGAAACTTGGGTATGTTTCCTTTACTTTGGGGGGATGGACGATGCGATTTCTTGGGGCCTTTCGGATATAGGTTGTGGCTTGATGCATGCACATCCGCCTCTTCGATACATTTTTTAAGGAAGACACGCGTTTATCATTCACGAATGCGGGACTTCGGAGGCTAGAGCAGCCATCAACTAAGCCCGTAAGACAAAATCAAATAGGGACTCATAATCGCGGTAGACTTGGGCTGAGTCCAAACAGAATTGAAGATTTCTCTGGAGGGTAAATCCAGGATTCAGATTAATAGCCGATAACAGTTCTGACTTGAGAGTGGAGTAGTCGATAGTGGCTTTGGTGGGGAATGAAATGAAAATTTCCCGGAGATGTGTATTGAGGAGGGGAAGAGGTCGAGTGACTCCATTTCATTCAATGTCCCAATCGTTCACTTCGAAAAAAATTTCAAAGTGAATTAAGTAGGCGCTGAAATCTTCCCTGTTCTTAAACACTCCCAGCTTTACCGAAGTGGTTTGGGGGGATACATTCCTCAAGCTAATGGAAAGGGTTTCCAATTGTTTGTTTTTTTTTGCTCACGTTCGTGCTGACGAATTCTTTCTCTTTCTTCTATTTCTCTTCTCTCTTCAGCTTCTCTCTGTTTTTTTTCTCTTTTTTCTGCTCTTTCATTCATTTCTTTCTCTTAAACATAGCCAAATAGATCATTGCCGGACAACCCAAGGATCTCTCCTTGCCCTCGAAAACGTTTGAATGACGACATCTTGCTGGCGCAAATGTGCGTCTGGTTGCTCAGCGCGTATAAGGAACTCACGGGAAAGATTATGGAGCTCTTGCATTTGTACCAAAAATCCTAACACAATCAATAAAGAAAAGAAAATAAATTAATAAAAAAATAGATCCCTATATGAACAGTAATTATATGGCCTTTTAATCCTGCATGGAGATTAGTAGGGGATTTCGAGAGAGCTCATCTCCGGAACATAACGCACACACAAACAAAATAACCTTGGAAAAATTATGATCGCACGGGCCCCACAATAAAATGATTAATCTTCCACCCCAAATTGTATTTAAAAATTGGTTCCAATATATTTGGATAACCTTTAACAAACTTGGCAAACCGGTTAATGAACAACTTAACTGGCGTGGGGGGTAATTGAAAAGAAAAGGCTTTCTTCAATACAAAATAATCAAACTTTATTTCATCCTAGATTTTGATATAATGATTTATATATATATATATATATATATATATATATATATATATATATATATATATATATATATATATGACAAGGTATGCCTGTGTAGACCCTTTCGGTGTAAGAGCGCGTGGACTTGCACTGGCAGATAGCCGACACGAGACCGTCAGCGATAGGCTTTGGAGCAATTAAAGGAATGGAAGGCCACCTCCTTGATGAGTCCGTTTATAATTGGGCGGGATTTTTCTAATGGCTTGCCAAGTTTTTGTTCAAGGGTATATATAAAGATCAAGACTCCCAAAATATATTTTTAATATAAATAATATACGGGGCAATATAAATATAAAAAATTGAACAAATTATTCTTTAAAAGAATAGTTAATTATATCGGGATAAATTAAAATGTGACAGAGTTATGCAGGGAGTGTAAAATATATTTAACCCGATATTATTCAAGTTTGAGCGGGGAGTCAATTAAAAAGGGGATGCAGGCGCTCAAATTATGGGGGGTGTAATCATGGGCTTACAAGCAAAATCGCTTCACTTTGAAGCTTAAAGTTGGTCGGAGGGGGAAAGACCAACAACACAGGTTTTCCAGCAGACACTACTGAGGGTTCTGACAAGGATAACTCGTAGATGGGGTTTGAGTACTTCTTGCAGAAAAATGAGATTTCTCTGCTCAAGCGAGATTTGATCCTAAACATGATAGACTGTTCTGCGGCACGGCAGAGAGTCTCAGAAACGGGTAACGGGACTCTTGAAGGGAAAAGGGTGCGAGACGAGAGGGGCCGCACTGTTCTCCGGGAAGAAGATGACTCGATGAGCTTTCCTCTGAACAGGGGCCAAAGTTTCACAAAGGGCGATCTGCTGGTGAGATCTTAACGACGAGATACAACTCGAACAGGAGTTGCGAGACTTTGCGGGAAACAGACATACAGTCTGAACGAAGGGACTGACATACCCTGAATTTCTTTTAGAAATGGGGGCTGGCTGGCTGGCTAGTTCGTTAGATAGCTCCAGGTCATAGCCTCCAAAAGAGAATTCATGACGACAGTCTGTGCAACCAAATCTCGAGATAAGTGGTTGGGTCGAACGGCAAAGTTTACCTTAGCATACAAGGTTGAGATTGTACGGGCGCGTTCGCGGGGAAAGGAAATGTTTGCGAGGCCTAGGGCCAGAAGTCGGCGTTATCGTCGAGGGAGGGAGAGTGATGTGTGTGTCCCGCTTAAGTAAATACAGCCAGGTCAGGCGACTCAGCTTCCTTCTCGTTGATTTTAAATTCCCAGCCTAGGAGGACGTTTTCTGGGGCTCGAGAGGCTTCCTCTCACGATGGTCTTTCTAGGGGCATCCGTCTAACAATCTCCTTTATTTATTTTGATATAACGATTTAACATAGGTTTTCCGATTTTTACCAATTTATATTTGTCGCATTCTTTTTTTGCTAAGGATTCAATGGTTCACATAAGGGTTTCCTTAGTGTTTTTCCAGGATGTGATACCAAGTTTCATTTCTCTTCGCCTTTAAAACATTTATTATATATCACAGGTAATGTGATTTTCAATTATTATAAACAAGAAAGCCCATAGCCCCTCCTATAAGGAAAATAATTGTATTCTCTTACTAGATATAAAACCAACACTTTGTTACTCGAGCTTTTGGGGGGCTTAGATGGTAACTGAGTCGATAAGCGTCGTTGTTAGACTAAGGATGAGTGATTAATGACACAGGTGTAAATCATACTCCTCTATTCATGTTCATATAAGGGTTTAAAATAGTTTTTCCTATTTTCAAAGTTTGTATATCTTCCTTTTACTTTATTATGCTTGCACTTGTTCAATTAATATTTTCCTTAGCATTTTTCCGGGAGTTATAGCAGTTGGGTTTATATGGGGCTTTTAATACATCTATTATATATCACGTGCCATGTGATTTTATAATTATTTTAAACAAAAAAGCTGTGCCCCTCCTACGAGATAAAAACTTGTCTCCTCTCATTGGATAAGAAATTACACTTCTTTATTCAAAAGGCTTCTTGAATGAATCATTTTTGAGGTAGATTATGGTAGCTCAGTTGATAAGCATAGTGGTCATAATAGTGATGAGTGGTTAATGACTCAGGTTAAAATCCACTTCTTTATTAATTTTCATATAACGGTTTAAAATAGTTTCCCTTATTTCCCTATATTTCTATATCTCCCATTTACTTTATTAAGCTTTCACTGGTTCACGTAATATTTTCCTTAACGTTTTTCCGGGTTGTGATACCAGTTTTCACTTTGGCAGCCTTTAAATACATCTATTATATTCCCCGTGTCTCGTAATTTTCAATTATTATAAACAAAAAAGCTCGTACCCCCTCCTACTAGAAAAAACGTCTTCTCTCACTAGATAAAAAACCTACACTTGTGGAATCCACCTTTTGGGGTTTTAGGATAGTAGTAGTCAATGAGCATCGTGGTCATAATAGCGATTAGCGCTTAATGAAATAAGTTCAAATGAAGTCCCTTCTTTATTTTTATATAACGATTTAAAATACTTGTCCTATTTTATAAGTTTATATATCTCCATGTTCAATCTTTTGCTTTCAATGGTTCGCATAATATTTTCATTAGCGTTTTTCCGGGTTGTGATACCAGTTTACATTTCTTTGGGCCTTTAAATGCATTAATTATATATTACGTATCATGTGAACTTAATTATTAAAAACAAAACAGCTGGTGACGCCTCCGACTAGAAAACCACTCGTCTTGTCTCACACTGGATAAAAAACCTACACTTTGTTATTCAAAAGGCTTCTTGAATTAACCTTTTCAGAGTTTAGGAGGGTAGCTCAGTCGATGCGCTTCGTCATCATAATGACATGCTTAATGACACAGTTTCGAATCCAACCCCTTTATTAATTTTCATCTAACGGTTTGGAATAATTTTCCCTATTTTCCCCGTTTCTATATCTCCCATTTTCCTCCTTAAGCTTTCATTGGTTCACTTAATATTATCCATAGCGTTTTTCCGGATTGTGATACCAGTTGTGATTTTTAGGTTCCTTTGAATACATTTAGTATATATCATATCTTATGTGAATTTCAATTATTATAAACAAAAAAGCTCGTGCCCCATTCTACTAGAAAAGCACTTGACTTCGTTATTCAAAAGGGGTCTTAGAGCTTGAGGATGGTAGCTTAGTCGAAGACCATCGTGTTCCTATAGCGACGGGCGCTTAAATACACAAGTTTGAATCTAACTCCTTCATTCCTTTTCACATAACGGTTTAAAATAGTTTCCCTCTTTTCCTTGTAACTATTTTCCCATTGTCTTTCTTAAGCTTTCCATGATTCACGGAATATTTTCCTTATAGTTTTTTTGGCTTGTGAAAAACTAAAAAATATATATGAATCCAGCAAACTGCAAGAAACAAAAATAACGGGATAATATTTCTTCGGAAAAAGTTAGTTCCTAATTTGAAAAACTTCCTGTACGGAATTTATATATATAAAGGTATATTAATTTCTTATTTTAATTACCCTATAATTGGATTTGTTTTAACGAATCAATATCAAATTTAGGCCCAGCGTATGAAAATATATAACATTTATTTGTTTTATAAACTTTTGATAAAGCCAGAGAATTTTAGAAATGGCGAAGAATAAACATCAACATTTAGGGAAGCAAAGATTTGTAAACAAAATGCCATAAAAAAAGAAACTGCAAATGCAAACCTCCCAGTCATTACTCAAAAAGAGTAAAGTTGAATTGTAACCATTTAGAGCCATGAAATGATCCACATGACCATGGGATATATGGTTATTCACCCTGGAGATTTCAACCTGCCATTAGATTTGTCGCTGGGTGTCGCCATTTAGTAGCGGAAGCCTCGTTTATCCATTTAGCCATTCAATGGCACTTGTAAGTGATTTGAACCATGGGAAAGCGTCAATGCACTAACCATTTATCATCTTAGGAGGCACTTCCTCTCTTGTAGACTCAGCCTACATCTTCTATAACCTTCTACTCCCAATTTTCTTCATAATCTTAACCTACCGAGGCTGGATTATCGAGTGTAAAAAAATTAGTAAAACAAACGTGCAATTTAGGTTCAAGATAATCCAGGCAACGTAATTGATTTAACTTTTATATACGTTCAGATATTTTAAGCACTATTATATGAATACATGTACCTAAAAATGGTATAGTAGATTTTATGTATGCATTTTGCTATCCCCCTGCCTCGGCATCTAAAGGGACATTTCTTTTTCTAGGAGGAGTGTAGTATGAATCGATAGAACGATGTCGCACCATTAGCGTTACTGAAGAGCCTATAAAATTAGTGAAGGAGCTCGGAGTTGGAGAAAGTATGAAAGAATGGGTGTCTTGTAAGGGGTTGGGCGGATCAAGTGGTATTTTATGGCATCACTGAGACAATGAAAGGGCCAATTTGTTACGTTGGCGGAAAAGTGGAAAATGTGCGGTAATAAAATGGAAATGGCAAAGATTATGGCTGCACCATTAATGGATACACTTCTTTATTAACTCTGTATTTGCCTTGGATTAGACAAGTACATTTTGGGGTAAATGTGATATAAATAATTACCCGTAATTAAGTATAATCGTAATTGTACAGATTAACGACTGCATCGCAATCGAAGGAGCTTTGAAATAACTAATTTATTTTGAAAGGTACGGTAAATGTTATATAATATATACTAAGAACGATATATTATAATATATAGTACCTTCACTAGTTATGTTACAGAAAGTAATAGTTATATCATAAATTTAAATAGATTTGCAGTCATTTTAGCATTGTTTCCGCTATTATTTGCTGCTTCTCCCCTTTTGGTATGGCGTTATAACTGTAAAACGAGATTAAACACACCGATTCAAGAAATACCCATTTCATATAATAATGATTAGAATTACATTGAGGTACGAGGATAACTTAATTAGGATGGAGAAGGTTAGGAGTAGCAGATCATTTTAACTATTTTAGTTTTTAGATATTTATTTAAATGTTTAGCCCTGCCCTGTCGTACTGTATAATTTCAAAAACATGTTTAGCTTAACGATAAAAACTGCATGCACCAAAGTTTTCCAGCCAAAATGATTCCAGGAATAGACTTTAGAGTTCTAAAGGTTCAGGATAGTAGCAAAAAGGAGCGCCATCACCCCTTCCCCACACACACACACATACAATAAAAAAGTTTATTATAGGCAACATTTTTGTGATGGTTTTGATTCGAAAACAGATCGCGGATTGTTATTAGGTTTCTAACACAGAAAATAAAACATTTATGAGCTGCTAACCTGAAAAATACTACTTTAAATTGTAAGCGGGTAAGAGGATGTGGTATAATAATTCCTTGGAAGTTCCTAGCTTAGGGAGATACTGGGTTTGATTATGTAACGCTTTGGGCGAAATATAGTTACTGTGCCTGGTAGCTTAGTGGTAAAGCATCTGACCGGCAATCAGCAGACCCGAGTTCGAGTCCCGGTCAGGAATTCAAAATTTTTTTCCTCTGGCGTTATTTCTGTCTTCTCGGTACAGGATTGCCTTGACGACTGTGCCACCCTCTGCTCCCTTTGATTCTGGATTCTTCTAATGTCTCTCTCTCTTGCCTTTAAAAAAACAACGGTTTCTTGTCTCATTTGCTCATTCGCGCCCAATTCTTATTTTCTCTTGTAAAATAAATAAATAAATAAATAAATAAATATATATATATATATATATATATATATATATATATATATATATATATATATATATATATATATATTCAAAACTCACAATGTAGCAAGTGCCAATGAATGCAGTGTACCGCAGAAAAAAAGCTGATTCTGAGTACTTTTGAACATTATTAATTTCCTTAATAAGGATAACTACAAAAAGAATTAATATATCAAGGTTATATATGAGTAAAACGGTGATAAAGCACCGCCTCTAAGAGAAGAAATCACCGATGTAGAAGTAGGTGTGGCAGGGTAAAATCATGACATGATTTATTACGAATAGGTAGCATGGTCAAACGAACTCCCAGAATAGGTAAAGAACAAAGCCAGAGGAAATAAAAAGATTAACTGAAATGGAGATAGCTTAAAGAGGAGACACGATTAGCAGCTAAAAGGAGGGGCAAGAAGAGAGTGGGAGAAAGAGAGAGTAATAAAAAGTGTTTAAATACAAAATCAATGAAATAATTAAAATAACAAACTGCGTCCAAATAACTATGAATATTACACACAAAACAAAGAACATAAGTACACAGTGATTTCCGAAAGAATAAGTTTTTTGATCAGAGTAACAATTTTGACAAGGCCAGGGGAAAGGATACAAAGATCGGAACGACTTATGAAAGAGCATTCAACAATATTTTTCTTCTAACATCATTTAAAGCGATTAGTATATTTAGTTGAATTCCAATTAATTAAATTGTCATTCGCGGACATATGAACAAAAAACGCACTACTAATTTCATCTCTCCGTACATTCCAGAGAATGTTTTTTAGCTGTTGCAACATCTGCAAAGAACAGATGTTGTTGAATTAACGCGGTGGTAATTATCCCAACATTAGTTTTCTGATGGAGCTGGAAAAAAGCGAAAGTTGGAATAAATATTCCCTTTAATTTGGGATTTTTCTTTGTCAATCCTTAATCAAACGCGATCAAAGATCTGTTATCTATTTACTACACACACAAACACACACACACACACACATATATATATATATATATATATATATATATATATATATATATATATATATATATATATATATATATATATATATATATACATATCGAAGTATGGCCAAGTGTACGGGAATATGCGCACACAAGCTCTAGGGTAAGTTAAGCAAGACGACAACTATTATTGTTCTAAGTGTGCGATTTGAATAGATAGCTGCAGCTGCGTGAGCAAGGAATATACCAGACCCAACGACAGAAATAGATTTTAATACACACTAAATAAAAGGCACACAATAAATATGGGTATATATAAGTACATGAATAAGACGGAATTAAGCTCCGAATACTAATTAAATAACCGTGGTTAGGGAATGGTTATAATGGGAGATTGAGGGTAGTGAGTGATTTAGTTCCTTTGAAACTCGAGAGTAAAACGGAGAAAACTTGGAGGAGGTCTTGGTAACCTTGATTACTCATGGGGGTAGCCCCAAAACCAGCAGTGGGTGGGGCTACCTTCTCGAACTTGTCTTTTGCGAGATGCGGGCTTCTTGTCCTTAAGAGGTCACCGGTCAAACTTCGAATAGGGGTGGGAGGGGAACTTCTCCACACTCGGCTTGAGCGAGCTAACCGGCCTCTTTTCTTCAAGAGGTCACCAGAAGAACTTCGGAGGACGTCTTCTCTAATCCTTGATCCGAAGGCGGTTGAGAAAGGCTAGCGTTGCCTCACGATTCTCTTCTCCCTGATCCGAAGATACGGGTGTGATGTCCAGATCTTCTGTGGATTGCGACCGTCACTCACACTTCTCGGGAGAAAGCTCGTTGAATTGCACTCCTTTCGGGGAAGTCTCGTCTAACGAAATCTGTCTGTAATCCTAGACAGGGTGCATATATACCCGGAGTTCTTCAAAACAGGGAGAGAGAGAGAGAGAGAGGGCTTCTCGAACCCTCGTTATCTGGCGTGACAAACCAAGCGTCTCCTTACGGACAAGTGTCAACGATACGGATCAGCGGCTCAGACGGACGACCAGCGGCTTGAGCCATAAAAGCTGTTCACGGCGAACCTACAAAGTCTCCCGACCCGAGGGGGGTAAGGGGGAGATTAAGACGACCGGAAGGTAGCCTCAATATCAGCGTCATGCCTCAGGGTGAATTTTGCGGGGACCTAGCGGCAAGTCAAAAAGGGTGAGGTCGGAAGGATGAGGGGAAGTAACAGCACGCTTTCTCTCCTGAAGTAATATCTTAGGAGGTGAGGAAATAATATTATTCTAGGGAATACCTTTACAATATATATATATATATATATATATATATATATATATATATATATATATATATATATATATATATATATATAAAGACCAAATCCCTAAACATAAAGAGAATAAACTTATTAATTTCTCGTGAAAAGAAAGAGGGAGAAGGAAAACTGACCTTCCTTAACGTATTAGTAGATAAAATTCACCATTAAAAACCTACTTTTAAGATACAAAAAGCCTACCTGTTAGAGAAAGAAGTCTCATTCCTCCACCCCTAGAACTCAACGTTTACTCGTGATGCATGAGAAAGATGCACCAACACAGCCAGACAGCCACAAGGGAGCAGCGAGAATTTCGCGGGACCGTGTGATCCGTTTGGGTTCCCTTTCTACCCTGTCACATCTTCTGAACGGCGTCAGACCTATGGCGTCATAGACTTCCGCGCGAGCCTGTGATGCTCGCTGGGAGTATCCCCTCCCTTCCGCGCCAAGTCTAATGATATCCCCGTCCCCATTTGTAGGGCCCCCGGCGACCCGATTTCGCTGAGGCAGTATAAAAACTTCGGGAAATGCTTTGAGAAATTAGGATTATAAAGCCCCGTCTTGGTTAGTAGCCATGTATAGTCTCCTACGCCCTGTCCCGCCTCCCAATGGTTTCCAGTTACGAAAGCGACACGTCACCTCTCTACTCGGCCTCTCTCGTACCTAAGGCCAGAGTTCCCGCCCGACAAACGATAGACATGTATAGGCATATATCACTCGGGTATCGACTTCGTTCTCTTCTGGAGTACTCCCTCGTTACATTCTCAGCAAAGATAAAGAAGAAGGAATTTTGTAAGTTGAAGTTTGCAGCGTCCGGATTACTCGTCGTATCCAAACACTTAATCAATTAGGCTTTACGTGAGTCTTCCCGTCATTTGCACTATGTCCCTTTCCATGGGAAAAATCACAGCACATCCTCTCTAGTACTCTTGTCCCTGTTGAGTCATTTCAATCCGCTCTCACCCCTTGTTTGCCCCCTCTCCTGGGTCTCATCTTATTTATTGTAATTTATTTACTTTTGCTAATAATCTTTTCTTTGTATATAGTAAAGTTATTTTTCTACAATTAGTTTCTCTAAAGCTATAACCTCTAAGAATTGATTATTTAGGCCAACCGCACTTGATTTCAATTATCTAACCATCGCACTGGGATCTATATCCTAATTTCTGACGTGATCCCTTCCCGCCTCACCGCAGAGTCAATCCTCTGATAGCATTGACGAAATTATATTCTCGTGTCAGGCTTTTAGGGTCACCCCAGTATCTGATCTCATTTCTTTTAGTCCTCTGACAAATTCTAAAGTGTGTTATTCTTGTATATTAAAGGTTCTAGCTTAAGAAACTGTAGAAAAGACCTTACCCATTTCGCATTTTCCCTTTTTTGTGCTTATTTTCTATTGAATTTTGTTACTGTGTGAAACTTTAACCCTTTACAGACCTCTTAAAACGCTTGCCGTATTGTAAATGAGTTAATCTTATTTCTTTTTGTTTTATATTGTGTTTGTCGTTTTTATCTTTGCGTATTGGATAACACAGGCTTTCGCTAAATACCGGAGTAAATATTTTGAATATAATTAAGAATTTGCGCCGTGCGAAATAATTATCGCTGTTTTTTGTTTATAAGTGAAGAATCCTAGGTCCGCCAAAGCCTTCCAGCACTCCCGCTGTTAGTCTAAATACCCCCCACCTACCTTTTTGTGCTTGATTTTCCTGAAAGTTTGTCGAACGCGATAAAATTTCCTCATTATTTAATACGTTTAGGTTGCAAGAAGAGTAGCTTAGGCTCAGCGGCAAGGACCTTCTAGCTTATATCTAAGCAGAGGAAAAAACCGAAAAAGAAGAGAGAAGACAAGGAGAAATAGAAGTGAAGGAACGAAAAGAAAAAAGATAAAGAGAAGAACTAGAAGAAAGCTGAGAAAGAGAAGAGAAGGAAGTAGCAAAAATAGGATAAGAATAAGAAGAAAGAAGAGAATGAGAAGGACGAGTAGAAAGAAGAGAAAAAGAAGAACGAGAAGAAAGAAGAGAAAGAGAAAAACAGGAAGAAAGGTAAAGGATCCGCCATCATGAACTTAAAATGAGTAGGACCAGGAAAGAGACGCTGTCCATCAGCTCGTGTTCCGAAGCTCCCCCTACCGCATCTGTTAAGCTTCCAGTTTTTAAGGAAGCTCAGAATTTCGGAGCCTTCTTAATCCACTTCGAGTAAATCTTCAAAATCAACCATTGGGACATCGATGCAGATGGAGTGGCTCAATGTTTGCCCTTGCTAAATTCCCAACTCTGAGATATATTCATATTACTCGCCTCGGAGGCAACAATTAATTATTTGACCTTAAAATTGGAGTTACTGGCGGCATATAACATGACCCTAGACTTCTACTGATCCAAATTCAGACATGCCCGCATTCAGTCAGGCCAAACATAACGTCAGTTTAGGTACACTCTCCAGCGTCACCTTAACTTTTGGCTCGATGCATCTAAATTAGAGCATGACTACGATGCCCTGGTTGACTTCTTCCTGAGAGACCAGTTGTTGGCTGCACTCCTGGCTAAAATTAGATCTTTCGTAAAACACTGTCGGTGCCTCACATTCAAGGAGTGCACAGAAGAAGCCGACATTTAGTAAGCAAGCCGCAATCTTTATCCGAAAGAAGGGAGGTAAACAGCCCCCATTTCCTCAAAATTTAAGCCAAACAAAGGTAAATGCATCCTGCAAAATGAAATCGAGATCCAAGGTCAATATGCCATCGAGGCGGAAACCACTCTTTCCTTCAGTACAACGGGATGTAAAACTGTTCTATTCAAGCTCCGCTACGTCATCATCTCCCTAGGAGACCAATCATTTGTTTTTCCTGTAGTGTTGAAGGCCATGTGAAAACATACTGCCCACAGAACTCTCAGTTCAGAAATAACTCTTCTCACCAGGTACACCAGATCTGTGCCACGTCTGCGCCTCCGTCAACACCATCGGACTCTTCTCCTCCCTCGAGAACCTCAAGTCCAGGCGGCGACCAGGTTAACTTTGTGTTTGATAATAATACCCCTGGTGGCTTTAAGTTCGAATCTGTATGATTAATGACTACCATTTATACACTCTTGTAAGAGATCTGGGTGCACATGCATAGTAGTGTCAGACAAACTGCTTTCCCCAGTAGCCCCGGACAATAACTAAGCCCTCGCTCACGACTACTTGGGGTGCGCCAATCGGTTTCCCATCGTTAAGTGTTACAATGATTGTGCGTACTTCACTGGCTGGGCAAAAGTAGTAGCAGCCCCTATTAAATTCTGCTCCACCCTCATTAGCCACTGCCCACGAGTCTTTTCTTGCTCCGTAGCTCAAGCCGTGGTTTCCCGTTTGCAAGTGGTAAAAGATCCGAACATGCTATCCCCCGTGGAAACCTTAAGTTCTTCAGAATTCAATTAGGTTAAGACATCGCAAGGAACTAAAAGAATTGAGATTCCATCCGAACACTGTGGGCTAAGGCCCAGTTAAATGAGCAATAAGCCACCCGAAGAAACAGGGTGATATCCACCAAGTTACGGGCGGCCTCCTTTACAGTGCGTGCTCAGAAAACGGTAAATTCCCCTGGCGGGTATTGTGTGTTTCACGTTCACACCTTGGTCACATTTTAACCCCTCCCCATGACAGCCTATTTTCAGGCCATTTTAGCCACACGAAGACCAACCAGAAGATCTTCAAATATTTTTATTGGCCAGGCGCCGATGAAGAAATCCTTCGCTACTGCAGGTCTTGCGACATCTGCCAAAAGACTGCTGCCAAAGGGTGTTTTAAGCCCGCAACGTTGCAGAGAGGACACTAAATCTCAGAGCTATTCCTGTGTTGCAATTGATCTAATAGGTCCGATACGCCCCCGTCGAGTGAAGGGTACAGCTACGTGCTAACTTTAGTTGATTTTGCTTCACCGTTTCCCCAGGCTGTTCTGTTTAATAATATAGACATCTCATGCGTGGAAGCACTAATTTCCATCTTTTCCCGCGTTGGATTACCCAAGGAAATCCTGTTTGATCGTGGCCGCCAATTCACGTCACAACTGAGGGAGTACGTAGGCAAGCTCCTGATGATAAACCCCTTTTTACCACCCATTTTCGCCCAGCTGGTGACGGGATGTGTGAGAGGCTCAACAGCTCCCTTAAATCCATCCTCAAGAAACTGTGCGCAGAACAACCCCGAGAATGGCACCGTTTCTTGCCGGTAGCCCTTTTCGCATACCGGGGAATTCCCAATCGTACCTTAGGTTTTACCCCATTTGAGCTTCTGTATAGACATAAGTTTAGGAGGTCCCTCAGCATTCTAGACTGGCTATTTTCCAATTCTAAATTTTACCAGGAGATTCAATCCTCCTACGCTAATTCACGTCACAACTGAGGGAGTACGTAGGCAAGCTCCTGATGATAAACCCCTTTTTACCACCCATTTTCGCCCAGCTGGTGACGGGATGTGTGAGAGGCTCAACAGCTCCCTTAAATCCATCCTCAAGAAACTGTGCGCAGAACAACCCCGAGAATGGCACCGTTTCTTGCCGGTAGCCCTTTTCGCATACCGGGGAATTCCCAATCGTACCTTAGGTTTTACCCCATTTGAGCTTCTGTATAGACATAAGTTTAGGAGTTCCCTCAGCATTCTAGACTGGCTATTTTCCAATTCTAAATTTTACCAGGAGATTCAATCCTCCTACGCTTACCTACTAGACCTGAGGCAGAGGTTAGGAAAGTGCGCAAAGATGGCACAGCAGAACCCTGAGACAAACTTGTGCAAGTATAAAACCTACTTCGACTGTAAGTCCCAAGAACGAAAATTTCAATCTGGTGACGAAGTCCATTTACTACTCACCACGGAGAAAACACACTCTTGAGCCAAGGAAAAGGCCCCTTGCCAGTGATCCAGAGACGCGGCCTCGTCGACAGCTTGAACCAAACCCCGTCTAGCACTAAGCTATCCCACGTAAACATGCTTAAAATGTACCAATGACGCGCTTGTGCCAAACAACTTGTGGCCTGGATGGACGAAGTATCCGCCTTGGAGTCCAGCTACCCACTTGTCCCCTTGGTATTGGTACGAGTCGCCTGCGTGGAACAAGATGCGGAATATCCTCTTCACATGATGCCAGATACCTTCGATTCCCCATCGACCGAGTTAAGTATAAACCCTCAGCTTCCAATCCCACAGAAGACCCAGTTACAAGCGCTACTCACCCAATTCACCGTTGATTTATCTCCGGAGTAATTTCCAAATAATTAATTGTAACGTTAAATAGAATATTTTGGTATATGTGGAGGAATGAATATAACGAGGACAAGGAGAAGCTATATTTTATACTGCTTCCCCCCCATACCCCGCTGCACCAAGACCCTTCGAAGTCGCAAGAAAAGGCGTATTTCGGGCAGCCCCTCCTAAACTCCCTCGTCTTCCCTGCCCCAGTTTATAATCGACGTATATATTTCGATCTGGAGAAATTTGGAAGAGAACTCGCCTAGTCATCGAAAGAAGAAGACGAGTCCCTGAATCAAACAGGGAATAAAGAAGATAGCTGGGATAAACTTTCATCTCGGAGTCAAGTAACCAAGACTTGCTCCCTTTGTCCGTTAATATAAACATAGAAGGGTGTGAGAGCATTTATAATAAAAATCTTACTGCCTAAGACTTGGTTGGCAGAAAATCTATGAACAGGCTCACTATCCCCTCCGATTGTATATATCTATTTTTTTCGCCAAATAGACGAATTCGCACGTTCTTCGTGCACAAACATAAAGGGGAAAATTGTCACAACTTTGAAAATTTATGCCCTAGGAGAAGGGCATAACGGTTGGCTATTGAGGGTTCGCCCCTCCTAAACTCACTCCTTTCCCTACCCCCAGTGGATAATCGACCTATATATTTCGATCTGGAGAAATTTTGAAGAGAATTCGCCAGGCCATCGAGAGAAGAAGACGAGTCCCTGAGTCAAACAGGAAATAAAAGAGATAGTTAAACCAAGCATGACTTACCCCCCCCGAAGTGTTCTTTTGGTCGCTTAGAAGAGCAGAACAGTAGCATCGGGACTAACTCTCCTACCATTCTCGTCCAGTGAAAATCATGTATCACAGTTTTCTGAAAAAGCATAAAGATACCCCTCACCATTGAGGAAGACCAAAGTGAATTCCTATTCAAGAAGAGATTTACATCTTGGTTAAGTCTCATCGTCGAGAAGCCAGAATTCGTAATACAGAGATCGAGATAACTTCTCGATCCTCCTCGCCTCAGCAAGGACGTCCCAAGTCAAACTCGCCCAGGCAGCTCACTTTCAATGTTCCCCAACTGTCGACACACTCCGAGTTATAGGTAAAACGAATACAAAAATAAGATTCATTGTGTTTATTTCCCATTCCGTGCGATAGTGTATTCGTAACAAAACCATTTCAATCTGGTACTCGTAACCAAACTATTTCAATTTAAAATGACTTAATAACTCGCATTATATGTGCTTAAATCTCGTGTATAAGAAGTGATTTCTGGCGTCAACCATCTCTTATTACTTATTTGTAGTATTAATTTTTATCCGACCATCTTACTATAGAATTAGTGTATTCAAAGATTTAAAATTTCGTTCTTTTATGTGATGAAAAGTATATTTTGTCGGAGTTATTTAATTAGATTCTCAAACGCAGCATTGGCAATAGATTTATCATGATTAGACGCCACATTGGTTAAAGAATTAAGAGTATATATATTTAAAGAGAGATATCCTTCTTGAGGGACCCCAGCTCGTAGTTCGAATGCCTACCCCATTTAGCCGTTTAGGTGTAGAGTTACTTTTCTTCCATCTAGGTCGGCTAATAATATTTTACACAAGTTGATTTATATGTTGTAGCCTGCTGATCTTAGCTTCAGGCCGTGTATCCACAACTTTTTGAAAACTTTGGCAACAACGCGGAGTATGGTGTCTACTCTATTGCCTCGCGATTTCTCCATGGCGAATTTTTCTATTATGATTGCCAGCGCAGTATCCGTTCCTCGCTTGTTACTGAACCCGTGTTGTTTTGGGTTGTATAGGCTCTTTTTCTAAGATATGTTTAACTTTTTTTAGGAGCCTTTCAAGGAATTTCCCAAGAAACTCCAATAGCGAGATGGAACTTTAGGTTTTGATTTAGTTATTCGGTTTTCTCGGTTTCAGTATCTGGATTATCTTTGCCTTCTTGAACGCTTGAAGAAAATATATAATGTTCTGACAGGCATTGAAGAGCTTCAGTATTGTCTCCTTTACCTGGTAGGTTTCGATTGAAAGACTTGACCTTTGTGATGTGCATTCCTTGTCCTATCAGGCTGAAACTCGCCTTGTTAACATGTAATTAAGGCGCAATATTTCCTTGTTGTGCTCGCATTGTTCATATGATTTCTTCTTCATGTTCCTATTGTACTCTAGATTTTTTTCCTAAGAATTAGAGAATATTTTTTCCCAGTATCTTTGGAATTGATTTTGCAGTTCATCGTTCCGGTGCACTTTCTTATGTTGTGATATAATTTTTATTTGTTATTTTGCTAGTGATCTTTGTAATCTTCCAACTTGATTCCAGAATGTTATTAGATCTTTATCGATGTTCATTTTTTCTATAATATTGTTCCAGATCAGATCGAATTTTACTTTTGTCAGTATTCCTTTCTGCCTTCTAATTATTCCTATCCTGCAATGTATTTCCATTATATTGCCTAATTCTATAATTTCTTTGGGTACTTTCTTGAATTCCTCCATTATCTCTTTGACGTCATCGTCCAATTGTGGTGCAGGTCAAGTTCTAAATTATTTTTTGGAGTTTAAAGTTCATCATTTTCTGATATTTTTGTGTTTATTAATTTTAAGTTAGTTTCTAACTCATTTTTTCCTTGGTGCGGATGGTAGTGTGGTTCTTGGTATGTATTGGGATCAAGGTTGAAACTAGGTTTGTCAAGTCGATATCGTGGATAGTGGATGCTCGACCTGTGAGAAATATTTAGAATTCTGTGTCGTAGAATGACCCAAAACATGTATTTTTACTTCTCCCAGAAATGAGTGGACACTCAAAGTCAAATGAGTAACCTTGCCAAAATGAGAGCGACGAATTTAAATACAAACAATAGAGTGCGGTTGGCCGTTACTAAACTAGTGAAGGCTGCGGACTATAAGTCTTATGAAAAGGTAAGAGCAAAAATAAACTATAATAAATTTACATATTATACACAATAAACATTTTGAATGAAATAATGGCAATAGATAGTCGATGTTTACAATAATTAATCTAACAGAGAGACTTGAGGAAAAATTGAGAGAATATTTGTGTCGAACGAAATGTACCGAAACCAAGGATGGGCCTATTGACTTGGGCTTAGATCCTAATGGCCTGCCTAAGTCTGAAAATGATAATTTTGAATGGGCCAGGCATTGTTTCTTTCACCTACCTTAGTTTAAAAGTAAGAGTTTTGGAATTGCAGATCAATTTAAGAGTAGCCTATCTAAATGTTAAAATTGAGAGACAGCACGTTATAGAATGTCGTTCTTCCTCAATTGTGGAGCACCTACTTCCAGTTATACTGAAAAATAAAGTGTTTCATATAGGCCAAAAAGACAATAAAAGATTGCTTGGAAATGCCAAACAAAAATTGCCAACCTTGAATTGTAACTCTATCATTGATAAAATTAATATTGGAAATGCCTACATTCTGTCCTTCATTCTTTACATTGAGTATTTTTTTGCGGTCGCTATGCTTGACATAACATAATTGAGTTGGATATTCCTTACATGAGCCATTGGAAAATTAAATTTTCACAAATTTTCACTTCTTCTAACATCACGATATTTATGAATTTATTAATTCCTTGTTTTTGTCGGTGATGGCACCGCTGGTGTTGGTTCTGATAGAAAATCAATCAACTTATAATCTCTCATCAAGGCTCAAACAAAGCGGGGATATTCCATTTTGAACTCCCTATATCTCATTCAGCGAAGCTTAATTACATTAAATTCAATGGGAAACAATATTTTCTTTCCCTTTCATAATTAATAAAACCATGCAATTATATTCATTTAGCTAGCTAATGCTTTATAACTGTTGCTAAACAGAATTAAGCTACTTATCTTTCAAACTATTTCCCTTCAGTCACTCCTAGCCTCCTTCAACTTATTCCAAATTCACTAGCGACTAGAAAGATAAAGAATAGGGTCATTGAAGAGATTAGAGAGATTTGTGAAGGTTTCATAGTAAGATGGTATTCTCTAGCTAATGGAAGGCAAAATCTATGAAAAAAGACATATTTTGTAGTTATTTATTTCAAATGGAATAAAGCTGTTTGATTGGGCATAGGTACCTACATGAAAATAGTTATATATTAAGTGCCATATTTGATTAAAATAAAATGTTGTTATAAAACATTTGTGCCTATATTTACACTGTTTTTTCACAAAATCCATAGATATTCATTATGGAGAAAAAATGGAGTTATATGCTAGTAAAATAGTTTCAAGCATTAGTTATTTAGGTTACTGTTATTATATGGTATAAATTTTCACCTTAGGTGGCTTGCATCCCTATTAAAGAATTACTAATAAAATTATACGAATATATTCATAAACAATGTCTGCTGAGCAAAGTCGCGAGCTCTTACTTACTCTAATTTATGACAATACGACGTAAAACCTTTCAATAATTTCTGGGCTAAACTTGGAAGTACCTTGGAAATTATATTATTCAAAAGAAAATCTAAAAATAAGTTTTTCAAATTTCGTTAGAATCGGCCGAATAGTTATGAGGTAATTGCTAAATAATTCTCCAGCTAACCTTGGGAAGACTTTGGTAATTATATCATTCAAATTTCTTTAGAATTGGCCGAATAGTTACAATGTTATTACTAAAACCAAAGAAGAAAAACAGGGACCGACCGAGCGACCGACAGGGTGAGATATAGAGTCGCACGCGACATGGCAATAAAATAATCCAATGACTTATATAAATTTGTATCTAATAGTTCGGGGAATATCCTTCACTAGCAATGTCAACCCCCTCCAGTTGCTTCTCATAAGAACTGGTAGTTTTCAACTCAATTTTGCCTGTACTTTGTATGAATATTCTGGCAGATTTCCTCAGTTGGTTCGCATTGTTCGATTAACAAGAAGATCCAGGTTACTTCAATTACCGTCGCAGATTTTAGATTGAGTTCAGGTAAAGAAAAAGCTCCGGCTACTAAACTTTGGATCAAGTGTGAGTCTAGTCGCGGGGGACACTATATTTCACTATGTCGGTCAGTCCCCGTTTTGCATTTTTGGTTTTGGTAATAACATTGTAAATATTCGGCCGATTCTAACAAAGTTTGAAACCTTTATATTGTTTTACTTCCTCTTTTGAATGATAAAATTTCCAAGGTCCTCCCAATGTTAGCCCGGGAATTATATTGTTTTGGTAGTGACATCATAACTATTTGGCCAATTCTAACGAAATCTGAAACACTTATGTTGTTTTATATTTTCTTTCGAATGATATAATTGCCAGGTCCCCCCAAGGTTAGACCTGAAATTATTTGTCAATAATATCATGACTATTTGGCAGATTCTAACAAAATTCGAAACCCTTATCTCAATTTACATTCTCTTTCGAACGATATAATTTGCAAAGTCAACTCAAGGTTACCCGGGGAATTATTGAAAGTTTTTACGCAACCTTTGGACAGTATACCTTGTTTATGCTAGTTCTTGGTTCCATTGTCCCCATATTACATATCATTGTCTTGCTTGATTGCTTGGCGTTGTGAATTGAGGCGAATATCTCGAACTTATCTCACCCATACTCAATTGCTTTGCTCTTCCTAAAACTCAAATATTTTTATATCAATTTTATTGTTTTTCATTCTATTTCTTGATTAAAATAACTATCAGGGTTATATAAATTTTCCTTAATAAAAGTGCAACGTGCCTCAGCTCACAACGTTTTCAACAACGCCTTTGTCTAGTTCTACAAGTCGCAATGGATGCTAGCAGAATGCGGTACGGACGACTTGTAGTGGAAAAGTGGTCCCGACTAACAGGGGAGCTTAATCTATATCCTAATGTCTTATACGTTTTTATTGCCATTTTAAAAATCTGCAGACAAGATTAATGCAAATATTTCAAGTGCCACCGAATATAGGACGGTTTCTATTTGAGTCACGCCCCGTTTTCTAGAAAATAATAAATAAAGCGGTGCAAGTGTCAAGATTCACTCATCCATTCATCATTTTCATCCAGACACTTATACGAGTTATGAGCAAGGTTGTGGAGGGAGAACTATTTTCATTTTCATAAATACTTAGCATAATCTTACTCCTAGGAAAAAGAATAATACAGGTATAAGTAAAAAGCAAACACACCAACAGGAAGCAGGCCCTACACTAGCCACCATGGACGACCAGGAAGTGATAAATAGGTTTTCTCATCTTTTCCTCTCGGATTCAAAAAAACAATCCGAGGAAGAACCCTGTCTAGCATATATTCATAAATGGTAGCCATAACAGAATCGTGGATAAAAACCTCAAACCGAGACTTTGAAAACGAATTCACGGTTCCTGGCTACCAACTCTTCCACAAAGATAGGCCAGACAGAGAGGGTGGCGGTGTAATGTTGTATGTCAAGGATACAATCAAATCTACGAACTCCAACGTTATATCCGACCACGAGCTCCTAGGCGTTGACCTAGAGATCGGTCCTGCCAAATACAGGACCCTGCTGCTTTACAGACCCCCTTCCCAACCTGTTGAGAAGGACAGGGAACTGTACCAGCTGCTGGGTGAGCTGGTTCAAGGCCGAGTGTGCATCGTTATGGGCGATTTCAACAGCCAAGTTGACTGGGAAACCAGAGCAGCCTGTGGCGAGAGCGCGCTACTCCTGGAGTTCGCCAACAACGAGTTCCTCACTCAATGGGTCAGAGAACCGACGAGAGGAGACAATATCCTCGACTTGGTCTTCACCTCTGAGGATGATATCGTTGAGGATATCTCTGTAGGCGAAGAGCTCGGTGGCAGTGATCACCAGCTAGTTAGATTTAGCGTCAAGATCCCGAAGGTAAGGTCTGTTGCCAGTCAATTAAAGAAACTTGACTTGAGAAGAGCAGACTTTGCAAGCCTTCGAGCTGGACTGACTGACGTGAGGCTAGAAGTGTGCGATGCCGTTGAAGACTCGTGGAATAGTTTCAAAACCACATTCATGAGTCTTCAATCGCGTTTCATCCCTCTGAAATGCCCCCGTCTGTCTTCTGTTCAACCTAAGTGGTTTAATCGAGAAATCGGCCAACTGCTTAGGGAGAAGAGAAATGTGTACCGGCAATCGAAGATCTCGGGTGACTTTGACGAATACCGGAGGCTAGCCAGGAGAGTGAAGTCCAGCATAAGGGCGGCTAAGCGGTCTGAGGAACTCCGAGTGGCGAGACTCTGTAAAGAGAATCCCAAGGAGTTTTTTGGATATGTGAACAGCCGTAAACCAATCCGTCGAACGATTGGCCCTTTGAGGAATGAGGAGGGGACATTAAAGCATTCAGATGCAGAAAATGCTAACCTCCTCAACGACTACTTCTCTTCAGTGTTTACTGAAGAGTGTGGTCCCATTCCCCAGCCCACGGATTCCTACTCGGGGGAAAAGCTGGAGGCAATGGACTTCACCGAAGGAGAAATAAAGAAAAAGATCGCTGACCTAAAGACGAATAAGTCCCCTGGACCGGACGGGTTTCTACCTAAAGTGTTGAAGGAAGTGTGCGATGAAGTATCACGACATCTGTGCGCTATCTTTAACATGTCAATCCGGACCGGATGCGTTCCTAGAGACTGGCGTGAGGCGGAGGTGACTCCTATCTTCAAGAAAGGAGACCGTAACCAACCGTCGAACTACCGACCTATCAGTCTGACTTCAATAGTCGGTAAACTCATGGAAAGCATCATGGTGGACAAAGTGACGTCGTATTTAGAGTCAAACCTGCTACTGAGGAGTTCCCAGCACGGCTTCCGAAGGCAACGGTCATGCCTGACGAACCTTGTGGAATTCTTCCACTTCGTTTTCAGTGAGCACGATCGGGACAAGGCGGTGGATGTGGTCTACCTAGACTTTCAGAAAGCCTTTGATAAGGTACCACACCGCCGCCTTCTCCGGAAAGTGCGAGCGCTTGGCATAGACGGAAAGGTAGCCGGCTGGATCGAGAACTGGCTAAGTGGCAGACGGCAACGGGTGGTGGTAAATGGACAGTCTTCTGAGTGGGTGCCCGTTACTAACGGGGTGCCTCAAGGTTCTGTCCTGGGACCACTACTATTTATCATCTACGTCAACGACATGGACGGTGACATGGTTGCGAAGATTTCCAAATTTGCCGACGATACCAAGCTTGGTATGAACGTTGCAAAGGATGGAAATACTGCCTGCCTGCAGGAAGATCTTGGGAAGATTGGGGAGTGGTCGGACACGTGGCAAATGCCTTTTAACGTGGGCAAATGCAAAGTGATGCATATCGGCCACAGAAACCCCCAATCTCAGTATATCCTTAAGGGCACTGCTCTTGAATCGAGTGACACTGAGAAGGACTTGGGTGTAACAATCACTAGTGACCTCAAGTTCTCGAAACAGTGCATTGAGGCGGAGAAAAAGGCCCAAAGGATGCTAGGCTATATTAAGCGCCAGTTTGGTTATCGGAACCAGGAGATTGTACTGTGCCTGTACAACTCACTTGTCCGACCGCACCTGGAGTATGCCGTACAATTTTGGAGTCCTTCATTGCGAAAGGACATCGCGAGATTGGAACGCGTACAAGCCAGGGCAACCAAGCTGATTCCCTCTATCCGACATAAAAGTTATGAGGATAGACTAAGGGAGTTAGATCTGTTCTCACTGGAAACCCGTAGACTGCGTGGTCAGCTCATCGAAGTCTTCAAAATACTTCGAGGGTTCGACAATGTTGACTACCGGGATATTTTCACACTGAGTGAGAACAGAACGCGCAATCACGGCTTCAAACTTGAACTGAAGCGTTACAACCGCAATCTGTGTGGAAACTTTTTCACCTACAGTATCTGCGGTAAGTGGAAGTTGTCAACAGTGAATCTGTTGACCAGTTCAAGTCAAGACTAGACAAAGTCTTGAAAAGTGGCCGTTTATGGACGCAAAACAATTGAGCAGCCATGTGCCCGCTCAATTGCGAGTCCAAAGGTACCCTCTTTGAATGGACCGTAAGGTCTCCTAGGGTAATTACTTTCCTTGTTACTCCTTGTTACTCCTTGTTACTCAAAGAACAAGTTATTGGCTACGTTGCACTCTGTTACACTAAGAAGAACCAGGACTTGTTGTTGAGCAAAGACGCAACGAAGAAAATCCTCAAGATTGACCTCGCATCCAGCACCCCCTCCCCCTCCCGTATGTGACAACAAAAAGATCTGTGATATGCAGTTGCCTCGACTCTCCGGTCAGAGTAAACTAGGCCAGGGATTAAAACAAGTACAGGATAGCGAACAAAGGTGCACAACCCTTAAAAACGTGGTCAAGTTCAAAAGCCAAAAACGGTGTAAAACATACCCATCTCTTCCAAGTAATTTTTCGCACCACCGAAATGGCAAGGGAGACTTTAGAACATGGCTTACCCTTCTTTAATACAAAAATATCAACTGACCAGATTGAATGGGAACCCTTCAGTGTGTTTTGCAAGCTAGGTCCTGGATAAGCATACGACAAAAGAATGCACCTATAAGGGAAAGTTTTGTTCAGAATGCACGTCAGAACCCCTAGTGGGTTGAATGCAAAAGCACAGAAAATAAATGCCTCAACTCTGGGAATGCGCATAGGACCTTAGCTATGACATGCCCAAAGAATAGACGGCACAACCGTTATAAGAAAATGGAAATAAACGAAGAAAAGTAAGGAATGAAAAATACTACCTACGCCGCTCCTACAGCAGGATGACAAGCGATGTCACCTGCACCACAGACTACGATGATTGACATTGAGGAGAGCATGTGACCTTGCGTCATCCTCTGCAAAATGCATGTTCACTTCATGAATAAATTGAAGCCAAGATCCTACTCTAAGGAACTGAACATCATGTTGGAAAAAACGGCCTTACACTTGTCGTTCCCAGAGAACTTACCTTCAAGCGAAATATATAGCAAAAAATGATATGCAATCAAAACGAAAAAAATACAGCAAACCAAGAAGTAAAACTCAGAGCGACACAACCAAAGAAGAAATCCTAATTGCAACTCGGGAACTCTCCGAAAAGCTCTAAAATAATAATAAAAAAATAACCACATAAAAACTAAATATAAAGATATACGGTTCATAAATATGCCCCCTCCCTAAAGGAGAAAGGCAAAAAGAGATAGAAGTCGGCTTGTCGATTGGAAGTTTAAATTGGATTACGACGCAGACGTGGAAGAAATTGAAATGCACAACGCTCTTAAAGAATGTATCATTTTAATCGTCTCTGAATCCCGGCACAACTTATCGAACGACCATTTCAAGAAAAAACTATCTGTCGCACTCCGTCCCCAACCCCTAGAGAAAAAGTAAAATCAGGAAAATAGCAGGAAAAGAAAGAAATTGCAAAAAGACAACATTTTTACGTATCAGCGAAGAATAAAAATATTCACGCTCAACCTTAACGATTGGAAAGACAAAAGAATAACTTACTCAAATATAATAAGAAAAAAGATCCGAAAATCATCATAATTACAGAACACGGAATTAATTCAGAAACAGAAACAAAGAAAATACTGAAGTGTAATAATATAAAATCAAACAATATCCAGACCAGATACGCTGGTGTAATGGTAAGAGTTAAACTGGATTTCATTACACTTAAATAAAAGAATCCTACCTTATCGTACAGAAAAAAAAGTCCTCAGGAGAGCTATTAGAATTAAGGGCATACCAACCACCGAGGCGCCCGGAATGTCCTATCCCTAAATTGATTATGCTCTTTCACCGACCAGTATCAACAATATTGTTAGGAGATCCTTAAGGCCAGATGCAAAGAATCAGGCTATACAACCCACAAAAAACAGAACAGAAAGAACGCTATAAATGCTATGCAAAGAAATTTAGTCCACAGAGAAGAACCAGACTGTCGAAAATAGAAGTTCCTTGCCGCCATATGCCCCATCGAAACAACGAGGTCAGGCAACAATGAGCGAGAGCCGTTGGAACAGTTCGAATATCAAACTGCTTTCATTACTAAGGAAGGGCTTGGAATGTCAAACGCGCACCTCTGTCGCCTCCCGGGGCGTTATCAAGAAACTCCCACGGGGGTACTTCCCATCCCTCAGTGCCATGTTTAACCAAGGAGAGGTCCCCCCTCCTTGGCTGATGCAGTAACGGTTCCGACTGGTCTCTAAATATATTGTTGGTCCAATTGGGCTTCGACAGTATAGGTCTGCCATTCTCAACGAGACACGTCATTCTCGATCGCGCTCCGTTTTTACTACGAGCCGGAAAGCTAGAATTATACCGAAGGATCTGAGTCCAAGTCATTTGCCCCATCCTTGGTTTCGGTACATTTCGTTCGACAGGAATACTCCCTCCAGTTATTGTTACTACTAGAGGTTAAACTCCGCGTGGTTGAAGTCCCTCGAATAACCAACAGATCCCCGTTTTATCTCCTAAAGCCTCGAACCCAAACCAGGCTGAGATGAATCATCTGTGGCTTCATTGCCAGTCATCCCGCTGTAGATTCGTATCAAATTTCTCAATTTTTCATAATTTGATAGGTCATCACAATTCATGACATTTTTTCAAGTTCCCTCATTTACAGAAATTGATAGATCATCACCAGATTGACCTGCCTTTCCGACACTCTCATTTTTCGGATTTTGGCAGGCCATAGCTCTAATTGTTTACTACTTTGCAACTTCTTTCATATTCGGATTCAGCAATTCTACGTTTTAATTTCGGGCCTTTACAAAATTCGCTTTTTCGGATTTCGGTAGGTCATATCTCTAATGACCTATATTTTCGAAAGATTGTTCATTTTCAGATTTGGATAGCTCATTGTTTTATAAAAACTAATATTGAAAATACTATATTATAATGAGGCAGGAGAGTCTTATCTTGGGTACCAGTGTTTTATATACATTTTAATAGGGATTTACAATGCGCTGTCATACTATCAATACACTTCACAAGGTGATTAATTAGAGTCTGACATTTCTTTTCTTCTATCTTGTTCTTTGTTTCTGCAGATATAGGACAAAATAAAGGTAAATCGGTTTATGCAACTGACTACAGTGACCTCGATTCTAACCAAACTAACCTAACTTAACTTAAACTAACTAACCTAACATAAAATAATCTAAAGTTTGAGAATATAACCTGTGAATATAACGTTAATTTTGTACCCAACTATGAAATACGAGGAAAGAACGTTCTTTTTATGGATCTTTTTTGAAGTGAACAAGGCTAGTTTCGGAAGTATCCCTCTCATTCATAAACCTTAAATTAATGGGACGAAATTCAATAGAAACGCTAGTAAAATATTGGGACTTTTTAGATAAAAAAAAGCTTTTTTGAAAGAATAAAAAATTATAGAGCTAAATGAAAGGCTCGAATTGATTAGTAAAGTTGCTTACCAAATAAATCAATTGTCAAAAGATATATAAGAAATAATAATAATAAGAAGAAGAAGAAGAACATGAAGATGAAGAAGAAGAATTACGGTTTCCGGTAATACATACATATATGAATGTCTTCGTTTTTTAACCAAGCTAAAAAGAAACTCGGATATCTGCAGGAAATTTCGTCCCATTAACCCTTCTCTTTCGTATAGATTGCCAGAAACCGCATCTTTCGCTTCGAATATTCTCTTTATTTTTCCAACGATCTTATGCGTACGTGACATGGATTCTGAAACACTGTGTCCAAATGACTAAAAGTGCATATAAAACTAACGGATTTATTGAGATATATTTATACTAGAAGAATGTAGAAATAGGTGTCTAATTCTTCAAATCAATCGTAGATCCACAGCTGGAATATTTAGTTAAGTTCTAGTCTCTTTATTTGGAAAAGTTCATCGGCACATTGGAGAGGAGAGTACAGCCAAAATAGACCACCATTTCGGAGCTACACAATAAATATAAATGCACTCAAAGAATTTAAAGTGTTCTCGCTTAAAGATAAGCATGTCTGCGGAAAATTTATAGAATTCTTTTAAATTCTGAATGGTTGCAATAATATAAACTTTAATTCCCTTAATGAACAAATTGAAACATCAGAGGGAATATCGTGGGGATTTTTTTTTATTAGAAAATCGTTTTCTGCTGCATAGCTCACCCCCCCAAAGAAAGTCGCAACCTTCTCCAGGTTAAACCATTGACCGGATCTAACAGTATTTCATAGTCTCGGTTTACTACTTATTCACATCTATCTTTTTCCAAAGCTTAATTTTATTATTGGTACCATAAGTCTTTTATATCACCTGTCATTTGATTTGGTTGTGAAGCAACTATATATATATCCCAATCAAAACTTTCATTTGCAAATATATAGTTTGTTTTTTTCTTTTACATGTTAATTTTTTTTATTTTATAGCCAAGTCAATTTGATTATATAGGGAGCATTCTTATGGAATCTTGTTTTATAATTTCAGGAATTACCATGAAAGCCAGATGCTTCCGAACCTAGTATCTTTCATTTTATAATAAGACATCCGAAAAAAAGAGTTTCCATTCCTCGTATAATCTAACCTAATCTAACTGCTAACTAAAAATAACATAATTAACCTAACCTGACTTAATAACCTGATAAATACTTATTTTTGTCCTCCATAAAAGTATGTTCATATTTCAAGAAATAATTTGGAGTAGCAAATATTTATGTATCTTATTACAATTTTATATGAAAATGATTAAATAATACAAAATTATCACTCTCATGAAAAAGTATTTTCAATTATTAATATAGGTAAAATATTGATTATGGGGTCGACTGTTCAGGGTAGCAAATTCTGTCCTTGAAACATTTGCAAAGAAATGTTATAAATAATCAAATATGAGAATAATGATGATGAAATTAACTATACTTAAAACATATCCCTAAAAGAAAATGTTAAGTTTTAGTCTTATTATTATATGTTGCCGTTGAAATAGACTGTAATGTTCAACTGAGATTGGCAGATTTGCTTCTGGGAGTATAAGCACAAAAGGCGTATCCTTCTTGTCTCGATCCTCAGACAGATCGAGCGCTCTTTCAGTGGAATTACCTCCTGGCTGGGGCTCATTCCAAATACACAAAATAGTCCAGCTGTCACTTTGCTTTGTCGCTAGCACTTGACTTGGAACCATGGGAAAATCTTCTTGGTTCTGGTGAGACTTCTCAACTCTGTGTGTCTTCCGGGGAGTCGAGCGTTATTTATAT
The DNA here is from genome assembly GCA_963969495.1 of Ceratothoa steindachneri. Lineage (NCBI taxonomy): Eukaryota > Metazoa > Arthropoda > Malacostraca > Isopoda > Cymothoidae > Ceratothoa > Ceratothoa steindachneri. The sequence continues at coordinate 7,199,565 of OZ018330.1, forward strand.
CCGAGGCTCTCCCCGGAGTTGTGGGTTAGTGGGAAACAGCTCTACTCTCGAAGGTCCTCGAATCTTCTGGCAGAGCTATTTTAGCCCGCATAAAGGTGAGTCGTGTGGGACTCGATTCAAGGCTACCGCTTATGGAAGGAAAGGGAAGGGGGGTAGGCTTACCACTTTACTCCTAGCCGAGCCTTTTGATGCCCATGGGAGTTCCTTTCTGCTAAAGATCTTCCACGTGGGGATTTCCTCACACATTACATAAGCGTGTTGTTACTTATAAGCTAATGCGGTTGCAGAAAAGCAAACAAAATTTTCAGACGCGAAAACAGAGCGGACGAATAGCGAACCAAAACGATAGGTCTGTCGACTGTCGACTCACTGGTCCCATCGTGAGAGTCAGGTAGAGCTTCCCTCTCCCCATCGCGAGATCGGCGAAGAAGCTAAGAAACATGTTCTGCGCATCACGCTGGTTGCATAATATTTAGTACTGCTAAACCTTACTAGGGTTCAATTTTATTTTTTTTATATTTCGCCTCATTTATGAATAATTTATTATTTCCCATTGAAGAAAAATGGCATCCTTGGTTAATAGAAACTGTGGTAAAAGAGTGGTAAAGTCAGAGAAATCGAAAATAAGTGAACATTATACCAGTATTCCAGTTCCATGAGTAGAATGGACACGTAGTTCTCCTGAAATTGACACCTGACTGAGTAATGAAGTCATTACGGCAAAACATATTTTAAAGTTTACTTAATGCGAAAACTAACGAGGGCATCTCCACCAGAGAGTCTGAAATTTATATAGCCGCAGATCCTTCTGTGGGTATTGGGGTAGGGATGGCACGTGGCAGATACAAGAATAAGTGTACAGACAACTTTACGAAACCCAGCCCGTAAATAAAAAAGAGGTCGGTTGGTGACTGGCACAGATGCACTGTTATTTTCTTAACATCAAGTAGCAAAAACCATTTTGTAAGGAGAAGATCCTAGAGAAACTGGTAAGGTTGTGGTAAATGAAAATATGTGAAATTATATAGCCACTTACATGAGAAAACTCAGCCCATGCATTTTTCGAGAACCTTCACAACCTTCTCAATTAACTTAGCCCCTATGGAAGCGTTATCTTTTACGCCTAACAATTTTTTGCGAGAAAAATAATTTAATTAATCGGTAAAATGACAAAGATGACAATAAAAAGCCATAACAGTCCTATCTTATCCATATGCATTTTAAAAAATAACCGTAAACGAAAGAGGGCAAATATTTTGGAATAGAAGATCGTATCAAGTGGTAAGGTTAGGAAAGATGAAAATATGAGATAGATACTGTTTTCAAGAAGACTACACGGAGAAGGGAATACAAATTTCATTTTGTCCAATGCCCTGCTCATTTACCACGAGAGCTGGGTCCTTTCATAGTAATATCATCCTTTAACACCATGAATTTGAATTGATATCTATAATTTTACCCATCCCATTCGTATCCCTGTCAGGTCCCTTTAATTTCCGCTTTATTGGTAAAAGAAAGGTTACAAAACTTTATAATTTCAGTACCAAAGTCAATTGATCTATTTGATCTCCAAGTGTGGTGAAATTCCGTCTAAACTACCTCACTAAGATTTACTTCCTTAAAAGATTTCAGCGAGAAAAGTGAATCTAATGTTTCTTTTCCCTATAACTCAAGAACAACTTGAACAAAACTTTTTTTAAGTTTTCCGTTTACTAAATTTCTGATTTATTTCTGTGTTAGAAAATGAAAAAGAAGTTCTCAGGCTTGAACGAATTTTCCGGTGATTTTGGCATAGCTGAAAAAATAATGTTCTTCTTGGGGTCTTTGTAAGAAGTAAATTTCAGAATTTGATTCTTGAACTCTAAGACTGGCGTTCGTTATTCACTGTTAATAGAAGAGTAGATATATTGAACTTAGTTACATGCTTGAAAAGAAGCAATATTTTTAATAAAAAATAAGATTTGATGAATTAAAAAATATTACTAAGAGGGGAAATCGATAATATGATGTTTTTCCACGTGTCTAATTAAAACGTCACAAGACAATTAACCTCATCTTTGAAGATTAAATTTATTGTGAAAGTCATTGGGCCAATTCCTACCACATTCATCCTCGGTATCCCTTCATACATATATACCATTTTTATAAAGCTATTCAAGCTTTTTTCTATTTTCATTATCTAAAGTATTTATAATCTATAAAGTGTGAGGCACTTTATTCATATTTGTTTACAATGAAGTGTGGGATTGAGATGCCGTTGGCTTGGACATGTTTACTCTCCAAAATATATTCGGAATATTTGCTTCCTTCCAGTTCAGCCGTCACCTTTTGCCTTCACATTTTAAGCGTTATTTACTTATTCTTTGTTGAATAAAGATTAAATGAATCCAATCCCTAATATTTATTTAACTGTGAGATCCTTAGATAATTTTCTTATGAGGTAACCTCTCTTTTAAGCATATTCTTCTCTAATAAATTCCTCTTTGTATCGCTTGTATAAGACTGCATTTTAGAGACCTAGAAACAAAAAGATATAAAAAAAGTCTTTATTTTGAACAAGTGTGCTAGACAAGGATAAAAGGGCTTAAACAACTGGATATTTTGAGACACTGAGTAATCCTTAGCAAACTTGTTCACAGACTTTTCCGAATTTACATATCCAAGTAAAGACACTGGGAGGGATTTCATTACAAATATCTAAAATAAATGCTTTCCTCTTTAAAACGGAATCATCAACCAGAACAGATTACTTTCAATATCGATTGACATTGTTGGAAATAGTATTAACAAAGAAGAAAAATGCCTAATAGATAATAAACATTTTATAATTATCTTCAAAGACATATTTAAGACAAAGTATCTCCTTGCATATTAACAAAAGCTCTTCTGTAATATGAGCTAGAAAATTACTAAACCATAAGGAAGTAGTATTATCTCGAACCTGATCCATAATTACAAAGCGGTTTCGCATTTGAGGTTTGGAAACTATTTCAGTAGCATTTCACAGCTGAGAATTTTCTCTTTTACATAATGGTCCTAAGCGTATATTATCCTACAATATTTGATCTTAATGCTAAAACACTTGCTCTATCATCACTCTTTGTGGAAAAATATTTTGGAGAAATGGATCTTACAAACGATGGAGAAAGAAACGCGACATGGATTTTATTGCGTTAAATCCGATCTGCTGCTGATCGTAAGAGTACGGGCATTGTGGTGCCTGCTACTTGTCGAAGAAGATGACTAAAGACAATTGCACATAAATGTTAAATAAGTGACGATGTTGTCTTGTAAACCTAGGCCCCTTTAAAATAATCTCTTTTATTCATGCATCGTATAGTTAAGTACGATTACACAATTAAGACGAACCAGCGAAGCTCTTAAGATTAATTCGAGCCAAGATAAAAAAAAGTGAGAGAAGGGTGAAACGGTGGTATTTACATATAAATGACAAAAGTGTAAGGAAGTTTTTAATATAGTGTTGAACATATAGAAGCTAAGTGGAAATATAAATATTATCGGTACTATTGGGTTGAGGAATAAGTTCTTGCGTTTTTATCAAATTTATTCATTACCCTTAACAATTTTAGAAAAACGTCATTTTTAATTGAGAACAATATGCAATTTAATCAATAATGTATTCTCCGTTGTTATTTACGACTTCTTCCCAACGTTTAACTAGTTTTTCGATGCCTCTGTAATAAAAATCGCTGGATTTTGACTCGAAGAATTCGTCTAACCAGGTTCTTAATTCCGCATCAGTATTGAACGAAACGCCGCGCAAATTGTTGGAGAGCGATCGGAACAGATGGAAATCCGATAGAGCCAAGTCTGGCGAATATGGAGGATGCGGCAGGATTTCACAATTAAGCGTTTGGATGGCGTCTTTTGTCATATTAGCAATGTGAGAACGAGCATTGTCGTGTTGCAGGAGGACTCCATAACCTCGATGAGGTCGCTTTTCACGAATAGCTTTGGCGAGTCGATACATTTGTTGAACGTAGAGTTCTGCATTGACAATCTGTTGTTCGCCTAGACCTCATAAAGAATGATGCCTTCACAATCCCACCACACAGACCGCATAGTCTTTTGCGGATGAAGTCCTTGCTTTAATCGCGGAAGTATTTTTTATTGGGGCTAAGCCATTGTTTTCAATGGTTCATGTTGATATAAACTCACCACTTTTCATCGCCAGTGATGATGCGGTGAGGAAATCTGTCCTTATATCCTTGAGTAGCCTTGTGGTGAGCAAGCAAACCTGCGGCAATCGTTGAGCGTTGAAGTTGTTTCTTTCGCTCAAAGGGTGCGGAACCCATGCTCCAAGTTTTTTAACTTTCCCCATCGAATGAAGGTGGTTTAGTACAGTTTTCTGATCACACGCCAATTGTACAGCCAATTCTATAGTCGAATGACGAGGATTTTCAAGAAGAAGGTCGTTCAAACGATCTTCATCAACTTAATAGGGCGACCAGAACGTTCTTCGTCATTAAAATTGAAATGACCGTTTTTGAAACGTAAAACCCACCATTGAGCTATCCTTTCTGATAAAGCATTTTCTCCGTACACAGCACAACTATCGCGACGAGCTTTGGCTGCGTTTGCATTGTTCCCGTCTTGATTGAAAATGAATAACAACAAGTGTCGAAAATGCGCCTTTCTTTCAACTTGACATTCCATTTCGAGGATACAGAACAAACTTTAAATTAACACAACTCTTAAATAAACCGCAATGACTTATTACTCAACTTCAAGACGTAGCCTAAGCAAAAGCCTAATAGTCTACGCTGTTAAGAGACGTAGCCTAACCTTTGCAAATTTTGCTCTCATTTTTTATTATTGTTTCTTAATATGTGCACAAATTACATAAAAAAAAACCTTAATCATAACAACATAAAAAAAAATGCAAGAACTTATTCCTCAAACTAATTTATGGAAAATATGGGGAATAGTGAATGAATGTGTTCGGATGAGCAGGTGAATTTTACAAAGAAGAAAGAAAGTCTGCGGAGTTCAGCCATTTTCTTTACAGCACAGGTTTAAACGACCTTTGACATAAAATATTTGATAGATGAGGGAATTGGGGATCTGGAGTGGTTCATAAAAGAAAGTCAAATACTATTTAAGATGAGAAAAGTAAAGATATCCCAATGACTTTGTGTTTGAGAGATTTGCATTGAAATTATGTTTAATGTATGAAAAGTGAACTCCTATGATTCAAGGGATGAATCTTTCGTGGAACGAAACAACTAGGACCTGAAGTAATGTCCACGGGAGCATTTCATGATCGAGCAATGTTCTGTTAAGTATCTGTAGCGGAAATTTTATTGTACCTTTGTTCTTTGTCTTTTCCTTTCCTTTTCCATTCTATGGTAGCGTTAGATGCTATCCCATTTCCATCTATGAGCTAGTGATATTAAAAGTAATTTATTCTCCTTACATTTAAGTAAAGCGTATTAATCGGACATGAAATATTTTCATAATAGTACCAAGAATTTAATTACAGTATCAATAAATATTATTTAACTTTTAAAAATATTACTCGTTTTGTATGTATATAATAATTTTCGTGAGCCGGAATCATTTTGGTTAATGATGTTGTTTCGGTACCTTATAAGAAAAAATTGCTGCCATATGAAAATGAATATATATATATTCCTTGCTGCCATATGGAAATTCCATATTCTAATTCCAACCAACTGCGTGTACATATGAACGGGAAAGGAAATTAATTATTACAGTTTTACGCGGACCATAACAGAATTATGAGGGAACGTAATTAAAAAAAATGAAAAGGCTGTTTATACTCGAAGCTATACAAAGCAAAGAAAAAAATGAAATGGATATTCAAAGATACATCATACATAAATGACACGGACAATTACGGTTGTATAAATATACATATAGTGGTGCTGAACCAGAATTCTAAATAATAATTTTATACATACAAGGGCGCTGTGCGTCCTAGACGTATGCATCCCCCGCTAAAAAATAACTACATACACAGAGAAATAATTGTCCTTTAACTAATATCTATCTGGCGGTTACATTATATACAAAATAGACAAATGGGCATGGGAAAATTACAATTACAATTTAGCAGGGATCGTTGCCCAAAGGAGTACGGCTAAGGGTATCGGCGATACAATTTTCCTATCCTTTTATATATAATATCCGATACTGAAATTCCTGCAACAAAGGCTCCATCTCATTACTCGGCCATTATGATGTTTAATATTACGGAGGTATGCCAGCGGGCGGTGATCTGTCTCTATAACAAATTCTCACCCTACCAGGTACAGTAAACTTCTAAACGCTCCAAATAATAGCTAAAGCTTCCTTTTCTATCACTGCATAATTCCTCTCACGTTGGAGTAATTTGCGACTCGTGTAGGCCACAGGGTTACTCTCACCTTCCTCTCTGTACTGAAAAAGGACGCGATCGATACCCATGTTGCTCGTATCTGTCTGAACCCCGAAGAGCCTACTGGAGTCAGGCAACCTGAGGATAGGGGTAGAGCCAATTTAGCTTTTAGTTGATGGAAATAAGCAGTAGCCCTCGAATTCTAGACGATGAGATCTGGGGACATCTTCTTGAGCAGAGCACAAATCGGGGCGGCCAAAGACGCAAAATTAGAGACGAACCTCCTATAAAAAGAAGCAGACCCCGTGAAAGAACGAAGGCTGTTTGTTTGCACCCGTGAGGTGCATATCAACTATCGAGCGGACCTTGTCTTCTTGTGGCTTAGGTTGGTCGTTTCCAATGTGGAAACCCAGATATTGGATCGAATTGTAGGCGAGGTGGCACTTACCAGGAGCCTTTCCATTGGCTCAGAAGTTTTTTGCTCTCAGTAGGAAGTAACAACCAAACCTCATCACCGGACTTAAGCTTCCTCTCCTTCGATTTTACATCGAAGTACGTTCGGTACTTTTCTAAATTAACGTAGGCATTTGGGTATGCAATCTCGGCACACTTCTCTAGCCTTCGTCGAAGATAAAAAATATACGCGTAGGAAGATTGAATTTCCCTATCCAACTCGGCGTTCGAGAATAACTCCTTGAGGATGCTAATGGGACATCGCACTTTATGTGCGTAGATCAATTCGAAGGAGGCAAATCGAAGAGGACGATGGGTGATCTCCCTGTATGCAAATATGGCCACGGGCAAGAAGAGATGCAACTACGGTGCACACAGCTTTTTTAATATCGATTTCAAGGTTTCATTAAATTTCTCGCAAACTCAATTTGCGCAGGGGTGAAATTGGGTGGTAAGGAGCGGCTTTACCATGAACAGTTTCCCGATATATTCCATCAATTTAGAAGTAAAATGCCTACTTCTGTCAGACAATACTTCCTTGGTATGCCTACCATAGAAAAATGGAAATTAAGGCTTAGGCACACGTAACACTAACGATTTTTTTAAGGGTAATGTTCGAGGAATCGCGTGGCACAGTCCACATGGGTAATTACATAACTATGCCCTTTGCTGGAATGGAGACGAATGGGGCCGACAAGATCTATGGCCACTTGGGAAAAGGGTTACGTATGATCTTTCACTTCTGAAGAAGAACGGTTTAGCACGCCCTTTTGCCGTGGTTTTTTAGCAGATGTTACAGGATTAGCAATATTCAAAATGTCAATCCTCTGAGCAGTCTTATCGCGGCTATTTTAGCTAGAAAGCACAATATCTTAGGCAGTTTTAGGACCAGAGGAAGATGTGAACGGGAAACACAGAGGATGTGAATCTCGGGATTAATGCCACCCGGGTAAGCGCGATATAACAACCCTTCTTTTACGATATAAGATACTGTCTTGTTACCGCGGACCGAATCCTGCTCAAGGCTTCGAGATTTTTCCCACAAGGAAAGGAGATTTGGATACTATTTCTGTCTTTGAGCGAATTCTTGGCTCATAATGCCGCTAAAATCCGAATCTAAGGGGGTTTAAAGGGCAGCGGGCGTCTGGGAATCCTTCTTTGCCTGGGACCACGTGTTAACGGGCTGAGCCACCATGTAAGATGCAACTTGGGGGCACTGTCTTACCAAAACGGAACAAAATTTGATAGGGGCTGGCAAGACTTCAACCCATCCTGCTGAAAAGTAACAACAAGGAGTAACAACAAGGAAAGAAGGTACCCTAGGAGACCTTACGGTCCATTCAAGGACAGTACCTTTGGACTAGTAATCAAGCGGGCAAATGGCTGCTTAATTGTTTTGCGTCCCTAAACGGCGACTTTTCAAGACCTTGTCTAGTCTTGACTTGAACTGGTCAACAGATTCACTGTTGACAACTTCCACTGGAAGTGCGTTCCACCTACCGCAGATACTGTAGATGAAAAAATTTCCACACAGATTGCGGTTGTAACGCTTCAGTTCAAGTTTGAAGCCGTGATTGCGCGTTCTGTTCTCACTCAGTGTGAAAATATCCCGATAGTCAACATTGTCGAACCCTCGAAGTATTTTGAAAACCTCGATGAGCTGACAACGGAGTCTACAGGTTTCCAGCGAGAACAGATCTAATTCCCTTAGTCTTTCCTCATAACTTTTATGTCGGATAGAGGGAATCAGCTTGGTTACCCTGGTTTGTACGCGTTCTAATCTCGCGATGTCCTTTCGCAATTAAGGACTCCAAAATTGTACGGCATACTCCAGGTGCGGTCGGACAAGTGAGTTGTACAAGCACAGTACAATCTCCTGGTTCCGATAACCAAACTGGCGCTCCAAGTAACAGTTTACAATGGGGCAGCGGTTTGCGCGTCCCAAGTAGTTATGGACTACCGCAAACCTTTTTATGGTCAGGGGCCACAGGGGAAGGAAGTTCTTTAGATACCAATATACAGGTATACCCTATATCGCGGACAAAGGTGCAGACTCGGCACCCATTAACGGTTGCGTTCTCAAAATTCAAACATCCTGGAGAGCTCCTGTCAAAGAGAAAATAAACTGGGTGCCCTGGGGCACTGGGAAACGAGATTGTACCTGAGGTTTCTGGTCGCGATGAAGGGGGAGCGGGATCAGCAAGAACTTGGTCTACTTGTTGAATGGGATTACTAGGGAGTTTGGAATTTGGGTGACATTTCGGGTGGATGTGACCGTTCTCACCACACGTGAAACTGACAATTGGCCTACAGGTGAGGTAGACGCCGGGAATTTAGAGATGAGGGGCTTAACATCACGGGGCTCCGAAGGAGGGAAATTTATGGGCTTAAAGGAGCCTGGAACCTTGACGAATTTGGGAGAGTTCTTAGGAGGGAACTGTGAGTTATTAATTTTATTCTTAGGATACGAAGGAGGAGGCTTTTTATTTTACTTCGAGTATAGGTTTTGACTGGCCGCATAGATATCGGCCTCCTCTATGCACTGTTTGAAGGAGTTGCACCGACGATCCTGAATAAAGGAGCGGATCTTTGGTGTATCCACGCCAGCATCTGGTCCCTTAAGACGAAGTATACCAGGGACTTATAATCGTAGGGGACTTTCGTTGCATCTAGCCAAAAAATTAAATGACGGAAAAGAGTATACCCAGAATAACGCAAGGTCATATTTGGTTGGATGCGGGCGTAGCGAAACTTGGCGCAGTAGAAATCAGGCGTCATATTATACGCCGCGAGAAGTTCGGATTTGAGGGTGAAGTAATCCACCGCGGTTCCGAGGGGAAGGGAAAAAAATGCCCCAGAGCTGAGAACTAAGGAGGAGAAGAAGTTTGGCGACAACGTCTGTCTCGATATCCCAATGATTAACTTTAGAAATGTTCTCAAAGTAAGCGAGAAAAGATCTGAAGTCCTCTCCTTGATGGAAAGTGGAGAGTTCAATGGAGGCAGTTTGAGGGGCAGTTGAACGGGAATTGGCTGAAAGGAATTCGATCTGATCGAGATTTAACTCAAATACATATTTTCGAAATCTCTCGCGCACCGTGTTCTCTCTATAATCTTTCTTTTTTCTTCTTTCTCTTGTTCTTCTGTTCTCTTCTATAATCACTCTTATTTCTCTCTTATTGCTCTATATAGGGACAAGTTCTTTGCCACTTGACCCAAGGGATTCGCCTTGAAGTTTGAATCTCTTGAAAGACGACATTGTGTTCGGGACACGAAGTGTTAGTTGCCCGAAAGAAAAGACTTAATGGACCGTCGGCACGGAATGGATAAGGGGCTTGAGTCACAAAGTACTCACACACGGAGGAATAGGCTTGTTTAAACGCGGAAGCTTTGCTAGCTAAATAACTACACTAATACAGTACAAAAAATATACCCAACTAGAAAAAAATGGAGCCTTCGTGAGATAAGAAGGGATTGGACTCTGCTAATCCGTCGGAAATTAAAGTGACCGCGGTAGAAGCTCAGTCTCCTAACAAAGTTTTCCTAATAAAGGTTCTAGGTCCAGACACACACAATACAGTAAGCGATAAATAAATATGGCAGGGTTGTTCCCTGGTCTTTTATGCAACTTAAACAGTACTCAAGTTTGGAAAATACATCAAAGTTAAATGGCTGACTTTAAAAGATCTCCCTAAAACCTTATATATATATATATATATATATATATATATATATATATATATATATATATATATATATATATATATATATATAAATATGCGGTTAATGTACTGGCATTATTAGAAAAAATGCTCTACTTCATATTTAGCGGGACACCCTTTCCTTCTTGAACTGCCTGGAAGACTATATTTATGGAATGGAACAATCCACCAATCATATATATATATATATATATATATATGTGTGTTTATGTGTGTCTGTGTGTGTCTAAATAGGTAGCAGACCATATTCTATGCAGATTTAGTTAAAGACCATAGAATATTTCGCCTTTATTAATTTTCTTTGGAAACTTTCCATTCTTCTTATTATCTTTTTCAGTTCATCTTGTAGTGGGTAAACAACTTCTTCTACGTTCATCTCTTTTTGAAATGAATTGTGTTTGGTAAAACCAAACTTGACTTTAATTGCTGACCTTTCGATCTATGCGAAAATCTCCAGTGTGTCTTTTCTTCTTTATCGCTGAATAATAGTGAAGCTAGAATAAAAATGGGAATGAAAAGAATTTTTTTTTGGGGGGGGGGAATTGGTCATAACAAGTTAGGAAGTATAGATTAGTAGATCAAAAGTGAGAGTGTATAGTGGTGAAAGGGTTTTGAAAAAGATAGTAAAGGTAAGTTTAGTATAAGTTTGAATGTTTTCTTTCCTGGTAAAAGGATATCTCCAGCAAAAATAGACAGTATGGTACAACTAGTACGCGAGAGCAAGGATGAATAGATCCCTGGTCAAAGGGTAGCTCTGGCAATGTTAATCTCGCGTTGTGTCGTTTTGGGGGTAGAAATTGGTTGGCATTCAAGCCTTTGTTGTAACTAGTAAAGCTCGTTACTACGGTAGGTCAAATTTCATGGAAAAGATGTCGTAAATTTGGTTGTCATAATCGGTAAGAGTGTTAGGGTTGATGTTTCCGTTCAGTGTAGTCTTTTTCAATTGCGCGGCTAGCTTTTAATACTACGCTTGCAATGTATCGTAGATGTTATGGCGAGGAGTGTTTTATTCTCGGTCCACTTTTACTCCTTGCGGGGATGACGGAGGAGTTTTCCCCTTGCCGGATCTCTTTTTACGGAACTCTACGTCCGTGAGAACAACATAAGTGTTAGTTGGGAATTGGACAAGGTCGCTGAAGAGAGCTTGCTTTACCAGATCTTCAGGTATGTCACCCTCTTAGTTCCATTTTTATTGTCCGGTCCTAAGGCCATCGACAATAACTTCTGAGCCTGCGTCGTCAGGAAACTGGTTTCGTTCAGCAGCATATACCCTGAGGTTTAACATCCAAGAGTAGTACATGTACCTGGAAGCCTGCATCTTTGAAGACTTGGACCTACTCGGTCGACGTGACTGTGAGGCCTTTATGGGGTTCGGCGTATGGTCCATTTTCTTAGGCCTCATAGCAGCGGCTTCCTTCCGCTTGACTTTTCCTTCTGTCGGGGTAGTTAGGAGTGTCTGAGAATCCATTTGTGCCCTCCGTTGGGCAGCCATAGCTTGCACTCGAGGATCCCCTGAAAAAACATTACTCGTGTCCGAACCATTTTGGCTGCACTTCTCGGTATGTGGTTGGAGATTATTTTGAAGTACCTCGTTTGACGGAGGGTTTTCCGTGGACCATATTTTTTCCATGCCGTTACTCACGAGCATGGTGTTTTAGTTCCATAGCGAAGGTACCAGGCTTGGTCAAGTTAGCAATGTGTGCAAAATATATGCAACACATTATTTTAGTTGACTTTTCGTTTTAAATTTGCATGTACGTCGGTGCAGTGGCAACACTACTTTCTGCGACAGTTGCTATGACAACCTTCGAGTAGGTCGCGTTAGCCTTCTTTTCCTGCTCTTTTCTACCTTTGTCCTTTGTTTTTTGTTGTTGCTCCTTCTTTTTGGACAGGTCATTGCCCTAGTTCTGTGTGGGCCACCACAATTGAGGCATTTCTATAATCAACTTTTACATTTGCGGCAGGAATGGTCTTGGCCGGAGCACACAGAGCAACCTGTGAGTGTAGAGTTGGAGCAAGTGACGGTGGTGTAATAGTTGTACCTGTAGCACCTGAAGCACATTTGGAGGTCAACGAACTCCTCAGGCTCAATCTGCTCGGGGCAAATTCTGATATTAAAGAGGAGAAGGCCTTAATCGCCATTATGGTTTCGGTAAAGACAACTGTAAAAACGTGGGTGTAGTCTTTGCATTTGAGTACTTTGGCTACTTTTGCCCCCTTGTGATTCCGATGAATCTCGTCCGTGAGTTGGTCAATCGAGTGTCCTCCAATCCAGGGGTCAAGGCGTCGACAGATCACACTTCTATGTGTGCGTCTGATGTATGAGATAGATTTTTGGAAACGTGTCTGAGGCATGCGGGGAGGAGAGGACTCTGATGTCCGCCGGCCTCGCACAGATAGCACGGAAGCCATTTGGCGAATCAATTAGCCCTACGAGGTCAAAATTCAATTCCACTATGTTATTTATGATGAATAAGGAAGGGGAATTAAGTTACTATGCAGAAAAATATAAATAAAAAGAAAGATATAATGGGCATTTTAAGTTGAACAAGGAGCATTTTTTTAGTAGTACTTTAAGTATAAAATGTTAGATTTGAGTAATATAAGGAGTGATTAGGTGACGGTAGAATGTTCATCAATCACATGGTTAAGGTGACTTTTGGAAGATTTCGTACTCTTCAATCAACTCTGGCCAGAAAAAAATTACCTTAATTGCTGAAATGGGCAGGTTGTGGGGATGTTCGCACCTTTCTAGCTAAAGGTACCAGAGTTCCTGACATTTACGCAAACGCTCCACAGAGCATAATTTTTGAGGGTGGGGAGTAGATAATAAGTGAGTTACTTATGAGCTTAGTGTCATTAAATTTAGTTATGGTTGTATTAATTACATGGTTCAAACTGTACTCAATCTGTTCAAATTGACCATATAGATTGATTAGTCCTCTAATTCTAACCGTATTCATTCTGATTGGAGTTCATTTATAGTACACCAGGCAATGGCTTTGCCACTTTCCCGTACGAGGGGAGCTTGCGCTTCACTACTAAGACTAAAATTTAATATCTAAAAAAACATCCATTTATATAAATTTTATGAACTTCGCCAATTATAATAATTTTAAAAAGGAACTCTAAACTAAATTTCCTCCCTCTCAAAATATCATGTTGCTTAAATAGTTATAGAAAATTTCACAAAATTTAGATACATATATTTATTTCTGAACATCACCATTTTTTTATATTATAAAATAATTATTAGAAATAACTTGGAGGAAAAATTTAAATATACTTCGATGACAACCGAACTAAGAAAAAAAACATTTATTAATTTTTCACTCATGTTCAAAAATTCTGTTATACAATTATACAGTAGTTTCAACAATGTTCAATACGTTTAGAGCTTACTTAAATGTAGAATATATCAATTCGGCTGTTCACACTTCATTCACTGCGATCAGAGTTTAGTCGAAGTTTGATTATTAACGTGATTCTACTTCATTTTCGAAAGGTTGAGGAGCCAAGAAGTCAATTTAAATGAAACAAGGTCTGCTGACCAAAAAGTCGCGTGCTTTCACTTACTTTGATTTATGACCTTACGACCTTCAAAACTTTACATAAATACCCGTCCAACCTTAGGAGGACCTTGGTAATTCTATCATTAGAAGGAGAATGTAAAACAACGTAGGAGTTTCAAATTTCGTTAGAATCGGCCGAAGAGTTATGATTTATTGCCAAAACAAAATAATTCCCAGGCTAACCTAAGGAGGACTATAGCAAAATGAGGGTTCTAAAATTCGTTAGAATCGGCTGAATAGGAATAATGTTATTACAAAAACAATAAAAAAACTAAACGGGGACCGACCGACCAACATAGCGTGAGGAAGAGTCGCACGCGAATAAAAAGGGTCTAAAGTATTAAAACCCAAATCCAGAAATCCCTTCGGTATGAAGACCAATACTACAAACTGTAAAAAAATTATGAATTGATGAGAATCTGGATATATATATATACATATATATATATATATATATATATATATATATATATATATATGAGGAATTAAACCACATTCTCCGCAGACAATTTAATTCAGAACAGTTTCGGTGTATCTCACACCCTTTTTTAACTGACACTGGATAGAAAATATAAGAAAAAAATGCATACAAGCATAACAAGTCGTGAAATATCCCCCATTTATCCCCAATCCCCTACTCGTGGCTAATCTAGGAGGGGGGGGAGGCCTAAACATATTGAAGGTCTGACATTTTACTATTTTATTTATTTGCTTTTTTATTACAGGGTTAAAAGAAAATTGACCCTCAAATAGATTTAAATTAGGAACTGACGATATCAAGCTTGATTCTACGATTCTTCTCTTAACATAGCTAGCCGATTTAAATACCATTTCACTTCCATTGAAATCAATCGTATGATTCTTGTATCTAACATGGAAAAATATTCCATTGCTTTCGCTGCCCAGTCTAATATCTCTTTTGAGTTCATACAATCTCTTGTCTAGATTTCTCCCCGTTTCCCCTATATAAACTTTATGGCAATCGTTGCATGGTATTGCATAAACTCCTATGTTAATATGTTCTTTGGGTTCCCTGGCAATCACCAATTGGTTTAAGGAATTATTATATTTAAAGGCTAGATTAATACCCGCTTTTCCAAATATGTCCTTGAAACTATTTAATTAATTATTAAATGGCAATGTTATACATTTGTTGAAGTCATTAGTGCGGGAAGGCTTATTACCATAGAATGTTTTCCTAGCTGCAAAATGGTAATAAGCCTTCCCGCACTAATGACTTCAACAAATGTATAACATTGCCATTTAATAATAAATTTAATAGTTTAAAGGACACATTTGGAAAAGCGGGTATTAATCTAGCTTTTAAATATAATAATTACTTAAACCGATTGATGATTGCCAGGAAACCCAAAGAACATATTAACATAGGAGTTTATGCAATACCATGCAACGATTGCCATAAAGTTTATATAGGGGAAACGGGGAGAAATCTAAACAAGAGATTGTATGAACACAAAAGAGATATTAGATTGGGCAGCGAAAGCAGTGGAATATTTTGCCATGTTAGAGACAAGAATCATACGATCGATTTCAATGGAAGTAAAATGGTATTTAAATCGGCTAACTATGTTAAGAGAAGAATCGTAGAATCGAGCTTGATATCGTCAGTTCCTAATTTAAATCTATATGAGGGTCAATTTTCTTTTAATCCTGTAATAAGAAAGCAAATAAATAAAATAGTAAAATGTCAGCCCTTCAATATGTTTAGGCCTAACCCTTCCCCCCAGATTAGACACAAGTAGAGGAATGGGGATAAATGGGGGATATTTCACGACCTGTTATGCTTGTATGCATTTTTTTCTTATATTTTCTATCCAGTGTCAGTTAAAAAAGGGTGTGAGATACACCGAAACTGTTCTGAATTAAATTGTCTTCGGAGAATGTGGTTTAATTCCTCATTTTCTCTTGCGATATTGCATTAATTTTCATCATATATATATATATATATATATATATATATATATATATATATATATATATATATATATATATATATATATATATATATATATATATATATATATATATATATATATATATATATATATATATATATATATATATATATATTCAGATTTTGATGAAAACACAACTAGTTTCGGCTTGCTTCATCGTCAACTGTATAAAAATATAGGTATGCAGTGACACAAGGTATACATAGCGCTTAAGGAAACGGAAATAATTTAAAGGGTAATATACAATAAAAATAAAAGAACATTATGGGAATTTAATTGTTCGACAGTCGTCGGATAGCTGGTTTTGGCGGTTTGTGGATTGAGGAGGTGACTACTTTATATTAGATAAATATTTATTAAATTTGTATTCTTCTGATATTTTATAATTATCTACAACGCCAATTAACATAGACTCTGAAAGCCGTTTTAGAATATATTTGTTAGAACTGTATATAATTTTGGCGTTAATAAAATCGTTCCTATGGTCAAAGATTTGCATGTAAATGAAAGGAATGGAAGAGAGCGCACCTCTGCTAATTTCAGCACTGTGTTCTTTATATACTCTTAGGAAAAGGAACAATTTCCGTAATGTACGATTTATCACCATCTTTAAACAAATTAAGACTGAACTGACCCTGTATCATGTAGAGATTGGGAGAATTGGTAGATCGATGAATCTGGTGATTTTACTAAGAGGATTAAAGAACAAAGTGCTGATATTAGGAGAGGTTGTGTGCTGCTGTATACAGTATAGGTAATTACTATAGTATTATACAAACACTACATATAAGTATTATACAAGTGGTTGGCCAAACTTAAGTAACCTTCTTCACAAACTTACTTCCTTTCTTTCATACTATGTCTGCCTTTGCTACATATCTTCGTTAGTGTCCAAACAGCCTGGACTCCTTTGTATATATATAGCGGTTTTACCATTCAAGCAAGCCTATTTTCCATATTTTAAGTAAAAATTAGTCATCAAGACAAATCTTGCGGCCCCAACAAGGTGTAAAAACATCGTGTCGAGAGTTAATGCATAGAGACCAAGAGAAGATATGATAAGTTGGCATTTGATATACCTATGATCGGGCGGGAGCCAAAAGATCATTGCACAGACTTTTACTTCTGTTAAGTGAAATTTCGGGTTATAAAAATGAAATAACAAATGTAAACTCGATTATCCAAGTCTACCATCAGCTATACGCCCACTGCCACATTCTGGTAAAATCCTAACGCCAGTTTTCGTTTAACTATCCTGTCTTGAATTTCTGATCATGCTGATGAACTCAGTGACAGCAATGATAAATATTTTTAAATTGAAGATGACTCAGCTCGTAAGAGATTCAATCGCATGATTTGAATTATTGGGCACGAAATTTGTGACTATCAAAAAAGGCTTTAGAACTACTAGCATCAAGACTAAATTAGAAAAACTTCCTTTAAAAAGGAGTAAAAGTATCCTTTTGCCGATTCAAAGAAAGTGCATTTTTAAAGTACTTTGGAGGCGAGAATAGCTCTGTGTATTCCCATAACATAACGGGTTTTCTGTAGGATTTTGGAATTCAGATCTAAAACTAAACTGAATGGCCACTGTTCATCGATAGCTCAAGGCGAAGAACAGAGTGCGTCCTCTTCCAAACTGGGAGTTTATTTGGTGCAGTCCAAATTTGTCATTCAGTTAGACTTTGTGAAGAACATGAAGATATAAATAGACTCATTGAGTTGTTACAATATCCTAAACACAGTTGCATCGTCTGTGTTGAGCTTAAAATGGTACGTATCCTTCTTATTCAGCAACACTGGTACAAGAAGTATCCCTGCTTTCAGTTTGTATGGGAGAACAAAGCTCGAGAAAAGCATTTGAAGAGAGAAATTGTCCCCCAAGCTATGAACTCAAACCTGGTGGTCACAACATTCTACACGAGTCACTTGTTAACACTAGAATGCCCAGGTGGGTCATTTTGACCCTTTTACAAATTCCAAACCACTTCACATGGTAAATTTTCCCTTCCAACCTCCATCACTCTTTGACTTTTATTTATTTTAAAAGCCCATTTAATTTGTATAGTTTTTTTAATTTACATAGTGTCTATGCGACGCCCATGGGGTAATTTTGACCCTTCCTGGAACATCTAACTTTACAGTATTTATGTTTCCTTATATATGATGGAATCAGATGATAAAATTTATCTTTTCTGTTATCTTGTACAGGCATATTTCAACGTGATAGGAAATGAACCACAAAGAGTGGATATAGACATAGTTGTTGTCCAGCTCAGTTTTGTTCGGAATGCTTAGTTGCAGTGTATTAGGTAAAAAAAAATTATCGTTCATCATAATGTTACGACGTTCTAAACTTTGTGATGGTAAATTTTTGTCTAAACTTACTGGGATTGATAATAATGAATCAGATGTTGGAGAATTGTGTCCTGATGGCTCAAGTGATGAAGATTTCATTCTCGAATCATCAAGCATATCCGATAGCGAAGAGAAATCTTTAATTGATTCATGTCACCCAAGCAACATTGAAGGTAAATACATGTTGATGTACATATATACCATATATATATATATATATATATATTGTAATATAGTCTGCAATGCAAGGTTTCTGCACCTTTATTTCTGTCTTCAAAATTGTTTTGAAAGACAGAAAATAAATATGGCGAAAGCCCTGTGGTGGTTGTTAACACCCGCAGAACTTGCATTTGCTCCTTCTTCTATATATATATATATATATAAATATATATATATATATATATATATATATATATTTATATATATATATATATATATGCATATATATTACCAAGCCTTCAATATTTTACTACTTTCTGTTTTGGATTCCAAAATCCCACCTCAATTATTTAAAAAATTGTTATAAGAAATAATATTTATACATTTGCATCTATATATTTTAAATATACACTCGACTAATATATACCCATGTATAGACTTTCAGAAAGGGAAAATTCAAGGTAAAGCAACGATAAAACGCACACGTACTAATACAGGTGACTTAGAATCAGAAAATAATCAACAAATTGCTCGTGACGGGAGCTATAATCAGGTATTGAGCTGTTTGTTATTAGCCAAAGGATTTCACGGAAGAAATTTATGCAAAAGCTGGATGAAGAACTAAGGGATGATTATGTAAAAATAACCAATCTACAAAGCAGATGTCAGATTATAGCGATGATTCTGATTCAGAGAAAGTAGAAATAACCGGTAATTGTTGCCGCAAGTGTTAAGCTCATCAACAGTGTAAGGAGAATAAAACTAAATTAAGGTTCACAAAATGCAAAAAGATAGTGTGCGGGAAGTGTACTACAAAAGTAAAGTATTTGTGTTCTCTTTGCCAATAAATATCATAATAAAACATGGTTTGCATGTTTAGATACGGCAACTTATTTCATAGCAATTTTACGAAAAAATGGTTTTCAAATCTCAAAGTTATTTTTTGATTTATGTTATTCTGGAAAAAATATTTTGGGTGCTAAAAATATATTTATTTCCTTTGGTTCAATCAAATAAACATATACTTAATTAAATTATTAATTATTATATGAAAAACTTGACAATGGGTCATTTTGACCCCTTTGGGCGTTTAAGGAAAAAGATTTCAGTGGACGTTTTAGTGTTAACACAAAGAAAATTATATTCCCATTTCTGTACATCAAACTGGGTTTTCTGAATTAACTTCATAAAGATTGCTAACTGAAGGCGAATGTTTCAAGTACCTTCTTAAGGCATTTCCTGGACTATCAATTAAAAAAGTTAAGGCTAGTGTGTTTGATGTTTCACAGATTCGGCAGCTCATCAAAGATGAACATTTCATCCAGACAACGTCAGATTTCGAAAAGAATGCTTAGTTATCATTCAAAGAACTTGTCCAAAACTTTCTTGTAAATACACGAACAAAAAATTACACTGGAATTGTCCACAAACTATTGGAGAACTACAAAACTATAGTTTGCATCATAAGCCTTAAGTTGTATTTTTTTGAATAGCTATCTTAACTTCTTGGAAAACTTTTGTCAACTCTGCGATGAGCAAGGTGAACGATTCTACTAACATCTGCAGGCCATGAAAGAACGGTATCAGTATAGATGTGATTTATATATTATGGCTGACTACTGCTGGAATAAAGAGCGAAATTGTAAAATTAATTATCACTTCATATAAGCTATAAGCTTAATTATTTGCCTTAACTATTTGCACACAAAATGAGTAACAGTATCAATATCTTCTAAATTCTTACAAATATTATAGTGAAGCAAAGTTCTATTATTTTTCAGTGTATTTAAATTGATAAAGCATTCTATATAATAAGCAAGAATTTTTTAGATGCGGCATTTTTATGTTTTTTATGCAAAGAGAGAGTATCCTGGAACTCAAAAAGTTGATGTGATACAGAAACCTGGGGCATATTTAGATTCAGAGGTCAAAGGTTGTTCAACAAAGTCTGCTGACAAAACGTAGCGTGCTCGCCTTATTCTGATTTATAACCTTATGACATACAAAACTTTCAATAATTTCAGGACTAACCTTGGGAAGACCTTGGCAATTATATCATTCGAAAGAGAATGTAAACTAACATGAGGAGTTCCAAATTTCGTTAGGATCAGCCAAATAGCTATGATATTATTGCCAAAACTATAAGAAATCCCAGGCTAACATTGGGAGGACCTTGACAATTATAACATTCGAAAGAGAATGTAAAACAACATAGGAGTTTTAAATTTCGTTAGAATGGGCTGAATAGTTATTATGTTATTGCCAAATAATTCACCGGATAACCTTGGGAAGACTTTGTAAATTATATCATTCGAAACAGAATGTAAAATAACATGAGGGGTTTCAAATTTCGTTAGGAGCGGCCGAACAGTTATGATGTTATTGCCAAAACAAAAAGAAATCCCGGGTTATCAATGGCAGGACCTTGGCAATTATATAATTCAAAAGGGAATGTAAAACAACATAAGTTTTTCAAATTTCTTTAGAATTGGCCGAATAGTTACAATTTTATTACCAAAACCAAAAAAAAAACAAAACGGGTACCGACCGACCAACATATTAAGATGTAGATTCACCCGCGACTAAAACAAGTGTCAGATCTAACTGAACAAAAATTGAGTTCTCCCGTGTAATTAAAGCTAAAATAGTGAATAATTTTCCTGAAATAATTTTTAGCTACGAAAACACAAAACATTTGCTGTTGTTTACCTAGACCTTCAAAAAGCCTTTGATACTGATCCACAAAAGAGCTCCTTATTGAAACTTAAATATCACGGAATATTTAAAAAAAAAATATTTAGTGTATGGAAAAATGACTCTCCTCGTTCAGGTGAGATTCTTGTAAACGGAGCCAACTCGCACTTGGCCCCAATTACTCTCATAGTGGCTCAAGGGTCTACATATACTTGGCACACTTTTGTTCATTGTCTCCATAAATGATGTTGATAACAGTTAAATTAATTTAATCTTGAAATTCACGGATGAAACAAAATTTGGAAATAGCTCATTTTCCATGTGACCTGGCTAACCTATAGAAGCCTTGAATAAAACTACAGAGTTAACAGATAAATGGTAAATATAATTTAAGTTACGTAAAGGGAAGGTAATGCACTAAGTATGTAGAAATTAAAAAGAAGATTACTAGATGAATAGCCTTATTCTTGAGTTCATTAGCTTCGAAAGGGATTTATCTCTCTTATTTATGGACGACCATATAGTGAAGAAAGGATACGTCGAAGCTAATAAGAATTCCAATAAAATGCAGAGGTACATTAACGGAACTTAACATCTTAGTGGGAAGATATAATCTTTCCTCTATATAAATCCCTTCTCGCCCTCATCTCGAGTACGCAGTGCGATTCTACTAATCCCTACATGAATAGGGTGGTAATTTGTTACAATAAGGGAAACGCAGAGCGATTAGATTTATTTCCAGGTTTCGAATAAACTATGCAAAAAAGACATTAATCCGTCGTCCTTTTATTATTTACAGGTAGACTATGGTGTGGACAAGAGTATAAACTGTTTAAAATATTAAAATCATTTAATGATATCACTTATAGAATACTGTTTGGAATACACCATATAGCAACTTTTCAACAAAATGGATTTAAATTAGTATACAAACGTTTCATTACGCCCATAATTAAAATTAAATAATAAAAAATGCCACAAATGTGCAATAGTCTACCGTGCCATGAAGTCGCAAGTACGAGAGATATGTTTGAATATATACTTGACAAGTATTTTTAAATATAAACTTTACAAAATAGGTATTAGAGATGCGAACGCCCACTGAAGAAGAATAAACGTAGCAATGAAAACGACAATAAGATTTTTTTTAAGCAATCATGTGTACTAATGTGTTTTAACGTATTCCTTTCACACTTTCCTCTCACTGTATTCATAAACTTCAAACATAGAGGGCCATTTGCTGTGTGGGTAGAATATTTTTCATATTGCTTCCTGTATGGAGGAAATCTTTTTGTGCTTCTTAATCCTACAGAATTCAATGGTTCATGCATAGATAAGGGTATGTATATCAGTTGTCTGCTATTCAGCACAAAAAGGAAATCAATATTAAATGGAGCATGATTGTAGTCTCGTTACACAAATGTGCATCAGCTGTTTTCAATCTAACTTTAGAACCAACTGCGCGTAATTGGGGCTTCTATAATTAGCAAATTAATTAATATTGTTAATTGCTTTATATGGTTTGCCTTCTACAGCTTTTCAAACTCTATTTCTTATCTGCCTGGCGTTGAGTAGATGCTATGGTCTTTGCTCGTGCCCATTCTGTAGTTCTTTTGCTTTTTTTTTCATTTTTTTAAGGCCAAATAACTACATCAAAGAATGGAAAAAACAAGGTAAGATTTATAGCTGGTTCTGGTTCTCTATCCTGTAGGAAGTATATAGCGGGTCAAGAGTATAGGGGTGCTGAGTGTTTCTGTAGTAGGCTTCGGCGCAGATGGGAATTCGTTTGACCGCTGGCATTGATATGAGATAGGCTGGATTTACCGAAGGTGTTTTCGTGATCGGTGCAAAAAAAAGGACTTGGGGCAAAAATATAAGGTGTTTGCGGTCAGTGGGTAGGCTTGTTTTATGCAAAGTAAGAGTCTAAGGGCGAAATTATAAATCGACTCTATGCCTGTCAATTTATAATCAATGGTGAATAGCGACCTACTCCATGATGAATACGGACTGAATCTAGTGTGAATTTGGGAGTATATATTTTTCTGGGAAATAATGGGACTGGCATATTATTATCCACTGTTGTTTTTCGCGTGCAGCTTGTTCCATGTTTTAGGTGGAGAAAATTTCAGGAGATAGGGATTTTGTTTCAGGTCAAGATATAAAGACACGCTTGAATTTCACAGTACTTGGCTATGCAAACAATAGCTGCTGTTAATTAAATAATCACCACTGCTACCGTATTTTCAGCTCTCCACCTGCATCTCAAGCATTCTTTAAACAGCTGACCTTCTATCGCGGCAATGGATCCACTTTTGTATGTTTGTGTGCATATGTTTGCTCATGTATCAACCTTTTATAGCGTGTCTTGGATGAATTGCTTGCCCTACATTGAAAAATGTACATTTATATATAATTTTTTTTCATTTTATAATACCTTTAGTTCTTTGTTTGTTGCATGTGGCATATTATGGCCTTATTCATAAAAATAAGCTTATAGGATTTGATACATCATCCGAACGTTCCTTTGTGGAGTTTCTCGATGGGCTTATTAAACCTTAGAATTTCGGTACATAAGCCTACCTTATATTAAAACATGAGCGCTACAGATTTAAATAAAGGCCACTTAAAGGTCGTTGTCTGGAACCCAACTTAACATCTCACTTTACTCCTTGAGGCCTTAGTACGCCCTACACGAGACACAAAAGACAATTCAACAGTTTATTCTTATTCCACGACGATGGGAAGAACAAATAAAGACCACCGCTGTTAATATTTCTGGATGGCATAAGTTATCATATGATGAGTTTCTGATTAAATTTCTCTCCATAATCCAAAGTAAATAATACTTGTTGGAGCGCTTTAAATAAAAAGACAGGAGGACAAATGTGTACTTTAGAGAAGGATGAAGTTTTTATCTCAATTTGTTCCTGGTGTTTACAATCACTTTTTCTGGGCTCATCATTTAAGTTAATTTTTCTATTTATTCTCTCTTTCATTTTTTGTTTATTCACTTCCTTTTCCTTCTCACCACTGATCCCCATTCGATTAGCCACATGCCATTTAAAAGAGAACCTACATAGCGATTATTTTCTTCAACGGGTCTAGCATTCCTCAAAACCCTAATCCGGCAAAGCGCCATATATACAAATCCTATTATTCTTTAAAACATAATTCCTAAAAAATATATTCTTACTCTTTATCACTTTATAAGGAGCAAAGAGGTTGAAGAGGTTGCTTTTCTCAATTTATCCGACCGATTCGTGCAACCTGATGCCTATGTTAATGTGCTCTTAGAGCAAACAGTTTAACCTACGATCGGAGCTTATGATTTATTCACTTGGCAATATTAAGCCATTTTCGTCCTACATCAATAATATATATACTTTTATCTGAGTCATTAATTTCATAATAATTTAGTACCCAAGTTTGTTGATAGAGTTTAATTAAAATGACAAAAGCCGGGTATAATTTAAACTTTGATCAACCAAATAATTAATTAGGAAAATCGCCATAACTTTCCTCCGCTTTGATTTCTACACTTCCTGTTCAATTACTGCCTAAATTAAGAAAATGAATTATAGAACTTTCCTGCTTGATTTCTAATTCAGAAATCAAATATGTTTTTTTTAAAGCCAATAAATCTTGTGTACAAAAAAGCCTCAAACAAACCTAGATAAGTCGTAGTTTCCAACCAAAATTAAAAGTACTGAAAAAGCGTGAAGGTGTAGTAGTCGGATTATGTAATAGATAGGCTACTGGTATTAAATTAGAGGATTCAATAGGCCCAGTAATAACCTCCACAAAATGTACGTGCTGTGGTGTTATTAAATCCCAGCATACTCCACACATATAAATGATATGTCTGAAATTGGAATAAGAAAATAAGAATGTATAAATCAATTTGCATCTATGAATTTGAATACAAAAATAAAGAAAGTAAAGATAGTTGTTAATGTATATATATATATATATATATATATATATATATATATATATATATATATATATATATATATATATATAGAAGGCAAGCGAAAGGTGGAAGTGACCGCGGGTCAATCAATATACGAGTGTGCGAAAAGTCAGAAACACTCTCTCAATAAGACAACGCGTTTACAAACGTTTCGCGTCTCAGAATAGATTTATAGAAAGACGGAAGTCTACGAAACCCCTGGGTAAACATACCTGCTGACCAAAAGGAATTGTATCATAAAGCTGCGACAAGCGTATCCTGTTATATTAATAAAACTTGGGATATGCAAGTAATTTGACCTAAAAAGCTTTCGCTAGCTCCGCCTTTAGGGTGGAGAACAATGATTCTAGGCCACGCCCTCTAGAAAACAAGCATATATATATATATATATTTAGTCAAGGCAGCCCAGTTAGTATGATTATTGTATTAATGACATTAGTAGATTACTGCCGTTAAACATTATCTCTTTCATGTTCCCCTTCTAAATTCACCAAGGATTATCGCTCCAGAATTTAATATTTAGCTTTGAAAATATATAGACTGCTATTCGCTCGCAAAATGACTTCATGGCGTGCCGCTTGCCCTGTTAATAGGCCAAAATTAGAATAAATAATATTTTTGAAACGTCCTTCTTTACCTCCATTTACTACAAAATCATGGATTTGTATTGGAAAAAGAAGAGGGCATGGATTCATCCCACTTATGACATTCATGAACGCTGCCCGAGACAAACTCTTAAAGTTGATACTCAGCTGCTCTTGTAGACATTATGTACTACCATGCACTATGGTTTTTTGACCATTCATAGCAAGTTTCTTCCGGAGGAGTCAGAGGATGATGACACATTGTCCATAATGGACTGTAAAATCTGTCAATGTATACTTTCTTGTTTATCATCCTTTACTACATTACATGGTACCCATGATTGGTCCATGCAATGTAGTAAAGAACCACAAACCAAAGTTAAATTGGTTGTTGTTTTGATGTTATTTAACCTGCTAGCTCACAAGCCAAGTTTGGCCTAAAACGCATGCCTACTTTGAAATGAGTGCTGCTCCTAGACTAAAGTACCTATTGCATTACTTTTTTCCTGAAGTTAGGTAAACCCTGTCAGAAAGTTGAGGTGATGTTAGACATGAATTAGGTGACACTCAAGTTTTCTGATATGACAAAATATACAGAAAATTAAATAATGATGTCGTTTTGGGACCCCATCTTGGATTTGGCAATATGTAATTAACTTACAGTAATGAAACCGATTCAGTCACATGCCTTTAACTCTAAAATGTATGGGTAAACACCAAAACTACGTTTCTAGGTTGAATAGTTAGTGAAATATAGCCGTTTTAAGCACCTAGCTGCCATTTTTGACCCCATCTTGAAAATTATACCTTTCCTGAAAGTAGATTTTCCTAGATTTTTAGTATGTTAATTAGCATGCCCAAAAGTACCCGAATCCATTGAAAAACCTTTTGAAGCAATTTTTTTAGGGTCAAACTTATATTGACCCATCTAGAGGTTAAATCTGAGACAGCCTTGATAAAATGACCTACAAAAACAAGGGGCGTTTTAGTCCTTGTCATAGAATGATTATGGGGTTTAGAAATAGATGCTTAGTTCTGATACTCTGTGGTCTTTACTTATTTATTAACGGCGTCCACCAACCGGGGCATCTCCGCAAGAATGTTTTAAAAAGAGGTTAAGTGAAATTAATAAATAAAAAGTAATGGAAAGCGGTAATTGAACCTACCAAGAGGATACTATAGGATGACAAGGAACGATGGGACGCGCAACTTTCCCACACCTTCCCCCATCACTTGGCAAAGCCCTAATGGCTATTTCTTTAGATGAGGCTTTAAATTCTACCAAATTTACATACTCCTGCTTCCTAGTTACTCGGGTAATTCAACGTAGAGTCATCGAGTCGTGAGGAGATACAAAATATAATAAAAGATAGAGAGAGAAATAATAAAAAAATAATAATGACATGGACACTACATACATAATTTAAACCAGGGCGGCGGTTGGAGCCACCTCGAAGTTCGTAATTGGACCGCAAAGACTCTGAAAGGACGCCTTCAAACCGCCCATGGGAGAGAAGGGTAATGAAAAAGCAGCACGACAAGGATTACAATGAGTTTTCAAACCATGCATCTAGAATAGTAATTCTCTCAGAAAGAGAGAGAGAGAGAGAGAGAGAGAGAGAGAGAGAGCACCACGCGGTCGGGAGAATCTTCAATCTACGCCTGACAGGAGCGCTTCCTGTGATAAGAGGCAGCGATGGACACGACGTGAGGGGCGACGGAAGCATTACAAGACAGACTGTGTGAACCAAGCCAAGGTTCACTTCTTCCGGCGAGGCGGCAGATAAACTCAATCAGTGACCTCTTGTATGAGAGAAGATGGTGAATTAATGATGAGGAAGGGGTATGGAAGGTATTTTGCGAGAGAATTAAAGATACTTCTTAGGGCATTTTGGCTATGGAAGAGGTACAACTATCATAAACATCATCCTTTTCCTTAACTACCTTTGGGTGCTTGTTCTTGTTTAGCAGCATTCTCTGCTACCCCTCTTTTTGCTATTTGTTCCTCTCATTTTGCACCGATTATCTTCTTCTTTTTTTAATGATTCGCTGAGGAATTCTGTTTCCGACGTCGTTCCTTTGCTTAACACTAAGTCGTCTGGTTTCCATAATAATTCTAGCCTTTTAACAGTAAATAACTGCCAAATTTCCCTCGTAATCGAATAAATCATGAAATTGTAAAACGAATCTAAAGTATTTTAATCTGGGTCTAGCTTATTGATGACAAATTGACATACGAGTAGTTTGTTCAGAGATGTTTTTCTGGAGGATAGTTCTAAGGGAGATTGGTCTCCATCATCAGTTTGGACTGATTATGGATATTATTCATTTGCAAAGCCTCTCGAATAAAGATTTAATAAGAAACTGCATCTCATTCACTAAAGAAGATGTGAACTACACTCAATTGAATGACATATTTAGGTTCAATACTCATTACCCCAAAATCAATTTTCTTAATGACCGTACTCGATTTTGTTGTCGCATTTAAAGAATATTAACAGCAATAAAACCACAGTTAATTCATCGGTTTAATTTATCTATTTACACAAGTATTGTTTATCTGTTTTTAAAACCCTTCGTTAAAATGATAAGGTACGTAATTCTCAATGATTGATATTTTATGACTTTTAACAGTGCCTTGGTAATTGCTATGATAGCATCCAATTCCTCCTTCTCTCCTTACTTTACTTACTCCCAATCTACGTTACTAAATATACCATAAACTACGTAGGGATTGAATTCGTTTGGAACAGTGGTCAGAATTTGAAAAAAGCTAATTCAAACTTTTTTGACCTCAAATCAAATTAAATATAAATTATTCCCGCATCAATAAATAACTAACTTTCTTGCTTCTTTGTTAAGGCCCCAAGGTGATTAAGTTATGGAAATATGCAGCGATTTATACACTATATTCTGAAAAGGTATACAATATTGTTCCTGCCCTTGCGCTATTCATAGTGGAAGGATGAGCCCGGTGTATAAGGTTGCACGTGTGAGAGAGAGCATGACAGAATGGAATCAAGCTCCTGACGGAGAGTGATCAGAGAAAGCGAGCACTTTGAGAGGCGGGATGCAAGTATTCTTGGGCACTCTAAGAGTAACTTGTGAGTTGGTACTAAAATTAGGAATTAAGTACGTCAATATCAAACACAAGAACACTCACAAAATAACCGGAATATAAATTTCGTGATTGGATAATTAACTGCCGGCATAGGAGTGACAGGTGAAACATAGGCCAGCATGTTGCATCTGGCATCTGAACAAGTGGATGTACCAATGGCTTCAGGAATATCAGCCGCTATATATCTTCTACACATTTTCACTTCCTCTCTCTTGACCGCTTTCTTTACAGATCTATCCTTGCAAACTTAGTGCGCGATACAAACTCGTTGTTTTCCTATGTAAATTTCAAAATAAAGAAGTAATTAACTAATACTGAACTAAATTTGGCAATGAAACAAGCCAAGATTAATATCAAAAAGTATAATGATTCAAGGGTATCCCATTCTCTATGCCTATAATAAATTATGTTTACTGTTAAACTAAGGTGAGGAGAAATAGATAAATATTGGAAGGAGGGACAGCTTAACTCTTCCCTCCTTCCGTTGGCTACAGAAAGTGGTCGAAATTAGTTTACTTTGATTCATTTTCAAAAGTCATAACCAATATCTTAACAAAATGGACAGGAAAAAATACTAAAGCCATTTTTATAATGAAAACGCTAATTTTGATTACTTTTGCTGCTTACTGGTTATCTCTTTTATCATTGTCAGTTTAAGGAAATCGATACTTTACCCCCCCCCCTCTAATTTGAGCCTCTGGTCGTTAACCACAATGTCCTGGCAGTGTAGCCGATGAAGCCCAAACTCTTAACCATCTCTCGCTTGCCCCTTGTCTCGAAAAAAAGCTGAACGGTTAAAACTGCAAGATCTCCCCTAAGAGCGGGGGATTTAATTTCACCTCAAAGGCAAAATTAGAGGAGCGAAGCCCGAAATCCAGAAGGTCCAACCGGGCCATCTGTACGATGCCCTGAGAAAAACTGGAAGTCAGCAAGGCTAAGAAGTTCCCGGCAAGAGGCCCGGGCTGCCAACAGAAGGGACTAAGAAGAATCTCATCCTCGAGCTAGTTCCCTGTGATCGCACCGGACTTTAAGTTAACTTGATCAAGTTCAACTTACTCTCGTCAGAGAACTCACCTCCTATCCTGGTGTAGCCCAAAGCACTGAGATAGTCCTCGCCCTTGAGAAATAACAGAACTAAGAAAAAGAAGCTCATCCTCGAGCCCGTTCCTGGTGGTCACACCGAACTTTGAATTAACTTGATTTAAGCTTCAAGTTCAACTTAATCTCGTCAGAGACCCCTTCCCTTATCCTGGTATAAACCAAAGCACCGAGATAGTCCTCGTCCTTGAGGAATACTGGAACTAAGAAAAAGAAGCTCTTCCTCGAGCTAGCTCCTGGTGATCACACCGAAATTTATGTTAACCTGGTTTAAGAATCAAGTTTGTGATAGAACGAGTTGAATCTGTGTTAAATTCAACTCCTATCCCATATTAGTTAAAACCTCGAGGAGGCCCACGTGCATCTTCGATTCGAGGCTTGGAGTCTTATCAACAGCTACCGGACGTCAATGTTTAAACAAGGAGGTTATCGTCCCCCCCGTTCGCCCCCATACGCCGACCTCGCCAGATCGAGTTAGGCTTATGGACAGATAAGGCATTTTTCTCCGACCCAGCTGTGCGTTCCCTCGAAGCTTCCACCCCATTCTCCCCCACGCCAAGGAGATGTCCTGGCTATTTATATGGAAACTTTACCACTAAGATCAGATTGGAGATCCAGATTTTCGTCGCGAAACATCACCACGACCCTCTCTCCCTTTGTGCGCCAAGGGACCTCGACCTCGAGATTCACCATCACTTGTCCAGAAGGAGGACAATATTCCTTGAGTGCCAAAGGTTCGCGCCTTTCCGACGACAAGTCCCCAAGGCTTCCCCCCCCCCTGTTGTTCAAGGAGAGCAGCATTAGAACAGCCATTGTTCGTTTTGAGCCCTTCGCCAAGAAACGGTTCTCATCCCCCCCCTGTTGTTCAAGGAGAACAGCATTAGAACAGCCATTGTTCGTTTTGAGCCCTTCGCCAAGAAACGGTTCTCATCCCCCCCCTGTTGTTCAAGGAGAACAGCATTAGAACAGCCATTGTTCGTTTTGAGCCCTTCGCCAAGAAACGGTTCTCATCCCCCCCCCTGTTGTTCAAGGAGAACAGCATTAGAACAGCCATTGTTCGTTTTGAGCCCTTCGCCAAGAAACGGTTCTCATCCTCCCCTGTTGTTCAAGGAGAACAACATTAGAACAGCCATTGTTCGTTTTGAGCCCTTCGCCAAGAAACGGTTCTCACCCCCCCTGTTGTTCAAAGGAGAACAACATTAGAACAGCCATTGTTCTTGAGCCCGTAGACAAGAGACGGTTCTCATCCCCCCCTTTGTTCAGAAGAGAACAACCTAGAACAGCCATTGTTCGTCAAGCCGTTCGTCGAGTAACGGTTCTCCTTTCCAAGACGCCACGTCAGGATCCTTTTATCCCCCCCCCCTTCGGCTGGAACTCGCCAGCGGACCGAATATTCCTTCAAGTACCTTCCACTGCACCCTAATGAAGTTACGTAAGCCAAGCGTCACCTTTTGAGTATTGATCCCTTATTTGTTAATTCTATCCTGTGCTTTAAATGGTTTATCGAACCATCCCATCTCTTTAACTCCATATTTGTTTTACCTTTTTTGATCCCTTAAATCCTTGGATTAGCCCGAGTCTCCACGACCCTTTCCATTCTGTTTGTCAATATTTTCCGTTTTTGTGTTTGCTGATAGTTATTATTAATAAAACTCTATTTTATTAATGATAGCAATATTATTATCCTTGAGCTCAGTTCCACTTCTTAAGCATTTTGAAGATACATAATATCGGCCGCCAGACATTAAAAACGCACTCTAGAGATAATTAAGGAAGTTCCCTCAACGAATCGTGATATATGGTATATCGTCGGGAGTCATTCTACGACATATATATATATACTATTTAAATTTGGTATCAGGTGTGTAAGGCTTAACGCTATATCTTTGCAAACACTGTTCTCAGTCGAGTAAAGCATAGTGTTATTCGTTATAATAATAGAATATAGTAGTTCCCTTTTGTTTTAACGATTGCTATCCCCTTTTTTTTGAAACTTAAGAAGCTGGAGTAGCTCAAGGAACGGTTATAATAATTTGTTTGTTTTTGTGTGATTTTAGTCAGTGGTTATTTAGATTGAGAAACCAAGTACGAATAGGTCAGTGCCCATATTTAGGTAGGCTAATTCTATAGAGGCATAATTCTTGTTGCGAGGAATTTTAGTTGGTTGACTAGTGCGCCCCAAGTGCAAAGATGACTCAGTTTGAAATCTTTAAAGCGCAAGGAGAGTCCTGTGGACTTTCCGGAGAAGAACTAATTGAGTACATTCAAGAGGAGCAAAGAAGAGAAAGAGAGCTTCAGATTGAATTAGCTCGGATTAAAGCAGAAGTTCAAAGAAAAAAGGTAGAAAAAGAAAGAGAAAGAGAGGAACGGGAAAGAGTAATCCAACGAGAAGAACGAGAAGGAAAAATACAACGAGAAGAACGAGAAAAAGAAATCCAACGAGAAGAAAGAAGGACGGACTCGCGCTCCTTCCCAGGAAAGCTGACAAAGTTTCCGAGCCCCGTAAAACCCCAAAACTTCTTTCCCCAAAACCAACAACGGGACTCCAAACCTCCCGTTAAGACTTCTCCTCCATCTCTCTTCCCGAAGCGACCAACCATATGCTTCACCTGTGGTGTAGAAAACCACATGAGCTGGAATTGCCCCCAAAATTCTAGGCTTAAAAGCGGACCAGCCCACCAAGTTCACCAGATTAATGCGACCCCGGCTCCCCCGGTGGTGCAGACCCAAGCAGAAACTTCTCCCCCTCCGTCAGGCCACCAGGTAAATTTTGTTTTTGGTAAAAGTTCATCGGGAACTTTGAAATATGAGGAGGGCAGCGTGGACAGCTGTCGAGTATTGACTCTCGTCAGGGACACAGGATGTACGTGCTTCATCGTGTCCGACGAACTCCTCCCAGTGGCCTCTAACCACGAGAAATTTGCGGTGGTACATGACCAACTTGGGCGGGCGAACCGATTCCCCGTCGCTAGATGTTACCTGCAGTGTCAATATTATAATGGCTGGGCTGAAGTCATTGTAGCACCCATAAAATTCTGTTCCGTACTTATAGGACAGAGCCCCCAAGTAAGTTTCGACCCTGTGTTTCAGGCCGCCCTTCCTCAAGACCGAGATAAGAAAGAAGCCCAGGAGCCCGTCCCCATCAGAACCCCGATACCGCCTGATTTCTCGGAGACCCCTAACCAGGACTTTAGGACGGCAAAAGAGGAGTGTGAATCACTAAAACCCTTAGGTGATAAGGCCCCAGAAAAGGACACGGAGACTGTCCCTGGACCCCAAGAAAAAAAGAACCCCCAACGCGCCCATGGAGATACCTTCGTAGAACTGGACGAAGCATCGGCGCTTGAAGAGGACTGCCCCGCGGAGTCCCTTAAGGTAATCCAGACAGTGTGCATCCAACCTGATGCCGAGTACCCTCCTCCTTTTCTACCAGGCGAGTCTTTGGAACCCTCTGACCTGGATAGTGACGCGCAGCTGACACCACGTCAGAAGAGTCAGCTCCAAGAACTAATTAAATGGAATCACCATTTATCCACCCTATTAGCTCTTTTCGAGCAACTGCGTGAAAATGGCCTCACCATTGGCCCCAGCAAATGCCAGTTTGCCCACGAAACCATCAAATATTTGGGTTTCAAAATAGGACAAAGCAAGTCAGGTCCCCACGAGAACAAGATTAAGGCAATCGCCGACATGCCCCTCCCGATTACAAAGAAGCCATTGAGATCGATCCTAGGATCAGCTTCTCCCTATCAGCGATTTGTTCCGAATTTCGCTGCAATTTTGGCCCCCCTATGCCCCCTTCAGGAAAAGAATTTCTCCGATCGTTTACGTTGGAATGATGTCGCTGTTTCCCATTTTAATCAGCTCAAAAGTAAGTTCATTTCTGCCCCCATTTTTAAGTTACCCAACCCGGAAAAATCCGTTGGGGTTAAGACCGACGTGATCAACGAGGGCATTGGAGGTGTACTCCTTCAATACGTGGATGACAGAACGAGTCATCCAGTTGCATATGCTAGTCGTCAATTATTACCACGCGGAAAGAGATATGCCACTAGAGAAAAGATAGCTCTATCAATTATCTGGGTCATAGACAAATTCAAGCTGTACTTGATATGTAAAGATTTTCAAATAGGAACCGACCACCGTCCGTTAGCCTATATTAGGAATTTGAGACACTCAAACGGCCGCATCATGCGCTGGAGTTTACTCTTGCAAGAGTATCAGTTTAAAATAAATTAGATTAAAGGTTCCGATAACCAGGTCGCTGACGCCCTCAGTAGAAATGCGTTACCGAATAGCGTAGAATAATTGTATACATAGGATTAGTATCTCCATGTAGGTATATACCGTCTTGTACGACTTAATTTAAGATTCTTTTGTAATATAATTAATTAATGTATATGTCTGAATTTTGTAACGCTCAATGTCTAATTTTTTTTGATGTATATATATTTGTTCTTATTAATTTACGTATAAATTATTTTGTCCCGTATGTACTAAGTATATATCATTTCATTGTTCCATGCCCTTTTTTTTTCTTTGATTAAGTTGTATTAAAGGTTATTTTCTCCTGTAATCTAAAGATCAAAATAATCATGTATTGAGGTAATAATAGTTAGGTGCAGGAAGATACGGTTGGTACAAGAAAACGAGTTCCCTACAACGGAACTGTATCGTTGTCCCTTCTCTCTTTTTTTTTCGAAGTGACAACTTTCCCTGGAATGGAGGGGTGTGATAGAACGAGTTGAATCTGTGTTAAATTCAACTCCTATCCCATATTAGTTAAAACCTCGAGGAGGCCCACGTGCATCTTCGATTCGAGGCTTGGAGTCTCATCAACAGCTACCGGACGTCAATGTTTAAACAAGGAGGTTATCGTCCCCCCCGTTCGCCCCCATACGCTGACCTCGCCCGATCGAGTTAGGCTTATGGACAGATAAGGCATTTTTCTCCGGTCCAGCTGTGCGTTCCCTCGAAGCTTCCACCCCATTCTCCCCCACGCCAAGGAGATGTCCTGGCTATTTATATGGAAACTTTACCACTAAGATCAGATTGGAGATCCAGATTTTCGTCGCGAAACATCACCACGACCCTCTCTCCCTTTGTGCGCCAAGGGACCTCGACCTCGAGATTCACCATCACTTGTCCAGAAGGAGGACAATATTCCTTGAGTGCCAAAGGTTCGCGCCTTTCCGACGACAAGTCCCCAAGGCTCCCCCCCCCCTGTTGTTCAAGGAGAACAGCATTAGAACAGCCATTGTTCGTTTTGAGCCCTTCGCCAAGAAACGGTTCTCATCCCCCCCTGTTGTTCAAGGAGAACAGCATTAGAACAGCCATTGTTCGTTTTGAGCCCTTCGCCAAGAAACGCTTCTCATGCCCCCCCCCTGTTGTTCAAGGAGAACAGCATTAGAACAGCCATTGTTCGTTTTGAGCCCTTCGCCAAGAAACGCTTCTCATCCCCCCCCCCTGTTGTTCAAGGAGAACAGCCATTGTTCGTTTTGAGCCCTTCGCCAAGAAACGCTTCTCATCCCCCCCCCCCTGTTGTTCAAGGAGAACAGCCATTGTTCGTTTTGAGCCCTTCGCCAAGAAACGGTTCTCATCCCCCCCCTGTTGTTCAAGGAGAACAGCATTAGAACAGCCATTGTTCGTTTTGAGCCCTTCGCCAAGAAACGGTTCTCATCCCCCCCCCCCCTGTTGTTCAAGGAGAACAGCATTAGAACAGCTATTGTTCGTTTTGAGCCCTTCGCCAAGAAACGGTTCTCATCCCCCCCTGTTGTTCAAGGAGAACAACATTAGAACAGCCATTGTTCGTTTTGAGCCCTTCGCCAAGAAACGGTTCTCACCCCCCTGTTGTTCAAAGGAGAACAACATTAGAACAGCCATTGTTCTTTAGCCCGTAGACAAGAGACGGTTCTCATCCCCCCCTTTGTTCAGAAGAGAACAACCTAGAACAGCCATTGTTCGTCAAGCCGTTCGTCGAGTAACGGTTCTCCTTTCCAAGACGCCACGTCAGGATCCTTTTATCCCCCCCCTTCGGCTGGAACTCGCCAGCGGACCGAATATTCCTTCAAGTACCTTCCACTGCACCCTAATGATGTTACGTAAGCCAAGCGTCACCTTTTGAGTATTGATCCCTTATTTGTTAATTCTATCCTGTGCTTTAAATGGTTTATCGAACCATCCCATCTCTTTAACTCCATATTTTATTTTACCTTTTTTGATCCCTTAAATCCTTGGATTAGCCCGAGTCTCCACGACCCTTTCCATTCTGTTTGTCAATATTTTCCGTTTTTGTGTTTGCTGATAGTTATTATTAATAAAACTCTATTTTATTAATGATAGCAATATTATTATCCTTGAGCTCAGTTCCACTTCTTAAGCATTTTGAAGATACATAATATCGGCCGCCAGACAGTAAAAACGCACTCTAGAGATAATTAAGGAAGTTCCCTCAACGAATAGTGATATATGGTATATCGTCGGGAGTCATTCTACGACAAAGTTCAACTTACTCTCGTCAGAGAAACCCCTCCTATCCGGGTGCATCCTAAAGCACAGAGATAGTCCTCGCCCTTGAGCAAGACCCCAGAGTGCACTCCCGCAAGCACTACCCTGAGTCAAAGGATTCCCGCATTGGCTCATCACTAGCCATAGCGAATTATTTCCCAGAGTATTTCGAAGAGAAGAAAGAAACATTCTTTCACTGCTCCGTAATGAGATCATTTCCTACCGAGGGCGTGAGTCTCTCTAGCTCTCACACGTGCCAAAGGCCTCCGTGGTTTTAAAGCTATTTCGCCCATACAAGACATCTAGACAAGTGGCACGCGTCTGCCAGACAACAAGAATTCCTGAGGTGACGTAACGATTGAGTTCAAGGTCGGACTCAAACCCGATTCAGTGGACAAACTACTTAATGGAATATTAATTAAATCTCTCTCAGTTCAGAATCGTATTTACCCCCGATATCTGTTTCTGTGAAGTCCGTTCGCATTTTTTTATATTAATGGTAGCTGTGGCTTAACCATCACTATAATTTCCATTATGTCATTTAGAAAGCCTCACTTAAATTTATTGAAGTCATTTCTGTTCATTTAAGTTGTCAAATTTCGTTAGTTCATGTTTTGTTTTTGTTTTAGTTAAAGTTTTAGTCTTTTTTAACAAACTTTTATTTAATTCTCGAAACACTAAGCAAGGCACTAGGAACTTCCAAAGTTAAATCAGTAATAACCAAGATAATAATAATCAAACATATCTAGCACTCTTAGAGGTAAAACGTATAACGGAGGTTGGTAACGTACGTAAACATACCATACGAACTCCAATCTCGCCATCACTCACCCCTTCATATACCGCGACAGTCAGTCTTTCTTTAAATACTGACCGTGTTTAAGATGTACCGTACCAAGATGGAGCCGATGTCCGAATCTGGACATCATATGTACCCAATTCGGCACACTCAATTTATAGTTGCCACTGGTACTAAACTGAATACCCATTGGGACCTATTTGTTTGGAGATTTTCCCGGCTGAGAGTGAATTTTGAGCACGTTTAACGTAAATATATATTCTTTTACTCTGGAAGGCTGCAAGGAAAAGGATTAGATTTTCTTCATTAATGCATAAAATTATTAACTAAATTAAACAAAGTTGCGAAAGATTTGGTTAAAATGTAATATATTGAATTTACCTCAGTGAAAACTGATACTGATAATTAAATCGCTTTTAATACACTAAATTTATCAGCTTCACTTTAACCGATAGGAAAACTGCGATGTCGTGTTATGAAAATGTCTACAAAGGCAAATAAATGGGAGAATAATGTTGCTCTCAAAGAAATAATAAATCAAATACTAATCATTTTAACGGGGATCAAAATATGGGACTTGGTCAGACAAAAAAAAGGTTGGTAAACACTGGGAAGTTCAATTAATGGGGAGGGAGGAGGATTTCATGTGGTGAGGAAAAAAGAGGGGGATGGATTATCCTCGAAAAAGGAGAAAAGGATTTTTACCTTGACGAATTGACTCTTTGTGAGACGAGCGATTCTTACGATGTGAGCTAGTCTAGCGGTTCGAGGGGCATTGTATGTACTCTTGATGGAGTGGTCGGAATTACCTAGGGCACGAGTAAGGTAATTTCCAGGCTGGGTGAGACACTCAAATTGAGATGAGTAGTCTCAGACGAGGGGCGAGGTTTCCTTGACGTGATGAGAAGCGTCGTTCTCGCAATTCCCCAAAGAAAAAGTAGTTTCACGAACTTGCCGATTGACTATGGCCAAACTCACCACAATCTGTCTAGCCGATGAGACCTAACTCCGAGGTTCGACCCAAGACCAGGTGCCGTATCTTCACAAACGGGCGGGCGGTACTCTCTAACGAGTCACGGTTGACTTTAGGTTAAATACCCTGCTGGCTTCCTCTCTTGAAAGCCTCCCGGCATGGCAGTCTCTTGGGAGAAACCATTATCACCAGTCTCTTTAGGCCCAGGCGAGATGAGACGACCGAGAAAGATTCTTTTCGGGTCGCTCCTGGCCTACAGGTGGGGAAGGCTCGGAAAAATCCTTCTCAGCGGGGAAGGGGCACCTGATCAAACACATGTGTTACCAGCCACTTACCAGTTACCAGTTTTCCCACGCGAGAATAGTTCTCTCTCCTTACGTTTTAAGATGTAGCTTAGGTCTACGTGGTCTCTGCTTAAAGGAGGGAGGGGGCTCAAAGTGGACCTTAGAGTTCGTTCCCTCACATGCAATTATATGTGATTTAATAATTTTTGCTTTACACTGTATGTTAAAGTTTGTGAAAGCGTGTAGGAAACTAAATGATGTTTAATTCTAGAAAGTTACTTTAGACGCCATTATAAAACTTAGTCTTTTGAATTGTATCTATTTGGTTTGAAGTTACATCGACAATCACTCAAAGAGACTTGCGATTTCCCGAAGACTCCTATTTAAAAACAAGCTGGGGTAACATACACTCAAATACTCGCTTGCTAAAGGCAAAACACTTCCTCTTACATCTCTTTCGGCCCAAATTCTCCCTCTTTATTATCTCAATCATACATATTTTTACCATATAATCGTACTCGTAACTACGTATGTAAAATATTTATAATTCTGCGTTTCACCTCCTCGTATTTCAGTGGACAAACTACTCAGTGGAATATTAATTAAAATCTCTCTGAGTTCAGAAGCGTAATTAATGTGTACTTTTGAGACAAAGTCCGTTCTGAAATTGTTTCTCTGAAAGTTAAATGATCCCTCTGTCATATAATTTAAATTTAATGAGCTTTCTTAGAATTATTCTTTTAGATCTTAATCTTTTGGACCATTTCTCCTCTTTCTCGTCATTTTTTTATCTCCTGCCTCTCCAGGCATCCCTTAACCCTCTTAGTCCTGACTAATTTCCAAAAACTGACAGGCGTTTGTTTACCTCATTTCCTTTCTCGTTTTTAGAAACAGAATTTGAGTTTGCCACAAAACTTGGTATCAAAGTAGTATATAACAGTGTAGTTAGAATTTTATACTTTATAAAAATTAATCCAAATTAAAAGTGGGCCTTTCATTTATTCATAAAAATTTCATCCATTGATCCTAGGACATATTTTTTTAGCGCAAAACCCAAAGTTTTAAGTCTTTCTGATACTTCCCTGGACTTTGAAGTGGTAAACTTTCAGTACGATCAAATGAAATTTTCTATGCGATGTTTATAGATTAGTTAAAAAAAAAGAAGTACTTTAAATCTTTTTTTGACTATGCTTGTTATTACGATATTTTCCTAGGTGGTTTTACTATTTTTATTTTTCAATTCTAAACCCGAATCGTAATAGTCATGATAATTTTCCTTCTATTTTCAATAAGTCATTCTGCCAAACTCCTCTGATCATTAATTCAAAAACCTGAAGAAAATCATGCCCTGTTTTCACCAGGAAAATACAGTATTAGATAAATGCACATGAAGAAATACACTCAATTTAGTGCTCTTAAAACCATC
This sequence comes from Ceratothoa steindachneri, assembly GCA_963969495.1. Taxonomy (NCBI): domain Eukaryota; kingdom Metazoa; phylum Arthropoda; class Malacostraca; order Isopoda; family Cymothoidae; genus Ceratothoa; species Ceratothoa steindachneri. The sequence goes on from OZ018330.1 coordinate 7,239,622, forward strand.
ACCTACACAATCTTCACATATTTCCTTTCTTTTTAGTTATTTTAAACCTATCACCTACAAAATATATACTTATTTCCTTTCATTTTAGTTTTCCTAACCTAACATTCACAAAATAAGTGCATAATTCTTTTATATTTTATGGTTTTATACCTATTAATTACAAACCAAATACTAATTCCTTTCAAATTAATGCTCTTAAACCTATCACGAACAAAATATGTCATTGACGTTGATGAGCTAAGTGGTAAAATGTGTGGAAGGTGTATTTTTAGTTACTTTGGTTGTGAGTGCATTGCCTTCGTTTTCTTCTATTTTTTTTTCTTCATTTGTTGCCTTCTTTGCCTCTAGTGTTCCCAATTTTGGCTTTTTGACCGGCCAAGCGGGTGTGATTTTTCCTTTTATGTATACATGTTTGTTTTATTTTATTTATTTCTCCGTCGTAGCTTTCTAGTCTTTCAAGTTTATTTTTTGCTAACGTTAATTACGTTGTTTTATTTTTGTGTGGCATTTCGCCTCTTGTTTTTATTTTCGTCTATCTTTATTTTTTTATTTCCTTTTACTTTTGTTGGCACTTCCCCTCGTTTGTTTATTTTAAATTAGTTTTTACTTTTCATTCCTTTTTCTTTTGATGAAATATTCGCCTCTTTGTTTATTTTTTATTTTATTCTAAATTAGTTTTTTCCTTTTTATTTCCTTTTATATTGATGAGCCTTCGCCTCTTTTGTTTAGCTTTATTTTAATTTATTTATTTTGTTCATTTCTTGTTTCCTTTTATCTTTAATGGGCATTTTGACTCTTTTTATTGTTTGTCTTTCTATTTATTTTTTGTGGTCGTATTTGGTAGGTCTTTTCCTTGTTCAGTTTTCTGTTTTTGGTTTCGAAACTGGTCTCGAGATAATAAATACTACACTCCTCCACAGTGGTATTATTTACATATTTGGAATCTGTCATTGGATTTAACGATTGTTCTGATGGTTTTAGTCTAAATTGTTTTGTTTTTTCCGGTCTTGTAATTGTATGTCTTAATCTTGGTCATTTGAATATCGAATTTATCGCCTCTCCCGCGCAGATTCTTCAGCTTGGGAATAATGGTGTCCTTGCAACTTGGCGTTGTTTCTGCTGCGGGATTGCGTTTTTGTCGTTGTCGAGTGTAGGGATGATTGTTCGTTCTATCTTTACCCCAGTCTTTCTCCCTTACCTTTGAATTTCCGTATTAACTGGCTTTAGCCCTGCCTTTTGCGTACATGACTGTTTTCCTAATACGGTCGTTTCTTCTGCATCATCCTGAGAGAGATACAACTTGCCATCTGTCGTATCACTGCCGGGTGCACTAGGACGAGCGAACTAAGGCAGTGTATAGCTTCTTCTTGTTTGAAGTGTTAAGGTTCTGGAACCTGTATAGTTTCTAAATTTGTATTTTGGCTATGGAGACTGGTGTTGATCCGGTTTTGTACCCAGACCTGGTGAATCGTGAACCCAGGATATTACCTTCTTCTAGGTATGGGTATAGGTCGTCTTTCACGAGGATGTTATCTATTTTCTGACGGTTCCTTTGGATTATTTGGAATGTTGGGTGGTTAGTTTTAATCTTTTACACCCTTTCATATCTATTTATGTTGTATATTTTGGCAGCTGTACCTTGCTTAAACCCCAGCGGTCCCATAAGAGATAGGCTTGATTTGTGTAGTCTCATCTGCTAATTATAGATACGTCGTGTCGTCCCGTACCGGAGCAGGTAGGTCTATTGTGTACAAGAGGTACATCAACGACCTCAGACCTCTGCCTTGTGCAACTTCCGCCTCGAATTCGAATTCGGGTACTGAGAAGCCATCGATGGAAATTTGGGCTTTTCTCTCCATGATATAATCACAGAGGACCCTTTCCAGGAGTGGGTTCAGTTGGAGATTCAGGATCTTGAATTGGAGACTCCTCAGCCAAACCTATGTACTTAATTGTTTTAAATTTATTGCTTTCAAAACTATGATTTACAAATTGTCTTCTCTTTCCTTTCTATTTACTGCTATTATAGCTATCGCTGACAAAAAGTTTGTAATTACTTTTTATTTATTCATCTTAAAACTACAACAAAATATCTATTGAATTCTATTCTATTTAGTCCACATAAAACTATCACAAGAAAATATGTATTTAATTTAATTCTATATAGTTATCTTAAAACAATCACCTATAAAATATATATTGAATTTCTTTCTATTTTGTAAGCCAGAGGGCGCAAAGTACCAATCCTCTTTAATCGGGTTTAGGTGCTGGCAGAGTAAATCTTTTGTGTTTTCCTAACACCCCGTCACCAGAAAATATTTTGTGGCTAATTCTGGACACCAAACATACCCAAATCTGAGCACTAAGTTTGTAGGTACCCTTGCAGTCTAAGAACCAAACTGTATGCTCGTCGGATCAATTTGCTTGCTTTAATTCGCCTTAGGCTCGGGATAAAAGGACGATTAATCTATTCTCTTTTACCCTGGAAATTTGCAAGTAAAGTGATTAAATTTTAAGTTTTTTTTTTAATTGATCAATTATTTAACTGTATCAATTAACTATGCAAAATCTTTCACTAACTCATAAAATAAGGAATTTCCTTCTGTGATAATTACTACTATGAATTAAATCACATAGATAGCCAAAATTCATTATCTTCACATGCAGTAATATACAAAACAATCTGATTTCTTATGAATTCATAATTTATTCTTTTTACACTATGTTAAAGTTTGTAAATGCTCAGAGAAAATTAAACAGCGTTCAGTTCGATAAAGTTAATCGAAACTCGAGTGTAAATCTGGCCGTGCAAATGTAGAAGGAGGCGTAGATGTGAAGTTATTCAACGGTGAAAAAATGAGTTCCAGTGGAGGGCTGTGATCTTGAAATGCAGTAAGTGTTTAGCAGAAGACCTCTACCAGCTTTGGTTTTGATCCTCACCAATTCCTTCAAAAAGTTATACTTTTATCACCCCAATTTTCCTATATTAACATAAATCTTATGTACTTATGCTGTCATTTTGCGTATCTTGGTAATAATTACACACTGCAGTTTATCACAAAGTATCAATTGATTTCTGGCATTAAACCAATTATTCTTGCCTCTCTTTCCTGTGCAATCATGTCATCTCTCTTTCCCTCACTTAGCAGACTTCTTTGCTTGGTATACCTACCCTACGTACGTTGCTACGAGTACCTACTATCTACTTCCTTGCACTCTTTTCACTTTTAGTCTCATTTTTCCCTTATTCTTATCTAATTCTTTCCATTTAAGACTAATACATGATTACATAGCATACATATATAGTGTCCATATGCATAAGTGTTTCTCTCAAAATTAATATACAGTATATGGATTAATAACTTTGAAATAAATGCAGCAAACAACTAAACAAACGAAAGTGTCCTCCTGTAAGCGAAAAGCACCTCTTGATTATTAAAATGTGACAGAGAATTGAGAGATTGATTTTCGAACATTACATATCCTTTAAACTACAATCTGAATGGAGAAATGTTTAGGCGTCTAAAAAGGATTCATTCATTTTATTATTTTACTCCAACAGGTGACGTGGTTAAAACGGGATGATGAACAGCTATTGACGGCGGGACTTCAAGTTTATTCATCTGAAATCCGGTATACGGTGTCGCACGCCAAAGAGCAGAAGGTAAGAAGAGAGTCAATTCTCATCCTTTAATTTTAAAACACGGAATTAGATGATTAACATTGATCATTCCGGTGTTAAGCAGGGAAACTTTATAAAATGTTGGAAAACTTTCGAACATGATTGGCTGGAATGGGCTTCCCAAATATGGATATCTAAGCGAAATCAAACATTTCTTCAATACATCAGAGCAAATATGATGATCCGCTTCAGACTTGGACCTCTAATGCGATCAATAAGAGGGTAAACGCAAAAATATTTTATCCGCTAATTTTATTTACCTAAAAATATACAAATATTTTTAATTCACTAGGTAAGTAATTAGGTATGTTAAAAAATAAAATTCTGTAATCTGTGTATTTTCACTTCTGCAGGTAACTAATTAAATATTGTAAATGTTTTGGAGTTATTTAATTTGATATGTATCCGTAACCATGCAAGACACTAAAATTGATGAATTGGAGAAGTTTTGCTAAGACGAGTGAGAAAGAATTCCATCCGAAGTTTGTTTGAATACTGCAAAGTTATAATAATCGTTGAGGAGTCATAAAAGAAAAAACTTCTATGTACTATTGACTACTAGTTATCAATACATTTTAGTAAATCTATCAATACAAAATTTTGCCTTATTCTCCTCTAAAATTTTTGTCATGCAATAAACAGTACATGAACAAATGTAAAATTGATGGTAGAAGAAAGAAGTGGGAAAATTTTTTGAGGTGAGTGTAACATCGAGAGCGTGGGGAGAACAAGAGGAAATGCATTTTTTGCCACACTTATAAATAGTCATAGTTGCTTTTGTTCATAATTTCCGCAACTCTGCTTTATTGTGCTTTTGCTGTTGATTACCTCCGATGAATGCTATCTCAGTGAGTAAGTACATTTGAAAGTAAAAGTTAAATTACAGGACCATAAATCATAGTACAACTGCAAACAAAGGACATCTGACTTTGTCTTCCATCCAGCATCTAACCTTACCCAATATGGCTTAACTTCAATGAATGTGTTAATTGGTGTTTTCCATTTGGCTAGTCGATTTAAAGTTTACAAGGGATATTTGCACTCTATGGTAATCTACTTTATTCTACAGTGTAAAGCTAATTCGGTGATAAGAAACCTGACATGCTTATGCGTTCTTCCAAGTGGGTGATGAAAAATAGACCCCCACACAACACAAAATAAGGTAGTCTTTACCAGAGAACCTGAAAACATGGCAAAGCAATGGTAACACGATCTTTTCCACCAATTTCTTCTTAGGGCCAATAAAGAGGTCGGCGTTGCTTGAAGTTGCCAGGCATCGCCATTAAAGGTTTGCCAGTGGTCGCCGACTGCGCCAGGGAGCCCAGCTAATATTGGAGTTAGATCGATTTAAAATTAAAATTAAAATACCCTATTCTATCTATATCTACTCCCTTAGAAAGTGTCGAATGACTCGGGGCATAAAGAGCTGCAACGAGATATTTCATTCTCCCAATACGTCCAAGGTGCTAACCCGGTCAGCAAAGCATGAAATTTTTGTGATAGGGTGCTTTGTGAGAATGTCTATGTTTGTCATGAACGAAATGTCGTTTATAAAATATCCAGTGTGATATTTGGTCGGGAAGGGTAACTGCTGTGTCTACGTTAGTGTTAAGGCACGCCTTATAATGGGCCTTGCGATCATTTGAAGGTCTGATGGAAGCCTAGTCATTTTGAAATTCGCGATCGCGACTGTCCTCAGAGCTATTGAGCCTACTTGAACCAGAAATAAGTATCGTATGCGGAATTTAAGAAAAAAAAAGAAGCCTAAATTTTATTGAGGAATTTCGGAGAGTTTCTCATGTTTCTAACGAACACATGGGTTCGAATTTGGAGATCATTTGAAATGTTGATCTTCTGAGCAACTGAGGGGGATGAAGAATTTAAAAGATTTGTCTTTCGTTTTAGAGTGGTGAGCAAAGGAACACTCATGGTAATTTATTATAACAATAATCATATGATGAACCTGAAAGCAAGGAGCTTTATTCCGTAGCATGAAATGCACGACTATACCATTCCTCTTCAAATTCCAAGAAGTTAAAACAGTGAATTCCACGTGTCATATTCAAATCATACATTAAATGAGAATGAATGTTAGTCTCCTTGTGGGATATGAATGTTTTGGGCTCTTCGTAGTGCGTAACTCCTCCTTGTGCATCGCCTGAATATATTCTGTAAGGGTAGAACATCGAATCATTTCGTATATCTATCCACGATTTATAATAGGACCTAGGGCTGCGTGATTTCTAAATTAACCCCTGAATGTAAGTTCGTTTAATTTGTTCGTGGGCGTTGACTGACAGGTAACGCAAGTACGAACATGATTTTAGATATTTTGCGCATTTAAACCCAAACTAAGTGCTATGAAAGTAGAAGTAGTGTGTTTTTAATAGAGTGTATGTCAATTATTTACTGTTTAAATATTTATGGTAGATGGAATCATATTCTATTTAGCGAAGAGTCCACTAGAATTTTGTGGTCAATGTTCAACATACAGAGAGAAAATAATCAGATGTTTGTCGGTTTTCGCTATTCAAGAAGCGACAAATGATCAAGCAGGCGAGTTGTTCTGCGGCTAACATGGCATATTCGACCGTTTAAAACGACGGAGGAAACATTTCAGTGGCACCCACGAGCGCAGAACGAAAGAAGGGGGTGCGGTCGAACAGTGCCCCATAAGCGAATCGTCATTTTCACCAGTAGAGAGTATATCTTTGCTCAGTTTATTCATAGGCAGAAAGTCAAATAGATTGAGACGCTTGGCGTGTGACCACTGACGGTCGTCCACAAATTGCGTAATTAAATCCAGCTCTCGAAACACAAGAGGAGAGTGGGAAGATTTGGGAAATAGAAATGCCAAAGCCCCCGCATTGTGCTCATTAAAAATTGTTTCCTTGGAACCTTTTATTGTGCGAAGAAATTTCCGCTGCGGAAAAAAAAGTGTTAAGGAGCTATCTTACCAAAGTAGACAGTTTTGAGCGAGCTTGGGACAACTTTTTCGAAAAAAAGCTAACAGCGCTCACGTCCATTGTGATATGGTTATAAGTTACCCCCCCCCCCCTCCATGCCCCTCGCATTAGCCAAAACACGAAATGTGGCTTCCTGCAATAGTTGAGTTAATTCGGGATTAGCAGCACATTGCGTGCCAATTAGATGATAATTTGCTGTATTTGTACTCCCATAAGGAGGTCATTTAGCAGGACTAAGATGGCGGCCGCATTTTTTTGCATAATTTCTCTAAAAATTAAGGAGACACTTAGAGATTTAAATGTGTTATGTGTGGGGAAATTGCGTATGGCTGCAAATCTGTCAGAGAGAAGTGAGATGCCTTCGTTTTGGGGAGAAATCTCATAAATTCGAGCCAGTATACATTTAATTTGCATTTGTGTTTTTCCAAGTTTAAACCATAGGGCAGTAGGCGGTCAAATACCTGCTTTAGGTTTTCTAGGTAAATTTTATGGCATTAAAAGTAGACCAATATATCGTCTATAAAAGCAAAAACGAATATAAAATCTCCCCAAACTTCGTTAAGAAAACACACAAACCTTTGGGAAGACAACCTCAAACCAAGTGGCAAATACAGAAAAACGTACCTACCAAGTGGCGTAGTTACACAAGTTTTCTCCACATTCGACGTTTCTACCGGAATTTTATCCAAGGCTTTTAGCAGATCGAGTTTGGCAATTACGTATGCACCTGAAAGGAGGTGAAAGGAGGTCTGTGGAACTTTTAAAGTCAAGTCCTTGAATAATGCTTTTGGACAATTGATACGTGAAAGCACGCCCTTTTAAATCAAGGATAGGCGAAAAGTGTTACAGGAAATCAACCCAAACGAGGGGTAACCGACGTTAGCAACCTAGAAAAGCTTAGGGAAAGACCATCCAGGAAAGATAGCGATCGATAGTTTTATTTTAGAATAAACCAATAAAGAAAGAAGTGAAATATTTTGGAGGGAGGAGACTAATGGAGGTTGACTTCGGTTTAAAGCAAAACTGGAAGAATGGAGACACTAGGGCCACTAACAACGATGAGATCGGGTTCCATATCTGGAACCCGGGAGAAAAAACAGTGGTCTTAGCCCTGCTTAGCTCCCACTTTAAGTACGTGGTGAACAGGATGATGCAGTTTCTTAGAAGAAGATGTTTCTTATGAGGAGTTGGTGGCGCGGCCGTAGGGCACCAAAGATCGAGTACGGAGAGTGAAATAACAACTCTGCTGAGGTAAGGTAACGTTTTGTATTTTAACGTGTGATGCGATTATCATTTCCCTTGGATTTACCGACCGAAGTCCGGTGAAGTTAGGGTGTGCAAATTTTCGTGTCGTGTCCAGAGTAATCACACTGGTGAGAATGTTAGCTGCTAAAGGGTTTGAGACCAGAAATATGCTTTTTGTCATCTTCCGAAAGAGAAGGGTGAATGGCGGACGTAATTTCCTCCTTTGAGGAAGCAGGAGAAGATAGTCATAAGCTTTCCTTTACATGGAAGCCACAGGATGACAGGCAGGGATGAACCTTAGCTTTGAATTTCTGGTCATACCAGTACCAGCAAATTGCTCACTATCTAGTTTTTCCTTTTGGGAAGAGCCAGATGATCCCGAGAAATGAAAACGTGAGCGGAAACTAAGGAAACTTACCTCGGAACAAGCTTTTCCACTGGAGGTCTTTGGTCAAATTCTGTACAGCTTCGATGAGTTTGTTAATCATTTCTTCCTGAGAGCTGAACGAACTTTCATAGGCAGTAGCATTGACTACCTCTATGCCAGCTATCGCATTCCAAGCTAAGACGCCATCGCCTATCTCTGTCAGGCTGTCGAGGGGTTAAACTTTCCCTTGTCCTCCCATTGATGTGTTTTACCTGAATTGGGAGACGAGTGATGAAGGCTTACTTTAGATGTGCGGCTGGGAATTTGCCACACGGGCGTCTCGAAGCTGCCGTAGGAGAGTTGTGGGCTTCTACCCGTCCAGATTGACATTCCTTGTGAAGTTCTGCCATAGTTCTTGATCCGAGGGCTCGTGGTGTAGAAGGACGATGGCCTTGAAAGTCCTCATGGTCCCCTGCTCAGCTAGCAACTAAAATAATGAGTCCACTGATTCAATGAGTTGGGCTTGTAAATGAAAGAAGGCCAGCCGAAATTTCGTTCTTGTGGACGTAACAATTTTGTCTTAAAATGCAAGGTCGCAGAGACGAAGCTAGTGTTTCGGCCGAACTGTCAAATATTGGGGCACTTGAATCGCCGAACAATTTGTCGTATCCTTGGTTGATGATTTTTCGTTGCTTTGTTGTTGAGCCATGACGAGTGACTGAAAAATCCTCTTGAGCGATGACTTTGCTTGATGCAGGCTTGAAGAGAGTGTAAACTTTTCATGGATGGTCACCAATAGAACGTTTGGGTATACAAATTTTCAAATTGTATAATATTTTATTTAAAATTGACGGTGCCATGTATGAATTATTGATTGAACAAGGCTGTAACACGAGTAAATGGAGAGTTTGGAGATGGACGTTGGAAATAGCAATTGGCGTGGAGCAAGGGCAGCAGCGAGTCACGAGGCGATGTAAACACGATCTATCTCTCCATTATCTTCTCAGTGAGACTGAATAGGCTGGCCTGGCGTAAAGTTTCCAGATGTTGCCATTATGGTGTGCCAGCTGTTGCTGGCTGCGCCATTACGTTTTAATTCCTATTGCTGCTCTGTTTTCCAGGATATTATATCAATTTTAATGCTATTCTATATTACATATATTATATTATAGTACCTTATATTACATTAAAGTTACTTAAATCAATATTAAACAGGTCAGCTCTTGAAAATAACGTGCAATATTAAACATTACGAGGCAACTAACTGTAAATAAATCAATAGTAACGAAAGCTCTAAATTATTCAAAACCACATAAACAAAAGTACATTAGATTGTGACAAATTGGAACTTACTAAATCACATTAGTTAGGTAAACTTTAATGTATGCAGTGATAATTTTTTATTTAATTTTTAGCAGTGCTACTCTTTGCTATACTATCTTCATCCTATCACTGCCTACATTTCAATTTACCTTTCTATTGTATGATATAGCGTGCCCTCACGGGCGGATGAAAACGACTGCGTTTTCTGCAACTGCAAAAGTAAAGGTTAAAAACATGAATAAATAGAGTTCTTTTTAGTGGAGTTAGATTTTTCTAATTGATAGGGGCATTTTCTTGCCTTGGATGAGGAGCATACCCCTGGTGTACCTTATGCAGCGTGAAGGCAGCTACTAATTAATATTTTTTCTTAAATCCCATAGTAACACTTATTTGCAGAACAATCAACATGATGTAAGAATCTCTTAATGTTAGAAATCTAGAAGATGTATGGATAGAAACAGAAATTGATAGTATGTTCACCTATTAGATCAATACTATAGATATCATGGCTAGTTTTGCCTCTGATTCCAATTTTGCAAGCAACCGAGGATAATCAGATTAAATCTAATTTTCCAGTCAAATTGCAGGAATTGAAATGAAACTCTTATTGGGAAAGCGCGCTTTAAATTCAAAAACTTCTTGTAAGGATTTTAAAATTGCATATACTCAAGTGATATAATGTCAAATGCGACTAAATAATTGAAAAAATTAAGGTAAAAACCAGGAGAATTCAATAATCGTATCTGGATTACACACAAAATCGGAACCAAACTCAACCAACAAAATCCACCCGTTGTTTAATTATTCACATAAATCTACAGAAAATCTTTCGTTAAATGAGGCTGCATATTGCTTATGCAGGGATAAATTTAATGACCTGCCTCTCTAAACTTCTGTTGTATTCCGTTCTAATAATTATATTATTTTAAGTCATTTTAAGCAAGCTTTTCTACAAATTAACTTGGCTCATTTTTGCGGACGATCGAATTGTAGCTAATCGCTATCACACCATTCTATTTGGTTTATATCCAAGTCCTTTTTTTAAAATTATATCAGTAAATATCATTATTTTCAATATCTTCATGAAGAGCGAATCATAAATCACATGATCGAATGAGTGGGGAGGCTTCCAACATAGATCGCAAATCAGTTTTACAGTCGTTTGAAATTATTCCGATATCAAAATTTCTCTGAAAAGGAACTTGGCCATAACTATTTATTTTAATCAGATGAGTGAAAAATTTCATCATATGAACTGAATGCTGAATCGTTTTGTCTAACGAATCTTAAGTTTTTCAAGCACTTTGGTCAATTTTTTCTTGTTGAATTCTGAACCAAATTATTGATGCGAAAACTGAGGTCCAAAAAGGTAACTTGGGATGAAACTATCCTCATGGATGACCCAGAAGCTATTGACAAACTTTCATTCTGATTTTACTCAATTATTCTAATTAAAGGTTACTAGCTCCTTTGTCAATCCAAATCAAATTACTTCATTATATTTAAGTTGTGATTCCTCAAAAACTTGTTATGCTTTCACAATTTATAACGTTATTGACAGACATTCACATCTCATGTTTGGTAAGTGTAAAGTAGCTTTATTGAAACCATCGTCGCTTACTAAGTACGAATTAATGATCGTTCACCGAGTTATAAATTGTCTGCAATTGTTTAGAATTCTCATCCATCTACATGGAAGGATACACACAATAAACTTGAGAGAGCCACCCAGGTACTTGTTAACGACTGATTCTTCAATAATGAAATACAGAAAGCAATAAGAATTAAAATGGACCGATGCTATCTGTCAGAACCACAGAAGAACTGAAATACAGACAAGTAAATCATTATAGAACAGAAGAGAGAGAGATCAATCAAGGACATTATTAAAAGAGGAATAAAACCCACGAATGCCGAAAAAAAGATCGCACCAAGCATCTACTATCGAAATAGACGGACATCAACACTTTTTATGAAAAATAACCTAAAACCTCCTCTTTAACTCAAACAAAGGACCCATCTGATATATGAGTACACATGTAATTTAGAAGAATGTGAGCACTTTTCTAGCTCTCATATTGCAATGACCGAAACCACACTCTAAAGAAGAATAAATATCATACCACCTCACCTCGGTGCACCTAAAAAACATACACAAGAAGGGAGCAAGATAATATAATATTGGTCTGACTAATGAGGTGTAATTTTTTAACATGTTATCTGAATTACGCGTTAAGATGGATTGCCTGATAAATGATGCGACTTTTGTCCTTTATTTCTAATTGCAACGCATTACAGGAGAAATTTAACTTTTCACTCATTTTAACTCTTTGATTGACTTGCTCTTTTACTTCTCTAATCATGATATTTAGAGATAGCATTTAAATTTAGGATCATTTTTTCCAAGATGTAAAACACGGGAGTTAGAAGCATTAAGTTTCATATTAGATTCATTGCACCATTTAATTAACCTATTCAGTCAATATTTAAATCAGTTTGAGTCTTTATTATCCTTTTTTATTTGCCCAAGTTTAATATCGTCAGCAAATGAATTTACTTGGTAATTCATTCCAGAACCTAAGATGTTTACGAAAATTATAAAGAGTAAGGGGTCCCAAAACGGAACCTTGAGGAACTCCACTAGGTATTGGTAATCAGTCTTATATCACTCCATTTAAAATTGCCCTCTGCTTAATATCATTCAACCAATTTTTATTTCATTTTGTGGTTTTCTCATAGATATACATCGTCGTGGTTCACGGCCGAGTACGTATCAACGTTTGATTCGTACAGAAGTAAATAGGTTTCACTTTTCTCTAAGAGTGCTCTACTCTAATTCTTTAACCAGGGAAGATATGTATTCTTATATATCTATTGCCCTTTGCAGCGTTCGAGGGTCTAAGTAAACAACTCTGACAAAATATACTTTTAATTACATAAAAACATGAAATATTAAATCTTTAAATATACTAATGATATAATGAGAGGATCTAATAAAAATTAACACTACCAATGGGTAATACGCGATGGTTGACGCAAAAATCACCTTCGCACGGAATGGTAACTAACAAACATGAATAAGTTTTGGATTCATTTTGCCTTTAACTAAGAGGGAGTCTGCAGTTGGGTGACCTTGAACGAGAACCTCCTCGATAAGGCGATTAGAGGCGAGTTGGACTGGCACCCTCCTCGCTGACGTGAGGATGGTTGCGAAAACAGAGACGAGAAAGAGAAGGGTGGCGAGTCTATTCGGGAAAAAAACAGCTGATGCTTATCCCGAAGAGGTGGAGACGTGAAGCGAGACTTCTTGACTTGAAGATATAAGTGAGGGGATCTTGGATGAACGGAAGTTATTCCGAACCCTGTGTTACAAATTCGGGCTTCTCGAAGATGAGAATTGACAAAGAGGTGAATCTTTTCTCGAATTGGAAATCACGTTGGTATTCCTAAATGGTGAGGAGTATCTCTGTTTTTATTCAGAAAACTGAGATAAGGAATTTTCTCTAAAAGAGAATGGTATGAGAGTTTGTTTCGATACCACTGGTCTGCTCTTCTATTCTAAGCGACCAAAGGAACGGCTCCGGATGGGGGGGGGGGGGGAATCCTGCTCGGCTCCACTTATTGTCTTAATTACTGTTTAACTTAGGGACTCGTCTTTCTCTCTCGATTACTACTAAGGATTCTCCTCGCATTTCTTAAGTTAGAACTATATATACGTCGATTATCCCCTGGGGGATGAGAGGGGAAGGGAGACGAGGGCCCACAATTAACCCTCTCTCGTGGTGCATAAATTTTCAATGTTGTGACACTTCGCACTTTCTAGTTTACGCACGGAGAAAGTGAGATTTCGTTTATTTAGCCAAAATAGAATTGGACAATCGGGGGAGACAGTGAGCCTGTTCATAGATTTTTATTCTAAAGGCTCTCACACCCTTATCTGTTTTGTGGGGCAGCGGGAAAAAAGGGATAAGGAGGGGTAAAGTATCGGCCCATGTGGAGCGTAACAGGTGAGGCTGTTTCAACAAACTAGCGTCTGTTTGTCCTCGTGCTATTCATTCCCCACATACATATATTTTAGCTTTGAGAAAGGTTAATGAACAAGAATTTATCAAAAGCTTTAGTAAAATCTAGATAATCACATCGTAAATAGACCGGAATCGACAACCTTTGAGTCATGTTTATAAAATGTCATCTGACAAGTTGCCTATTTACAAGAAGTTGATTTGTCTCCAAATAATTGCATAATTTGAAATCAATTATTGATTTCATTATTTTGCAGATAATTAAAGTTAAGCTTACTGGCCAATATTTCTCTTCTCCGCGTCTACATTTTTTGAATATGGGAAAAACATCAGCCATTTTCCAATCCCTGGGCACAAAATTTGCCTTTAAAAATTAATTAAATAGAAAAGTCAGTAAAGCAGAAATTTCGTTCTTAACTTCTTTAATACTTCGTGCGTACATTTCGTCAACCTCGCTGGCTTTATCAGAATATAATTTATTAATTTCACCTTTTACATTATCTGCTGTAACTATTATTTCATTCATTTTTGGAACGTTGTTATTTATATTTTCTAGGCTTTCCTCATTTAAATTCGGAATAGCCTTGTTAAAAACTGAGGCAAACTAATTATTCAAGTTAGTTGCTTTTTCGAGATCTTTTTGAACTAAGCGATCCTTATGTTTTAGCATTTGAAATGATTCTTTGATTTTGGTTCTACAGGAGGTATAAAATGGTTTCGGATTATCACGTGACCTTCCCGCTAATCTATTTTCTTACCTGAATTTAACTGATTCCACGTCTCTCTTTATCTGCTTTGGTAGGTTTAAAATTTTTGCCCTAATGACTGATTTCCTTTCAACAGCTTATAAGGTGACCGGTTTGAGGCTATCAGAATTTTAAAAATGCGTTTATCATAGGTTTCTGTCTTGTATATTTTATACTGTTTTGGAGAATATATTTAGTCTGAATATCCTCAATGCTATTTATAATAACACTGTAAACCTATACAAGTGATGTATACTGAATTATCTCTGTCAGTCCCGTTCTTTTAATTCATCTGCAATCAATTGTAGTTTTCTAATTTATATACAAGTAACTTTTGTGCTTTCCACTGATTAATGAAATCATATTTGATGTTAAAAACCAATGATTTGTGATCCAAATTTCTGAATGATTCCTGGACTTCAAGCCTATCAATTAAAGTTTCCTTGTTACTTAAAAGTAAATAGACTTGAATTCTCTTGTAGGGTGCTCGACAAATTAATGCGGATGATTAGCTAAGAATGTGCTTAAGATATGGTTATCCGAATGTAAACTCATTATATAACAATTAAGTTTCGGAAGATTGAAATCCACTAAAATGCATACATTTATGTAGGCGCTCTGTATACTAGTCCATAACTAAAGAAAAAGCTTTATTACTAAATTTTATCTAAATTAAAATTTTTCGAATGCCTGACTAAAAAAAGATTCCATTTTAATCTTGCGCCTTTGGCCTTTAAAACCTAGTGAATAAAAATAAATTATTAGGGCAAATTTAGATCAGAAATAACATCGTTACGAGTTATTTTCATATTTCAAAAGAATTCTGGTAAATGTTTTTATTATTGCCTTTAAACATTGCAAAAAAGCATGCATAAGGAAAGGTCAATAAGTTTTGCAATTCGGATATAAGGAAACGAGATATGAGGAAAAGTGTTTTATTATTTTTCAATATAACTACCCTGGAATTCAATGCACTTGCGCCACTTGTCCCTGAGGCTTCGAATTCCCTAATACCAGAAATCTCCCGACTGCTATCAATCCACTCCTGGACAGCGAGCTGGACATCTTCATCTTTCCCAAACCGGCGTCCACGCAGTGCAGCTTGTTAAACTCTGGCCTTGTGGACAGGGGCATTGTCGTGGAGGAGCAGGACACAGCGTGATAACTTGCCGCGCCGCTTCTGACGGATGCACTTCTTCAACCCAGCCAGTTCCTCAGCGTAATATTGGCCTGTGATGGTCCTTCCACGAGGCGCATAGTCCACCATCAACACTCCCTCAGAATCCTAGAAGATGGTGGCAATGATCTTCCCGGCTGAAGGTTGGGTCCGGAACTTGATGGGGGTCGAAGAGCCTTTGTGCTTCCAGGCCATGATTTCCAGCTTGGTCTCAGGAGCCCAGTGATGGACCCACGTTTCATCACTTGTCACTATGCGTGACTTGAATTCCGCTGGTTCTTGGTTGCACAAGAGCAGCAGTTCCTCAGAACTTTGACGACGTTGAAGTCGATCATGGTGTGTGAGGTTTCTAGGAAAACAACGAGCAGAGACCTTGGTCATGGCCAAATTGTCGCGGATGATGTTGATAGCACTTTCATGTGATATTACAAGTTCTCGCTCAATTTCTTCGACCTTCACCCTTTGATTTTCGAGGATCATCCTCTCCACACGGTTCACATTGTCCTCGTTGGTCACGTCTGACGGGCGTCCTGGAAGGGAGTCATATTCAAGGGACTCAGGCTTATGGCGGGACTCCCTATTCCAGTGAGCAATAATTGCATAGGAAGGATTGGTGTCGTTGTACACTGCAACCATGCGTTCATAGATCTCTTTTGCATTCTGGCCTTCCTTGGTCAAAAATTTGATCACTGCGCGGTGCTCAACTTTCTCCATTGTTGAAAAATTTGTGACTGATGATCTGCAATCAGCTACTGCTTCTTAAATAGACGAGGCAGGAGCGTGCGGCTGCAGGTCCTGGTTTTTCATAACTTTTCTTAACATCCCCACAAACAGCCATCACCTTCCTCTCTTTTGCCCTACCGATTCGCAAAACTTAGTGACCGCCCCTTGTATGTCCTGGGAACCTTTTATATATTTTAGACTAAAACCTCGTTACAGAACTGCATAAGCCTGTGGCTATAAAAGGAAATCGCGCAAGTTCGGATTGTATCATTAATAAAATTTGTAGCACAAAAAAAGTGAAGCAGTATTTAAATGATTATAATGAGAAAGTATCCCTATTGTTTTCATTATGCAAACACGACTTTACTTGTTGTAAATCACTCTGAGCAGGATTTTACTGAATGGTCCTCTTACTGTTCCGTTGTTTTACAACATAAATAGGGCTCTTGATCTGAACTTACTAACCAACAAATAAATTCGAAAGTACATCGCAATTATTATAATATTTTCAATAGAATTTAGCTGTCCTTTGCGGTAAAAGATTGACAGAAATATTTTTAAGAATTACATACGTTGGCTAAATAATTTAATTGAATGTCCTCAAAATCTTAGGCTTAAGAAATTTTATTAATTCACTTGCCTTGCACAAACGAAATTTTGATTACCTTCGCAATCATCACAGCAACGTCACCCTTATAGAGATAATTAAGAAATTTTCATTTTTATATTTAGAGGATTTTAATAAAATATCGCCTTCACACATAGAAAACACTACCAAAACTTTATCACTTATGATAATAGTTTTAGGTTCGGTTCGCTTTTTAGTAGGAAATTACTATATTAATAAAGCGCTGGCAAAGCTGACTTTTGGGGGATAAATTTGCTCTGAATATGATACAGACCTTAGTTATGTAAATACTAAAATAACAAGCCTAACTATGATACTCCTTCTTAGAGGAAGAGCCTGGGCTTTAAGGCAGACCTTCGGTCTGTGACCTACAACCTATCCGGCTCTAGAATCGAGTCTTTCGTCAAAAGTATTTTAAAAAGGTTTCTAGTACATATCTCCTAATAATTTACTTTTTGTCTAGCTTTTTCAGAGTCATGCTTATTTTCTTAGCCTAAGCGTCAGAAATCTTTTTATTGGAATTCTTTGGAAAAACAGCTAAAAAAGAACCCACAGGGCTGTTAATTTATCTTTGGTTCACGGGCCTTTAGGGATCAATGGCTATTTTATCGGGTTGAAAATTAAAATGTCAAATTTATTTTAGTAAAAAATTTGATAAAAATTCGAATATACCATTTGGAATTATGTTTGTTTAAAAAAATTCCCAAACATTCGATGATCATTTCTATTTTCAAAATTTCCATTTTCCTAAAAAAATTGAATAATTAAAGTAAAAACAATTATCATCTCAAGAAATATCTCGAAATTTTACCAAGTTAAAATATAATGTAATGTCTAATATATGTATATATTATTTATAGTGATCGAAGGTCTGGTGATCGATTTCCCAACTCTCTTTTCACTGAACTGCATAAACCTAATTCGAAAATAGCCGTGTGTATCGCACAATTATATGTACGTGAATAATATTATAGTAAAATATATATTATTTTTGGCTTTATTATGTGCTTAGAAAAATAGTGACTAACTCCAAATAGGGGTCGCTGTTATGGGAAACCCTATGTCCGCTACCTCTTTTCACCCGACTGCATTAACGTGATTTGGAAATGTGGGGAAGGTATCGCATAGCCCTGTCGCGTTAACCCCGGTCGCTAATCGGCGTTACCCCATAATGTTGTCAAAGTGATGGAGTGACGCAGCATAAATTTCATTTTTGCTAATAATTGGCATTTTCTAAGGTATTAAATATAATTATAGAAGATTAGTAAAATACAGCCTTTTATCAACAATGCGTCCATTAGAATGGTCTAAAGTCCACAGTTAAAATCTCAATATTTACTCACTCCATGGGCACCCCCCCATGGCAACGCCTTTGATGAATTGAGGGAAACTATAAATAATGCTTTCGCTAAAACTCTCCTTATTCTGGATGATTTTAACATCATGTTCACTCGTATCTAGTTCTACATTGTTTTGTTTTTTTTACTTTACTGCTTCTTTCAATACATCCCATCTAAAACCCAATTCACAACTGATCAGTAACCAGCCCCTCCCTCTACAGCAATTCCTGAACACTTCCTCATCCAGGTTTTTTTCCTCACCAGCAGCCCCTAATATATCATCCAAGTCCTATCATCGGTGATCCCCCTCCAATGATTACAAACTGATGTATAGGAATCTTAATTTTCACCTCCTGTCACTCATACAATTCAAAGTGTCACCTTTAATAATTTATTCAAATTCTCTCTCCGCTTTCTCCGTAACCTTAACCACCTTCCCTCCCACTTTAATTATAATATTTTGGAGATATTCATGACTTATGTAGTTTTCTCCCAAAGATGCTACCACTATTCGACCCCTTGAAATTGTTTACAACATTGCAGCCGATGTTCTTTTCCATCCGGCGCGCTTCAATCATTTACAGGCTCCCAATTCAATGCAGAATCCCTTAACCTTCCAAAATAAGAGACCTTAATTACCTCATCCTCTTCCTACCTCTCCATCATTGCCCCCCCCTTCCCGGCTCGAGAGACCCCTTATTTCTGGACTCCTGCATTTATTTTTGTTCCTCATAGATATCTGTGTTGCCTGGGTGAGGTGATTTATGTACATTTGTTGCAAAAAGGTGGATTCTTCTGGCAACTTACAAACGCTAATCCACTACTTGTTAAATTTAAGCTTGCCTTGAGGTAGGACTCTTTTATCTATCCTTTCTTTAATTGGTTGACAGGCACCCTGTGAAACCACATGACCTTAAAAAGTTCCATACAAACACACTATTATTTTTTTACTAGGATAACGCAGTTAAAAGAAACATACCCAATTTTATTTCCACCATCATCTTCTTAGAAAATATGCCATCTTATCTTCAGTTTAACCACATTTCCCCATTATAGCGAGCCTTTCCCAGTTTCTACCTCCCCCAAAGAAATTCAATTCTAAGAATCAATTTAATTTAAGAGGCCATTCTCTTGGATGAGACTGTAATAACAAACAACACACTCACATAATAAACTATTTTGCCTGGTGCCATCCTCGCATGCAGATTTAGGGAGGTGTAAAGGTATTTTTAGCCTATAAAGTGGCAATTTATGGCAAGAGACCTTTATATTACCTTTACAACTGTAATAAATGATCAAAAGGAAGCAACATGACTAATGATGTTGTATCCGTTATGTTTTTTATATAATAGAATAAATTAACAATAAAGAAAAATAGGAAATTCATTGTTTTATAAGGCTCGTTGAATATATTCTGTTTCTACTTCTCTCTACACAAAGATAGTGCAATGAATCATTGCGTCATAGTAATAGAGTGCATATTAAATAAAAGAGATGAAACATACAAGAAAAAATAATTAATATATAGCGTTCACCCAGAATAAAAAAATATTTTCCCATTATCTCTATGGTGCAATGAAGAAGAAAAGGCAAAATAATTACATAAGACATCGCATTTGTTTGAAAAAAGAACGAATGAAAAATAGGAATAGAGTATGTATGAATAAATAGAAGTGGAAAAATTGACCATAATATGAAAGGCTTCATTAAATTCGATTAATTAATCTCTAATGAGAGTGCAGCTGAAGACTTTTAAAACCTTATGAACAAGATTCCCAGTGAAGAGGAGAGAAGTTCTACCGTCATGGCCAAAAGTATTGGCAGATGCAAACCTCCTCCTAACAAAACATGAATAAACAAAGATTGGTATCAAAATATGGCCACATAGAAACTCCTGCAAATGATCAATAAGTTTATTAGTGGTAGTCTTTTTGTTACTACGAGTATCATGGTTGAAGAGTCGGTGTCAAGAGGTACAAGTAACGAAAGGCCTCTGGCGCTATCACTACATCTCCTGCTTAGCGTTCTAGACCCTTCTTTGGCATTAATCTCATCGAAAAACTGGGCCGGATCCTTGACAAGGTCTGCTGACCAAAGGTCGCGTACTTTCAGTTATTCTTATTTATGACCTTACGATTTTCAAAACTTTAAATAATTCGTGGACTAAACTTGAATGGACCTTTGCAATTATATCATTCGAAAGGGAAGGTAAAACAACAATGAGGTTTCAAAGTTCGTTAGAATCGACCGAATAGTTTTGAGGTTATTGCCAAATAATTTTCCGGCTAACCTGGGGAGGACTTTATCAATTATCCCATTTGAAAGAGAATGTAAAACAACATATGAGTTTCAAATTTCATTTGAATCGGGAGAAAGGTTATGATGTTATTACCAAAACAAAATAATTCCTGGGCTAACCTGCAAAGGACCTTGGTAAATATATGATTCGAAAGAGAATGTAAAAAAATATGAGGGTTTTAAATTTTATTTGAATTGGCCCAACAGTTACAATGTTATTACCAAAACCAAAAAAGCAAAACGTGGACTGACCGACCGACCAACATATTTAGATATATAGTAGCGTGCACTAAAAAAAACTGTCTGAGGGAAGAAATTCCGCAAATTATGATGAATATCGTGAGTGATTAAGCCAATAATAGAGTGCCATCAGTAAAGATTTACTTCAAAACTGCTTTCCCGCCAAAATAAATTACATAAGACACTCGTTTTTTCCTTGTGAGGAAGTTAATATAACGCAGGAAACTTACAGTTTACGAACATTTCTTTCTGAAACATTTTTTCTGACGGAAAATCTTCTAAATTATATAACATTGAATTTATATTCTTACAAAAATAGAATTTTGTAGTTAGTTGTTAAAGTTAATGGTAAATTACGACCTTCTAAGATGATGTATTGACGATACAATACAGGTAACTAGGAATAATTGAAGTCACTACTTGACAGCAGTAACCTAGCTAGCCTAAACTTAAGATGAATAAAACCAACTATCGTTATTTAAATTCACTAAGCGACGTTACTAACCTAACGTTAAGTTTTATCAATATTAAATTTTCCTTTTCAATATTCAGTCAATCATAAATTATATAATGTCTTAAATTAATATTTCGAATTCTTTTCTTTCGAAAAAACGTTTTCCGAGAAGTTTTATTTATTTTTTAAGCGCCAATCTGGCGACTGGCTACTAAAGCATAAGTCGCCGTAATTATCCTACAGCCTAATGCGAGGCTAGATTAAAATAAGTGCATGAGACAGTAAAGCACAAAACAAATACCTAAGGCAAAAAACAAAACACGAAGCAACAAAGCTAGAAGAAGGAAGCACACTCCGGTGCTGGGCGATGCTTGCCTCCCCATGGCGAAGGATCATGTGAACAACCCCAAAGAGAGTCAAATAAAATGGAAAAAGCAATTTTCCACCAAAAAGTGAGATAGTCTACAAGTACGTGTACACAAACTCGTCCTGAGTACGAAGGAGAAGTTGCAGATACCCAGCTCGTCCCGGTACCGGACAGGTAACGTATGCGATCACCAGATTAGAACATTAAACAAGAATGTGTCTATCATTCCGAGGGACAAAGCATTCGTTGCACTAAGGTGGAGACTGAAAGCGACTCGAAGCCTTCATGCGATGGCGAGGGTGAGAGTTCCATAGGAACAGTTGCGGCAAAATGGCACGCAACTTTAATTTCTCCTCCACCGTCTCTCATCTCATTATCTAAGCAGTCCTGATTCCCCCCTTGTAGTCGGTGTGTGTAAGAGTGAAAGACTATTTGGTCGCCCAGTCCTCGCGGACACTTTGGTGCCCTCATAGGCGCACTCATTCTCCGTAATTCCAAAATGTCCAGGAACCCAGCAACCACAACTTCCTCCCGCCTCGAGGCAATCTTGGCGTCAAGGATACAGTGTACCAAAGTGTGTGTAGATTCCAATGCCTTGAGAACACTCAGGCGCTTTATGAGTTGCTAAATATAGCAATTTGGTTTTTGAACCAGGTACGATGAATTATATCCCGTATCAAACAAGTTATTGCAACTAGCTTTTACCTAAAGGTAGACACAGCGCCTGGTAGACCTGAGCCAACTTCAAACAGAGGGGATAGATATGGCATGTAGGCTGACTTCCTCCTCCTGACATAAAGTGTGATCCCAAAGGTCCAACGCAATACTCTGGGCGCTATGTAACATTTGGGAGCACAGGCGTGTGATAGAAGTGTTTTAGATATTTTAGCATACGAAATCTCATAGATATCAATTTTTGGTTTGTAAGATTCCTAATGATAATTAGAATGTATTAGTTAAATAATCTTCAAAGATTCAATGTGATCTTCATCTGAAATAGGAACTCTTGAGTACTTAGTGGCATCCATCCTATGCAAAAACGAGACTGGAATCAAATTGATTTGCTTTACAATGCTGTAGCAATATATTTATAAAGTACATACATGCTTATACACCCCTGTGTGAAACATAGTCGAATATTCATCGTCTTTCTGCTTTTGCACATACCTAATACTGAAAGAATTAGCGTAGATCTTACAGATATTCAGATTGTCGAGGAATAGGTCACCTCCCCAGATAATACGTCTATATATACATATATCTATCTATTGGTTGGAAGGAAAGAGATAAAAGCCACGAGACTATGCATATATACAGTTATATACACATATATCCTATAATTTACGTACGCGTCCTTCGCTACGTACAAGTACGTTACTTCGTAAAAGTAATCCGTTGATTACGAGGTATAAGAGTGAAATTTTAATACAGGGGCCGATAGCGATTAATGAGTTTACCAAGTTGCAGTTCAAGGATATATTTAAAGAGGGAAAGCCAAACATATAATTTTAAAAGGTCACAAGTTAACATATATATATACATACGGAAAATATAGTAAATCTAAATAAGGATAATACTGACAGGCTATAGAAAATTGGCAATCGAGTAACGTTAATTAATTGTTAATTAGCTTTTAAATGGAATACTATACATCAGTTATACAGAAGGAATATTTAAAAGTCGGAAAGCGGGTCGATTAACGGGAGAGGCAATCAGGCGTCGTTTTACCTTGAAGGGAGTCCTTGAGGAAGGGGACTCCATTAGCGAGTCCGTGCCGGGGAATAGAGACGGAAAATGGTCGTGATTCTCGGCCGAATATCCTGATGGTGACGAAGATAAAGGGGGGGGGGAGAAGACGAGTTCATGATCCTCCTAAAAGACGGACGATGGCACCTCTGCTCCAAAGAATTGCAAACCTTCGAAAATAGAGACTCTGACGTGGCTCAGCGCAAAATCTCACATGGGAAACTAGAGATACTCGAGGGGGAGTTTCAGATGAGACGAAAGGAAACTCGGCCAGTCATTCGGTGACAAAACGATGATTCGAAGCTTGCTCTGAACAGAGTAAGCCCTTACAAAACAGAAGGATCTGCCTGGTGAGATCCAACCTCGATGGTATACGCGAATACCAGGGACTTGGGTAAACAGACACACGATCTGAATCGAAGGCGACGAGATCTTAAACTTAATCTGCCGTTCTTCGAAAAACCCAGGGTATTTATATGACGGCCATCTTTATGGTGCTCGATCGCTGTAAGGCACAGATGTCTGTGAGAAAGCTTCCGGCACCTAGAGGGGTTAGCTTTGTCGCCCGACACAAACCTTAGGCGTCTCCAACGATGTGGGTGGAACTTTCGGCTATCCTTACCCGACTACGGAGATTAGCATTTCATCGGCGAGGTGAAATCTTTTAGCGCCCAGCTTAAGTACACCTGTGAGGCGCTGATCGATATTCAAATTCTTTCTTCTTTTATTTTACTCCTTGGATACAGAGCTTACTCCAGGTGGAGTTATAATTAAGAGACATATGGAGGGAAGGAATTCAAGAAACAAATGAAGGGGGTATTTTTCTTTTCGCCCCTTTACCTTACATGCCTCCCTTCCAAAGATGGAGTTTTTTGCGACACGAAGGTGAAGGAAAAAGGGCATCTCGACCAAAACCCATTAAATTTCACCCGACACTGCGGCCATCAAGGTACACACAGGATTTGCTCCGTTTGTTCCTAAACAACGGATAAAACTTACACATACATTTAGGTTAATGGGTAATTAATTGCATAATTAAAATATATATAGTTTCATGTAAAAGCAATAACACAATTTAGAATGGGGAATCAATCAAGCGGAGGGACAATCCAAGAAATATTAAAAAACAATAATGACAACACCTATATACAAGCAATACACTAAAATACGAGCGTACGCACACACGCACACAAATCAATTTTACATGGGAGAGCAACGAACTCGAATATATACATGAACTTATAAGATGTATGGAGTTCTACCTTGGGGGAGTAGGATCATCTACTGGATTCCGACTAAAACTGCCAGCTACACAGTTTTCACTACCTTTTAAATACAAAATTCGGAATTGATATTCCATTAATAGCAGACTGAGCGCATAAGCCTGCTGTTTTGGCTTTCACAATTTCTTAAGTACGCCAAAAGACAGTAATCCGTTTCGATCACAAACTCCTGACCTATCAGATACATTTTAAATTTCCAGACACCAAAAACTATTGCCAGAGCCTCAAGTTTTATTACTGCATAGCTTCTTTCGCGCGGCAACAGGTTACAGCTTGCATAAGCGAGAGAATAGCTATTCCCATCTTCTTCGTACTGCAGCAACACGCAACCGATGCCATCGTTGCTGGCATCCGTACGGATTCCAAACAATTTGTTCGCGTTCAGGAGCTGCAAAATGGGGGCATATATTAGCCAATCCTTCATCTGCTGGAAGTGGGAAATTGGCTTGGGGCTCCAAACGATGGAATCTGGGGAGTTTTTCTTAAGGAGGGAGATTAGGGGGCACGCTAAGGCGGCAAAGTTGGGGACGAAGCGCCGGTAGAAGGATGTTAACTCCAAGAAGGAACGTAGCTGCTTCTTAATACGGGGAAGGGACATATCTGAAATGGCCCTGACCTTTTCTTGCTAGGACGGTATGTGGTTTTCCCCAATGTGAAATACAAGGTACTTGATAGGGTCGTAAGAAAAATGACACTTGGAAGGACCCATGGTCAGACCATAATTTCAAAGCCTATTACAGATGGAACGAAGGGAGATTAGATGTTCATCTCATGTGCTTGTAGCTACGTACACATTATTTACATAGAATGACACATTATTCAGGCCATCTAAGAACAAATATAGGCTCTGGTCTATCAATGGGATCGGTTCGGCATAAAAAACCTTCACGGTGTTAAGTTTTCGAAAGTCCACACACATTTGAAAGGACTAGTCTGGCTTTCGAACCATAAGAATGGGGAAACAGTAAGCTGAAGAGGAGGGTTCGATTATTTCTAATTTTAGTAAGTTTTCGACATCCGTATTGAAAGTAGATCGCAAATGAATGGGCAAAGGATACGGCTTAGATCGGATAGGTTCAGGCGTGGTCAAACTATGTCATGCTCGAATTGGTTCAAGCAACCAGGAACCTCGAAAATTACGTCCGGGTATGTCTTCAACAACCGAAATAACTGGGCTTTCTGAGCGGGCTCCAGCTGGGAATTTAGATCGATCTTCTGAGGGGGGTCTCCTCACGTTCCGGGAGCAAGGGGAGTATGTAGTCATTATCAGCTTTTACGCAAACTGTCTGGACTAGGTTAAAAGGTTCGAGGGGCTAAGAGGCTTTCATCATGGCCTCTTTATCCAAGGCAACAATATTGTTGATGCAAGCGCGGTGGTGATAACGTTTGAGCATGTTGAC
Organism: Ceratothoa steindachneri; assembly: GCA_963969495.1. Taxonomy (NCBI): domain Eukaryota; kingdom Metazoa; phylum Arthropoda; class Malacostraca; order Isopoda; family Cymothoidae; genus Ceratothoa; species Ceratothoa steindachneri. Next base: position 7,265,629 of record OZ018330.1, read on the forward strand.
GTAAAACACTTTGTTACTGGAGGTCGTTTGTATGAGGTAGTCCACGGGACCACAGGCTTCAAGGACTGAAAAGGGTCTTTCCATTGGGAAAGAAGTTTATTTGTTACCATGGGCAGGAGAAGCAGGATCTCGTCACCGGGCTTCAACCGTCTTTCTTTTGACTCAATGTCAAAATGGGTCCTATCATAAGAGCGGGGGATACGTAGAGAGCGCGTAGGGGAGTGGTTAGGATCGTAGGGCGAACGGAAAACAGTTCACCGTCAAGAAGGTAGGAGACCTCGTTGTGACTACGAACGGAATCGCGTTCGTTGGTCCTCTACTTTTCTCACAATGGCTGCACGGAAGGACATTCATTCTGTGCCTTTAAAAAAGACTCGTTGTTCAGAGTCTTGTACTTGGGGAAAACGGGGTTTTAAAGTCACAGGGGGTGCTTCGTTCTTTATAGGGCTGGGCCCTCGTGATGTTGGACTGAGCAAAGGGACTAGGGAAGAGCTGCGCACTATGGCCGACTAATATCTCGCAGAATTTAATGGGGGCTGCTATGGCGTCAGCCCAGCCGGTGAGATACTGGCATTCGATGAAACAACGGACCACTGGGAAGCGGTTGGCTTGTCACAAGTAGTCCTGGACTACTGCAAGTTTATCATGGGCAGAGCTAACTGGGGAAAGCAGCTTTTCCGATGAGACGATGCACATGCATCCCATATCTCTGATCAGGGTTGAAACCTGGCAACAATTAACTGAACCGGTTTCAAATTCGAGCCCAACGGGGAAGCGCTCTTGTTAAATAAAAAATTAACTTGATGTCCAGAGGGGCTATTTGCTGGTGGAGGAGCAGGCGTTTCGGGGCGAGCAGACGGAGGATAAAGAGAGGCGCTTACCTGGTGGCTGGGAGGAGAACGGAACTGAGAATTTGGGGGACAGTTCCTCCTCACATGCCCAGGGGTCCGCAAGAAAAACAGATGATGGAGCATCTGGTGTAATCTAACGTAGAAGGATTGAAGACAAGTGGCTTAACATCCTTATGTTCAGACGGGGGATGATATTTCGGTTTGGCGGGACCTCTGACATTTACGAATTTGGGAGTGTTCTCCGGGCGAAATTTAGGGAAGTGGCCTTTAATCTTGGAGGAAGGAGGATGACTCTTCTTGTGATCGTTGGGGTAGAGATTATGATTGTCCGCGTGCAAATCCGCTTCTTCGATGCATTCTTTAAAGGAAGCAACTTTCTGGTCCTTCACGAATGCACGGATATCAGAGGGCAGCGTATCTATCAATTGATCCTGTAAAATGAAGTCAGACAGAGACTCATAGTTGCCGTTTAGCTTGACGGAGTCGAACCAAAACTGCAGACTTCTTCTGAAGGTGAATCCGAACTGGTGGTAAGTCTGGCCAGGTTGCAACCTTACCTGACGAAACTTTGCCCTGTAGAAGTCCGGATTCATGTTGATCGCAGCCAAGAGTTTGAACTTAACGGTCAAATAGTCACGTGTAGCCTCGGCGGGAAGCAAAAGGAATATATCTCGCAGCTGCGTATTGAGGAGCGGAAAAGTTCCGGCGAGTCCATCACTTTGGATATCCCAGTGATTTACCTCACAAATCTTTTAGAAGTGAGCGAGGTGAGCACTGAAATCCCCACCGTCCTTAAATGCTGGGAGCTTTAAAGCGGCGATATGATGGGCTTCATTCCTGGAACTAACTGAGAGGGTTTCTAAGTTATTCCTATTTAACTCTCTTTCATGGTGCCTCACCCTTTCTCTTTCTTCAGCTTCTCTTCTTCTCTCCTCAGCTTCAGCTTCTCTTCTTCTCTCTTCAACTTCAGTTTCTTTTCTTCTCTCTTCAGCTTGAGCTTCTCCTTTTCTCTCCTCAGCTTCTCTTAGTTCTTTATTCTCTGCTCTTTCGTTTTTCTCCTCATCCTGAATATAGGCGACTAGCTCTTTACCGGAGAGACCAAGCATCTCACCCTGTTCCCTAAATCTCTCAAAAGACGCCGTCTTGTTTCCTTACGTGAGCCTTAGCCACTCGACGCGTTCAAGAATCTTACAGCAAAGAAAAAGGGGCTCTCGGAATAGTTCCCCAAAATTCTAAATAAAATCTGAATTTTTGTGATCACACACACGAAAAAAAGCAATAAATTATGATAAATATACTAATTCCTATATGAGTACCTGATATAGGATCTCTTATTCCGGCACAGAGATTACAAGGAGGGGAGTTTGCAAGATTTTCTCCCAAAACACACACAAAAACATTGGCTTGTTACGAAATATGGCCTCACGGGCACGAAAAAAAGACTGATTACTTAAAATACAATAAAAACAATTAGGAAAAAAAATGTATTTTCCTATCTTTAAATAAACTTTACCTAACTTGGTAAATGATCTATTAATTTAAGTGAGGGACTTAAAAAATAAAGGGGTCCTGAATTAACCCAATAAACCTGACACCAGAATTCCTTATATATATATATATATATATATATATATATATATATATATATATATATATATATATATATATATATGTCAAGGAATAAGTCACCTCTCGAGACAATACGTCTATATATACATATATCTATATATTGGTTGGGAGAAAAGAGATAAATGCCACGAGAATATGTATATATACAGTTATATACACATATATCCTCTAATGTACTTACACGTCCTTCGCTACGTACAAGTACGTTCACTTCGTAAAAGTAATCCGTTGATTACGAGGTATAAGAGTGCGATTTTAATACAGGGGCCGATAGCATTTAATGAGTTTACCAAGTTGCAGCTCAAGGATATATTTAAAGAAGGGAAGTCAAAAATATAATTTTAATAAGTCACAAGTTAACATATATATACATACGGGAAATATAGGAAATGTAAATAAGAATAATACTGACAGACTATTGAAAATTGGCAATCGAGTAACGTTAATTATTTCTTAATTAGCTTTTAAATGGAATACTATGAATCAGTTATACAAAAGGAATATTTAAAAGTCGAAAAGCGGGTCGATTAGTGAAAGATGCAATCAGGGATCGTTTTACCTTAAAGGGAGTCCTCGAAGAAGGGGACTCCTTTAGCGAGTCAGCGCGGGGGAATAAAGACGGAAAATGGTCGTGATTCTCGGCCAAATATCCTGATGGTGACGAGGATGAAGGGAGGGTGGGTCCTAGAAGACGATTTCACGATCCTCCTTGAAGACGGACGATGGCACCTCTGCTCCAGAGAAATGCAACCTCTAAAAAAATCGAGAGTCTGACACGACTCGGTAAACTAGTGATACTCTAGGGGGGGTTCCAGATGAGACGAGTATAATCTCGACCAGTCCTTCGGGACGAAACAATGATTCGAGGCGTGCTTTAAACAGAGTAAGCCTTTACAAAAGATATGGACTGCCTGGTGAGATCCAACCTCGATTTTATACGCGAATACCACCCGCATAATCCTCTGTTTTCTCACCTTTGGTATATAAGTTGGAATAGATTTCAAATTATTTAAGAAAACTTTATTTGAAGTAGCGATGCAAATTCACGTATTCAAGAAAAGAAATTTAAATATAAAATTGTTCTGGAAGTGACAAAGTTGCTGCATCCTGATTATTTCTTTTCATACAATAAATAGGTTTATAGCTCTCTTATATATATATATATATATATATATATATATATATATATATATATATATATATAGGTGATATATTTTCATCATAGCAAGCGACAGCAAATTTTGACTATGGGATTTTCTTTCCACATATCGTAATTTTTCGTATATTTGCCTTTACGACTGTGATGATGCCGTGGATAAGTTCTCCGAAATTCATTAAAACTCACATTTTAAAATTAATGGGAGAAGAATCGTTTATAACAAAAACTTTATTTATTTGCCGCATTTCGATACCCTCGTATCATATTTAGAGATAAAATATAAATAAAATGAGAAGAACATTGGTTTATATATCAATGGATGACCATAACTATATACAAGGAAACAAAGAGGTAAGCAAGTGCAAACACATTGACAAACTTGTGAGCATATTAAGACAAGGTCGAAATGGAGTAAGCTTATGAACAAAGGTAAATTTGGCGGTCACGTCAAAGATGTGATGGGCCTCCAAAAGAGTCGGAGGAAGAGGCGAGATTAAGCATCCAGCATAGTTCGGCTCCTAATTTTACCGGTTGGAAGTACTTCGTTCAAATTAAATTGAATGTTAAGCTTTGGTTGTTTTTCGTATATATGGATGACTTCTAGGAAAAGTAGTTTTCGTTTTTGCTTCTGACAGAAAGGTATATTCGAAACACAATAGTCAGGGAGAGCGCAGTGAAGCTTAATTAACAGAATCCATACTGGGATCTTATTTATTCTATCCAGTGAGCTACCAGACACAAAAAAGCAGACATTGAAACTCTTCACTCTATTAAATCCACAATTTCCTCTTGCTAGAAAGTAGTTCCTAAGTACTTTTTTTACTGTGAATGGGATAGAGAAATGTTCCTCTTTCTCTCAAACTGTATGTTCAGGTTTTTAATTGATATATAATTATGAATAAACTGCATTCAATATTTTATAATAGGATAAAGGTGGTTGGAGAAATGCATATAACCTGGTATATTTTAGTGGTGACTCCTAAAAAATTGGTTAATTGTAAAAAATATTTTGTCGTAATATGCAATAAACTAATGTCATATTTGAGTTCAATAACCTCCAAATTACCATAAGGCTTTACTTAAGTAGTCAGCAGAACATAATGGAAAAAATGTTGGACAGTTAAATTGTTTCGTGTCTCTAAATTTCTTGCGACTCTTTGCTAATATATCTTAGGATAATTAATAAATAAGTAATTTGTAAGCAAAGAAATCAGATAATGAACTAATTATTGCAGTAGGCGACTATTGTAGACTTGTTACTACTCTGACCCATGCCTAGCTTCAAAAAGGCAGCATGAGTCCACCCACTCTACCAGCCTAACAGCCATTTTTTACCAGTCATTCGATGTTTTGAGTTGATCCCTCTGCGAGAAATGCGGCCGTCGAAGAGAAAAGACACCTAATTTTTCCAGTATAATCTTATACACACATCTAAATTCTTAACATAATGGTTATAAGAATTTACTCCTTTCGTTCTTGTAACTTTTAGATAGTATCTTTCTTTGTTCTTTATTACTTCAATACTTCTATCAAGCTTTTCTACATATAACCTTATAGCACCCAACTATATTTGGCTTTTCATAAACTTACGAATATTTTTTTATCTATGCTACTTATAACATTCTAAATTCTTATCCATATTTGCTCTTTGAAACTTTCTAATAATTATTTCTAGCTTTGTCTTCATATAACCTTATTAAATATTCTCTACCCTCGCTATTTTCAACCTTATAAAAACCTATCTACCTTTTATATTTTCGTTGTAAGATTTTTACCCTGTATATCAAAACAATGGTCACTATTTCATATAGAAACTATTTCAAGTAAGCCCGAATCGATATTCTATCTGACGACCAACCACACCTAACCAAGTTTAACTTCTTCCTACATGGAAGCACTGTTTCTCTTTGTCTCGGCCATAACAATACAAATATATATATATAAATATGTATCTATTATTTTCACCATATAAGTTAAGAAATCCTGATCCACCTATATTATTTTTAAGTATATACATATTTACATAATATAATACTTATATTCTTTAATATTTATCTATCCTACTGCTTATACTCTTATAAATATTTATCGAATTTTTCCTATAAATATGTTCTAAATACTTATCTAACTTACTACTTGTTACCTTATAAATATTTAATTAGCTTTGCAACTTTTTAGCCTAGAAAAACGTGAATATAGCATTTACCACCCTTTGTTCAAAGACTATAAAATTAAGACTAATTATTTTACATAAATTCGGAAAGTTTGTAAAAAGAAACATATAAAGAATGTGGCAAATTTGTGGAAAGGGAAAATATCTAGACGGTACAAATCTGAATTTGCAGTAAAGGAAAGACTACGTGCCCCTACCAATATACAATCTCCCGTGCAGATGAAAATAAACGCATGAAAAATTACAGGCAAAGAATCAGAAATGTAACCGAAAACTTGCTCTCTCCAAAACTCAAATGAAAGAACGACGACACAAAATCTAAAAACATTAAATAAACAAACAAAACTAAACTTTCTGGAAATTATTGATGGACGAAAAGGCGTAAAGTGAAACAAAGGATACAAGGAAATAATAGCAATAGACCAAGTTAAGTGAAAATAGTAACTATTACCGTGATAAAGACCTATAACTTGAATAAAGCTCAAAAGCGACAGTCGCTTCTGCGTAACATGACAATAAAGATAATTTCTTTATTACTAAGGTATAGCACGAATTAGTTAGTCCGCCTTACTCATAAATGCACCAGTAACTGCTATTGGGAGCAGCACGCAAGATTAATATCGATTGAAAGAACGCGTGTGTTTCCAGTAGACTTTATCACTCCTAAAATTGACTACATTGTCTAATCATATAGAAAGAAGGAACATATTGAAAAGAGTGATTGTGGGATATAAAAAAAAAAATATAATCCTCCGAAAACGCGTGATCGAGGAGGAAACTAACTCTGAAATTTCCTCCGTAGCACAATGGAACCGGGAACCTTCGTGGAACCGGGGTCCCTCGTGGAATCACTGAATAGAGAAAGATGCTGAGTAAAAACCTGGAGGAAAATGAAAAGGACAATGACCGATAGTAGTGAAAATTGATAAAGGCAATCTAATTAACTCTCACACCTGGGGTTTGGAGTGACGTTATAAATCTCCAGGAGGGAGTTTGTATAGAAATCACAGTAACCAAAAGGACGAACTTGCCGTTACCCGTGAATGGTAATTTTATATAGAATTTTGCGTACACACTTTCTATTTTTTTTTAGCCTGTTTGCATGTAGTCACCACCCTCTATATGTACGCGTTTATAGATATTCATGTGATTACGTGGCATTCATGTGTTTCATCTACACTAATGTCATTAACTCACTTATGTGATTATTATACAAAAATCACATACACATTCCAGTTAATCTACCCGTTTTTACAATGGCAGTTGCATTTAGTCATCTTTTACTGCGTGGATTTGGTGGGTCCTTTAACCTGCCCTAGGTAATTACCGCATTATATCATAAGAAGGAACAAATTGCCAGCCAAAACCTTGCTTTTCTATTCCAAGGACGATGAGATGATTCCTATACTACTGAAAAAGGCGACGAACAACATATTCTAAACGGACAGTAATTGATAATATGATTTCAAGGGATAAGTCACCCAATAAGAAGATCGATCCATTTCCAAACAAGTCTTGCCCTCGATAACCGGCATCCATATTTTTCGTCCTGGTTCGCGATTTACTGGCACCAATATATTCTTCCCCTTGCCGCTTTTCCTCTATTCATTTATTTAAAATTAATTAAATCGACATACTATTAAACAAACGCAGACACGTTAATATACTATTTTTTCTTATTATTGTTATTATCATTTATTATTAATAGTTAATAATTATCTTTCATTCGATTGGATGTTGACTTTTTAAGAGTACGGAATATTGAAAGGTTGAAGAATTTCTGTATTTTTAATGAAGAGTAATAAATTTTCGTATTTTCCATATTTGTTTTCGCTATTATTTATCGTAAATTACAATTTTTTCGATTTTCTGCGTCTTCAACAAAATGGTTTGTTGTGGAAGAGTGGAATTATAGTTACAGGCACAATAACTTACAATCATAAATCCAGTAGGTGATGGGATTGGTAAAGGAATTGATTAGAAGAATGAAACCCAATTATACGAGATTGAATTTTAAGTGAAAAACGGAAGAAGAAGAATGGGTAGGAAATCTAGTATTAAGAAGACAAATGAGACAAAAGTATGGTAATATGAAATATAATTTTCCTTAATGCCTAAATATTCCTTTAATACCTAATATAAAAATAATATTTCACTAGTTAAAATGATTTTAATTTTATTGATGATTAAAATCTCTGTAAGACCGATGAGAGCATTGTATATATTTGATGGTTTATATAATGAAAAATTGAGATTAAATTGGCTATCCAGGTGATGAATACCAGACACAAGCGAATTTATTATATAATGGAGTAGGAGGTCATCGTGGTTTACATTCAATGAGATCGGGTTATACAAATTAAATTTCCCATACGATGTTATAAATTTAGGATTCCAACGGATTTTTTTTAGCAGAATTTTGTGCTTTTGAGAGAAAACAAGTGGACCAAAATTTTAAAATTATTCCTGCAGTTTTATACTGCAACTGACAGCTTGCTAGAATGTAGAGATAGAATTGGTGGTGAATAGTTTCTGTCATTTTATCTATAAGCATATCAGTGAAATGATATTTGACTCAACCAACTGTCATTCAAATCCATTTGAATTGTTCAAATTGTAGGAGAATATATTGTCTCTCAACCTAGGGGTTAACAGGTGGTTTATTTCATGCCTCCTGATAGGGGATAAATGAACTAATGAAGTAAATATCAAAAGCATAATAAAATCTAATAAAATGCTACTAAGTTTAGCTGCAAAAGCATAATAAAATCTAATAAAATGCTACTAAGTTTAGCTGCAACCCCTGAAGTCTAATCGTTGCCTAAAGAATAAAATTTAGTTCACAAATGGATCTAGTTACCCTAGGCACGTACCTTCAATATATTTTATGCGTCCGCTCAGCAACGCTAGCTCCTTTAAGGAAGTATTTAGAGGATGGTATTTTTTACTTTGTAGCAATTTTTTCTTGGCAAAACCAATCCTAATGCCACAAGGTAGTATAAGTTTGTATTTTGAAGTGCAAATTTTCCGAAATTTTACTCTAGGGGTTTTGTAGCAATCACTCCTACACCTAGTGTTAAGGATTGAGTTATTTTTTATTGTAGTATTTGTCATCCCCCTAAAGTTCATTCTTGTTCTCTCTCTTCATTACCCCTTTTCCATCACTGTTCTCTTAAACTCGTATTTTTTTATTAGATGGAAATATGCTGCAAGGGGATGCCATGCGTAACCTGAGCTAATATCATACAGCTTACCTCTATCGGATTGCGTTTCCTTTCATCAACAGTGCCTGTAAGATAGGAGAATCTGCTGCGATACATATATCCTAATGTACTGGATTGTTGGGGTTTCCTGTTCTAGCCATAACTCTCTATCATCTATTCGATATTTTCATTGATTTTTCTATCTCAATTTTTCCGCATGTATCTCTCCTTCGAATTTGTAGTCAGGGTCTTCCTGATGCAATAAAATTATTGTGCCTAACTTTCTCCTTTATGCCGAACTTAGTCTGTCCACGAATTTGAAGCAAATAAAGGATAGTAGAAAAGGAAAGGAAGAAAGGGATTTATAAAAATTAAAGGAGATGACCTAGCAGAGCTCTTTAACTCAGAAGATAAGGCAAAGAAGTTGCAATAAGACTTTCAGAATCAAATTTCTACATAACACATGTATCAGGTTGGAACGAAAGTAATTATCGGTTTTAGGGTATACGTTAAAACTGAAAAAAGGATAATAGAAATATTTAATCATAAACATAGCCTCATTCCATCTGCCAACAAGCTTATAAATGCCAAGCTTGTAAAGTTCATTAGGGCTTGATGAAAAATAGGCATCCAGCTCATTTTCAACCTATTCTGTTGATGTCAACCTAAGACAATCTAAGTGTTCTGTAATCCCCTAAACAAGTTATAATCAGAATGAGCCGGATCAAGAAAATATCGAGGATAGAACAATATTTCCCATCCGTGCTTCACTCAGAGATCTTTTGTCATTCGATCTGTGTGAGGATGGGCATTATTGTGATGAAGGATGACGCCAGTTCTGTTGCATAAAACGGCTTTCAAACGACGAAGTTGATTGCAGTCAAGATTAGCATTTATTGTTTGATTGTTATCTAACGATTTGTAATGCACTATTCCTTCAATATCCGACCATGCATTTAATACGATCCTTTTGGAATGAACTCCTCTTCTCGTTTGTTGAGAAACTCTGCTTCCTCGATTGATCTGCGAGTAGCGACGTTTAACGTTATGATAAATGATCCACTTCTTATTATCAGTAACAAACCTGCCCCAAAATGGTGCCTATCCAATCCATTTCATTTGGCGTATCATATTTGTATGAGTTACTTCAAATTTTTCTGCCCGTTCCCTCGAAGTTGTAGCGGGATTTGCTGTGACAAGAGATTCCAACTCTTCAGAATCAAGTTATTTGGGGGGGAAAGGGCACTTTTGGTCCGTCTTTTAATCTGAGGTTTTACTTCGGAAACTGTTGTAACCCCTAGTGCAACCTCTTTCATTTACTGCATCATCCCCATAAGTGCTTTGAATGTATTTACCGTTGTACTCACATTGACATTCCTATGAAACTCATAGAGTAAAACATGTCTAATTTGATTTTTAGATGGGAAGATATAGGGGTGAATACCGACGAAAATTATGAACATTATTTTTATAATCTCAAAGAAAAGGTATGAATTAATCATTGTATCATTCATAAACGTTAACAAGATTTACCGTTTGGATTAATACTATATAAACCTTTATTCTAGATAATGAGACATTAATTTCGTTACAACCTAATATTTGGAAGTATTAGTAGCTATCTCCCTAAAACTGAAAACACCTGATGACTACACAAGCCAGGGTACATAAGACTGATTTAGAAAACCCTAGAGAAAATACAAGTCATTGAACCAAACTTGAAAGTAAGTGAGTGATTTTGTTTTTTTACGGTGTGACTTAAATCAAAACATGATTACAGAAAGGTACTCACGCTAAGATTCCCAAATTGAATTGGCAATTTACAGTCATAGCTGACAACTTTAAGACATATATTTTTTTTTCATTTTTAATATTTCCCTGATATGATTAATTATTCTATAATTAAAATTATTTCAGGGTTTTAAAAGTCAGCGTTTTAAAAATAATGAGAAAAAACAATGCATTCATTAACTAAATCCAAAACCGCGCCCTGGTTATGTTCCTGTAGGAGGAGAGTTTCACTCCCTGGAGGTATACTATTCGATCAAAAGGGTAAAATGATGACAAATATGGGTTAACTGAATAATGTTGTGTAATTATAATCTAATTGGTTAAAATTTATTGTAAAAATAAAGGTTTGGAGTTTTATCAATTCCAGAAATAGTTATTCTAAAGAAAAGCGTGCAACCATTGTTGTTCTTCTCAAAGTGGCCTGAAATGGAAGAAGATATTTTCTAAAGGTATTGCATCACGGAGCACCATTTTTAGGACTATTAATAAATTAAAAAAATGTTTTCATTCCTGTCAAGAATTATTATAATGCTCAAAAGCTTTAAATAAACGCTAATATCGAATTCTGGTAAGGTCCCAGCTCAAGGATCGTATTGCCTCTAGTTGCAATCTTACTCACGATTGGAAAGAAGCAGGTGTGAACGCTTCAGCGTGCATAGTAGGGATGAGACTTATCGAAAAAGGTATTAAGTCGAGAATGACTGTAAAGAAGCCTCATCTCACTGGAAAGAACATTGCAGATAGGTCCCCTTTTCAGGAAACATAAAGAATGGACATTGGAGCTTCTAAAAGATCCCTCGTTAGCAGAAGAAGAAGGGAGCGATTTCATGAGTCCTATGTGGTGCTCACGGTGAGGCATCCTGATACTCTCTGTGTCTGTGGTTGTTTCCTATCTAAGAGAAATGGAACACTGACAATTTTGCCCAAGATCACTGCCATGAACTAAAAATGGTACCAAAACGTGCTTCATCATCCGATTTTTCTAACAGCTAAAGGTTAATTTAGGGATAATAACTGTATTTTTCCGCATTGTGACAAAGTTCTTGGTTAAAAGAAATCTAACCTTTGAGACCTAACGCGGGAATTCGCCAGATTTGAACCCGATAGAGAATTATTTGGTGATAATCAAACTTGAGGTTCCTTAACAAAAGCCATCCAATTTTAAGCAGCTGCAGGTGCTTATTAAACAAATATGGAGCAATATCACTCAAGATACGAGGGGCGGTCAATAAGTTTTTGCAATTCGGATATAAGGAAACAAGATATGAGGAAAAGAGTTTTATAATATTTCAATATGACTACCCTCGACTTCAATGCACTTGTGCTACTTGTTCCTGAGGCTTCGAATTCCCGACAACCAGAAATCTCCCGACTGCTGTTCAATCCACTCCTGGACGGTGAGCTAGACATCTACATCGTCCCCAAACTGGCGTCCACGCAGTGCAGCCATGAGCTGGTGGAATAAAAATTATTCGCTAGGGGCCAGATCTGGACTGTAGGGGGAATGGTTGAGCTCATCGAATCCGCACTCGCACAGGGCAGCTTGTGCAACTCTGGCCTTGTAGACTTTGACGACGTTGAAGTCGATCATAGCGCGAGAGGTTTTTAGGGACCCGACGGACAGAGACCTTGGTCATGGCCAAATTATCTTGGATGATGTTGATAACACTTCCATGTGATATTCCAAGTTCTCGCTCAATTTCTTCGACCTTCACCCGTCGATTTTCAAGGATCCTCCTCTCCACACGGGCTACATTGTCCTCGTTAGTTACGTCAGACGGGCACCCTGGCCAGGGGTGATCTTCAAGGGAATCAGGACCATGGCGGAGCTCTCTATTCCAGCAAGCAATGGTTGCATCGGAAGGGGCGGTGTCGGTGTACACCGCAACCATGCGCTGATGGATCTTTTTTGCATTCTTGCCTTCCTTGGTCAAAAAATTTGATCACTGCGCGGTGCTCAACCTTCTCCATTGTTAAAATATTTGTGACTGACGATCTGCGTTCAGCTACTGCTTCTTTAATAGACGAGGCAGGAGCGTGCGGCTGCAGGTCCTAACTTGTCATAACTTGTCCTAACACCCCCACAAACAGCCATCCCCCTTTCTCTGTTTTGCCCTACCAATTCGCAAAACTTATTGACCGCCCCTCGTATCATCACAAATTTGGTCTTTAGCCGGCCAAAACGAATTGAACCAGTTCTGAAAAACAAGGGACAACTTGGGAAACATTGACTGCGCACAACAATTGAATTTATTACATAAATTGGTTAAGGCTCTAAATATTTGCATGTTTCACTTTGTATTTCTGAGACAAACATACTAAAACAAAACGCAACTATTTTTTTTGTTTTAATGATTTTTAATTTAAAATAATATAATAGTCTAGAAAGTTTTGGTCATAGCTGTAGATTCTATACAAAGCATTATCATACTGGTTCTCAAGTGGCATATCTGGAATGCAGTAATGGAAATCCCGTCATCTATGTTACTGTTATTTACTACAAATACTGGGAAAAATCACTTGCCGTATGAAATGGTCCAAATTATTGAATTTCCGGAGGGATCGATTCCACGCTAATGTTACCGGAGAGGAAAGTTTAGAATCAGAGATTGTTACGAATCTCAAGGCTTACTGAACTGGCTGCTGAGGAATTAAAACTCTGGTTACATATAATATTCAGACACTCAAAGGGTACTAAGCTCCATGAACTAGATAAAGGACTTAAGATAAGAAGATAAAATGAACCATCATTAGCTTCTGTGAAGTAAGAATAAATTTGCAAGGAACTATACAATTGAGAAACGTTCATATTCTCTTTTATACGTAGAAACGACGCACATAGAAGTGGCGTAAGATGTATCAGACACCGAGTGACATATCTCTATTTATAGCCGAAATTAAAGGAATCCATCAATCAAACTGTTAGTTGAAATTTCCAATTGATTATATTTATAATTAATCCAAGTATGCGTACCTACAACATCTCAGATGCATTTGAGGAATTATAAGCACACTCATGAATGCACATAAAAATGAAAATAATCAATACAAGATTATTCGTGGAGACTACATAGCAAAGATTAGTGAAAATACACGATAACCGGTCGGTAGCCAAATTCACATTATGCAAAGAGGAAAATGAACTTGGAAACAAATAACAAGAATTGGCAAAAGGAGCCAACCTTTACATTATGAACTCCTTTTCAAAGAGAATAACAAGAGATTGACATTGATGTGACCAATGAAACAAAGAATAAGATCAATTACATACATATTCATCAATAACAAATTCAGTAACGATACATCAGTCGCCACCTCCTTTACCACACATTACTCAGGGGTAAGATCAAAATATATCTAAAATAAGAGAAAAAAAAAATCATAAAGAAAACTGCCTCACAGAAAATTGTTGCCCAAAATTAAATAAAGACCCTCCGAATTACACGAGCGAAGGGGATTAATAAAGTAAATAATCAAAAGAAACAATCTTCATTATAGAACTGTAACGATAATATAGTAGGCACTAGTTTAATGCGTGAAATTATGGCAATAAACTTAAGAAAACAAGGACATCTAACAAACCAATTAGTTATGCCACACAAAGCTATTAAATATTAAGAGAAAAATCAGGCAGATTGGAACAATAAAAGAAAGGATCAAGCATAAAGAATTCAAGAAGCTTATTATAAAAGATAGGCTAGGAGATAGAACATATATTACATAACTAGTGAAAACGCTACGGAAAACAACGAATCCGTAAAACAGATAAAATAATAACTAATTTTGCTATATTTCCAAGGAGAACAAAACACGAAAAAAAATCTAAACGAAAGATAGAATCATTGTAAAATCTCAAAATTTTCATCAAACAATATATAGTAGCAATAATCCTCTTACGCTAATCAAAAACCTATCCATAAGTGAGCTAAGGAAGTGCTACCAATAGAGAAGGATGTAATTAGACTAAAACTTAAGTGGCTGAAAAGTTGTAAAGTGGCTGGGGTAGATGGGGTTATAATTGACCTAATAAAGGCTGGGGTTAACGATCATGCTGCGCTACTAGCTAGTATATCACATATATGTTTAAGGGAAAATAAGATTCTGTTGCATTTCATTTTAAAAGAAGCATCACAAAAGCATTAAAGAACTATAGCTCAATAGTTTCTTATGAGTATCATAGAAATCACTTAAAAGAGTCGGACTTAACAGACTGAAGACAAACATTGAACTACAATCAGTCAATTATCCAAACATGTTTAAGATGCATATAAGCTACTTATGATTATCTAGTGAGAGTCAACAATTATTGGGGGAATAAGTGAATATGAAATACCCTTCTACATGTTATTCCGAGACTAAAAAATCCCTATGGTTCACTAAACACCCACTCCATTTTTAAATGACTAGATAAAATACGAATGGAAACAAAAACCCTACATTAACATACGGTCTTAAATATAATTTATTGCAACATTGCGAGCATAAAATAAACATAAAAAAGAGACAGGCATGTGGATGCTCTCCTCCAAATCTCTTTGGAGTAGTGCTTGAGAAGACCTTCAGATCTTTGGAGTATGAACAAAAATTAATCAAATTCAATGGAAGATATTGAAGTCATCTAAGCTTCGTGTTCGAAGAACCACAGGCAATTTTAGAAGTATTATCTCAAGCAAATCTTATAAATTGAGCGAAAATTAATTGTCCAAGAAAATAAAGATTAATATTTTTTTTAAAAGACAGAGCAAGTATGATCGATGATGAAATTTCAGAGCAATACTAGAATACGTATACTTATTCTATCTTATGACTCCAAATGGGGTAATGGCAAAGGAAATAATTAGAGTAACAAAATTAAGGAGGTAAGTGGTAGAAATATTAGCCAAATATTCAAAGTGACCGCCGTCTAAGCAACAACTCATTAATCACTGCCTCCTACCACTTTTATCTGATAAATGTGATATATAAACACTTACAACAAAAACATGCGAAAATGAGAAAAACTCAGAGAAAAAAACCGATACATGATAGGAATAATAAACTTTGACCCTAAAAAAATCTATGGTTAAGAACACAAGTTCGGAAGTGGAAATGAGGAAGACAAATTGGTACAGGAAACGACGCGAGAGGAACCAAATTATCTTCAACTGGATAGATTTATACATAAAGAGAGCCAAATTACGACCATATAGAAGGTGATAGGGCCATATTTACTGAAGGGGTGGGAATAGCCTAACAGGCTCAAGTGCTGGACAACTTTAGACTTCATGGAGAGGCCTTTTGCCAATGAAAGGGGTCATTGAATTTGTGATGTTATTTAGCTATTGTTTGAGAAAAGAGAATGAACTGGCCAATGGAAAGAAGATGGCACTCGCCTATGCAGTTGGCCCTATGAGAAAGATGGAGGCATTTGCTGAAACAGAAATCACCCTTGACGGTTGGAGCTCTTACAATTTCTTTCATAACCGATTTAAAGTATTGTTA
Source organism: Ceratothoa steindachneri (assembly GCA_963969495.1). NCBI lineage: Eukaryota > Metazoa > Arthropoda > Malacostraca > Isopoda > Cymothoidae > Ceratothoa > Ceratothoa steindachneri. Next base: position 7,281,916 of record OZ018330.1, read on the forward strand.
ATAAATAATTTGGGAGGTATGATTAATGGCTTCAATATTCCGAGACCATCATGATACGATGAGAAAAGTATGTAAAGTAAGAATGAGGTTTTTAAGTTTATTTTCTTCTATTGATTTTTCCTTTAATCTACTGTTTATATACTGTTTATAAAGGGTATCCGTTAAATATAAGATCACAATGAAAATTTAATTAATGGAAAAAAGCTTCATCCTACAGAAAATTACATATAATTCATCTCGCATATACCTTATGTGGCTCAAACATAAATAATAGAGATCCGAACATGTTGTATGCATGATTTGATCAAATCTGTTTAGTGCTAAAATCTGTACGATCTTTTAATTTTGATTGAGGTCCCGTATATTGGACAGTTTTAGCACGCTACACTTCAATCTCTTCTCTTTATTATCATGCTATCGGTCTTATACGTGCGTTTGAACCCTCTCTCAATAACTTATATTTTATTTTGCATCTTTAAATTTAATAGATTCAAATCTAATTGAAGCTCCCGAGAGCCCTTACACTTCATGAAGCAGAAGAACCCTAGGATAATAATTTTGAAGCCACTGACTTAAAGTAATGCAAAAGATTTGTGGTTGTTTTTTTAATGATTTTGTACCAACGTGTTTTGGAAGGTTTTAAAAGACAATAATCCCTTGCTTATTAAAGGTATTCCTAACAGATTTTGTGAGTCAGACTTTTTTCAAGATTGTTTAATGACTTTTCCTGTATATATAAATATATATATATATATATATATATATATATATATATATATATATATATGCCCATACTATAAATATTGCGAAAAGTGTAAAGATTCTCTCGTTATTGGTATTTGGTTGTTTTCCAGACAAAATATACTTATGCTGTCAAAATATTCTGAACTGTGTTGGTTTGTCTCATCTTTTTCCGAGTGCATTATTCTCAATAAACTTCTGAATCAAACATGAAAATTCCAACTCACTAGCTACTCTTTTTTTTTACTACGTTCTTAACTCGTAGACTTTCTAAATTTCCTTTAAACTTTCTCAACTTCCAATCTAATTATTGCATAACTTTATCCGAATTACAGATGAGATTATATTTTCCTTAAAAAAATGGTAAGGAATCCAAAATGTTGAAGTTAAGGTGGAAATTGAGGCTGAAAAAGGAGCAGAGTTTGTTAACAAAAAGCTACAAAGGATTTTATTGCATTAACAAACTCTTGAATTTCTTTATATTTAAATTATGACTATATTATGCATTTACATATCATACTAGATTTACATAAGCGAAATTTGCATCGGTTTTTATGTCATATGGTTTAAAAATAAAGTAACCAAAGTAATGTAAAAGGTAAACCTGCATCTCACTTTCATACCTCGGAAACATACAGTTGCATATAATTAGATAGATCAATATAGATAAGAATTAGGAAAAACTCAGCAGTTCACAAAATCTTATATTATATTACAAAGCTTAACTTTTTATTGTATCTACCTCTTTAAACTGGTCAAAATTTCTATATTTCATTTATTCCCAATCTAAATCATTTTACAGCAATAAAAAGTACCCTTTTAGCAGCAAAACCAAGAGACCTTCAAAAGATTCCCTTTTCTTAAATATTTCTCTGGAAAAAAATGCTAAGGAATTAGTTAGAAGATCAGAACCCTTTTCTGTTTGACCTCACACGTTGCCAGTGCCCCCAACTTTTCAAGATAAAGTAGTAATATGTATGCCCGCCCCCAGGTCGTACAAGTAACCCATTAAATTGAGTATTTATATAAGCTTCAATTAAAACGTCAAATTAATGGCTGAAATAGCCATAGCTACTCGCTTCCCAAAACTAATTGGATAGAGATAAGTAATATCACCTACTTTAGAGGAGACGAAATAAAAGAAGATCTTCCCTCTAAAATTTGTGTAAAACTTCTAATTTATAGAAATGTAGAGCAAAAGAGAATCATTAATACAGAACCGATAGTGTAAGCCGTTAATAAAGCATCCAGGCACCAGCCTTTTGTTCTTTACCATCGCTTCGTACAGTCTTCAACAGAGAAGATAAAACACACACTTTAGATGCTCTTGTCACTCAGGGCCACAGGCTCTCTTCCTACGAGATATCACTTCTCTGCATAAAGCTGTCAAGCTTCAGGTCAGATTGCATCGTGCATCTTACGTTGGTAAGTCTTCAAGCTAACAGTAGGAATTCAATTGCAACGACTGCCCGACTCGTTAACTTCGTAAGTGCCCAGTACAACTAATACTGACCAGATAGTGAGCAGGCCAACATTTCTATGTTTGAGGTGAAAATAAACATATTTTCTAAAAGTATCTAGGTTATTAATCAAAAGGAATCTGTACTCATTATTATTGATAACACTGGTCAACTGCCAAAATTGTTCACATATGAGATTATGCTCATACAACTAATTTCATATTGCTGAATTTGAATCTGATATTTGTTTTGTTCTATCAGACTAGGTTTTATAAAAAAATCAAAAGGGACAAATATTCAATATTCCGCCAATTGTATCGTGCAACAGATATTTAACCCAAAACAGACCAGCTTGTCTCTTATATGACTGAACTTACATGACTAATTTCACATTGTTAGGTACGACTTAGATGTTTGATTCTACTATCAGATCTACTTTCTTAAACAATCAGAAAAATAGTAAATATGATGACATTAATTGACTTACGCAAGAGAACGATATTAAATACATCACAAATAAGCTCATAACACATTGTATCAGAAAACATGAGTTCAAATGCTTTATAATTGACAAAATATGAAGTTCGAAAAGTGCTTCCAAACTTTTCTCTTTCGTTTGTATAGTTCACTCTCTTCTCGTTGCAGCGTCCAGCAATAGTCACCCATCATATTAGGACTGAAATTTCCCTGATATCTGGTCTCCATTATGGTGATGTTTTGATGAAATCTTTCACAGTGTTCATCACTAGTGTTTCGAAGGTTATCTGGGAAAAAATCAATATGAGAGTAGAAAAAATGCAATTTCAAGGACATCCTTGCACCAAATGCATGATGATTCTGTAGCATGGTTGTAACGATTTCTTTGTAGTTGGCAGCACGATAGTTTCCAAGAAAAAGCTATGACACATTGACAAATGATTTCCATGAGTTTCTCTACAGTGGATTTAAGGCCTTGGTGAATTCGCTATCATGAACTAGTATGCGAATCTGTGGTACATTTAGGACACCTGGTTTCCACTTGGCTTCGGAAACCACATCTTTTTTCTGACATATGTATCGAAACCCAGCACCAGATTGATCCATAGAGATGCACCTTCCAGACGCATCTATTGGTGTTTTTGGCCATTCCTTTCTCAGATAGTGCTCTGCATAAGCTCTGCTGCCCCACAACACAAAAAGCACATGTGCTTTGTGTAGCCACTCTGAAGACCCAGTAGTAAACAGATGACTTTGAGATCTCCACATATCTTCCACTGGTGCTTCTCGTATTCTATAGCAGCGAACAAAATCTTCATTGTTTCATAGTCTCAGCAATCTTTGCTGCATGTGATATTGGGACAGATGGAAACCGATAGCCATTGTGAAAAAGAACAACTCTTAGAGAGTCTTCTCCAAAGTCTATAAACAGCCTGCCTTCATCTGATTTGTATGGTTCAGACTTACAAAATTGTTGCATGAGGTACTGCATCCTCAGAGTAACAAAGGTTGTTTGCCATCTTTAATAATACAGAGAGCTCTCTATATCGGTAACGAGCCGTAATGATACGCCCTCCAGCTTCCAGCAGGTTACGCTGCTTTTGTTGGATCCCAAGACTTCGGCCATTTCCTTGGAAAAGTCTAGGTCGCTGATGAGATCATGAAGCCTTTCTAGTATTTTCAGAATCATCCTGGCACTCGTTTTTATTTGAGGTAGAATTCAAATCAGAATCACTCATCAATTCTCGCTCAGTCGGTGGATTTGGTACCTGGGAGTTCAGCGCTGTGCAGAACTGGTCGGATTGCGGAAGTAATATAGGGATACTGCACCTTGCCTCGTGTTTTGATGGTTATTCCCTTAACGTTTGTGAGACAGAAGTAACAGTGACTGCTGTGTTCTTTGGGTTAACGCCATATCATTGGTACTGAAAACGGCATTCCTGAGCTTCACTTACCATACATCCACTCGCTCAGGGGGTTGACACAAGACTTACAAGCTATATTAGGTGCACATTTCTTGTCTTGGTCACCCAAAGGACATTTCAAGTCACTTTTGTAGTTCAGTCTAACAGCTTTTGGCATTGGTTTCGAGTAATTTGAAATTAAACAGATGTAAATATGCATTATCATGACTAAGCAATCTGAAACCAACAATAAAGCACAAATTAGGAACAAATATTGCATAAGTGAAACCCATTAACATATAAATTAGTGTATGAATAACATGGTACACCAAATATATAGATATGTTGGTTCTGGAAAATTGAGCCCGATACAGCTAAACCAATGTCATTATTGAATTCGGCATGAGAATCAGACTAATTTGATCCAGAACCATGAGAAAAAGTTTAGGGGGTTGAGCAGTGTAATCAGGCTAACAAAGTAGGTCTAGTGTAATCAACCTGGTTCGTATATTTAAGGCGCTTTAATAACTCTTTTAGCTGACGCGATGATACGTAACCATTCTAAATTGTAATCTGAGTGGTTTCGGAATGTAAAATGTTCTAGTATTGACCATTTTATCTAATTAAGGATTATTCAGCTGCTTCTGATGGTACTTTGAGTGGTTTCTTAAGTCAGAGAGTTATACTAACAGCTACTTAGGGTAGATCAGTTAAGAATTTCCGAACTTCTGCTGTTTACGTTCGGTTAAGTGGTTCACTAGAAATAAATTTTCTATTTTGATTTTGACGTCCCCACAACGGAACCTACCTCCATTACGGAATGGTTGCCTGTTTCTGAAGGTAGCGCGTTCTTACGGTTTCTATCACTACCATTTATTTCTTTTCAGCCTACTGGATCTATAGAGTTTTGGAACTTTTTACTTCATCAGACCTGATCCGTTCCTTTACAACTAGCTTATAAAAAAGTTACGGTGTGATTTCTCTTTCTGGTTTTACTATTATTATATCGTTAATTAAACTTTCCCGAAACTCTAGAGGATTTTTAAAATTATGACGTTTATAGCTCTTGGTTCATTTCGTTTAATTTTTTAAATAATGAGTCTAGTGTTCTTCTCTTCCTTAGTCTATTTTGCGTTTTCAAACTATCCGAGGATGGTGAAAAACTTCATGGGAAGAAGAAGCAGGTATATAAAGATACAAATTCCTTCCTTAACTTTTAGGTCAAATTTCTGCGAATGAAGCTAGAGATTTTTGTTTGGATAGCCTAACGATAATGATCATGTAGAGAAAATAGAATAGATATAAATATTTCATGTTTTAAATTATCTTCAAAAGCAAATAAATAGATACTATTATTACTATAGGGGTACTAAAGGATGAATTCACCGTTTTAAGTACGAATAATAGAATGATGTTAAATTATTTTTTTAAGTTTAAAGGAAAAAATTTATTCTCGTCTGAGTATCAAAGCACATGTAAGAATCTTAATGTCCATTAAGCCATACCTAAAGAGAATCTTGAAAAAAGTCAAAGATGTATTTTAGGACAATTAGATTGTATTTTGAGTTGGATCGAGAGAATTAAGCTTTGCGTTATAAAAAATTCAGCTGTTTGCAAATAAAGAACAAAAAAAAATCCTTTTTTGAATCGAATTAGACATTCTGTGAGAAAACCTTTATAAACGATGATGTTTAAACAGCAACCAAATGGTTCTATTCTTCTAAGATCCATATATTTTTGACAAAGAAATCATAAATCATCTTTTCAGGTTTGATATTGTCGTAGAATGATTCGGACATATACGTAACTTTTACCCAATATTTGTGGAGGCTCAAGGTCAAACAGAGGACCTTGCCTCAACTCTGGTCATGGCAGAGATGAGGATAGAAGTGTGATGGGGGCGAGTGCGAAAGATTTGAATTCAAAAGATTGAGTGCAGTTGGCTAATATTAAACTAATGAAAGCTGCGGGCTATGAGGCTTATGAAAGAGTAGGAACAAAATATACTTTAATTTTTACACAGTTATACACAATAAATAGATTAAATAGAATACTGGCCCCAGATACTCGATTTATATAATAACTGAACTTAACCAAGCTACTCAGTGCGAGCTCTACGGGCGGGGGAGAGGCGATACGAGCCTCTGTACATACACACACACAGATGAATGCCAGGATAGCCACAGATAGTTCGTCTCAGCCTGGCTTGGGTTTGAGAAGAGATAAAACGGGGGATGGATGGTTATTCGAGGGACTTTAACCACGGGGAGTTTAGCCTCTAGTAGTAACACTATCTGGAGGGATTATTCGTGTCAAACAAAATATACCGAAACCAAGGATGTGCCAATTGACTGGGGCTCAGATCCTTAGGTATAACTCTAGCCTTCGGCTCGTTGAGAATAGGGAGCGCGTTCGAGAATGATGTGCTTTGTTGTAAAAGGCAGGCTTATACAGTCGATGCCTAATTACGACCAACAATATATAAGGACCAGCCGGAACAGTAACTGCCTCCGCCGATGGGAAGCGTTGGGGAATCTCTCCACGACCAACCCTGCGCTTGAGAGATGGGAAGTACTCCCACGGGGTTTCTTAATAACACCCAGGGAGACGACAGAAGCGCGCGTTTGAGATTCTAATCCCCGGCTTATCCAAACATGGCATAACTGAGTTTTCAATTGCTCCACTAATGTACTGAACTTCAAACATTCATAGATTCATTTGTAATTTGCCATTCACCTGACCAGTTAACACTGTGTACATTGCTTCTTGCTTTTATTATGTTCTTCGGGTAATTTCAGGTAGGTCTGTTCGACGGATTTATTAGTGAAACATTTAAATTCATATATCGTTTAAAGATATATTAAAGAGTAGAGGAGTTAAAACATATTATAGAGGAATACCTCTGACACATACAAATATGTATATATCAAATGTAAGCTAATAAAAAGACCTCTAAAGTTTTGATTGCTGCATTCACCGTTCATGGATAAATGGAAGAGAAAAGGGTGGGAGAAAGACAAACGCACCATATTATATCGGCTCTACTCATGAGATAATCGCAGAATTCAAGAGAGATTGCGCCTAAATAACCGCAGTTTTTAGGAGATGCAAGAGAAAATAGCAGTGACGTCCATAATGTGCATCACAATTTTTACTCAAGATATTCTCTGGCCTTAGCTGACCGAAACCAGCGCTGCATCTCCGAATAAAGAAGCCCCTCCCCCCGCCCCAATCCACAGGGGAATCAACATCACAAACCTGAAATTCATTCACGAGCGTTTAAACCCCAGTTGGTTTGAACCAGCTACACAGCTGGAATCACAACCCTCCCCAATCTCTGGGGCTGTCTGGTAAACTACAAGTTTGCCAATGTAGTGTAGTAACTGACTGATTGGAGATTTCTCCTGTTTCGAACTTGCAGTTTCAAAAACCAAATAAAGAAGACTGTAGGAGATTTCTCCTGTGTTGCCGTTGTTCGTGGGAGAGGAAGTGGCTTGAGTGGAACTCTTACAAAAAGCAGCTTTGATGAGACTCGGGTAGGATACACGTCCCATTGAAACCGCTGTAGCAAGGGATCTACCTTCGACAACTGCATTGAGATCATTTTTGGACACCTATGAAAGAAAGCTAACATATGTCACAATCATTGGGACATCGAGAAGCTGACCTACGAAAATGCAAGCGATTTACATGGAACTATAGAACTATAAGCAAAGCATGCCCATCAGTAAGTCCACGAATTTCTTGCTCCTCACACAGATTGACTTATGGGTAGGCTTTTGAACTACGAATGAAATATAGCGGCAAATTGAAAGGAACAATGCGTGGGATAAATTCGCAGAAGAAACCAAGTTCCGTGAACAAATGTATGTGTTAAAGGTGATATTACAAGAAATAAAGATGGCTGATAAGGTAACCAGAATGAAGGCGTTAATTATGATTATCGCCTCGAGGCAGATCACGCAAGAGAATTATTATCACATCCTGACGTGCTTCTCCTGTTACAAAGAAGAAGATCAAAAGACCAGAAACTGCCCTAAAATGGTGATGGCCCCCTATGTTCGGAATGAGGACAAGATTTACACTTATGGATGCACTGTGTCTCGTAAAGGAAAAATATATAAATTTCTCAGGGACACATAGAACCCTGAACATGCAGTGCGATGTACGACGAAAGCAACACTCCAAACAGAAATCTGAAGTGAGGAACTCCAATCATACAACGCAGCAATGAAGGTCAAAACTCTTAGCCTTACCCCAGCCTCTAATTGTTCTCCAAATGTCGGATGCAATGTTCACTAAACTATTGGCGTGCAATCTGCTTGCACTTGTAATGAATTATGCGGCATCAGGTCCCTTCAACTCGGACGAAACAAGATGCTAGAGGCAAGTGGCATGTAGCCATTAATATTCCACGCCAACCTTCGCTCGGACAAATATCTGAATCTGAGCAGTTTAGCACCCAGCTGCTAGTGAGACAACCTCCGAGAGAGAATCTAAGGACGTCCCCGATCTAACCCAGCGAATAAACCTCCCCTAAGTCACACAGACTCAAAATTCAAGAGGGAAAGACAAAGATGAAGCAAAAAATATTAAAGAGCGACAAAAACTCTATTAAATATTCACTCTATGCAAAACAATGCTACCTGGTTATCGCAGTAAAATAAAAATAAGACTCAAACCATGACACTCACGACTGAATACATCGCCACAGGAATCCGTAAACGGCTATTCAATGGCTACCACGAGTCAGCAATAGAGGAGACTGTACTTAAGAATGCCCTGCTAGAAAGAAAAGTGAAGTTGTATGAATTCTCTCTTAAAATCTATGAGCAATGTCTGTATAATATGCTGAGATCCGACAGACCCTACAGCCCTCTTAAGTACCAGAATTCTCGATCTAAATCCAGATGTAAACAAGTTGGTGATACTTGCCTCACAATGGGAAAGGGCGTAGCCCCAGAAAAATCAACTATTCAACACGTACAAAGAGCTAAACCTGGATGTACTCCTTCTATCCTAAACTGGAGACCGGGATTCCTATCTCATCTAGATCTTAAGATAAGAAGTCTTGCAAAGGAACCTGAATAGCGAGAGGTTCGACGGAGCAGCAATAGCTGTACAGTCAGGAATACACTACCTGAATTAAAGAGAAATGGGTGACTCGTTTTTCTCCATTATTCACAAGAAGTACATAGGAAATATTGAATTGGATTCAGAGTAATAGCCTCCAAAGAGAAGGTACTTGCCCATCCACGATCTATATACCCTGTTCGGAAATAATTACTACTTTATTTTTGCTGGCGACCTTAACGGGAGGACAAGAAATGCTGGCTACGCGAGAGTAGATAGTCGAGGCAGGAACATTGACCTCGTTCTGTTTATAAGTGCTGCCCACCGAAATGGGCCAAACTTCTCAACGTTCATATACCCAAAGCAGCCACTAGGCCGGACAACGGGTTTACGGAGCCAAAGACCCTCCCATCATTTTGTACAGTAAGGCACTCTCATACCTAGTAACCATACCACCATGGTCATTAGTGGGGCTGCCGCTCTCATACCTATTCCCTCGCCACTAAGGATAATTTTGGTATATGCAGACTGGATGCCTACAAAAAGTCATTCTCTGAGGATATTCGGAAGAAGATCAAAGCCACATAAGAGGAAATCGACGAAGAGCTCTCATCTCTTTCTAACAGTTTCACTACAACAGACCACACAATCCAGCTGACTAGGAACGGAATCCTAAACCCAATTTACCCAACTCAGGAGAGAATCATCCTGTATCAATGATTCTGGCATACTAGCAGCTGGATACACCAGTCCAATGGCCTTTACGCATGTCCAGAATCTGAGACCACAGGAGAATGCCACGATGTCGGAGACAATTACGGGTAAGTGGGACCGAACAATACATAACCTTGCTAATGATTAAAACCCCAGAACCTTCTGGAACGTCATCATTATGCTAAAAGGACGAACAGAAACGGGAACCAGCTCCCTGATAGTGAATCTTGACACATACTCCAGAACTTCATAAGAAAAAGCAGAGATTTTTCGAGAAGTCTAGCGGGACGGTTTTGAATCTCTTAGAAAAAGGAAGAAAACTTAGATATACATAGGATTTGTAAAAACACAGTTCTGGAGCACATATATATAGTAACTTCAATATATTCACCCCGAAGAGAACCGCAAACTCCAAGGGGCTGCAGGAATGCACCCAGGAAGGTATGGCTATTAACAAAAAGCACTGAACACCTCAATCCCGGGATTCCAGCATTATGAGCAGCTCAAAGATCAGATGATAAACACATGCTGATCTGGCTCATAGAAAAAAATAGAAAGGTCTTAGTCTTCGAAAGGATTCTCAATAACACACTAGTCTTCCATTTGTCAATTCACTCTATGCAAAAGGATTAATTACATTGCTTCGGCAGGAAAAGGAGCACGGACAATGCGATCGCTCTCACATACCAACATGTGACCATAGGATTTGCCACTGGGCACATAGTGAATGTGGTCTGCTCTGACGTGAAAAAGGCCTTCGACACGGCATGGATCGACTGGTTGTGTTACAAGATTTCAAGCACCGGGCTAGCCCTCCATTTCAGAAAGATCATCAATAGTTTCATCACAAACAGGAGAGCAGTATTAGCATTTGGGAATCACGCCACGAGCTCGTGTGACTTGCTATCCGGAGTCATCAAAGGAGCGGTTTTGAGTCACACCCTCTTTGTGATCTAGACCAGAAACATTCGGAAGCCGCTTCTCCCCAAGCGCTCAACGTACAGTCCTCAGATGACATCACCCAGATTGTGACTCTCCGAACCAGATCTGAAAGAATCATTTTGAGGGTGACTGCAGCTGAGGCTATGAAGATATACAGGTTCAAAGGGAATTGGAAGATAAAAAACAGACAAAGTTTACAACAGTTACGATAGGCAGACGAAAAACGAATCCTCTCAGACTGGATGACACAATTGTGCATACTCCCTAAGCGCGAGCTTCCTCAGCTTCATGATCTCCGAATCTGGTACACGAAGCATCATCAAGTCTAGAATTTAAGCTGCAAAACTTGAAATATACATAGTAGACCGAGTTTGTGATCTCACTATTAACATGAAGAAGAAATTATATATATCATTTTGAGATCAAAATTGCACTACCCATCGGTTCTCTGAACACTTCTCAAGGACAATGTTGCATAGGGTTCACAACCATGCCCTACATTTCATCCAAAACGTTAAGTGGAGCGATTACATCACCTCAAGAGAACTCCACGCAGTAACCTGCCTCGAAGCACTAGCATCTGGGATAGCTTAGAAGCAACTCTCCCTGTAGCTGATGTAAATTACACGTTCAGGCTACATAACCGGGAGAGGTACAAATCGTCCATGCCTTCACCAAAATCGGCAGCTACATCAGCCATCTACAAGTGACCCAGCACGAAGAGAAGAACATCATGAAGTAGGAAAAAAAAGACGACTCAAGATTAAAAAAAATATCTCTCTTACGTATTTTATAGCCAAAAGGCAATTATAATCATTGTAACCATGGTAAATATTAAGATAGCCCGATTCACTGGCACACTTTTTATCTACTCCTATATTTAACTTTCAGCACTTTTTTCTTCCTTTCCCTCTACCCCATCCGCGCAAACAAAGACGAACCCCTCATCTCCACCCTCTCTCCATAATAATAATAATAATAACAGCTAGCTCGTGATGCTCTCCAGTAGTCACCCCTGGGAACCACTTCAGCCTGCATAAATCTATTCAACAAATTATTGATATTCCGTCTTATTTTCGTGTCGTTCACCGTTCACGGCCTGATAATTCTAATGATAATGAATAAACTTAGAATCTCATCTTGATTTCATTCATCAACTGAAGTTAAAATTTCTTTATACACACTCGCACCAACACCACTAATGTAAAGTCAAAGGATGAAATAATATTCATTACAGTTTGCAGTTTGTTTACAAATTGCAAAGCTTTAAACACATTTATCACATTCCTAATATTACCAAGGATTGCATGTTTTTTAAGTATCATTTATCTGGAATTGCAACAAATAATGGATTGAAATTGAGTGAGCTAAAATCTTCTTTTCCCAACCCTATTCTTTCTCAGGTGACTTGAATAAAAAAAAATCCTCCAGCTTTGTCGAACCTTATTTTCCCCAGAAGCATCGAAGCCGTCGTCAAAAACTAGATAAAATAGTACGAAAATTTTAAATAGGTTTTTCGTTGATTATTTCGACAGTTCCGTCATTTATGGACGTCCATTGATCCCACTTTCTTGAGGAATGGCTAATGTATTCTTCTAATCTTTTGGGTTGGCTCATTTTGTGGAAACGGCATCCTGAGACACATAAATTGAATTTTTGGTTGGAAGGGCTTTAAATATCTTAACATAGATAAATCCTCTCTTCTTTGAAAGCTACTTTTCCTAAAGCATCTTGAATACTGCTGCCTTTTTAGTGGCGTGTACGTGACTTTATTAGTTACTATGTCGGTCCATAGTTGGTATGGCCGGATGGTGATCATTTTACTTTTCAATGGGTTATTATTATCGTCATACATCCCTCGAGGTTTTTCAAAATGCTTCGGTTTCCCATTGAATCATTTATCACATAAATTACGTAAATCTCGTTTTCCTACGATTATATTCACATATTTATGTTTCTTATATGAATTCACCCGCTCGAGATGTAATTCCAAGGTGTATTTGGGATCGACACAGCGCATACTACATACCCGTATTTACGCACATTTAGTCATCAGGAACAGAACTTGAGCCCCGCTCACTACTCCCGAATTATCCCCTATCCGAATCCACTACGAAAACAGACATCCACCCCATAAACCTAACTTAAATCATTTTTCAATTAATGATACAGCAAACAACGAAAACCAACGACGTACACTGGAATCTCTTTATTTTAGATTTACAAACCCCACTTTAAACTCTGACACAAGCTCATTTCCTCTTATGCTACAACTATAATTACCCACGAATTACACACGCTAAATACACTAGCCCAAAAAACAATCCATATTTTTCAAATATTTCTATTATCTCCCTTTTTTTACAACGAAAACCCTCAAAACTAATTAATAACAGTTTTTATTTTAAAAACAAAAACATATTTCCCATTCCCTGTTAATTAAAAGCCCTGCATTTTTATAATTTGAATATTGCCACATCTGCTGCTTCACATTTCCCATATTATTAATTTATAAATATCTGATAACTTATCAAAAAAAAATTCTTATGTTTGTATATATTTATAATCTCATATCCTTGAGAATGCGTTCCTACCCGAAACGTCGGTACCAATAAGTTAATATATAATAATGAACTTCCTAAATTTAGCCTGCTTATTTATCCTAAAAATACGTATACTCCTGGCAACGCGCAACCCCTATGCTCTCTTTATATATATACTTGATGTTTTCTATTGCAGACTTTATCACCCTCCTGAACATTATTTTACAGTATACTTATTCTTCCATCGAATCGATTTCCTTCTTCTCCAATCTATTTTTACTAGCTTCTATTCATTCTCTACTGAATGAATGCTTCCATTGTTTCGACCCGTTAACTCTCGCACACTGCGATTCAAAAAGGATTTATAAAACATGAAAACCAGAAGAAATTTTCGAATTCTAAAATTGCTTTTGTTAGTTAAGCGCTAGGCTGTTTCGCGATAAAACGAATGAAGGATGGAAATATCCCTTTAGCTAATCAACACAATAATTATTCAAATTATACCAAAGGGAAAAGAACAATTAAATCACGTCACGGTCTGGTGGCATTCCAATGATTATAATGTTGAAAAGATGTGTGGAGAATAAATCTGCGGATAAAATTCTATTATAAAAAAAACTTAGTAAAAGCAGAAAATGTAAACAAAACTAAAACTATCGCCTGGAGGAAAACTATTTGCCATAAATATTAACCTATCTGCAATTGATTGCGTTTTTGGAAGATAGGAAGATGAAACTGTTTTTTGTATTAAATTAATAGATAAAATTAGTTTCCTTTTCTTACGAAGGTGTCTACATATTCACATATATTAATTCTAGCTATTTTGCCACAAAGCGAGGTAAAGTCGTATTACGGCCACTAAGAATATCCTTCCTCTTCCACTCTTTTATGGGTTAGTAAACATAAATATACCGATTTTATTCTATACCAATTTTAGTAAGTGGTAATTTTAAAGAAACTTTCCCCGATAGGAATCTTTGTCTATTCCTTATCATCAATCTTCATATGGCATGATTTGCATAACTTAAGTAGACGTTACAAAGAAAATAAACAAACTACAAGGCATAACATTATGATTAGATTTACCTCAGCCTAAACAAAATTGCCTCAAACTACAATTTAGGTATTGATTTGTGAACTAGAGTATAGACAACTCTCCTAAAGCAGATTCCAGTACTATTAATGAATGTGCCCCTCTCACTAGTAAACTCTAATATACAAATTCAAATGTATGGATCTTTGGTGTTTAAGGTAGACCATTCATGTCTGTCCATTCATGTTCCGAATGCACTCAAAATACTCCCAAGAAATTTTTAACAAAATTCCAAATTTACGAAACGAAAGCTTAAATATCACTCTTCTATTTTCTGCCTTTCCAATTATTCTCAGACCTGGTCTGGGTATAGAAGGCCAATGAGGATGATTGGAGGCGGAGAGGTATAAAGTTTAAAATGAATGTTATTTATAAATTCAGCTAAAATTCCACTTTCTTTTCAACACGATTTGTGAATCTCTCGCATGCACCCAGGCATCACAAAGGTCACTTATTGACAACGCTTTCACTTTTTTATTTTTATCCATTTTTATCTAATTTCATCTCACCCCTCCAGGCTTATGCGCTGATCTGTGTACCAGAAAGTTACGAGGATCAAGAGCATTTATTGGGTTAATTTACGGAAAAGTTACTTGATGTCGGATTGATTCAGCTCAAATTTGATTTCACGAATGATAATTTGATAAACACGATTCTTAATTATGTCTCAAAACAGGTCTCAATAAGAAAAAGCAGGTTCGACATTTATTAGGCCTTTTACGGTTCTTTGACTAAATATTGCAAATGAATTTGGTAACCACATCTCATGGTAAGAAGTAAAATGTTAGAAGAAACTCAGAGATCAACGAGTACTCATAAAGACTTACTCGTGCATTGGTATATTTTTAATTTCAGATTGCAGCCACCAATGAAGATATCTCAACTAAAAGCATTAGACAAGATCTTGTAAATGGGGTGATATAAAAGCAATCTACAAAGCTGCTAATATTAAAAAACAGAAACAATAAGCCACATTTCAAATAAAAACAAAAAAACACCAAAAGAATACTGAGACCAATAAGCAACTATAGAAACAAATAAAAAAAGACCAAACAGGACGTTGAGGTGCCGAAGAGGGGCTCGCCTCCCTCAGCCGTCCGAGCAGGCACCCAAACCCCACATGAACAACGATATTCAATGAAGCTGACCATCCTTCTCTAGAAACACCAAGATTTCACAATCCGGTGTACAGGAAACCGTCCCGACACCGGGAGGGGGCGAAGATCTCTTCAAATAAGATATTCGACAAGAAGATGCCTGACAGTTTAGAAGAATAAGCATTCGCCGTAATAAGGTTAAGGGAAGCATTAGGGGGTCATAAAAAGTGACTTGAAGCCGTCCTTACCAGGTAGCCCGAAGGGCTCACCAGATTCCTTTCATATAGTCAAAGTGGTCCTTACAGACCTTTGGCTTCCGTAATCAGTGCACTTATATCACAGAAGCAGCAAAATGCAATCGCAAGGATAGCCTGGCGCGCGGCTGCAGCCATGGCGTCACCGATACTGGATATTATGAAGCAAGGGCGAGACTATAAAGCCTTGATTCTATTTAGTGCACTTCGTGAGTCGTTATAGATCAAAATTCTGACTCTAATCTTGGCACATCGCCTGGCACACAACAAGGCGAGGTGAATTTAGAAAATTGTGGAAAAGAAGTGATAAAAGTATATTTAAGAGGATATCGGAACTGGTGGATGGAAAGGATTCTCTGAATCATTATTATAAGTAGTATTTTCTTAATTTATTTTTTGCTCTTAGTCGCAGAGATTGATTCTTTTATGTCCATATGCTCATGAAATATATCTAATGAGGTTAAGGGACGTGTACCCTTTTGATGTATTTTCTTTGTACTGATTGTGTTAACATTATTTGCTTATTGACTCGAGGTAGGTGAGCCTCCTTCTTAAAGATATTCTTTGATAATTGTGGTTATTATCCATTATTTTCTTTTATTATATAAACGAAAGATAAAGAGAGAATTTCCGCAAAAAAGATTGTGATGAGGGGCTTGATAAGATGGGTAAAGGGTTGAAAGGGGCATAGCCAAAGAGGTGCTGCGTACCTTGATAAGACTCACAATTAGTTTAGGAGATACTTGGGTTGGGGCGTTCAGGAAAGGAAAGGTGAGCAAATCTCTACTAGACTCATTTACATAGTTTCAGTAATTAAGGCTTCACCCCGTGTGAGGTGTCAGGAGTAACATAGTGAGTATGCTACAACTGACATCTAAAAAATTCGTGCTTTCTCTGCCCCAATGCCTCCGGAGGGGGATCTGCAGTTGTATTTCTTCCGTACATTTTCACTCCTTCACCACTATATTTACAGATCTTCTAACCGCCTGCGAGACATCCCTTAGTTGGTTTTCACTTTAAATGACCCCACCCCCGTTCTCCACAATCAATTTGTATTACTCGATATTAAATTTTTGTTATTTTTATTTTCGTTTATTCACTCTTCTCTTCGATCTGACCCTTCAACCCATAACAATACCTTCTCATTTTAACAATAAACCTCGAAGTAATGTAGACAGTTTCAATGGTTATTCACAACGAATTGCATCCAAACTAACTCCAAACTTTCCTCCTTTCTGAAATATGGCAACACCCGTCAAAGGATGGCAAATATTTCCATTTGGAAACGTGCCTTCCTCCGATAAAATTTAATCAGTTTTTTCTGCGACGTTCCAAATAAAACATAAAAAAATATAACATCTAAATATAACATTGATGTTTTGAGGAAGATTTATGAAAAGCACGATGTGAACCAGCATCATTAATTAATAAATTTTTCATAACTCTTTTTCTTTTAATTTTTCAGCGAAGTCTGGTAATACCACGCAATTAAGGTTTTTTATGGAAAAATCCAGAAACTAATGAGAAAGTAATACCAAAAGTGGCTTTCAGTGTTTTGATTACAGTATATCTAATATAGTGGCGAATATTTGACATTTGAGCTTGAAATATTTATTATATAAGGGTTCGTGTTTAGGTAAAAATCGCCGCTCAACAGCGTGAAGTCAGAATGTCTTAATTCAGGACTTTTGCTTCCTTATGCTTCATCTCATCTCTATAGGAGAGGACGCTGTATTATTAATCAGGGTGTATTTGACAATTTACCACCATATTTAGCCACTCAATTATCACAGTGGAATTCATAGACCAAATCAAATTCTAATCTAAAACCTTGTCCTTAACTTTCTTGATGTGGTTAGGCAAACTGATGGAAGGTTTGTGGGAAACCTCAATGCTGAGAGAGCTTAAAATCGGTAAGGTGATCTTGGAGGCTATATGTTTACACATAAGGAAAGGGAACCCTACTTACGTCAGATCTCGCTCCTCACTTTGCTGAGGTTGTAGTCTGCTCAATGCCTTGACAAAATAGCACGTAAACGCTGAGTTGAAATTCCTCTCTTCCTACAAACGCAACTGAGCATCGCTGAAGTTGTTTTTTTCTTTCTTGAAAACCATCCAACCATGTTCCATTTATGGCACAGTAGATGAAACCTCTAGAATTCCACGACGTCCGCTGTATGAGTACTGTTCTTGTAAACCGTCATTTGGAGACCATCATCTGCACCTCGCAGAAATAGGAGAAACAAGAAGGGGAAAGATGAATTCTTCTTTTGAACCATTGCAAAAATAATCTCGGGGATGATACTGTTGTGTTGCAAGTCAAGTTGTATCACAAGCTTAACAATGATAATTGAGAGTGTAGAGAAAAATAGGGTGCCCATCATCTGGTGTTAAACCCTATTGTTTTTGGAAAAATAGTTGAGACAAGACATAAATGAAGTAAGCTAAGCTCCTCGTTGTCTCTTAGCCACTTATTCTCAAAGAACTCTGTTCGCTCTTAATGGCTAGAGAAGATAGGTTCTCTGGTATGAATGTAAACACAGAGGTAACATCCAAAGAGAAGGGCACGCAACGTGAGTAACCTGTAGAGAGTGTTACAAATGGTACCTGGACGAACAGCTCGTACTTTTGGCCAGCCAGATTACAAATAAGGAAGGCCTGCTCACTAAGTTGAGTTTAAAATACCTGCCAAATTGCTAGGGAAGCTGGAGTGTTCCCTCGTATACTTCTCTTCATTCTATAACTATCCCATCTTTGTGTTCTCCATCCGCAAGAGGGTAGATGGTCAACCCTTTAACGCTCCTGCTACAACTATCCCATCTTTATGTTCTCCATCCGCAAGAGGGTAGATGGTCAACCTATATAACGCTCCTGCTACAACAGAACCTAAAGGATAAGCGACGCCTACTGGTCGGAGCTACCGTACGGTTATACCTTGTGCAGACTGTTAGAACTGGTATCTAAAGGAAATGTCCTTCCTTCTGGAACTAGTGCAAATAGAAAAGGTTTGAATCACTTGGTTGAATTATACTCTTTGTCATCATGTACAGAATATTGCTCAGTTTTACCTTGAGTTTAAAATCTTTTACCAACCACAACAATAATTGTAATTTTAGACAGAATGAGACGTTATCCTTCTCTTATAATGATCAATTAGCCCATATGTCTAAGTTAGTAAAATCTTTTAATGTCCCTTAAAGTAGATACGTGTATATATAAAATAAATTGCAAATCATCGCATGTCGGACCCCGGTGAGCCTAACAGGGGTTAAAACAGCAAGATTTCCCCTAAGAGTTGATATTCAATTTCACCGCATATGCAAAATTAGAGGAGCGTCGTCCTAGAGCCAGAAGCTTCCCTTTAGGGCTAGCTGAAAGACATTCTGAGAAAAAACGTTAGAGGAGGAACCATAATGCAGACGTCCATTTCACCCCCCCCCCTGACCCTACCCCCAGTAGGGTGGCGAAGTATATATACTGATAACTTTGGAAAAACGGGGTAGAATACGTTAGTCATCAAGACGACTAAGACCGGCGAGAGGCCCAGCTACCAACAAACGGGACTTAGAAGAAGCTCAACGGAGCCAGTTCCTGGCGGTCACATCAAATTTAGAAGCCTGTCAGAGGTAGATCGTTAGAGAGATCTAGACAGCGAAGACCGGCATAAGTGCCCGGCAATCCAACAAAAGGGACTTAGAAGAAGCTCATCCTGAGCCAGTTCCTGGTGATCACACCGAAGTTTTAGTTAACTTGGATTGAGAAGCAGGTTCAACAAACTCTCGTCAGAGAAGCCCCTTATCCTAGTGTATCTGAAAACTGAGAGATATTCCTCGCCATTGAGGAATACTCGAAAGTGAATTCCCTCAAGCACTCCTCTGCGGCAAAGGATTCACACTTTGGCTCATCGCCTTGGATTGAGAAACAAGTTCAACTAACTCTCGTTAGAGAAGCCCTCTATCATGGTGTATCCCAAAACTTAGAAATAGTCCTCGCCATTAAGGAATACTCCAAAGTGAACTCACTCAAGCACTGCCCTGCAGCAAAGGATTTAGGCTTTGGCTCATCGCTTGGCAGTGCGAATTATTCCCAGAGTAAACCGAAGATGAGAAGAAACATTCTTTCCCTGTTCCATGGTGAGATAATTTCATCCAGAAGACGTGCGTAGCCCCATCTGCCACACGCTATGAATCCCTCTGTGGCTGAAAGCATTTTTCCCTTCAGAACACATCTGTAATCATCGACCAAAGCTTGGCCCCGAAACAACATTCTTGAGGTGACATAACAATTGAGTCGAGGTCAGACTCAAACCAGATTCTCGTAGGAATCTCGAAATGTGTTTAAACCCCGGTATCTGTTTTGTTGAAGGTCACTTTGCATTTAATATTAAAGTGAGCTGTGAGTCAACCATTACGGCAAATTCTCTTGTGTAACTTAGTAAGCCTCACTTAAATTTGTTTAATTCATTTCCGTGTAGTTTGTGTATTAAATTTAAAACTTTGTTCATGTTTTTAATTAAAGGTTTATTTTCTTAGAAACATTAATTTTATTCAATCCTCGAAACGCTGAGCATGGCACAAGAAACCCTCAAAGATAAAAAATAACGTAATAATAATAATTAAAATCAAAATATAGCACTCTTGGAGAGAAAACGTCATCACGGAGTTTTGATGTACGTAACCATCCTAGACGTATGAACAACATTACTTGCTCTTTCCTATACCACGACACTCAATTTCCGATGTTTCTTGGCCCTTTTTAACTTTTTGTAGGTGGACATATTGACGATGTGATTCCACGAGTCTGGGACGAAGATTGCGCGCTCCATCAGTACTCCTCCTATTTCCTTCGACAACAAGTTCCATCGTAGGTTCACATATGGTCGCCACGGCAGATTCTCTCGAGTAGTTTTTCTACGTTTCCCTTTGGAGGTGTGCAAACAGCTGCGCCGAAGACTTTGAGATTCACTTCCTGAGCGTCGAAGAAGAAACCCTGCAGCAGGATGTCCCTTTTTTTCCGTGAGGGGTACTCCAGGAAAGCCTAGGATTTCGTCTTCATCTGTGGTATTTTCCGCTTTGGATGAACTCCTCTGCTTCTATCTGCTCAGGGGCTACTCTAAGGTAGAACCCCAAGAGTCCTTCCTTCATAGCCCTTTGCGCCATCTCAGTGCTTGCGAAGATAATTTTGACAATGTTTTTGCCAAACTTTTCAACCTCATTCAGAGTGTCCATAATATTTACCTTACGAGAGATTTGCTTGCTGATAACACCGTTATTAAAAGAAAAGAGTCGTACAAAGCGAGGCTGAACATCTTAGTAGCCATATTAATAAATCAAGATAAGCCGGCCATCAACACTCAAGCGACAAGCTGGAATCGCACATTAAAATTATTTTAAAATTCCACTCACGGGAGTGGCCCATTCCCTCTAACGTTATGTGCATCCTAGGGACAATAAATCCCCCTTAAATATCGTTTTCTTTCGAGAGCACACGCGTGCACAGACTCATCGTGCGGCACTGATCTCTTTTCAAGCTCCCCGAAGAAGTTTATCACCGGCAAAGGAGGGAAAGAAAAGAGGCAGCCAAGCCAAAAACGTGAACTTGCCACACCTTACCCTACAGGGATACCAAAAACGAAGATAATTTACGGAGCCACACATAGCTGACCCATGTCTGGCTAATCCCCCTGCGGCCCCCTTATCAGGGCAAGGGAGCGGAAATGAACTGAGCTGCCATTTATCTAGTCTCAATCCAAATATGTCGGTCCACTTTGCTAGACATAATTGGAGACGTAAAGGAAAGCAGGTTTGAGGATTAGCCCACTGTGAAACTCTACGGAAGAGAGTACCTGGTTCCAAGGCGATACTGATAGCTGTATGGAAGAGTTCACTCTAATCTCTAAGGGTAGTTTCCTGGAAGGAGCATCGATAACCAAAACCAGACGAGGCGCCCCCCCCCCCCCGGGTGGTGGTAGTTGACTCGATCACCACCCATCATTAAGTCTGCCACTTTTCACCCGTCTGCGAGGCCCTCCCGGTTTAACCCAACATCATTCATCCATTCCATCTGGCAGTTCATGTTCATGGAAAATTTCTTGCAGCGAGGAGGACGGCTCTCAAAGCACCCTACCAAAATGAAGAATCGGACCCTACAGTAAGGGAAATGCAGCTACTAACATCAGGAAGCCACAATATGGAGACTGCAACACAGCCGCAATTGATGACCGAGAAGGAGCGAAGAGGGTCCCCCTTCGCATCCTCGCCAGATGGGAGAAACCCTCCTGGGAACAGATGCTGAAGAGCATCTATGCAGATATATGAGTGGTCCTCCTACGACTAAAAGCCCAACACAATGGATACGTGGCGCTTTGCGAAACTGAAAAAGACCTTGAACTCCTTCTGAGTAAGGGCGCAGCCAAAAAAACTGGGGAAAATCGGACTTGTACCCCAGACGCCGCCTGACGTGAAAACAAAAAGATCCGTAATATGCCGGCGCCTTGACCCATGGGTAGGAAAACACACAGCCCAAGAAATAAAAGAGGAACTCGAAAAAGAACAAGAATGGGCAAATGTTGAGGAAGATGATCAAATTTAAGGACCAGAATGGAGATCTTCAGATCTACGGAAATTTCAAAGAAAGCCACGGAACAAGGACTCCTTGCATTCTACATAAAAATCTCCCCTGATCAAATCGAAAGAGAAACATTCGTTTCAGTGCAAGTATGCTTCACATGCTACGTGCTAGACAAGCACTCAACCAATGAATGTAGCTTCAAAGGAAAAGTATGCTCTGAATGCTCAAACCAAGATCACAGGTGGGACGAGTGCAGAAACACAGAAAAAATTCTTAAAATGCGGAAAGGAGCTTGGAACTCTAGTTATGCCATGCCCAGTCAAAAAAGCCAATTAATTCGGAAGAAAAAGCTGAAATTAACACAGAGAAGGAAAAATACTTCCTACACCGCAGCAACAGCGAACGGAAGCGTCACTGCACCTGCCGCACAGACCACAACAGTCAATATCGAGGGTAGCATGAGATCCTACTTAATTCTGTGCATAATTCATGCACATGGCGTACCCGGGTCAATATGCAATTGAACTGAATACCATGTTGAAAAAAACAAGCTAAAGAAAATCTGGTTCCCAGAGAACCCACCCTCGAGCGAATTGTATAAAATAAATATGACTCCAAAGGACAATACTAACCAGGTATAAGAAAAAGAAGACAAAAGTAAAATGCAAACCGACTCTGAAGAAGAAAAAACAAAAACGAACTTAGAAGAACAAAAATAAAAAATGACCACCCAACACTTCATCATCAAAATTTACGGATCCGATGCTTACCCCATTCCAAAGCAATATAAGCAGAAGGAAATAGTCGATGGACTAATCAAGGGAAAATTTAGATTAAAATACGAAGCAGACGCAGATGAAACGGAAGTTCACAAAATTTACGGATCCCATGCTTACCCCATTCCAAAGCAATATAAGCAGAAGGAAATAGTCGATGGAATAATTAAGGGAAAATTTAGATGAGAATACGAAGCAGACGCAGATGAAACGGTAGTTCACAATGCACTGAAACAGGGCATGATATACATCGCCCCAGAATACTGCAGCATCTCGTGCGGTGAATTTAAAAAGAAAAGAAATGGACGCACTCGATCCTCAGGCCGAGCAGAAAAAAAAGTCAAGAACAGACCATAAACAGATATAGACAACCATCGACACGTATTAACGAAGAATTAAAATATTCCCCTTGAATGTTAACGGTTGGAGGAAGAAACGCATAATCTACTCGAGCATAAGAAGAAAGGAAGACTCAGACTTAATAATCCTAACAAAACATGGTTTGACCACAGAGACTGAAACAATAAAAATCCCCAATTATAAATTCATAGCAACCAACTACTCACAGTCAAGATATAACGTAGTGGTAATATGTATTAAAAAAAGGAATACATTTCACAGAAATAAAAGACTTAGAAGAGTCATTTTTAGCAGTGAAAATAAAAATGAGCACAGGAGATATGGTCGTAGCCGGGCCTTACCAACCCAAAGACGCTCGTACCTACCGACACCCAATTTCATTAAGCTCTTTCGTAGACAGGCCCCAACCTTTCTAGCCGGAGACCTGATCGCCTATGTGCAGGGAAGCAGGGTACACAACCCATACAAATGGAACGAGAAAAAACCCTTCAACACCTAATGCAAAGAGGCCTACTAAAGAGAGAAGTACCAGACTTCCCTACTTATCTTACAGCCCGACCCTCGACTACCCCAGATATTATTTTAATGAATCAAAACTTCAATCTAAACACCATACACAGCCAGGCCCTGCAACCCCCTCCGACCATTTAAGCATAATTACCACTGTAGGGGAATCGTAACTCCTCCGTTCTCTTCCAGTGGAGACAGAAAGGTAACCGCAAGAACATTCGGGCTAGTCAACGCGGGTCAAGCTCATAACTACAGTGGCTTGCCACTCGTCGGTATGAAAAGCCCATAGGTTTTAAACTGCAAGATCTCATCTACGAGAGTATATTCAATTTCACCTCAAATAAGAAATTAGAGACGCGTTTTTCTCAAGATCGAAGTTCAACGGGAGCCAAGCCCCACCCCTCCTACCCCTACCCCCAGTGGGTGACGAGGTATAAATAACAAAGACTTCGGAAAAACGAGGTAAAATATGTCAGTCTCCAGGCTACGAAGTCCCCGGTTTGAGGCCGGGCTACCGAGACTGGACAGGTAAATTACGTGAGTCGCCAGACTACGAAGTTCCCTGCAAGAGAGGCAGGGCTACCTAGGGGGCTAAGAAGCAGCTCATTCTCGAGCTAGTCACTGGTTATCAAAACGAACGTTAAGTTAACTTGTTTAAGTTCAACTTACTCTCGTCAGAGAGACTTCTCCTATTCTGGTGCATCGTAAATTCCAGGGGAATTCCTCGCCTTGAGGAATTACGAAAAGAAGAGAAAAAAGGCTCCACCTTAAGCATGTTACCATGTGGCCACACATGGAACCAAGTTCAACTTATTCTTGTCGGGGACCCCCCCCCCCTCCTTCTATCCTGGTGTAACCCAAAACACCGAGATAGGCCTCGCCCTTGAGGAAGACTGAAACTAAGAAGAAGCTCATCCTTGAGCTAGCTCCTGGTTACCAAACCGACCTTTAAGCTAACGATTCAAGTTCATCTTATTCTCGTCAGAGAAAACCCCCTCCTCGATCCTTGCCCTTGAAGAAGACCCTCCCCGAGTACAGTCCTCGCCCACGAGGAATTATGTAACGAAGGAGAAAATCTCACCCTCGAGCCCGTTACTCGGTGGTCACACCGAACTCTAAGTTAACTTAGTTTAAAAACCAAGTTCAACTTACTCTCGCCAGAGAGACCCCGCCTACCCTGGTGCCTCCTAAAGCAACGTGATTGTTCTCCCCCTTGAAGACTCTCCCCTTGAATACCGTGTAGACCCCCATCAGCTACACTCGCCAAAGTACCTCATGATCTCGACCACCTCCAACAATCTGGTCAAAGCACGCGTCAAAGGACCTACCAGATTCCTGTGGTGTCTGGGGCTCATTGAGTTCAGGGTAAAACTCAAACTAGCCGCCAGAGCAACTAAGTTATTTAAACTCCAGTAGAGACAATTAGCCTAATTCTTGCATATTCAAGTGCGTATCAAATTTAGCCAATTTTAGAGGGTCAAGTTAATATAAGTAATTATTGTGTATTTTAATATTCGGAGTATTTCTGTGGTTTATGTTTAGTTTTTGTGTAGTAAACTTGTTAAATTTAAAATATAAGTTTATTTGGGGAATTCCTGTGTGTTTCTCTATATCCCTACGTGTTTAGAGCGTCTCTTCTTTAAAACAACAAAAAAGCACTCTTAAATCAAAGCCTACTTCATCAAAGAAGTACTTCACGTTCCACAAGGTATACCACGACAAAAATGGTATCAGGTTTGGAGTGATCAAAAGGGGCATTCTGCTACAACCACCATCTCAAATTCGCCCATCTAAATAATAATAACACGCAGAAAAGCAACCAGAAAAACAAACTGGGATGGCTACAGATAGTACTTAGACACAATAGAAACTGGATCCCTTAACAACCAAGGTAAAGAGGAAATAGATGACCAACTTGAATTAATTACCAGAAAAATCAGAAAGGCGGATAGTATACACACCACATCACTAGAGTACAGACCTGCACCAAGTTGGACCCAAGAGATCCAAGATGAAATGGAAGAATTTCAAAACATAATAAATGATATCAGGGTATTGGAAAGTACGATGCAAAGATACAGAAGTATTATCACAATCATAAGTAGGATAGACACCCTCATCAAGAAAATTCAGACTGTCTCTGGAATAATATAATAAGTAAAATGGAAATAGAAAAGGATCCAAGGAAATTCTGGAGACAATATAGGAAATTACGCGGATCACAGCCAAAGGAGGAAATAAGCCCGCAAATACAGAACCAGAAAGTAAAACAAAATGAGGAGCTTCAAGAACACTTACGAACACACTGGAAGAAATTTTTTCTATTTCACCGGAACGAAACCAAGAATTAGACCAAAACTACGAAGAAGAGATCATGCATAGCCTTAAAACACAATGTAAACGTACTCTACCGTTTAGAAACGTTGACGAACAAAGACACGATCCCATGGGGGAAGAAAAACCTTTTACAATGGATGAATACCTGATAGCCTCAAAATCCTTTAAACAAAAGGTTCCAAGACAAAAAGGGATATCCAAAGTTCACCTAATCAATGCCCAAGAAAAGGACATGAATCGATAGTGAAGATCTTCAAAGCCTGCCTAAATATGGGATACTTCCCCCAAGCATTTAAAACGGCAAAGATGATCTTCCTACTGAAGCCAGGCAAACCGAAACACCAAATCGAAAGTTTCCATCCGATCTCGCTCCTGCAATTTCTAGGTAAAGTCCTAGAAGAGCTCATTAACGAAAGGTTGATCAACCACCTTAACGAAAACAACCTATATAACCCACAACAGCACGGGTTCCGGAGCAAGCGAGGGATAGACACCGCGCTAGCAATCATAACGGAAAAAATTGCTACTGAAATAACGCGAGGCAACAGAGTTGATATTGTACTCCGTGATGTTGCTAAAGCCTTTGGCAAGGTGTGGTGGCCTGGCCTAAAAGCAAAAATCTGTGACTTTCATCTAGAAATAAACCTCTGCAAAACACTCTGCAACTATCTAGACAAGAGGAAAGCAGTATTACAGATAAACGGCCAAACGGGCGACGCAATTAATTTGCAAACGGGTGTCCCAGAGGGAGGCTGCATCTCACCAACACTGTACAGAGTGTATATACAACTAACGGACGATATCACGCAGATAGTTACCAGTGACAGAAAAGAACCCAAGGACATCGCCCTAAGAACAGAAATAGAAAATAAAACCTCAAATGATTATGAGAAAAGGAATAAAATAAAGACAAACAAAGATAAGTTCAAGTTAATACCCATGAACAGAAGGAAAAAAGCCATTGTAGGCGTAGATGGAGAGGCATATCTGTTTTCAACAGAAGGACGTGTCCTCGGACTAAAATTAACAACGTCAGGCTATACATGCCATCTACTACAAAAAATCATCCAAGCAAAATCCACCTTATCAGCACTATACAAATTCAGAAACTATCAACCAAACATAAAAGAAAATTATACCTGGCCTTAGTACAACCTAAGCTCCTATACCAAATAGTACCATTGAACGCATTAAGTAACTCCCAAATCAAGAAGATCCAAAGAGTCCAAAATCAAGCCACTAGATTCATAACAAATACAAGAAGACAAGATTACATACCGGCAGAAGAACTCCACCGCAGAACTACTATAAAACCCATAAACACAGTCTTACAAAAAAGAGCAAGTTGACTGTGGGAAAAAATTAAAAATACAATACCCCAGAATATAACAGACCAAAACATCGTACAAGAAGACGGGATCCGTCGTACGCACTATGAACAACGCTTCAACAGAAGCATGAGAAAAACATTAACAAACGTCAATCCAATCTATAGGTAATAAACTATAGTACATAAATGTAACTACCAGAAACGTAACAACTAAAAAAGGACAGCCGATTATGACTAACAACTTACAACTCAAATGAGAATCCCGATGAGAAACTAAAAGTAATTACTGACCCTAAAAAAAATATAGATAAAAGAATTTAAATAAATAAATAAAATAAAGAATAAATAAATAAAAAAGTGAAAGATCAAAAAAATAAATAAAACAAAAATTAAAAATCATACAGACGCTCAATTGAGCAAATATAAACAAAGGCTCCAATGCCTAATATAACTATGTATCTCAAAAAAAAAAATTATAAAAGAAAAACGAAGGCGTTAGCCAGGTAACCTGGAACAAATCATCTTCACTGGATCATCTTCATCTATCATCCTACACACAATAACACCCACACCAACACACTACACTCTAATTTCCATACATCCTATCTCACTCTCTCTACACATTCTAACTTCATTAATCTTATTCTCTTATGCTTCTTTCACTCTGTCAAGAACATATCAAAACGATCCTTGATAATCGAATAAGATCGAAAGCTTAGCAATTTAGTTTGCTTTTTACCAAACACATTCATTTAAAAGATGAGATGAATACTGGACAAGGGATCCACCATCTACAAGATGGAATAAAAAAGATAGTTAGAAGAAGAGAAAGTTGCCAAAGGAAATTAATTAAGGCCAAATACACAATGGTCTTCAACAAAATTTGCATTCAAGAAAGACCGCTACCCAACTACACTAATATATATATATATATATATATATATATATATATATATATATATATATATATTAAGAAAATTATTGCAGTAACGCAATTAATTATGCGGTCAAAAGGCTATTTTTTGGCAAAACAGTCTTCCTCAAAGCCTTCGGAAGGAGCTCTTCTCACATACACGAAAAGGTACACTTAAAATAGGCGTTCTCTCAGATAGCCAAAAAACTATCTTTCGATTAGCGTTTTTAAGTGTCACCCCTGCTTTTCGAAGAGAATGGAAAATTTGTTTGAGAGAACGCCTATTTTAAGTGCTACCTTTTCGTGTATGTGAGAAGAGCTCCTTCGAAAGGCTTTGAGAAAGACTGGTTTGCCAAAAAATAGCCTTTTAACCGCATATATATATATATATATATATATATATATATATATATATATATATATATATATATATATATATATTTATACAATCGTCTGAGCTCCTCATGTAAAACTTCTGTTTAATTTGTAGGATGAAGGAAAGGAAGTAGAGGGAGAAACTCATTTCTTTAATACAATGTTTCAGGTATTAAGTTCACGCATCTTCTGGCAGTGAAGTCTTCTTAAGAGGCGGAGAGCTTAATCCCTTCTTGTCCATAGTGTGAAGAAATAAATTCGTTTAGAGTGATTCTGTAAGCGTTCAGTTTAAGTTACACAATGAAGGAAAGGACATAGAGAGAGAGAGAGAGAGAGTAGTGAGGAAAAGTATTCGAACAAGTTCACTCTTTGCAAGATTTTAATTATAATCTAATATTTTGTTTGTTAAAAAAAATGACAAATGCAACATTAGTGGGTAGAAAGAGTGAGCCTAGTGGTAAAAACTGGTGGTAATCATATTATATTCTTACGTACCACAGATTTTCGGATTCATAATAGATGATAGCTAACAGATCATTGAAGAAAATGTCCTGAAGGTAGATGAACATCAAAAATTGCTATTTCAAGTTATAAATCTTTCGTATGTTATGCAAGATTACTAGTCTTGTTTTCTTTACACAGAATAGCCATTAAATATAATATACCAAAGTATATTTAGTAGCTTGCAAAAGGTTCCTTCCACAGGAAAATTAGAGATTGTATTAGAAAGAACTACAATTATTATTTAATATAGTTTATCTATTTTAAGAATTTTTGTTTGTACATGAACACTATCACTCCTTTAGTTTTCGGATTGCATCAGCATTTTGTCAAACTCTATCACTTCTTGATGAGGTTGGCAATTCATTGGTAAATTTAACATATTCATGTTTAGCATAAGTAAACAGTCATCATAAAACTTTAAAGATTTAATTTTTTGATATGTTATTTTCATGACGTTAAAATAGTTAAAAATTATTGAATATTTTGTGAATAACACTTCAGTATATCAAAAGTAAGAACACAAAAGTGGCTTGGTCCGTTTTGGTCCAATTTGAATTAATTAATTTGTAAACATGTTGTTTCGCTAAGTGGGACACAGGATTATCTAAACACGCTCGGAGTTTATTTAGACGCACTTTTTGGTTGATGGTTGCCGCAAGATGATAAAAAAGAGCATGAAGCTTGCGGGCCTTGGTGCCTGGTTTGTTTGCGGATATTCGGCTTGCGGATTTCTGCCAGTTTTTCACACTTTTTTACCCCCTAATGGCATCCAAAGTAGGCCGGCGCGTTGTCACAGAGCTGTTTATGTGGCAACATGTTTAAAATATGTTTTAAGCATAAATGGCGTTATCATAAAAAACTTTGTATAATAACATTATTAATTACAGATTGTAGACGTGAAAAGACTTTTTTATAGATTTACAATCATGATTGAGAAGTTTAATAAAATCCATGCCTCTTTTCATGGATTTAAGGTAAAATCTAAATTAGGCCCTAAAATCCTTGAATCTGGCAATGTGGTTCGTGTCAGTGAATTTTTATCTAACAAGTTCGCATCATAGAGCCCTCGCTGCATTTGGCCTAGAGCTAACCCAGCTACGATGAAGCCCTCTTTCTTCATAAGATTCAGATTACAAACCGAGTATCAATTTAGAATCCGCCAGGTTCGACAGAAAGCCTCTCTTCGCTTAAAGCTGAGATTTGTGAATATAAGTGTCTTAAATGCAAAGATTAAATAACGAGACTATTTTATTCAAGAAGAGTTTCGGCGCTCTAATCAAATTCTACCTCGTCAGCCTGACTCCCCGGGAGCCTTCTGTTTGGCGTCTAGTAGAGTTTGTCTCAATTGCTGTATGGTAATTGGCTCTATACCTTCTTCTTCGAGAATTGTCGATGATGCATTGTTATTAGAAAAGATATCGTGTCTATTTGATTCTATTTCCTTTTTTTACTCTTTAGTCATGTTCCTCAGGTGAAATATCGAACACTTTTTTCCAATGGTCCTGGAATGAGGTTTTTATTTCTTGGGGCTCCATTGCCTCTCCTCCGTTTTTTTTGTGATCACGATGTTGTGTCTTGGCTGTCTTTTACTTCTGGCAAAGTTAATTTTTTTCCAAAGCCTTGATGGGTTAATTTCGCTATCTATAGCCACTGTTGCGATTATCAGGTCTTCTTTCAGCTGAACTAAGCATGCCCTTTCCCCTCTCTGTGGACCTGTGTGCTCGATGTTTTCCCTCGAGGTGATAAGTTGATATTCTAGGTTCTCTATCTGTTCTGTTTTCAGAGTGTGTGGTAGGGTTCTATAGTCCGAAATTGGTATATACGTTTTTATCGGCTTTAACTACTGCCTCAATCAGTTTTTTCTAACTCTTGATCTGTCTCCTACAAAGTAGCATCGGTATATTTCTCCGTTGGTGTTTATCTAGGTTCTCTGCATATCCAATCCAATTGCCTTTCTTTTACTGCTTCCTAGGGGGACTTTTGATTTGTATGGGATCCAATGACAATGTCATTCCCATCATTTCGTGGTCGCTTGTTGAATGTGGTCATCTTTTTATTAGATAGTTAAATTGTAAATTTGGTGTTGCCAACACTATATCTGGTTTGCTGGATCTTCCCGCTCCAATGTAGGTTGGGAAGTCTGGGCCTATTCGTTATGCTATTCCTCTTTTGAGCAGCAAGTTTAAGTTTTTCCTGACTTTTGGAAATGCCTTGTATATCCCGATGCTCTACTTCAAGCGTTCAGATCCCCCATAAAATTAGTTTGACCTTTTCCGCCAACACTTCCCAAAATTATGTTGTGGAAAAAAGTCTCTTTTCGGTGGTTAATATCCGGTTGCAATAGTAATGTTTCCTGTGGATATTCTCATGTTCACTGATCTTTAGGTTTTTTGAAGCTTACATCTTTCCTGATTGCTATTCCGGCACCGTCCTAGTTTATATTATTAGTGTTTTTTTATTATGTTGTGGTTAAATATTTTTATTTTTTTCGTTACCGGGTTTATATTTAATTCATTTAACAGGATTATTTCTGGGTCTTGCTTTAATACGTATTACTTAGTGATAATTTCTTCTCGTTCCATCCAACTACGTTATAACAAATTATTTGAATTTTTCTAATGTTGGCCATTGTTTCGGAGGCTTATCTATTAAGTTTGATCTTCTTTCTGCTTTGTAATATTCACAGAGTATTGATGATTTAGATATGTCACTTCTTTCCTTTTTTAATTCATCTTTTTTAGTGTGTCACATGTCTTTAGGGATCTCTAAAGACCTGTAACTGATTTTTGTTTTTCTCTTTCTCCATATGGGTTTCAAATTCATATTTTTAGAGTCGTTTTTTTATTCCCTGAATCGATTCCTTATTGTTTTCTGGGAATGGTCTTTCTTCTTGAACCTTGGATCTTTTTGCTCTAATGATTTGGTTCCAGAGTTTTTCCTGTCTTCGTGGTCTTCGGTTGTTATTATACTTGTCCTGCTTTTGTACGTTTGTATTGTACACTTAGTATATCAGCTGAGGGGGGGGTGAGTTCTCGGGGAACCACATTTCGTCTAGTCCATTATTCTTTAGCAGTAAATTTTGTTCTTTTTCGTACGATCCTGGGTTTAACATGTTTAGTACATTGGTGTGCAAAATGCTAGACAAAATATTCAATGATTCTCCCTGTTTCATTTCTATGAAGTTTTGGGCTCGTTGTATCCTTTCTACCGTGGCTTTTGCGACTTTGGCAGAGATGAAGTTTTGTCTTTCTTCTTCGGCTTTTGATTTCTCTTTCTTTTTCTTATCCAAGATTTCTCTTTTTATTCATCAGGCAAGTCGATTTCCATACCTACATACATAACCCTCTCCCTAGCAATTTTTACTCCCACCTTAATTGCGGTCGCCGCTTACACGGATACTAACCCGCTCCGGGTTAAGCTTCATCCTGCGCTGTGTAAGCTGCTTGTTTTAGATATGGTTTCTACTCATTAAGGTTCCTATGGAGCCTTAGCTGCCCTAGCCGACTTGCCCTAAGTAGGGTAGAAAGAAATAGGAGGAGCGTTCTAGTGCTGTGTCCTGTCCAGGTCCTGTCAAACAGTCACAGTCTCTTCACAGTCTTCAAAATATTCTTTTTCAAGAGGAAGACTATGAGTCTTGCTTCAATCAATTAGGAGGTTTGGATCGCTGTCCGAATATCTTCCGTAGAAAAGATCTTTGACATCTGTTCTCCGTCTCAATATAATCATTCATTTTTGTATAAGCTTTTATTTTGCCGATGTAAACATTGTTTAATCCTTATAAAATTTCTCAAATTAGATTTTTCAAAACAAATATTTTCAGTTCAAGATCAAATGACTTTTTGTTTTTGATCTAAACATAATTCTGGCTTTATAATAGTTGCCACTTCTGATTGGCCCTAAAACATATTCCTATGTTAGATAATAATGCAAATATAAAACCCAGTTTTCTGAATCTTTCATTGTTTGCCCAGAAAATGAGCTTTGTAAAGGTTCAAAGACGTCTAGGCTAATTTAGATATGCCACTTGCCAGCATTTCATCTCATCCCACCTTTGGCTTTGTGTAAAGAAAGTCTTTGAAAAAGGATAAAAAGCTGCAGAAAAAACTTAACCAAGCAGCCATCTCTGTCGATTTTAACAAATCTCATATATATATATATATATATATATATATATATATATATATATATATATACGAGATGTGGTCAAGAAATTTTGCAATTCGGATATAAGGAAACGAGATATGAGGAAAAGTGTTTTATTATTTTTCAATACATATAACTACCCTCGACTTCAATGCACTTGCGCCACTGGTCCCTGAGGCTTCGAATTCATGACAACCAGAAATCTCCCGACTGCTGTTCAATCCACTCCTCGACGGCGTCCACGCAGTGCATCGATGAGCTGGTGGAATAAAAAGTAGTCGCTAGGGGCCAGATCTGGACTGATGGGGGGATGGTTGAGCTCCTCGAATCCGCACTCACGTAGGGCAGCTTGTGCAACTCTGGCCTTGTGGACTTTGACGACGTTGAAGTCGATCATGGCGTGTGAAGTTTCTAGGGACCTAACGGGCAGAGACCTTGGTCATGGCCAAATTATCGTGGATGATGTTAAAAACACTTCCATGTGATATTCCAAGTTCTCGCTCGATTTCTTCGACCTTCACCCGTCGATTTTCGAGGACCATTCTCTCCACACCTGCCACATTGTCCTCACTGGTCACGTCTGACGGGCGTTCTGGATATGGGTCATCTTTAAGGGACTCACGACCATGGCTGAACTCCCTATTCCAGCGAGCAATGGTTGCATAGAAAGGAGCAGGGTTGGTGTACACTGCAACCATGCGTTCATGGATCTCTTTTGCATTCTTGCCTTCCTTGGTCAAAACATGATCACTGGGTTTAGGGTATCT
The DNA here is from genome assembly GCA_963969495.1 of Ceratothoa steindachneri. Classification (NCBI taxonomy): domain Eukaryota; kingdom Metazoa; phylum Arthropoda; class Malacostraca; order Isopoda; family Cymothoidae; genus Ceratothoa; species Ceratothoa steindachneri. The sequence continues at coordinate 7,316,298 of OZ018330.1, forward strand.
CTGTAGGCAAAGAGCTCAGTGGCAGTGATCACCAGCTAGTTAGATTTAGCGTCAGGATCCCGAAGGTAAGGTCTGTTGCCAGTCAATCAAAGAAACTTGACTTGAGAAGAGCAGACTTTGCAAGCCTTCTAGCTGGACTGACTGACGGGAGGCTAGATGTGTGCGATGCTGTTAAAGACTCGTAGAATAGTTTCAAAACCACATTCATCAGTCTTTAATCGCGTTTTATCCCTCTGAAATGCCCCCGTCGGTCCTCTGTTGAACCAAAGTGGTTTAATCGAGAAATCGGGCAACTGCTTAGGGAGAAGAGAACTGTGTACCGGCAATCGAAGATCTCGGATGACTTTGACGAATCCTGGAGGCTAGCCAGGAGAGTGAAGTCCAGCATAAGGGCGGCTAAGTGGTCTGAGGAACTCCGAGTGGCGAGACTCTGTAAAGAGAATCCCAAAGAGTTCTTTGGATATGTAAACAGCCGTAAACCAATCCGTCGAACGATTGGCCTTTTGAGGAACGAAGAGGAGATATTAAAGCATTCAGATGCAGAAAATGCTAACCTCCTCAACGACTACTTCTCTTTAGTGTTTACTGAAGAATGTGGTCCCATCCCCCGGCCGACGGATTCCTACTCGGGGGAAAAGCTGGAGGATATGGACTTCACCGAAGTTGAAATCAAAAAGAAGATCAGTGACCTAATGACGAATAAGTCACCTGGCCTGGATGGGTTTCTACCTATAGTGTTGAAAGAAGTGCGCGATCAAGTCTCACGACACCTGAGCGCAATCTTTAACATGTCAATCCGGACCAAATGCGTTCCTAGAGAATGGCGTGAGGCGGAGGTGACTCCAATCTTCAAGAAAGGAGATCGTAACCAACCGTAGAACTACCGACCTATCAGTCTGACTTCGATAGTCGGTAAACTCATGGAAAGCATCATGGTGGACATAGGGACGTCGTATTCAGAGTCAAACGTGCCACTGAGGAGTTCCCAGCACGGCTTCCGAAGGCAACGGTCATGCCTGACGAACCTTGTGTAGAATTCTTCCACTTCGTTTTTAGTAAGCACGATCGGGACAAGGCGGTGGATGTGGTCTACCTAGACTTTCAGAAAGCCTTTTATAAGGTACCATACGGCCGCCTTCTCCGGAAAGTGCGAGCGTTTAGCATAGACGGAAAGGTAGCCGGCTGGATCGAGAACTGGCTAAGTGGCAGACGGCAACGGGTGGTGGTGAATGGACAGTCTTCTGAGTGGGTGCCCGTTACTAGCGGGGTGCCTCAAGGTTCTGTCCTGGGACCACTACTATTTATAATCTACGTCAACGACATGGACGGTGACATGGTCGCCAAGATTTCCAAATTTGCCGACGATACCAAGCTTGGTATGAACGTTGCAAAGGATGGAAATACTGCCCGCCTGCGGGAAGATCTTAGGAAGATTGGGGAGTGGTCGGACACGTGGCAAATGCCTTTCAACGTGAACAAATGCAAAGTGATGCATATCGGCCACAGAAACCCCCAATCTCATTATATTCTTAAGGGCACTGCTCTTGAATCGAGTGAGACTGAGAAGGACTTGGGTGTTACTATCACTAGTGACCTCAAGTTATCGAAACAGTGCATCGAGGCAGAGAAGAAAGCCCAAAGGATGTTGGGCTACATAAAGCGCCAGTTTGGATACCGTAACAAGGAGATAGTACTTTGTCTGTACAACTCCCTCGTTCGGCCGCACCTGGAGTATGCCGTACAATTTTGGAGTCTTTCGTTTCCAAAGGACATCGCAAGGTTGGAACGCGTACAAGCCAGGGCAACCAAGCTGATTCCCTCTATCCGACATTAAAGTTATGAGAATAGACTAAGGGAATTAGATCTGTTTTAGCTGGAAACCCGTAGACTGCGTGGTCAGCTCATCGAAGTTTTCAAAATACTTCGAGGGTTCGACAATGTTGACTACCGGGATATTTTCACAGTGAGTGAGAACAGAACGCGCAATCACGGATTCAAACTTGAACTGAAGCGTTACAACCGCAATCTGTGTGGAAATTTTTTCACTTACAGTATCTGCGGTATGTGGAACGCACTTCCAGTGGAAGTTGTTAACAGTGAATCTGTTGACCAGTTCAAGTCAAGACTAGACAAGGTCTTGAAAAATGGCCGTTTAGGGATGCGAAACAATTGAGCAGCCATGTGCCCGCTCCATTGCTAGTCTAAAGGTACCCTCTTTGAATGGAACATAAGGTCTCCTGGGGTACCTTCTTTCCTTTTTTTTATTCCTTGTTGTTATCACTATTATTACATATGAAGGAACTAATCGATATAGCCCAACCTTAAGTACCGACGTCCTCAATGGAGATACTTATATCCACATAATTCTGACTGGTAAGGCCTAAAAGTTCTATGATTTCTGGTTGGTGTCAAACAAAATGCTGCCAGACAATTCTTACACTTCTTCCCAATGAGGACCGCCCCATGGTGCGTTAGAGCTTGCGAGCGATTGTCATTCGGATCTTTATGCGTATTTATTTATCCAGTTGGAGGATCTCGTCCACAATGAGAGGGACGGATGGTGAAACTCTACTACAAGAAATAATAATAATTCACAACGACAAATACTCTTTAAATAAAATATAAAATGATAACCAAATGCAGCAGCTCCCGCAGAAAATTGGAAATGAAAGAATTGTAAAAGAAGGGGTGAAGATAAAGAAAGTGAAAATGTGTAGAAGATACACCACTGTTTAAAACTAGAGGGCAAGATACAAATATCTACAGTTTCTTAAAAATACTCTTTTAATGTTCATTGAAATTGCACAGAATACTTGGACAATTAACCTCCGATATTGTCCAAGTTTCATTTCGAAGAAGAGCTAATAAACACGTAATGAAAATATGATGTGTATGTGAAGAAAGAATGCGTCTAAATCTAGAGTAAGATACCTTCAGTTTGCACCCCAAAATTTGTAACCTTGTATGACAGCACTATCTCAATTGTATTGATTAACTACAGAACTACAGAACTTCAGAAACAAGAACCATCAAAAACCCTAAGATTCGCTCAAGGCCAGTCCGCTTACACATTCTAACGTTAGTGTATCATGCATTTTTTTTTATTATATTTTTTTAACTATTACAACTCTACGGTACACATTTATCTACATGTGTACCCTTGACATGCAGGTTCAGTTATCCCTCAAATACACGAACACGCTTCTTCGAACCAGGGAAGAGGGTGGATTTGATAGGACAGTACTTTCTTCTCCGGTAGGCTTCACCTGATAGTGATGAAAATAATATACTTATAGGACAGACAGAAAAAGGAAAGGAGAATTCGCATTCACTCCATGCAGGGAGGCGTCGCTGGCATCTTTCTATTCATCATTTTATTTTAATCCTCAACTCCTTATAATATATGACGTTTTAATCTAGGCTCCTACTACATTATATTTACACTATTGAAGTACTCATCGAGTCGGTTTTTGAACATATTAACTGTCGTGCTTTCAACTACACGGTTGGGAAGGCCATTCCACGTTTGCGTGATTTTAAACGTAAAGTAGTTTTGAGCTATAGTAGAGTTAAATCGATTGTTCACTAATTCTAAACCATTTTGGCGTGTGTTGGCCCTTTCGTCCAGCTCGAACAATAGTCTGTAATCAATATTAGTAAATCCTTTTAGGATTTTGAATACCTGGATCAATTGTCCACGTAATCGTCTACTTTCAAGTGATAGTAGGTTTAATGAGCGGAGTCTATCTTCGTACAGTTTGTTTCGGATTTCAGGAACTAGTTTCGTAGCCCTACGTTGCACTCTTTCTAACTGCGCTATATCCTTAGTTAGGGAGGGACACCAAAATTGGACCGCGTATTCGAGTTGTAGGCGTACGAGCGATTTGTATAGTGGCACGATTATATGTTTCGATTTGAAAGTAAAATTCCGAGCAATATATCCTAGCATTCGGTTTCCTTATTACAAGTTTCTGCGTATTGTTTGATACTTTAAGGTCCTCCGAGATTAAAATACCCAAGTCTTTTTCTAAGTTAACTTATTCGAGAATTTGTTCTTTTTTATGGTATTCTACTTTTAAGTTATGACATCCTAAATGCATGACCTTGCATTTACCTATGTTGAAGCCCATTTGCCATTTATCCGCCCATTCCACAATTATATTAAGGTCCCTTTGCATTTGCTCTACATTGGGTCTCGCAAGGGCACGGCTTCCTAGCTTTGTGTCATCTGGAAATTTAGAGATCCTACTAAACACTCCATTATCCAAGTACTTAATGTAAACAATAAATAATAATGGGCCCAAGACTGACCCCTGTGTCAATTTTCTATTTCAGATGGCTGACACGATTTCATACTGATAAATTTAATCATTTCTCAGGATACCGAGATAAATCTTTAAGGCCAATAAACCCTTTATAAACCTAGCTGTTCCTTGAATGTATCACACTATCTGACATATCAAGGTATTGAATTAGTTAAATGTGTGATTTCACGCCAAATATATATCCATGGGAATGCCAGATTCTGTGAGTAGAAGAAGAAAAAGGATTGCTCTCAAAATATCTACTCCACAGATGATAACACGATTCTTCCTTTGTCGATGAGAGACCGAGAACATGAACCTGAATGTACCTCGCCAATCTCTCTCACATCATTTTGAGAGTTGTAGGACTCATATCAGGCTTAAATGCCTGAAAACACTGATAAATAAAACGTAGAAAAACGGCTAGGCTGGCCTTTTCTACGGAGGATATCCTGTGAAGTGCTAAACAAAAGGAAAGTGTTTGTCTGCGACAAAACGAAACTTATTGGGGGGATGGGGTATCAGAGGTGAAGCAGCATGTAAAGCATCGTGCCGTTAAAATATTTAATTCTTCATATACAAAGATGGCAGTTAAATTTGAGGCTGGAAGCGTTATGGTGTGGGTCACTTTTTCAAGCACTGATTCTCACGTCCTTCTGTTACGCGGAAAAAACGCGGTGGTATAGAACAATCTATCTACTTTGGAAACATGAGATCCAATCTCTCGAAACATCGCAATCACATAAGCATGTTTTCATGCTCTATGCTACACAGTAATTCGGTGAAGTAATTCTTTGAGTCTGAAAATATCGGCAAGATGAATTGGACTGCGTATAGCCCAAATGTAATCCCTATAGAAATCCTAATGGAGAAGATCGGTGAGACGGTTATGGGTGGGAAATCAACAAAGTTAAAAAATCTCTACAAAAGACTGGAAGAAGAATGGAACAAAATAACGCCTAAATGATGCGACAATTGCTTATGTGATAACTACAGTGTGGTGCAAAAGAAATGTCATTCCCTGTAAATATTGTTTTAATTTTCTATTTCAAATATTGTTTCAATTTTCTATTTCAGATGGCTGACACGATTTCATAAAGTTAGGAAGAGAGAACGATTGCAATTGTTAATGAAAGTTAATACACTAAAACCATTAAATTTGTTTGATATTATTATAGTGTTCCTCTATTGAAAGTTAATATACTAAAACTAGTACATGTGCTTGATATTATTAGTGTTCTTCTATTGTTCCTATTAACTACATAACTACAGAATCTAGGACCAGCAAAGACCCTAAGGTCCGCTCGAGGCTAGTCCGCTACACTAAATCAAAAACTACGATACACCCTTATCTACGAGTGTATCTCTAACATGCTTTTTTTTTTCTTTTTTTTTTTTAATACTATCTACTGTACACACTTATCTACATGTGTACATTATCGTGCAATTTTAACTAATCAAACTAGGGGTCGGGGGAGATAGAAAGTTTTTCTTCTCATCTTCCGCAGCCACTCGACTGCTAGTGGTGAAAAGCTAATTTAGGGATAGAGACTACTTATAGGATAGGCGGAAAAGAAATGGGACATCTAAGCTACACATGCAGAGAATCGCCGGCATCATTTTTAGTCATCATAATTTCATATCCTTAAACCTCCGCTCCAAACTCTCTCTCTGCAAGGACGTTTAAATTCACAGTGCTCAACTACGTTATATTTAAACTATTCAAATGCACGTCGAGACGATTTTTGAACATATTAACCGAAGTGCTATCTACTACGTGGGTGGGCAGCCGATTCCAATTTTGAGTAACTTTAAATGTAAAATAGTTTTGGGCTATACTAGTGTTAAAACGCTTGTTCACTAATTTTAACCCGTGCTGACGAGTATTTCCCCTATGATCCAGTTCGAACAGATTGCGAAAGTCCACGTTTGAGAAACCCTTTAGTATTTTAAATACTTCTATTAGCTGGCCACGTAATCTTCTGCTTTCTAGCGATGGCAAATCTAAAGCCCTGAGCCTTTCCTCGTATGATCTATTCCTCAGCTCTGGAATTAATTTCGTAGCCCTACGCTGCACTCTTTCTAATTGCGCAATATCTTTCATTAAATATGGAGCCCAAAATTGAACAGCGTATTCGAGAAGTGGCCGCACAAGGGATTTATATAAAGGTAAAATTACATCCTTAGATTTGAAGGTGAAATTACGCGCGATATAACCCAAAACGCGATTTGCTTTTTTACACGCATCCGCGCATTGCTTCGAGAATTTAAAATCGTCTGAGACTAATACTCCCAAGTCTTTTTCTAATTTAACCGCGTCGAGGACTTGGCCTTTCATGGTATAATCTACTCTTAAATTATAGCAACCCAAGTGCATTACCTTGCATTTGCTTAAATTAAATTCCATTTGCCACTTGTCCGCCCAATTGGCAATCGAATTTAGGTCCCCCTGCAATTTATCGACATCCGCTCTTACATAGGCACGATTGCCCAGCTTCGTGTCGTCCGCAAATTTCGAAATCCGACTAAGTATGCCTTTATCTAAATCGTTAATATAAATTAAAAACAATAAAGGGCCTAAAACAGAGCCCTGCGGTACCCCACTACCAACGCTGGCCCAATCTGAACATTCCCCATTTATTACTACCCGCTGCGAGCGATCTTTCAGCCAATTTCTAATCCAGTTTAAAATCTTACCAGTCACCCCAATCGCTTTAACTTTCATTAATAACCTTTGGTGGGGGACGGTGTCGAACGCCTTTTTAAAGTCTAAATATATTACGTCTACAGCTTTGCTTTCATCGTACACGCAAATCATTTTGTGGAAGAATTCGAGCAAGTTAGTCAAGCACGATCTCGCACGCCTAAATCCATGCTGGGTATCGTTAATCAGCTTATTTGCCTCGAGGTGGCTCACTATTCTATCTTTAATTACAGATTCTAAAAGCTTCCCAACTACCGAAGTTAGACTAATAGGCCGAAAATTCGTTGTTTCAAATCTATTCCCCTTCTTAAATATAGGTGCAACGTTTGCTCGCTTGAAATCCAACGGAACTACGCCATCCTCTAATGAGCGATTGAAAATCTCACGCAATGGCTTAACGAGTTCATTTTGAAGCTCCTTTAAATGAATTGGATATACCCCATCGGGGCCCGGAGATTTCGACTTTTTCATTAGCTTAATAAATTTAAGAATTTCCTCGTCCTTTATACTTACATCGGATATGCATTTATCAGCACTACGAACTTCCCCAATTAACGATTCCAATTCGGAAGAATCTTCCACAGTAAACACGCTCGTAAAATGCTCATTTAAAATTTTAGACATTTCTGTCGGAAGTTCAGTCAAACGACCATCCTTATCTTTGATCGGCCCTATCGATCCTTTTACGGGTTTCCTATTATTTACGTACCCATAAAACCGTTTCGGTTCATTCTTTGAATCCTTAGCGAGGTTTATTTCATACTTCCTCTTCGCATCTCTGACCGCACGTTTAACTTCCCTACGAGAATCTATGTAATTTTGCCGACTTATAACTGACCCATTGTTTTTATGAATTTTAAATTTTCTATTTCGGTCCCGGATTAAGCGTAGTATTAACGGACTAAGCCACGGAGCTCTCACCGACTTCCCGCTCTTACGCACATACTTAACCAAATCAGAATTCACACAAAGCAGCGTACATCGAAGTTCTGCGTACATCTCTCCTACCGACCTGTTCTCGAATCGTATTCCCCAGTCTATATCCTTAATCCTTTCGCGAAAAATATCGAAATCACAGCTACCAAAACGAGGGATGAGCTGCGAGCTCATTCTAACTTCTACGCAGGTGTTTAGATCGAATCTAATCGCATTATGGTCGCTGGAAGCTAAATGTTCACCCACACGTACGTTTTCTAACAATGACTCATTGGTTGCCATGATTAAATCAAGAATATTGCTATCACGAGTAGGCTCTTCCACTTTTTGTACGAGAAAATTCTCCAACATAAAGTTTAATAGCCTCTCACCCGGTTTATCAGAAGTAAGGTTGCTAAAGTTAACATTAGGTAAATTAAAATCGCCGCAGACTAATGTGGTCCCTTTTCTAATCCAAGACCTAAGCGTATCGAAGAGTGCAGCATCTTCTCTTTCCAATTGGCAAGGCGGACGATATAGCACGACTAAGTTAATTTTATTTATAGCATCTAAACTTAGCTGGACTAATAAAGCATCACTTCGCATATCATCCTTAGACGAGTCCATCGTTATGGCGTTTAGATCCTCTTTTATATACATTAATACGCCCCCTCCTCTACCGGTTTGTCTATTTCTGTAATGAATTTTGTACCCCGCTATATCGAACTCGCAAACACTGATCCCCGTATGAGTGTCTAACCATGTTTCACTTAGGAATACGAGGTCGAAATTACCCTCTAGAATAACGGCTTTTATTTCGGCAATTTTATTTTTTAAGCTACGAACATTCGCATATATGCATCTCAGTTTGCGCTTTACGTTAACTCTTCTATAACACTCAGATCCGTTCCGTTTACCTGCACCCCGTCGATAGTGCCCTCTTCACGCGTGGGCCGGCCCGGCGCATCGGCATCACGTGGCCGCGCAACTCTCCTACCTAAAATGCTACGTACGGACTCGTCTAAGATCCTACCCAGCCGACTATTACCCACATCGCTTAGGTGAATTCCGTCCTTTTGGAAAAGTGACGGATGGTCCTGGAATGAATCCCATAAGTTAAAAAAGCTAACACCAGTTTCTCGACACAACCGCTTAAGACATTCGTTAGTATAGATCGCTCTAGATTGGAGGCGCAACGTGGATTTAAGTCGGGGGAGAACACCAATAATTCCCACGTTGGTTGCTTTGGATTTCGCCGTATCTATCATGGTTCTGGCACGATAAACTATATCTTCCGGGGTGCTGTCATACCTATGGACGTCGTTGCCCCCTACCATCGTGATGATCGTTCGTTCACCACGCGTATCTTCCAATTTCTCGATCTCGGCGGCCACGTTGTTAATGCGGCCACCGGGATAGCAAAAGCGCTTACGCTTAGAAGGGTTACGCGCAGCAAACTCCTGATCCTGCCTTCTAATTAAGGAGTCCCCCATTAAAACGGTTTCCTCTTCCCCCTCGATAGGAGTTAGCAACGCGAAAGGGTTCGAACAGGGTAAAACGAAGTTCTGGTCCCTCGTTGGTCTAGCCCCATTTCTAACACGTCGAAATTGCGATTCCTGAGGCCTAAACGAGTTTAAAATTCGTTGTTGTTCGTCAACAATTACCTGATGATTCGAATTTGCAGGCCGCCTATCTCTATTACTATCTTCCCTCCCGCGCATGTCGTGAATAGCAGAGTCTAGTTTGGAATTTAAGTCATCGACTTTACGGTTAGTCGAGATCACATCCCTCGCAACGGTATTTAATTCCAGTTTGATCTCGCTGATCGCACTTGACAACTTGCGTTCAAACGCTTCGTTCAACATACAAAATCGACATATTCTAATTTGCTCAAGGTTCGAGGGAACGTAAATTTCCTTATTAAATGAAGCAGCGCACCTTGAGCATTCGATCTTTATAACGGGCATTGTCGGTTTTTTGTTTTTTTTAATTCGGAACTAATTTAGAAAACAAGCTGCACAAGCTAATATACTGTAATTGAAAGATCGAACTTTATAATACGGCGACGAATATTGAATAGGCGATATATATAAAAGTATTCAGTAGCAGAGGCACGATAAATTCTGAGCAGAGTGAAATTAGCGGGAGCACAGAGCGAGCACGTCTTTTCAGTAGAGAGTCGGTGGGACGAATGGGAGAGTCGGTGGGACGAATGAGAGAGTCGGTGGGACGAATGATTACTTTATGTTAGGGGGTGATAAGACTTTCAGACCAACCTGTATATATTTTTCTCGTTGTGGCTGCATTTACAGATGCTTATCGTTTTCTATTTTTTATTCGCTGTTATATGAAATTAAACTTGAACACAATTAGAACAAAGTTTAAAATAAAACTTTTAAAATTTTCATAGAAATTTTAAACTTTAATTTGAGGCAAATGTAGACGTTTGGAATTTTGTTCTCGAGTTTTAGATGATACTGTATATATCCGAAGCGCAGGTCATCTGCGGCTAATAGAACTGAGGGAGGGCAGGCAATCCTCTTTATCTCATGGCTGGCTACACACTGGGGATGGCGCGCCTCCTCTAATTTAAGCTGTAGTACAGAGTTTTACCCTCGTTACACCATCCAACCAATTGTGGGAAGTCAAAGTCTCAACTAAGCTCTAAACTACAAGCTTAAACTTAAGAACAATACAGGTTTTACCGATGTATAATTTCCTTCATTATCATAATAACAGTTCTTATTTTGAAATTCTCACTTTTGTAGAACCAACCTGTTTACTTTTTTTTTTTTTAAAGTTATATTTAATCAATTCCTTCAGAATAAGGTAGTCAAAAGTTTAATAAATAAGAAGAAATATTTATCGCAACTTAGGTCACTTAAATAATTCTTCATATTGGGCCTAATGAATACCACCTTTCATGATTTCCCTGAAAAGAGAAGATGCACGGAAAGTTTGCTAATGATACAAAAACAGAGGAACCAGATTTCAGATAATATGAATATAGACCCTTATTTTCCTGATGTAAAATTGAGAGAATTTACTGTCATTAACTTCCAACCCACTTCTTATTTTTTTTAGAATCACAAGAATATTTATAGAAATATTGAGGTTTGCTGCTGGCCATTATTGTTGTCAAACTTTTATTCAAATTTATAGCAAAGAATCTGTGGTATTTTTACTGCTTTATTTGTCATCTAATGTGGAGGGAGAAAAAATAAACATCTATTCTTATAAGGATAGCAGCTACTGCTACTGCGTCTTTGATATTCAAAACCTGAAGAAGGATTTCATTACCGAATTCTTCTTAATGAGCTCAAAAATAAACAAATTTAAATTTAAATACAGCTTTAGTTTCTTTTATTTCATCATAATGTTTCCATTCCTCGCTTTAGTGGCCAGTTTTCAGTGAAAGAATGAAGAAGAAGATTTGTGCAAAGTTCATTCCAACCAGGATAATATTTGTATGTCTATTATTACAAAACTATAACTCTCAAAGCACATAAGCAACGATGAAATTAAGAAATAATGAGTATCCTTCTAAATCATTACTAGACCTCCATTACTAGAAGTATGAGAGTTACAATACCTGCCATAGGTTTAACGAATAAGGTCAGATTTATTCTAATAAATTTGCTTATCAACTCCAGAGAGGTTTCGCTAGTTCACAAACATCCGAGGCAATTTTAACATCATTGCTACTAGGATTATGTACTTATCATCAATAAAACATTAAAATAACCCTTGAAAGTGGTCGCATATTAAATATTAAAAAAAGAGAAATAATCAGATTAGGAGGTAACTCAAACATTTTCAAGCGAGCTGATGGAATTGTGAGATGAGCTCAGGTAAAATAAATAGGTCCATCGGTAGGTTGGGGTCAGCAACGTAAAACGACAATTCATTCCAGAAGTTCCCCTTGTTTGGTTCTGCGTTAGAGTCGCCACTCAATATTAAATTGTTGATTCTTTCTGTCGAGATTATTCCATTCAAGGCGGCAAAAATAATATAGGAGCCTAAAGACGTATTGGAAACTCAGAAAATATACCTTCCGACATAAAATCTACAATATAAATTTACGTTTATTGGTAATAAGCTTCACAATGAGTTAGTAGTTTATTTTACCACATTTTTAATGCGGGTTGGAATTCTCTTCTTCTCTTTATTTGTACGGTTGATCAATCGAAATTTTTTAGCTATCTAGATTATGTCGGGGAAAACTCTCCCTATATTCTTAATATTCACTTGAATTTAAACCGTTCGATTCACTGTAATATCACTGTCGCTGTAAAGATTGTGCTTTCTCTCGAAATTGATCCCTTGTCATATTCCTTGGCAATAGTGATCGCCAGTTTGGCAAGTGCTGACGATATAATTATACAGAATATCTTTTAGGTGTATTCTACATATATTAATTGGATATTTGTTGGATACACTCTTAAATTTTTAACCGGGTAATGCTGTTATTCATAGATTTAGAACCAGGGACCTTTAACCATAAACATTCCAATTTTATTATAGTAAATAATGTAAGTTCCACGATACATGGACTTAAGAGCATACCATGTACCAATCATCAAAGTAAAGCTATTAGCTAATACTTAAGTCATTCTTTCACATCAAGCATCGTGGCGTATTGCCATTTGAAAAAATATGAATAAAGCACTTTGGCCTAGAAACCTTTGGAATCTCTAGCTTATGGAGTCAAGGTATTTGAAACTTAAGAGCAAACTACAAACACATTAACTGCCAAAATTTTTGGATAACTTCAGAAACTTAGGACATTTATATTTCGGGGGTTCTATTTTTGGGTAGTTAAAAAAATCGTATACTTTATTTGCGCAGATTGCATAGCACACATTGTGGGGTGTTCGAACGATTTAGAGAATTTACCTTCTCGGTATTTGCCATTTTAATTTGGCTTTCCTCTGGAAAGGCTCTTGACTTATTTGAACGGCAAACACACGAACTCTTTCTCACCGAATAGATCCACATTTTTCCTGGCAACTCTCGCCCCTCCTTTGACTTAAGCTATATTTTCCTCTATAAAACGTTACGGAGTTCATTCAATTCTCAATATTGAGGATTCTTGAATATTGGGAACGTTTTAGAGATAGAAATAATCTGTTCGCTTGTTGGGTACAACAAGGAATCAAATTACACTAAGACAAGTCAATTTACAGAACCATCACTCTGGGAAAAATATATATTCATTAGGACGGTGTGTGATTGAGAATCCTAAATTTTTAAACCTACAATTTCGTCAGCAATAAACACTCTTTGCCCTACACCCTTTTTTAAACTAATATAATAAGTAGTCCTTTGTCCTGACCCGTTTAAGTGGTAAATATAGTACACATACTCAAGTTGACAAAAAAGTATGTACCTCGTACAATTTCTTCGTATAAGTAATGTCTTCTTTCTGCAGTATAGTTTCCTACAACAAAACTGTTAGTTTCCTAACAACCTTCGAATTACTTCAATATCTTTGGCTACTGATTTGCATTTAACGAAAGCAATTTTAAGATTTTCATAGTATAGAACTTCAGATAAATAAAATAGTTTAATCTATACTTAGCCAACAAGATAAAAAACATTATTATTATTTGGCGGTTTATTACATTTAATTATTATTTATTTTGGTGAGAGCCTTCTCAGTCAATCTTCAGCTGTGGTTTTCTCCAAATGTCTTCTTTTGAGTACTTAAAAATAGAATATCCACGTCAAAGAAAAGCAAGGATGATTTTCTTAAAAATAGAGACTGCTTATTTTATCTCTTTTCGAATCAAGAAGTTTGAAACCGACATATGTGATCTGCATGTCTCATCAACGTTGCATAATGCATGAATTCGGTAAGCTCAATCAACACGTCTTCAGCTTTTTCTCTCTTGGCTTAGATAAGTCTTGACTTTCAATTGATCTTAAATATTGTTCTAGCAATTTTTTATATTTGTGAACAGAATATCTTAAAGATCTAAATTCTATATTTAAGGTAAGTATAATCACTATGTTTACTCGAAAATCTTTAAGCTTTCCTTATTTAATTAATAAATCCATCTGTGATATCTAATATAAAATTGCGAAAGTCTGTTTGTATCTATGCATGTATGTATGTATGTATATATATATATATATATATATATATATATATATATATATATATATATATATATATATATATGAATAAAGCCAAAGTAATAGGACTAATTTTATACGCGAAACCAGGTTTCAACGGAAGTCGCTGGTGTACAAGTGAAATACAGGAGTTGCTTAACGTACAAACACACAAATCAGTGGGGCTAAGGTAGATGATGCGGGACTGTATGTAGCGGCATTATTAATTTCTTGCTTATTAAGGTATTAGTATTAAATTGGCCGTCGGAAGTATTGAAGTTACGAATTTCTTTTATAAGTGCCGATTCAATTAAGCGTCGATGTATATAATTGTGTGACTTATAAACTATTTTAGCATTATCAATATCAATTTGATGATTTTCATTGGACATATGTAGAAATAAACTCGAGCAGAGGGCACCACGTCACGTATCGCATTTAGGTTCATTTGTTCTCTTGGAAAATCTGCTGCTTTCTACGATATATACTTCATTACATGATTTGCAGGAAACAAAATAAACTCCCTGTTCTTTATCGATTGATCTACTTTTGGATAAGCTATTTCTGATCGTATTCTCGTACTGAAAGGCAACATTGATGTTGTTGGTCCGTGCCAACTTTTTGAAATTGACTAACTGGGGGGAGTATGGAAAGTTACCTTAATATTTGTCACATCTGTTTTCCTTATAATTAGCTGGGGGGTAATAGATGGTTCTGTCTTTATAGTGACACTTTTCTATGAACCAAAGGAGTTATTACAGCTCAATGAATGTTTGGATGATTGTATTAATTTCATCTTGCAAGAAACAAGCATCACAAATGCGATATGCTCTCAGGAACATGGAAGAAACTACAAACTTTTTAACGGATACATCGTGATACGAGAAATAATGAATATAGGCATTAGAATTAGTTGGTTTCCGGTAGACGGAACAATATGCTTTGTCGTTTATTTTAGATATTTTTACATCCAGAAATGGCAATAAGTTGTTCAGTTCCCATTATACGAAAGAAAAATCATATTCTATAACATGATGTCACTATTATTTAATATGAACACCTTTTGAAAATTGCGTGCAGGATTGAAGCTGATATTCCCTTCCATGATATTCTCAGCTATATGCGACGCAAGATTCTCGTATCTAGAAGCAAATAACGTCGCAACTGATGAACTCGAGGCTGTGGGATGCGATAGAACGGCAGTGAATACAGGAACAAAAGGAGATGTGATCAGAATGTTAGAAGAAAAACTTAATAGACCACTGCATTGGTTTATTTGCCAGCTCCATGCAAATAAGCTCCCAATGAGCCATGTCATCAACAATTTGGAGAGAAAAACAACGGGGCCTCGTGGTTTTGTCGGACCTATAGGGAAACAACTGGATAAATGCGAGACTATAAGTGTTGTTGAATTCTAGCCAATTCCAATTAACTTGCCGTCTGCTGACAAAAGAAATGTGAGCACCGATGAAAAGTATCTGGTTGATATCTCTCTCTTGATCTGACAAGGTAAATGCTCTGTTGAAATGGCTTGTAAGAGACGTGAAAAAAGTCTCATGCACGATCTCTTACAACGGCAAATCGGATAATGCGATTATATGTTTCGACTTCCAACTACTTTGACGAGCTGAAATCCATTGTTTCGTTCACCATGAAGGTATATGCACCATGTTGGTTTGAAATAAAAGCTAACTCTTCTTCGCAAGATAGAGCACTCAACCTTTTCATTACACTGCCATCACTTCAAAGAATGAACAAACAGATTAAATATATAGTTGCACAGTTATTCAAAGGAATGCTTATTTTGCATAAGGGGAAAACATTCTTTTCTGTATGCTGCAAGATGAAAGAAATCATATCCAGGAACTCGCATAGAGAAGAATTATGAAAGCACGAAAAGGTTTTAAAAGAAAACCAATACGCACTTTCAAGATTCTAGACATAACTTTGAAGCTGACGACTACATCCACCTAATTAATTGGCAGCAGACCGTTGTAACCAAACATCCGATGACGAGGACACTCTCTGATTATCAATTTGAAAAATATATCCGTCAACAACCTAAATTGAATATTCCAAAGTTTCCCTGTCACTCACAAGCGGTTGAGAGATGCATCATACTGGTCACAGAATCGTCACTAGCAGTTTGTGGACAATAGAATTGAGTCAAGGAGCAAAATATCCTCATTTAATACTAAGAGGGACTTCGTAATGAAAGGTAATAACACTAAAAAATCTAATTGCATTGAATAAATGGATATTGAATAATAGTGAAAATTTAAATATTCAACTGTTAATTGTTCAATTTCTTTTATTTCGGAGTGGTGATGATAAAAATCTACAGGTTGCATGGAAACAAACGGAAGAAAAGAAACGAGAACTTGTCGACTAGTTAATAGATTGTTTTTATTCAATAAAATGGAAGTAGAAGTATTGATTATAAAGTTTTATGAAAATATATTTCTTATAAGTTTTATGGAAATAATATACCCCGTATAGGACATACATTTTGATGTAACAACTTGAAATTTGAAAACAAATAGATAGAATTTTTGCTTTTATATCAAAATTTCAATTGCGTTGAGGAACATGAAAATACTAATTTACAAGTCTGAAATTTCAAGACAATAGTTTTTGATGTTGGGTCTCTAAAAAATCAGGATGGGAAAATGAATTTCAAATATTTTGGCAAAATCTTCCTTACACTGAGCATCTCTAAATGTGAGGTTCTACATTTCGAAAATATCACCCTCTTTCTTGTCGCTTGTTTACAGGTACTCGATTTCTTTACATTTTTCAGTCATATTTGCAGACGTGTGTTGTTTTTATGATTTTACAATTTGAAATACCTGCAAGAAATAAGTAATTAACGGTATATATATATATATATATATATATATATATATATATATCGATTTTGCTTATTTTGGGCTCCCAGTGGAGGTCGGCAATATGTAATTACCAAAAGGTAGGCCTTAATTGGACACAATTCTTCGAATAAACATACCTCTTGTGGTTCAAGCTCGCTCAACTGGAAGGAGTACTTGGATTTATCTTAGCTATCCGATGCATTATTATTTTTATACCATATATTATCTATTAAGAAAATAAGATCACGTAAGATAGGCCAGCAATAAAATCACTTCCGAAGAATGAGGACCCTAACTCTTTTCAACAAAAAAATAAAGCCCCCACTTTTCCTCAAATGAAGTTGTATGATGCCACGAAAGCTGTAAAATGCGATACCATAACTATACCTAATCTAAAGCTTAGGATAGTTTCATTTTTCTTTAGAAAATACTAGAAGAAAGTGGATCATCTGGTAAAACAAGAAGCATGATGTTTTCATACACTACACAAGAAATGAGGTCTTTTAGCAAAACTTTGGCTTGGAAACTAAATTCTAACTTTATAAACCTACACCTCGTTGCCTACGTCGTGAATGATCCCATTCCAACTCATTTTTTATTAAGAGATAAGCGGCCATGATTTTTACTAAAGAAGAAGAGCTAACCCAATTTGTTTTACCTGAAGATCAGAGACCCCAGAAATCTTTCAGGTTGCTTGTTTTTACTTGATTCACAAAATATGATACTAAAGTGAGGTTATTACTCAATTATTATAACTGCAATCAATTTATGACTTTCTTAAGAAAAATAAAGATTTTTTATCATTATAGAAGTTTTTTCGCCTTTAGTACCATTTTTACAGGTTATCTTCGAAAAGTTAATTTGAAAACGAAAGGGAGGTGAATAATTCAAATTCCCTTTAATGTTAATGGAAAATGACAAGGCCGTTTCAATAGCTGGTTTCTTAAACAGAAACATCCGTTTTTTGCCTTTTTTACTGTTTATGCAAAATGGGCTTCTAACTGTTTTGCTTCAATTTCATTGTGTTTATATCATTGTTATATATTGCTTGAAATTGGTTTCCTTTTGCATTTTTCAGTTTGATAACATGCATATAAATTACATTCATCCTCAGAGTGTAAATAACAGTCCTTCAATAGAGGTTTAAAAAGTGAGTTTCATGTGTAAGCAATTTTCTTTGATTCCTTAGCAGAGCGAATAGCTAAGAATTCAGAATGAGAATGTTTGTATAAGAGAGTGAAAAGGACACGTTATATAGGCGTTTGTTTGTTTATTATATATACACTTGATATTACACATATTGTGAATTGTTTTGTGTTTGGTAGAAAAGAAGGAGAAAAATAGTATGCATCTCTTTTCTGTTTGATGTACATACTGGCCCACAAAAGTTTAGAACACAATGTTAGAGATGCAAATTTACATACACTTAGCTAACGCAAGTTAATGAAATCTACTACGCATGAATAACTTTGTGTGTGTATTAATTGGAACGTAGCTATCCTAAAAGTAAAATGGTGAGAGGAAAACTTTCTAAGGACAATAGTTAAATAAACTTGACAACGCAAAAGTTTACTACACATTCATATAAAATTGTCTAGTACTAGATTGAATAATCCCTGGTATCAATTACAGCTTGCAGGCGCTTTGAGTAGTCTTCTAAGATCTTTCTACAGGTGATTGGGTTGACTTTGTTCTACTACTGTAAACTTATTTATTTAAATAAGATAGGTTACCCAAATACTATTTCTCGATTATAGTTTCAATTCTTCCCAAAGAATTTTGCTTGGATTTAGGTTAGGAGAATAAGGTGGCAATCTAAAACATTAAGTCTACCTTTATGCGGCTAATTTGATAGCTTTTTGCTCTAAGCTCGGCTCATTGTCTTGTTTAAATGCCCATCCTAGTTCCAACACTTGATAAGAAATTTCTTTCGAAAATTCCCCTGAATTTTTCGCTCTTCATTCTTCATTCAACGACCTTCATTCTTTCAAACTCTAATAAGCTAAAAAACCCATACCATGTTTTATCTACTGTAGGGGAATCGTCACTCCCTTGTTCTCTCTCAGTGGAGACACGGGACGGTAACCGCAAAGACATCCGGGCCCGGCACCCTGGGGAACACTCATAGTCAAAAACCCTCTCCACTCGTCTTTATAAAAAGCCGAATAGTTCTAAACTGCAAGATCTCCCCTACGAGAGTATATTCAATTTCACCTCAAGTAAGAAATTAGAGACGCGTTCTCTCAAGCTCGAAGGTCAGCGGGAGCAGAGGTAAGACTTGCTGGGAAAAACCGTTGGAATAAGAACCCTCCTACGGCCTTTCCACAATCCCCCCTCCTACCCCTTCCCCAGTGGGGTGTCGAGGTATAAATAAAAAGATTTGGGAAAAACATGGTAGAATACGTGAGTCTATAGGCTACAAAGTCCCCGGATCAAGGCCGGGCTAACAAGACTGGGCAGGTAGAATAGGTGAGTCTCCAGGCTACGAAGTCCCAGGTTCAAGGCCGGGCTACCAAGACTGGACAGGTAGAATACGTGAGTCGCCAGGCTACGAAGTTCCCGGATTGAGACCGGGCTACCAAGACTGGACAGGTAGAATACGTGAGTCTCCAGGCTACGAAGTCCCCGGATTAAGACTGGGGTACCAAAACTGGACAGATAGAATACGTGATTCGCCAGACTACAAAGTCCCCTGCAAAAGAGGCAGGGCTACCAAGGGGGCTAAGAAGCAGCTCATCCTCGAACTAGTCCCTAGTTGTCAGACCGAACGTTAAGTTAACTTGTTCAATTTCAACTTATTCTTGTCAGAGAAACCCCCCTTCCCTATCCTTGCCCTTGAATACGACCCCCGCCCTTCGAGTACAGTCCTCACCCATGATTAATTACGTAACGAAGGAGAAAAAGCTCTCCCTCAAGCCCGTTACCCGGTGGTCACACCGAACTCTAAGTTAACTTGGTTTAAGAACCAAGTTCAACTTACTCTCACCAGAGAGACCCCGCCTACCCTGGTGCCTCCTAAAGCACCGTGATTGTTCTCGCCCTTGAAAACTCCCCCTTCCTTTGAATACAGTGGGGACCCAAGCTTCCACACTTGCCTATAAGTGGTGGCTTTCAAGTTGTTCGTCCGAAACCTCCATCTGGCCGGTCGGCACGCGTCTTGGAGACAATAACATTCCTTGAGGTAAAGTACTCATTGAGTTCAAGGTCAGACGCATACCTGTTCCAAGGGGTATCCACAAAGGTAGTGGTAGCCAATAAGGGCCGTTAGCATTTTTTTTTAAATTGAAGTGAGTAGTTGGTCAACACTCACTATAATGTTAAGTAGGTCAAGTTAGAAAGCCTTACAGAGAAATTATTGGTCTTTTTTGTAAATTTTAAAATTCGTAGTATTTCGGTGGTTTATGGTTTTTTTTTTGTGTAGTAAATTGTTAAATTTAAAATATAAGTTTATTTTGGCAATTCCTGTGCCTTTATTTATATCTTTACGTGTTTGAAGCGGCTCTTCCTTAAAACAACAAAATCAGCATTCTTAGAACAAAGCCTACTTCATCAAAGAAGTATATCACGACCACAAGGTATACCACGACAAAAGTGGTGTCGGGTGTGTAGTATTCAAAAGGGGTATTCTGCTACATCCACTATCGCATTTTACTGTAGGGATCGTATTATTTAGCGTGTAAGCTGCACACATTTTTTTGTCAAACATTGCTGATTGAATTTCCATCGAAAATTCTATTTTCGTTTCATCCGACCAAAGAATTTTCCAAAATTGTTGCCAGTTTATTTAAATGTCCATTTACAAACGCGTCGAGAGCTTTACAGTCAAGTGTTCTTTGATGAGTCGGCTCTTTCTTGGAGTACGAAAATATAGTTCATAATGACGTCCCGTTCTACTTATTCAAATCCTTGCTAACTTCAACTCCATTCGTTTCAGATCTTCCTGCAGCTCTCTAAGAGTAGTTGTGGTTTATCTCATAATGTTCTAGCAAGTTTTAGACTTGCACGTTCCGTTAACATCCGACAGTGAACTGAGCGATCCAAGGAATTATTTAAATTACGAGACTTTCAGTTTTGTTTTATGGTAGGAGGGGGTCATACTTTCGGGCAACCATATATTTTCCTTAAATCCCTTAATGAGGGGTGGTTAAATGATAGAATTTCCGGTGTAGATTTCGAAAAAGAACTTTATTTTGTTATACAATTGCTTCTACCTACATCAATTTAAATTTAAATAGAAGTAAATTTTTCCCTTTCGACACGAACTTATATAACCTAATTTTATTTAATCCACGTACACACAAACACAAAGTTACCTTAAATTTACATGTTTATTGAGTGAGAAAAGTGTATTCAAAGTTCTCCATATAACTGCATGGGTCACTTTGGGTCATATTTAAAAGTTAAATTTCACCAGATCATACAAATCTTGCTTTGACTCATTCCTGGACATCATAGGTCTACTTGTATCTTGTGCCCTGATTCCTCCATCCCTCTTTTTATGTGAGAATTACTTGAAAGAAGGCTCAGTCACCATTCTTACAACCCTCTCAATGCTCTGTATGTGACAAGGCTAGTCAGGTACTTTCATAGGAGAGTCAATGAAGTTTTTCAATTCAGAAGTACTTAAAGAGCAAGTGAGAGGTGGGTCAGAGACATCCTCTGACCAATTGTTCAGATCTCCAATCCTAGTAGCATCATAATTGATGTCTGGTCTCCTTCTAAACCTTAAAAAGGAGTCTCCCAGTTGAGTATCTGGGTCGCCTTCTCTCCTGATGGTCTGGATTCTTTTTACCCCTTTAGTTCTCTCCGCCTGATCTTCAGAGCATAGGAGGGTTTGGAGGATAACTTCACTGTATTCATACCAAGCTGATCTCCCATTACCAGTTGGCAAAACAATAGCCAACACCTCCTTACTCTGAGACAAAATGCAGTGAAGTTGATAAAGAATGGGCCTAGGTCCCTCGTTTCAAGAGTGCTTAATCTTAAGGTTAAACCAGCATGGGTAATATACCCCAATGATGAACTCAACAATCAGTCGTGGATTCTTAAAGGATTTTCCTTTGAGCTCATGCTTTGACACCCACAGCCGAAGAAGTCTGTTAGGTATAGTTATCCAGTGACTCTGTTTTACTGGTCCTCTTTCCAATAGAGAAAGCCCTGTAGGAAGCACTCCATCTCTGATTGCCGATACAATTCTATAGCCGTAGTGTTGATCAGTGGAAAGATCTTGCACCACTTCCTGAGGTATCTTGGTAAGAGGAGGATCTAAGTATATGTGAGTGAAAGTTGGGTTGATATCAAAGTCTGTAACAGAGTCAATGAGATTTTCTATTGGTCCGGAATATCTGTTGTCGGATAGTGTTGGTCCATTTAAGTTGATAATTATATGACGGAGAGGTTGTTCCCCAGTGTACAGACCAACCAAACAAGCTTTCTGCCCAGATGGAGCTCCATTTTTAGCATTACTCCAGCATTTACACCTGTGTTTACATTCGTGGAGTCTCCTCCAATGGCCATTTAGCTTTAATTCAAACCCCTTTCCATCAGCCATCCAAACATAGCCTTAGCAATCTTTTCTGCATGTGATTCTTCTTTTTTAGCCTTTTCTGGGACAAAGTAGAACAGGTAATTGCTTTCAGGCTCACTGATGACAGTGTAATGCTCCTCTTTTCTTTTTGCTGGAAACAATTTTTCACTTCCCTCTGCCTCCATCATACAATTTGTCACATCAACTCGACAATCAAAGAGAACGCAAGAAATTCCCTCATCCTTACTTAAGTTTTCCTTAAAATCATGTTCAATAACTTCATTTGCTTTACCTGTGCTCTCTTAACCTTATTCTTATCATTTACTTTACTTCCTCAGTAATGAATTCAGCATCTTTTAAGCTGCTGTTGCTATAGCTGCAGTTGGTCTCAATCCGACAACATACCTTATACTAGCAAGAGCAATATTTCGAGTTTCGTCATAATTCTTTCTATTCATGGTGGAAGATTCGGGCTCTTGGACAGCTTCGAAAGTTACTTCATCACCCAAACTGTTTTCACTGTGAGAATTTTCTGCCTCTAGATCTTTACCTTCTCCCCAAAAGGCTTGATTTCTTTTCTTGCTGCTTTTACTGCAAAAACAGCGCTTTCTTTCTTACTTTTTCTCTTTCTTTCTGCTATCCTTTATTTTTCTTTCTTTCGGAAGCTCTTAATATTCTATTATGCTCTGGAATATCAGGACCTCCAATTTAAATTGTACCTTTACTTCCAATCTTCTCCTTTTGTCCTTTAATAAAGGCCAGTTCCCTAGTAGGTATGTTTTCCTCTTTACTACAACAGCAGTTAATGTCGGCTTTAGTCTCACAACCATTACAACATACTTCCCCACAACTGAAAATTTGACATTTGCATGTCAATATATCAAATAAATTATCTAGTTTTGCAACGAACCTCTTCTTTACTTCAATTTTTCCTTGACTAAGGGAAACTTTTACTGCCTACTTCCACACCTCCATAAGCTTTGATATTATTGTGACCTTTTGATTTACAACAGGTGGTTTGAAGAGAGAATTAGCTTTGGTCCAGTGATTAATTAAACCCTGATACATGTCTTTTACCAGCTGGTCCACTTCATAATTTTTCCGGTCATCTTCACTTTGCTCCCTCAGGTAGATGCCTTCCCTCAAAATATCTCTTATTGTTGGTAACTCAGACACCATCAGCTTGTGCCCAGTGCCAACAAAATTAGTAGGATAAGAACTTGATTTGGACCTTTTCTTGATTTTCACCATTGTTACACTAATCGCAAGTATATCTGCAAACGAAAAGATGGCACTTAGATTAAGAAATAATCTCTACCAAATAATTATATGTTATTCTAAAGTGATCCACAGCCTTTATTAGCATTCAAATAATATGTAAATGCTCTATAAACAGTTACCAGTTACAATAGTTACCAGAACTGGCAACACTACTGGAATATTGCCTTCCACTGAGTAATGAGTACTGGCTACTTGCAAATTTTGGAGTTAGACCAAATTAAATTAAGGGTCATTTATAACAGGTTTCTTACTTCTCATGTCTCTCTAATACATTTTTACATTTTTTTAGACAAATATCTTTCAGACTATATAAATGTATTGATGATAGAAAACGGTAAATTTTATCTTTTATGGGTAACTAAAATAATAGTAAATAATAGTAAATTACCCAGAACTAACAGTATTTCAACTTCAAATTGATGTAGGTTAGATTAATCAGAATTTAACCTCTCTGCCAATATTCATAATTTGAATAACCCTTATCACTAGTTTCATAAATTTTTAGAGTATGACCCGCCCTTGTATTATGGTATCAACTAAATTCAGAGGTAATATTTAAGCTGTACCGAAATTCTTTGGTACACAAGACCACTCTTATAAAGGGCTACAATGCATTCACGAAGATATTACTCGTTTGTTTGTTTTTCCTTGCATTTAGTTTAGAATATTCTAGATATTAGGGAAAAAATGATGATTTGTTTTAAATGAGAAATTTTGAAGTTTTAACCTAATTATATCTATTTATATAATGGTTTTATTTACTTTTGTGTTGTCAAGTTTCGCTTTTGACCTTAGAAATTTTTTCTGTTTACCATTTTGCTTTTTTCATTGTATCACTGTATTTACTACATAAGGTTCCACTTAGGTTGTAAATTTCATTAACCTGAGTTAACCAAAAGTATTTTAAATTTACATTTCTAACAATGTGCTGTAAAACTTTAGGGCCAACTGTATATTTATTTGGTATTTTTTGTAAAGTTAAATTGCGTTTCCTGGTGTGCTTATAATTAAAAGTAATTTATATTAAGGCAGGTTTTGTGCGTGTATTGCCACCTATATAAGCGTTTCTTTGTTATTGTGTAAGTATATAATACGTATGGTTAGACATTGAATTATATTATCCCATAGACTAGTTGTAATGATTTATGAATTCTTTATTGGATGGTTTTAAATTAGTGCCACTCAGTTACGACATTCGTCCATAGAAATCTTAGACGAAAGCACCTGACTGGATAATGAAATGCACATAAAGCTCAGATTAGCAGTCTCTGGCAAGCCCTTCTCGGTCCTTGTTTGTTTGGTATTATAGATTTTGACATCAATTACCAATCATAAAACATTCGTTATTTCACAACAAAATATGAGAAATGGAGGGTTAGGGTATATTAATTATAAATAAACTATGTGGATAGGACATTTACCATTAAAGTGAATCTGCATAGTAAAATATTTACGTTATTGCAGTATTTCAAGCAGTAGGGTGGAAACACTTTGCAAAGGTTTTGTTTCAAAATATTGATGCCAAATTTCCCCCAAATTTTCCCTCTTCTAGGATCATTATAAATTTATTTCGTTTCTAATCATCAGTACCCCCCAAATATTGATAATACCATTTGGCTAATTTGAGTTTTATCCCTATAATTTATTTTCTAACCTAACGTTTTATGAAAAATATTATTAGTGGGTAACACAGCACAGCCAAGCCTACCTGCAGTCATCCAAAATTATTCAAGGGTTTGTAGAACATATAAATAATTATATTATAGGCAGTTAACTTACCTTCCCTTGTCCGAAATATTATGAAAAATGTAACATTAGTAATTTATGTAATTGTACATACGTTGTGAATTTGTTAATATTGAAAGGTATCTTTTATCCTCTGTTTATGGAGATGAAGGTTAGTACCAATCGGAAACAAAGAATCTAATTTAGTGTTTACCAAATAAAATAGAATTGGGTTTTTGTTCTCTAATTTTGGACTGTACTATATAGTAGGAATATAATGAGAAAGTATAGCTGCCTCATTTATGAAATAAAACTTGATGTCTCTTACCTACATGTCTCTCTAACATGTATATTGAATTTATTATAGTGTGCATGATACTTCATGTACGAGTTCTTGTTATTTTTGGCCCTTTACATACTACTAATCTTCTTTCTATCTATTCACTTCCCTTTACACTACGTCTGCCTTTTTTTACCTTCTTTTCAGGTATCCCTCAATTTCTTTATTAATCATCACCCAATTCATTTACCTATTTTAGAAGTGATGTGCGAATTGTCTTTGACAGAGGTTGAATCTACGATGAGAACATGAGCAAGGCCTAACATCATCTACTACATCTTCGTACATTTACGGTTCCTTCTTTATTTTCTATGAGCACAAATGTGGCTCATAGTCTAGGACTCAAATTCGATCCTTGCTACTATTGCTCCATGTCATCTATGATGACATGGAGCAATAGTAGCAAATTACTGAATGAAGTCTCCTTAGATTTCATTATTTTGCTCTCTTAAATATTGACTACACTAAATCTTATTCAATTAAATTAATCCTTATCACCTCGCTCATCACCCTCGAGAATTATTTTTGAACATCCCTATTTTATAGTTCATTATTATTTAATTAAACAAATAATACTAGTTTTTATTAAGTCTTCCTAGAAGCAGCGTCACAAGACATAAAATAGAATCTTGGTTTTTATAATAATATAGTCGAAAATTAAATATATTTTATCTTTTTAGTTTATGTGCGTCTACCAAAACACTTATTTACAGAATATCTAATAATCAAAATGATCGCTCGGGTGTAACACAATGAATCTTTTGGGTTCTCTGTTTAAACTACTTAAAGCTTATACATTAAATATTTAGGACGTTGTAAAGGACAACATCCCAAACTCAGCAGGTAAAGATAAGCCACCTAGATGGACATTTATTTATGAGAGATAAATTTACTTGAATATTTCAACAAAGAACAAACAAATAACAAGAAAAACGGCTAGCACTATTGAAAGGCAAAACATTTTAGGAAAAATTTTGTTTAATTCATAATAAGCAGCAATTGTTCGAAGAAAGAAGGAAAAGTATCTTGGCTTATTTTTTCTATCGTATTCTAGCCCTAAATTAAGCTAGTAAACATAAGCATCCTTCAGGTACCTTGGCCTGCCTGCTGTTGTTAAGATCGCCACTTTATTAAAAATAAAATCGGAAAATTCTAAATGTATGTTCCTATTAGATGTTAGCATCTGAGTCGTTTTTCCGTGTAAAAATATGCTTTAAAATCCCATTTTCACATAAGAGATTATTGTGTACTTTTTATTTCATGAATAACTTTCATTCTCCAATTCTATCTGAAATATTTAATGGGAGTTATATTCCAACTACATTTTTTTAATTAAAATTAAGGAAATCCATTATTTCTTGCTTATAAAACCCATCGTTAAAATGTTTAAACGAAATTGTAGATAAAAATACACCAAAATATTTGCCATTAAAAGAAAACTAATCAACATTGGTTTAATCGTTATTATTTCTTGATATTGTTTATTATAGAACGTTAAAGCTTATCATAAACAAATAATAATGATGTTTAAAAGATTGTGATTATGAGCATTGGTGCGTTGTGCCTTCGCAACCACACAGCTTCTACAAATAGTCACTTAAAACCAGTCAAAATCTGAATGGCTTAAATTTGTACCGAGTATCATTATCCTCAACTTCTTCCTATTGTTCTGCTTCTCTATTTTTATTCTTCCTATTCTTTAATTATACTTTTTCCTTTTCTTTCTAATCTTTCTCGTGTTGCTGTTTCTATTCATCTTTTTTCTCCTACTACTACTAACTGATCATGATTAGAGGGTATGTTGTTGTTAATAGTAAAGAGTGGCATTTATTTCATGGATCTTTGATTAAAAAATAATTAAGCGAAAGTTCAGCATCAAAGAAATATATTATATTTCAAAATATCCTTCATTGCTTTATTAAAACTTAATTTTAAGTAAGTGATATCTCATCTAAAGCAATGATTTTAAAGCTTCATTCCCCCCATCCCTTAACAATAGGTTTTTTACCTTGGCAATAGTTGGTTGTCATATAGCGAGGTAATGTTCTTAGAGCGAAACAATTTCGATCAATCGCCGTCTAAATGATTTACACCCCAACAACAAGATCTGGCTTCATTGTGAAATAGGAGACAAGCCATAAGAAATAGTAACGGTACCATGCATTGTGGGTCTTCTGGTACGGCATCTTTTGGAATGTGTACAAGTACCTACGTACGTATCTGATGTGTCAGTGTACAAATACGTACTTAAACCTGTAACGTGTCAGTTAATGACCACAACATGGTCAAGTTCGGTGTACGTGCCTATTGTACGCAAGATACGAATAAACGAGCACGTAAGTTGTATCTCAGAAGTGCAGACTTCAAAGGAATTTGGAGGGCACTTGGTCAGATACAACCATCTAACGAGGACGGGACGAACTCCAAATGGAACGAGTTCAAGAATCATTTTATGAAGCATTAGGCTGAATTCGTTCCTACGATGACTGCAGAATAGCAAGCATTTAACAGAGGTGGTTTAGTTAGGAAATCGCGAAAGAGAGCGCAGAAAATATGGAAGAGAAGTAATAATGCACCGCATCATAAAGCTTACGTGACTCATTGTAGAAGGGTAAAGGCGCTAGTGCGTATGGCTAAGCAAAACGAAGAAGTTCTTGTAGCCTCTCTCTCCAAACATAACCCTAAGGAGTTCTTCGCGTAGGTGAACAGCTAAAAACCAGTGCGCCAACGCATCAGACAACTGAGGGACGCGAACGGCGTCCTCAAGAATGCGGACCTGGAAATCCTTAACGTACTCAATGACTACTTTTCCTCGGTGTTCACAAGGGAAAGAGTCGTAGAGATACCCAGACCGCCGATAGTGATACATGTAGGATTAGAAATGATGCGTGAGGTGAAAGATCATTTGGGCACCCATATTTCTGACACCTTCAATTTGTCGCTCGATAGTGTTGAGGTCCCTCTAACTGGTGTATGGCCAACTTCACCCGATCTGGAAAAAAAGGAGTGTGGTACCATTGTAAACTACTGATCGATAAGTCTCATGTCAATAGTGGATAAATTACTGGAAGGCATCATAGCGAATAGAATAACGGATCACTTAGAGTCACACATCCTGTTAAGGGACACTTGGCACCGTTTCCGAAGAAAGTGTTCGTGCCTTGCAAATCTGCTCGAATTTTTCACCGGACGATGATTGAGTTTGACAAAAGTGAAGCGGTGGACATAGTCTATTTGGGTTTCCAAAACACATTCGATAAAGTTCTCCTGTGCCGATTGATGGCGAAAGTACGTGCCATAAAAATTAGAGGAAAGGTCGCACAGTGTTTACAATGTTGGTTGTCGTACAAGCGATAGAGGGTTACTATGGGCGGCCACGTCTATCGGTAGTAATTAGTAACGAGCGAAGTCCTTCAGGTCTCCGTGTTGGTCCCTCTGTTATTTATCATCTACATCAACAACATAGATGAAGGACTGATTCGCTGCCTAGCTAAATTTTCCAATGACACAACAAATTTAGAGCGAAGGTACGACGCCCGAAAACATGTAGGGGCTGGAGGCGGACCTACTGATGATCGGCTAGTTATGCGTTTTGAGTCAACTGATGGTGAGAATGACTTTGGTGTGCTAAATAGCATCGATCTAAAATTCTCGAGGCCGTGCTTACAGGTGGAAAAGAGGGATCAGCCGCTCCTGGGTTACATCAGAAAGCAATACAGCTTTCCGTTAAAGGAGGTTATTCTGCCCTTGTACAACTCACTCGTGCGGCTTCACCTGGAGGATACGGCTCAGTGCTGGTCTCCGTGGACATAGTTTATTTGGGTTTCCAAAACACATTCGATAAAGTTCCCCTGTGCCGATTGATGGCGAAAGTACGTGCCATGAAAATTAGAGGAAAGGTCGCACAGTGTTTACAATGTTGGTTGTCGTACAAGCGATAGAGGGTTACTATGGGCGGCCACGTCTATCGGTAGTAATTAGTAACGAGCGAAGTCCTTCAGGTCTCCGTGTTGGTCCCTCTGTTATTCATCATCTACATCAACAACATAGATGAAGGACTGATTCGCTGCCTAGCTAAATTTGCCAATGACACAACAAATTTAGAGCGAAGGTACGACGCTTGAAAACATGTAGGGGTTGGAGGCGGACCTACTGATGATCGGCTAGTTATGCGTTTTGAGTCAACTGATGGTGAGAATGACTTTGGTGTGCTAAATAGCATCGATCTAAAATTCTCGAGGCCGTGTTTACAGGTGGAAAAGAGGGATCAGCCGCTCCTGGGTTACATCAGAAAGCAATACAGCTTTCCGTTAAAGGAGGTTATTCTGCCCTTGTACAACTCACTCGTGCGGCTTCACCTGGAGGATACGGCTCAGTGCTGGTCTCCGTGGACATAGTTTATTTGGGTTTCCAAAACACATTCGATAAAGTTCCCCTGTGCCGATTGATGGCGAAAGTACGTGCCATGAAAATTAGAGGAAAGGTCGCACAGTGTTTACAATGTTGGTTGTCGTACAAGCGATAGAGGGTTACTATGTGCGGCCACGTCTATCGGTAGTAATTAGTAACGAGCGAAGTCCTTCAGGTCTCCGTGTTGGTCCCTCTGTTATTCATCATCTACATCAACAACATAGATGAAGGACTGATTCGCTGCCTAGCTAAATTTGCCAATGACACAACAAATTTAGAGCGAAGGTACGACGCTTGAAAACATCTAGGGGTTGGAGGCGGACCTACTGATGATCGGCTAGTTATGCGTTTTGAGTCAACTGATGGTGAGAATGACTTTGGTGTGCTAAATAGCATCGATCTAAAATTCTCGAGGCCGTGTTTACAGGTGGAAAAGAGGGATCAGCCCCTCCTGGGTTACATCAGAAAGCAATACAGCTTTCCGTTAGAGGAGGTTATTCTGCCCTTGTACAACTCACTCGTGCGGCTTCACCTGGAGGATACGGTTCAGTGCTGGTCTCCGTCATTTTGAGAAAAACTTCGATCGTTTGAAAAGGTTGCATACCATTGCAACGAAACTGATATCATCGCTAGAGAACAAGAAATAACTGGAAAGAATTTAAGAGCCCGGTCTTTTTTCGCTTGAGAAACAAAGACGGCGCGGTCGTCTCATAGAGACTTTAAACAATTTGAAGGGCTTTGAAAAATGTCCACAACACGAAGTACTTTACCCTTGACCAGAATGCGACTCAAAATCACGGGTGGAAGATGGAGTTGCCAAGAATTAATACGCTTCCGATGGGTAAGTCCTTCACGTACGACATGTGCGATACGTAAAATAGACTAGCAGCAGTAGTTGGCAACAGTACGGGTGTCAAACAGTTCAAGAGTCGACTATCATCTACTTTAGAATATGTTGTGGTTATACCAATTTTAGTGTGTCCCAGTAGGGATAGTTGAATTTAGATTAGCGTAGGCTAGCTAAGTTTCCTCTTCTACAGAGTGCTTCCTAGGCATGGGCCACAAGGCATTTTAGGCGCTTCTTTTCTTTCTAACTCCTTGTTACATACTCACTCAGAGGGGCGAAAAACCTGATCCTATTTTGCAGTCCTATGATAAACAATTATTATCGTCAACAAACATCATCCAGATAAAGGCCCTCATCTCTGTTTCTCTCTATCTCACTACTCTATCCAATCCTCAACCAGTGAATAAATTGAATAGGAGAGAATGTATAATAATAAAAACTCCTTGATTTAACTCCATCCCCACAAGAAAAAAGCTGAGACCTGCTCTAATAAACCAATCCCTAACAAAACTTCCATCCCCTAAAAGCTGGGTCAGGTAGTGCGTATCTTACACCACTCAAAACAAGGTGGTTAATCACATAGTCACAACGATACATACCTGAACATTTCTGAAGGGTCATCCATTTAAATTTTATAACATACAGTATGTAAGCATAAAATAAACGTCATTCTGGTTTTCACACCATTTTCCGGGCGAATAAACAGAGTTATTCATATTTTATGTAGTCTTTATGACAAATTAAATTGGTTTGATAAATAACACTATTTCTTGGAACCGCATATATAGTCTTAAATAAATGTTATTTAGTTGACTAAAATTTGCATAGAATCGAATGTAAACACAATTATGGTAAGGAGGACAAGGACAGCACAAGAGGCCTTCTTGCTAAAATATGGGTTTGATTCAGTTTACCTTTGGAATAGAAAACAGGTCTGTTGTGACTTCCCTATCTATTCTTCCCACGGAGTTCCGACGCTATTTTTGCTTGCTACGTAGGGTTTTTGATATTTTCTGTGTCTGATGTATTTTAAATTATTACGAGTTACATTATAGTCGACAGCGATTCGTGAATATTGCATGATTCAGCTGGTTCTGATTTCCAGGCTGAATATGATCATTGTGAAGGAAAATGAGTGTGATTTCATAAGGAACCCACCATGGGTATTTCTGTGTTTACTGTTTACATCAAATGGAGTGTAGTATACGGTCCTTACACAATTTGGAAATTTGTGAAAATTATACTGATGAAGATTTCGTTTTGAAACTACTGTTTTAAATCGTCTAACATTGTTTTGTTTTTAAAATTGGAAAAAGCGACCAAAGAATTAATAAAAATAAAAGATATCAAAGTGGAAACCTGTCATTTTTATCAGTGTTAAATGACGTTATTTGTGTTGTTATCTTACATTATTTTATGTTCGATGCAAGATTTAACTATATAGGGCTGTGTTAAGTGTATTAAGTAATAGGATAAGTGTTTATATTTTTAAATTATTTTTGAAAGAAGTAAAATTCATTGCAGTTGCATTATTGCAGTTGGATGGGGATTTTACATTGCCTAATGAGGTTAATAACATATTTATGTGATGATAAACAATGATGTTTGTACAATATTTGCTCAATATTTTTCTAGAAAATTAAGAAATTTAAAATAACAACCTAACCATTTTTTTAAATTATATGTCTTGTCATAACATTTGTGTATCCTTATTTAGTAGTAGATCCTTCAATTTTAGTTGTGGCATATCCCCCCAAAATTACAAAATATGTTACCAAGGGTGTTCCCGATCCGTACAAAAGCACCTCTTCAAAAATGACACCATAAATGGGAACTGGTAAACATATTCCAAAGCTAGTGTTTTTTTTGGTCATCAGAACCAGAGTTCTGATGACCAAAAAAAAAAACCGCTAGCAGTACGATATACCATATCATGAAGAATTTTCCTAAGATGCTGCGAAAATGATAAAATAATATCAAGAAGTTATCGAATTACGCCTTCTAGCAGATCATCCGTTGAACTCTTTGAGCTTTATTTCTTTTCAGCTTCGTTTTAACAGATTTAGTTACAAATCACTTCATCTTAAATTTAACTCACTTTGGCATAAATTATATTAATTGTTTAACGCCGTTTATGGTTTTCAGTGATGTTTAGTCTCCATTTTCATTTTACTCATGAGAGGGAAATTCATTCCTATCTCAAAGACAGAATTACAAACAGTTCTTCGCAAGCAACTAATATTTATTAAAAAAGGCGTAAACCAAAGAGTTCACCTGGACTAGAGGGATGGGCACACCAACCGAATCGGTTTTCTTCAGGGAATGAAGATCTCTTTGAACTCAGCATTCATCCAATAGATTCAAAATAGTGTAAGTAAATTTTAAACTGTCCTTAATTAGATATGTCGATTTAAGGACGGCTATTTGACCCTGTGTACGTCTTGTACTTTAGTGTTCTTTAATAAATTTTGGATTCCATTTCATAATTCAGGCTAAAACAAACATCATCACTGCACCATTGAATACTCCAACAAGGTGCTGTGTTTCAAGGACAACCATGTTGTAGCTGAAATATGGAAAATTATGTGCCGCTCCACCCTCGTCTTAACGATCGCAGATTGACCTGCGGTCATATATATCCAACACATTTTGACTTCTTCATCTTCACTAGTTTTTTTACCGACTCTATTTGCAATTTTTTTTACTAGCGATGCCCTTGGTCATTTCCGCTTCTGAACTTTAATTAAAAACAACAATGACAACAACACTGGTATGGCCTATTTTAGAATAACGGGATAAAAGCTAAACCTTTGTAGGACGAACAAAGAACACACATTATCAAAATTCTGCATTGTCCTTTCATATAACGTACTTAATCAAGATTACTCACGTCCTGTGGAATTAGAAATTCCATAAAACTGTCTACAATTATCTAGAACTACTGTTATTTGGATTTAATTTGTTAGGATTCATGTGTTTTTACAAGTTGGAGAAGATTAATAAGTGTTTTCTACATTAAATTTTTTCCGCTGTTTTTTTATCTGTAAAGAGGAGGCATGGGTGTTCTACACTTCAGTTAAATATTTTTTTAATTTTTTTTATTGTAATCATATAGAATATGTGTAGTTTCAAATACATGAAGAGAAATATGATGTTCTTTTTCCATCGAGCTATGAAGTTTACAGTGGGAGGGTTTGGTCTATCATAGCAGTAAAATAAAGGAGAGCATGTTTTCTGACAGAGAAGAAAATCATTGTCTAGAAAATGCCTCAAGAACCAAAAGGTCTCTACGGCAAGGAACAAAAGAAGAATATGAGTTTCAAAATTGTCACTAAAGTGGTTAGTAAAGACTCGGGAGAAAGACAAACCTTTTGTTAAATTAAAGTTTTATTTGTATGAAGAATTTTTAATTAGTTATCATGGATATGAGTTGTACAATCTATGTTATTGAAGATCCATTAAAACCTGCTGGTTCCTTTTTGTGTTTACAGATTGTTGAAAAAGTGGGGTAAGCTCTCTTTTCTTAGAGAAAGAAGTTTTCATCATCTTTCGTGACTGTATGCTCAAATACGCTTTTAATCCCTTGACGATTAGAAAATATTGTTTTATAATCCTCCATGGGTAACTCAGGGTGCATTTGTTCAATTGCTCCTGTAAATATTTGGCTTCCATATCAGGGACTTTGCGATTTTCTCGCAATATTATGAAAAGAAAATGTTATCTAACTCTTAATTAATATCCTTAGTAAAACTTACATTTATCAGACAGAACCTTGGGTAAATTTCACTCATTGCCTCATTCCTTAGCAACAAATAATTTTTCATAAGAGGGGGAAATATGCAATAATTATAAATCCCTAACTAAATGAAAAGCTAGAAAATATTTAAATATTTCTGTAGAATTTGGTTCCTATCAACTACTTACCGTTGTAATCGTTTGGGCTATATTATTATCTGAATTTTAAGTCTTTATATCTTTATATCTTCCATGTTTATGGTAGCCCCTAATTGTGTTCACTTTTGTCATTTTCACTATTAAAACATGTTAATTTGGGGAGCGCGGATCAAGACTTATCTTTTTAAACATTAAGAAACTATAATAAGAGGTAACAATCTATTATATACACAAAGGGTACAAGGGTCTAAAGAAGATAGGATACTCTAAAAGTTCGCCTAAAAATAAGTCCCCACAGTTTTTTTTAAACCTGAGAGCCAGACCATAACTATTCTCAACTGAGTATTCTGGTGATTCCTAGTGTAGGCAGGTTATTTGGTTTTCTTGGTTTTATGCCACGATAAAAAGCCCTCTCTTCTGTTTCCTAGGTTAGGTCAGGTTAATTGGTTATATTAAAATATAAAGTGTGTTGTTATATGTTTTGGTAGGTTAAGTCTGGAATTTTGGTATCATTAGGGGATAAAGAGATG
The DNA here is from genome assembly GCA_963969495.1 of Ceratothoa steindachneri. Classification (NCBI taxonomy): domain Eukaryota; kingdom Metazoa; phylum Arthropoda; class Malacostraca; order Isopoda; family Cymothoidae; genus Ceratothoa; species Ceratothoa steindachneri. Next base: position 7,351,762 of record OZ018330.1, read on the forward strand.
TATTTTGTGTTCTTTATGTTGTGTTAGGTTGTTTTCGTTAATTAAATTTAGAAAGCGAGAAAGAGGCGTATATCGTTTTAATGAGTATGTTTTATTAATGATTTGAAATTTTTGATAATTAAAATTGATGCTTTATTTGTATTACCAAACCTAAAACCCATATACGCTCTTCAAGTGCTCTGTCCTCTGAAGATAAGCTACCTGTAGTTAAGCTACCCTACAAAAATTAGAGTAGCTTATTTTGATGTGTTTCGGAATTAGTTATATGATTCTATATACTTCATTATTCCTGAATCACATAAAGTCAATAATGCTGAACTAGATAAACAAGAATATTCGATTTAAAACTTTGGATTTAAAATATAATTTTTTCATTTCGTTTTAGTCTTAGCATTATCTAATATTTGTGTTCTGGAAATATTTGAATAAATATTCTTCCCTTCATGTTTCTACCCTGTATTTCGACAATTATCGTGTCTACTGATAAAAAACTTGGTGGGCTCTAGTGTTCCTACATAGGTGAGATAAAATAAATTGTACATACTTCGACACATTTACCCTCATTAGACAAATAAAAAGGTCAAATATATAAGAAAATGGTTGATATATACAATTAATGCAGATGTCATCTTGAATTTAGATCAGAAAGTTTAGCCAGCATATTCGAAGAAAAAATCGAATTTGGACTAGATAATCACAAACCACTTGCAAGATACGTACGGTTGTGCTTCTATTGTAATAAAAAAGGAGTAAATACAAACAAATAAGAAACTTGCAAGAATCATATCTTGTGGTAGATGTCGAACTCGACTTTGGAAAATAATAATATCCACCGGATAACAACCACCAAAGAGAGACGTTTTGTCAAGTCACTCTATCACTGGCCTATTGACCAGATATCAGGAATCCTGGTACAAAACATTTAACGGCATTCCAAGGAGCCTAGTCGCCCTGCTACACTGAAACATTCTCGAGCCAATAGGCCTTGATATTCTCACCTTCATCAGAACAAGAAGTACTACAAAACCAGAAATTTCTTGACCAATCGTCAAGTAACGTTTAACTACTACATAAAACCAGTCCAGGTACCATTTATTAATCATAGAAGGTTTCTTTTAACATTAAATAGGAACCCTATACAAGTCGAAGCTAGATTCTCAAAGAACTACTAAAGGGCAGACAGGGCGTGGGACGATAACCTCCTCACAAATTTCCATCCGATGTTAATGGATGAGGCAATTCTTTTGGACATTGACGAGATACTTGACGACCTAAACAACTAACTAATAAAAGTCGAGAGAATTTGTATACCTAACTCAACGTATAACACAATCTCAACCTATACAGGACCAATTAATTGAATGACTTGTATCTTGAACTGAAATTACTATATGAGATAAACATCAGAAGAGCATCAATTTACTCAATAGAAAAAAGCAAAGAGATAAAAGAAGAACTGAACTAGTTAATTGTGAAACAGCAATGTAGAATATTGAAGGATACGATCGAAAAAGTAGATCAAGAAGCATAAAATCAAAGTAAGAAGAGATAGAAGAAATATTCCGTCAATACTGGGAAAAAATATTTAGTAAAACTGATGAGAAAAATGAAGACTATGAGAACAGTTCGATCATGAAACCATAGGTCAATTAAAGAGCAAAATACATATGACGCACCCCCCCCACCCCACTAGATGGACAGACAGCTTAAAAGAGACACCGAGATAACAATGGAAGATCTACTAAGGGCGTTACACTTATTCCAAAAAAAGACTCAGGACAATCGGGGCTAACTAAATTAAATGACGCAAAGGCACCAGTAAATTTCATAGAAGGAATGAGAATAATATCCAACTCATGTCTGGATAGGGATGACTTCCCCCTTGCTTTCAAGACAGCTAGAAGGATATTTTAGCCAAGCCGGTGAAGCCACCAGCGAGAAAGGTGAGCTACCGCCCAATTTAGCTACTGAAAATTGCCCGTAACTCTTCAGGAAAATATTAAATGAAAGACTGGTAACCCGCCTGGAAGAGAACTTCCTATAAGATGGCAATAAGTCATCCCGAACCATGGTTCGTGCTTAAGCCAAGTCTTTCCCTGAAATCGTGTATGAGCACCGCAGATATACAACAGCATGCGATTCACAGCTGAATTCAGCTAGATAATACATTACCTATGGCGTAATGCACCTAGGAAAACTCGAATGACTTCAACAGAAATAGACAGATTTAACAACTACGAAACCAAATAGGAAATAAAAACAAACCAAGAAAAATTTACAGTGATTTTAATCCGACAGACGACACTATCAGTTGTCAGTGAGGTAGATAGACGCTATTCCTAGAAAGTAGAGTCCAATGTAGTCTGTCCGAAAATGACTTCGATTGAGTACAGGAAGCACGTCACAGATAGAATTTCAAACGCCTCTGTGGCAGTAATAACAGTGTATATTTTATGGAGCCTCGCAGAAAGCAATGAAAAGAAGATCAATACAGCTCTGGTAAGAACTACGCTCCTATAACCCAACACCAGACTCTACTCTGTCCACAAAACACAGAAGAGAAGACTTCAAACAGTGCAGAAGAAATGTGTGTACCTAGTTACAGGTAAAGGTTCTTTCAATAAGGTCGCTCGATTTTTAAATATAAATAAAAAATGTTGGGTGTGATATCTGTACTTAATTTATTTTAAATTTGAAAGTACATTTTATGGCATTAAGTGTGAAATATATAGTCGTTCAAATGTCTACCGCAGCTTTGCTTGGTGGAGCGTATTCGGGAGGCCCAATTTTCGACGACTTTGTCGCATAAATCTGGCTGAATTTGCTGGATGTTGTTTGTTATGTTGACTTTGAAGACAGCAACTGTTTGCTGAATATTTGCATAGATTTCAGATTTAAGGTAGCTCCAAAGAAAGTAGTCTAATTGCGTTAAATCGCATGATCTCTGTAGCTAGTTGACATCGCCGCCGCGCGAGATGACCCTACCCTGAAATCGCTGGTTTAAAATGTCTATCATGGCGTGCGCAGTGTGGCACGTAGCGCCGTTCTGTTACAACCACATGTCGTTAGTATCCATATCAGGCATATAATCCAGTTGAGGCCACAATAAGTTGCTTATCATCGATCTGTAGGTCTTGCCGTTGACGGTTATGCCAATCCCATCTTCGTTCACCAAAAAATACGGACCGATGATTCCGTTAGACAAAAACCCGCACTGACTTTTGCTTGTTCACAAATCCATTCATCCAAAAATGGGTCTGGTCGCTGTGGCGAGGATAGAAATCACGTAATGCGCGGAACGTATGTCGAACGGAGCCCTGATTTTGATAATAACATTTGATGATTTGCATACGCTGTTCAACGCTATAACCTTCCATCGTGAACTGCCAAGTACTACTGAACAGTACACAGTGAGGTAGCCAGATGCCGCTTTAACAACATGACCACTATCGCCTGACAAAACTCAAGCGTCCTTGTTGAAAGACCCTTTAAAAGTAGGAGAGAGAGGAAGAAACAAGTAATGCCTGAGAGGGCGCGGTTGAAAACCATAAATAAAGCAACTGAAGAAAAGACAAGATATATAGAGTAAAATATTACAGAAATAAATTCACCAAGGAACTATAGATATGATTAACGGAAACAGAAATGCAAGAAGCCATGCGGGATTTCTCAACCCTGCAAGCCTAATGGGGAAAGGAGAAGCGTCTATTTACGCTTAAAAAGCTAAAAAAATTACCCAAACTGAAAACCAAACATGATTACAAGAGATTCCCGAAATTGAGAAAAAGAAACTCTACTACGACAAGATAAATCAAACGAGTACAACACTCGATATAAAAAAAATGAAAGAATTAAGAAGAAACATGAAAACTCCACTCACTACAATAAAAACAAAAAGAACACAAAACTAAACAACACTTAAAAATATAACAAATACCAAAAATAAAAACAGATTCAAACATAGCAAACAAAGATACTAAATTGAACCAAAAGCTTGAAAGCCGTGAAAACTCAAGAACAAACGAATAAAAACATAAACGATAATAATATTAATGACAGCGATAGACCCGATCACCATCCGTCTATCATCCCTTTGCAATTCTCCAACATTTCTTTCTCCTACATTTCTCCTTTATTTCTGAGAGAAGGTAATAAAGCCAATGCTATAGAAAGTCTCCTTAATCCTAAGTATTAAGTAGTCTCAGGGTGTGCTAAGTTCCCGTGAGGAAAATCAAAGTAGAAGCAAAATGTATCTAAGGGGGCTTGCTGTTGTAAGAGAGATCAGTCGGTGGAAAAGAAAGTTGAAAATAATGAAAGAAAACGCCAAAGATCTTTCAAAACCGACTCTTTATTCCTATCAACCCTTACACAACCTCCACCATGTTCATTCTCAATATGACCATGCTAATTCAAAAAAATATCTAGCCACTTTAGGCAACTTCAAACCTTAACTACACCTACTCTAGGCCAATACTCTTATTTCGCACAGTCTTTACACCGTGACAAGAATTGTGAAGTTGACTCTATACTATTCCACTCTCGATCAAGGAGCGTATTATATGGAAAGTCTTCATTCTTGCATACAGAACTCTAATCCCACACTACTACGCTAACCAAATCCTACCACCTGCCTTTATCTTTAAATTATTCCAATTGCCTCGAATGAACTAGGATAATATGGTTACATTTTCTGCCGTTGTTCTCAAACTTCAGGGCAACCTTTTCCCTTGAAACACTCATCCACATATATGCCATTTTATTAGTATCATTAGTATTACGGCGTATTTTTAAAAAAGAATAAATGTAATTCTGCCCAATAAGTTCAATTATATTAAACTTATATAGCAGCAGGTGGTATAATCAGTTCTATCTTAGGGCTTACAATTAATACATTAAATATAGAAAGAAGGAGCGTGAGAGAATGTGAAGGGAAAATGACAGAAGGCGCAAGGTAGAGTAAAAGAAAGTGTGAGCAAAAAGGCGGGCGTTGTTTCCCTTTTCTGTGATAGAACCTTGAATTATAGCAATGGCTAACATGCAAATGTAATCTTTTCCATTCGAATTCCATGAGACCTTGTTTAAATTGCGTTTGATATGCAAACATATCTTCAATCAGCAGATGTGTGAAGTGATTATTTGGGATGCACTCAATTTAAAGAAAGAAAAACAGTATCTACATGTCAGAGTTGCACGAAGATCGGCTTCAAACTCTAAGTATTATTTTAGCATTCAAAACGTTTTAAAATTTCTTTCACACGTTAATTAAAATGCCTCACAGAATAGAATAATGTGAAGTACTGATCTATCGCATTTCGCTCATATATCAGTTAACATGATTAGTAATTTTACATTCTAATTATTAATTAAAAATATTTGATTTGATAAAAAGGGTTTATTACTGGTAAAATTGTTTGATAAGAAGGGTTTGAAGCAAAAGATAGGTTAGACAGAAAGTGTAAGTGCCTGGAAGATGCAAACCCTGAGTTGTTTTTTTTTTTCCAGAACAAAAGCAGTTTCTTTGTAAGAACCAAGTGAAAATAAAAGGTAAACTAAACTTTATTCGCCAATACGTGGCGATCACTAGGAAATGAGAAGACGACGATTAGGGGAAGATGGGACAGAAGTGGCAAGGAAAGTAATAAGAAATATGACAAAAATTACCTCAATAGTTCAACTGTAATCACTTAACCCAAAATTTATGGTTGCCATTAATCGCGACACTAAAACTAGCCATCCCAATCAATGTCGTTATGTTTTATTTCTCAAAGAGCTACCGCTCCACATTTTCTACGACATTGCTCCTTTATAGCCAGTAGTGAGTGGTGTCTGCTGGAGAGCCTCGTCCAGTTCGAGTTCAAACCGTAGTAGCATAACTCAACGTTGCCCCCTAAATCCTTCCCATATGCAAACATAGCACACCCAATATCATCTTCATGTTCCTTTGTCAACCACTTCTCTCTTAAATACGCAGCCGAAGACAAAACCTATATCTTTTCTTACCATGAATGGACACATTTTAATGTCATATGAGAGAGGTTTTTCTGCTTTCATTCCCAATGCACTTAAATTTTGAAATTGAATTCCTCTTCTTTCAAAAGTACACGCAGACAATATGTAATTTATGGTCTCTTTTAAACACATTCACCTCAAATATTTTGACTTACATCCACTTGCAACTTACTAGAACTAAATTATATAAGTTTAAAGCCCATTAGAGGTTGATGTGATGGGTATATAGATATAGACTAAACCCATTTTCAGGCTTTAGCCTCCATTTTATGGATTCGTCTCCCCTTCCGACACATATGGGCTATATTATAAATGATGAACCTTATTTCAGGTCATTACTGGTGAATCCATTAATTTGCAAATTCATTGCAGGCTACACGCCATCGATATACTAAATACTAAATCAATAAAAGGCCACACGAGCAAAGTTTATAAATATACCTGCACGTCATTTCTCATTGATTTAGAAATTTACGCTATATTACAGGGCACAATCTATTAACGAATGAAATTGGACCCATTAGAGAACGTATGTATTGCAGTTCATCGTGACGCAGTATTCAAACATAACCCCGCCCTTTTTTGTTTAAAAGGATCCAAATATGAACTTACCCACAGCGACGACTTGTTGTGTGACATCGTGTTTATTCGTAATATTTGGAACTTCAACAATACTCAAGAACACATTTAGGTTCATTAAAACAAGTCTATTTTCCCAAACCGCCTCTTCCAGGAGCACATTTGTTATAGTTTATGTCCATTTTACGACCTCAAAGCTTTCATTGTGGCAATGGTATTAGTGTTATTACAGACGTATAACAATCAAGGTTACTTACAACAAAAGTCTGTGAGATATTTCCGGCTGCAAGGAGAAAATTAGTGACAATTTGAAAGATTCGTTATAAGTGTCAACGGGTTTCATCGATTTTAAAAAAACAAGACTGCATTTAAACACGATAATTTATTTATTTAAATCGAGAGGAAGGTTTCAAAATTATAATTTAGTGAAAACAAATCTTTCATGTAGGATTTTTTAGGTAGGAAAATTGAGTTTACAAAGAATAACTAATGAGAAAATAGATTTTTATTTATGTTATCTTCAATATTTAATGGCTTATAGTTCATTGCACCAGTATCATGAAATTCTAGAGCAACTTTCACTGCAGGTTTACCTTCATTAGCCGTGATCTGTGTCGCATATGGTTCAAACAAAAATGACACAAAATTAAAATGAATTTAATATCGATGGTACTTCATATGATACCCAAGTATCTCAAAAGGTGAGGGCACAACCATCGTTTAGGTTATAAAATAAAATCATTGCACACGAACAAGAAAAATTACGCTAATTGATATTTCGTTCCAATCTCTGGAACACTTCATGCATAATTAAGAAACTAACACTAGATTAAAGAAGAATGCGTGATTTAGTTAGAGCAGAAAGGTAGGTTGATCAAAATATTAGTTCTAAAATTCATATTAGCGGGACTATATAAAGAAATAAACACTAATGACATACTTTTAGTATAGATCCCAAAACATAAATTTCTGCCAATGTATATATATTTAAACCTATACTGCATTGATAAACCTATGGATTTTGTGGTATCTTTATATAGGCAGATATTTGAATAATAATCTGAAAGGTCTTTCAATTTTTGTGACTCATCAGACCACATAAATAAACGGAGATTAAATTATACAAGGAGAAAATTGTAAGAAAAAATAAATATTATGATGTAGCAATTTTCAATCTACAGAACAAATATTAGGAAGCAATGCGCATACTTCTATTGATACTATCATGCTATGAAAGTAGAATAATAGTACTATTTCTTCGATTTACGTTTAAGCTGACAGAACCAATTCTAGTGAGAAGGAATTCGAAATAAATATAATCATAGGATTATTACGTTCTATTTTATAAAAGTTTGAGAAAACGAGGACAACCTAGATTAAAAAAAAATTAGTTTATAAATCATTGAAGAAAAAAAGTAAAAATATGTGCAATTTAGGGAAACAGTAAAATGAGAAGATAATGACTGGGTAGGGTCAATTTTCTTCGCCTATCCTCCTTTTGTGTACCGTATGATCCGATTTGGGAAAGAAAGAAATTTAATTGAATGGAGAAAAGGAAATAAACGGATAGTGAGCACGAGAAGAAATTAAAAGTAATCATTAGAGAATGGCAAGATCCTAAATTTTGATTCCGAGTTCTGAAAACAGATGAAAGTTCCTGTGGGAAGAATTATAAGCCACAATGCAATTAGGAAGATAAGCCTTCGGGTCCTTCGGGGACGGGGAAGTAAGAGAGAGAAGTCGTTGGTAAGTTCTCCCCGATGTAAATGATTGCAAGAAAATCGAGTGCAATTATAATTAAATTTCAAGTCAAACCCAAAAGTAACATTCGCCACTTTCTTCCAGATAATTGCTCCGTTGTGTGCGGGAAAAATATAAATAAAGTTCAAAATTACTTCTCACAAATTAAAGGAAAGTCAAATACAGAAATGATAATGGAAATCTATCCGATATTTCTACATATAATTTGTCTCTATGCGGTCAATATTGCAAATGTTAACATTTACACTGCATAGAGAAGTTGCATCTCGAATGCAAATTGTTAAGTGCATACCTTCACTATGTATACTTTAGTATAATTGACGCAAGACTATATATATATATATATATATATATATATATATATATATATATATATATATATATATAAATATATGTGTGTGTGTGTGTGTGCGTGTGTGTGTGTGTATGTTATATTTATATTCAGAAACCACAGTAATGTAATTAAACAAATATTAATTACAAAAGCAAATTATGACTCGCGTTTTTTCAATGGAAATTACAGAACTATGTTCGGCTCTTGCTATCGTAAACTTATTTTTCATAATTCATTTTATTTTACCTATTTATTTATTTTATATAGGTTGCAAAGCGATTGAGTGGCATGCATCATCTTCAAATACAAAATACTCAACTGCCTGAAAAGAAAAGTTTACAACAACCAATGCATAATCGCAACTATGACCTCTGGATCAGGAACCACGAGACTGACAAAAAAGCTGGTTGAATCTTAAACCAACAAAAAGTGCTCAAAGACACATTCTTATGGGAATAACTTTGCATCACAGAAAATCTGCCAATTGGATATGTAGCAAACTAAATTATAGGATATTGTGGAAGCCATAAGAACCCTGAAATGGAGCTGGACCTGATTTGTGGCAAGATTCCAAGACGATAGATGGAGAAGAAAAATTACCAGCTGGGGTTCAATAGAGAAAATACGGCCGAAAAGAGGATAAAAAACAAAAAAAGAGAGATAATTTTCAAAAAAATATGCTCATAATTGGGAACTAGTCGCTCAAGACTGACAAAAAGTCAGAAACGCCAAAAAGCAATTTTCTCATCTGTGAGAGGCAAATGTCTGGAATGATATATAGATCATCTGCGGGCCTCCATTGGGAGGCATATTATGTGAACAGTAAAGGAGATTTTTGTTTCAGAGCATAAGGGACTGCAGCAACTGTTCGCTTATTATTGAGCAAACTAATATTCGATAACTACTCGTATCTCCTTTCGCCTATAACCAAATGCAATTCAAACGGATTTGTTTTGTCCTTAATCCATCTATTTATGTTTATTATTTTAGTTAATGATCAGTGGACAATTGAAAATTGTGTGTTGTTCTACAGCTTTCTCCTATCAAGACAGCCATAATCCCTGTATATTGGATGGGTTTTTAGAAATACCCTTCTTAGCTACTGTTATTTTTTTTTCAGACCTTTTTCTCGGCCATTTTGATTATATAGGTCGGGGTGAATTTAATTTTCAATGTCGCATGTTAACTCATATATCAGAGGGGCAGTCTTTAGCTCATGTTAAAAAATTATCGAAATCTTCTGTACAGCATTTGTGTGCTTAATTCATTACCTAATGATTTATTTAATTATTCTTTTGTTTATCCGGTAGACCGTGTTTAATGCGAGATATATTAAAACTTTGTTACAGCTTTTTGTTTTTGTTTTTTGTCCTTTGCCAAACTCTTTGAGTCTTGAAACACCACCAATATATCTTCCTGTCAGAGCGGAATTTGAGAAATGGTTACTAAATCTGTTTGCTTACGATTATTTGGGTGGCTCTCTCTAGTTCATTTTGTGTTTCTCCCCTACTGTAAAAATGAGTGATCAACAATTATGATTCCATCAATCAATCATTTTTTGTGAGCCCCACGGGGATGCATAGGGCCTCAATGAACTTAAGCCACCCCGCCATATCTTGAGCTAATGCGTCAAGATTTTCCCAACAATGATCTCCTGCTTCCCGCCTTATAGCCTTTATCCAAGTCTCCCTAGGCCAACCTCTACCTCTTCTACCAGGGGCCACCAAACCTGGTGTATCCTGAACTATACCCTGCTTTCTATAAACATGACCTAAACATTTTCAACGGGAAAATCTAACAAACTCATCGACCGGTGGCACCTCCGTTATTTCTCTGATTCTGGTATTTGACACTCTTCTATCCCACCATTTAACTCCCAATATCCGTCGCAGAGCCTCATTTTCAAATGCCAATAGTTTTTTATCTGTAGTCACAGTGCTAGACCAAGACTCATGTCTATAAATCAAAATACTTCTAACCATTATTTTATAAATTTTGATTTTAGTATGCACAGAAAAGTTGCTATTATTCCAAACATTCTTAAGCATTCTCATTGTCTGATGGGTACGGACGTCTTAGCCTTTCCTCAAATTCCAAATTTAGAGAACCATTATTTACTAAATAAGTACCTAAATATTTGAACCTATTAACTTGTTTTATAGCAATTCCTTCTACCGAGCAATTTTGCGCATTTTCTATATCCATATTTATGATTTCAGTTTTTCTGCTCTTAATTACCAAACCAACCTTTCGTTCTTCCCAAACTAAACAGTCCAGCACTCTTTGTATCTCTTCTGACCCATTACAAATAAGAACTATATCATCAGTATAATCTAAGTCCAGAAGTTTCCCATTTTCTCTCCAGTCTATACCAGAATCAGTTTCTGCTTTTAACTTTTTCATGATGTAATCAATAACTAATACAAATATCAGAGGTGACAGAATGCCACCCTCTAGCACCTCAGACTTAACTTCAAAAGGATCACTCAAACCACCGTCAACCATCACTTTACAAGTTGTGCTCTCGTGCATATTCATAATGACCCTAACAAACTCTTCCGGTATTCCATAATGCCGCATGATCTTTCCTATGTTATTTCTCGTATAAAATTCCAAGCATTTACTTTTAGCGCCTTTAGCATTTACTCAAAATCCTGGGCTGGTCGTTTTAAATTATATTTACGTACGTGATTCTTAAATTTTTCGCCTTGGTATGTGTTTAGAAAGTATAATAACGCAAGTTAAAATATATATACAGTGACTGGACCTAAGTATTTGCACAACTCTATTTGTGATGTATTTTGAAAAATTCGAGATCTAGTTTGGGGTAAAGAGTACACGTAGTTCAAAGAACATATATTAAACCGAATATTTAAGAAGAACAGACACTAATATATTGATAACCAGAGAATCAACTAAACAAAAAAATGTATGCGACAAAATTATTTGTCGCATACATTCAATATCATGTTAAATCCTTGTTACCTTAGCGCACAATTTGAGTATTTTAATTTAAACACATCTGATAAAACTGCCAGAAACTTCCAGAAGCACATGTAATGTAAACAAACCACGATCGGCACAATCATTACCTCTCCAAAGTTTGTTGAAGGTGATTGCTCAGTGAATACAATGCCGAAAGTCAAAGAAATACCCAAAACTATTCGAAATCAACTAGTTGGACTTCGTAATGAAGGCAGATTTCTGAACGTGTTAAGATTCCATACTCAACTGTTATGGCAATAGTTCAGAATGCATCGAAAGACTGGGTAAATCTCCAACCTGGCAAGAGTTGGAGCTCCTCGCAAGATCACGGGTGGCTCTCGACACTATATGCTGCGTAAGGTGACGAATGTGCCTATGATGACACGTACAGAGCTAGAGAATGAACTGGAGTTACAAGGAGTTCACGTCAGTCGAAAAACGGTTTCTAGAGAATTGCATCGAAGTGGTCTACATGCCTTCACTCCACGCAGAACTCCACTTCTTACCAAAAAACATGTGAAGAATCGTTTAACGTTTGCCAAAGACCACCTTGACACATGAATTGAGATTTGGGAAGGGGTTGTACGGTCCGGCGGAAGTAAAATTGAACTTTTCGGTCGAAACGAAGTTCATCATGTTTGGAGGAAAGCAGGGACTGCCTATGATCCTAAGAACACCATCCCTACCGTCAAGCATGGAGAAGGCAACATCATGGTGTGGGGCTGTTTTACTGTCCATGGTGTAGGGAAACTCCAAATCATTAATGGAAAAATGGATAGTTCCATGAACAGGCAGACACTAGAGCAGAAGCTGCTTCCAAGCGCAAACAAATTCTACGGCCGGCGCAAGTGGATCTTTCAGCAAGACAATGACCCCAAACATACGGCGAAATTAACGAAAGAATAGTTCGCAAATAAGAAAATAGGTGTCCTTCCGTGGCATAACCAATCAACTGACCTCAATCCCATTGAAAATTTGTGGCGATTATTCAAAACTGCTGTGCACAAAAGGAGTCCAATAAACCTTGCTGATTTGAGGATCATCTGCATGCAAGAATGAAACAAGATACCACAAACGGAGTCGAAAAAGTTAGCTTTCAGTTACAATAATCATCTCCATGCTGATATTTCAAATGAAGGTCACGCCACTAAATCCTAACCACTTGTTTTTTGTTTTGGCTAAATACTTTTGTCCCATACATTTTTTCGTTTAGTTGATTTTCTGGTTTTCAATATATTTTTGTATATTCTGTTAAATATATGTTCTCTGAACTACATGTACTCTTTACCCCAAACCAGATCTCGAACTTTTCAAAATACATCACAAATAGAGTTGTACAAATACTTAGGTCCAGTCACTGTATATATATATATATATATATATATATATATATATATATATAGGGTGATTGAAAAGTGACTCCTATTTTAAAAATTTGGAAATTTATTAATGAAAAATAATTCTTCCAAGAAATGAATATGAGAAGAAATTGTATAGTATGAACTTTTATTGAAATTCTATTGGCGCTGGCTTTTCAAGCAACAAGGAAAGAGCGTCAACTGAATTCACAAGGAACTTTTGTGGGATGGAAGAAATAAATTCTATTTGTTCTTCAAATTCATCCATAGTCGTTGGTTTAGTAGAGTAAACTTGCTCCTTTGGCCAATCCGAAGGAAAAAAGTCGAGTTGCCACTCGTGCGGAACACGACGACCTATCCATCTCACGGGAAAGTGAGCATTCAGCCATTCACGAACAATAGTAAAATCTAGATGAGAGCCATCTTGCATGAGAATTGCATCTTCAATATTTTCCCAAGTACTGATAACTGGCCAGATTTCATCTTGCAGCATAATTAGTTACCTTTCTGAATTCCTGGTATCGCGAAAAATGATGGGACGCACAATCCTTTCCGAAGTTATTCCGCACTATACCATTACATTTTGCCTACTCTGCATTTTTCAGAGGTCATAAGAGGATCTTTTTATGCCCAGTATTTGCATTTGTGACCGTTCAAAAACCAACCGATGTGAAATACGTCTTCATCCTTCCAGGGGATATTTTTAGAGATCATACCAATCTTAATAGCAAACTAGCATCCCCTCGTCAAACTCTATACGTATGTCGCAGTCTTCAGCAGAGAGTGCGTGATAGTAGGGCTGCTCCAAGCATGCCCTTTGAGCACAATTCGTACACAGTGAAGGTAAACCCACTTTTCCTTGCTGGTTGTCGAATTGAGTTTTCCGTGCTATGAGTACAAATTTTATGAAAAAATTGCACGACCTCCAGGTCACTGGAATTGGCAGAGCGACCGCTTCTCCGAGTATCATTTACAGACCCTGTACCCATAAGTTTAGCATAAATATTCTTGATCATCTTATCGTCTAATTAAGCATGTCTTCCTTTAATGGTCTTCAATCAACTTTGCACTTAAACAATGGATCTCCAAAATGCATCTAGCTGGGCACGCTCCTGTAGCGTAAGACGTTCAGCCATGTTTCTAGTGATTCCGAATTTCAACCAAAATAATCGATCTGAAAAGTAAACATCAATATAGATTTAATTCACATACATCAAAGAACATAAAACAGAAAAAAATAGAAAAATATTATAATAAATGAATGAGCATTTAAAATATAATAGGGAGTTACTTTTTCAATCGCCCTATATGTATATATATATATATATATATATATATATATATATGCAAGATTTGTTAAAATCGACAGCGATGGCTCCTTGGTAAGCTTCAGCTGCAGCTTTCAACCTTTTCAAATACTTTCTTTTCAGAAAGCGAAAGGTGGGAAAAAATGCTTGCAGGTGGCATAACTTTATTAGCTGAGGCGTCTTTCAACCTTATCAAATGTCATCTTCTGGGCAAAAAAGGAAAAAATTACAAAAATTAGTTTTATATATGCATTATTACCTAACAAGAATATGTTTTAGAACCAATCAGAAGTGAACAAAAATATAATACTAGAATAATGTTTAGATCCAAAAAGAAAAATGATTTGATTATGACATAAGAATATTTGTTTTAGCCAATCAAATTTCAGAAATTTTAAGGATTAAACAATTTTTAGATCGGCGCAATAAAGGTGTATACAAAAGTTAAATGATCAACAAAACGGACTTCTTTTCCTGGAAAGACATCCTACATTGGTAAAGGAGGAAAGCCACACAGAGGTCTTAGAACAACCCTCTTCTCATTTCAACACTGCGAATCGTAGGTGAGGAGAAGACCAGAATTTTTAGATCTACGCTCGGATCCAACTATGATCAATAGAAGTATCCTCACGGATCATTCCCTGCGCGCGCGTGAGCCCACGCAAGGAGTCGAAGGCGGGAAAGTCGCCCACACAACTTCTGCTCTCACAGCAGCACATCAGTGGTTCAGATAACCTTTCTGCCAATATAAGTTCTTTATAATAGGCTTTTCTCTAAGGTGTCCGAATCCTGAAAGGAAGCCCTACATGGGGTGCAAAGAAGGGGGCCCTATTCTTGGGCGGAGTGGTCAGAACAGGAAGGAGGACCCTAGTTGTAATTTTATTTAGGTATGGCAGATAAGGGTGAACCAGGGAAGATATAAGTACACGCCCCCGCGATAAGGGCCTGCTAGGAACGTAAAGGAGTTATGGCGCTTGGAGCCGTCATGGATGCCCCCAAAGTGAGAAGTGTGTTCCACTCCGGATCAGGATGCGTTGCCAAAAGCATTTGCGCGAAAAGATCTTTAAAGTGGTATATTCCAATTTAGGAATTGCGCTCTGTAGACTTAAAGAACAAGCATATGGCTACTTGGCTTCATGCGGCACGAATCAAGACATGGATAATCTGCTGAGTAAAAAATCTAGACAAAAACCTGAATAAATTGGATTCTTCCCAAAAATACCTCCGCATGTGGCACTGAAAAGCTCAATAATATATATCCATGAATCGAACCCTACATCGGAATGCACACAGTAGATGAAATTAAAAAGGAAATGAAATTAAAGCCAAAGAGGAATGGGAAAAAAATGATGAGACATAAATTTAAAAACCGTGACATGTTTAAGGCGACCTCCAGACAACATAAATGGCTGCGAAGGCAACTGAAAATGGGCTAGTCAGGTTTAACACAAAAGTCTCTGCTAGCTGCGTAGAGCGTCAGGACTTCATCTCCCTGCAAATTTTCTTTTTTTGTATACTATGGAGAAGCATCCCACCAAAAAGTGTAAATTCGAAGGAAAAGTGTGTTTGGAGTGTGCAAAAGACGGTCATACATGGAAGGAATGCTCAAACCCGAATAAGAAATGCCTCAACTGCGGAAACTCACACCGTACACTACCAATGGCCTGCCCAATTAAGAAGACTTCGATTACCGATAGGAAAAAGATACTGATTGACAAAAGAAATAAAAGAGTTAATACCACTTATGCACAAGTGGCAAAGAACACCGAGCAACAAACGACTATGCTCCCGATAAACGAGATAATGAGACATGATCTGATAATGTGCATTCTCCACGTCCATTTCGCTCATGTTATTGAACCTGGCAGCTACGCAACCGAACTAAATAAAATGCTGGTCCAAAACGGACTCAAGCCAAGGTAGTTCCCAGACAGCCTACCATCTGGTAAATTATTTCAAGCCAAAATGGAGAGAATGACTGAAGCCGTGCCAAGGTCAAAATCCGCGGTTCGATTCCGACGACTAAACAAACCAAGAAAATGCAGGAAGAACTGACTTTCCGATGGACCTGAGCCACACACAGGCGATGATGAGCCAGGATCAATGGAACTCACAACGTCCATTGCACCAAGTTATACGACCCAAGAACTATGTATTAAGATATATGGATCCCCGTCAAAACCAATTTCGAAACTTTTCAACAACTGGCAATTAGGCTAGGTCTAGTTGAGATATGCCCCGAATCTTGCTTCAACTTAAGCCAAGATCAATTTAAGAAGAAAATGTCGAAAAGGGTGAGGTCTTCAGCCAGAGAAAAACAAGTAAAGAGCAAACAACCAAACAAGAATTTAAGATGGGAACTAACGTCAGATATATAAAAAAACTAAAAATCCCCTCCCCCAACGTAAACGGATGGGGTACTAAAAGTGGTGCATGCAACGAGACAATAAGCTCAGCATTACCAGAAACGTACGGAAATTTAAACATAGTATGAACGGAGATAGAGAGCATATATATATATATATATATATATATATATATATATATATATATATAAATTACCTAGTTTTAATGGTAAACCACTGGAGAGAAAGGTATGACGGAGTGGCCATCGCGTTCAGAGAAGGAATTAGATTCAAGGGAATACAAGACCTGAATGAATCTTACTTTGCCCTAAAGATCATCATGACACACGATGATATTGTGGTGGCAGTTGGATACTAACCACAAAGGTTCCCATACTCACCAATTCACAACTTTACACGTCTGTTTAGGAGAGAAGCATCAACCATCCTAATAGGAGATCTAAATGCCCGGTGTAGAGAAACTGGATACATCATGGCATACAACGGTGTCGGGACTTCACTTAGTCTCCTAATCTGTAGAAACAGTACAAAGAGAAGGGCCCGATTTTGCAACCTTTCACACAGGAAGGTTTTCAACTACAACTGATATTGTACGAACGAATCCCAACTTCTCCCTTAATCAGGTGACAACTCCGGGCCCATATATCCCATCCGATCACGTAAGCATGATAACGACCATATCAACGTCTCCAATCCAAGTAAAAATTCCCAGACGTAGATGATTAGCTAAATCAAACTAGGAAGCATACAAGAAATATCTTCAGAGCACATAGATAGGCCAGACGGAAGGTGCTACGCTTGAGAACCTCGACGAAAAGCTTAATCACCTAGTAATAAAGATCGTGAAAGCCGACCGCATAACTATCCCATGGACGAAACACAAGGTACTTCCAGCTCCAAGCTGGGATGCTAATATACGAGACAAAATACATCAACTGGAGGTCTTCACCAACGAAATAAATAACTATGGAAACACAGCACATCTCTACAAGGAATTAAAAGAAATAAAAAAACGAAATTAAGCAACTTATCATGGAGAAATTAGGCGATAAATGGGACAATATCATAGCTGAAGTCGATACAAAAAAGGGACCCCAAGAAATTTTGGAGCCAATTAAAAAGGCTGAGAGGCACTCCAACTAAGAATAGAACCACCATCAAAGTTAACGACATTGTAATCACAGATGACGGTTAAATCGAATGTAACTTCATGGAATGTTGGCGAAGCAGATTTCACATAAACGAGGAGGAAACTGAGAACTTTGATGAGAGTACGAGGAAGATGTACTTGCAAGGATTAGGAAGCTAAGTGATGAACTCACGCCGCATCATTATATTGATGGAATCCATGTTGCACAAGAAGAAGGGAGGCCCTTCACCCCTAAGGAATATGAGGCTACCCTCAAGAGTTTTAAACAAAAAGCACCAGGAATAAGTGGTATTACGAAGATGCACCTACTAAACGCTTCCCGGAATATCAACGAGGCCCTATTGGAGCTGTTTAATGCCTGCCTTAATGCCGGTTATTTTCTCGACCAGTTTAAAAAGGCCAAAATAATTTTCCTACTGAAACCTGGATTTTATCGCCAAACTCTTGGAAAAACCCTTTACCAACAGCCTAAGGAATTACTTAGGTTCCAAAAAGTTGTATAATGAGCAAGAAAATGGGAGTAGGAGAAAGCTTGGCACCAAAACGGCACTAGCAGTAATTAATGAATGAATTGCTATCGCCAAAGCCAAAGACTACAATGTGCACCTGGTGCTTCGCGTTTTAAGTGGCTACCGTCACTTAAAATGAGATTTTAAAATTTCAGGATGGAGCAGAATATAGTACGAATTCTCTGCAATTACTGAGAAGACCGTAAGGCATTCTTAAAAATAAATTACATTGAAGGGAAACCTTTCGATATGGAGACAGGGGTACGAAAAGGGGGATGCCTCAGTCCTACCTTGTATCTAATATACACGGGGGACCTGCCTCACCCCAATCACGAATATGGTGCGCAGTAGAAAGAAAAGAATGTTGCGGCCAGGAGGACGTTGGACTCGCTGTTCCCTTTTAAGCTGCCTTCACTAAAAAACAAACAGAAACTATATATGCTTCTGGTGAGACAATTAATGCTATACTCTGCTATTCCCATGTATATCTCAAGCAAGACACTGTTGAGAGGAGCTCAAACGGTCCAAAATAAAGATTTCCATCGATACTACTTCACGATATTACTGATATTGAAGCAATACATATCACCCTGCACAAACGCGCAAAGGAAATATGGTAAAAGATAGACCAAAACTTACCAGAACGAGTTACCTAACAAATTAAAGCTGGAAAAAAACTTACCTTACTTACACTTTAAACAAGCCTTCAAAAGTAGCCAGCTGTAGACGCGGCAGGCGATCCTATTTATAAATTATAATGATAGTTAAATTAAAATAAAGTATAAATAAAGAGATATATAATATATAAAACAATGATAAAAATATCCGTAGTTGACAATTTTAATTTAAACAAAAGATCCGTAGTGGACAAAATAATGACGTCAAAAGTAAAAAGGAACAATGAAAAAATAATCCAAAGATGATAAATATTTAACAACAGTGAAAAACGAAATGAAGAACAAGAGGAATAATGCAGTTATAAGCTCTCTTAACCTTACAGAAGAGGTTTGTCAATGAAAACAAATGCTCGAAAGCATGACTCATTTATTTGAGTAATCAAAGAAACAACAAGGGGAAAAAAGAGGCATGACAACTGAGGTTACCAGACAACTTGGTACATATCTTCTCTTTCTATAAACACTTTTTCCTACCTATCCTCTCTCTATCCATTCCATACACTTTTCCTTTCTTAAATGAAAAGGGAATTCGTCAAATTTAACATGAAAATGAAGTGGCCAGACGAAGCCTGCTCGAGATACATATCTCAGTTAATAATAATTATTCAGATATTTTTGTTGATAAACATGTTAATTTATCATAAAGTGCAGGTTATCATATTGGTGGTTGCAAAACATATCTTTAATGAGTGTAATTTAAAAAATAATTTTTATAACTAAGTGCCGAGCGCACTCTGGGTAATTTTGATGTCAGAAAGATCTAGGAAAAAGTTATTTGACCGTTAAAAAGGAAGAGGAATCATCCAGTTACTTCACATTCTGCGAATTTTACTTCATCCAATTCTTACTTATGGAGATATCGAAAACAAAAGATTTATGGTATAATAGTTTCAAAACTGGAACATTTTAAGGAATAAATATTCAGTTATATGTAATAATTATTCATTTCACATTATCTTTTGATTGGTAATCACTGAGACGAAGAGTTCTTAGAACAGAAAAGTAGACGGAAATTATTTGGTGCCCTAGGCTAAGTTAATTAAATTTCAGATGTAGACAACTCGCTACAACATTCATATTTACATTTTCAAGTGTAAAGGACGGAAAACAAGAGAAAAAATATAACAATTTTATTTCACTCACACAAACCGACAAACAAATAAGCACGTAAGGTCAAAACAATAATAAATAAGTGTTTTATATAAGAAATTGTTCTTATAAATTAAATTTAGATATTGACGACATATTATTGCGACGGATAAGGAATAAAAAGGAGAAGTGACGAATAAACATTTTTTTTACGTTAAAAACGTTGGCTTATAAATTTCTTTCGCTTGATTGCATGAAGAGCCTCTTTCGAATGCTTGATGAAGACGTGGATTAGCTATGATTTTTCCATTTTAACCGCATAATTGTAATTGCCACAACACAAAAATAATTCTAGAGTTCAATGGTCAAAATAGAGTGGAATATAAAAATTTTCGTTCTCTTCAATAGCATAGGTAATGTCATAAAAAGGCGATTTGACACGTAAAGAGTTTAGTAGGATAGCAACGATGGATTATAATTATTAATCTCCCTGTAATGATTGTATGAATAGTCTCTTCCAAGGGCTAGATGAAGAGCTTTGATATCTACACATTGCCATTTTAATCCCATATGTTATATCTAACGTCACCAAAAACTAAGTTATCTTGTAATATAAGGATTAAATATTAATGGAAAACAGTTGCACATAGAATAAGTAATGCCTTTAACGTGGAGGATTCTATTCTCTGTGATGCTTGGATACCTGCTGCTATAGGAACCCACTAGCTGCTGACACTATTGCGCAGTAGTGTCAGAGTTCTTAAACAGGATTTATATTCATGGCCTTATACTTCTCTTTGAGTGTCTTCCAAACATTTACAATGCAAATGAAAGTTGCAGGTTAAGCTTCAGTGTTTCACAGATTGGACAAAACAGTAGCAATAATTCTTTTGTCCTTATATATTCACTGTCTCCAATAAGTGCACAAATGTCCCAGTACTTTGTACCAAAATGACATCATAGACCATGATACTTCCTTCGCCAAACTTCACTCATTTTGTTGTAATTGACGAAAAACTTTCATGTTCTCTGCGCAAAACGTACCTTCTATTATCAGAATGGAATAAATAAAACTTAGATTCGTCACAGTAGCGGACTTGGTTCCATTGGTCACCCGTCCATGTAACGTACTCAGTGGCAAAGGCAAGATCAGCCTTTTGGTTCTTCAGACAGATCAAAGTTTGATTGTGGCTTTGAAAGCAGAAATTTGGACTATTATGCAATAATTTGAAGCCATCTCCCCTAAACTCACATTTCTTAATCCTTCTTTTGAGATGGCCGTAGGCACTTGGACCGGGCGTCCCCTTTGACGGAGAGATACTGCAAAATCGGAAACACCACCAGTATTCATTTTAATAAGCAATCGTCTAGAAGTCAAAATATAAAATTTATATTAGCAAACAAATTTTTCCACTGTTATTCCAATAATTTATATATACGAGGGGGAGTCAAGAAGTTCTCAGATAAATGGCATAAAATTTTTATTTGTAATAATACTGTAATCATTTTTCTACATAAGCTCCATTAACATCTATACACTTTCTTAATCTATGAATCCAACGGTAAAGACCATCTTTGTAGAATTCACGGGGTTGTCTCTGGCACCAAGTAATGACCTGCTTTTTTGCTTCATCTAATGATTGAAACCGGGTTCCTTTTAGGTGTCCCTTTAAATTTGGAAACAGAAAAAAGTCAGAGGGTGCTAAATCAGGGCTATAAGGGGGATGAGCAAGAGTTTCCCATCGAAATTCCCGTAGCTGAGATCTCACAGCTTTGGACGAATGTGCAGGGGCATTGTCATGGTGGAACAAGATTTGCTTGTGGAGCTTTCCTCGTCGTTTTTTGGCTATTGAAGTTTTCAGCTTCCTTAAAACTCCTTCGTAATAGCTGGATGTAACAGTTTTTTGTCCTTCTAAGAAGTCTATTAAAATAATTCCCTCCGAATCCCAAAAAACTGTAGCCATTATCTTCTTAACGGACCTCTCTGTCTTGAACTTGATAGGCCCTGCTGCCCCCCTTGGGTGCCACTCTTTTGATTGATTTTTACTTTCAGGATCAAACTGATACACCCAAGTTTCATCTCCCGTTACGAGGCGCTCAAAAAAACTATCCTCGTTTGCTTCAATCTTGGTCAAAATAGCCAAAGAAAGGTTGGCCCTATGATTCAGCTGGTCTTCTCGCAACGCTTTTGGGACCCAACGTGCTGAAAGCTTGCTCAGGCCAAGATTTTCAGTTAGAATTCCAAATGCTGAGCCATGAGAGATTTCACATGCATTGGCAACTTCATCAATAGTAATACGGCGATCTTTATCCACTAGATTCCTCACAAGCTCGACATTTTCTGGGTTAATGGAGGTGGAGGGTCTCCCTTCACGTGGATCATCTTCAACCTCTTCTCTGCCCCCCTTGAAGCGCTTAATCCAGTCGTAAACTACCGCTCTACATGGCGAAGAGTCACCATGAACCTGTTGTAGAGCGTCAATAATCTTAACAGGCTTCCAATCAAGTTTAGTCAGGAATTTAATGTTCGCTCTTATCTCAAAATTTGCCATTTTATGGGTTCAAAAAAGTAACCTTTTTGAAGCACATCTAATACAAAGAGTCTCGACAAATTGAATGACGAATTTTGTAGGAATTGTTCAGAAAACATGAAAGTCGTGTTTGACCCTGTATTTACTTGTACAAAATCGAACATTTCAATAATCTGGCATTTGTCTGAGAACTTTTTGACTCACCTACGTATATATATATATATATATATATATATATATATATATATATAAATATATAGAAGCGGATTTAATGATTTAGACACTTAGGTTTCCATCATAAAACTTACAGTGGCTTCAAACGAAAGAAATGTTAAGTAATGTATGATAAATTATATATATAATCATCATAATATGTAAGTTATACATGTATATTGAACATGTTAAAATCAAGAAAACTACTAGTTACGGGGAAAAGAGCAATTTTTTAGAAATATTGTTGTCAAACTGACCCGGAGAGATAACACAACAGACGTAGATGAGAAGGTAAAACGAGATTAGTTACTAACAAATATTTTTCGGTTGTTACGATATATTACTACTTATTATGTAAAACTTTACTATTAATTACGCACTGACATCATTTGCCACAGGAGCATACTGACCGAATGCATCCTTCTGGTGTTATTTTGCTCCATTCCTCGACGGTGCGTGTGTTTCTCTCCTTACTTCTTCCTCCTAGCGTCTTCAACAAATTCTCAAGCGTATTTAGGTCCGGTCTTTAAGCAGTAAATCTTTTTCCAGTTTTGCCGTGTAGCAGACTGTCTTATCTTGCAAAAAACAAACAAATTCTACTTCGATTTTAGGCTGAAGTGTACTTTGAACCATTGTTCTTTCGTCAATAGAACGTGCTTAGTGGGGAAGGATAATCTAGCTTTCTTATTCTTAGCGCTGATCAATGGCTTTACTGATGGTGTGAAAGATTTTCAAGATCTTTCTGTCAGGCTGAGTACAACTGTTGTCCTGGAGAAAGCAATGCCTCTAGTTTCATTCAATTATCGAGAAATCCTGATTCGTGTCTTGTATTGGTCTTTTTTTGAGATACGGACCATCTCTTGGCCATCTTACTTTCGGGTTTTCCTAGGCCTGCCAGTAGAGGTTCCACTGATACATGAGCCTGTCTTATCGTTACGGGATAAATATTATGTACGACACTTTTGTGGCGTTTAACCTTTCCAACTCTGGCTCTGAAGGAGAGATTATAACTCCTAAACCGAGCTTAACTAGTAGCTGTTGGATATAAGTAGGTAAAGTAGGTCCCCTAGGAATGTTTGCTGCTCGGACCCTGATAAGATAATGACTGATAGTGCTAAGATTTCATGGAAGACAGTTTCTACCCTAAATTAGTTGGTTGTCCATCATATTTTGAAGAATAAAAATGCTCTTTTTAAGTAACTTGCAGTTTCATCCATCTTCATATGCAAAATGTAATTTATCCTGCACTACTTAACATTACTTGTTTTGAAGCCAATGTAAGAAGTTTTGCAAGGAAAACTTAAGTGTACACATCATTATGACTGCTAATGTATATATATATATATATATATATATATATATATATATATATATTAGTGATGGGACGATTAATTGGAATCAGCATCGGCATCAGAATCAGAAGTTTTATATGCGATTTATGATACTTGAAAACGATTCCTAATAATTTAAGTATTTTTATAAATGTATAAGTAAAACAGATTTTGATGAGTTATTTTTTTTAGGAATAATACTCTATTGGCCTTACGTTCTTAATATTGCATTAATATCATCAAATCATCATCATTGAATATTTTTACACTATACATTAATAAATACTATCCATATTATAATAAAACGTTCTTGATCATTTGAGGTACTAATTAATTAACACTTTCAATTACCTAAAATTAATATTGCTCGATATTGTATTATGTTATTATCTTATCTATTAATTCTTATAGTTTTAATGCACAAATTCATCAGATAAAATATTTTATTAAATTATGTATTACTTTTATTCATTTCACCCTACCCTCATTATGGCATCCAATGAATCTACAAGCAAAAACACTGATCCAAATCTTGGAGTTGTTAAGCCATGAGTTTAGCTTTTAGATTTTTTAAAATTGATGATAAATAGGATTCAAAGGTGATTTGTCAACCACGTAACTGCTCACTATCTAGAGGTTTCAAACTTGGTGCTTACACAATAACCAATATGCTTAAGCATTTAATAAGAAGGCATAGCAGAAAATTAGAAGAAAAAAGGGAAAAAGAAAAGAAAGAACAAGAGACGAAAAGATTGGAAAGTAAAAGTACTGCATCATCAATAAAAAAGGCAAAAATAACCTATAAATCTTCAAGGCAGACACCATTAAGTAAAGCTTTTGATAAAACTAAAATATGTGATTTAAATGGTCAGAGAACTAAAATAATTCATATATTAATAAGAGAGATGATGTCAGTTGATCTTCAACCGCTCTCGATAGTAGAAGATATTAATTTTAATATGCTCTTAAATCATCTCTTTACAAATTATAAAATCTTTTCTAGGAAATATGTTGAAGACCAAATTATTCACAATATATACAACAATGCGAAAGCAAAACTACAAGATGCAATTAACTTTGCTTAATCTATATCTTTTACATCCAATGGATGGGCAGCAAATACGTCAAAATTTCTTTCCTCAGCTTAACAGCCCATTCGATTAATAATAATTATAAGCAAAAAAGTGCCTTTATTAAAGTTGTATCTTTTAATGAATGACACAATGCACCCAATATCAGTTTAACCTTACAAAAATATAATGACTTAATTTGAAATTTAAGCTAAGAATGTGCATATCATTTTGAGAGATAATGCAGCAAACATGACTGCAGGAGATTAGCAAGCAGGTTTTCGATCCATTTCCTGCATCGTTCATACTTTGAAATTATTTTTAGGTTATGCTTTCTTTCAACAAACGTATGTAAAGCGTGTATTAGCAATATGCAAACAAATAATAGTTCATTTCAATCCCTTCCCTTCGGCATTTTCAAAGTAGAGAGAACTTCAGAAGATATTAAATATTCCACAGGAAAAATTTATACAAGATATAAAAACTAGATAAGAAAGCCAGTACTACATGCTTTCAAAAATCACTGAACAAAATAAATGCTCTTATTTAATTTTGTAGTGAATATTCAAAGCCAACAAGTCACGAAACAATTCAATGATAAATCGTGGAAAGACTTCTAAAGATACTTCAACATTTCGAGGATTTTGTAAAAGTTCTTAAGTAGCCGTAAGACAGTTGCTTCAGCTGAAATTCAAAACATCAAAGTAATTTGTCATTTTTCGAAAAAGGAGAAGAAAAGGATTCTTTGCAGAACTTGGGTTAACATTATCAGCATGGCAAGCTTCTATTAAATGAAGATTTGGATTTTAATTCAGATGAAGATTCCTTTCAAGAAATTAGCCTTCTAGCTTGAAATACCTAAGTAGACGACCTTCTTATCTGTAAAGTACAAGCATATTTAGTATTGGAGGAACTCTCTATTCACACAAAAAGTAATAGAAGTCAGGCTAAAACCGTAAAATGCTGATATTTCTGTATCATAATCCCACTAAGATCGATTTTGATTGAGTAATTTCTTAGGTATCATTTTTATTGATAAATTGTTTCTTTGATGATTGGGAATATTGCTAGTTGCCTTTCATTTCTTATAATAATCTGAAGTATTTTTTTTTAAGAAAGGGGTGCTTTTTTCAGAGTTAAACATTTTATTGCAATTAAAGCTTGTATAATTTAAGGTTTTAATTTCTTTTCCAAAGGTTCCTATTTATCTCTAGCCTCTTGTAATAAATCACTATGTGTAGGTGCTGTTGAGTGGGGACGCCTCTCTTAGTCTAAAGAGCTTAAAAGAGCTAATGTGACCTTAAATGCCATTTTTTTTATCATTATTTAGGGCTAAACAGAATTGTTTTGAGCAATATAACCTTTTCTTCTGAGTCTATAAGCATATTCTTAATTCAAATAAAAGAATGGGAATCATGACTGGCTCAAAAGAGCATTTTATATCGTCCACAGAACTTGACCGTGCGAGGACTCAGATAATAGTGGCCAAATTAAACTCCGTGAGATGCTGTGTCGTAGAGAGATTTAGGCAATGAAAAAGTGCAAGAAAGCCTAGATAAAAACCAATTATTTTTTTCTTTGAAATACATCTATATGGTTTCTTTGTCTTTGTTCGATTTTCTAGCATTAGCTTAGAACCAGGGAAAATATATTAGGAAATACTTCGTGCACATACGGTAATTAGTATCTCTTTAATTAAGGAATTGTACTAAGTATAGGAGACTCAAAATCCTTTCCACCTCTAACACATCAATTAGTTTCCTATTGGGTTGCTCTAGCTATGTCTCTTTCACATATCCTTATTATTATTCATCATTAATTGAAGGTTTCAATACTTTTACCCTCAACCACATATAGCTATGTCTCTTTCCCATATCCTTATTATTATTTATCATTAATTGAAGGTTTTAATACTTTAACCCTCAAACACACATATATATATATATATATATATATATATATATATATATATATATATATATATATATATATATATATATATATATATATAAAATGTTGGAAAGTCAATGAGGTAAGGTGTGGTATACCTGTCTTGTTATCAATGCTGAATGAATTATAATTTATTTTTGATGTTACCCTTGAAAAAAGTATGATCTATTTAAAGATACTACTAGTGTTTGTGGTTAGTATTCCCGCTTAACACCTTTATTTGGTTTTAATAATTTTCTTCGATGTATTTAGCCACTATGCAAATCTATTTCATTATCAATCCTATACATTTGATCCTTTTGGAATTCCAAGTCCTAAAGGATGCACTTCGCTCCCCTTGTTGGAATAAAAATACCTGAGGGTGCTAGTTTCGACGTAATACTTTTATCGGTTTGGCTACCCTATTCTATGTAGTAGATGAGTTCGTTCGTTAAAAAGTAAATATCATTTTAATTGTTAATAAAAAAACAATAGCGAGGAGTAGACTTAAATCCAACATAAAAAAAAATCTTTATTACGATTGAGTAGTGCAACGTTTCGACCTAACGGTCATCTTCAGGGTCTAGAAAACAGATTAAGATATACAAATATACAAAATATGTTTAAGCGGTCAACGCAAATTATAATTATAGGGGAGTAAAATACAACGATTTAAAGAAAGAAGTAAAGTAAAATTGTACAGAAAAAACCCCCTAAAAAACTGGCTAATAAAAGCTTAAAAAACAACAAAAAAATCAATATAAAACCGAACGGATAAAATGAGAAACATACCTTGAATCTTTGATATCTAGTGAGAATATGGTGTGGTAGAGAGGTGACGGGAAATATAACAGTTTCGCTAGTAGTGGTTGTTTAAAGGATGTTTAATGCAATAGAAGAGGAATCGTAATAAATATTTTTTTGGATGTTGGATTTAAGTCTACTCGCTATTGTTTTCTTATTGAAAATTATATATATATATATATATATATATATATATATATATATATATATATATATATATATATTTATATTAAATCCCCTTTCAAAAAAAACTGAATAGCCGACACTATAAATCTACTAAATTTCTGGTAATATAGACACAAAATAAGATATATGTATACGACAACGTTCACCTAAGCTCGGTCAGAATTACCTCAGACGCATCATGACCTGTATTTCAAAGTTGGACAAAATATATGAAAATTTTGAGTACTGAGAAATATAATATTTCCATCCATGGCCAGGAAAAATATTTTATTCTTAGCCCAGAAGGAAAATGATTTACCATCCCCCAGAAGACCAGCGATGATTCGCCGAATGATATTTATAGTCATTTCAAAGTTTCACTTGAGCAAGCGCGCTTAACCCTATGTCGCCGAAGGCACTTTTATGTATTCTATTCTTGCTGACGTGAGCCGATTTTTTCACTATTGGAAACTCATGTTTGGGGGACAAACCACTAAAATTGACTCCTAATAATGAGTGGTTCTTTGCACATTTTGTATTGGTTGATGCCAGGCCATTTTATTTGATGAATAAAACCCTATCTTTCTGCTAAAGACACAGAGAAATGATCCGTTTATTCTTACCCTGCCAATGTCATTGCATTTTGGTCGAGATGAAACGAAAGGATTTTATCCAAAGAAAAGGAACCCGCGGGGGAATCGGAGCTTAAAACTTTCTAAAACGCCACGAATCAAAATTGCAAATAAAAATGATGGCCGAGTTAGGACACAGAGACTGCGCCTGCCTTTGGCTATTATATTAGTGACGTTCTTTCGCTGGAAAACAAGATTTGAAGAAAAATTGCAAAGTCTCTGATCCGCAAAGCTTTTTTCCGTTCGAGAATGAAAACATTAAGCGACGATAATGACCAATGACTTAAAAAGTTGAGGTGAAAATAGTTTCCCGTCTACAGGTAAACAGCCACTCCTCGTATAGGATCAAGTAAAGAGGTACAAAGGAACATAAAGAATGATAAAACAAGTTTTCTTCTCTGGAAATTTCCTTCCTGAATATATATTGGCCAAAAGAGGCATATATGTATATATCTACAGTTGCCATACTGTTTAGGTCATGTCACAATCTACGAGTGACAGTTAATATATTATTATTTTATTCGCATGGCGTGTTTGAGGTATATTTAGTTAGAAATATACTAAATAGGCCATTTGTAAAATAATAAATGAAATTTCGTTAATTTTTTACGTTATTGCGGTATTGACAAGCATTAAACTACAAACATTTTGAAACAATTTTGTTCCTAAACAGATATGCCAAATTTTCGTTTAACTAGCTTTGGTTTAGAAAGTTCTCACCAACGGATACAAGTCCACACACAATCAGGTGTGCATTTGGGGAAATGAAAAATAAAGAACACAGCTCTAGTAACACACTCGTGGAATCCTTGAGACAATTCATTTCAAAACGAATAGGCGACCCATTTTGAGGATGAATAAGAAAAAATTATTCATGTTCATATGATAGAATAAGAACAAAACATATCCACATTCACAAAATCTACACATTTTTTACAATGAAAACTAATAAGGATTTAAAAGATATTTTCGATTTCAAATAAAGTAAACAACCACAAAATGTGAACGACCTCCTGGAAAAGTATTACATCTAGTTTTTAGCCTAAAACCAGAACAAATAAAACAAAAACCACGCACGAGGCTCTTACCTTTTGATTTGCCTCGACAAATTGTACTCGATTTCGTTATGAGATTGGATTTTTTTTTAATCTAATTAGAACAAAAACCTGATCTTATCAGACGAAACGAGTCATTTTTTGATTCAGTGGTGCAAACTTAGATAAAAACCTTACCCTCAAACTTAGATAACTTACAAAGATTATTTAGCATCACTGTGTAATCAGTGAAATATCAAGTAGATTACATGGTCGGTTGATTTTAGTTTGGAGAATGTTTTAAATCATAGTTTTTTAGTAGATAACAATAAATAAATTCTATGTGGAGAGTATGGGAAATGTAATAATATATGTGGATTTGAGTGAAATATTCAGTATAGATTCTTACATATATTAAATATATGTATTTTTAGTAGCATCGAGGCGGCAGAAGAGGTGGAAATTCAGTGAGAAAGAGAAACTTTGGAGTATTAAAAACCTTAGCCTTCTTATTTGTGAATGTTTAAATAGAAACTTTTATTTGCATTGAACTATCCACATATGCGCTGATACCAACAAAGTATGAGTTAGGTTTCAAGAACTACTTGGAAGAGCGAGAGGAATTACTACTCGTTAACGCTGGGGTTGTAGCCTGAAAGACATCTAAAACTAGAGTAGAACAAGAATATCCAAAAGAATTGCGGTCGGTCCAAAGCCGTGTCATTTTCTATCATAACACATAAACCGGAGCTGGGGGAGAATCAAAGGATAGTGCGGGATAATTCTGATGTAAGTAATTTAACCTTCACTTTACTGTAAAAAAATGATATAAATCTTTTTGAATAATGAAAAACGAGATGTATGAGAGAAGTTCAAATATTATAAAGATTTGGGTGAGTTTAAGAAGAATATGGAATGAATATACGAAATATATTTTTAATATTTAAAAAAAGATCTTAATAAAGTATTTAGAGAGATAGTTTAGATGGTATTTGTATATCAAATAAATGAATCGAGAAGCAGGACAGGTTAGTCAATTTTTTACTAAAAATTGAATGTGAAAACTAACGAGGGCATTTCCTACAAAAAAAAATGAGGAAAAGAAATCTGTAATTTGTTTAAGATAAGGGAATTGAAAATGGGTGAAAAATATATAGGAACAAATCCACTTACGGGGTGGGAGAACATTAAATCATCCTTATGTCAGCTTCGAAATTAGGCAAGATCTTTTTCATATTTCAGCTTAGCTTCCATATTTTAGCCTTCGAGATTGTACGTATCTCTCCTGATTTGCTATTGTTTGTTTGTTTTTTTAAATTTGATAGTCTTTATTTCGCTTCAAAATTAAGTTGAATATTAAAGCGTTAACTCAAGGGACCCTCTTTGATTTCACATTTGTCAGCGTACGTACTTAACTAACTCGGAATCCACAATTAGCACACTTTGCTCTAGCTCCTAGTACATGCCTTTTACTGTCCTATTATAAAAACAACTTTCCCAGTTTATCCTAATCTGGTCACGAAAGGTTTTGAAAGGGCAGCTCCCATATCGTGTGATTAGTTGTATACTCTCCTTTACATTTAGGCTTCTTTTAATTTCAAACCTAATTATATTATGGCCACTTGTCGCTAAATGCTCACCCAGGCAAACATTTTCTACCAAAGTCTCTTCTGTTGTGATAATTAAATCATGTATATTTTGCTCACGCGTAGTTTCCTCTACTTTTTGAATAAGAAAATTATCCTGAATGAAATTGACCAATCTCTCCCTACTTTATCCGATATATAATTTGTATAATTAACGTTAGGGTAATGGAAATAACCAAAAACTTTGTTTTTTTTTCTTATTATCATAGATGAAAGGTACTCAAAGAGTAGTATGACAATAGATTCTATTTAGAATGGGGGCGCTAAATAGCGGCTAATTTTACTTTATTATTTTATCACACTCGAGCTCTATTAACACAATCTCACTCCTCATATTTATGGTTATCACACCAATCGTTTTTTCATTTAGTTCCGCTATTATGTAAGCTAACATTCCACCCGCTTTCAAAGTTACACGTTCTTTGTTAAGGATTTTGTACCCTTCTCTAGTAAATCCCACAATAAATTTGGTTGTAAATGGATTCAACGAGGTCTCGCTAATGCATACAATATCGTAATCGCCATCTTGGATCATGACTTTAAATTTGGGTCTTTATTTCCTTAGACTGTGAAAATTTGCGTAAATGCATTTTAATTTTCCCTTTAAATAACAGTGTCCCTCTCTCGTAGGCATAGAGAGTTACCCTGCCTACCCAACTTTATTTGCTCTTCGCGTGAAATCCGGCTCGGTGCGTCTAAGCCTTGGCGGCAAATAACTTCCAGACCATAAAGATAACGTAAGCTTTTTTCAATTGATCTGCCTAGCTTCAAGTTCCGATAAAGTTCAAATGACTTCATCTTATGAAAAAGCGATGGTTAGTCATAAAAATCGTTCCAAAAATTTAAAAACTTAACATCCATTTCCAGACATAAACGTTTAATGCATTCATTAGTGTAGATTAGCCTTTACTACATTCTCAGATTTGATTTTAATCTCAGAATTATCTCAATTACCCTTACCTTACTCGCTTTCGCTTTGGACGATATAATTAGATCTGTCGTTTGATAAACAACTTTTGTTAGGGTTGTGTCGAATCAGTGTATGTCAATTCGAAAAACGAGGTTTTCGATTTCTCTGACTGTGTGATTAATTCACCCATCCCTTTTAGGAAGATTCTCTAACGCTTAGCCGGATTAAGAGCTTTTAATTCTGAATTCTGTTTTTTTAGTAAACAGTTCCTTCTCTTTGTTTGGAGTTACCAAGACGAATGTAATGAAGCAGGGTATTTCAAAACGTGATGTAGCTCTTGTTGGTCTAGCTTTGTTTCTAGCCAGCCTAACTTGTGATTCCGGAGGTTTATATGAATTTAAAACATGCGCTTGCTGATTTATAATCTTTGTATGATCTCGACTCTCTATAAGGCACGCTCTGCAGCTTTTAACGCGATTCTCCCTTCCTACAATACATCAACGGATGCCGGAATACATTTGGCCAGTTCTTCTATTTTACAGTTTGTTGAAACTACGTCTTTCCTTTCAGAGTTTACTTTTAATCTAATTTAATTTATTGCGTTTGTTAATTTAACCCAAATTTCTTGTTTAAAAGACCAAAGCTACATATTCTAATGTTATCAGGGACAGTGGTAACGTAAATTTCTTTATTAAATGAAGCCTCACAATGAGTACTATCAAATTTGACGATAGGCAATGTAAACCAGAGATTATTTAAAATGGCATGAATGAAATGAAAATTTATAGCCCTTATAAAACGTATAACAGACACGGATTGTAATTTATATTTATCCCACTTTATGACAGCACGAAAGGTTTGGGCATTACATAGGTGTAAGTTTTGTAGGAACACAGAGATAACAATTCTCCGCAGGACAGGGAATATATATTACCATGTGGCTTTCTCAAATTTATCAGCAAAGCTCATGGAATCGCGAGGCCTCTTATCACAATAATGGTAGAACCCAACTATGAACTTTTCCTTGGTGGAGCAGAAGCCCATAACTCTCCTCCGCTAGCTCCGAAACGCCGCGGGTACGACTTCCGGGTGGCACTAATGAAACAATTCTTCCTTAATCATCTCCCCATTCACGTGACACATTCCGAGCATGCTGGGAGAAGTTCAACCCCTCGACAGCTTGGCAGATACTGCCGATCACATCTTAGCTCGAGAAGCGTTGGGTGATCTGAAGCTAGGTGCCGCTGTCGCCTTCAATGGTCTGACCTACCGTGGTTCCCGCAACTTTCCTGCAGCCCAGGACCGCACATCGTTAGAACTGAAGATAAGCAATCTTATTAGGCGCTGTAGAATCAGATTAAAAACTGGCGGTTAAAAGCTCGTTCCAAAGTAAGAGTTCTGTTTTCCGCTCACGCTCTGTTTTTGGGTCGGCCTGGATCATCTCCGACGGGAGATCCGTTTAGGGATTCAGCAAGCTTGTTCCGTTGTCACCAGAAGATCAGAGTTGAAACCCATTGTTTTCTGTCACTCTGGGGTTTCCATGTAAAATGACGCAAAGTCCATCATATCCCCTTCAGTGCTTGAACCCACGCAAGAGCGCTCTGCTGAAATCTCAGACTCTCCAGCTATTACCAGTCTTACTACTGTGCCCCATCCGGACACTTCACCTAAATATGCACACTCACTCTTAACAATTCAGCAGTTGGTATATCCATAGGAGATGACAACCGTATTTCACGATGAAATACAAATCGTAATCTTACCTCGTCAATGTTGCCATTCCCCTCACCAAAATTGATATTAAGCTACCTGCGGCTACGCCACGAACTTCTCCTCAGGAAAACCTTCCTCGGAAAGACCCTATGCACTTGCCTTGGTGCTCAACGAATGGGCGATGCAGGTCTCGATCCCATGACTCTTCATCTGGAATCCAGACCCGAAATTCAACTTCGTCGTGAACAGCGGGTCTACCGTCTTCATATTACCGGTTTCGCTTCAGCAAAGACGGCCTTTCTGATGATCTCCGCGGTACAAACTATCTCTCCTCCGCGTTACAAACTATCCGTGCTCAGGCTTTTCTAAATTCTTTCGATCTCTATCTTTCTCGGATGGTGTCTCCTTGGGAAGTTCTTAGTTGCAAACGTCTGTCATTCCATCTTACGAACCAACTTCATGTAAATACTCCACGATATTGATTTAAACTTTGATTCTATTTGAATGACATGGCAGCACTTTAAATTTGGACCCCGCAGTGATACCATCAATTCCATCAAATTTAAACCAAGGACAAACAACAAATTTCTGGTAAAACTGTTTTAGAGGAAGAGTGAGAATATTGATTTATTAATAAATATTTATGGAGAGAGCGCACTACGAATTCTTAGTGTTTATAAATGGATAATTCGCTTTGAAAATAGAAGACAGGAGGTTAAAAACTACATTCGCAGTGGCAGCCCGTCAACATCAGTAAGAGAAGAAAACCTCACTCTTGTGTAGGCACCTTTTGAAGTAGGCAGTAGTTTAACAGTGAAAATGATAGCCTGCATATTAATCAGATAGACAGGTTAAAGCTCAGTAAGCTTTCTGCATGATGGGTGTAAAAATTGTTGCGAGAATATCAGCTGAAGAAGCGAATTACTCTTTCACTGCAAATTTTGAACAAGTGGGATGCAGATCTCGAAAGCTTTAGCGAAATACTATAACCAGGAATGAGAAAAGGTCTCAACAATGGTTACTAAAAGGTAGAAGTAGACTTATCAAAGCAAAGTAAAAAAAATCAGGAGGAAAGGTAATGACCAGATTTGATGGAGGAGGTGAGCCAAATATGTGATACTTAATAACTTTCGTGAAAGGGAAATAACTACCAATGCTATATACTACGAAAGTGTTTTTATAAAAACTCACAAGGGTATAATAAAGCGGAGAACCACCTGGGAAAAATCTAGAAGAGTCCTCTTTCACCCGAATAGCAGTCTTGCTCATTCCGTCTCTTTGAAAAAGTGAATTTTGCGAGAATTTCGTTGGGA
This sequence comes from Ceratothoa steindachneri, assembly GCA_963969495.1. Lineage (NCBI taxonomy): Eukaryota > Metazoa > Arthropoda > Malacostraca > Isopoda > Cymothoidae > Ceratothoa > Ceratothoa steindachneri. The sequence continues at coordinate 7,387,177 of OZ018330.1, forward strand.
GAAGAATTTTTACCTCCATTAGAGTCCCTTTAAGTTTCTGACTGGTTTGTTTCCAAACCTTAATATAAGCAAGAAGGTTGGTTGATTACAAAATAATTATAATCAAAATAAAAGTAATTGTTGAGAAAAGCAATAAGTTCGAAAGAATTCTAATAAACAAGGAGTCCTGAATGCCTAGGGAGATCAGGTCATGATAAATTTAGGAATTTAAAAATTATAGATAGAAATCTCAGCTTTACAATTTATAGAATGTGAGCGAACAGAGGAAAATTCGATAACATTTTGAAGAACATTCCTACACTTTTGTTTAAAAATTCTTATGTCAGAGTATAACAAAATATCGAATGTCTTTCGGAACATTGGTGACTCTCATTCTCAGGTAAAAAATATTCAGGAATTTTCTTAATGTTTCGTCGAGAAGGGTTATATGGATGCGTTATTATTAAAAAATGTACAGAGAAAATGGATTTCTTTATGGAAATTACTGTAGAACGAACACATGTTGTAAATACAAAAAAATCAGTGTTTAGACAACATATTTAATGAAGAGTCACTAAAGATAACAAAACTTAAAGTTTGACCAGTAAATGTTTGTTTACGAAAAATTTAGTTTTAAAACATTCAGAAGAATGGGAATTTATAATGTCAAGAAAGGAAACAGAATTTTTCATTCTCTCTCCACTCTTAATTTAATGTTGGGCTGAATAATTTTAGCGAAACCCTAAAAGAAGTATCGCCCACATATCTACAGTGATAAATGTATGTAACTTGTTTAGAATAAAAATAAAGACAATGGATAACACAGGGGAACGATTTTAATTACATTTTCTGGGGAGTTAGATTTATTTGCCAATTTTAATTCGTTTGTTCATGCTGATTTCTAATATATAATCCATTTTTACCTACATGCTATAGTTATTCTGTAATTTCTATTTTCTTGTTTTCCAAAAACTGCCCTCCGGACGGAGAGAGAGGGTGCTTGTAGAAAGCACATACTTCACAGTAGGTAGTTGTGATAGAACGGCTTGAGGTCGCTTAATTTCAACCACTATCACATGTTATTTAAAACCACGATGCTACCCACGTGCATCTTAGCTTTGAAGCCGGGCGCCTTATCGCAGCCACCTGAGTCAATGTTTAAACAAGGAGGTCTATCTTTCCCTGTTCGCCCCATGCGCCGACCTCGCCAGATTGAGTTAGGCTTGCGGGCAGATGAGGTATTTTTCTCAGGCTTGGCTGTGCATTCCCTCGAAGCCCCCACTCCATTGTCCCCTACGCCAAGGAGATGTCGCGACTATTTATTTGGAAACTTTACCACTAAGATCAGATTAGAGATCCAGATTTTCTTCGCGAGACATCACTACGGTCCAGTCTCACCTTGTGCACCAAAGGGCCCTTGACCTCGAGATCCACCATCACATGTCCAGAAGAAGGACAATATCCCTTGAGTGCCAAGGTTCGAGCCTTCGTGAAGCCAAGTCCACAAGGCTTCCCCTGTTGTTCAGAAAGAGAACAACGTTAATACAGACATTGTTCTTTTGAGCCCGTTGACAAGAAACGGTTCTCCCCCCCCCCCTGTTGTGGTGTGATCGAACGGGTTGAGGCCGCTTAATTTTAACCACTATCACATGTTATTTAAAACCACGATGCTACCCACGTGCATCTTCGCTTTGAAGCCGGGCGCCCTATCGCAGCCACCTGAGTCAATGTTTAAACAAGGAGGTTTATCTTCCCCTGTTCGCCCCATGCGCCGACCTTGCCAGATTGAGTTAGGCTTATGGGCAGATAAGGTATTGTTCCTCAGGCTCGGCTGTGCATTCCATCGAAGCCCCCACTCCTTTGTCCCATACGCCAAGGGGATGTCCCGACTATTTATTTGGACACTTTACCACTAAGATCAGATTAGAGATCCAGATTTTCTTCGCGAGACATCACTACGGTCCAGTCTCACCTTGTGCACCAAAGGGCCCTTGACCTTGAGATCCACCATCACTTGTCCAGAAGAAGGACAATATGCCTTGAGTGCCAAGGTTCGAGCCTTCGTGACGCCAAGTCCACAAGGCTTCTCCTGTTGTTCAGAAAGAGAACAACGTTAGAACAGTCATTGTTCTTTTGAGCCCGTTGACAAGAAACGGTTCTCACCCCCCTTCCCTATTATTCCGAAGAGAACAACGTAGAACAGCCATTGTTCTTCCAGCCCGTTCGCCAAGAAACGGTTCTCACCCTTCCCCCTTGTTGTTTAGAAGAAAACAACATTAGAACAGCCATCGTTCTCGAGCCCGTAGTCAACAGACGGCTCTCACCCCCCCTGTTGTTCAGAAAAGAACAACGTAGAACAGCCATTGTTCTTCAAGCCCGTTTGTCAAGAAACGGTTCTCATTCCCAAGAAGCTACGTCAGGATCATTTAATTCCCCCCCTTTCGGCTGGAACCCGCCAGCGGACCGAAAATTCCTTCACGTCGCCTTCCTCTGCAAAACAAGTGTAATTACCTTTAGCCGAACGGTACCTTTGAGTATTTAACCCTTTTGTCAACTCTATCCTGTGCTTTAAATGGTTTAGCGAACCAACTCATCCCTTTAATTTATATTTGTTTTACCTTTTTAAATCTCTTAATCCTTGGATTAGCTAGATTTCCCACGACCCATTCTAATTCTCTGTTTATGTCAATATTTTCCGTTTTGTGTGTTGTTGATAGTTTTTATTAATAAAACTCTATTTTATTAATGATAGCCATATTATTATCCTTGAGCTCAGTTCCACTTCTTAAGCATATCGAAGATACATAATATCGGTCAACCCAGACATCCACGCACTCTGAAGATAATTAAATAAGTTTCCTCAACGAATAGTTATATATGGTATATCGTCGAGAGTCCATTTTACGACAATAGTAGTAAGATAGTAATAAGTGATATTGTACAAAATATTGACATTATTGTTTCTTTTTTCAGGTCTCATGTTAGAGTGATGGCTTCGTCAAGAGGAAATTACGTTAATAATCCAGACACCTCATGCTACATATGTGGCTGTTACAGGCTAGTTCGTTAAAGGCGAAATATATCAAACTTTGTAACTCGCACTTATAAGGCATATTTTGATGTTCCTCTTGGCGATCAAGATAAAAAGTGGGCTCCACATGCTGTTTGCCATAGTTATGTGGAACATCTTCGTTGAGTGGATGAAAGGAAACAGAACTAGTATTCCTTTTGGAATCCCCATGGTGTGACGAGAGCCAAAGGATCATGTATCGGACTGTTATTTCTGTCTGGTGAATACTAAAGGGTTCGGCAAGAAAAATCGGCACAAGATCGACTACCCCAACATTCACTCGGCGATCTGGCCAGTATCTTATTCTGAGTCTTTACCATTTCCGATTTTCAATGGATATTCTTCCTCCGATGATGAAAATGATTTACCTGATATTGACGTCCACGGAATGGATTCAGAGTCTGCAGATTCATCATCAGATGCTGAACAATCATTAGTTCCTCACTTTTTCAATTAAGAGGATTTGAATGACTCTATACGTGATTTGCCGCTCTCCAAGTAAGCTGCAGAACTTTTACCCTCCAGGTTAGGTGAAAGACATATGCTTGACAAGTTGGTACGGGTATCATATTACAGAACAAGGGAGAGTACATTTGTTAAGTATTTGTCTGAGGACAAACAATTTGTATACTGCCACATTGTTTCTGGTCTGTTTACAGAGTTGGGACTTGGTACCTATAGCCTTGCTGAGTGGAACTGTTTTTAGATAGCTCGAAGCGTAGCCTCAAATGTGTCCTTTTGCATAATGGCAATGACTTTGATGCAGTTCCTTTCAGTCACTCTGTCCATCTGTGAGAAACTCACGATGAGATAAGAATGGCCATGGATTTAGTAAGTACCATGAACACAATTGGATTATATGTGTAGACCTTAAGATGGTCAACTTCCTCCTTGGCCAGCAGAAGAGGTATACGAAGTGTCCATGCTATATCTGTATGTGGGATAGTGGAGCCCGTGACAAATACTGCTCCCAAAAGATTGACCAGTTCATGAAACTTTGGAAGCAGGAATGACAAACATTGTTAATGAGCCAATCATAAGTCGAGAGAAGATCGTTTTCCCTCCACTTCATCTCAAACTGGGGTTGATGAAGCAGTATGCCAAGGCGTTGAGCACTGATAATGATTGTTTTCAGTACATAGTATCAGCGTTTCCTGCTTTGTCATACGAAAAAAATAAAAGCAGGAGTATTTGATGGTCCCCAAACCCGGAGACTTCTGAGTGATTCTAGATTCATGAACACCATGAATAAAAAAAGAGAAGGCAGCATGGCTCTCATTTTCTACCGTTGTTCGTAACTTATTGTGAAACAAAAATGCGCAAAACTACGAGAATTTGGTTATTAATATGCTTTTAGCATATCGTGATCTGGTATGCAACATAAGTGTGAAGGTGCATTTCCTAAATAGTCACCTCGACCGATTTTCAGAGAATCTGGGAGCCTTTCAGCGACGAACAAATGGAACGCTTCCATTAAGATTTCATGACGATGGAAGAGTGCTACCAAGGTCATTTGGATAGCCACATGATGGCGGACTACTGCTGGACGATTAGAAGAGATCAGCCAGAGAAGACTTACAAGAGAAAGACTTACAAAAGCAAATTTTTGCCCGATTGAAATCAAGAAGAGGTCCTCCAGCCTGATGTACGGTCATTAACAAATTAGCATCTATTTGATTACAGTATTTTTATTCCTAATGTGTAATTCAGGTTTCTTCTCATATGAAATAAAATGTTTGTGCAAAAAAACCTGCTTTACTATAAATAACGCAAAAGGATAATTCCAAATTACTTCAGGGCATGATGTTAGGCGTGATAAAATGAAAATTATTGAATAAAATTAGTTATTGATATTACGAAAAATCTGTAGCATTTAGAGAGAATTTGACTTCAGATTTAAATTCAGTATTCTCGAATTAGGTAGGAAAAAGTACTTTTGTCAATTCACCGAATACATTGAACCCGGTGTAATTATTATTTCTTTTTCACCTTTTTGTACAAGTGTTTTGTCACTCTCTAGGCCATAGTGGGTCCCTCGCTAATTGTAAACCGCATCATATGGAACCATACGAGCCATTCAGCTTAAACCAAATCGGATAAGTTAAGTTTCCTTTCTGAAATGTAAAATGCGAAGATAACGGTTAATAGACTCAAAATGTGGGGGTGGTTTACTTCATAATATCATGGAAAAACAATGGAATAATTGACAAGCGAGGAATTTATCGACAATAAAAATATCGTGAAAGAGCTGCCTCTTTAAGTCTATGCTAACCGAGGATTTTCCAATCAGTCTGCTTCATCCTTTGTATCAATGGACAACTTAAAGCTCACTAGTCATTATATTCTTAGAATTTGCGGAAAATGGCAGTTTTTCATTATTATTTTATGAAAAAGAAGAAAGATAATAGAAGAAACTAACAAAACCTAGATATATATTTAGGCACAAAAGGGCACAAAAGTGACAAAAAGGTGAAATGGAATATCTTTAGCAGAGCTGTCATATTTGCTGTGGTTTAATTGCCACTCATCCAAATTGCACATACCTTCTTTTGAACATTATACATGTATAGTTAGTTGAAGTTTAGTATAGAATAATCATTTTGACTGGGTGTGGCTCACACGAACTTCACTACAACGGATGCTTAGCGCATACCGGTTAATAAATAATAAGTTATTTGCAAAAAACAACAAAAATATTAACAAGAAAAAACAAAACAAAGGCTTGCTAGCTGCCCAAAAGTATATCTGTATTCCTCGCGCGCCGAAGCAAGTAGAACACGGAAATGCACATCAGGCTTCAAATTAACGGTGAGTCTCGAATAAATACGAAATACTCACTGAAGTTGAAACATTGTAGAATAAGTGTGGCGAAAAAGATCAAATATAGTATCCCCCAGTGTAACATCTTAGATCAATACAACAATGCCACTGGTGCTAGACTTGGCCAAACACTCGAAGGAGCATCCTAGCCCTAAACTTGAAAGCCTTAGCAAATGATTGTCCCTATTCCGCATAGGCACCGTGGAGAATGGCGGCAAATGAAATGAAAGCTTTTAGTGTATGTGAGTTACGCTGGGCCCGAGTGTACAGAAACACTGTCGAGAATAGAGCTTGCTTGACACCATGTACCCAGGCAAAATCACGAGGTCAGTCAACGTCAGCAAGGGCCGTTGGAACAGTCAGAATATGAATTTGCTTGCTGCGATAAGGGAGGGATTGAAATCTTAAATGCGCGCCTCTGTCGCCTCCCGGGGCGTTGTCAAGAAACTTCTCATCCCTCAAGCACCGTGTTGGTCCAAGGAAAGGTTCACCCGCGCCCAACCTTGGCGGAGGAAGTAACGGTTTTGGTTGGTGTATATGCCTGCCTTTCCAAACGAAACACGTCATTCTCGATCACGCTCCATTTCTCTATGAGCCCGAAAGCTAGAATTATACTGAAGGATCTGAGAGCCAGGCAATTGGTCAATCCTTCGTTTCGGTACATTTCGTTTGGCAAAAATACTTCCTCCAGTTAGCGTTACTACTATAGATTAAACTCTCCGTGCTTAACGTCCCTCAAATAACCAACCGATCCCCGTTTCATTTCTTAAAGCCTCGAACCCAAGCCAGGCTGAGACGAATCATCTGTGCCCTCCTTGCCAGTCATCCTTGTGTGCGTACGTATAGAGCCTCGTTATAGCATTCCAACCACTCCCGTAGAGTTCGCTCCTGTTTGCTACGAGTAGCTCTGTTAGATAGATTATTGTAAACATTGAATATTCATTTCCATTATTCCATTTTAAATTAATAATTGTGTATATTGTGTAAATATTAATGTTTTTTCCTACTTTTTTATAAGCCTCATAGCCTGCAGCATTCATTAGTTGACTAATGGTCAACTGCACTCTATTGTTTGTAATTAAATCCCTCGCACTCTTTCAGGAGGGGTTGGGTTTCACCTTCCCTCACTTATATCCTCCATTTCTGTCGTGACCAGAGTTTAGTCAAAGTCACTTGTTTTACCTTGAGCGTGCACACATTTCAGGTAGAAATAACGTATATGTCTGTGAGTCCTTCTACCACATACATGATGCACTGTGCATTATGTAAAGAGAAAGTCAGCTATCCTACCTAAGGGAGGATTTTAATGGGACACATGCGAAAGGCACCAATCGAAATTAGGATACTAGTGTGTTGGATTAAATCAACTATCAGTGATAGGAATTCTTATACAAACAATTTAATCTCACAACCGTAGCCAAGTATATGAGAACAAAGATAGCCTCAACAAGAAGTAGGTTGTCCTATATTCAGAGTCCTGAACAAGAGTGTACAAATTTCCATAACGCGGTTAAAAAAAACTACTACTGTGACTTAGCGCGTCCTGAGTAAGGCGTTGGTCAAATACAATGGCTAAGATTCAGTATAACTCTCTTTAAAGAACACGTCAGAGTGTTGCGCTTCAGCAGAAGTGCACTAACTAGGTCTTGGCCAAAAAATAAAATCTGTGCATTTCAGTATAGCAAGAAGCGAGGGGACACAGCTTATTAGGATCAAGGATCAAGGTTATACATCTAAACCGCACTGAAATATTTTCTACTTTAAGCGTGGCAAGAATATCTTCCGAAAACCCTGAAGTGTTACCATATAGGTTTACGACAGCAATAGAGAGACTGAGGAAGCCGCCCTGAATTGCATCCCTAGGCTTTCCTCCATGGACCGGAAAGGCTATTTGCAAAACAGGAGGAATCGACAATCTTTTAAGAGTTCAGGGAGAAATAGGAGGTGTTTCTACTCCATAAAATAATGGAGGGTCTCCATAATAACTTATGGTCAGGTGGTATCATAAGTCTTCTTAAAATCTGAAAACAACGGATAGAAAAGCTGCCAGAGAACGAAAGTCAAGCAGATGGCACTCTTTAGACGGAGATTAGAATCCAACGTGGAGTGAAATAGATATCATAACATTTACGAATTTTTCCTTCAAAGCGAGACTCCAGGAGATTATAGAGAATGAGTGGAAGCCAGGTGAGTTAAAATGATCCCTAACTAGCTTGCGAAAATCAAAATCACACACATTAGTCATTCGCCAGGAATCTGAGGAATTACTATACGGCCAGATCCTGTTTAAAAACTTAATAAAACATAAGGACTCGTGCATCTAGCTGTTTTAGGATGGCGAAAGAGATATCGTCCTTACCAGGGGCTGTAGTTGCAGAAGAAGCAAGAGCGGAATGATACTCACTTGTCAAAAATACATCATTGCAGCGAATTCTACCTGTGGAATTAAAATACATCTGGCGAGCCTCAAGAAAGTGGAATCTAATTGAAATACTGATGAATCAGAATCCCGGCTGAAGAATATGATAAAGACGTGCTGATGAGTTTTTATAGATAAAGATGAATGATTGCGGTAACCCGTTCCTTCTGAATGATAAAAGAGAATTCTAACTCAACTTATCCTGAATCCTTTTTCCATACAGCTATAATTCTGCAAGAGGTGTCCTCCAATTGATTTAAGTCAGTACGTGCCTTCTCTTAAGAGTAACGATGGTGCTTCTTTGAAACCAAAAAGGTGGATTTATGGGCCCCAACACGCTAAATTCCTATACAGCTAAACTATAAGAAAGGCGTTTACAAGCATATCCTTTCTATCTGAAGAACATCTCACACTCAGACAACCACCATTTTAGCGGTCGGTTAACTAAACAGCTAGACGTTCAAGAATCGAAGCCAGGTACGCCCGATTACGGTGCCGGAACAAAATTAAACGGCTTCTATCTATTGACCTAAAGTATCGAGTAAGTTAGAGATATCAGTTAACTCTTCAATAGTGTACTATTGTGTTCAATACAATCTATGTACAACATTGGGTCCCCTTAAATTGCAGTTGCCAGGCAAATGAATATGGAAGTAAAGGCTTCCATGATGGTCATTGACGATCTCTATCCAAGGTAGGTTTGCTTATTAGCTAAGATATAACAAGGACACCTCAATGGATGAAAACGAATCGCGTCTAGAAAATATACTCGTGAATTCTTAAACTTAGAGGAGGACTAATGTCTAGCTGAAGCGAGGGAGCCAAAGTTCCCTTATTTCTACCTCCGATTTTTGAGTGTTCCTTCTAAATACTCAGTTGTGGTTTAACTGATACCTTCCTGAGCCTTTATTCCTTCAAGTCCAGTGGCTCGGTGGAGTAGCGAGATTTCTTGCATTTTTACCTGCGACGCAGCGCCTAGTCAAAGCGTCGCTTCTTTTTCAAAAGGAGTAAAGTTCAATTGTACCTATTTAGAGCCATGAAATGACTTATATGACTATGGGACATATGGTTATTACTCCTGGGGATTTCAAATGTGTCATCAGATTTGGCAATGGATGGCGCCGTCTAGTGGCAGAAGTTATTTGAACCATAGAAAACTATCAATGCACTAACCATTTATCATCTTATCACAAAATACCGCAAGTTTTTGGAGGGACTTTTCCTCTTGTTTGGAAAGCGATCACGAGGGTAAAAGAGAGGATCCTGATATTGGCTGGAGCAAGGCTTGAGCAATTACGGCTGCTAGCCAGATAGGTTCCGCGCCTAGAGGAGGTAAGTCACACTGAAAGGTTCTAACTCCGCTAGGCGCGGCACTTGTTTTGTGGTCGTAAATCTGTAAGGAATCGAAGTGGAGGGTACTTTTCTCATCTGAGAAGCGGATGGAGTATCTGGTGGCACAGACTATAACGAGTATCGTCTTAGCTCTCTAAAAAATATGGCATATACTCTCGACGGCTATGACTCTTTTTTAATCTTCAGAAATTGCATCTTTAAGGGTGAGCAGGGTGTGTGACCCATCACATTTTGCAGCAATTAGTTTTGAAGGAAACAGATTTATCATTAAATCTTAACTTAAGTTAACTAACTATTTCTAACCTAAGTGTCTCTTGTTAGCCTCTCTTCACTAATACCTTTTAGGAAGTAGTCTCAAAGTTCCCTAACATACCTAAACTACCCTTTGCACAACTCCCACCCACGTAATTGTGTTATTAGTGTCAAAACCTACCTCAATTTGACATTTTGGCCAAGAGTGGCCGTATTAACGTCAAGGCTACCTTTGTTAAAACAGTGGCTTTTGGATATATACCATAAAACTAAGATAAATACTGACGCTGACGAAGAATGTCCATCCCCACAACCATGTTCTGTCAGTCGTTCGGATAGCCTAAAAGCACTTTAACTCGGTGGCTTGAATATGCCATTCAAACTCTGATAGAGGATCTCCTGCATTTGGGTAGACGCGGCCGTTTTACACTTCTTTCTGTCCCTCAAGTATGGAAACCTCGTTTTTGTAGGACTTACTTCCGCATGGTCTGCGAGGCTTCCATTAAGGGAGGAGAGTCCATACATTTATTTTTTTTTCCTTTATGCGTGACCTATTCCCTTTGTGCAGGGAAAATAAGAACATCCGGTGAACTGGCGCAAACTCCCCGTTTGCGTAAAAAGATAATAATGGAAATAAAAGCTGGGGACGGGAAGTAAATGGGAGAAAAGATGGGAACAGTGCAGGCCTGATAAACTTTTGCTCTAGCTAAATATGGGTGGGAGATTACTTCCATAACACCCAGACCAGTGATAAATAGCTGTGAGCTGTTTGGCGAATAGCCTTAAAAACTTTCAAAAGTAGCCACCAGTAGAGAAAAATAGGTGAGAAGTGTTGTGAGGAAAGTGGTAAAGAGATTAAAATCAAAAGGCATCGAATAAACTCACCTGATAATCTTGATCCCCTTAGAGGTTACTAAGGACCAGTGTCAAGGAAATTGGGGAGGTCCGACAGGTGCCAGGGGCAAAGGTTCAAACGGAAAGTTGTACAGAATGACCTCCATCCAAGAAGCCACGAATCTGCGGGAGAGGCATCAGGAAATAGTTCTTGTTCAGAGGGCATGTGTGTTTGTGTGTCTCTTTCTCTCTTTTCTACTTCTCTTTCTTCCTAGCGAATTTAAGTTTTGAGAGTTACGGTTACTAAAGTCCATTTCATCTCTAGATGTTTAGTCTGTACATAAAATGCAAATGAGATGCATAAAAATATATCCTCAAGAGCAAAAAATAGATAGATAGAGAAAGAGATAAATAGATAGATATTCTTCACGTGGTGTGTTTAAAATAGTTTCACGCGGGGCTACCAGCAATTGCAAAAACCACGGTGCGCAAGAAATTCCCCCAAGAATTATGTCCGTAAGCCAATGTTGATGGATACAGATCGCCAGACTGTTTCACGGTTTGTGGCTAAAAATCGCTCGTTTCTATGCAGGGATTTCTGCATGACTTCAACACCAGTCCTTTGGCACCCATTACTGAAAGAACGCCCCGCAGGGAATTATAGAGACGAGCATTTAGAGCAAAGTCGAACTCAAGATGACTTTGCTCACTTCTATCCACAAAGTTATCCAGCTCAGCTACAGTGAGCGAAAAGACACAAACATTCGGCCGTGGAGCACTTGAAATGCCTTATCCGGTCAGACGAATCATGTTTCTGCATGCATGCTTATGATTCCTTGGGGCGTGTAAATCGTAGACCTCAAAAAAATCTTCAAGCGTGACAGCGTGCAGGATGCAGTTCAAGCTAGAGAAGGCTCAGTGTTACACAAGAAAAATTTCCTTTATGCGAAAATGGGGCCTTTGGTTAAGGTGAAAACAATTTTGCCCACTATACCTACATAACCTACTAGTCTACCAGGTTTTTGTTTGCCCTTCATCTTAAGGCTGAGCTTAATATTCTAATCTCTGTCTTCCAGGATCATACCTCATCCGTTCACCTGACTTGATCTCTGACTGAATGGCATGATGAACATACATAAACAATCACACATCTGGATTAGCTAGCAAAAATCAAGGAATCTGAAATCCGACGAAAATCTATTGGAATCGCTCGAAAAGCGTGTAAAAAATCAAATGGTCATTAAATCAAGTAGCGTTTTGATAATTATTTTTACCAGCTTAACAACTAGATCCCATCCTAAAATTTAAAGGTTAATGGGAAAAAGACAATTGTTTACATTTTCTTGATTTAAATATCTTCAGAATTAACGATAAAACATCTTATACTGCTTACCATAAGCCTAAAAAATTACAATTCATATGTTAAATTCATACGAGGGGCGGTCAATAAGTTTTGCGAATCAGTAGGGCAAAACAGAGGAAGGGATATGGCTGTTTGTAGGGGTGTTAGGACAAGTTATGACAAGTCAGGACCTGCAGCCGCACGATCCTGCCTCGTCTATTTAAGAAGCAAAAGCTAATCGCAGATCGTCCGTCACAAATTTTTCAACAATGGAGAAGGTTAAGCACCGCGCAGTGATTAAACTTTTAACCAAGCAAGGCAAGAATGCAAAAAAGATCCATGAACGCATGGCTACCCTTTCCTAAGCAACCATTGCGCGCTGGAATAAGGAGTTCCGCCATGGTGGTGAGTCCCTTGGAGATGACCCACGTCCAGGACGCCCGTGAGACGTGACCAACGAGGACAATGTGGCCCGTGTGGAGAGGATGATCCTCGAAAATCGACGGGTTAAGGTCGAAGAAATCGAGCGAGAACTTGTAATATCACATGGAAGTGTTATCAACATCATCTACGGCAACTTGGCCATGACCAAGGTCTCTGCCCGTTGGGTCCCTAGGAAACCTCACGCCATATGATCGACTTCATCGTCGTCAAAGTCTACAAAACCAGAGTTGCACAAACTGCCTGGCGCGAGTGCGGATTCGAGGAGCTCAACCCCCCCCCCCCCCTACAGTCCAGATCTGGCCGCTAGCAACTACTTTTTATTGCGCCAGCTCAAGGCTACACTGCTTGGGCGCCGGTTTGGAGACGATGAAGATGTCCAGCTCGCCGTCCAGGAGTGGATTGAACAGCAGTCGGGAGATTTCTGGTTGTCGGGAATTCGAAGCCTCAGGGACAAGTGACGCAAGTGAATTGAAGTCGAGGGTAGGTATCTTGAAAAATAATAAAACAGTTTTCCTCATATCTCGTTTCCTTATATCCGAATTGCAAAACTTATTGACCGCCCATTGTATGTAGCGATGCTAAAGTCAAAAAATGCATCGATGTAACTATGTTTTTAACATGATTTCGAATTTGTTACCCATGTTTTTCAAGAGAAAATTACCAAAATAACCTGCACATTTATAGAATTAAAATATTCAGGATATTTTATTTATGAATTTTTTTTGAAAGCTAAGTCAATATTTTACCTGCCCCAACAAAAATCTTAGATGTAGCCAAAGAATTGTTTATCCCTTCCATATTCTTCCATACTTAAGGGATCTAACTCGATTGTGTATCCCAACCTGAAACATTCAAATATCTTTCTGCCATCAAGAAATCTTTCTCTTCCACCAAAAACCAAACACAGAACAAAAATCCTAGGGTATATTTAATCACGTCAGAAGGCACCTACGAGCAATTAGTGTACATTTGAGAAAAGGGTAAATCATTAAATAATCGCATTTATGAACATAGGACAGATTGTAGGAGAGCAAGCAATGCTTCAAGTAATTTTATGTTAAAGACACGAATCATCTCATGTATTTCTCTCGTGCCCAAATAATTTATATTCATAACGATTTTAATAAAAAGGAAATTATTTATTCTTCCTTAATTAATGAAATTCCGAATTTCAATCTCTGAAGGGCAATGTAGCCCGTATGTCTTAAATCTAATCTACATAAAATGATGTTGGTAATGACCTCAGTTTGACGCTTCCAGATCAATATCAGTGATTCGTTGCTTGATATTTGTATGAGTTGAGAGTTTTTGTCAGCTTTTCTCAGTTTACGGCAAAAGTGGATATGAAATGCTACATATCGAAAATTGTCCTGTCTTAATACTCTTTATGCTTTGATATATATGTATATGCACTAGCAGAGATACCCACCGTTACCAGGGTAAAATGGGTGTTCTAAAATAGAGCAAGACGGGTCTTTATCGGGGGCATTGGCCGGAGAAAAAAAAATCATGTCGCAAATAAAGGCAGATGCACATTGTTGGAAATTCTTCTATTGTAGCATAAAAATATCTTTACTTTCTTATTATTATTAGTTTTATTTGATGCCAGATTCAGGAGAGGTGCACCCTCTCCTTCCCCTACAATATATTTAAAATGAATAAACGTTTCGAAGCGCGCGCCCGGCCGTTTACGCTCACGTTCGACTAACCGTTAGATATATGCGAAAATCGGTGTGGTCACAGAAACAAATCGAGCGTCCTATCCTATTCTTATTATCATCTTTATCATCATCATCATCATCACTAACTCTCTAATTTAAGAAGGGGATTTTTTTGAGTATTTAATAATATTTTCATCTTAGTTTGGTTATGACTTGTTTTTTATCAAAGTTATTTCTAATCATTCTTTTATAATATCAACAAACAAAATGATGAAGTTCCGAAATAAATATAAGAATCGAAATTTTGTGAATTATTTAAAACCCAAAGAATTACAAATGGTGAAGTTCAGAAAATTTATTTTTATATATCTTCTTCTATGACTATATTTTAGCTAATTGGCTAAGTTCAGAAAATTTATAAAAATTTAACCATGGCTGCATTTTTTTAGATTTTAATCTTAGTAGCGAAGCGCAAGCTCCTCCCGTAGGAAGGAGTGTCGAAACCATTGCCTAGTTACTCTATATGGGTGAGAAGGGGGAGAAGAGAGAAATAGTGGGCCGAATGAGAAGGGGTAGAGGAGGCGGGAGATATTTTTTCTCTTTTTGGGGATGTCCTTTTGTAAGCGGGATGAGGGATGAGAGAGCTGGAAAGATTGAGAGAGGGGAGCAATGGGGAGGGATAAATGAGGAAAAGGGGCAGAGGGAGGGGGATGAGAGAGGTGGGGAAAAGGGGGGCTGGAGGGGTAGAGGAGGGAGAGGGGGAGAGAGGAGAAGTAGAGGAATGAGGAGGGGAAGAGAGAGGTGAAAGACCCGGGGCGGATTGGGGGGGGAGGATTAGAACGAGATTTTTTTATTTCTTAGAATTGACAGACAGGCACCACACACACACACACACACACACAGACATACAGGCTTCCTTTTTATTAAAAAGATAAATAGTGCGGTGAATAATTTGCTGCCTAACTTGAATATAGAAAAGATAATTCTAAGTTCCTTTTTTTGCAGATACATTTTAAAATTTACATATTAAAGAATTGAATAATTGCACTGTCTTTTATTCAGTGAAATCTCCGGCTGCCACAAACACGGCCATTAAGCTGCATCGGAACCTGATGCAAACCTTCTCGACGCCCCTTCCCCCTATTTAATTGGATGAAAACAGTGGCAATCTTGGAGCTATGCTCCACCTTTGTGGTGTATGGGACAGGTTGGTCTCTCTTTTTCACCACGCCTTATACATAATAGTCCAGAAGGCTGCAGTATGGGGAGTTGGGAGGCCTGATATTCGGAGTGCTATGGTAAAAAATATTTTATTACCTGGTCATGGTAGAAATTGTACTCCTCTGAAAAGAACCAAATCATGGCAGACATGACGGCTGGATTCTCTTTGTTCAAAAGCTTTGCAGCATCTTTGGACTTTTAGTTATTCTTGTAAAAGTCATTCTTTTGAGTTTTTATACCTACTATCAAAGTATGTACCATTAGTTTTCGAGTATCCGTCATATATATATATATATATATATATATATATATATATATATATATATATATATATATATATATATATATATAGTCATATGAGTTGCTGCTGACCAGTCTAATCTTCAATTTCACGGTGAAGGTAAGGACACATAGGAGGCTGAGGTACATGTGATTTATTTAAGGAACAACGTTTCGAGCGTATCACCTATCTTCAGTTTCTAAAACATAAATTAATCCAATACAGTTAAAGAATATTGAAAATATTAAAAATAATTAGGTTAAGACTATGTAGGTAAATCAAAAATTAGAAAATAACTCAGGAATTTAAAAGTCAAGAGAATAAAATTATCAATCTAATATAACACTATTGAAACGAAAAAAAAAACACAAAAAACAAAAGTAAATAATTACAGTATAATATTGCTTACCGATAATTCAGGAATTTAAAAAGCAGGAGAATCAAATTATTAATCTAATGTAATCACTATTGAGACGAAAAAAAAGCAAAAACACAAAAGTAAAGAATTACAGTACAATATTGCTTACCGATGAAGTTCAGGAGAAATCACAAAGTGAAGAAATTATAAAGGATGTGGCTTAAAGAAGGATAGGAATTTGATTGATTGGTTGTTAAATAAGAGAAGGTTGGTTGGTTGTTGAATGAGGTAATTAAAATTAAGAAATAAGAAGAGGAACAGCGGTATTATCTATGTTGAGTGTAGGAGATTTTGTACGTATTCGTAGGGATTCCAAAATTCTTAGACTATATTTATTGTTATTATGACCAATTATTTTGAAGTTATCTATGGAACATTCCGTCTTGCATTGTATACTATGATTTATAATTACAGAAGCTTCCTTCTTAGACAATATTTTTTCAGTGCGATGGCTTATTCCCATGTAAGAACAAAACCTCTCTTTCAATGAGCGAACCGTACTACCAATATAGGTTCCTTGCAAATAACAAGGACAAGTAAAAGCATAAATAACACGGCTGTTCATTTCTAGAGGAAGTTTGTCTTTTGATGATAAGAAACTTCCTATGGAAAGTGGGTTAACAAAAGTGATTTTGAAATTGGTATGAAAGAAATATTTTTTGAGTAATTTGTTGCATTTTCTAGTGAATAATTTAGTGAATATATATATATATATATATATATATATATATATATATATATATATATATATATATATATATATATATATATATATATATATATATATATATATACTCGTATATATGTAAATGCAATGTCCCGCATGAAAAATGAAAAGGTGCTTCTAAGTACTTTCGAACTATATTACTCCTATTCCTTACTTCTAAACTGTCCTTCTTCTGCAAAGAAGACGATCCATATTACAGCTCCTGCTATCTCTTTTTATGTTAAAACATTTTGGTTTCACCCGTCTCTCTTTGTTTCATTGACCTTTCCCGTCTTTTAAAAACTTTAACATTTCTGTTGTTTCCAAATAAGAGTCAACTATAAAAAACATTCTACTTTACAATACTTGTAATAATATTAGGGCAGAATATTTGGTCGAATGTTCTGTTTGTCCAAGTAAATATTTGGACAGACAGGAAAACAATCATCTAACCGTATTAATCAGCATAAATGCAATGATTTGGAGACCTGTAAATAATAATGCGTTTTTTGTGCATATGTCGGAAAATAACCACTTAATTAATTAGAATTCTGCAAAATTTATTTTTCGCTCAAATAACTCAATTAAAAACCTTGTTAAATGTTCGTGTATAAGCCAATTTAATAACTTCAACATTTCCTCTAGCCTTTTTAAAATTGATGCTGTTATGGAAAAACTCATTCTTAAAGAAATTAACTTTGACTTATTTATGTTGCTATTTTTTGCAATTTTCATTTCTATGAGAACCCTATTTGTCAATTTAATAATTGCATTGATTTTGTATTAACATTATTCTATTTCTCTTCCTCTCTGCTTGTCCCTCTCTTCTTAGTATCAATTTACTTCTCATGTTTCTCCTAATCTCCCTCTTTAGACTATCGCTTTATCCGTTAATCGTTTTAACCATTTTGGCTCTGTTCTCTACTCTTTCTTGCCTCTCGGTTTGACCTTACTACCTGTTAGAGCTAAATCTTAATGTGAATTTACCCATCCTTCTCCTACTTCCTAATTGGTGATTCCTTTTCTCAGAGGTGGTCCTTTATCTTTTACTAGCTTATATATATATACACTTATTATACTATTTTCTTTTGTAATTATTCTTGAGAATGAACTGAATAAAGTTTAAAACGTACTTGGAAGTACCTTTTCATTTTTTCTGAGAGACATTGCATTTATATATATATATATATATATATATATATATATATATATATATATATATATATATATGTGTGGAAAACTCACAAAAATATCGCGTGAGTAAGCAATAAATGCAAGAAAGCCCAGAGGGAAAATTAATACGACGATTCCAAGTACTTTTGAAGTTTATTTGGAGTTCTTTATCAAGGAATAACAAAAGTAGTGAAAATTGTAATATATATAAGCATGATACAGAAGAGAGGGAACGCCTACAAAAAAGCAAAAAACCAATCAATAAAATGAATTACTATGAAATGGAAACATTAAGAGGAGCGAAGAATGACCTGAAAAAAGGAAGATAAATACCAACTAAGATCCTTAAATGAGTTAAATTCAGAAGACTAAAGGTTAACACAAGGATAAAAATAGCGCCTAAGCAGTTAGGGATTTAATGATATTAGTTTGTATTCATCTTCCTCTTTTTCTGTCACTCTTCGCTCCTCCTAATGTTTCCATTTCATAGTAATTCATTTTGTTGATTGGTTTTTTGCTTTTATGTGGGCGTTCCCTCTCCTCTGTATCATCCTTATATATATTACAATTTTCACTACTTTTGTTATTCCTTGATAAAGAACTCCAATTAACTTCGAAAGTATGGGGAATCCTCGTATTAATTTTCCCTCTGGGCTTTCTTGCATATATATATATATATATATAGTGAGAGAATTGCTAGAAGGCAATTCCAAAGGATCTTTATACATCTATTATAGACCGCTCGGAATTTGAAGGCTCACTATTCCTATAGCATAGAAAGAAAGCCGACACTCGGTAATTTCTAGATTTTAGTGTAAAGTAAAACATGTAATGAATAAGGGAGAAAATAATTTGAGAAAAGTAATAAAAGGAAAGATGTTGTTAAGAGAATAGAGCCCCATATATCCTAACCTCATTTATCCCGAGAAACAGAAGCCATAAGAATCCCTTCCCTCCTCCCGTCCCCCACGCTTCCCCTACAAAACTCCGATAATTCCCAAATATAGCCTTGGAATTATTGCCTTTGTAACGCGAAAGCACACTTGGTGTGGTTACTCGCTGAATAGCGTTCCATTTCGGCTGGTCCTTGTGAGGGCTTGCATATGATCTATCTTCCAAAGCTTTGTATCTCATCTCATACTGCCTCTACTGAGAAATAAATTTCATCAAATATAAAGTAAATTTCAGTGATAAACTCTTAACATATTATCATAAAAAAACCGTTGTGGGTTGATTTATTGAGGCAAAATAGAAAAAAATCCAGGGAGTCATTAACATTCCTGGCAGCGAGAAAAAGAATCCGTTTTTCTGCCTTCACGAGAGCAGTCTCAGTGATTCAAATTTTTGAATTATTACTCCCAAAGGCATGATAAATATAAAAGACGGTCACTCATCTCAGAGGAAGGTTTTTTTCGACTGCTGGCTTCAGGACCCATACAAGGGATTTCAAATATCTTTCCTAACAAAGAACAAGTGATAAGATATTACTATTTGTATCATTTGTCGAAGGAAGTTTATTCAAATTGTAGGCGATGAATAAAAACAGCTTAACAATTGAATGTATTCTACAAATTTGTTTTCAGCCGTTTCTGGGATATTTTCAAACAAAATACAATTTATTTGGAGACAAAAAATAACTAATATAGTCTCTTTTCAAGTCCTTCGTTATCAAATATTTTTTCAGTCCAAATCTGTTTGCCGAAGTGAACAAATGGTTTTAATCTGAAGGAGGCATGTCATACAAGCCTATCTCGTGAGGTAGTCGCTCTTAAAACATGGCCTATTTAATGTGTCTCGCTCTCGTGCGCTTGTGCAGTCGAGCAATGTCTTGGAGGAACAACTCTTTGGCGCTTGATCTGGGCTGGATTCTTTCAAATAATTTCCCTTTAAACTTTTCGCGGTTGTGCAGCGTTTACTTCACCTTCTGTTTTTGTTTTTGAGAATCAGATTAACAATTTAATATTCGTTTATAAGAACGCAATACAAAAGTGTCTTCTACATTTCTTTGCTTCAAAACCTGTGCAGTTAGACTCAAGTGGTATTGCTAACTTTAATTTGGATGGGAACAGATCTTTGAAACGTATAAGGTATCTTTAGTCACGTGTGTGCGACCGTATAGGTCTCTATGTCGGTCGGATGTTACTATTTTACTTTTCAATGAATTTTTTAGGTTTTGAAGGTCCTAAGTGAGATGATATTTTCGTTAATTGATAATACCTTTGTTAATTCAATCATTCGGGGCGGGGGAGATTATTGAAATAATTGAGATCACGCAACTTAGGTCTGTTGACATTGTTTAGATTAAATTTTATTTTATGATCTTTTCATTTATCCATTTAGGTTACAAAACCCAACAGACTTTCTTTTAAACCAGTTAAGAGATTATATTTAATTTATTAGTAGAATTTATTAAACATTATAAAATTGTTGATAAATTCATGATACATAATTATTTTGGAATTGAATGAAAAATGGAAAAGAGAAAATTAGCTGTATTTTTATTTGTAATATCAATTAAAGAGAAGGTTCGAATAGAAAATAAAATGAACATTAGTTTCTTTGCATATTAATATTGATAGGAATTAAATTATACTTTCAGAGACAAGATAGATTCATGTAACGAGTTCGTCACAAAATTAATTTACAGGGTGCAGCAACAAAAACAGGAAATTGTAGATATACATTAGGTATTTTACACAGGTACAATTAACTAACATTTAACTTTTACAATTCCTTTGCCTTTAATTCCAGGATACCGCAGTTAGCAAATTTTCAACGCAAGGTGATTCTTCTTTTTCAAAAACAAACATCCAACTAATTAATTTTGTAAAAGTTAAATGTTAGTTAATTGTACCTGTGTAAAATACCTAATGTATATCTACAATTTCCTGTTTTGGGTGCTGCACTCTGCAAATTAATTTTGTGACGAACTCGTTACATGAATCTATCTTGTCTCTGAAAGTATAATTTAATTCCTATCAATATTAATATGCAAAGAAACTAATGTTTTTTTTATTAAACAAGAAATTTTGCCAGAGTTCTTTGGTTCAATAACTAAATTCAATTTAGCGATGTGTTCGGTGGACCTAAAAGGGAAGGGTCACCCACTGATAAAGTTCGTAAACATGGATCTAATAGAATTACGAACATTTCTTCTCGTACCAAACGGGCTGTGTTGGACCTTACTCTCACACCATCAAGACACGAAATAATACATTCCAGTCAGCGTGAAATAAGCCGAGAACTACAGTTATCAAAGGGTAAAGTCTTTCGCATTCTTCAACAATCCAAATAAAAGTGCTATAGGAGAATTAAATGCAATTTTCTTACTAAAGCACATCAAAAAGCAGGCGAATATAAATGTCAGGCACTGATGACTCGTTTCGAAGAAAATGATAAGTGGAAGCAAGTGTGGTTTTTTGGTGAATCAAATTTCAGTCCTGACGCATTTTTGAACTTCTAAAATGATCGCATTTATCGTGGTGTACAGGTTAAAACCAAGAATTCTGAGAATGATCTGCCGGTGGGAATTAATAAACAACAGCCATCACTCATCTCTATGGTTCAGTCTTCTGGCATGGTAAAACAGAGTTGCGGTTCATTGAAGGAGATGCTGTTGCGAAGGAACATCTTCCATAGTACAGAAAACGAAAAACAGTAAATCATTCAGTGTAAAGAGATGAAATGTGCCTCTAAATGTTCCGTGACATAAACGAAGTAATGGGAACAGATGAATGGAAATGGCAACAAGATGAAGCAAGGCCCATATTTCCAAGGATACTGTTGCCTAGTTCAGAGCCAATAAGTTCATTAAACCTAACAAATGGCCCTCAAAATGTCCAGATCTCAACGCAATGATTTTAACATGTTGGGTTTACCATTACATCTGCTTAGTTTGCTCTCCGCTTGTATTTCCATAGACCAAGAGGGGCCAACGTTCTTTGGCTCATTTTCTCATGTTCGCTTCGGTTAATATTACTTTGATTACGTGTTGTATTCCCAGTTGTCTCTCTTGTTCCGGGATTTTAACACGTAGGTTACTTTACCCAAATTCTGTTTTTTCTCGATCTCTTCGGATATTTATTTCTCGGACTGCTGGCTCATCCAAGGTCCATCTTCCGGTAGATTACCCTCCTGTATGCTTGTATCTGTGGGGAGGAGATGGTGGCTAGGAGTTTACTCTCCGTTACTGACGGTCTCAGTCTACTTTGTAAGGTTTTGACATCGTCAGTACGCTCGCATATTGCTACGTAGCTGGCGGGATAGTATATATGCCAAAAAATAGCTATGATTAACATACTAGAGATCATTCCGAAGACCTCTCCTTTGTTTGCTTATGTCTGACCAATTTCTATGTTCAAGGGACTTTTGTGACTGAGTTTGTCGCCATTATTTACAGATTACAACCTCTCTCATGAAGGGTAGCTTCACCTCCTTGTTTTTCAAGAATTCCATAGTGTTTTACGCATATTTTCTGATATTTGTTTGACTTTCCTGTTTTTAAAGTTTTGGGGGGTTATTAGTTTTCTCCCCTCATATTCACGCCGCCACAATGGATAGAGGAGTTGCCTGCTAGGTGGGATGATAGATAGATGAGAGGAGCACGGGAAATTCTTTCGGGGATGAGTCAGAACGGAATTATTAATAAAGTCGCCCCAGCTTCCACCGAGGTTTAGTTTATAGCACAGATTCCACCATACGCAGAGGCGGCTCTGTGCCATTCTGTGGTCTAATATGGGCTGCGACTGAAATTACAGCAAAGGGGGCAGTTCGTTCATTGTGCGGTAAGTTTCTGACATTGTTATCGGCTATGGACTGTTCCTCAAACCAGCTTTTGCGAATACCCAGAATTATACCGTTACAAATATTCAGCATATTTGAGACTAAACATGAATATCAATCCTCTCTCACATTGAGCGGCAAGAAGGGCGGGGATGGTGGGCGGGGGGCTTAAATAGTCATCTGTTTGAACAGCGTCGTATAAGAAAAAAGAAAATTGATACTATGAAAGGTTGGGTGAATTATTCCAACGTTTATGTTCTATTTCTTTTAAATTGTATTTTTCAAGGAGAACCACAGTTTGATGACGTTTTTTTCCATGGGTACATTTTTCCAATGTCTCCTTTACCAAGTATGGGAAAGTTGTTGCCTGCGTACTTCATCATCATTGTCAGTACTCTTAATATTCCCTATCTGCCAACAGGTCTACCATTTTCCCTGACAAGATCCTACATGATATCCGTGAAGACACCTTAAATCAACTTCCTTAAATATTTACCCTGGACTTTTATTTTATGCGTATGATAGCAAGATATACGCCCAGAGGGCGGCATGACTATGGTTCTCCTTTAAGAGTTTATTTTGATTTATTTTACATGGCATGCTGTAAGAAAGAATCTTCAAAAGCAAGCCCCTTCTCAAACCAGCCACTTATTTCCGCAAGTTTGGACAATGTCTATCAGTTTATTCAGAAATAAAAAATTACTTAAGGGTTAAACTTCACTTATGAAACCGAAACTAATTACACCCTCCACTTACTGGATGTTCTCGTCTACAACATAGGCAGTCAAATTGAATTGAAACGTAGGTGTACTTCGAAGTCTCCTAGCTAGAATTCTCTCTTTCTTGAAATTCAAAATGCTCAGACCGATACAAACCAAATATAATCAGGTCTTAATTCACGGAGCTTCCACCCACTGCAGTCAATAGGCATCAGTCAGCAGCAAACTAGCCACATCAACAATGGATTCCCACAGAATCAGATCAACACGCCAATTTAGAGAGACATAGAGAAATTCACCTAAATACAGCGAAATTACGCTAAGAGCCGCTCGAATATTAAACTGTTGCACCTAGGCTCTATGAATTCCACCTACAAACAAATAGAAATAGCTTTAAGAAAATTATTCTCCTCAAAGTAATACCACATAATCCACTGCAAGACTCAACGTACTTCTAATTAGTCATGTGAAACAGCTATCTTCTTTCCACCTAACAACTCCAAGAAGTCAATAACGTCCACCAATACCTCTGTAACGTGAGTGACTATGAACAACGCACCTCTAGGTACATCGGCATGACCACAGCCCTACTCTTCAGAAGTCTACCAGCCACTTAGAAGGTGGTGCAATAAAAAGCCAAGCATAGAAATATCCCAATTTCCTATCAGGAGAAATGATAAGGCTAATATCACAATCCTTCAGCGCGAGAAGAACTAGCAGGACTCAGAATTACCGAAGACTTCTAAATTAATGTAAGAAAATCTGAAATTAACATCCAGCTAAACCAAGGCACTACTCTATCCAGCAGCAGAATACTTTTTTGTTCAATTACTGGATCCCTTGCCTCTTTTACATAATACATCAACCTTTTTGAGAGATAGATAGATATAATATTCATATTTATATTTTGTGCTCTTTAGGAGGGAGAGAAAAGGTCAAACTGATGATGTAAGAGTGTAGTTGGCCAGGTAAATGGCTGACTTTTTCTTCATGTTTCTTTTTTCTTCGTTCGTTTTCACTTATTCTAGTCAAGTTTCATTTATTTCGTTGTTAGCTTTGTTTCCTTTGTTACATGTAGATTATTTTGCTTGTAGTACTTTGCAGTTGATGTTTCTTCAAATTCAATTATATATTTGCCATTCAGCTTTTTTAGGAGGTAAAACAGTCTTAATCCCTGTTGGCTTTAGCCAACATATTTCCTCACAATAAGTAGTCATAGTTAATTTTTATATATTAATCTGCTCCTTCTTGTTTCTCATTAACGGGATTTTCTTTTAATTTGTGTTGGTTCCTCTTAATTTTCACCCTTTTTCGTAGTCGTTGATCTATTTAATTTCTCTTGCCGTTGTAAGGCTTACCATCTAGGGTTGGCTAAAGGGTGTCGGTAATATTTGGCTGATATTATCCGCGTACTGTATAAGCATACAGTCCAGTGTAATTGGGAGTGGTAGATTAGCCGTATAAATCAAAAGATGGTGTGGCTTATGCAGCCCGCTCCTTTGGGACCCCTGTGTGAACACAGAAGGTTGGTCCTTCATGATCCTCGATAGAGATATATACTTCTCTATTACTGATGTAATCTGTCAATATTCTTTCCATCTTGATTCCGAGATTTATCTGTCGGTCCTTATATTTAAGTCCTTCGGCCCATACCTTATCAAAGGCTTTCTTGACATCTCGGAGGACCACAACCATATCTGCCTTTTATGCTTAGCTTTCGCTATCATTTTGGTAATAATAGCTAATGCCATAGTTAAATCTTTGTATTTTCGTAATCTGTACTGTGTGGAAGAGTGAGAGAGAAGGAATTACCCCATCCTCCTGACTTCCCAAGGTTGCCTTTGACCGCTCTAAATTTGTCTGCCTAATATACTGCAAACATTAGAATAATGGAGAGAGCATTAAGTGGGCATTGTGAATTCGCACTATAGAACCTTATTGCGACCCAAAACAATTAAGGAAGTCTTTTGGCGTTTAATCTCTCTCTCCTTCTAGATGATTTCGGGGTATAGATTCGACACCTCAAAGTTCACATGCAGAGTATGTCTGAAGACGCAGTCCAGTAGGTTAGGTGTAACATCTTTGTTAGTCGAGAGGGAATCGCCTACATTCTCGTCCATAGAAAAATTGAGTGATTGTCGAAGAGCCAAGGAAGAGCTAGTCGTCACTCAGTGTTGTTCGTGAAAATAGTTAGGCGCGCTTCAACCCTTCTCACCACGTCTTCGGATTTTAAGGATCGGAAAAGCAATCCCCGAAGCACCATCCGTTTGCATCTTGAGGATAATAGACCCCTCCCCCCTCCACTTCAGTTTCTCGAAGTTGAATTGACCGTGCCGTGAGACGCAGACAAGTTCAAGGTCGAACTTACCTACCTGTCCTACTCGCCGCATATCAAGGTAAAAGGGATTTAACTCCCACTTCGGCACGCTCCTCCCGCCTTTACCGTGACGATCCTTAAGGATCCTTTTCTGCTCTAGAACTTACATAATTGTAAAATAATTAGTTACTTAATTACCCTTCGGTTCAAACTTAATTGATAATTTTAATTATCCTAGCAGTCAACAGTCAATATTTAATTGCATTGCCATTTAACTTGCCCTATATTTAATCTTTAGTCCTATTAAAGTATATTTTTGTAGCCGTGTTTGAATATTCCTTGGCCTAGCAACTGTGTGTGTAAAGCACTCTTAAAAGCATACAGAGGTGGAGCCTAAATTTCGGTCGGCCAGTAGGCCTGTGTGCGTATAACGTCGTACACCGGTCATACCACGATATACTGCTGTTCGTTATACCTACCGTTTTCCACTAGGAATTCTAACAGTCTTCTATTTAATATCTTTTCAAACCCTTTTCCTTAAAATTTAACAGCTATAATGGGCTGAAATTAGTGATTGAGTAGCTGATTTGCCTTTTTTAGGAGAAAAACATGCTTGACAATGAATATATCTGTAAATCTTCCAATGTTTAAATAAGTATTAAATATAAGTATTAGTAATTGTTTTCTGTATATGTACATAGGCTCTTTCATAGTTATGCTTAGTTAATTCTGTCTGTTCAGGCGTCTTTTGGTTAAAGAAGCTAATTACACTTTGTAAATTTTGTTCTTTAAGGTTGTTCGAAGGCCTTCGTTTTAATCCGTCCTTGTGTCCACTCTTCTCGCTGGCGTCTTTCTTTGTTCGTTCGTCCGTTTGTATATGTCTACTCTTTTTTACATTTCTCTGTCGTATCTTTAGTTGTCTCGTTCCTCAATTGTGTAAACCTTTCTTATGTATTCCTTAAACTTATCTGCTGTTTCTTCTTTGTCCCTGAAGTACTTTGTTTATTCATCTAATATTTTAATTTTTTTGCCTGTGGGGCGAAACTAATATTCTGTTAATCATGTTCTATGCTTTGCGTGTTTTTTATATATTTTCCACCTTCCTCTTAGCTCTTTCGATTGTTCTACTCGTTGTTCTTTAATTAGGATGGCTATTTATCTCTTTTATCTGATTTGTTCCTTTGCCCTTTATTTTTGTTTATTTACCTTTGAGGTTTCTTTGTAGCTTTCCGCTTATTTGGGGTCTCTATTTAGGATGAAGGAAAGTTTTGTACCTGAATCTCGGTGCACATTGTTCGTCAGTTGACATGATGCAATTTATTACCATTTCTATTGCCTCTTCCAATTCGTTATTGTTTTTACCACTCTGTTCTGGTCAAGCATAACCTTCCACCATTATTTCATACGTTTTCCAGTTCGCCCTTTTGCAAGACTTCCTTGGTCGGATTGGGACCTGTATTGAATTTTGGTTGATGGTCACTATTATTACAAGGTAATCACTACATGCGACGGGGACTGCTTCCATATACATATTGTACTACATATTATACGACTAGTGTCGGAGGTTGGGAAGTCTTGACCTTTTTTTATGAGTATTTTTCTATACATAAGTATTTAGTAGTTTTACGTTTTGTCTTATCTTATTTTGGATTAATATCCCAATTCCTGTAATCTTGCGTTCAGAACTCTCAGGAGGATTGTTTGTTTATTCCTGTTAAATATTTCCATTGATGAATAAATGAGAATGAACGATCGACGAGGAAGTTGATAAGATGCTGCTATCGTGACCGGAGTGTACTCCATTTCTACTGCAACAGCAGTGTATGACTAATCCATCTCTCGTTGCTGTGCGTAATTTATTCTCTTTTTAATTGCAAATGAAACACTGTTGAACCCTCCTCTGTTATGGTTCATTGTTATTATATTATAATTATTAATTTACATCGTTTCATTGTTTTAACTATTTGCTCTGAGTTGTTGATTATATCGGGATCCATTCAGAATATTTTGCCATATTGAATAGATTTAATTTTCCATCTAACCGTGTTTAGGTTTAAAAAATGTATATTTTTTTTTCATGTTTCATTTCTTTCATGTTCTTTTCTCCAGTTTTGCTTTTGATAGGATTTTAATTCCTTGATTTGTTCTTTGTACCTCCACTTTCCGCATTTAGACTATCGAATATATCTTTCTTTAGTAACTTGGTATCGTTGGGTGATATTCTTATTCGGATTTCTTCGAGTATCTTCTGAATTATTTTTTCGTCGTGTTCGGTTACTTATGTCCATTTTCAACTTACTTTTTATTCTTTTATTAATTTTTGCTGACTTTATCCCTTTTGGTAGGGGATTGGCCTCGTATACAAAGATTCGGAGTATGAAATCACTGCCTTGTATACGCAGCCTTGCTCCTTCTTTTTGTTCCCTTCTTGATTTCTGTTGTAGTATTTGGTGACCAGTCTGTGTCCGTGTTTTTCTGCGGTTTTTTTCTTAATTTGTTCTGAGGATCTCTTTTTTTCAATATCCAGTTTGTGTCCAGAATTTTCCTTTTTCTTATCTTTTCCTCTTTCTTTCTTTGTGTCTTTCATTTCATTTGCCATCTCTTTGTCTGCCATTACCGCTCCTAGTTCAAGTATATTTTTAATTTGCGTAAATATCCTGCTGTAACTCCGTATATTTTAGCAGAAGGGATATTCGGCGAAAGCCTTCTTTGTTAATAGTAGACTTAGTGTATCCGCTAATAATCTTGGATGTGCGATGTTATGGATATGCGCAAATATTATACAGGCGACTATTCCTAGTCCAGTTCCTTCGTCTATGCTCTCGTAAGTTTTATGAGTGTTCCTCCTTTTCTTTGTGGTCATCTTGTCACTGTCTAGTAATTATTTCTTTGTATTAGAAATAGTTAACGGCCAGTGTCCTGCTCGGGCCCTGACTTTTAATGCAACTATTCGTTTCCTTTGTGCATTCTCGGAAATGTTTCCTTATTTCCGTATTCCGAGCTGGAATTTTTATTCTTTTGTGGAAACCTCTTTATATGTAGTCTTAATTTACATAGCATTGGAAACAAGTATGACCTTCGATAATATTTTCTTTTCTCATATTCTTGAGTGTTATTTTCATACCAAATGCGAGAATTTAATTTTTCATTGCCCCGTTGACCATTTAAACCATGGCACACACCACTGTCAACAAGTGTGATTGATGTCCGAATTTGATTAGTTCTGTGATGGTCGGGTTTTGTTTCTCCCGTTACTTTTTTAATTAATCATACAGGGATGTTCACAATATCTCAAGCAGCCAATGTATCATCTATAAAAAAACTCCAATGCCTACTGAACCCTGCCGCCCTCTTCCTATGCACGTTCAGAAGGTGCGACCATCGATCGCAAAGAGAGCTGCAAAAAAGGCAACATTTGTGAAGAAAACTCAACGGGAGCAAAGAGTAACATTGGAGAAGAACAAGGAAGGAGGTTGGTACGCAATTATGATTGCCTCTCCGGCAACAAACCGAAGGTTCTTGCAAACAGCACAGGGAGTCGTTTATAAAAACTTAGAAGTATTCTTGCATCCATTGGGATTTTAATGCCCCTTAAAAGTGTGTATTATCTAGGATCTCTAATCCCAAATCAGAAACGGAAAATTATACATTTAAAAGTAGGAAGAAAACATTTTTCTCTAGTAGCACGTGGTGTATTGGTAAATTTAGTGGATTAACATCCCTGCACATGCCGGGTAATGGCTTTTCGAAAGATTAAAGTAAGACGTATTACCAACATCTTTATTTCAGTGGTCCGAACTTTGTTATTGTGGTTACCTGTGAAAAAGTGGTATGGTAATAGAATCAAGATAAGACAGTTTAATGATATTTTAAAATTATTATATATGATTATACAAGGTAATATAATAGAGGCAGAAATTATCAAGTGTTGACTCAATCCCTTAGTCACACACTGCCATAGTAATGGCACAAATGATTGTCCATTATGGGACAGTTGTGTCCATTTATAGGTATCGTATTGATAGATGTCTGTTAGACTCAAGAAACGTATGTAAATAATAGTAGATTCTAATAGATAAAACATGGATTCTAACAAACATCTGCAGATGTTGGTAAAAAAAGCCATATAGACCAGTGATTACTATTAGAGACATCTGGAAAAACAATAATTGTATGTCGTGCAATTTTACCCACATCCTTAGGTGAGTCAGGATAGGCGGGTTTCAAGTTTCAAAAATATATATAAGTTTTGATTCAGTGAGAAAGTTGGAGTAAAGGATCGTAAAAGAAGGCTCCCTGCAGAAATTCCGCGGCGTCGCTTTCCGAAAACTTTTATTTTCTATTAACTTCTGAAAAAGCTACTATAGCTAATCCCCGCCCCCCCTTCTCTATCTCTCTCTCCCTCATTATATATATATATATATATATATATATATATATATATATATATATATGAATGCAATGTCAAGCAGAAAATATGAAAAAGGTGCTTCCAATTACTTTCGAACTTTATTCAGTTCATTCTCAAGGATATCAGTTATCCTTTAGAATGAACTGAATAAAGTTCGAAAGTACTTGGAAGCACCTTTTTCATTTTTCCTGCGGGACATTGCATTGATTGTGAACCTCACACCTCACATGCTACTTTGTGAGTTTTTCATTATATAGACGTAAAGTGTGCTCCTGGCACAAACTATTTCTTTATCAATCTGCATTTGGTTATATTTTCACTTACGAAAACATCTAGATCCATGTTTACCTACTTTTCTATACTTAGCCACCTAAACATATATACAAATGCATGCGAACTTATCTAATAGAGCAGCTAATAACATCAGACACTAGCACACATTAAAAAATATAACCATCTGAGAGAAGCACACCTATTCACACACATATGTAGATAGAGATAATTAATTTCATAATTCTACCAATTCCTTTACTCACACATGCTTGGCTACCTGCACATTAGACCTTTATTCCAATTAAGTATTTACGTAATAATTTTAGGTGAGCCTCGTATGAACAAAGTGGAACGAATTTCTCTTTTGTGCAAGATATTTTATACATGAAATTTCAAGGGCATTGGACATTGGACATAACATGTTACGGAGTATAGATTAGTATAACAAGAGTAAGAGAGTATAGTGTTGAAAAGGTTTTGACAAAAGATAGTTAAGGTAAGTTTTTTCTAAGTTTGAAGGGTTTGTTTTACCCTGGTGGAAGGGTACTGCATCAAAAGGTATCTCCATCGAATGCTTTATATATACATCTAAAACTCGGAGATTTCTTGCTTGGTGACAATATCATAGCCTTGGCTCGTGTAAGTTTGTTCATAACAATTATAACATGATGATCGCTAATATTTTCAAAGTATCAATTCAATTAAAAAGTGAGTTGTTTTATTAGTAAACCAGGCAATGGCTTCGCAACTCCCCGCTACGAGGGAAACTTGCGCTTCGCTACTACGAATAAAATTCATAATCTGAAAAAAAAGCAGCCATGATTAAATTTTTCTAAATTTTCTGAACTTCGCCAATTATAATAATTTAAAGAAAGAGCTCTAAACTAAACTTTCCCCCTTTTAAAATATCAAATTGCTAAAATATAGTTATAGAAGAAGATATATAAAAATAAATTTTCTGAACTTCACCATTTGTAATTCTTTGGGTTTTAAAAAATTCACCAAATTTGGATACTTATATTTATTTCTGAACTTCACCATTTTGTTTTTTGATATTATCAAAGAATTATTAGAAATAAATTTTCTAAAAAAAATGTCATAACCAAACTAAGATGAAATTATTATTCAAATAATCAAAAAAATCCCCTTCTTAAATATAGAGTTAGTGATAATGATGATGATGATGATGATATCAATGCAGGCATTCTTTGTAAAAAAAAATTAAACATCTCTAAAGAACTTCATTTTACACTAAATGGCCGTTAGAACTTTAAATTATATTGACTTTTTGTGGAACGACACAAGTTTAAAATGACACATTATTGCGATTAGACGTAATTCACTTTTTTAAATGTGAGGTACTTTGTCCTTTTGCAACAAGTATTCTTGATTCAGGAACAAAAATAGAGTGAAACATATAATCAAAATTATCTAAAAAACGATCAATGGCTTCGACACTTCCCCTTCTTAAATTATAGAGTTAGTGATGAAGTGTTGATGATGAATCACTAAATCCTCCAAGGAATTGAAACGAGAGCCCCATAAGCTAAAATAGCAGTTGACCCGTTCAATTAACAGTAGTCCCTTTATTTAGCAAAACTAGGAAGAGAAAACCAACGAGAGCATCTGTTAGGAAACTCCCAAATGGAAGGTGGGTTAAAAAGTGGTGTAATTTGTGAAACATAGGTCGCGTAAATGTATGAAGGAAGTTGTGTTTTGGAGTAGGTGCATAAGTAGCCATCGTAAACCTCCTCATCCTCCGAAATAATGCAGGTCCAATGCAAGAAATTATTGAGGCTTTTAGGGAAGGTACAGAATTGACATGAGGAGGAATGTGTGCTTTTCAAACAACCAAATCCGCTGTTTAGGAATCTCCTAACCTTAGGGGGTCCTGCGGTTTTTGACCACACATATTAACCTCCAGCTTCATCAATTTATTTAAAGAGGTCTCCCTACCCACCTTGTGAGAGAAATGCTTTGGTGTGTTTTTTGCTTCAAATTAAGAAAAAGCGCTCTCCTCCTTAAATACCCCTTTCTTCTTAGGTCTTTTGACCATATAAATGTAAATGAATTAGAAAAAGGCCATTGTAGGGTCAATCTCAATTTCAGAAATCAGGAACAATCCATACAATGGGAAACTTGTAAAGGGAAAATGGATCAAATTAGGTTTTTGCACTGCTACTTAAAGTAGAGAAGATCCTTAAATATTTAATGGAGAATATTATGGATAATCGATAGAAAAGAAACTTATTAGAAGGGCGTAAGCTTAAAATGGAGTCAGATCTCGAGTTGTTAAAAGATTTCGACCGAATTAAAATCTACATAACAAATCAAATTTCAAAATATTTGCTCATTTAGATTATAAAATTGTTAGTTGACTATTTCAAGGTTATGAGAACCACGTAAAAAATTTAGGTAACACTTTTATTCAGAGGGCTAAAGATTGTTATCACTGCTGGAATCTGCATGAAAAATTTATGCCGATAGTTTCATCCCTCCCTTTTTTAATAGCCAATCACTGAACAAGAATCGTCCTTGAGGATGTCGACTGAAATATGGGAAACAAATGGATTTTTTAAGCTTTAGTATTTTATTTTAGAGGAAACATACATATATCATTAAAAAGAGAAGACTGTTCGAATCTATATGAGATATATTCATTTATGCTAGAGAAATAAACAAATCAGAGATAAACTGACCGCTGAATAAAAAAGAGTGCCAGAAACTTACTATTTTGGTTAAAAAATAAGTCACAGTAATGAAAGTGAAATTTTACTTTAAATAAAAAAAAGCGAAGAATAAAAACTATTTCAAACCATCTAGGTTTACATACATAATTTTTATACCTTATAATTTTATAAGGGTAAAAAAAGAAGAAGAGAAAAGTAAAGTACATTAAAAAATTCATTAGGTTAGGTTGATGTAAAGAAATAGACACGAAAAGGACAACACAAATTCTGTGAAAACTTTTGTAGGAAATTACCCAGTTTTTTTTTTTCCTGGGACCAAAATGTAAGGCTCACGATAGTAAGAGAAAACTCTAGACATAATGGAATATTTGAAAGACATATGTAAATCGTAGAAGAAAGAAATTATTATATTTAATTCACTTTGAATCAACACCGTATCCATTTTATATCATGGCACTATTTTAACTCTCGATACTTTGTCCATTATATCTCTCAATCTCTCTCTCGCAATGTCTTTCTTTCAATCAATCCCCCTCTCTCTCTCTCTCTCCATATATATGTATATATATATATATATATATTTATTTATGTCCCTCTCTGTGTCACTCAGCCTCTCTTACTATGTGTCTTTATTTATACTTCTATGTATTTCTCTGGGTCTCTCTCTTGTCGTTACATTTATGTACCCGCACTTCAGCATTCATCAGGATTGACGAGCTTCACCCTCTCCCTTTTTCTCATTAAGGAAATGCCTACTCATATTATTATCTTAATTTAGATGTTGATATTTCGAGGCATCAAACTACGTCCTTCAGCTTTATTCAAAAGGAAAAAAAGTAACACTCGTTTTCCTTATATTTATCCAATATCTCCCCTTATTTCTTTCCGAGTTGATTTGTAGGGGTGCAAAGATGTATAAGAGAAAAACTTCCTTCCAAAAGTGAGAATATAAATAGCCCATTAAATTTCAAAATCAATACGCACTTAGCCGTAGCGTATTATTAGGGTTCTAGCCTCGGGATTCCAAAGACCCAAGATCGAACCCCAAAATCCACAATTTTTACAAAGAAAATTCTCGAAAAAAACGGAGACCACGAAAAACGCTTTAAGGACAACTCAAGAAATCAACTTAAGAGAAAACCGCTGTCAAGGAAAACTGAAAGAAAACGATTTCAAGGGCTAACTCATCTAAACCCATCAAAATCGTCATCAGAATTGGAAGGAATCATCAGATCTTCGTTAAAATGGAAGATTCATCAAAGAAGAAAGAATAAGAAGAGTCAGATAAATGAAAGATAAATGGAAGATTCATCAAGGAAAAAAGAACACTAAGAGTCAGATATATGGAACACAATGTTTGAAGGGGCAACTTCATCTCGAGAAGTAATAGATTCGATATAGAAATCTCAAGATGAAGGAAATGGATAAATAAGAAAAGTTATAAAAATATAAATATGCCTCCCCCCCTCCATAACTGGTGACCCTCAAAAAGGTCGAACAATCTTCTGATCTTCGTTACAACTGCACCTGCTCTCCTACTAGAGTTTAAGAAAAAGTGCTGCTGGGAACCGGAGACCCGGGAAGGATATTACTGATTAATTTAGTTCGCTCTCCTCAATGCCACATAATTAGCTCCACTCATCTCGCAGACTTGGAGGCCGGGGAGGGAGAGCTACTAGTAACCCTTGATTGAGAAATCCAATACTAGTCTCTCCCCAATCCTCAAATTCGCTCCACGTTCTAGAAAGGGACCTGTGTATGGGTGCGAAGATGTATAAGAGAAAAACTTCCTTCCAAAAGCAAGAATATAAATTGCCCAATAAATTACCAAGTCAATACGGACTTAGCCGTAGCGTAATGGTAGAGTGCTAGCCTCGGGATTCAAAAGCCCTAAGATTGAACCCCAAAGTCCACAATTTTAACAAAGAAAATTCTCGAAGAAAACGGAGACGACGAAAAACCCTTTAAGGACAACTCAAGAAATCAACTCAAGAGAAAACCGCTGTCAAGGAAAACGGAAAGAAAACGACTTCAAGGGCTAACTCGTCTCAACTCATCTCATCCCATCAAAATCGTCATTATGAAGCAGAAGAAGTCATCACGTCATCAAGAATGAAGAAGAAAACATCACTTTGATCAAGAATTTTGGAAGGAATCTCACATCAAGATAAATCGTCGTTAAAAAGGAAGATACATCAAGAAAAAGAAGCCTTCATTGAGCTTGTTATAAGGGACAGTGGATAGAAAAGTGCCAAGCACTTGGCCTCAGTGAAGGCACACTATCATACCAAAACCAATCTCAAGCGCAACCATCTCCAATAGCTTCTACCGCCTACCTGACAGATACTTATCTATCCTAATTTCATTTTACCTATAATTTACAGCATGCGAACTTTTGCGCATTCCGCTTATATTTATTTTCGTTCTTCTAAACTCTATATTCTTTGATAGTCTCATACCATTAATCACGAGAGTATGAAAGGGAATTCACTAAAACGTTTATATTGGCATTAAGACGAAATATATGATCTGAACATGCAGTGACCACCCCAATGTGGGGTGACTTTTCCGAGTAACTTCCTGTGTGGAAGCTGTAGAGGAAGCCAAAATCTACTTACCATATATTCTGCCCTTTCCTATGAGTTCCAAAATTGCACAGCGAATTCTCTGTGAGCGTCAACCTTTTACTCGTAAATGGGAAAGTTCGTAAATCTATTATTTTTAAGGTAAAAGGTTAAAGCAGGTCAGGATTCAGCCATGATTTCTAAAGATGAATTAATTTTAAACCGTTCAGTTAATTCCTTTTTTATCAATATAACATTTTCGCTTACTAATAAAGTCAGTTCTAAAGTACTTATGTACAAGTAACCCAATAAACATTTTCACACACATTCTCTCAGTTTCTTTTTCTCTCTTCCCCTTCTTTCTTTATCTATCTATCACTTTTTTCTCTCTCTTACCCTTTCTTTTTTCTATTCGCTCAATAACTCTCTCATATTTCCTATAGCTATCGTGGGTTAGAGAATAATCAAATGTAAACACGACTGACTAGTTGAGGAAAGTTAGGTTATATCCGGTGTGATTATTCACAAGATAGATTCAGATGTGTCTCAACTTTCGGCTGATTCTATATGATTTAGTGAACCCTGGTACGAATACAAGATTAAGGTAAGTCTACATTGATAACGCTTTAATAAAAAACTTATGAATCAGAAGTAAATTCCTTATCTTAAACAAAGCTATAATTTCTACGCTAGTAGGTTTGCACATGGTTAGCCATCAATCTATTTGCAAACCATTACGGAATGCGTATAAATATGATTCTATAATTGTTAAATGCAGTTTAATGTTGATAAAAGATCGTTTTCATCGATTATTTATTCTCATATGTATTCTTTAATATTTTAGCCTCCAAATCGACATCTTTTACCCCACGCCCATCATGCCATAAATGTCTGAACAACTCGAAATACGAGAGGGGTAGATAGAAAGTATATGTGGGAGAAAGTAAGGGAGAGAGAGGGGGGAGGATTGGGGAGAGTTAGATTTTGCAAGGAAAAGAAGTACCGTATCGGAGAAGGAATAGCGAGAATGAAAGGGCACCCTCTCCTTACGAAATCCAGGTGTGGGAGATCAAAGAGCGACATACTCGTCTGTATGTTGATAAAAAAAACTTAGCATAAATTTAATTTAAATGGATAAATAGATTCTACTAAATATGTTTTGCTATCAAGTTGTCTTTTGAACTGATCAATAATATTCGTTTACCGCTTGGGCAGAAGCCGATTCTAATATTCGATTATATTGAAGGTGGAAAGGTTCCTTACCATATGACTGTGAAACAGGAGCTAATCAAACTTCCACTTGCAGCACCAATTTCTAATCTGATTTAAGACAAACATAATCCTATAATTAATGAGATCAAAATTCTAAAGAATCCTGAACAACTCTTTTGTCTCGTAGTCTTTGGGTCTCTATCGAGGATAGACCAAAGTTTCTCAGACAAGCCTGATAGTTCCTATTCATAAAAGATGTAATCAGTTTAGTATCCAGAGCATGGACCCTTTAAAAGCGATAGAATTCCTTTCTAGGATTTTTAAACCTGGACTGATTCACACATTCCTAATGCATTCTAACCAAGCAGTTATAAAATTTTCATAAAATCTCCGTATTTTAGAACTTGACCTGTTACCTTAAGCACCCTAATAGCTATGTATCTTTCTTCTCTACCTCAAAGCAAGAAATTGATAACCTCATCTCTTTACTACTTAGCACTTTTAAGTCATCTTCTTCCACGTTGGCCGATTTGTTTGGCATTTTAGCTGCATTACCCTGTACTTTTTTAGATTGGAAGTTAAGTGACATAGGTTGAATAACTTGCTTTGTCAGCGTAGGTCAGCTTGATTCCTTCCACATTTTAATCCAATGCTAGTCAAAACTTACTTTAGTTTCTTTTAAAAGCCTTCATTGAGCTTGTTATAAGGGACAGTGGATAGAAAAGTGCCAAGCACTTGGCCTCAGTGAAGGCACACTATCATACCAAAACCAATCTCAAGCGCAACCATCTCCAATAGCTTCTACCGCCTACCTGACAGATACTTATCTATCCTAATTTCATTTTACCTATAATTTACAGCATGCGAACTTTTGCCATAAGCTCCCTTTGAGATACTTTATCGAACGCCTTTTTATAGTTCAAATAAATCATACCCATCTCAAGGGATCAATTTTACTCTTTCACTTTCTCAAGGAAGAACTAGATAAAGAACGTCAGACATGATCTTTCTGGATGGACCCCTTATGGAAGTCACGAATCAAGTTTTACGATTCTAAATGTTCCATACTTGGAACCGCTAAAACCACCTCGACTTTATTACCGACTATAAAAATCAAACTTATGAGCCGTTAGTTTCCTGCTTAGCTGCGTTTTTTTATGTATTGAGTAAGACTCTCATCAGTTTCTCGTCAATACAATAAAAATACGGTGTCTTGAGTGACGCGTAAAAAGATAGCGTCTAGGAGAGAGGCCACGTCACCCTAAACCTCATGAAACACACCTGGCAAAAATTCATCTAGTCCTGGTAATTTAGCTAATGAAGCATTTCCAGAAAAGACATATTTTCAGTAGATGTGCTCAATTAATCAAGACGGGCGAATCTTGCGTAAAATTCTTGTCGGGTAGTAGAACCTTGCTTTTTCTCTATTTAGTGAATCACCATGTTAAGTAAACCTTTGTGGCTTTCCCAATTTCAAGGTTTGATTTTCTTAAGACCCATATGATGGTCTTTTAGCTCGCCGAAAATCTGGCTTTCTGCTATATATATATATATATATATATATATATATATATATATATATATATATATATATATATATATATATATATATATATATATGAAAATTTCTCTTTCTGGTTCTCTTACGATGGCTTGCATCTCACTCACCTCTTAGCCAATCCGATGTTACTAAAACATCAAATATTCCGAATTACTAAACTCAATAATACATTCACGTGTTTCAGAATGGATCCAACAGTATCTGCGCGTTTGGACCCATTGGCTCCCAAAGTCCTGTGGAATTGTTCTAATTTGAACAACATTGAAAAGGAACACCACTATGGTCCACAAATTAACCGTACCAAGCCGGTTTTCTGAATGTTGATCGAATTAGAATCGGAAGTCTCCTTTTGTGGATTACATTTCGTTTGGAAATCTCGAAAGTGCTGGACATCTCTTTTAGTTTTCGAAGTGATATAACTCTCTCTTAAGGGGAGTCTTCAAAGCATGGGCCTCTCTTTCTAATTAGAGGTTTGCCTAACTATTGCCTCTATTGATCATATATATTCTTCTATGAAATAACTAAATTTATGCACAACCTTGACCCCTTAATTCTATCCTCTCTCTCACTTAGTAACCAAAAGTAAGGTACAACACTTCAATGGGGTTAACAAAATGTACCAGCGTTTTACGACACACTTCGCCAGTGGCGAGTTATTGTAAATCTCTTTGTTGTTTTCAAATTCGCCAGCTCAGTAACAGAGTAGGACTACAACATTTGTCCCTTGCTCATCCTTCCTGCTTGAATAAGTCGTTTCCCCTATTCAGTACTAATATATTTATATTTCCTTACCCTGCCCTTTATTCTTTTTAACCTCTTAGAAAAGTCGACACTTCTTTGTAGGTTGACCCACGCGCAAGACTTCTTTATACCCCTACTAATGTATGTTTCAAGGCTTCATGTCCGTAATCTCCAACTTGCAGTGAGGTGTCTACTCTTGTTCCTTTTTTTTGCGTAACCTCCGAAGCGTATCCGCAGAGTTCCTTCCGAGAACTCTCTGCAAATCATCGTTTCTGCCTTGAGATCCATCGTCCCGGTGCCCTACCTGATTAGCCAGGTGTGAGCGAGCGCGTTGCTCTTCTGAGAGAGATCAGTAGAGATAGGTAGTAGGTAGTGCAATTTCTCCTTCAAATTGTAGATGAGATCTCTAGACCGGATAAAGAAATGTCCATAAATACTAGAATGACAATTACTAGTGAGTTCGATGATAAAAACGGCCGGTTTCCTTTGGAGAGGGGTCGTAATTTGCCTTTGACCCCAAACAGCGATGTTGGAACACCTTGGAGCATATCACTGTTATGTGGATATGAGTGCTCCCATAGTGGACAATAGTTTATAATCAGCAGGGAGTAGATAAGTTGTACCATGAAAGCTGCAAGGAAAATGATAGTGAGGTTGTGGCTATGGGAATGATGATGAGTATGGAGCTCATTACCCCCATGGCAGTGGGTATCACCATATCCTGCCAATATGCGCCCAGCTCATGATGCCACTGAAAATTTTGCGTTCGAGGTCTCTAGAGATCAAACTCTGCCTCGACGTCATTAATTTATCATCGCATCCACTAGGTTAACAAGAGTTCTAGAAAGAAATTATTTTTTTTTTTAGGCTGTTTCTTTTTCTTCTTATCTTTCTTCCTTTCTGTGTATTATTCTCCATTTCTTGTTTTACAGCGGCATTTGTGGGATGCCTCCTTCAAATAGAAGCTCAGGATCGGGAGTAGTAGCTTATGTCAAACAGCTTAACCATTTCTACAGCTGCAGGATAATTTTCTATCACTTCTACCGCTGTGTTGCTTTTAACAGACGATGCATAGGATAATATCTATTTCTCACTGAAATTCAGAGAGAGCTCTTGTAGTGATCGCATTTACATGCCCAACAAGCTTTTCGACCCTCTCTCTCCTCGAGTAGGTTTACCAAACGATCACCTCCCTAGCTTAAGTTGCTGAGTTTTTTTCTAGTCGACCAAGATACCGTACTACTTGCAATGGCAACTCTCGTGGTGCATTTTTTTTTTCTTTTTTTTGCCATCTTTTTTAACTTCTCCTTTTCGAAGCGAAATCGATACAGGTCTCAAAACGTAATCATGCTCGCAGCGAACTCTGGTAGTCAAATCGCCTCTTTTCCACCTTTACTTTGCACCTTCGGTCACTTCAATTGTAATCAGCTCGTAACTGAATCCTTGTAGATGAGTTGTTTGCAAGAATTTTTAAAAGAAACTGATTAATTCCGAAAAGTTAAGGGAAATGGAGGAAAAGGCAAATGAAAAAATAAAAAAGAAAGTTCAATGAAATATAATAAAATTAAATAGAATAAGGGACTTAAATGGAAGAAAAATAATAACACTAGGTAAGGTAAGATATAATTTAATTTAGATTTTAATAAACCGAGGAGGTGAGAGAATTGCACGAAGGAGGGTCAGTGATGGTTTTGGCAGCCAGATCTTGGAATTCTCTTGGTCCAATCGTTGCCCTCCATTGTAGGATCAACAGCAACGAATATCTGAATATTTTGGAAGATCAATCCATCTCATGGTACAGACCTTAATGCCTGATGGTGAGACCTTTTTCCAAGATCACAATGCCCCAGTACACACTTCATGTTGGTTAAGAATTGATATGAAGAGCAGAGGAGTGAACTACAACACATGGAGCGGCCCCCGCAATCTCCAGTTCTTAATATCATTGAGCATTCGTGGTGCGTCTTGGAGCGGCAAGTTAGAAGTCGTTACCGTCCCCCGTTGTGCCTGAGACAGCTGGAGTAGGTATTGCAAGAATAATGACTCAATATTCCTCTCAATGAAGTCAGGAGGCTGTATAAATCAATTCCAAGACACATCGACGCTGTTCAGAAAGCAAAAGGATGACCAACTCCGTATTAAATAAATATTGATTCAATTAATACGTGTTCCAATTATTTTGCCCAACCCCTTTATTCTCCAGACATTTTCACTTTCTCTAACTTTACTACTTTACTGATTTCTTCTTACAAACATTTCCGGTGTTAATCCCCTCGTTGGTTTTCGATCTAATTCCAGAGGACAAAATTATATTTTTTCGGTTTCTTTCATCATTTTTACTGTGCACTACCTCATTTTCATTTCGCTTCACCGTGCCCTCACCGAGCTCACTCATTCCCTCATTTTCACAGCTTCTGAAGTCACTTAACCAAGCTTCGCTTCACATTTACCTACTCTTGCTTCCTCCAACTCCATCTCACCCTTAATCTACGGTTCCTAAACTAATTGCTCTCAACCTAACCAATCTCACTTTATTTACCCTCCCAAGGCATGGAGAGGAATCGAGGCAATAGGATTAAAGTGAACAAATCATTAATATCACTCTAACATATAACCTTAGTATTACCCCGCCTCAGAAATAATTTATCTTTTAAACAAAATGTAAAAAAAGTAATTAAATTAATTACCGAATAATTTATTTAAAAAGCAATAAATGATAATAATCAATTTGTTCCCTTTTTTTTCTCCTACATCTATTCGGATCCTTTCTTATTTTGCTTTCTCGGAGTGGTTTCAAGGATCTTTATAGGCCGTAACCTTAACAAATTACACCCCTGAGTGTAGCCATATCCCTAATAGCTTCCCAAGGAATTACATTCTTTTCGCTATTTAGATAAACTCTATTTAACCATCTTTTTATACTCTACCACACAGTTTTCATAATTGTTAATCATTGGTGACTTTTAAAAGGGGAGACCAACGGAGGCTTTAGAGATGAATTATCTTAAGTGAGATTCGTAAGGAAAATGGTGAACTTAGGGAAAGTAAAATTATGTAGAAAGTATATAACCAGATAAGCCTTTAGAGGAAACTACTTGCAAAGTAGATACTCGAAAAGTGGCCAATTTTCCTAACCATTAATCCTTTCGGTACGATAACAGGGCCTCTTGCAGGATTGCTTACGACTAAAATTTAGTAATCTTTGAAGAAAGTTTGCCACCTCATTTGCATCATCCCGAATAGTGTTACTAGAAGGTTGAATGTTAAATGTCAGACAAAAAGCTAAACAAAATCTTACATATACACCCAGTTACACGGCCTCTAGCACAATGCAGGGGTTTTGCTCGAGCGAACGAAATCATTAAAACGGACTTCGAGTTTTCTAACATCACATCTGACGCTATACGAAATTGGTTAGTGTTTCAATTGAACCATTTGCATCTTTAATGACTGCCTTACAGTTTTGTTTAAATTCCTTTACCATTTATTTGCATTTCCCAGTATTTACAAAGGCATCAGTTTATCTCAGATAAATGAGAGTCTAGCTCCCATTAATGGGGCATTCCCCAAGGTTGTCTTTAAAATGCTTCGATCTTTAGAGTTCTAAAATACATCCAGCTCTTCCACCGTAGTCTGCTTTGTTTTCTTTCTCAAGATATTAAGCATGAACTAAGCTGACACATCAACTAAGGTAGGTTTGAAATTTCAAGTATAGAAA
The DNA here is from genome assembly GCA_963969495.1 of Ceratothoa steindachneri. Taxonomy (NCBI): domain Eukaryota; kingdom Metazoa; phylum Arthropoda; class Malacostraca; order Isopoda; family Cymothoidae; genus Ceratothoa; species Ceratothoa steindachneri. Next base: position 7,430,137 of record OZ018330.1, read on the forward strand.
AATACTAATGAAGTTAGCAGAACTATGTACATGTACAGGGCTACCTTACACTACTGACGTGCCACATCCACCTGGACTTTGGCAACCATGGAGCGCCACCTATGATGTGCAGGGTAGTGAACTTAATTATACCGCCTTGATCAATAGAGCCGTTAAGACAAGCAACTGGACATAACCTCAGTCTCGGAGGGTAAATCATCAAATTACTGCTTCTTCGCTGATGGAGACCATTTTATGCCTATTTTGTTTACAAAAATAAGAGTACTCCGCTACCACCAATAAATCCTAATTTAAGAACTTTTAAATAGCATCTGGTTGTTTTTTTATGCATCGCTTCTATATTTTAGAAAATGAACGTTGTCAGTTAAGCTATAATGTATCGGGTATGGAAGGTATAGAGTAAAAACTAGAAGAGATAGATAAAACCGAACAAGCCTACTTGAAAGAAAGTTAAAATTTGAATAGAAACAAATAGATTCACTTCCTATGATTTTAATCCTTATCCTTTTTATCCCGGGACAAATTTCAATAATGATCTCTTTAATAAACTTTTAGGGTCAACTCCCATTGATTAATGTACGTCAGAGATCCAAATGGTAATAACATTTGGTAATACAATAAATGAGTTTGAGTCAAAATTTAGACGATATTTCACATGGTTTTGTCTTGTTTTCTTCAATTCTTTCAGTTTCTTCTATAAAGACGAGAATGATAATCATTTCATCAGACCCTTTTCACAAATGTGTCCCGCATTTATTTGATCAATATTAGCAATCTTCACACTGCAACGAACATTCTTAGGGCCTGCTCCACATCCAAGCCAAACATTTAACTGCATTCAACAAAAATACAAGTTTATTTAGCCATTTGAAACAGTTCTCCTTAAGACTGTTAGATTAGCCAAGTGGGTACAGTTACTCTCTTGAGTAGATGAAGCGCATCTCAAGGGCAATATATAGGTGGCTAACCAGAGCTATAGTGAACTTTTATTTTAATTATCCTACAACGGTTTCAGTGGTGACTGTTCGTTGGATATGCAGGACGTTATTTAGGAAACAGCCTTAGAACTTTAGTGAGACGAGTGCTGAGCAAGCTGGTTATAACTCGGTTTTATCTGAGTCTTTTTAGCCTCAAGGTTAGACGAGTTGATTTTGTCCACTGTGAACGACGAAGAGTGGTTTGGGTCTTTTTGGCTATATGATGCGTCTTTTTTCCCGCTGTCCATTTCTTTCCAAACCTTTCTGATTTAAAACTATATATTTAGAAGGAAGAATCTGAATGGACCGAATAAGTGTTGCCCGATTTTGCTCATCACTTTGTTCTTGTTTGTTTGTGTCTTGACTGCACGGCCTTGTACCAAGAGCTCCTCGCAAGGGGCCGGGTGTCAGTGCTAGAATGAACCAGATTCATACAGTTAACTTGAGCAGGAGTTTGCATACCTTCCATGCACCAATGCCTAGAGGAACATCTGCGGCCCTTATTTTAACTTCCTTTCTTCATCAATTTCTTTACAAATCTCTCCTTACAAATATTCCTCGGCTATGCCCTGGTTGAATTTCACTTTAAATTATAGAAAACGTGGCTGGTAAAGCGGCATATATGTATATATGGAGAGATGGGTGGATGATATATATATATATATATATATATATATATATATATATATATATATATATATATATATATATATATATATATATATATATGTATATATATATATATATATATATATATATGTATATATATATATATATATATATATATATGTATATATATATATATATATATAATATATATATATATATATATATATATATATATATATATATATATATATATATATATATATATATATATATATATATATATAATTCTACGAGTACACTGTTACTTTGAATCATGCCTTTCAGTCCAAAAATTAATTTCAGCGTGATTTTCATTAGGCATTTCAACTCGATGTTACTCGTATCTATATTTTCTTAACGCTTTCGTCCATTTTATAGATTTGTCTAAACTATCCATTATTGCTACCCAAATGACCGAGCCCATTAGTCAAGCATACTGCACATAGGCCCTGGGGCGTCATTATGATTACCGGTACTCATTTCAGGAATTTGTTTTATTCGTATATTTATGACCAGATAATGGTTCATTATTGAGCTTTCTGATTACAGTCTTTATTGTCTTTATCCATTTGCCCTATTCCTTTCTATTTCCCCACATTTATTCAATCATCTCTCACTTCCCTCCCTCTCCTTCGCAGAAAAAAAAAACAAATCTCGTTGGTCACGTGATCATCCTTTCCTCAATCAACCAAATCTGACTCATTTATTATTTTCAGCAAATGAAGGAGAAAGAGACATAAAGTCTTGAATGAAGAGCATAAATAATGAGAATTAGAAACAAACATAAAAATGTAGCAATATTCCTATCGTAGTTTAAAAACGAAGAAGTTTGAAAAAAGCCCCTCACCTGACTTGATGCATTAGTGATAAAATAATGACTAATACTTCTTAATTAAAACATGATCAGTGCGTGATAAAATCATAATTATTACAGGATTGGGAAGCAAAAGGGTGAAAATTGCTGCCACCTCCATAACACGGGTCATTCACTGAAAAAGAATGGCTATTATTATTACGATTTCTAATTGTGAATGGAAAATAGGATATGGCGGAATGTATATACTCGTATCTGAAACTAATAAGGTGGCTTTTATCAAATGCAATGGCGGCAGAGAAAAGCTACCCAGGTATTAACATCAATGTCCTCTGCTATCTTGGCGCACTCCTTCTTGATGACCGCTTTGACAAGGTCCACGAAGGGGGGTAGGGTCTTGTTGATGGTCTTCTCCAAATGCTCGAAAGGATGTATTCCGTCGGGATCAGGGCCGGGATGGAGGAGAGACAGAAGGCTGCCATCCGGATGTCGGCAGCGTGACAGAGGGGTGTCTTCATGGGTCCACACGGAGTTACCGTTCCATTATTTGTCAGCAGCTACATTTCTATAGGTTTGAAGAAAAATAGGGCATCTTCCGGCAAATAGAGCCACCGTACCCTAAGCATGCCCTAAGCAGAATCTTAGTCCGAATTTGCACTGTCATCCGAGGTTGGCCAAATGAGTTTGACTATCGTACGATTTTTTCTGGCTCCTTTGGTTTTGTTAATCTGCGACTAAAAATGGGAATGTTTTGAGCTATTTTTTTCTCGGCTCATCGCAACGTTTATACTTCAGGTCCTCTTTGCATTTTTGATGCCCTTCGCTAAAACTGCTATATTCATAATGAGTGTGTTGGCAGAGTTGTAACTCTGTGATTTTAGCTAGTCTCCTGGTGCCCCTTCGCGAGGTTTGAGGGATGTTTAGTGACCTTGTTTATTATTCTAGCTTTGTGACTTTGGTTTAGCTGCGGCCCTTTCCTTCAATGCTTTATTTTCTGTACTTCTATTTATGCAATTGCGATGATATAGTAATTTGCAACCAGTTTACTATAAAAGGACCAAACATTGTGACTCTTATGGACTTTTGAAGGACACGGGTACGTTAAAGACATTTACACCCATAATATATATTTATCTGTATTTTTGATACTCATTTATTGGTGTTCAATCTTTTTTCTTCTATTTAATCACTAGATATTAATTTTGCAGATCATATTTTTGATTTTATAGGTTTTTCTTGATATAGATTGGTATTTTTCAGCTGTCTTCGCTAATTGACTCTAGTATGCGCTTGTCTACACTATTTGTCTATGGTGTGGAAAATTTTTGTTCCCTTTTCTCTGTGATATTGGATAGAGCTGACTTTTGGAATAAAGATCACAAAAAATTATGTAATTTAGTTGTGTAAGACTTATAGGAAGTGTCATGAGGGTGCCTATTACTGCATTTATCCAGCACAATTATCCCTTATTTTTGTAACTATACAGTATTGCACAATAGTCCCTTAATTTTCCGTTTTCTCTGAATTTGAGCAATCTCAGCTTATCTTTAAATCTATGCATTTTATGGGTTCTATGGTGTTGGCCATGTGTAATTTGATCTGTGTCTGGGAGAATTTTTGGCTTGAGCGTCACAGTGGAGGTGTAGGAGGTTAAGTCTGGTTTGAGGTCAAGGTTTTCAGGAGTGGGCGGTGACTTTGCTGACATACACTTGAATTAAGGCGTCTTGAAGTATTCGAGTTTGGTGGCATAGTGCAGTGAATGGCAACGTGGGCAATTTCTTAGCTACCCCTTTCTTATTTTAGAATTTGTTGGCATTCTATCCACTTTTTTATAAAGTTGTGGCACTCGGATTTTATTTTTAGGAGGCTTGTGTTTATTATATAAGAGCAGTGGTCGCAAATATTGATTCTCATAGCTGATGTTAGATTTTTTCATCTAATTTTATTTGACATCTGTGGTTGCACACTTCAAGATGTATTTACCTTCACTACGTCAAGCGCTCCATTTTCCTTCTTTCTCATCCTCCACTATATTTCGTGGGATTATAGATACGCTTCTTTTGATGCTTCCTAACTCATAGCTTAACTTTTTTTCACAGATTTACTACATTTAGGGTTTAACTATAAGAAACTAGGCTATCGTTTCAGGCCCAAGCATCCTTATGGGTTAAATAGCTTAGGGTTTTATCTCTATAAACGGAATTTTTTGGAAGACGACTCTTGTGCAATAATGTGGAGGATTTGGAGCACTTCAGGCGGATTATTTTTGAAAAATTGTCCATTTTTTACATAGTTTTTACTTTCCCCGTATGCAAAACCAGCCGTTCTGCTTCTAGCGCAAAGGACAATTAGTTTGGTCTGTTGGTATGCTTTCATTAGCTTGTCGTCATTGGGCTTGATACTCCTGCTGGGCAAACACTATTTGAACCAAGTCTTTATACATCTATGCAGACACGTATGTGAGTTATGGGGTCTTTTTATCCCAGGCGAGGTCATGCCAGCATAATTATCTTATGATTTATTCTCATGACCTTAGTCAAGACTGCTCTCACCATGATTTCATTCCTCCTATGGATGTGCCCGATTAGGCACTACAAACTCAGGTCTATGTTTATGCGTAAGTGAAAATATATGGGAATAAACATTAAAACTTTACATTACACTTGAGCCATTTTATTTTACTTATTTTTATGGTTTACCGTTACCATTTCCTCTTACTTTCCACCTATTTTTCATTCCACCTCTTCCTTTCATCTATGTTCCTTTACGTTACATTTCACTTTAAATTATATTATCGCACTAACTTCTTTACTCACATCTTTTTAGCGGCGTTTAGGACAAATCGCTACCAGACAATTCACTACCGGATAATTCACTACGGGACAAATCGCTACCGGACAATTCGCTACTAGGCCAATTCGGGACGAGGACAATTCGGTACCGGTATTAATTAAAATGTAAATAAATTAAAATAAAACACAAATAAGATATATGTATATTGTAGAATGTAGATAGTTTTTTAAATAATATTTTCAGAAATTTATTGATTAAATTGAAATAAAAACGATTGCTATACTGATTTTTATATTATATATATATATATATATATATATATAGTAGTAGTAGAAGAGGTGAAAAATAGTTTTACTTCCACTTTTTTTTGTGATCAGGCCCTTAAACCTATTCGGCAACCTTAAATCTTTGCAAAATATAACCTTTTTCCCTCATTCGAAATTAGTCTGCATTTTAGTCTGAAAAGTTATGTTTGTGCTTACCCTTTTTTAATGGCTGAAAGTGTGAAATCTGAAAAAGGGAAAGATAAACTAATCGCTAGTAAAAATTATGTGTAACACAAATATAAAACAAATAAAGTCAATTCCAAAATATTTTTGAATATGTGAAAATAGAGCTTGCAGAACAAAGCTTTATTTGACTCTAACTATACAATTATCAAAACATATCGGGAAGTATGATCACAGTGCAACAGCAGCCAAAGTTAGTGCTATGTGAGTGTTAATTATATTAAATAAACGTGCATTTCAATTATTGCTAATGAAATTAGCCTGTTAAATGCTTGTGCGCTTTCTGAAGTGCCGAAAATGCCGCATCTTAATCGTAATATTTGAAGTTGGAGACATGCGCAAGCAAACTTCCCCGCTTCTCCAGGATCAAATATCGGTTTTTCACTCCCCTGCTGAATATTCGCATTTTGATAACGGCATTAAATTTTTCCAATATGATAGTGATATTGACGATCCAAAAAGATTCATCATTTTTGCAACTGATGAAGGCTTTGAACATATAAAGAAAAATAATACATGAGGAGCAGATGGTACCTTCAAACCTTGTCCCGCTCGTTTTATCAACTTTACATTATTCATATCCAGGTTCACAATTTTAACGCGCCGAGATTATTTGGACTGCTTTCCGACAATAGCGATATAACCTATGATAGATTTTTTTTCAAAAGTAAATGATTTAGTGCAAACTCAAGGACCTGAAAGCATTTGAAGAACTAATCGATGACGACGATATTCCGCAATGATTGGTGTCATACTTTGAAAATAATTATATAGGCCCAGTTGCGAATTGAAGGCGAGATCTTGAACCAAGATTTCCAATCGCATCTTGGAATATTTATGAACGATGCCTGATAGGAATCCCACTCACAATTAATAGTCTGGAAGCCTACCATGGAACTTTAAATCACGCTCTAAGGGCATATCATCCTAAGATCTGGAATCTGATTGAAATCTTCAAACGTGAAGAGGAACTTCCAAAGTACAGAAATTCCTTCAAGGAGAAGAAATTCTACAAAGGTAGAAGTATAGAGACTTAAACAACCGCATACTTACTTGATTGCAACGCTATGATTGCTCACAAAAGCGCACATATTTGTCTGGTGTTGCACACAATTTAAAGTTTTTATCTAATCTACATGTTTTAAAAATTGAAAGCTTAATAAATAATCTAATCTGCATGTTTTAACAATTTTGAAGATTAATAAATATAATCTAATAATCTACATGTTGTAACAAATTTGAAGCTTAATATATATAATCTAATCTACATAATAAATATATGTGCTCAAATAAATAAATATTTATGTGTTTTGAAGTTATTATTCCGAAGTTTTATTCTTTTAATGAGCAAACAGGGAGTGAATTGTCCTGGTACCGAATTGTCCTAGTATCGAATTGTCCGGGACCAAATTGTCTGGGACTGAATAGTCTAGGACCGAATTGTCCGGAGGTTCTTTTTAGCTAAGCGAATAAACTTTACATTAACAGGTATAAAGACTACCTCAATATAACACCACTGCCTCCTAGGGGCCGTTTGCATACAAGCGCGAGGGTCAAATGGGAGAAAAAATGCCCACTTTGTCGTCATCAGACTTCTGCGCCACTATCTATGGTAAACCATGCGGGTCACCGAAAACTCTCTTCTTGATCACTCACCAGCCAACCAAACGCCTTGGATTGGTGAACACAGCCTATGGTATCATCAGTAGAATACTCTTCATCCGTTTCTTAGCTTCACTGGACGAGCAGCGTGTGGAGCCGAGTCACTGGTTTCAGATGCCCATGTCACAATCCCTAGACGCTGGTTATCAGCGTAATAATGGCAGCCGCTCACATTATTCCAACGATTAACCGTGTAGTGAATGTGTACAAATCAAGATTCGTATTCGCCTCCAATAGAAGCGTCTACGTACAAAAGTTTTACACCTAAATAAATAAAGTTAGCATAACTCATGCTTTACTGGAAATCGGAAGGGTAATAGACAAAAGTCTCCACAAAGTACGAAAATCTCCGATTAGGAGCAGATACCCTAATAATGGAAATAGAAATATGGCTACACTATCCTCATCAAACCGAAAGATCTTTGTGTCCTTATCATGTCATTTAAAGGTGCAAGTCATAGTAGTTTTCCTGTTCACCCGTATCTATGCAAAGCCACCTAAGGGAAATTCGTATTCCAGTTTGGGGAACAGCGCTTTTAAACCCGTCGACCCTCGAAGCGAGATAACGTTACATTTTAAATTTTTTTAGTATTTATGCGATATGCCAGAAGAGAAATGCAACATTTGACTAGGCAAAGGATAGCTCTCATCTTTCTAGTCAACCAACGGAAAACTTGGTGGCCCGAAGGTCGATAGGGCAACATTAACAATTTAATGGCATCTAACGACTCCGGTAGAGAGTAAGGGAGTTAGACTTGATAACCGTCATTAATAGAGTCCACACTCGAGGTTGGAGCATATAGGATTGTCATGTCATAGTTCTCCCCTTTCAGGAATACCAATCATTTCTTTCGCATCCGTAATTTGGAGCAAAATTTGCTCCCAGAATACTCAAATACAAATACCTTAGAACAAGACAAAGACTTTCTCTCTACTCCTCAGATCATCAAGTTACCCTGCCTCTCTCTTACAATTTAATCTATTAGTCTACTTTTCTATTAATTTTTTACGCGTGTTCCAATTTCCACTTTGAAATGTATTATCCCACAACTTGCATCAGTTCTCCTCTTACTCCTCTCACGCAAATCGCCCTTCCTTATTTATTAAACTCTGACTCAGACAAATACTAAAAAAAAAGTCAACTTAATTGGACGGACAAAAGTCTTTTATTTAATTAGCCTGTAAAGTGTTCGTTCTCGAGGGTGAGACAAAAAGTTTCATCCAACCACAATATTCTCTTCATCATCAAATGTATGTAAGAGAAGAGTATATGAATAAGCGTGACATGTGATCTAACAAATGAAGTAAAATGAATTGGTAGGGGGTGTACCACCCATTTCTACTATCTTGGGGACAGTTTAACGTGAGATCTGAACTTCAGCATATGGCAGCCACCGTGAGCAACCTTAATGCGGACTTCAGACTGGAAATCAAAAGCAGTGTTTTTACTCGGATAGACCAGTCGTCCCTTTAAAAAAAATTATTAATTTAGAAAAAAAGAGTAAAACTCACAACGCTATCTCCACCACGTGCTTTAGAGAAAGTTTGTAAGTAGAGTTAAGAAAAGATAGGTCATTAAATCTCTTGAAATTAGCCATTTATCGAGAAAAAAACATTAATCGCCTCGGGGGGAGAAAAATATATACACAAGAACTTAACGATAAGAACGAAAAATCCAATTAAACCGGTCTTTATGAGAACGCTCCATTGGTGTGTTGGATACCGTTACTTTATTAGATGAAGGAGGATGAGAGTTACTCCAGCATGTTCAACGAAGTTGGAGGGGCTATCATTGATACCACATCTTCAATGCAACTAGAGAACCATTGTAGTCTAAAAATTGCATATTTGCAGAGATATAAATATGATTGATTAAATATTTTTGACAAAACAGTCCCTTTCCACCCGGGGCTTCTCTTCAGCACTTTACATCACTCCTGCGAAAGATTATATAATGCGTAATTTTACCCAAGGCTTATGTACTTGTGGCAAAGGCGTTAAATCAGAAATTATAAATAATTACCGGTAATTATTCTCACCCTCTTCCACCAATACTAACAAAATGGGATGGTTGCACATCAACCAACGTCGGCATCATCATATTCTTATGCAGTTTTCTATACACTCAAACCATAGCATTCACTACTCTATGATCACCACAGAACCTTTCGTACGATACCAAAAACTTGTTGAAATCTACGTCATATGTACCACTATCATTCAAGATCCATTCTACATATTAAGATTTCGAATTTATAAAAGGGTAACCCAAGATTTATAATTTTACACCACATCCTCAAACACCAGCACTCGATTCTTCCCTGCATTACTTTAACTCATTGATCACACATACCGTGTTAATCGCTTCAATCAATATTTGCGTTTTCCTTTCACCCTTATTTATTAACATCTGTTCGAGAGAATATTCCAATATAGATAAAGCCTATCATTAAATTTTTAAGCAATATTTATCTAATTCTTTCATTACCATTTCTTATTCTCTCATTATTACATTGATAAAAACATTATTTGGCCAGAAAAACTCTTACGCCTTTGCTTTATCTTCTCCGTTTAGATCAACTTAGTAACTCCGGCCTTATCTTTTACCAGAATGCACATCTTGCTTCCAACACAAATCATTTTCACACCAACTAAGAGTTACCACTCATTCCATACATCATTTAAGCCTGCCAAAATACTTTCCATTATATACGATTCTACACTCCAGATTCGTGAACCCAACAAACACCTCGCCCCTTTATCTTTTCCCGTTTTCTCAGCTACGTCTCGTAATTCAAATACGTAATCTACATAAAATCTACTCCCTCAAAAAACACCTAACTCATCACATATCAATCTATCAGCTATCTTACTTGCCTTCCCTATCATATTTTTTCCATATTCTTTGCGTTCAATATTCAGCAGACATTTCTGATAGACCATCCGAGTTTGATGCTGGGACAGAGCGTTTTTTCGCAAGCCTACTGACAAGATTGTACATAAAATCAAAGAAACTAAAAGAAAATCCGTCTCAAAACAGAGAACTTCAGTCAGCTGGACACGGTAATGTACTGAATTCACTAGACGGTAAATTTGTCTACCCAGATCCGGAATATTGTGTGCTTTTCCTAAGTGATTTAGTATTAATATCGAAAATGTATGAGCCACCAGGACCGTGCTTCTGACTCAGCTTGTGTGCTCGGAAGTGTTTTTCACTGCCTTCGATGAATGCTGGTGAAGGAATAAAAAGGTTAAAGCGAAGAGATAAGACACTGAGCATCCGCCCTCTTCTACCACTTTAAAGAGGCTTCCAACTACATACATATACACACTCAAACAAACACTCACTGCGCGGGCTTCCTAACCTCTCTCCCTAATTCCAACTTCAGGTGAAATGAAAGATGAAGCAAACCTGTCGCATTGCTTTAAAGACGTTACCCGACCGACAAAAAACAGAGAGGTGTAAAGTCTTCGAAAAAATATATGGTAAAGTAAACATTGCGCTCGTGAAGCTCATCAATATCTCTTATCGATATGCAGCTATCTGTGCGAGAGAAGAGTAAATTCAAGATCCTACCTCTCGGTGCACCGCGAAAAATATACAATTCATTAACTTACGACCACCGGAGTGTGATTTGCCAACGCCTGGATATCTGGGTTTGAGGCCACACAATTGAGGAGATCATAGCGGAGATTCTCATGAAACGCACGTGTCAAAAGTAGCACAGGTTATTATGTTCAAACGTTATACCCACATATTCAATGTGGTTTTCTCTGAAACTTCAATGACCATTAATGTTAAAGAAAACGGACTCCTCCTCTACAACGTGCGCGTCTGTCCCGAACTGATTGAGAATGAAGAATTCGTTGACCTACAAATGTTTTTTAAGCGCTAAAGGTATTTAAAATCCCCTTCTAGCTATGACTAGTTTGTGAATGACATAGTCATCCTGCGATGTCAACTTCCGCACCGAGTTTTTATTAACCATGGCAAAATTGATATTTTGAAATAAAAGAAAACAATGAGAAGAGAGAAAGAAAAAAGAAAGAGGGCACGCGAGACAAACAGCGGACATAGATAGATTGAGAGAGAAGCTTGCAGAAAAAAAATTGAAAGATAGATAGAGGACAGAGAGAGAGAGAGAGAGAGAGACAGACAGACAGAAACTTGCAGAAGGAGAAATTGAAAGAAAGAGACTGTGCGTGCCTCACTATGGATTTATAGTGTCTTTGAACCACCTTATTCTTGGATCACTCCCCCTATTTGGATAAATCTTATCCTCTTCATATGATTTGGGTTTGGTATGTAAGCCGATTTGTGTATACATGTGTGTCTTCGCCAGTAAGTGTGCATATGTTTTTGTGATCTGTGAATCGGCGTGTCTGTATTGGGTGTGTAATGTCAAAACTTCGAGTTATACAAAATTAAGTTATTTTCACTTTTATTTGTATCCGTATTCCTAAACGAATCTCTTTTATTCTGTTCACATTTGTAGTTATATATTTAGATTATTTTTGCTGTCTTGCATATATTATTTTTTTATTCAGCATATCATTCATACCACTTTGTGAGCTTTTTTCATATATATATATATATATATATATTGGGTGGTGGGTAATTTGTCGTCATTGCCAAATCTGAACTCCACGCATGCTGTTGTGTGCTGTTGGGTGTCTTTAATCCATATCATATTTGATTCATTTTTACATGGTTTGTGAATTAAGCAAAACCAGCGCTGTCTTTTATCATCCCGAAATTTGGAAAAGGCAACTTGTTCTACTTGGTATTTACGCTCCAATGATATTATCTGAGGAAGGTGCAAAAGAGAGTAAGTGAGATGAGAGGCGGATGAGTCAGGCTGTGATTACGAGGGTTCGACCTCTTGAAAACCTTACTCTAACCTTCTTATAGGAAAAGAGCCCCGAATTTGTCGCGGAGACCATCTCAGGCATTGGAAACTATCACAGTACAAGTCAATGTGGCCCAAAGTCACGGACAATAGAGTGTCATTGTCTCTCATGAAGCAGCTCGTTGATAAGGACATCCGCTACTAGTCATACTAGATGAGAAACGGCCAAGTTGTGTAGCGGAATATGAAAGAAAAGCGGAAGAAACGTAATGCAAACCTTGTGTTAACAAACTGAAGCATCCCCTCAAGCCTCATGTTTTGGTTCTTCTCAGACCAGAATAATTTCGGTGAGGACCAGGTGGTTAGTTTCGGACCAGGTAGTGAACTAGAAAAACAACACCTGGCATACTGTATCCTCCAGTATCCAGGAGGTGGCCGTAAGAAAGCAACAAATGTGGCAGTAGGCCTGCCTCATGCCACAGAGGAAGTGGGACCCATTACAGGCTGTCAGACAATTTTCTTTATCGCATCACTCCAAGTATCTGACCTACCAACTTCCCAGACTACCAACCTGACCGAGCTCTAATATGTGTTGTGCGTGGTTGAGAGAGATAGAGAGATCAACAAGTCCCCGAACACCAACAAACCAACAATGCAGAACTTATGCCCATGAACACCATCGTTTTCACCCAGTTAAACAGGGAGACCATCGAGATGTTCCACATAGGGTTCCCACGCCTCCCCGAGGCCGTGGCTGAGGGGAAAGACGATTTCATTGAATAGCAGAAATTGTTCAAACGTTCTATTCTTTATATAACTTGTAATTTGTTAAATATATTTGTATATATGGACTCTTTTATATTGAGGTCTAACGAAAGAGTTACCCACCTCACTATATGTATATATAATGTGTTGAAGAATAGGTTCTTGCAGTCTTATCAAATTTATTCATTACCATTAACAATTTTAGAAAACCTTCATTTTTAATTAATAACAATATGCAATTTAATTAATAATGTATCTTCCGTTGTTATTTACGACTTCTTCCCAACGTTCAACTAGTTTTTCAAAGCCTCTGCAATAGAAGTCTCTGTATTTTGACTCGAAGAATTCGTCTAACCAGGTTCTTAATCCCACATCAGTATTGAACAAAACGCCGCGCAAATGGTTTGAGAGCGATCGGAACAGATTGAAATCCGATGGAGCCAAGTCTGGCGAATATGGAAGAAGTGGTAGTATTTCCAAATTAAGCATTTAGATGGCGTCTTTTCTCATATTGACAATGAGGGGACGAGCATTGTTGTGTTGCAGAAGACTCCATAACGTCGATGAGGTCGCTTTTCACGAATAGCTTCGGTGAGTCGTTACATTTGTTGAACGTAGAGTTCTGTATTGACAACCGCGTTGTTCGGAAGGAGCTCATAAAGAAGGATGCCTTTACAATCCCACGACACACACAGCATCGTCTTTCGTGGATGAAGTCCTTGCTTTAATCGCAGAAGTGTTTTTTTATTGAGGCTAAGCCATTGTTTTCGATGGTTCATGTTGCCCTAAACACACCACTTTTCGTCGCCAGTGATGATGCGATGAAGAAATCTGTCCTTATATCCACGAGTAGCCTTGAGACGAGCAAACAAACCTGCGGCAATCGTGGAGCGTTGACGTTTGTTTCTATCGCTCAAAGCATGCGGAACCGATGCACCGAGTTTTTAAACTTTCCCTATCGAATGAAGGTGATTCACTACCGTTTTCTGATCACACGCCAATTGTACAGCCAATTCTCTAGCCTACTAACGAGGATTTTCATGAAGAAGGTCGTTCAATCGATCTTCATCCAACTTAATGGGGCGACCAAAACGTTCAAGGTCATTAATATTGAAATTATCGTTTTTGAAACGATAATGTCAACAATACTTAAATCAAAACATCATTAAAAAAACGCAAGAACTTATTCCTCAACCTAATATATATCTATATAATTATATATATAGATAAAAGAGAAGCTCTTTGGGTGGTAACAAGCACGAAGAGACCTTTCGCCTTATTTTATTTCTGCCTTTCAAAAACCTCTTTGGAAGACAGAAGAAAAAGGTGCAGATCCTTATAATTGCAGACTATTTAGCATATACTACAAGCGAGAGAAATTTATTTGACCTAAATGAGTCAAATTTCTGTTTCTCTAGCAAAAACTTGCAGGACCAAGAAAAGAAATACATTGTTAATAAGAGAAAACATGATTGACAGATATTATAATTAATATAAAATATTTTGATCGAAATTGGCAGGAAATATTACACTGATGAAAATACAGAAGATGGATAAAAGATATCCTAAAGTGGCCACCCTTTATAAATATAAATATCGAGAAGTCGATCTCACAGAAGGAGAAGAGAAGTAATTCTGCCCATGGGCGATACCGTGACAAACTCATGCCCTCAGAAGCTTAGTTAAGCAGGGGGATGAAAAGGGTTTGAGTGATATATATATATATATATATATATATATATATATATATATATATATATATATATATATATATATATATATATATATATATATATATTTATTCAGTAAGAAGGACAAAACGAAGAAGGCGGGTCCCATCTTTTATTCTAACGTCTCGTGTTATTACAAAACCCATCTTCAGGAGCTAAAAACAAATTCTAAATGAGTAATCTAAGCTTAAAAACATAAATAACAGCACAAGTTCAAAGTTAAAAACCACAGATCAGATAAAATCACAAAAACGATGTTAAAAATATAAAATGAACGCTACGTTAATAAACAAACAAAATAGTGAGGTAAGGAACAACAAAATATTTGTAAAGAGATACTATCAATTAAGGACAAACAAAGTAAACGTAATTCATATTACAAAATTATACAATTGAAATGGAAAAATAGAGAATTGGATACATGCAAAAACTGGTTAATTTTTTCATCTAAACGGTGAATGATAGTCAAAGGTTGTCTATAATTTCAGTAAATTGGATTTATGTAACCAAATCTGGGACATTTCTTGTCTTCTTCGGAACCTTGGGCGGAATAAGGAAATTGTTGTCACCCGTCCTGATAAGGGTAATGTGATGGTGATTTTAAATAGGACTGACTACATTTCCGAAATGTTAATTTGACTATCATTCACCGTTTGGAGGACAAAATTAACCGGTTTTTGCTGAAGCTAAATTCTTCGGGTGTTCTTAGTGATTCTGTATACCGTTCTCTGTATGTTTCCTCATCTTACTTGGTATGTTCTATGGGCTACCTAAGATACATAAGACTGGATGCTCTCTTTGTCCCATTCTTGCTTCTTACACTCTTCCTTCCTATAAAATTGCTAAGATTTTAGTTCCTCTGTTAACCCCTTTTTACTTCCAATTATATACCATTAATAATAGCTTTGATTTTGCTTCGAAAATCGCAAAGTTTGAATCGTCAAGTCCTTTTCTCTTTTCTAGCTTTGACATCACGTTCTTATTTACAAATATTTCCGTTCAGGCAACTATAGAGATTATTTTGACTAAAGCCTTTCCGGATAGAAATGCCCTCTTCAATGGTTTCAGTTTTTCACAGTTTTCGCAGTTATTACATCTATCTGTCAAGGACAACTATTTCACTTTCTATGACGTTGTTTATCATCAAATTGAAGGTGTTGGGATGGGAAGCCAACTAGGTCAAATATTTTCAGGTGTAATTTTGAAGATAGACTCTTCCATGATTGCCCTTCTCAATTTCGTCTCTTATTCTACAAAAGATACGTTGACGATACCTTTGCGTTTTTTTCTTCTGGTTCTTGTCCAAAAGGTTTTACGATTTTATAAACAATTTACACCCTAATATTACTTTCACTCAAGAACATGAGATTAATAATATGTTGCCATTTCTAGATGTTAATGTCTCTCGTACCCCTTCTGGCATTCAAACGTGTGTTTTTAGAAAACCAACTTTCGCAGGGCAAGGTTTAAATTTCTTTAGTTTCTGTGATTTAACATACAAAATTGGCGCCATTAAAACACTCCTCTTCAGAAGTTTTAATTTGTCTTCCACTTATTTCAGTATGCATTTTGAATTCAAATTTTAAAAGAATACTTTGTAAAAAAATGATTACTCCTTATCTTTAGTTGAAAGCTGTATTAGGAAGTTCCTCTTCAGGCTTTATAACCCCGTAACTTCTTTTAATGTCCCAAAGAAAATCAGGTATGTCCTGTTACCAGACATCAGCCCTTGTAATGACCCTTTCCGAAAACGTTTAATTTCCACTTTTAGGAAATTTTCTTGACAAATTAATTTTAAACTTATATTCATTAATAACAAAAATATTGGTAATTTTTTAAAGTGAAGGACAGTAATCTCACGCCGTTTATTTATGCATTGTATATAAATTCACTTGCCCTAGCTGTAAGTTGGGCACCTATATAGGAAGCACAGTACGTACTCTTCTGTCGCGTTTTTGTTCTCACATGGAAATTAGCCATAGAACCGGTAAAACATCAAGTAACAAAGAGTTTTATTCCATCAGGAAACATGCCATTGATTGTAAAACAGACGTTTTCTTAAATGATTTTTCTGTCTTAAAATTTGCTAGATCTATATCATCTGTCTGCATTAAAGAATCACTCTGTATTAAATACAACCACCCAAATTCAAAGTAGGACACGTCATCCTTTTCTCTGTTTATAACTTAACCAAGCTCTATTCATTCTTTGAATTCCTTCCTGTTTTCACTCGTCATTAAGATTCTACCATGTAAGGTAATGCTTCAGTGTCTATATTTTAGTTTCACCATTTGTTTGTATCCATTTCTCTATTTTTCCATTTAAACTGCTTAAGTTTTAATATTACGTTTACTTTCTTTGTCCTTAATTGATAATATCTCTTTACAAATATTTTGCTGTTCCTTACCTCACTATTTTGTTGTTCATTAACGTAACGTTCATTTTATATTTTTAACGTCGTTTTTGTGATTTTCTCTGATCTATGGTTTTTAACTTTGAACGTGTGCTTTTATTTATGTTATTAGGCTTAGATTACTCATTTGGACTTTGTTTATAGCTCCTGAAGATGGGTTTTGTAATAACCCGAAACGTTGGAATTAAAGATGGGACCCGCCTTCTTCGTTTTGTCTTTCTTACTGAATATAAGACTCAAGCTTTGTAGAAGAAATCTAGGTAAATATATATATATATATATATATATATGGAAAAATAATCACCAAAAAACCCGTGATCTAAGATGCTTCAAATATCCCAAAGGAAAATAACACGCAGAATAAGCCCAAGCCCTTTCGTGTTAACATCATTGTTCTTCTGCCCCTGATGATGTAAACACGAAAGCGCTTGGGCTTATTTTGTGTATTATTTTCCTTTGGGATATATCAAGCATATATATATAATGGAAGATATCACATTAGCGTGATGTATATCAGTAAACAATAATGGTAAACCACAATATTTGAGTCAAGATTTTATTTATGACTATAGGGCAAGTTTAGGCAAGATGGCCGAAACTAATCCGATAGTTATAAATAAAATCTTGATTCAAATATTGTGGTTTACCATTATCTTTCATATTATATATATATATATATATATATATATATATATATATATATATATATATATATATATATATATATATACCAGGAATAGGAAGACATATGCGATGGTTTTGAACATTTAATTTGCCGGACGTTTTGGTCATTAACGATGACCATCATCAGCGAATTCTAAATACAAAAAATTATTTTTATAAGAATAACTAAACACAGCAATAAAAAACATGACATGAGTCAAAAATGATAACCGAAAGCAAGAAGTTAAAATTAAATATATAATTCTAAACCGTTGAAAGAAAATTGGTGAAAATCTATTAATAAGAAATTGATAAATATCGTCAAAAATAACTAAATTAAATAATAATCCCATGAGTTTAAAATATGCATAATAAACATGAATTAAATTCCTATCGAAAAACAAAAATTGTAAACTATAGCAATAAAGTCGAAAGCAAAGGATGAAGAAATCGATTAATAAGACTGAAAAAAAAGATTAAATAATCCCATGAGCAGCAAATATGAATAATAAACATGAATCAAGCATCAAGTGAAATACAAAAAAATCACTATAAACCACAGCAAGAGAGAATTATAAGGGCAAAGCGAAACAATAAGTTAGATCAGGGGGTTTGTAATCGAAGCGGATATTAATAAATGGAGCGAAGCAAGTAATTCAATTAAGTTAAATTTTAAGTGATTCAATCAACCTACTTTTTCCATCGTTGAGACAAATTATTGTTTCCTTCGACCAGAATCGAGATTCCTCCCTGTTCGGGTTTCACAGGTATAACTAAACACTTAATAATAACGCCCTAATTTCCCAGGTGCGAACAAACTTCTGCTCAGGAAAACTGGCTGGTAAGTTTGGGGACATAAGGTTCTAATTATCATTAAGTTTGCCTAATTGATCCCCAACTCTCGATGACTATAGTAGTCATGTAGATCATTCAGCCACTCTCTAATTACACTAAGGTCCATAAACTATAAGAAAAAATATATGAGGATAATTTCCTCAACGAAAAAAATAGGGCATGAGAGAGCTTCATCCTTAATAGATAAAATAAGAGTAACCGGTAAATTAATCAAACTAGAATTAAAAGAAAAAAAATAGCTTTGTTTTTAAGTAGTCAAAGCTTATACACCTCCAGCGTCTCCCTCAGATTAAGAAACTCATGACTTCTATGCAGCACTAATGAATGCCATCACTCAAGGGAATTATCGTTTAAAATGTTCACACTGGAGAACAAAGATTTGGTTGCCTTTAGAATGGTATTTGTTCTTATCTAATATTTGTGTATTGAATTTAAATGTTATTTTACAATTTCTCTAAAAACTAAGGAATTTGTGTAATTCAGCATTTTCAGATTTTTGCCAAATGACAGATTTCGTATGATGTCATTCTAGCTAAGCAATCTTTTGTTATACAATTTTAGGAATAGGGCTTAAAACCCTTTTAGGCATCGAAACTGCATTTTTCACAACAGTGCTTACTATAATTTCAAATAAAGGCAAATGGTATCAAATATGCAGAATAAAAATAGGTACTACTACTTTTCAAATTTCAAGCCTGTATCTATTACCTCCAAATACCAGCCTTCACCGAAGGCCATTCAAAAAGATAACAAATTTATTGTGTAAAGGAGACAGCGGAAAATGGATATGTATTCCGTATGCTATTCAATCTACTTAGCTAACTGATGAAGTTCAAGTTCCAGTTTTTAATGCAGAAGTAAATAGGAGATTCATTAGAGTCATTTCAAAAGATTTTTTATTAAAGACATATCTATTATCATTTCTTCCAACACTGTAAGTGATCAGTGCTTAGTCATAAGCAATATTAATAACGATTAAAACAAGTAAGAATTAAATTCTCTCAAAAGAATACAAATTCGTCTAAACTAGATGCCCAAAATAAAACTAATAGCTTACAAACTATTCCAGCATAAATGTTTAGCAAAGGGAATATTCAGGTAACAGAATTAACTAGTATAAAATGGAAGCAAATATATAATGCACTACTAAGCGATAAGTACTTTTGTCAAAAAACAAGGCGAAATAAAGGGTGAAAAGGTAACGGGAGGCATCAATCAGAGAAAAAGTGAATATACTGAACTCGCATGAAAATGCTTAACACCATAATACTTCGCAAATCTTGTAAATAAAATATGGAAAAATAAATATATCACTAAAACAGCTAAAATAATACATAACAATTGATAGACTGCAGATTTTCAAGGCTAAAAAACAGAATATAGAATGAAAATAGAGAAAATATTATTTAAATAGTTGAACAGTTATATTGGGCTCTACAATAACCAGATATCCGAAAGCTACTTCTCAGTAAATAAGGAGAAAGTCTAATTTTTTTACTTTTTTAAAGGTTGCACTTTAGAAAATAAAAACAGCATGTCTTTTACAGTATTTTCTAAAGGCTAAGTGACTCATTAAATGCCCTTAAGACGATTTTCACAGTAAATATGTATTTTTAGATGAAGGATCAATCTTTCATTTTTTTATTGTATGTCCCTAGCTGCAATGATTATTGAGATATTGCTTCTCAAACACGGTCAAATATTAGTGGGGAGCCACCCTGTATTTATGTAATTCTTAACAGCGGTAGGGAAATGGGAAGTTAGTTTAGATAAATCTATTTAATTTAATTAAACATTTGTTTAATGGCCGTGAGCTTTCACCTTTCACAAGTGATCTTCAGATGGAAGTATAAATAATTGGTTGAGGTTATTTAGCGCAGCTCTTTGTAGTTTACTGGGTGTGCGACGTTGATCCTGATTCTGCGTTTCGTAGTTGCTGAGACTTTTGAAAGAATGATATTCTAAAGTGAAATGAAATGAAAGAAAAGGTCGAAGGTGAGAGACAGTGACAGTTTTACTAAGTCCCCATCCTACCCCCTCCGGCTGACGTAGGATGGCCAGGAGTGGAAAGCGGGGGAGATACTTCGAACCACAACCTTCTCTCCGGTCCTTCCAGAGCCCTAAATGGGCTTCAGAAGGACCGTAGATGAGTCCAGAGGACACAGAGGGAGAGGAAGAGTAAATAATATAAATAACATAGTGAGAAATTTAGCAGTTTTTTTGACAGGTGCCTTTGTTTGTCGGTGGACCTAAAACTTCGATGGTTCTGAACCACAATGTGTGTATTAAATCTTTGCCTATTCATTATTTACTATAGTGCCCTTGTCCCACGTATAATGTGAAAGGTACAGTGTGAATGGTAGAAGTAAAATGGTCGGGCGAGAGATGTGGAATGAAGAATTCGGTCTGAAAATGAATGTTAAGTTGCATGGAAGTCATAATAATCTCTTTCCATTTTATATAATAGTATAGTTTGAAAAAATATAGTGTAGTGTGTTGTTGCCTGAATATTAGGGTATCTTTCTTTTTCAGTTCATGTTTGTGTTATATGTGTTGTTTTTAAGCGTTCAAACTGTTGTTTTAATTGTGTCTATGGCTAGTTTAACTTTCTCGTAATTCCTTTTTATTAGTTTATTTTTGTGACATTGTCATAAATTGTACATATTTTATTAGCTGGTAAAATTGTTTATCTAAAATTAAGCGTTTTTCTAAAACTGTTACAAATTTTAATATGTAGAATTTTCCTTTTCCTGATCAATCTTTGATGTTTAGATTGGGAAAAGGCAGTTTGATCTATTCTCCTCCCCCTGGTCTATCAGTGTTGTGAATTCATCTCCTATTTCCTCCTGTTTTTTCTAATAATTTCTTTGGTTTTCTCCAATTATTCAGTTCATCTGTGAATATCGTGTTGTTTTCTCATTTCTTTTCTCTCTGTGTGTGTAATAATTAATGTTGCCTTGTTTTAAATTCTTTGCGGTTTGATAATATTTCAATTTCATTTCGAGATGGTGCACATAAGGCTAACTGGTTACACAATCACTGACTAAGTGATTAGTTAAGTGATCTGAAACTTAGAAAAGTCTAAATCTTCTTTTTCTCCTTTGACTCGTTCTGTTATATGCTTGCTGTATCCAATTTTGGTAATCGTTAATCTTAGCACTTTCGTCTCGTTATCATATCTATATCTTTCTTCTTCAATGTATTTATTTTGAGTTTTTTTAAAACATTGGATTGATTTTAACTTGTTCTTGTTCGTACTGATTTTCCATTTTCTTTCATATTCGCTAATCCTCCTTATCTCTTTTGCTGTAAATCTTGCTTGCATATTGCCACTCCTGTACGGGCATACGACGATTTATTTTATATTATTGGCAAACTGGGTGTTAAGCCACCCTTCAGCGATAGATAGTACGATGTCTGACGTATGCACTAAGTATAACGTTGGATTAAACACCTTCCCCACGGAAGACCAGGCTCAAGTTTGAACTTTTCTCATTGATGATTTCCGATCTCGATCAATGTGTATCTTTCCATCACTTATCGCATCGCCGAGTAGTATTTCTAACTTGTTGTTCATTCCTAATTGTTTGATTTTATATTGCAATCCCGTTGTCCAAACCTTGTAGAATGCCTTCGATATGTCCCTGCAGACGATATCATCACTAGCATTATCGGGTATTAACTTTAATGATTTTTTAGTGATTAGTGTGAGGGCCATCTTTGTGCTTACTATCTTTCTAAATCCAAATTGGTACCTAGTTAAGGAGTTCAATGGTTGATTCCTTTTGCAAATACCTTCTGAAATAAGTCAAATAGAAAGATAGGTCTATAGTTTTCACTATGAGAGGTGGCTTTCCCGGTTTGGGTACAAAGATAATTTTCGGATTGCATTTAGTTAGTACTATTGTTATTCCATTTAGTATGTTGTCGGGAGCTTTCTTGGAATAAATCTTGGTGATTACTGATCTTCCAGTTGCTTTATGCTGAAAGAGCTATATTATTGTCTTAACCTCTTACTTTGTGATTTTCTAATCGATATCACCTTAGATGTCTCTTATAACATCTAAAAAGTCGAATTCTTTATTTTTCTCTGCGCATATGGCGAAAATCGTCATCTAATGTTCAATAAAAATTAATTCAATCCTATTCTCATCTTTTATGTTGCTTCTATGGTTGTCTTTTACTTTCATTTTTCTATTTCCTGCTGTTTTTTTCATTAAATCTTCTCAAAATTCCTTTACATGGGCATCTTAAGTATTGTTTGGTTCCAATGCTCACTTTGTTTTTACATTCTTTCCGTACTCAACTCTCGTTTTTTTACTCTCATTTTGCGTGTAGCTCCCAGATTATGCTGTTCCTTCTTATTTCTTCCGATAGTTTACCTCTTCTTCTGTTATTTTGAACCATTTCATTGTCTAGATAAATTACTTAGTCGTCTTATAGCCACTCTTTGGAATTGCTATATTGTCTGCAGCTTGTTTCGAGCTCCTTATTTTATCTAAGTCTATATATGTATATATTTCTTCTGAGGTTGCTCCTTCTAGTGGTTCATGGTATATAAAAAATTTATTCGCTTCTGAATCTCTCTCAGTCCACTCTGTAGTATGCTTTTGTTCCTTTCAAGGGAATCTGTATTGGTCTCTAGTTGATTGTGAAGAGAGTTGCTGGGTAATAATATATGCACGGTGTTTCTTCCCGCTTCATGTAATTATTGTAGAAAAAACAATATTTCTGAGGCAGATGTCTGGTATTAAGGCAGTGGTCGCTCTAACGTAAGTTGGGTAATCAGGTCGTTGTCGTTGGTAAATTTCTCTTGTGAACAGTGCTTTCAGGTCTCTTCGTACTCTTTTGTTTATTTCTGTATACTTTCCCTGTAAAATGGGCATTTATATTGCCCATGAATATTGCCGTGTTTGTATTATTATAGATCTTTGTAAAGTTGCTATTCAACAAATGATTTCTCCTTGGAAGTTGATATCATGTAGCTATTAGGATGTTTGATAGCTCCATTTTTATTCAAACAGCGATATTCAACTAAGCTATTTCTCCTCGAATTCCATAGTCATATCCCTAAGAATTAACAGTGAACCGAGCTAATGCGAAATGTTTATCGTTTAACCAATTTTCTTTCAGTGATTTAGCGTTTTTGCGTTTGCTCCTGGCGGTAGAGCATTCTGTACGTGTGCATGTATTACGCAACTTGTTGTGTAGTCTGTTTATTTCTAATTTGTATTACCGGAGAAGGCAGTCTCTTCACTTCATTCTGAGGATCCTTGTTTCCTTTTTAAGTGTTCCACTGTGTACGATTCATGTGGGGCTCCTAGCTGCTAATGGAAATGCCCTTCTCTATATGATATTACCAACTCGCCTACCCTCCGGGATTCGGCCTCTTCTTGGTCACTCTACCGAGTTAAAGTTACCCCTATTAGCAGTCCACAGTGAATTTAAGCTTGTGGTAGAACTTACTTTGCTGTCCTCATAACGAGGCTTTTCAATGGGGCTTCCCTATACCTTAGTACCAATTGTTAATCAGACTTTGTCAGTGATCAATTTATATAATGCAAGATTGAAAAAAAAAGTTGGAGGTTGAGTAAAAATTAAAAAGGAAGATACGGAGGTAAGAAAAAGTAGTTTATCTAGGGAGAGCTACCCTGCTCAAAGGAAATAGCACAGATCTCCACTTAACACTGAGCGCATATATATCTTTTTATTCTTCTGTTCCCTTCCGATTTTTTAGCTTGCCGAAATAAGTATCTTATGTGCTGTTTACGAAGACAGTGGCTTCCTTGACAAATCACCATTTTCGCATAGTCCTTGCCTTGTTTACCAGTGTGTATATTTAACAGAGTGTATAGTGCGTTAAACTAAACTGAATTAGTCATTTTTATTCTGGGGAAGATGATATATGTATCGCCCGTGGGTCCCTCCATCTCCTGTAGGCAAGAGGGGAAAGGACCCATGCTACCCCCCCCCCCCCAGGCTTCCTTCCTGGCGCTCTCTTCCCTTGTGTCCCACCATGTTGGGTGGCGCCAGAAGGGGAATGAACAATGGGTGGCGCCAGAAGGAGAATGAACAATGGGGGCCGTGGAATGAGGATAGGAGATGAAAAAGCGTTAAAAGGAAAGTTTAGTAGGAAACCAAACTTTGATCTTAGGTGACCGACTACTCATATCTGGGTATAGATGGATACAATGGAATAACTTCACATTGATTGGACCTACTGAATAACGTGGAATCCAAACCACAAGCTGCTTTACTTCTTATATTCTTTCCTTCACCTATTGCTCTACTGGTAAGCAATTTCAACTTCTTTAAAGTTTTTAAGTGAACTAATCAATATCTATTTTCTTTTATTCCTTCTTTTACTCTTGTGTGTAAGGTAGCATTCATGCAATTTAATACGTATACTTTTTATACTATGCGATGTGTATGTATTTCTGTTTGTTTCAAGTTGGGTCACTTATCCTGGAAATCTTTCTAGGTGATGTATTGTCTTCTTATTTTAGGGTTTATCTCGTTAGGGTAAGCTCCATATAAGTTGATTTCTACTCCGGTAGTTTCCACTATTCCCTTTTGAGTTCTTCTACTAGGGAACCTGGAGTTGAAAGTAGTGTTGAATTTGGCGTTGATGTTAATTCCTAAAATTGGTGGAAGGTTGTCAATTTTTGTTTAGAGTTTTTCCGCTCTTTTTTACGGTGATGTTGAGGGGATCAATATTAGCCTCTCTATGTAAGGTTCTCTGAGTGCTCATGTTGATTCTTCTGGTGTTTGTCATTAGATAGAGTGCTTTGTTTTGAACTTTTTGTAGCTCTCTTTCCCTTGAATTAGATGTGGGTATTCATATGGATGGGAAGGTAGATTAAGGTCTCCCTTTCTAGAGAATGATATATTTTTCTTTTGTTTCTTGACATTATGCCTTTAAATTAATATAAAACACTAATAACAGGAGCTACTCTTTCTATCCTTTCGCCTACATGTTTTATGTAACAATTTAAGGTTAAATTTAGCCCTGGTATCTTCTATTCCAAATGATATCTGTAAGGTTGTCCCTTTCTTCCAATATCTGCAACCTTTCGTCTCTAGGTTGGAAGTTATTGATTTTTTTTCTACTCTTTCTTATTTTCCAGTGACTCTCAAGCCAGTTGCTGTTATCAACCAACACAGCTGTTGTCTTTGCCTGAGCTCTCTTATTCTTGAATTGGTGTACGACTAGTTGGCTGATGTCGTCTCTGAATTGGATATTGATGCCTTTGCGCATTAAAGGTGTTGTCAGGTCCTCTATGTAAATTGAGTACAGCGTGGGGCTGAGATAGCCCCCAACCCCACCTTCTTGCGGGAGTCTATCTTCCAATTCAAACTTGCGCCCTTTATAGACATTGATCACCACGTATGTTATTCTATCTGCCAGATTAGTCGCAAAGAATTCTCTTCAGATTATTGTCCATCTAGAGGTTCAAAATCTTGTGTTACGTGCCTCTGACGGACTTCTGCCCTCATCTGAACTTACGCTCAATCGTTCTGTCATCTCCTATTTTTTCTCCTTGTTCACTTCGTTGTGATATTTTTTTCTTTGAGGTCTTGC
Source organism: Ceratothoa steindachneri (assembly GCA_963969495.1). Taxonomy (NCBI): domain Eukaryota; kingdom Metazoa; phylum Arthropoda; class Malacostraca; order Isopoda; family Cymothoidae; genus Ceratothoa; species Ceratothoa steindachneri. The sequence continues at coordinate 7,456,398 of OZ018330.1, forward strand.
TTTCATTTGTTAATTAGCCTGAATTTTTCTCTTGTTATCCAGTAAGATGCTTAACTCTATTTTCTTTTTCTACGCTCAGTTTGTCGTTCTCTGGTCGATCAGAAAGTTGAAGTTTGATCGCAGAAGCTGCTGAGTTGTCGATTCTTCTCCTTCATCTCTAGTCTCCATCTTTGTTGAGAGAGAGTGCGGTTTCTCGTTTTTGATATGTTTGTCTTCTTTGCCTATATGAGAGCAGATATTATACACTCTATTTCTTCAATTCCTTCCACTTTAGCTTCATTAAAATTTAATGGGACGAATTTTCTAAGATGTTCATTGTATTTGCTCCAGTTCGCTCTAATATAACCCTTCTTTTCTGGGACCGTTACCTGTATCGAATTCTGATTTTCTTCCAGTAGGGTTACCACGTGATCACTACGTGCTACAGTGATGGGCTGCATAATAATGTTGTAAGGCATGCAGCTGCTTCTTAGTGAAGTAGGTAGGAAGGTCTGAGCCGAATCTTTCGAATATGTTCTTTCAATCAATTTTTCTAAGTTCTCACCACGTCGATTTTTTATTTGGTAGCGATTCCCTCTCCACCTTGCATTTAGGCCTGCCATGAATATTCTGGGGAGCCTTGTGCTGAATGTTGGCATCATATTTTGCATAGCAAAGAAATTGCATCTTAGCGGCTGGTATCCAGTGGCTATTATTATTGGTGATATTACTGTTTCGATCCTAACGGAAATTAGGCTTTATCTCAGCCACCGGTTTTATTGTAATCTTAGCGTTAATGACGATAAAATTGAAATTTCTATTGCTCTTCTATTTCGGCTCAATGCTTCTTAGAATATTAAAATTATGTCTTAATGGATTTTTCTGTAGATATAACCAAAGGTTGATGTTTTCTCGACCCCTCTATGCGTTAATTTGCAGAATTTTGTGTTTTCTTCTCGTTACTTAATCCATTGTTTTCTTTGAGTTCTATTTAAGTGTTTCGGTTGGTCTATCGAGTGTTTCGTTTAGAAGTATCGGTCTCCCTTCCAAATTCTTCACATCGAAAACTAGTAGAGGTGATGAGGTTGAGAGTCAGGCAGTCTCCAGGATAAACAAGTCTTTGTACCATTCTTATATAGGTGGCGGTGTGACTAAATTCACATATATTTAATAAAAAGAAGTGGAGAGTTTTTTTAGCTTGTTCCTTTGTCATGCGATCTAGTTTTATCTCCTTAATGATCAGAGGTTCAAAAATTCTTAGGCGAAAGGTATCAAAGTTTCTACAAAGGATGATAGTTTTGTCAATAAGAATTTTTCTTATTTGCGCTCAGTTTACTCGGTCGCAGTGAATTTTAATGGCACCTTCTTTCAGGTGAATGGTCATACTTCGGTTGAAGGTTATTGTTGTCCTGCCAATTTATAAAGTTTAGGGGAGAGGTTTAGAGTCTTCATGTAGACCTACAAATTTGTATACCACATTGGTTGCCTTCCACTTACATTGTTCGCTTGTCCTTCTTTAATAGGTTGCTAATTTGCTAATTTTAGCTTTTTGTAGCGTATTTTATGTGCAAAACTTTTGTGACATACTCTGATTTGGTTTCTCAACTTTCTTTCTTTTGTATTTTGTCAAAGAGACTGTTTGATCCGCCATTGTTAATTAAAATCTTATTTCTTTTTGTTATTTTTGGTAGAATGAGTCGCAAATTAAACAACTCATTATGACGCGGCATATGAAAGAAATCATAACCAATTTCTTGTAATTTCTGTGCATTCACTTTGGATTTTCAAGTTTCTGCCAAGGTTAGCCTCATTTTGGTAGACGTTGTTGATGTATTTCCTATCATTGTCCTATTGGGCATTTACGTCAAGAAAAGGTATGCGTCCGTTCACACTTACTTCGTAAGTGAATTTGAGAGGTGAACTTGATTCAATGTTTCTTTAAGTTGGAATATTTGTTACTCGGGCTTTTTTGTCAGGAATATATCCTCAATGAATCGCGTGTATACCCTATGGTGGTAATGTAATTTTGTGAAAACAATATATATATATATATATATATATATATATATATATATATTCATATATATAATTTTATCACTAATCAACTGAAAGAGTCTCAACATTTCTTTTTAAAAGTCACTGAATAATTCATGAGTTTAGGTTAAAAAAAGCAATAAAAAACATCATAGTCTCGTCTTTTCGCAACAACTTTTAAGAGTCTTTAATTTGAGGAGTTAGCAGAAATCTCAAAGTGCAATCAAACTTACATTTGGAAATATGCGAGATCACGTACCGTATTTAAAGCTAAAGAATATTGGTGCCAGGTGTCGCTAGATATTTAAAAACTTGAATAAAGGCTAAGTTTCGATATACAGACAATTCTATACATTTTTTCATTAAACAACAGTCTGCATAAATGTTTTATTCATTGATAAAATAAGCATTTTGCATATTTAAACCCATTATTTCCATAAACAATATTTTTTTGAGGGGGAGGAGTTTTAACTCTGAGATAATGTTTATAATTCTGAAGCTAACCTAGGTTTTTCGAATTTCGTCTCTTTTAGTTAAAACGCCTTGCTCATTAAGATGAATAACTACACATTTATTCGTTGAACCTTTAAAATAAGTAGTCTAGAACTTATGTTAATAATCTAAACTAATAACATCTAATGTTTGAGAGAAATTTGTAATTCTTGACATACAAACGTATACTAAAAAAAATAAAATTTGACAAATTCTAGCAAATGTAAAAGAAAAATAGTGAGATTATAAAGGAACATTCTAATTTAAAAAAGGTTTAGGCATTTTTCATGAAAATTAATAAGAAATAAAAGAACGAAAGAGTAAGTATAAGGAAATAAATGCAAAAAGAAGAAAATATAAAAAGACAAAAAAATTTGGCTCTGGACACAAATGATTCTCTCGTTTAACTATAGTTGCAGTTGGTCACATAACCTATAATGTCGGGCCTTTATTTTGAAGGGATTATACTCCTTGCCTTATTATGTTTACGAGAATAATTCTTAGTTGATCTACTTTGGGTTTAATGGCAATAAAATGGCGTTTATTTCTTTCACAACCTTTTTGGTCTTTCCTACACTCAAAATCATGGGAAAAGGGCAAAACCTGCGTGGCATAACTAATTCATCTTCTCCCGCATTATATTCTATTTTGTTTTTATTTTCTCACCGAAATTACAAATATATCTCTTAAAAAATTCAGGCATAATGAGTAAATATCAGGAATGACAAACGAGCTGATATCGATTTCGAAAGAAGAAGAGTCAGAATGGATGAGCACATCAATAGAAAATGGCTTATTGACATAACCTTCTCTCTAAAACATATAAATTGCGGTAATCAATATTTAATTGCCAAGATATTATTTCCTTCAATAATTAAAGGAAAAGTCTTCTTATGTAGTAATTAGTAAAAATTATTGAGTAATTTATTATATTTAAGGAGTGATGATAGAAAGCCAGTCATATTAAACAAGGCGTAAGAATAAAATAACACCTTATTAATAATTTCTTATTTCCAATCAGATGCTAATAAAGAAACGAAAGTTATTGATTGCGCGAACTACTCAAATATTATCAATATATCATTGCTAAAGTAGTGCTAAATCACCCATTTGATAGAACTAAATTATAGAAATAACCACAAAATAATTACAAAAATGAAATTTGATGAAAATAGTAAAGGAATGGAATAAAAATGGGAATGGCATCAAAATTAGTAATTCTCAAGGAAAGGTAGGATAAGTCATCAATCATTTCTAACATCCACACCATATGGCGCATGATTTTACCCTAGATTTATGTTCAATCGAAACAAATTTTCCGATTTCTCTCTAAGTTTCTTTACTTGCTTAGTCTTCAGTTTCTTGTTCGAGTATTTCTTAAACATGAAAAAATAGCCGAGTTTAATGACAGAAAAATAACATTCACATATATGATGAGGAAAAGAGGGGAAGGTAAGAAAATAAGATACAACTGGCTTTCTGATGTTTCGGAGTGGAGACATGACAAGAGACAATGAGTAATGAATTGGACCCTATCGCGAGCATTATATATTCATTCATCGAAACGAGCGAGATTGTATGAATGGCTGTCATAATTAACCGATTTCCTTTAAAATTGGCTACCTGAAAAAACGTATACATGTTTCAGAATTAGTAAAGGCAACATTATTGTTTAACTATAGGATAATTAATTTTTGCGTAAATATATCTAGTTGAGAGTAATCTTTGAATAAAGAAAAATAACAATGTGTATATAATAATAGGTTAATTGAAATAACAATTTATTTTAATTTGTTGACATAAGTGTGTTTACAAGCCATTAGGCTTATAAACACCCCCAAATTGATAGCACGCATGAAACATGAGAAAAAGAATTTGCAAATAAGCTTTTAAATCATTTGTTTTAATAATATGGCTGAGATATGGGACTATAAGGGTTATATGGGAAATAAATAATGTTATCGTTATAAAAAAATAACTAGAATGGGTGAAAAAATAAAAATCTACCACGATATAATTAAATCCAACCTTTTTAAGAAAAAACTTTAACTCTTTACACAAAATGCTACAATTCCGAAGTTTCACTTAACCGTGTCGAACCATAAGTTTTACTGAAGTTATAAAATTCAGGTTAGGTTAAGGATAATATTTGTTGTAAAATATCTAATACACGTTAAATTTTGATATCCACAAGTTAAATATTAGAAATTTATATCCAATGTAGATATTCCACCTTTGTTATTTAGAAATATTCATAATAATAATTATTTTAAGATGAAAATAAATATTCTAGTGAATTCCTAAGCGAAGAGTTGTGGAAAGAATAAAAAATCTGTTGGAAAATAAAGAAACGTTAGAGCCTTGCCGAGAGGCTTAATCTACTCTGGTATCCTCAAAAGGACTCAGTTCACTCCGAGCTGATCGACATTCGTTACGACCTCTTCACGCTACACTATCAGATTATCAGAGTGTAACAATGTCAATCTAACCTAAAATTCTGTTATAAAATGGCATAACATTTCTAAATTCTGGAGCAAATAGAGCTTGACGGGAAAATTCCATCTGTTGTTCCATCATCTTACAGATACACATACGATAAAATATGTGAGTAAAAATATGTGAGAATTCACAAAATTAGTAGATATTCAATTAAATAAAAAAGTTCAAAGACTATGCAGCAACTAAAAATAAAATGCTCTCCCCGCATAAGCATAAGAGCATAAGATGAATAAAGTTAGAATGTGTAGAGAGAGTGAGATAGGATAGATAGAAATTAAAGTGTGGTTTGTTGGTGTGGGTGTTGATGTCTGTAGGATGATAGATAAAGACCACTACGGAAACAATTCGTTGCCCGAGAACCCTTAAGTAAGAACACGCAAAAGAATTTGTCTCAAACTTGGACAAACCTAAATATAATAATGCTATGTACCACAATTTTTTATCCTGGCATGTAAATGTTATTTTCCAACTCTTTTTATTGAAAAATCATCGCAAATAGCCGTTATTTGTTTTAAACTTTGCTGTTTTTTGGCTTGTATGATGAAATATTTACTTAAATAGTTAAATTTAGTTTTTTATATACAATTTTATTGAAACTTCGACAGAAAATATATATGACCAAGTAAAAAAAGTTAAAAGTGAACATTTTTCTTAGCTTTCCTTTTTTTAATGTAAATCACTTTCTCTTACAAGCATCCAAATGTAGTCTACCATCATGTTTTCATTGGATACTCCCTGGTGTCTCTGTTCAAAGTTCATCATGTCTTATGGACGCGTTTCCCTTGTTCTTCTGAATATGCTCGTATATTCTCCTTGAACTAGTCAAGAGAGCAACAAAGATGTGCACCTTTAGTGACATCCAGTAGCCTATTTGGCCATAGCTTTTCACTCATTTCTTAACCAATTTCACATAATTGTTAGCCTTGTGATTGCCCTCAAAGTCCTGATGCACCGAAACAAAACACCTCCTGGCTTCTTTTTCTTTTTTAGTAAACTTTCCAGAGAATTCTGAACACTATGATTTTCCTGAGTTTTGGTCTAAAAAAAGATATCATATTTTATCTCTGCCTGAGAGAGTTTGGAAAAGAAATTTTAAAGGTACTTTGTTAAGAGCTTTAGCAAACTGCTTCATGAGACTTATTTTTAAATGCAATAGAAAGAGCAAAATCTTTTAAAGGTTAATCAATTGCTCATACTTCAACTTATGCTCTCCAACAGAGAACTCAGTCTTTTTTAGCTAGTGCTTCTTTGGTAATGTGCTGTGGTTATACTACCTACCTAAAGGCAAAGATGACATGGGAACTTGGTTCAACTTCCCTGGAGACCCATAAAAAAGGCTACCTTTATGAAGTTTCCAATCACATCTTAGCCATACTCCTTATAATACAAAGCTTATCAGAGGAGCTTGACATTGCTATAGTACTACTCTAGATATACTCAATGAGCCAAAAGAAGAGATGGATGATTATTCCAAATATGGACTACATGTATAATGATTCTTGAGGAGGTGTCATTCAAGCGTCTCCACTCATCTGGATTACATGAAATTTCAATAACATCAAACAGTCAAGATAAATCATTAGAAAAGCATAGCCCGGCTTGATATTAAAGAATCTTGAGTAATGTTTATGATGTATTCTCTAGCTTGTCATTTGCACATTTTCATCCAGCAAAGACCAAAATATGAACTTGTAAATTAAAAGCTCAGAATTCGACCTTGACAAGCCAAGATCTTTGACAAAGTCAGTAAGGTATCTTTGGTTTGGATGATGTGAGGGGATGCCCTCGAAGGACCAGCGTGAAAGGAAGCCCCCATCAGAAAACCCCTTTCAGCCAATTCGCACTAAACCAGGTGCTTCTTGACGTGGGAAGTTTAGATTTTCAAGAAGGAAGCAGTCCTGCGCTTAGTCAACTGACCCAGCTGTATTTCGTTTCTGACGCTCCTCGCTCCCTCCTTCCCCGCGATAACGCCGAGCTATCATCCCATGCTGCCCAGGTATATCTATTCCCCCAAGAGTGCAGCCGTACATGATGAGTCAACCGCCCCAGCTGTATTTGGTTTCGGACGCTCCTCGCTCGACCCTCCCCCTTCAATAAAGCCGAGCTCACACCTCATGTTTCCCAAGTATGTCCATTTCCCCAAGAGCGCAGCCGTACTAACCGTACCCCCATATCATGAGGCAAACTTCGCTGTCTGATCTGACTGACGTCGAGAATCCACTAAGGACAGCCATGCCCCAGGACTATCTATCGGACCAGCAAGCCGGCTATTTAACCCTGAGTCCGCCAATCCTCGAGGAGATGTGAGTATGCCAGTCCCTGCTTTCAGACCGTTTTGTCTGTTCCCCGGCAAAGTCACGTAACCCTTGTTCGAGTCGTACCTCGGGGTAAAGATCTTACCAGCAGATCTCCCTTCGTAAAGCTTTGGCCCCTGTTTAGAGGAGAGCTATAGATACACCTTCTTACCGGAGAACTGTGCGGCTCCCCTAATCTCGGCCCCCCCTTCAAGACTGCTGACCTTCATGTCTGAGACTCCCTGCCAAACTGCAGAACAGTCTTGTGTTTGAGATTCCATCTCTCCGGAGCAGAGAAAATCTCGTTCTTCAACAAGAATTACTCAAAACCCCCCATCTACAAGTCATCCTCGTTAGAAGTATCCGAAGTATCCTCTCGGAGACCTCTGCCGTTGGTTTTCCCTCCCCCGTCTCCTCTCAGATCACCACCACGCTTCAAGATAAAGCGATCTTGTATTGTAATCCCTGATTACACCCAGTCAATCCTCACCCGCATTCACTTTTGAATTGAATTCCCGCTCAATCGTAATTAATTTCTCTTGTTCAGATTAACGTTAATTTTGCTCCTCCCGCTTAACTCTGTCATATTATAAATAGTCACAATCCAATTAACTATCTTTAGCGAGTAATTTGTTCCCCCTTCGTTTGTATATATATATATATATATATATATATATATATATATATATATATATATATATATATATATATATATATATATATATATATATATATATATATATATATATATATATATATATATATATATATATATATATATATATATATATTGCCTCATTTATTATATATATAATAAAATTATATTTGGAGGTCTTGATCTTTATATATTCTTTGAACTGCAATTTGGCTAGCCATTAGATAAATCACGGTCAACCGTATATCGCACTCTATATAAAAATCAAGATGGCGGTCCCACATTCTTTTAATTGCCCCAAAGCATATCGCAGGCGGCCTAGGACCGGCTATCTGCCCGTGCTTGTGTATGCGCCCTTACGCTGAGTGAGTCTTCACAGGCATGCCTCGACAAATTATATAGATTGCTCTCAAAAGCAATATGTCTGACACTGCAATCTACATCTTCACTGATTTTTTCAGCTTCTGTACTGTTACTTTCTTCTGAGGGTGGTTCATCGCTTTTTGGATTAGAAGGAACAAGAAGATTAGCTCTGTGTGGCAGTAGTGCAATAGACTGTGTAACATCCGGATAGGAAATAACATGTGCAATTTTGCCACTTCCACTTTTGTAAGCTTCCACCATGATTAAGTAGCAGCTGCTTGAGTGAAGGGTTCATGCTAAATCCTGGGAATGGCAAACCTCATGGCATTTTTTCCCCTTCTTCATTTACCATCCTGTTAAAGTTAAAATACATCCTGTATCACTATTTTGGCATACAAATAAACAATAGCTTAAAAATATTTGTGAAATTTAATATTATACTCTTTACAACAAACAATTTTTTACCTTTCAAACTTTTATTTCAGCTTTCACATGCAAACTGAGGTGCAATGGGTCTTTCCTTTGTCCCCATCTTGCATGCCAAATTATGTTTATTTTTAAGCTTCACATATTCTCCTAGATGCTGTCACTTCTTGCTTTGATTAAATGTCCGCAGATATAACAGAATGCATCTGGAGATGATTGGAGCCTGATGATGGAATTTCTCTTCGGATGTGATCACTATGGTAGCTAGAGCTGAAATTATAGTAGATCTGTGAATCCCTGTAAAAATATTTTTGAAGTAATATTCAAGGAATATTTCAAAAAGTTCAAGAAATTTTCAGTGGTGTGTTCAGGCAATTTGTGGACCTTTCTTGAGTATAATTTTCTAAGGTCTCAAATTTATCTTGGTTTATGTTATTCCATGATTTATTTATTCTTTAGAATAATGGAATATCAAGGCCATGAGAAGCTTGAGGAGTAGGTGCTACCACTACCTCCAAAACAATTTCAAATATGTGATGTCGTCATGAGAGCCACACTAAGTCTCTCTCTAATCTTTGCTCAATTATTGTGTAAGATCCTATTTTACGACCTATATTTGAAGCAGTTGTGTCAAAACACATACTTTTCACTTTATGTATCATTTCCAAGTCAAGCATCATTTGATGAACTGCTTCAGCCATGCCTTTTTCAGTGCTTTGATGAATTTGGGGCACTGCAAGTAGCTGTTCTGTACCACCATCTGATATTAAAATTAACAGGCGATCCATGATGACTTCAAATCCATATATGTCTTCAAGAAGGATATTATAATTTTCAGGATAAACCAAAATACGAGAAATATAGGGGGTATTTATATGGTTTAATCTCTATTGGCAAAAAATAGGTTTTGTATAGGAAGATAAAACGGAAAATGCAGTAGTTATTGGTGTGAAGGAAAACAGGTTCAACACCGGAATCATGATTTCATCCAGAGAAATCTTTGTGTAAACGAACGTGTTATTCTCCACCATTATAAGGACTCACGCTACAAGACACTCGCTTTGGGATGTCAGGCGACATTTGGAGGTTTGGGTTTCCTCTTGGCACCAACACACGCAGTTTGAATTCATGACCACAATGTTTGCTGGAAGATCTGTGGCAATATATCTTCCAAACAGTTTATTCGAAAATTTGCCTTCTTTTAGTTTATGAATTAAATTCACAAAAATTATTTTAAGCACACCTTAATATACTAAAGAATAGCCACGTCGTGTTCAATTTTGACATTTATTAAGAGTTTAAAACTAAAAATATTGACCTTACCTAAAAAAATCTCCAGTGAAAGACTAAAACCAGGTTTAACAGACCCTAATTATATATTTACTTTTTTAGGAGACGCTAATTATTTGTATAGTGTCAAGTGACTTAAACGCTGCATTTAATATTACTCTTTAAAATAGGGTTATCTTCGGCAATGTTGTAATATGTTTTACTTTCTCTGACATTGTAAGAGTTACATACTTTCGTTGGATTATGCCTCCAAATAGGGTGTTTTAAATATTTTAATCATTTATGTAAATTTGCTGCAGTATTTTGCCAAGAGATTTCCCGCCCTTCAATCATTGTGATAAACATTGTTCGACTCAAATACCACCGTACATATAACTTCCCTGGTTTCTGAGCTGCCGGCTTGTTATGGTAGAAGATATGTATTCAATCCAACCTCCGTTCAAAGTTTGGGATTTTATTTACACATATTTCATGCAAAAATTTAGATTCCCTAAGTGAAACTAAAGAACCTCCGCTAACGATTTTTCGTCCAGCTTATCCCTAGTTTCCACAAGCTGGACGTGTTATGGATGGGTAGATTAAAACTACCGCGTGATTAGCTGCACTCAATTTTCAACCTGTGCCAACAAATGTTACATCTAGATTAGCACCAAAAGAAGTTACATTTCATATAGGTCTTTAAAGGGATGTTGGGCTTAAAATGAAGGTAAGTATTTTAAATTTAATTCTCCATTCCCGTGTTATATAGTTTTATGTTATTGGGATAGTCACATTTATCAAGAGTGATGTGTGTTTCTTAAATGATTCCATATTATTAACTTGGTTTCTTTGAAAACAAACATGGTGTTATTTTCATTAGACTTTTACACATAAAACTCCTTTGTAAATATGTTTAGCTCAAATTACATCTGGCTTAATAACTGGCATGATTTAATGTGCATATTTAAATTAAGGGCACATGCTATATGGATTCCAGAAGCAATAGTGGATCTAAAACCGTATTTCCTTAACCCAGGGGGACACACACTTATAGAGTAGACTTACTAAAAGATAGATTGTTTGAAACACTTTTAAACCTGTCTAAATTGCTTTATGTATAGGTTGAACTTTAATGTTTTCGCCATTAAAATCCTTATTTTCTCCTCCCCCCTGCTCCATAAAGGACCTCACGGTTTACCTAAAGGGCGTATTAAATATAAATGCAGCCTGTCAGCTTAAAAAATAGATTTTCATCAACGTTCCGCTCTCGTCTTTTTCATCGAGCAGGATGTTGCGACCTGAAACTTGAGTTTTTTCGGATGTGAATTCAGGAACCATAAAGACCTCAAAGTTTGATGTTTTTTTAAAAAACAAAATTGTAGCAACGAGTACACATAAACAGACATGTATGCTCAGGTGCTAAAATAAGGTCTCTTTTCTAAAAGCATTTTGAAAAGTGCCTCCATTTGAGCAACAGACTAACTTAACTGTTGAAATGGACGCCAAGACCAACATTGAAAGTTTGGTGGAGTTATGATCGAGGTTATGTGGAGTCATCGATATTTAGCGAAAGTTTATTCAGACATTTCACTAAAGAATCATTGATTCTACTTCTTCCAACACAAAACACCAGCAAATATATATTTGTCCTAGCTTCCATTTCAACATAGGTCATGTTACTCAAACGCTGTTTCTTCCAGGCTAATCCATCAAATCAGTTCATTCTTACACAAGTTATATAACACTACCGTACGTGTTCATCGCTCCGAGGCTACAATTGAAATTCGCTACCCAGTATTTGATAACTTATTTCTTCCAAGCATTTTTTTGAAATGGTTGGTTATGTTTCCTCGTCAACTCATCAACGGCATCGGCGTGCACACAGATGGACATAGGGTCATGCGTTATAAACCTCTCCAGTTTATTTGAATGTGTACTGATCAACATAGCTGAGCGTGTATACGGAGAAGTACGCCTCGTCATGTGGTATAAATAACTTAAACCCCGTTTATTTATATTTTGCAATGATTAACATAAAAAAGCGTCCACATAGAGAAGTACACATAGTTGTGCGGTTAAACAACCTAAAACTCCTTTTTCTTATATGTGTAATGATCAACATAGATAAACGTGCAGACGATAAGTACACATGAAAATGCGATATAGGAAACTAAAAATCAGTTTATTTATATGTAGACTGGTCAACATAAAATAAGCGTGTACATGAAGAAGTAGCTATGGTCATGTGGTATAAAACCCCGTTTTTTTGTGTGCACCGATCAACCGACGGCCAATTTAACAGCGGTTTGGGTAAAAAGGCTTGTAGTTAAAGGACTGTAGTTAAGGTAAGTGAAAACGTGTGTAGGTAGATAACCTAGGATAAAGAAAAGAAACAGTGTATGAGAGACAGATGTAGCAAGCCTTTTTGTAAATATTTACGAATATTGATGAAATCAACATAAAGATCATTATGACAATCACTGATATACCCGCGGGGAATCAGGGATATAATTCTCTTGAGGGAAAAGAAGGAGCAGGGTGAGTTCCAGTACCTTATTTTGTTTTTCTGTTGCCAATGATCATGATATTTCTTCCTAGCTGATGGTAGAACTATAGCGTCTCTACTCATAGCCGTAGGGATTCAATCCCGTTGGGTGTAATAAGGGTAGAATAGTGATTTCTTATAAACAATTAGGATAACAAATTTCACACTTTTCAGAAGTTAAACAAGTTTTATTGGGGCAAAGATCTTTTGAAATGCAAAATGCATAAAAGAGGCGGAATAGTTAGAGAAATGCATCGCAGAATCTCCTTAAACTTCTAGCTCTAATAAGATCCACCCAGATTGAAGAACCAAAATCGTTCGACCATGCATTAGGAAGACTATCGTTGAGAACCGCCTCCACCTGTTTTAAGTAAAACTCAAATGAAGAAGAACGCTATAAAGTCGCTCAAAAATAACGATTGAACATCAAAGTGGCAGAAAAAAATTGAAAAATTATAACTAGATGAAAGTTCTGAGCTTATTATGTACAACATGGCTAGGGAACGTTTTCACTACCATAGTTGAAGTGAATACCATATATACTGGCGACCATAATATAAAGGTCAGTAAGAAAAAGTGTATTCAAATATTTATTATAGAATTTAACAAAAAATTAAGACTATATTAAACACGGTGACCAGAAAATTTGGTCTAGGAATCTTTGGTCTCGGAAATTTCGGTGTCGAAAATTCGGTCTCGTAAAATTCGGACTTCTCTTATAATGCTTTTATTTGCTTTTAATGATAGAAAGTATGTTATTCCTTCGGATCAACAAAGCTACCGAGGAATATATCTAATTCCAAACTTTTATTTGAGCGTAGTAATATTCTGGTTCGGTCAGTCCAGGTCAATCGCATTCTGATGGATTTATTCTTAAATTGTGTGAATCCGGAACTGATAAGAATGTTATTTAGGGGGTTCAAGATACAAGCGTTAGGTCAGTATCAAGCTATTTTTTGAAGAGCACTGTCTTGCAATTTTGTAAATTGTGGATTAACCATATTATGGCTACTAAGTATTTTAAAAGTGAGAAGAATAAGCAAATGTTGAATGACGAGCTGAATAATAATTATGATTTCCATTTGTTTAGTGTTTATAAGGAAAAGAAACTTTGCCGATGTGAGATGGGTAATAAATGTCATGCTCGCGTGCATACGGAAAACAAATCTAGTGATCCTGTAATTATAAAAAATCTCAATAATCATGAATATGATGCTGATGCTAATGTAATAGAAGCATGAATCGCTGCATCAAGCACTAGACTTCTCATTTTAGAAACAATAAGTGGTGTTGGAGAATATGCAAAGTATAAATTGCAGAATTTGCAAACGGCCTTAAAAAATATAACTAATTGGCGTAATAAATCTTTTGATGGACATCCCTTACCTCTTTCTCGTACAGGATCTGAAATACCAGATAATTTTACTAGCCTTCAGAAAGCTGCATCGTTCTTGCAATGTAGCACTGTTCTAATGAGGAAAAGAGAATCTGAATATTTGCCTCAAATAAGGGCCTTGAAGATTTGAAGAATGGCTCACATTTAGGAATGGATGGTACTTTTAAATCAGCTCCATCTATATGGTATCAGATGTTCAATATCCACGCTGTTTTAAACAGTAAATAATTTACTCGTGCTTTTGCTTTTTTGCCTGACAAGACTAAATCAACGTATAACAATTTTTTTAATGGATTAAAGATATTGGTACCAAATAAGAACCCACAAGAAGCAATGATTTATTTGGAAAGAACACTTCAAAATTGTTACAGGCGTAACTTTTTAGGTGCCAACAGCGTGGGTTTTCTATTCCAGGCACCTAACACTCCCCACTGGACCCCACCAAACTCCCAACTTACCTCCCAGCCAAAGATGACCTCCCTCACATAGACAGGATAACTAAATATCACGAACTCCTTAAACTCAAACTTGGTAAAGCTTCACCTCCTGGCGACATCCCCAAGAAGCTATTAAAGGAGTTTGCATATGAGTTTAGCCTCCCTCTCACACAAATTTTCAATGTGAGCTACCGTAGTGGAGTCTTCCCTGACAGATGGAAGCAAGTGAAGGTGAAGGTTGAAATATTAGAGGGGCTGGTAACGAGAGTGATGTTAGCCAACATACGAAGCAAAATCGACCAGCGCCAGTATGGTAATGTGAAGGGTATATCTACCAACGACTATCTCATTTACCTACTAGATGAAATTCACAAGGAATTGGATGATCGATCTCCGAACATCGCTAATATAATCCTGGTGGATTTCAGGAAAGCATTCAACTATGCCAAACATAACATAGACATTGCTGTCCTTATTGCGCTGAGATGTTGCCCATCAGTCATTCTCTTCGTGTCCAGCTAGCTCACTGGTCGTCTCCACCGCGGTAAATACTAAGATGCCCCTTCGTCCTACGCCTCTATCACCTGTGGAGTGCCACAAGGAACTCGGGCAGGACCAATTATCTTCCTGGCACTGAACAATACCGTGTGCGAGGAAATGGAGCGTAGAGCTAAATTCGTAGATGATCTATCGCTTGCCCACATCATAAACATTCGTCACGAAATTGACTACACAGGGATTCACGAAAATCTGAACGCCCTTTGATTTCAATGCAAGGAAAAACATATGGATACAAATCAATTCAAATGTGAAGCATTGTACGTGATCCCAGCGAAGTTTCCACTCGTACTTCCAGATATGACGCTCGACGGTACACCTCTACCTATAGTGCACCAATGTGAACAACTAGTAGTGTAAATTAATGAAGTATTGAATTGGAAAACGCACGTTGCTGAAATAACATCAAAAGCAAACCGATGCATATTTATTCTTCTAAGAGCTTAAAAGGTTGCACTTCTCTACGGTGACCCGCATTACCCTGTACCAATGCAGGCTGAGGATTGCACTGGATTATGCGGCGCCAGTTTGGCATCCCAGACTGACGGAGACACAGCACATGCAAATAGAGCGCATACAAAAGCGCTGTCTTCGGATCATTCTCGGCACTGAATACATCAGCTATGAGGATGCACTCGGCCGGCTACGTCTCACGTCATTTCGTAACAGACGTGAGATACTGACGCTCCGTCTGGGCCGTTCCATGCTGAGGTCTGCAGACCCCCGCAGCCATCTTCCCCAGGCATACGGCTAGGTCCACGGGCTGGACCTGCGAAATGCCCACCTCCTACAGTCTGGCGGATGTCTCAACACACGCGGTAAGAAGACGTTTGTGCCTTATGTCGTTAACTTAATTAATGAGTCGATGTAAATACCTCAACTTGTTTAGTATAAATTTGTTCGTTTTAAATATTATTGATTCATTTTAAGTTGCAATTGCAAAGAGAACGTAATGTTTAGTTGGCTACATAATACCAGTAGTGTATGGATGACTTTAACTTTTCGGTTAATAAACCGGTAATTATTATTATTATTATAAGAAAATATGTCAACTAAGATTTAAGGTCAAATTCAGTAATGATGGCAACTTTGTCACTAACATAAAAATGTTAGCTGCTTTGGTATTTTTACCACCTGAAATGTTATTAAACCTATGAAGATTTTGGCGAGGATAAATTAATGCCAATAGAATTTCTAAGCTATTTTGAATTGGCATACATTGGCCCTTAAAGAGGAAGACGTGATAGGCGAAAAGAGCCATTGTATTCAATAAATCTTTCGAATATCCGCCATCGAGTGATCCATGGATTTTCCAGAGCAACAAAGCTTTAGAAAGCTTTCACTCGGCTTTGAGAACATCGGTTACCTACGAGCATCCTAATATTTTGAAGCTCTTTGATGCTACTCGAAATGAAGAAGAACTCACGCAAATGAAAATTATTCACATTTAAAGAGGAGATAATCCACAAAAGAAAAGGAAGTATGAGAAAATAGACGAAAAGTTATTAAAACTTGTACAATCTTACGACAAAGATAACAAATTAGTATTTTTAAAAGCAATTTCTTATAATCTTAAATAACCAGTTTATTTTTCAAGCTCTGTATAAAACTGGAATTTTTGAGACCGAAATTTTCAAGATCAGACTTTTTTAATTTTACAAGTACTTCTTTTAATAAAAGCTTATGAAATAATTGTGTTTTAATTGTTCCACTTCTTTAGTTTTGAGTTATTCTTTAACAATTATCATTTTTTTAGTGTTCTATGATTTATAAGTTTTTTTTTTTAAGTATTTCGGATATTAACTCCTTACTATCCTGATCCAATTTCAGAGACCAACTCACCTAGCACCATTATACACAGTTAAATATATCTAATATCTAACTTTCGTGAAAATTGCAATTGAATGGATTAACCCTTTAACGCCCACTGATCTATTAAGAGATCAGTTAATTTTTTTTTTAAATTAGATGTTGTACTTTAAATTGTTATATTATAGCAATTTATTAAAGTAAACATATACGTTTATCTATAATAAAATTGTTAATAATGCAATATTAAATTTTCTGAAGTTATATGAAATTTAATTTGTTATAAATTTTCAGAGAAAAATGAGTAATGAAAACCATTAAATATAATATTGTAATATACCTTTTTTTATTTTTTTTTGCATAGATATGATAAGTAAGATGTAAAACATAAGTATTGTCATGATATCGGCAAGTTTATTTAGATAGTATAAGAACGAAAACCGGAGCAATTTTGGTAATCTATGAATAGATCATTGGGAGGATATGACATAAAAATCTGCATGAGGTAATCATTTCATAACCTGACGCAATCATTTAGGATAAAAGGAAGCGCGCCCTAAATTACATTTCATCATTTCATAACATGGTGCAATCATTTCAGAACATGACGCAACCATTTCATAATATGCAATCATTTGGTATAAAAGGAAGCGCGCCCTAAATTACATTTTAATTTACTCTGATTCCTCCACCCATCAATATGACGTATCGTGGAAGAAAGGTATTATTGAAGCTCTTGAAGATACTGAAGAAAAAGGTGCAGACGATATTGAAATTGCTATCATTCCACCTGATGTTGATAGTTTATCTGATGAAGATGAGGCCAATGAATATATCCTTGGACAAGCTACAGTGAATGATATTCCAGCAACTTTAGAACTCCAGTACTATGTTGATACCATATCATTATCAAAGAAAAAAGTTCTGACAAATGTACAACCTTCATGGCAAAAGAGAGTGCCTATTTATCAAAAACTTATTCCACAAAAAAATGACCATGTGCCATTTTTAGAAAAAATGAAAGAAAAGTGTTTATTGAAATCACCTGTTGAACTATTTGAAGTCTTTTTTTCTAGTGAAGTGCTTGATCATATAATGAAAGAAAGAGTTTGTTATGCCGTTGAACAGAAGAATAAAGGGGTATTTACTATTTCTTTTGAAGAAATCAAAGCATTCTTTGGGATACTATTACTCAGTGGGTACCATCGATTGCCCTCTGAAAGAAATTATTGGTCAAATATCTTGAAATAGAAAGCCTCTTACACTTCACAAATAATTCTGAGGCTGATAACTGCAAAGATGACAAAGGCTTCAAACTAAGACCTTTTTCACTAAAATTAACAATTCGTTTCAGCAATTTGGAGTCATGGAATAAAATCT
The DNA here is from genome assembly GCA_963969495.1 of Ceratothoa steindachneri. Classification (NCBI taxonomy): domain Eukaryota; kingdom Metazoa; phylum Arthropoda; class Malacostraca; order Isopoda; family Cymothoidae; genus Ceratothoa; species Ceratothoa steindachneri. The sequence continues at coordinate 7,474,534 of OZ018330.1, forward strand.
AGCAGTAGATAAAATGATGGTTAGCTATTATGGTCATCATTCCTGGAAACAATTCATCAAAGGAAAGCCAATAAGATTTGAGTACAAAATTTTGGGCTTTATGTGGAGTTTCAGGATACTGTTACAAATTGGATTTGTATTGTGGAAGTAATCCAGGGAATCCAACTGAACAATTGACTCTAGGAACAAAGGTAGTTGTCACCATGACTCATAAACTAGCAATGAAAGATACATCATGTGTATATTTCGATAATTTCTTCACCGACAGAGACTTACTTGTGTATTTACAAATGCAAGGAATAAGAGCGACAGGTACTGTCAGAGAAAATTGGTTGCAAGATTGTCCCTTCAGAGGTGAAGAACAGAAAAAAGAAATTAGAGGTTACTACAATTATTCATTTGACAAAAACGGAGAAGTTCTAGTTACTAAGTGGAATGACAATAAATGTCTCACCATTGCAACTAACTGGGATTCCATAGAACCTGTAAATAATGTGCTGAGATGGGATAAAAAAGAAAAAGCCAAAGTAAGAGTTCCACAGCCAAATGTGTTGAAAAATTATAACACAAATATGGGAGGCGTAGATCACCACAATTGGCTTTTAGGTAAATATAAGACTAATGTTAGGGAAAAGAAATGGTATTGGCCATTTCTGAATGCATGGGTTCTTCACAAATTCATACACAGGGAACAAGCATCTGATCTTTTGACCTTCAAAATACAAATAGCTGTTCCATACCTGAAATGTAATTCTGGAAGAAAACTCATAAAATGTTCAACAGTATCTCCAAACGTGGATGTAAGATTTGACAATAGAAGTCACTTTCTTGTAAAAAGAGACCAACAAAGAAGATGCCAAAATAAACCATGTAGAGGACGACCAAAGTCATTTTGTGGCAAATGTGGAGTAACTCTCTGCATTCCATGTTTTGAGCAATATCATAATAAATAAAATCAACTTTTTGTCAATAAAATAAAGGAAACTAATTATGTAAATCTATAAACTTATTTTTATGTTATTTTGTTTATGTACAGCATCTATTTTCATATGTTAAAATATATTCTTATGAATTACCATTATATTTTTTTATTCATGAATCCTCCCAATTATCTATTTAGAGATCAGGTCTTAATTGGTCAAATATGGCATATATGTATAAAATGAAGTTCAATTTATGTTTAAATGCTCATTATAAATAAGTATAAGCCCCCAAAAATTAAGAATTATTAAAAATTAGAAGTTAGGCGTTAATGGGTTAAATATTTCGTAAGTTATGAGAAATTAAACAAACTATCTTCTAAATTGCAGCTGCTAAAATTTAAGTGTCCCTTAGAAATAAGAACTACCAACCTAGGTATTTGAACATTCAACTGAAAACATCATGGCTTGTGAGAGATGACCGGTGTCCTGTGATAAAAAACAAAGGATTATGTACCTTCACCAAGAGGGAAAATCAAATTCTGTGATAACACCTATTGTAGGAAAGTCTAGAAGTGTTGTGCAACGAATTGTAGATCGTTTTAAGTCATTAGGATTGACAAATGCTAAACCCCAAACCGGTAGACCTCGTAAAACGTCACCAAGTCAGGATCATATTATGGTTAGAATGTCACTGAAGGATAGGTTTAAGAGTGAGGTGAGATATCCCGCGAGTTCAACTGCACCTCCGATGACAACGTATCACGCAAAACAATTTTCCGGAGGTTACGAGGTTCTGGGTTACTTGCTTGGACACCGGCAAAGTAACCTCTGATCTTCAAGGAGAATCAAAGAGCCCGTCTTCGTTGCGCTCACGAACTTGCGTTTGGGCCGAAGAACAGTGGGCGCAGGTTCATTTTAGCGATGAAGCGAAGTTTAATGTGATTGTTTCCGATGGTGGGATGTACGTCCGACGAAGATCTGGTGAAAGGTTATCTCGTGCATGTGTGAAGAAGAGAGTGGAATATAGAGGAGGCAGTTTACTGGTTTTGGGAGTAATCTCTGCTGCAGTTCTGGTCTACTTATTCGCCTACAAGGGATTGTCAATGTTAAGAGTTACAAGCAGATTCTTAGACAGCCTACCTTTCCACATCTCCGATAGTCGTCAGTTCAACCTCCTATCTTCGTGCAGGACAACGCTCCCGACGACACTAAGAAGAGAGTCAAATATTTATTTAGTGATAAAGGTGTCGATCTCATGGACTGGCCACCTCAAAGTCCCGATTTCAACGCTATAGAAAACGTGTAAAAGGTTAATGGAGATGGGGGCGCGAAGGAGAAATCCAAAGAAACAAGATGAACTCTGGGAATTATTGAAAAACGAATGGAACAATATTATCCCATCATTTTGCACGAAATGAATTCAGTTCTGTGGTAACATATGTCAGGAGGTCATTGCTAGTAATAGGATATTCACAAAGTATTAATAGTAATGGTTTTTTTTTGTTCTTATTCCATTTTAACATTGTTTTTCTAAGTGACCCTTAACTTTTTGCTGCTGCAATTTGGAAGATAGTTTGTTTATTTCCTCCTAACTTACGAAGTGTTTATTCCACTCACTTGAGAATTTCTATAATAAAAATTTAAACAGACTTGCTCTTACTTACCCATATATTATGGCCGCTAGTGTAAGTGGATAAGAAGTCGCATGGGTGCAACCGAATCAATCTCCAAGTGGAAAATAGGTCCGCACTTGTTCCCACTCAGCAGAGTCATTCGCCACGAAACATGTATCATTTCTAGAAATTATAAAAATATGTGAAATTTAAATGAGGAATTATAAATAATGATTTTCGAATAATTATCTAATATTATGTATGATAATTAGAAGCGTCAGAAATAGTCTATGTCGTGGTATGACATTACATTATATCAATACCGTATTATATCTATGAGGGAGAGACCAATAACTTGAAAGCGAACCGATAAAAGGTATGGAAAACCACGAGTTTAGACGGGCTAAGAAGCGAGAGAGTGCAACGACGTCAGGTAAATTATGGACAATGGCAAAGCTCCAGGTTATTTAAAGAGGCATGTAAAAAAAAATATTTTTATTTACATGAAAATAATAAGAGAATTGATGGGTGAAATTATCTCAGAGAATTAACGGACAAAATAACATCAGTAAACGAAAGGGGGAATTTTAGTTACAAATCAGACTCAATTGGGTTACTGAAGGGGGAAGAGGGGTTGGCTTACGGATGTCTTCAGTACGTGAGGTGAGGCCGTTCGGAATTTCTGAGCGGGAGTTCAGAGTGATGACGGTTCTCCAAAAACAAGGAGGGGCTAACTTTCGGTCCAGGGGAGAGTATTTCGGCTACCCGAAATAAGGAGGGCTTCGACAGGAGTTGATGCGAGAAGTCGGGAAAAACACTCGGGGCCGATCGTTCAGTGGAATTACCTCCTGGCTGGGGTTAATTCCAAATACACAAAATAGTCCAGCTGTCACTTTGCTTTGTTGCTAGCACTTGACTTGGGACCATGGGGAATCTTCTGGAGTCTGGACGAGACTTCTCAACTCTGTGTCTTCTCATGGGAGTCGAACACTATTTATGTCTAAGGCTCTTCCCGAGGGGGGTTAGCGGGAAACAGTTCTACTCTCGAATGGACTCGAATCTTCTTGCAGAGGCTATTCTAGTCCGCGTAAAGTTGAATCGTGGGGGACGCGGCTCGAGGCTACCGCTTGTGGAATGGAGGAGGGGGGTAGGCTTACTAATTTAGGCCTAACCGAGCCTTCTGCAGCGCGTGGAAGTTCCGTCTGCTCAAGAGATTCCACGTGGGGATTCTCTCGCAGTCTGGATGCTATAAAGTCGTTTATATTTCAACTTAAACTTTTAAACACAGGCTGCAGCAAGATGGTTCCCCACCCCTAATGTAAATCAACTATAGAAATTGGCTTTCACTAAATTTAACTTTATGGGAATAAAACAAACCGAGTCAAGAATGGTACCACCACCAGTTTATTTCATGAAGGAAAATAAAATATTCTCCTCAAATTTCATTTTGCAAAAAACTTGGACGGGCGAAAAAAGACAAATTTTCTAATCTTTCTCGCCACCGTCATTGAGACAGATTTTTACATTTTTTTTCTTTTTTATACCTCTAACTATACGTCTCTTAACTGTAAAATAATTGAGTAACATATCCCGTTCAAAATCCCCATTCTTAACAAAATTGTCTCCTATTTCTTTTAACACCTGCGAATTTTGGAGAAAAAAATGCAAATTTGTTGAAAGGATGCTTTCATTTAAGAAGGTCGTGTTTCGAACAATGGATGAGGATGAGCATTCGAAACAAACGCTTTTGTTAGGACTTTTATTTCCAAAACTTCTTTCATACATAAAATTTCAAATTCTTCTGGTTCGAAGATAAATATTTGAAAAGGGTATGAGATAAATAAACCAATGTCCTCTCGACATTTATCTCTTACCTACTGTATATAGAGGAAGGTTGGCTTATAGAAATGAAGGAATACATGAATTTATTATCAAGGGAGGCAGAAGTTTTAATTAATGCGAATGGAATCTTTATATGTTAAATGGTTTTGAAAGTTTAAACATCAATTGGTAAAATTATAATCAGACTAAATATGTAGTACTATCATAGTAAAATCACAACGACTCATAAGACAAACATTACTTATATTACTAATTTTAAAATTTAAGGGCCAATATAAGTTTGATTAATAATATTTTTGACATAAAATACTAGAAGCCTCTTTTGTTCTAGTCTGTTGATTTAAATCATTGATTAATTACATATAAATCGTAAGCCAGTTCTTCACAAGTATGGATCTTAGATCCAAGAACTTAGCTGATCAAAGAGGTACTTCAAATTACAAGGTACCAAGAGAACGGGAGCTGATTGATCCTCTGGAGAAGACGTTCTCCACCTTCAGAGCTGTTTAGTTAGAGTCAAAATAATCCGCCTGATCCGACGTTAAAGATTTTGAATGGTTTGGTTGTATCGCTAAGGTATCAGCACCCTGAATTGGAGAGAGGTTCGTTATTTGCTTAAAATATTCTGCATATCAATTCTTATTTTCTCAAATAATTTTGTTTAGTTTTCAAACCAATAAAAAGGGAAAATTGGGTAAAACAAAATTGTAACTGTTCAAATGATTATACTTTTGTTCAAAAGCGGCACGAACGTTCTATATTATGTAATATAAAAAAATAATGACTTCCTTTCCTCTTCTTTGTTCGAGAGGAAATTGAATTTCATTCCACAGAGAGAAGTTTGAAATTTCCATTAGCACAAAATTGTTTAATACTACCAACCAAATTAAAGAAACAACAATTACTTGAATAATGCCGTTATTTTTTACGAGGGGGTTAAAGTAGTCTATCATAAAGTTGGATGAAATAATTTTACTTAATACCTGAATTACTTTTCAACCAAAAATATTACATTAAGTTTAAAAAACAAGGTCTGCTGACCAAAGGTCGCGTGCTCTCACTTGATCTGATTTATGACCTTACGACCTTAAAAACTCAATAATTCTCGGAATAGACCTTATAAGGATCTTGACAATTATACCATTTAAAGGAGAATGTAAAACAACATAAGAGTTTCAAATATCGTTAGGATCGGCAAAATAGTTATGATATTATTGCAAAGTAATTCCGCGGCTAACCTTGGAACACTTTGATATTATATCATTCGAAAGAGAATGTAAAACAACATAAGGGTTTCAAATTTTGTTAAAATCAGCAAAATAGTTATGATGTTATTGCCAAAACAAAATAATTCGCAGGCTATCCTTGTGAGGACCTTGGCCACGACCGACATAGCGAGAATAGAGTGGACCGCGACAAGACTCGCATGCGACTAAAAAACCAAGTTCGATCAAAAAGTTAAATAAACCTAGCATTTTTGCATAATTTAGTAGTTTGTAAGCATTTCACATTAGAAAATTGCTTATAAATAGAGTTATACAAATTTACTAGCGTGATACATGTGCTTTTATCACTCTCTTTCTTAGAATAAGTACTATATACATGCATATGCATATTCGTAGTAAAGTAATTTTCCCAAATACAGAGATAATACGACCTTATGCACAATAAATAATTCCAAATCAGTGTCTGGCGCAAAACTGGTCCAGCGCTTCTTTAGAAATCATACCAATAATAAAGTACAATGGATCCAATAACTTTATGACTTTACTTAACTGTAACGATAGAGGAAAACTTTGTAAAATCAATAAAATAATAAGAAAAGAAAACTATTTGGCTGATTTAAAAGAAAACTACTATCAGGAAGAAAACGCAAGTTGGTTAGGCACATTAAAATTTCAATAAGACAACTATCTTTAAGATAGAGAGCATTTTTAGTGAAGGAATTGTTAAGGGATTCCAAAATAATGTTTCCAAATGAACATCATAAGGACCAAACCTGAATTCCATAAAAATATGTCCTTTGAATTGATAAAACGTGACGCCAAAGAACCTCAAGAATAAAACCAAGTTGTGGATTTAGATTATGAAGGAATCAAGTACAATTACTATTAACCATTGTTGCAAGTTACTTTAGTGATAAATATTTGACAGCTTTAATTCTTAACAAAGGTAATGCGACGAAATATTAATTATTATTAATCTTATATTTATAAAGACCTTTGTTTGGGGTCACCTTTGTAATGTGCCTAAATAAATTCTTTCGGGATGTAGAAGAATTTACATTAGATTTATATATTACTTTAGAATGATACGCTGCATTTACTGAATCAACGAAATGATTCAAATAGGACAATTAGTAGAAGAAATGTGTATATATAGTTATGTTCGAAACTGGTGTTCCTCACTCATGGGAGTGTTGATAGTTAATCGCTTGAAACTTAAAAGATATTTGTTTTCCGAAGCGTCCTTGCACCTTGAGTCTTCTTAATCAGTATCCCTTCTTATTTACTTGTCATTTATCTCATTCGTTTTCTCTAATGGCAAACAATTTCGGTTAATGCATGCTTTTATTTACATTTCACAAAGACAAGTCCAATACCTTATGATTACCTACTTCTCTCAATCTTCCTTTGTTTCCATGTCCAAGCAAGAATTTTACCATATCCTTCAGCTTTTCCTTTTTAAATTCGAAAAGGTCTCTGAAAAAAAACCTTACTTCAAAAATATCAAAGGAGGAGAAGAATTTGCATAAAATTGAAAATTACACGATTTTTATGTATTTTCTCGGAGACGAATAATGAAGAAAATGGAGTCTTCATATACCTTTTAGTTTAACCATTTAGAAAATGTTTTCTCATCTTGTAAATATGGCAGGACCTAAAATATCTCTGACTTAAAATATTGGAAGTGATATTTTTTTGTTAATTTCTGGAGAAACAAAGGACTTGACTTATTGAAAGGAGAAAAGAATATTGTTCATTTTGGGAGAAAAAATATCCAACGGATGCCATTTTGGAGAGAAGCATCAAGTCATTCTGAGTGACACGAATTTGTGGAGGAAGGTCTAAAGAAAGACGTAAAAAGGTGTTCGATAGTTACTTGAGATGAAAAAAAAATAATTTGGAGTGTTTTTCATTTCCTCCTATTTTTTTTAAATCTTATGTTGTTTTGTAATTTGCTAACCAGTCCTAGAATGAATGGATGGATAAAGGAGCAGAGGAAAGCAGGAGAGAAGAGAGAAAATAGATAAAAGGAGAAAAAAGGAAAAAAGGGTAAAGAGAGAAATTTTCAAATACAGATTTATGTAGAGGGCTTGGCATTCATTCTTTTTGGGCTTGATATAGGCTATATGCCCCTACTCAAAAGATCTCTCTCCATTTATCTTGGTGGAAACCTGAATTTTGTAGGATGACACTTACTGGTTAAGGAACTGCATTAATAAGTGGTTACGAGTGGTCTAACACATGATTTCCCAACTACTGTTATTTTATTTTACCTGATATTCTTTAACATTTACATGTGCTGTCCTGGAAGCATAAAAACGAATGCACCAAAAATAAAAGGAAGTGAGGATTAGGGGTATTCACAATGATGGGGATCAGGAGAGTACATTAGAAGCGTGCAGGCATAAATAAATGCTAATAATAGAAACTTCCTAATATCAATATTTTGAACTTCTTCTGAGGACTTTCAAGAAAACGGTAAGCTCTCAAATTTACGAAATTACACATCATATGTGTGCAAAAGAGTAGACACAAAGAACTCTATGAAACAATCTCAACAACAAAATTCATAGTGACGCAACTAATTGCACTAAATTAAATACATAAATATCATGAAAAATAAAAATTATTAGAATGTGAGAAACAACTAAGCCTTTATTTAATATCCTTTTATCCTTGATATCTTTGAAATTTTAATGGAAGGAAACATTTTTAAACAATAGAATATAATAGTTCTACAAATGCTAAATCCAAGCTCGACTTCAAATTCTGTTGTGCCAGGGATCTTGAACCATTAAGGAGAAAGCAATTAATCATTGAGACAAACAAAGCAATTAGAGACGATTAACCATTAGGAAAGCGTTGGTTATTCTCTCAAACCTCTTGAAGAAAGTTAATAATGTCCCATAACTCTATGAAATATCTATTTTTTACTCGCCCACCAAGGACTCAGCCAAAGTTTCTAGTTTAGAGTATACTAGTGCAGAAGGGCAATAGCAAATAAAAAAGTTTCTGGGAACAAGTTACAAACATGATAAAAAATCCTTTCAATTCCAAGCAAGTTTTTCAATAGGCAGCAGAAAAGGGGAAGAAACTGTCATGTAAGTAAATGTGCTTCAAAATATATCAAAGCTGCTTAACAATATGAAAAAATCCTTTTTTTTCCTGCAAAAAAGTTATTCATAAATAAAAGTATAGTAAACTAAGGAATTCAAAGTATAAAATGGAAAAATCACAATTTAAGTGTAGCGAGCGGTTCAAAAGCTTCGATTGAATGAGTCATGTTAGATTCAGGATGTCACAGTGGATTCGCTACTCGCTAACAGTAATCCGGCAACTCAGAAAGCTGTTCTCAACTCGCTTGTGCTACTTTCGTTCTTTATTTTTCTTCGCCCCTTTTCCAATACCCTTCTATCTACATTGGTGCCCATGCCCTGGATTACGTTTCCAAATTGCGTTCGTTGTCTTTATTTCTTCAAATTCTTCTGTTTCTAGGAGGAGGCTGACTATCGTATCAAGAAAGGCAAGCGAGAGGTTTATAGGCTTCTCTTGAATGAGTCTTTTTTCTTACTCAGAATGGCACAGTGGATTCGCCGCTCGCTAACATGGTTCGGCGGCGCAGAAAGCTGATCGCAACTTGCCTACGCTAATTATATTCTTTATTTTTTCTTCGTCCCATTTCCTACCCTTCTCAAAACTCCCAGTTGATAGCTCAAAATTTATTCCCAAAGGCGAAAAATAACTAAGGACTTTTATTGGCCGATGAGAACCTCTCCATTTATCATAATTAATCAGGGTCAAATGTAGCAGTACAAGCAAGCATTGAACAAAAGCCAGTGTTTTCAGTACATACATACGCGCACCATTTTCCTGGCATCAGTTATGACAAAATACAAGCTGACGTATTTGACTGTCCACAAAACAGAAAACTGATTACAGAACTACAATTGCCAAACTCTGAATGATACGGAGAAAAACGCAGGGTTTTTTAGATGGCGGTTCTGAAAGGTTTCCTGAGAAACAAATACAGGTTGAAAGTGCAAAGCTTTTGATGAAACATTGTTTCAGAATTTCCATAATCTAGGCCTCTTGACTGAGCAAGAAGTCTTACTTACTTAGGAGTTATTTTAATTTGTCTCTTGAAAATTTAGGCTACGTTATTCATGAGCAAAGTGAAAGATTTCACCAATATATAAAAGCTATATATGAGTTATAGCTAGGTAAGTGGGTGGGATTTTTTTATGTTGCCAAAATTTATAAACGAATACTTATTCCAAAGGCGTCGGATTTGAGTTAATGGGAACAAGCTCATGTAAGTCATGCTATTATTTTTGATATTTTCTATATATGTGCTTTGTTTCCTAATTTATATATCAGCTTTAATTATTTATCAGAATTATAAATCAAATACTAGTATTAAGCTGTTTTTAGAAATCTCAGGAATCGAGTGTTTTAGTGGTAGTTGGTGATCAAACATAATGTAGTCCGAAGAAAGAAAACTAGATGCGATAGTCAGATTTCAATGTGATAGTGGAATCCAGCACCACCAAATTAGCATAAAACCAGTTAAAAAGAATGTTGGCTATTGATCTCAATCCTAGTGCAATATTCTAAAATAAATGTTAATTTTGACTATCGAAAGATTTTTGATTTCCACAATTGATTTTACATCATCAAATATTAAAAAATTGAGGTTGTGTTAAACCAAATGCATATGTCTTAATTTTAGTAGCCTTTGAATGCAACTAAAGGTTCCGTAAAAGGAGGGGACTTAGATTGCTTTAGATAATCCGATGTACAATCACTAACCTCGTAATAAAACGCCATAAAAGCGCTCTTTGGTTATTTAGTGAACTTCTTTGAATCTAAATATTTATTAATACTCTAACGATGCCCCCCACCTTCCTAAAATTACTAACTTTTGCACAGAAAACTCGAAGTACAATCAGATAACGAGTCGAATTAAGAGGTTTGGAAGAATCTTTAATTTGCAAGACTATTGAACTACTATTGCAAGAAATTATAGTCAAAATATCTGCTCCGAAACCAAAAGCTTATTTTGAATTTTTATCTTCTTAAAGGTTTGAGCGAGTACGTTGGAATACAGTAATTATTATGTATCTTCTCAGTCCTGCTCTTTTTACGTTTGTCTGATTCATGATAATGATTTATCAGGCCGAATGAGGGACTAAAGTGTTTAAAAGGTTAGAGTTATTATCGATTATTGTTTTAGTTTTTGTACTTTTCTACAAAGAAAATAATGGCCAAAAGAAGCAATAGAATTAAACCTTTGTCTCTGACCTTTAATTAAAGCAAGTTCCTTCACAGTGATCTTGATCTTCCTAGGCCATAAACAATTAATTTCAGTTTCGTTTTTGCGACCAAGGCAGCCAAATTCACAGCAAAGAACAATTTTACACTTGCAACTGGGGATGTCAAAAAGCTTGTCAGGTTTTTCAATGAAAGCTTTTTTGAAATGTAGCTGCTCTCTACCAAGACATATGTTTTACACCTGCTCCCAGTTTTCTCGGATCTTGTTTTACTTTGTTTTCTGAGCAATAGTCCATATTTTATAACGTCTTGTAGAGTTGGAAGTTCAGAGGGCAACAATTCTATACCATTTCCAATTAAGTTGTTCATATGTGTGAATTTCCCCTCTCTTCTAATTTTATAAACTATTGTGGATCAATTTCCACTCATTAAAAGGGTAGCACTAACGGCCAAGTAATCTTTATCACACTAAGGAATATGTTTCAAACTTGTGACATAAGAAAAGTTACGGTGAATTAGATGCAATTATCTAATCCTTGTTCTGGATGACTCAGGGACAGTAGACAACTTGATGACAGGCCTCCTCGTTACAAGTGCCTTCAGCATCGTATGAAAACCGCATTCAATCTGCAACATGAATGGGCAGAGGGTGGCAAGATCAATGTATCTGTCAGAACAGACCATAATATACATGCCAAGCCTGCCAGAAGCCACTGATATACCAGAAACGCCTGTCCGTTGGTAAAAAACTGGGAAACACAGTGTTAGGATGATCTGGAATATCAACTGTACCCATGGAACTCCCTAACTCCTTATTTAATGCATTTGTGTAGTTGTAACTTCTAGATAGTTTTCTAGATTCTTATTGAGTATTTTTTTCAGGAAAATGATAGATTATTGTTATTTATTCATTTATTTTATCAATGTAAGGAAATGGCTACATTAAGCATCCTGGAGGAGTATAGGTACATTCAAGCCCCCTCCCCCTTCATGAGGAGAAGCGTGGGAAAGGTAGCCGGCGAAAATGCTTGCCATGTGTGATCTCCCCGCCGCTGTGGGCAGTTGGAGCTAACATATGTTTGAAGGCGGCCACCTAAGGTCCTTAAACGACGCTCTAACGATCGAATTACCTACGAGACCCATAAACCCGTGGTTAGGGGAAAAAAAGCGGTGCGAGTCAGAAGGCACGCCAAGTAGCGGTGCGGTTGCGAGCCTATAATTTGCGAGCTGACTTGGGCACCCCAGTGCCACCTCAGGAATTCTCGCTCTCCCCAGATGCTAACTCACCATTCGCTCTCCCCCCCCTTTTGCATCTGTGGCCTGGTCACTTCCCCCTTTAGATGGGGGAAAAGAGAGAAAGAGAGAAACCAAAGAGGGTTTATTCAGGAGAAAGAGAGAAACGAAAGAGAAGAAAGAAGAGAAAAGACGAAAATGGAAGCTGATGAAAGAGAGAAGATAAGGGCCCACGAAAGAGCTCTTAGTAAAGACCAGTTAGAGGTGCAGTCAGTGTCATCTAGAACAGGAGTGTCACCAGCGGCCAGCATGAAACTCCCGGAGTACAAGGACGAAGAAGATTTATGCGCATATCTCTCCCATTTTGAGAAAATATTTGAAGTCAATAATTGGGACCTAGAAGAAGATGGGATCGCCAGACTGTTACCGCTACTCAATCGTAGGATGAGAGAGATATTCGTATCTCTACCCTCAGAAGCGACTGTGGACTATTCCACTCTCAAAGCCGAACTTCTCTCAGCTACAAACCTTAACCCGGAAGAATATAGGATGAAGTTCAGGCAGTCTCGTATAAGACCTGGACAAACATACAAACATTTTGGCTTTGAGCTTCGTCGAAGCCTACAGTTTTGGATGGAATCAGAAGGGGTAGAGAACGAAGTCGCTGCGGTCGTCGACTTCATGCTTAGAGATCAGTTACTAAGTACACTACCCCAGGAAATCCGTGCATTAGTTAAGGACTGAAAAGCTTCTACCTTCAACGAGTGTCTGGACGAGGCTGACCTCCACGCGGTAAATTATCGGTTATATCCTAGGGAGTACAAGAAAGAGAAAGCTCCCTCCCCAAAGAAAAATGGGCCGCCACCCAGGCATTTACAGAAGAAGCCCTTTAAGTTCTCAGCAGCAAAAGGAACTTATAAACCAAATTTTGGAGGAGAAAAGAATCAAAAAGAAGTTAGGATTCCACAAGGATCATACCCTAATACAGGCACGTATCCCAGGAAGCCCGTCACTTGTTATACCTGCGGGATAATAGGTCACCTGAGTTTCCAGTGCTCACAGAAATCCCGACTGAGGGAGACCTCGAGACAACAGGTGCAAAATCTGACTGCCGCGATCCCAGCAGGACAAGCTGATTCGTCCTACGTCCCCGCGCCAACATCCGAAGGGCCTCAGCAACAGGTAAACTTTCTATTCAACAAAAATTCGCCAGGCGGCCTACAATTTGAAGAGGGCACTGTTAATGGGTGCCGAGTATCCACTTTAGTCAGAGACACCGGATGCACGTGCATAGTGGTATCCGACAAGTTGCTGCCCCCAGTAAACCCTGCCCATAAGAAATTCGCAATCGTCCACGACTTTTTAGGACGCGACAATCGATTCCCCGTCGTGAGATGTCATATACAATGCAGATATTTCACCGGTTGGACGGACGTGGTAGTAGCCCCGAATAAGTTCTGCGCAGTACTAATCGGACAAAACCCCCTAATTCCCCAGCAAGAAGTGGCCCAACAAGTAGTCACCCGGGCACAAGAAGCCCAGAGGAAACAGCAACCTGCTCTCTTGACCCCGAGGATTACCCTCGAAGACAATGGGTTCAAATTGACTTCCTTCGCCAGTGCTCAGAAGGAATGCCCCACTCTTAAACCTCTATGGAAGAAAGCTATTAAAGGTGAAATTCTCCAAGTGAAAGGAAAGAAGCCTATCCAGTATATCGTAAAAGACTCACTTCTCTACCGTACTATCAGCGAGGAGGATAAGGAGAACAAGAAAGCACTGTGTGTACCTCAAGAATACACGCAAATAATTTTGAATACCGCGCATGATGGAATATTAGCCGGACACTTTGGGCACAACAAAACGGCGCAGCAGATATTCCGACACTTTTATTGGCCCCAGGCCGCCAGGGAAATTGTGGCCTATTGCCGATCATGCGACGTGTGTCAGAAGGATCCCTCCAGAGGACGTGTACCTCCCGCTCCCTTACAAAAGGTGCCCGTTATAACCGAACCATTCTTTCGAGTGGCTATTGATTTGGTGGGACCAATTCACCCCCCTTCAAGTGGAGGACACTCCTACATCCTCACCCTAGTGGATTGTGCCACCCGGTTCCCAGATGCCGTGGCCCTGCGGAAGATTGACACTATTTCCTGCGCGGAAGAATTAATTTTAATTTTTGCACGAGTAGGCCTGCCTAAAGAAATTCTATCTGATAGAGGGCGCCAAGTCACCTCAGAATTGATGGAGTATTTTAACAAACTACTGTTAGTCAAGCCAATTTTTACGAAGCCATTTCATCCAGCCGCTAACGGAATCTGCGAGAAATTAAAAGGGACTCTCAAAAATATATTGAAGAAGTTAGGTCAAAACAACCCTACACAGTGACACAGATACCTGCCTGCAGCCCTTTTCGCCTGCCGAGAATTACCTCATCGGACGTTGGGATTCTTGCCCTTTGAGCTATTATACGGAAGAAATGTGCGAGGTCCTATGAGTATTCTTAAGGAATTATTTTCCAACGCGAAGCTCGAGCAAGAAATCAAATCATCTTACGCCTACGTGATGGATATGCGCGAGCGCCTAGAATACTGCTCTGGCTTAGCTCGAGAGAACGCCGAGAAAAATTTAGCCAAATACCGGGACTATTTCGATATGAAAGCAAAGGCTCGAAAATTAAAGGCAGGAGATGAAGTCTTATTATTACTCCCGACCGAAAATAATAAGTTATGGGCCCAGTGGAAGGGACCGTTTGAAGTAATCGAGGCACGGGGTCCAGTCGATTACTTGATAGATACCCCAACAGGGCGAAGAACCTATCACATAAACATGCTAAAAAAATATCACCGCCGCGCGTGCATAAAGAATATTACCCTTCTAGACGAAGAAGAACCGATGGATGCCGTTTACCCGGGTACGCCCCTGCAAGTCATACACACCGTGTGTGTGGAACAAGACGAGGAATACGAACTTCCCTCGCTCTCACCTACCCCGGAAGACCCTCGGGTGGATTTAAAGATAAATCCCCACTTAGGAATTCAACAAAAAGCGGAAATGTTGAACTTGCTCATGGAATTCCCAGAAGTCATTTCTGAAAACCCCGGATGTGCCAAGGATTTTATCCATGAAATAAAACTAAAAACTAATTCAGTGGTTCGGAGAAAACCATATCCTTTACCGATCCACCTACGAGAAGCCTTCAATAAGGAAGTCCGGAATTTACTAAAATTGGGAATTTTAGAGCCATCAGAGTCCGATTATTGCTCCCCCATAGTAATGGTTAAGAAACCTCATCAATCATTTCGGATGTGCGTGGACTTCCGAAAATTGAATTCAGTGACCGTTTTCGACGCCGAGCCCATCCCACTAATAGAACAAAATCTCCATTTATTTGAAGACGCTAAATTCATCACCGAATTGATTTGTGTAAAGCGTACTATCAAATACCTCTCGCTAAGGAGTCCAAAAAACTGACGGCTTTTGCGACCGAGAGAGGTCTGTTACAGTTTACCAGGCTACCCTTCGGACTACTTACAGCCGGTAGCAATTATAATAGGATGATGAGGCGAATTATCGCTGGACTAAGTGACGTGTCGTTTTACTTCGACAACGTGTACGTAGCTACCCGTACATGGGAGTCACACTTACACGCCTTACGCTCATTGCTGGAGAAATTGAAGGAGCAAGGTCTAACCGCCGGGCCGACCAAGTGTTATTTTGCCTACGAATCCATTGACTACCTGGGATTCAAAATAGGACAAAAACACTTGACTACCCAGCAAGAAAAAGTGGACGCCATAGTCAAGATGCCCCGGCCTAAAACAAAGAAACAACTCCGATCGTTTATGGGAGCGGCCTCGTTCTATAGGCGTTTTGTACCACACTTCGCTTCCATTGCGGCCCCACTTAATGATTTGTTAAAAAAGAGAGCGTCAGACCCTGTCACGTGGAACCCCCATGCAATAACTCAGTTGGAGGTTCTAAAAGGAAAACTCGTAACTGCGCCCATTCTTCGCTTACCAAATCCCAACAAGATCTTCGGCCTTCGCACGGACGCTAGTCGGGACGGGTTAGGCGGAGTATTGCTTCAATACGAAGATGACGAAACAGCCTATCCCATAGCTTATGTCAGTAGGAAACTATTGAGTAGAGAAAAAGCCTACGCTAATATCGAAATCGAAGCTTTGGCCATAATATGGTCCATAGGTAAATTCAAATATTATCTAATAGGGCACAAGTTTAAGTTGGAATGCGACCATAAACCGTTGTCATACTTAGCTAAAAATAAGTGTAAGAATGGAAGACTCCTGAGATGGAGTTTACTCTTGATGGAGTACCAGTACTCCATTCACTATATAAAAGGGTCCAACAATTGTATGGCCGACTCGTTAAGTCAGAACCCTGTCGACGATTAAGGAGGAGCCCAACTATGGTATTATAGCAAAGTTAAGTGTAAATCAGTAGAATTTTAAGTAAGTAGGGGCGAGTAACCCCTTAGTGCTAGGTAATAAAATCCTAAGTTGGCACAGTAATATAGGAATTAATGTAAGGTCAGGTGAAATGTTATTGAGGCATTCCCGAGTGAACTAGAATTTATTGTATAATATAATGTTCCGTAAGTTACCCATGTATATTATTGTAAGCGTCGGATTGGACCCCCCCCCTACCGTTATTTTCTTAAGGATGGAGGTAAATGTAAGGAAATGGCTACATTAAGCATCCTGGAGGAGTATAGGTACATTCAAGCCCCCTCCCCCTTCATGAGGAGAAGCGTGGGAAAGGTAGCCGGCGAAAATGCTTGCCATGTGTGATCTCCCCGCCGCTGTGGGCAGTTGGAGCTAACATATGTTTGAAGGCGACCACCTAAGGTCCTTAAACGACGCTCTAACGATCGAATTACCTACGAGACCCATAAACCCGTGGTTAGGGGAAAAAAAGCGGTGCGAGTCAGAAGGCACGCCAAGTAGCGGTGCGGTTGCGAGCCTATAATTTGCGAGCTGACTTGGGCACCCCAGTGCCACCTCAGGAATTCTCGCTCTCCCCAGATGCTAACTCACCATTTGCTCCCCCCCCCCTTTTGCATCTGTGGCCTGGTCACTTCCCCCTTTAGATGGGGCGGCAATCCGCCTATAAATAAGCCCCGCAAAGAAAGAGAAAGAGGATTAGCTGAAGTCGATACGCCAGAATAGGATTAGGTCGTGAAGATCGATCCATCGGCCAGACAAGAAGATTAGCTGAAGTCGATACGCCAGAATAGGATTAGGTCGTGGAGATCGATCCATCGGCCAGACAAGAAGATTATTAGAAGTCGATTCGCCAGAAGAAAGATTAGTTCGTAAAGATCGATCCTTCAGCCATACAAGACTATTTCCGTGAGAAACGATAGGATCAGATTGAGAAAATCGATCCCCCCTTTCAGGGCCGTATTAACCTAAATAGTCAAGTTTTATATCGGTGCCATACCGAAGAAGCCTTTTCCGTCTGCAAAGAAGTCCGACTGAAGAGCAGCAAAGCCGCTCACACTCGAGTGATTCTCACATCTCAAGCACCGTAAGAGTGAGAGGAGAAGAACCCTGCCCCAACGAGCTCCCGTTCTTTAATTACGTTTAAGAATCAGCCCCCGTCACAGGCGACGAAAATTTCAACCAGCGGCCACACCACTTCAAAGCGAGAGATAAGTCCTCCAGCGACATCCGGCAATCCCTAATACCTACCTGTAAGTTAACAATAAAATTTATATCTCTATTGCGATAGTAGAAGTTTAGTACGTCCCACGTTTTAAAGGAGAGTAGAAACCATTATTCTTGAACCTAAGTCATATGTGTTTGTAGATGACAGTACGTTAATTTAATGTTTTATGCTAATCAAATAGGGTCGTGATAAAAATACTAATTGTCAATTGGTATGTTTTCTGGAAGCCTACTTGTTTATGTTTTGTCATTTAAAAATCTTTGAGGCCCAATTTATAGAAATGTGTTTACTGTTGGTTCGTAGTATTTAATTTAAAATACATGTTTATTTTGGTAGATTCTGGTGTTTCCTCTTATCCTTATGTGTTTAAAAATAGCTCTTCCTTAAGGACTAAACCACTAAAATAGCACTCTTAGAATAAAGCCTACTTCATCATAGAAGTAACTCACGCCCCTTAAAGCATACCGCTACTAAAAGGGTGTCAAAGAGTAAAGGGATCAAAACCAAGGGTCATTCTACGACAATCAATAATATTTATTTATTTTTATTTGATAATTTGATGTTCTTTTATATGATACCTAATTTGTTGCTCTATCCTCTTTAGATCAAAAGTTATAGTGCACAACATGATTCAATGGACAACGCCATTTTTTAGGTCGGGAAGCATGGAAAAATGTACAGAAACGTATGAAAATAGGATTTTTTTTTAATAAATCGACAGAAGCACTTTATTACATATTTATAGAATGCTCTACAGTTTCATACATAAGGCAAAATCACAAGATACCGAGAGTCCTGGACCTTTGACAGAACCATGTATTTTAGATACCCCTCATAAGTTAGCAACTTAAAACCGCATACAGGTGCCTGAATGTTTGACGCCTCGAGCGATTCCCGCAAATTTACGCTTCCCGATAACCTCACTGGAAAATAATTACTCACGTGGCGTGTTTAAAATACTTTAAAATACGGGGAGCTGTAATTAGCATTGAACGAGGAGAATCGGGAGGTTACTAATTGGGAAATGTGTGACGAGATTTATCAATTTCACAAAGCTGGTACTGTGCATTGCTTGAACTGTACGCTGTGTGAAATGGGGTACACAACAGATGTTACGAGTGGCGAGGAGTATTATTTCATTTGGGATCGCGAAATGCCATCCTATGAAATATGTAAAGGATTTTCAGGCTCATCTACACGTACTGTGATTCGAGTCTACTTGCAATTATAAAAATATTGGTCTACAAGAAATTCAGGCAGGAATAATAACCGAAAGAGGATACAAACGGACCGGACTTGTATCTAAAGACGTCAACGCCGATCCTTTGGCACCGGTTACGGAAAGAACTTTCCGTAGGAACTTCATAACATAAACATATGGAGCAGATTAGCATGTATAAGACCAATGATTACTTGTTTCCACAAAGTTACACTCCTCACCCCGCAAGATGACAACTTCCACGTTCAATGTGCTAGAACTGTGACTTACTGCCATTATAGACATTAGAAAAAATCAAACATCGGAATACCCGCAAAATCACTGCATATGAATCCGATCTAAAATCTATGCGACTTCATCGAACAACGTGTCCCACCCCAAAGACGGCATCCACGCAATCTGGCGAATTGCACAATCAATGCATTATCAAATTACAGCTGAAATCCAGGCTTGTGGAAAGATTCGTCGTTGTAGTCGTCGTCGGCTTCAGCTCGTGTCCGAGCATCGGTTTACTCGTCAGTTATCCGGTCTGGTCGGCTGATGTTTGTGTGCGATATGACTTAGGAGACCCATTCTAGAAAGGGAGAGAGCCTGGTCTGGGAAAGAGATAAGGACGGAAGGAAAACAGAGACGAATGCCATTGGCTTAAGAATTTGTTTCGGGCGATTGTGGCGTGGCTGCGCGATAGCTACGCGCACACACTTGGCCAGTAGCGCGTCCACTGCGTCTCGAAACATTGAAACATGAGGTTTTGGTGAAGCTGTTTACATCGCACTGCTGAGTTCCTGGTCTATTAAAGCCCGCCTTTTTGCGCATGCCCGCTGAGCGCTGCCCACCACCGCCGGAGGCAGACATAGGAATCTTATATGGCCCAAATCTGATTGTCCCGACGTTGTGGTCTTGCTGTTCGTTGAGTTTATTCTGGAACTTCATTCACAACCTTAATGCCTTGGGTGACCCTGTCAGTAGTTTCAAACTCTCCATGGCATTGTTTTTGAAATCATTGGAAACATTGGAATCAGGTGAAATATTACGCATACACTATTAGGTATGTTTCCGTTCCAGGTAACTAATATCTTGTTCGGTAAAGTTAATTGGATAAACTTTGTCAATTTTGATTAACCATATGCATGTAGTAATAGTAATTCTGGCATTCATCCCTCTCATCGTGTATGAGATCCCTAGACTGGATAATGAATTGTAAATGAAGATTAGGATGGCATTTCATGTCAATCACAAAACAACTAGTTTTCTTTGGAAGGGAAGGGGATCGGAGAGTATTGTGCTTGGACACCAAACACCGATCATAGAACAAACACTTCGCGTTTCTGCCTCAGGAGAAGATGGATTTAGTACGCACATATGAGGACACAAACACATCATGTCGGAGTATGTTGATCTGAGAGACCATGTAGGGGATAGAAGTAGTACATCAACATAATTACAGACAGCAAAGAAGGGAGTAAGAATGTGCTATAAGACAGGAAAGGTAGGATAACGGTGTTTCAATTTGATGTGTGTGGTGGTACCTAGTGAGATACTTACCTGCTCGGATAAGGGTTAGCTTATCCGCCAATTGGCGGCCAACTCATAAGCTGCTGAATTTTTTATGTCCACGCTTGCCTTTATTGAACCCTTGCCCCGACGTCAGTAATTTAACCACGTATCCACTAAGTAAGCGTCAGTACCACAATATGCACAATTACAGGGAAAGAAGTTTAACTCCTGTTAACACTATATAGCTACAGTATGCGTTTAGAAGATAATAAGAGTATATGTGGAGTCCAGAGCAAATATAAACCTTTAATTTCAGAACTTTTAGGAAGTTCGTATGTAAAGAAAAGGAACTCGGGGTATAATGTCAACATTTTTGCGATGATTATTGCCCTAAGTAATCTACTTTGAGGGGCCATTTGTGGTATATATCTTACACATAGTCTTCATACCTTCTTCAAAACCAAACATTGTAAACGTTTCAACTAGAGACGCTCAAGGTCTTTTAACCATTTTATCTATATAAATTGAGTTTATACTCAACCGAAAGACCTTACATATTAAAACATTATCATGAACATCATTCTTATTATATCTCTTTCACATAGACACAAATTCTATCTGGTCAAAATAGCATAAAGGAAATGAATCATACCCTCTCCAAAAAAGACAAACCAAACACATCTCCTCTCTTCCTTTTCCAATATTTTCAGTTCGTTAATATCTTCTTTTCAGTCGCTCCTTCAGGCACAGTTCCCTCACCAGGCCGAATTTTTTACTAAATGGGTTCATTCTACTGTATAGGAAGAGTGTGGGCATTCAAGCTTAGATATCCCATTCCCTTGTTGCCTCAATCTTATAAACGACTTCGATAAATAATCTATTGGTTTGATAAGACACATATTTTACGTACTATTCCTTTGTAGCCGTAATCTCGTTCTTTTTCAGATAAGAGCATATTAATAGGGGGATTGGAGACACGTTTGTTACATGCATGCAAGTGTGATGCTATCAAAAGGTGTTTAAGGGTTATATTAATAGGTTTACCCATATTTCATCTCTATTGGTGTCTATCCAGGGGTGAAAATTAGAGGAACAAAATGGAAAGAAGAAGATCCCCACAAATTGTAAAGGAAGATGAAATGGCTGGTATAAAGGATCTGATCAGTGTTAGATGTTGTGGTTTGGAAAGCGTATTTTTTAGATTATATAACAGAATTTAAGTAGTGTAGAGGTACATAAAAGCACAAACTTCAATCTCAATTCTAGGATAATAACATTTATTATTGTTTCTGCAATTGTATTTTCTTACGTTGTTTCTTTCGCAAATTTTTTAAATTTCACCATATATTCCTTCTCCATCTTTTCCTCTTTTATATTTACTCTTCCTAATTTTTAAATTATTAGTTTTTTCTGTTTCCTTTCTCTCTTCTTGATGATCGCACCAGCGTACATTTGAGTACTAACTATTGGGTTGAGGAATAAGTTCTTGCAGTTTTATCAATTGTGTTCATTACCATTAGCAATTTTTGAAAAACTTCCTTTTTGAATTGATAACAATATGCAATTTAATCAATAATGTATTCTCCGTTGTTATTTACGACTTCGTCCCAACGTTCAACTAATTTTTCGATGCCTCTGCAATAAAAATCTCTGGATTTTGACTGGAAGAATTCGTCTAACAAGGTTCTTAATTCCACATCAGTATTGAACGAAACGCCGCGTGAATTGTTGGAGAGCGATCGGAACAGATGGAAATTCGATGGAGCCAAGTCTGGCGAATATGGAGGATGTGGCAGGATTTCCCAATTGAGCATTTGAATGGCGTCTTTGGTCATATTGGCAATGTGAGGACGAGCATTGCCGTGTCGCAGAAGGACTCCATAACGTCGAGGAGGTCGCTTTTCACGAATAGCTTCGGCGAGTCGATACATTTGTTGAACGTAGAGTTCTGCATTGACAATCTCGTTGTTCGGAAGGAGCTCATAAAGAAGGATGCCTTTACAAGCATACTACACACAAAGCATAGTCTTTCCTAGATTAAGTCCTTGCTTTAATCGCGGAAGTGTTTTTTTATTGGGGCTAAGCCATTGTTTTCGATGGTTCATGTTGACATAAACACACCACTTTTCGTCGCCAGTGATGATGCGGTGACGAAATCTGTCCTTATATCCACGAGTTGACTTGTGACGAGCAAGAAAACCTGTGGCAATCGTGCAGCGTTGAAGTTTGTTGCTTTCGCTAAAAGAGTCCGGAACCCATGCACCCGGTTTTTGAACTTTCCCCATCGAATGAAGGTGATTCAGTACAGTTTTCTGATCACACGCCAATTGCACAGCCAATTCTCTAGTCGATTGACGAGGATTTTCATAAAGAAGTTCGTTCAATCGATCTTCATCCAACTTAATGGAGGTGACCAGAACAGTCTTCGTCATTAAGATTGAAATGACCGTTTTTGGCACGTGAAAACCACCATTGAGCTTTCCTTTCTGATAAAGCATTTTCTCCGTACGCAGCGCAAATATCGCGACGAGCTTTGGCTGCGTTTGCATTGTTCCCGTCTCGATTGAAAATGAATAACAACTAGTGTCAAAAATGTGCCTTTCTTTCAACTTGACATTCCATTTTGAGGGTACAAAACCAAAATTAAATTAACACAACTTTTAAATTAATCGCAATGACCTTTTACTCAACTTTAAGACCTAGCCTAAGCAAAAGCATAATAGTCTACGCTGTTAAGAGAGAGAGCAAATTTTGCTCTCATTATTTATTATTGTTTGTTAATATGTGCACAACTTTCTAAATTTCCCCATTTGGAGAATAATGCTAAGGTATTATTAATTTCGGAAAAAATTAAGAATAATAAAAGGCTGTCGGATATAATTTTTTGGAAGCATGGTAAAAAATTGTGAATTGGAATGTTGTAGAATAATATTTGCTTTAACGAAATCTTTTAAAATATTTTAGATTTAATGAAAAATTTTCAGAATTTTATGGAATTTTGAGAATGTTCCAGAACTTGCAAGAACACACTCCTAGAAACTTCTAGAACCTTATAGAATATTCTGAGATATTAATAAATATTTATACATAGATTCACAGATTTGCTATCAGTTCAGTTATAGCTACCATAGTGAACATATCAGGACGCTGCAATCATTCTAAAGATGTATTCTGCTACTTCTGCAAAGAGTTGATTAAAACAAGCGCAATAAAGGTCGATGTAACAGCATCTCTGATAATGTGTATAGCTTACAAAGCATAATTTTGCATGCTAGTTTGGGACCAAGCCAAACCTTGGCCACCTAAATTTGCTCGTGAACACTGCAAAAAAACTTTCCAAGGTAAAATATTGTTGTAAAGAGTAAAATATTAACTCTCTCAGGTATTTAAGTTATTATGTTTGTATGTAGGCCAAAAGAGTAATACAATATATATTTTTACTTTTACAGGATGTTATATAAGGGGAAGAAAAGCCTTGAAGTTTTCCATTTACAGAATTTGGCGTCAACCTTCTGGCCACTCAATCAACAGGTACTTAAGCATCGTGGATCCTTCCAAACGTCGAAGTGGCAAAATCTCCCTTACGATTTTCTATCACGATGTTCCATCCTTTATTTCACCCGTAATATACAGTGCTAATCTTCCTGCACCTACCCTCCCAAAAGGAATAAGCCACCCTCAGAAGAAACAGCAATTATGAAGCTGAAAAGATCTAGACTTCTTTGAGAGGAGTCTGTTGAGGGCAATCCATACTATGGAAAACAAAAACACTTCACTGACCTTGTCAGAGATCTTAGTTTCTCAAAAATAGAGACTCAGATTTGCTGGATGAAATTTTACAAGTGACAAACTATTGCAAACGTCATTAAAATCTATTAAAATTCTGTATTTATCAAGCTGAGCTATGCCATTGCACTGATACGAGGGGCGGTTAATAAGTTTTGCGAATCGGTAGGACAAAACAGAGGAAGGGGGATGGCTGTTTGTGGCGGTGTCAGGACAGGTTATGAAAACTCAGGACCTGCACCCGCATGCTCCTGCCTCATTTATTTAAGAAGCAGTAGCTGATCGCAGATCGTCAGTCACAAATTTTTCAACAATGGAGAAGGTTGAGCACCGCGCAGTGATCAAATCTTTGACAAAGGAAGGCAAGAATGCAAAAGAGATCCATGAACGCATGTGGCAGTGTACACCGACACCGCCCCTTCCTATGCAACCATTGCTCGCTGGAATAGGGTGTTCCGTCACGGTCCTGAGTCCCTTAAAGGTGACCCCCGTCCAGGACGCCCGTCAGACGTGACTAACGATGACAATTTGGCCCGTGTAGAGAGGACGATCCTCGAAAATCGACCGGTGAAGGTCGAAGAAATCAAGCAACAACTTGGAATATCACATGGAAGTGTTATCAACATCATCCACGACAATTTGGCCATGACCAAGTGGCCCGATGGGTCCCTAGAAACCTCACACCCCATGATCGATTTCAACGTCATCAAAATCCAGAAGGCCAGAGTTGCACAAGCTGCCCGGCCTGAGTGCGGATTCGAAGACCTCAACCATTTCCCCTACAGTCCAGATATGGCCCCTAGCGACTACTTTTTATTCCACCAGCTCAAGGGCTGCACTGCGTGGACGCCGGTTTGGGTACGATGAAGATGTCCAGTTCGCCGTCCAGGAGTGGATTGAACAGCAGTCGGGAGATTTCTGGTTGTCTGGAATTCGAAGCCTCAGGGACAAGTGGCGCAAGTGCATTAAAGTCGAGGGTAGTTATATTGAAAAATAATAAAACACTTTTCCTCATATCTCGTTTCCTTATATCCGAATTGCAAAACTTATTGACCGCCTCTCGTATATTTTCTCGTATATTGTCTGTTTTATGCCATTGGAATTTGATGTAATCCTGGTGAGTGGAGGCTCTTTATTGACATCATCTCAAGAATCGTTAAAGCTGTACTTTTCCATAATTAGAATAAACATCTATCGATTCCTCTGGCTCATTCAATAAGAGCTGCAGCAGTGTCAAACGGCTGTTACAAGCTTCGAATTATTAGGAGTATGGTTTGGAAGTAATCGGAGACTTCAAAATGGTAACATTTTGATGGGTCTCCAGTGAGGTTTTACAAAGTTTCCATGTCATCTCTGTGTTTTGTACTGTAAGGACACGATATCAAATTACCCCAAGAACCACTGGCCACAAAGGACTGACTTCTCTGTTGAAGTGCATAATGCCAAGCAAGAGCAATTAATAGACACTTAAAACGTCTTGTTCCCTACATTGCATATAAATTATGACTCATGAAGCCGTTTTTAAGAGCTCTCAACAAACAGTCTGCAGCCTTCAAGCACCTTTAAAATTTCTTTTCCAATCTCTCTGAAGCAAAGGTGAAAGCTGGTGTTTTTGTTAGACCACAATTCAGGAAAATCATACTGTGTTCCGAATTCCCTGGCCAGCCTACTAAAGGTGAAAATGAAGACTAGAAGAGTTTTGTTTGGGTGTGTCGGGGCTTTTGGGAAAACAATAAGGCTGACAATTTTAGGGAACTGGTTGAGAACTTAGTGGAGAGCTATAGCTAAATGGGCTGCTGGATGTCCCTGAAAGTACATATCCATGATGCCCATCTTGAAAGTTGAAAGAGGATATGAGAGCATACATAGAGGAGAAAAGAGTTGCGCTTCAACTAAGATATACTGATTGTTGAGCATAAATACTAGGGAGTATACAATGAAAACATAAAGGGTAAGTTCCTATCGGGGCTTATACGGGAAAATGATATACATCACAGACGTAAACCAAAGATAACTTCACTTCTAAAATGTTTACTGGTTTTATATATTTCTTGTGGAAGTTTCTTTTTTGTTTTTATCCCTATAATGGCTGAAAAAAAATTCCAATTTTTAATAAATAATTCATCATACAGGCCACAAAAGCAAATTTAAAAAAAAATAATGGCTATTTTTTATTGTTTTACAATAAAAGGAGTTGGAAAATACATTTTACGAGCCAGGAACAAAATATTGTGTTACCTAGTGTGATTTAAGTTTTGTTTCAGGACTTTCTAGCCCTCTGCTTCAAAGGGGAAGTGCACGATGGTATTCAAGGAAATTATTTGATAGTGTTAAATATCTATCATCATTGCTTGATACTATTGTGGTGATTTCTGCCATATTTCATCTTCCACTGTTGCATAAACTCTAATTCTACGTATTGAAATTTAAAATACTTAAGGTAACCTTGACCACTATTACGTATGGTATCATAGGTTTAGTTTATTGATTTTGGGGTGCATTTGTATTAAACTGTGGCTTATACCTTGGTAGAGATGTAGAGTATGCCGTAGCATCGTTCAACAAATTTCAGCCAATCAACAGGCACATTTCAGGTTTTGTACACTTGATTCCACATATTTCAAAGGTGGAAAAAGTTTCTTTGAGAAATATTTTGAACACTCCCATTTTCAGTTCAATTTATTTTTTTAAATTTTTGAACCAGGAAGATATATACCATCAGAGTTGTTGTTTTGTTGTTATAAGTTCTTATAAATACATTAGAATTGAGGGGAAACTAAATGATAATGACAAACAAGTCAGGAGTTCAACTTTAATGTCTAACTGATACATAATATTTGTCAACTGATACATTTAAATCATGCTTTGTCTTAAACGATGGTATGATGTCACTGGATTTTAGTACCGCCCGAATGTAGCCATCTCTAGCTTATTTTCCATAAATTTAGCCAGATGCTTTCGTCAGCATTCGCACACACCGATCCACACCTTGAGAATGGCATGGAATGTAAATAAAGAGTGGCTCGTCGACAATAATTTGTAGGCCTGCATTAGATAGATGCATTGTAAGTGGTAGCTCAAACTTTCCCTCCTCTTCACAAAGAAATAGATCTGTTAGGTTCTTAGCAATCTTATCTATCTTTGCTGCCCTAAAATCACGTATCTATTCCTCATACACAGTAACTTTTGGATCTTTTTGATTCTTTCAATAACTAATTTCCTGTTCTTCTGATCAACGTCTGCTAACATTGCCAAAAGGACGTTCTCAGGATTGGCCCAGTTGGAATTTCTTTGGATATTTGCCATGCTATGGCGTCACTGGCAGGTTGGAATATTTGCAGGAGATATATCTGTTCCATGAGATGTTTAGATCCCTCCATGCATTTTGGAGAAAATTTGATGTGAAACCAGATGGGCCCATAATGACACACGACAAACTCTATGACGACATACGAGTCATTATTACGTTTTCCTATAACACATAAAGTCGACATATTCTGCTTGCAGTGTTGAGCCATCCTGCATGAGATATTGGCTTTGGTTTCATATGTAGGAGTTCATCTTCAATTACACCACTTCTAATAGCACTGATAATTCGCTACATGTAAGCTTGGTCCCGACTAAACTCATTCACATCTATATATGGAAGAGGAGCTCTTTTAGCAATGCAGTGAAAGCCATTTGATGATACTGGTAGAGTTTCAGAGGTGGTTAACGCTTTACCAAGGGGTCCTTTCCTTTGAGTTCCAATTTCTCTTGGACCAATATATTTCCTGTACAGGTGCCTCCAATCTTGTAGCCAGTATTAGTTACCGTGCTCTCAGCTCCCACTGCGTTTAACTCATCTATAATATAATTTTTAACAAGCCATTTCATCAGTCCGTCTGAATTACCTGCACCTTTTCCTTGTTCAATAGTTAGAGTATCTAAATAGAAAGTACCAGGTTCTCCTACAAGCACATAATGATCTTGAATTTCTTTTGCTCCATACTATTTGTTCTCTTACTACCTTTTAGTTAGTGTTGTTTTTCTCCCCTTATCAAAAAACAAAGCAGTAAATTTCTTACTACCCAACATTTGGATTCGGTGAAATTCATCCTTAACTTCTCTCGTGCCCTCCAGACTTTGTGATGTTTGATTATATGGGAGCGGTCTTCTGAATTTATAATACCATATTCGAATATGGTTGCACTACTAATATCAGCAGCAGTTCTATTTGCCAGAGAATACCGATCTGCTTCCATGGGAATTGTTGGTATTGCTATGATGTTGTTTTTTTTGTCGCAAAGACTTTCTTCTATTCATCATCAGAAATGTCAGAAGATGAGATTTCTTCATCTAAGTCTTCGTCTGAAATTGAAGTTTTCTCTTCCCTCTTCCTTTTTTGTAAGTCTTCTTCATATCTTTCCTGAATTCGATCTTCTTTTATTTTGCTTTTTTAATCATTTGACTTGTTTTATATCCAGTCCTCCAATTTTCATGTGACGCCCTGTTCTTTGGTCAATAAGAAATTCATGCTCTCGGCATGGCACTTTCATGTTTACACTTGCAATCCAAGAGATCAGCACACTGGCAGCCTGCAATATCAAAAAGTTGACGCAATGTTCAGATAAACATCTTACTCTTATTGGCATTCATTACTTGTTTTGATACCAAAGAAGCTTCTTCCATCATTCGGTGCAATTTGGTTTTAACATTCTTGGTCGGTTGAACTGGAATACTGTTTTTTTCCAAATCTCAGTAAGGGCCTTGGATACTTCAGGAATAACATTCTTGTTACTCTTGTATTCATTGTCTTTTACATAATGAATATATCTTCTGACCTGTTGTTTTGTTGGCAGCTCATACTGAGAAAGTTCTAGAAGTTGGGAGCCAAAGACACTGTGACTTGTTGATGTTCTAGTTCTTTTAATCATCTTAGCCATGAAAATAAATAATAGAAAGATAAAACAGAAATAATAAATGTGATGAGTGAATCTATAGCATACATTAAAAAAGGTGGAGCCATATCCCTCCATAGGAAATACTCTCTAAATATCTCGTAAATTCCTCATAAATCGATAAATTAATTTTTCAATCTTAAATTGCCTAAACCTTAGATATATAAGGAGTTAAAGTGAAAATTTTCTTCCTATACAAAAATTAGCCATTTCTAATTTCAGAGACGAGAAATATAATAACTGAATCTGACCAACCTCACCCAACGGAAAAGATAATTTTTAGGCTAAATTTGGCCCCCAAAAATGGGGTGTTACGATGTTTTCAGATTTTTTTCGTCTTTTTTTTCAAATTCTGGATAGCCTGCTCTAAAAAACATGAAATGTGCCTTAAAATTGGTTTGCAACACTACACCCTAATTTGGAAGTCTTCGCCCTTCACTTTGACTGCAACCGGTGTATCGCTAGAAAGGCATGTTTTCCAAAATACTTAGATTTAAGTCAGCCAGCTCATGAATTCGCACTTATCAAGCAGTTGGTCTGCCGACGTCTAAACTTTAGTCCTGGAAGGCCGCATCTCCACAAGCCCCGTCAGGGAAAACAACTTCGCTCTTCTTTGTGTGAAAGAGGTAGGTTCAAGGTTATACCTATAGAAATGACAATGGAAATAAGGGACGAAGCGATGCCAAGGATAGACAAAAAAGTCAAGTCCTCGCTGTTTCCTGCACATTTTTACTTGTGATTTCACTCAACTGAAGTTTAAGTCGGTAAATAAACTTCACTAACTATAAAGTGTCAGCTATCCTCTTTAATATAAAGTGAACTAGTGAAAATACCACAACTTCAAAACTGAATGCAGAGCATAATCAGTAGGGTGGTTCATACTTTCGGGCAACCATATATTTTCATTAAATCCTTTAATGAAGGGTGCTTAAATGATAGATTTTCCGGTGAATATTTTTAAAAAGAACTAAATTTTGTTATACAATTGCTCCTACCACCTACATCAATCTCCATTTAAATCAAAGCAAATTTTTTCCTTTCGTCACGAGCTTATGTAACCTAATTTTATTTAATCCAAGTACACACAAGCACAAAGTAACCTCAAATTTACGTGTTTATTGAGTAAGAAAAGTGTATGCAAAGTTCTCCATATAACTGCATGGGTCACTTTGGGTCATATTTAAAAGTTAAACTTCACTAGAGCACTAAATCTTGTTTTGACTCATTCCTGGACATCATAGGTCTACTTGTATCTTGTGCCCTGATTCCTCCATCCCTCTCTTCATGTGAGAAATACTTGAAAGAGCCTCAGTCACCATTCTTACAACCCTCTCAATGCTCTGTGTGTGACAAGGCCAGTCAGGTACTTTCATAGGAGAGTCAATAAAGTTTCTCAATTAAGAAGTACCCAACGAGCAAGTTCGAGGTGGCTCATCGACATCCTCTGACCAATTTATCAGATCTCCAATCCTGGTAGCATCACAATTCATGTCTAGTGTCCTTCTAAGCCTTACAAAGGAGTCTCCCAGTTGAGTATCTGGGTCCCCTTTCCCCCTGATGGTCCTAGATTTTTTTCACCCCTTCAGTTTTCTTCGCCTGATCTTCAGGGCATAGGACGGTTTGGAGGATGACTTCACTGTATGCCTACCAAGCTGATCTCTTAACAGTTGGAAAAACAATATCAAACACCTCCTTCCTCTGAGACTTAAGGTAGTGAAGTTGATAAAGAATGGGCCT
This sequence comes from Ceratothoa steindachneri, assembly GCA_963969495.1. NCBI lineage: Eukaryota > Metazoa > Arthropoda > Malacostraca > Isopoda > Cymothoidae > Ceratothoa > Ceratothoa steindachneri. The sequence goes on from OZ018330.1 coordinate 7,505,509, forward strand.
AGGTCCCTGGGTCGAAGAGTACTTAATTTCAACGTTAAACCAGCATGCGTGAAATACACCAATGATAAACTCAACAGTCAGTTGTAGATTCTTAAAGGCTTTTCCTTTGAGCTCATGCTTGACACCCACAGCAGAAGATGTCTGTTAGCTGTGGTCATCCGGCGACTGTGGTTTACTGGTCCTATTTATAATAGAGAAAGCCCTGTAGAAATAACTCCATCTGTGATTGCCGATACAATTCTAGAGCCTTAGTGTTGATTACTGGAAAGATCTTGCATCACTTCCTGAGGTATCTTGGTAAGAGGAGGACCTAAAGATAGTTGAGTGAAATTTGGGGTGATGTCTAATTCTGTAACAGAGTCAAGGAGCTTTCCTATTGGTCAAAAATATTTGTTGTCAGATAGTGTTGGGCCATCCAGATTGATAATTAGATGACAAAGAAGTAGTTGCCCTGTGTGCAGGTTACAGACCAACCAAACAAGCTTTCTGCCCAGATGGAGCTCCATTTTTCTCATAACTCCAGCAACTACAACTGTGTTTACATTCGTGGAGTCTCCCTTAATTGCCATTTAGCTTAAATTCAAACCCCTTTCCATCAGCCATCCAAACATAGCCTTAGCAATCTTCTCTGCATGTGATTCTTCTTTTTTAGCCTTTTTTGGGACAAAGTGGAAGAGGTAATTGCTCCCTGGCTCACTGATGACAGTGAAATGCTCCTCTTTTGTTTATGCTGGAAACAATTTTTCACTTCCCTTTGCCTCTATCATAAAATTTGTCACATCAATTCGTCCATCAAAGAGGTCACAAGAAATTACCCCATCCTTCCTTAAGTTTTCCTCGAACTCATGTTCAATAACTGTCATTAGCTTTTACTGTGCTCTCTTAGCTTTATTTTTATCAATTACTTTACTTGTATCTTCCTCAGTAATGAATCTAGCACCTATTAAAGCTGCTGTTGCTATAGCTGCAGTTGGTTTCAATCCAACACCATACCTTATACTAGCATAAGCAATATTTGGAATTTCATCATAATTCTTTCTATTTCTGGTGGAAGATTCCGGTTCTTGGACAGCTTCAAAAGTTACTTCATGACTCAAACTGTTGCAACCATCAGAATTTACTGCCTCAAGATCTTTAACTTCTGTCAAAAGATACTAGATTTCTTTTCTTGCTGCTTTTCCGGCTAAAACAGCGCTTTTCTCTTTCTTTCTGCTATCCTTTCTCTTTCTTTCCTTTCTGAAGCTCTTAATTGTCTCTTATGCTCTGGAATATCAGGACCTCCAATCTGAAAGATACCTTTACATCTAACGTTCTCCTTCTGTCCTTTAATAAAGGCCAGTTCCCTAGTATGTATTTTTTTCTCTTTACTACAACAACAGTTATTGTGGGCTTCAGTCTCACAGCCATGGCAACCTACTTCCCCACAACTGGAAATTTAACATTTGCATTTCAATATATCAAATAACTTATCTAGTTTTGAAATGAATCTCTCTTTTACTTCAACTTTTCCTTTACTAAGAGAAACTTTTACTGCCTCCTTCCACACTTCCTTAATCTTTGATATTATTGTGACCTTTTGATTTACAACAGGTAGTTTGAAGCGAGAATTAGCTTTGGTCCACTGATTAATCAAGCCCTGATACATGTCTTTTACCAGCTGGTCCACATCATAACTTCGCGAGTCATCTTCACTTTGCCCCCTCAGGTAGATGTGGTACCTAAATTTATCTCGTATTGTTGGTAACTCAGACACCATCATCTCTTGCCCAGTCCCAACAAAATAAGTCAGATGAGAACTTGATTTGCACCTTGTTTTGATTTTCGCCATTGTCACACTAATCGCGGGTATATCTGCAAATGAAAAGATGGCACTTAGATTAAGAAATAATCTCTACCAAATAATTATGTTATTCTAAAATGATCCACAGCCTTTACTAGGATTCAAATAAAATGAAATGCTCTATAAACAGTTACCAGTTACAATACTTACCAGAACTTGCAACACTACTGGAATATTGCCTTCCACTGAGTAATGAGTACTGGCTACTTGCAATTTTGGATTTAGACCAAACTAAATTAATGGTCATTTTTACCAGGTTTCCTACTTCTCATATCTCTCTAATAGATTTTTACATTCTTTTAGACAAATATTTTTCAGACTATATAAATGTATTGATGATAGAAAACGGTAAATTTGATCATTTATTGGTACATAAAATAATAGTAAAATATAGTAAATGACCCAGAACTAACAATATTTGAACTTCAAATTGATGTAGGTTAAATAAATCAGAATTTAACTTTTCTGCCAAAAGTATGTTCATTTCACCAATATTCATTATTTGAATACCCCTCATCACCAGTTTCATAAAATTCTAGATTATGACCCGCCTTAATAATCAGGGACCATAAAGATTAATCTGACAGTAATTTGAGTAAACGCGCTATTTTTTGTCCTAATAAATTCAGTTGTTATTCATACAAGCGACAATTCTCCTAATTATCTTCGTCACAAATAAAGAGATAAAACCACTTCGTCCCCTAATTGCAATGCGCTAGGACGCCTAGAAAGCACGAAGTCCTGAGTACACCAGGTTTGACTCATCTCGGGTCCTAACTTCATCCTCACCAAAATTTGTCTTATTTTTTCTCTATTATGATGGTGTGTCAGATCCCAAGTTGCACACACATAACACATAGGTTGAAAATATAAGATAAAGTTATCATCGACTGTAAATCGTACACGTGTAAAAATGAAGGCTCTTCATCTAACATGTTATATCTGTTCGAAGCCAGAAATCAATTTGTTTACCATTCCACCGATCCAAACTTCCATCGTTGAGAGCAATTATTTTATCAGTCTTACACTGCACTTAGTAATATCTCTTCTGATCTCACCCCAGTCAAATATTATATATCTGGTAGCGGACAGTATTATATAGATCCGCGTGCTGTTTAGTTCTCTATTAAATCAAGAATTATGAAGGAAAACGGAAACTAACTTAATGATGGAGAGAATATTTTTCCGGAAAATAATATTCGTCACACTTTGATCCAAAATCAAAATGTTGATATTTATTTAAATGAAACACCTGTAAAATCTATTGTAAATAATTACCCATATTGTGTATATTTACAGACCCTGATGAGCTCTACTGAAGTAGAAAAGTTCACATTTCTTCCCACTGCCAGATATTACTCTAGTAAAGAAAGTATAGAACATAAATATTGCAGATCGAGGAAAAAAATAATTAATGTATATGGAAAACTAAGCGCCGATTTCTTCTCGCAACATTAGCTGTTCATAAATGGAGTCTCATTAAAGATAAAGTTATTTAGACCACCACATTCATTTACACTATTTAGAAACCAGACCGGTTAAGAAGCTAAAATAGAATTATTAGTGAGATTCCTATACCTGAGAAAAGTCCGCCTTTCAGCATCAACTAATATGGAGATGGAAAATAGTTTGCTTACATCAAAGGCTAAGTAACCTATAGCAGAATTTCGTATTCGAAATTTTACAAATGTGAATGGAATATCAATGAAAAGTGTGGATAATATCTTCTTGAGGAGAATACCTACATGGATGGTAATTGGTATGGTTAACCATTTGGAATTTTCTGGTAAAGATGATGCATCACCGTTTGAATTTAAACCTTATAATGTGAATTGCATCACTATCTATATAGACTGGAATGAAGTTGAAAGACCATTTAAATTAGACTATACGCACAATGCAGATCCAGTTACTTCAGAAGATTTTTACTCTTTATATAACGGAACAGGGCATAATGGAGGTGGGCAGAGTATTGGACTTACGATGAGTGGGGGGAAATAAATACTTCGTGCTAAAGCATTAATCATTAACACTCAGACTAAGGATATAATAACCTACGTTTCTATGAAACGCCTAGTTGCAGCCAATGATGATAGAGAGAATGAATTCAGTCATATCCCTATACCATTTATGGGTTTCAGAGCCGAGGGACACGGTGGAGTAAAAAATGTGAGGGCAAAAGGTTTTTAGAAACACATTTCGTAAACGTGTTGAACTCCAGGGAGTTATGGAACCATGCCTTTCGGTTTCAAAGAGATCTTATATGACATTTAAAATAGTTACTATACATTGAATCCCTGTCAGCTATTATTGCACTTTTTGTATATAATGTACGTTTTAATCATTAGTAATATTCTCTGATTAATATGAATCGAATAAAAATGAAATAATGCGCGTTATACTACTAAGGTTTTTATTTGACTACAAAATAACTAACATATCACATTCTCTTGATCTTGTGAGAAGGATAATTCTTTCATCCCTGCCTATTCAGTCTTGGTTTTTATCATATCAGTGAGCTGGTGGGAATACAAAGAGAGAAGGCGAAATAACAGGGGTTTGTGTCAAATATGGCGATGTTCACTACTTTCTCACCATCATTCACAATGTTACAATGTACTATGCAGAACAATTTTTCTGCCATTTACTGTGACGATCGTATAGATATCCTACAAAGAACAAGGCCTGCTTACCAAAAAGACGCGCGCTCTCAGTTATTGTGATTTATAACCTTATGACCTTCCAGGACTAACCTTGGAAGTACAGTGGCAATTCTATCATTCGAAAGAGAATAAAAAACAACATTAGGGTTTAAAATTTCGTTAGAATCAGCCAAATAGTTAGGATGTTAATGCCAAAACAAATTAATCTCTTGGCAAAACTTGATAGGACTATGACAATTATATCATTCAAAGGAAAATGTAAAACAACATAAGCCTTCCAAATTTTGGTAGAATGGTCATAATAGTTACAATGTAATGAAAAGAAAACACGACTGATCTACATAGTAATATGTAAAGGCGCCCGTGATTACACTACCACGTGACTAAAATCTGATCCATAAACTCGTTTTTTTAATTTTTCACTGATGATTAAATCTTATAAATCCATAAACTAGAGATGTTCAAGTACTTCTTTTCCGTTATTGTGGTTGAAAGGTGGTTGGACTGATTTGACCGACTATACAGAAATTCAATCCGATCAATTGGGCGTTCATGAATAAGTTGACGAAGATGATTGAAGAAATCAACCGTAGATAAATAGTCTGAGCTAAATTTATAATCCGATCCTCACACTTCTCCGGTTGCAAAATATGGTGTGGATGTAGGATCATCTTAGAACGTGAGACGCACAGAGAAGTTTAGTGACAAATAATTTAAAAGATGGCACCTTGTCAAACCATTTAAAAAATTAAGTGGCAACTCAACTGATATGGTAATACGAGAAAATACATTCAAATTCAAAACAAGTCAAAGAAACCCCACCGATTTGCACCAAAAAAAGGTCACTGACCCAGGGAACGGGTCTGGGAACATTTTTTGCAACAAACCAATAAAAGGGGAAGAGAAGATAGACTTGGGTTGCAAGGTCGTGTGTGTGTTTAAGTATGCTCGTGTATGTGTGTACGTATTTAAATGTGTTCATTATTGTGTCCGTTTGTGTAGAATCGGGGTCCAACATACAATACAACTAATTTTACTATAATCATTAATTATTAGTTATATTAATTGAAAATTATAATTTATAAATTCCTACTTGTCTGGGCTTGTTTTATTGCAAATCTATAACTATTTTAAATATTCAATTTGGATATTAACTTATCTCTGACTCGACTCACTATTCACAAAATTCATAAACAAGCACCACCTAAGGAGTAAAAAGAATCGTGAAGGGTAAGGAAACAAAATCCTGTGCATACGGTATATGCCCACACACGCTGCCAGGCATTGACATAAAAAGAAAGCAATCTCTTGGACCTCCAAATATAATCAAAGAACGACGGGTTGAAGAAAAGAAGCCAATGATAGCTCTACTTTATAATGCCGATTGATAATTTGATGTGACGTCAGGGATTTGCGAACGAATGAAAGGAAGCCAAGGAAACCGCCTTCTCATCTCAGCATCAGCCATCATAATCTGATGCCACTCGTTCCCTCACATTACCCAAAAAGCGAGCACCGATATTCATCAATATATCTTTGGTTGATAGCTCTCAGGCAATAAATATATAAAAGCGAATTGAACATTGAATGAAAAAAATGCAAGAAAAAATATTATTTAAGGTATATAGATAGTTTTAAAGCTTCTTGCCTATTTAACCAGTTTTTTGTTTTCTCATATTTTATTTTACAGCTGAAAGATGAGGAAAGATGTTTTTAAGCTAGCAACATAACGTTTCTGCCTATATCTGTGTATTTAGGTGTTTACTCGTATAAGGGCAAGAAATAACGCTCAAATTTGAGGTGGATCCTTTGATATACCATTTGGGTTGTTTCCTCTAATTAGGCTGATTAAAATATTTTTTAGGAAAATGGTATATATTAAGTATACTGAACATATGAATAAGAGTTGAATGTTTCAGCACAGCTACACTGAAGAGGAGAATAAAATATTGTCAATTCCTCGAAGTAAAGAATTTCACCCTGAAGTAAAAGTACTTACATACCTACTTACTATTAGGTAAAATAGATTTGCGTAAATTTGGATATTAGCTTACGATGGAAGGCATTATGAACATTAGAATTTAAATTTTGGTGAGATTGAAACCGAATTTGAAGGTAGGTTGCTTACGAATTCTCTCAACAGATCACTAATAGTTTTGCCTTTGACATTCTTTCTTTTTAGAGTCCTTTCAAACTCGTGTCATTAGTACATTTTTTAGAAAACAGGATTAAGTTCGAGTGGTCAATAAAACTAAGTTTTAAGTTTATTAATTAAAGATTCAACCATAAATCTAGTCAGATATGGAACAATTTTCCTTCGCAAGTCGCTGAGGGCACCTCACTCAATATTATTTTCTGCTATTCTCTTCCTTCTATTTCTTTTTTTGAATCTACCTAAAATGGGTCTTATGGTCTACTCTGGTTGGCCTTAAATTATCTCTTTTATTTTTCTTATTTAATTCTTTTTTCTTCCTCTTCTCGGTGAATTTCGATTTTCTCCTTTCGCCCATGCTGTTATTTCCGCATTTTGGGGGGATTATTCTGAATAATTCTATATTCTATCATTCTAGTTTTGTGTTGTGTTCTACGTACAAGTTAATGAATATTTATAAACACGAGACAATTACAATACTTAAAATGAGTATTTTTTTAATTAGGTCCATCTCCATTATTCATCACTGGGAAATTATTCCTCTCCTACTTTTTGTCCTCTATTGCATCATGGAATATTTTGGAATGCATGCTAGCTGTAATACTGAATTAAAGCACCGAGATAAAAATAAACAGGAATAAAAATTTAGACCTATCAAAGGATCGCTTTTAGTGCACCATTTTCTCTTTAGTAATTTTGAAGGGAAAATAAATGAGTCCAATTTCTTCGGTCAGGAGATGAGCCCGGTGCTTACATCTTAAATCATATGCCTTCAATATCCTTTTATTTTCGTATATTTGAGGCTCTTTCCTCATTGTCAACACATTCCATATCACAGTCATACAGACCTCATCCAATGTCCTCCAGCGTAATACGTACTCGTATATCATTTGGTTATGTACTTTCATTAAAATTCTAATGGAGGTGCTTTCGTCGGTTTTCAAATATATTTTTAAATAGGTAGAAGAAGATTCCAAATACCACTTATATTTACATCTCACCTTAGTTTGGTGCAGCAAAGAATAAAAGTTAATATTAATCCAAATTTTCAGGTCATTATTATATCAATTGTGGTCACACTTGGAAGCAAGAGCGGAAAATTATTAACTTCAATGAAGAGAGAATGAGAAGAAGTAAAAGAAAACAATGTAAATCATTAATGGAAAGAAATTTGTATGAGGCCAAAGAAAATGAAGAGAAAAGCAATAAAAAATGTCCTACCCTCACTAAAAATTCGGAATCTGTTAAAGCGCGTCTTTCTAAGATTCCACGAACTCGACAGATGAAAAATATCAATGAAGGTGTTATGTGTGTGCAACTTGATATCTGACACACCCCAATAATAGGGGAAAAATAGGACAAATTTTGGTGAGGATGAAGTTAGGACCCGAGATGAGTCAAACCTCAGGGACTCAGAACTTCGTGCTTTCTAGGCGTCCTAGCGGATTGCAATTAGGGGACAAAGTGGTTTTATCTCTTTATTTGTGACGAAGATAATTAAGAGAATTGTCGCTTTTACAAAAAGTTATTTTGTAGTCAAATAAAAACCTTAGTAGTATAACGCGCAGTATTTCATTTTTATTTTATTCATATTAATCAGAGAATAAAACTAATGATTAAAATGTACATTATATACAAAATGTGCTAATAATAGCTGACAGGGATTCAATGTATAGTAACTATTTTAAATCTCATATAAGATCTCTTTGAAACCGAAAGGCATGGTTCCATAACTCCCTGAGAGTTCAACACGTTTACGAAATGTCTTTCTAAAAACCTTTTGCCCTCTCACCTTTTTCACTCCACCGTGTCCCTCGGCTCTGAAACCCATAAATGGTATAGGGATATGACTGAATTTATTCTCTCTATCATCATTGGCTCGAACTAGGCGTTTCATAGAAACGTAGGTTATTATATTCTTAGTCTGAGTGTTAATGGTTAATGCTTTAGCACAAAGCATTTACTTCCCCCCCCTTATCGTAAGTCTAATACTCTGCCCACCTCCATTATGCCCTGTTTCGTTATATAAAGAGTAAGAATCTTCTGAAGCAACTGGATCTGCATCGTCCGTATAGTCTTATTTAAATGGTCTTTCAACTTTGTTCCAGTCTATATAGATAGTGATGCGATTCACACTATAAGGTTTAAATTCAAACGGTGATGCATCATCTTTACCAGAAAATGCCGAATGGTCAACCCTACCAATTACCATCCATGTAGGTATTCTCCTCAAGAAGATATTATCCACACTTTTCATTGATATTCCATTCACATTTGTAAAATTTCGAATACGAAATTCTGTTATAGGTTACTTAGCCTTTGATGTAAGCAACCTATTTTCCATCTCCATATTAGTTGATGCTTAAAGGCGGACTTTTCTCAGGTATAGAAAACTCGCTAATAATTCTATTTTAGCTTCTAAACCGGTCTGGTTTCTAAATAGTGTAAATAAATGTGGTGGTCTAAATAACTTTATCTTTAATGAGACTCCATTTATGAACAGCTAATGTTACGAAAAGAAATCGGCACTTAGTTTTCCATATACATTAATTTTTTTTCCTCGATCTGCAATATTTATTTTCTATACTTTTTTCAGTAGAGTAATATCTGGCAGTGAAAAGAAATGTGAACTTTTCTACTTCAGTAGAGCTCATCAGGGTCTGTAAATATACACAATAGGGGTAATTTACAGGTGTTTCATTTAAATAAATATCAACATTTTGATTTTGGAACAAAGTGTGACGAATATTATTTTCCGGAAAAATATTCTCTCCATCCTTAAGTTAGTTTCCGTTTTCCTTCATAGTTCTTGATTTAATAGAGAGCTAAACATCACGCGGATCTATATAATACTGTCCGCTACCAGATATATAATATTTGACCGGGGTGAGATCAGAGTAAGACTGATAAAATACTTGCTCTCAACGATGGAAGTTTGGATCGGTGGAACGGTAAACAAATCGATTTCTGGCTTCGAACAGATATAACATGTTAGATGAAGAGCCTTCATTTTTACACGTGTACGATTTACAGTCGATGATAACTTTATCTTATATTTTTAACTTTTTCCTATTCTTCTTTTTTTTTATTCATCCATTCGGACTTATTTATTACACCCACTTTTTCGGATTTCCTCTCATTATCATTCTCAAATTTTACTTTCTTCTAATATATCGTAAATTATGTTCAGCAATTTTATTTTTCGTTCTTTCCAGCTGATCTTCCAAAGCTTGCTTTGCGCTCTTTCCATGCATAATATCTTGAACGGTATCGAAACCGGTGGAAATGGCTTTCTTCCCTAGATAGCGAGCACCACTCTTAAGATAGGGCGTTGCATTTCGGAATAAGGAGGAGAATAGAGATCCAAGACCATGTTTTCTCTGAGCTCTTAATCCTTTAAACACGCGTGGGCCATTTAACGTCTTTATATTATTTTTTCAATTTATTCTCCTGAAGTGTAGTTTTATCATCAATTGACTAAGAAACAATGGAAATCATTTCCCTTTAACCCTTCTTATATAGATATATATTGATCTCAAGTCACCAGAGCTTAGATTCAGATAGTGTGGATTATCAAAAGTTATACTAAATGAACCATCATTAAAGAAAAGGTGAATAATTTTCATCAGCCTCGACTGTGTCCCACCTACCTAACAGATAGTCTACAAGGTTAGTGTAAATGTAACATGATCTCAGATCATATATACTCGTAAGAGCAGAAAAATCTATATTAATCCTTTCATGGACTGGATCCTTTTTTCCATGATCCATTTTGTCTGAATGTTTCAAAATTATCGACTGTTACATAAACGTATCTTGTTTTGCTCTTAATATTTCCATTTCAGATAAACTAAGTTTGAAATTACCTTTTTACATGGAAAGAATCAAAGCGATTTTTCTGATGTGAATTACAGAGAGGTACTTGACCTACAGAGCAAAGCGAACTTGTAGTGTGGACTTCAATTTTTGTGCTACAGTGATTTCACCGTCTCCATTTTGGACTAGGTCAGGGACGTCCAACCAGCGGCCCACTGCTAACTCAGATTTTATTTTTACAGGGTATTTTTAAAGTAGATTTTAATTTACTTTGAAAACCAGATATTGAGAATATCATAAAAGGAAGGCCAACCCACAAATCACATTGATTTTATTTTGTATAAGTCTAATTTAATTTTTTACTGTTAATCTACGGTATTTTGTTTGTAATTTTATATATATATATATATATATATATATATATTTATATATCTTTGAACATTTTAAACTATATATTTAAGTACCTCTCTGGCCCGGTGAATATACTTAAATTTATAATTTGGCCCGTTAGAAAAAAGGTTGGACAACCTTGGAATGAACTGTTTGAACCTTTTTATTGTGCATGGAATTAAATTGTCGCATTCTCCTTTCCTCTGGTAAGGTTTACTCCTAACTAATCCTCGGATTAGAGCTAGTAGGTATAAGAAATTATTCAGGTATTCCATTGCACCTCTTTCATTGCAAACAATGAAGCTGTCGATTAATGAAACATCTAGAAAATAAAGAAAAATTCGGTGCCATAACTTTCTGGATTTTCTGTCGACCTCATGAACTTTTCAACATATCTACAAAATTAACACCTCCCATATATTTTCTGTATTCAGCGTGGGCTTGGGGATAGATCATCTCCAAAGATATGCCATCCTTTTCTTTTCTTGTATATTAGCGACATCAGTTGGTTTATGAAAGTTGTTTCAGATTTGGGACATATTTTCTCTTTGGTCGAATAGTCCCACAATATCCTATACACTTATTTAAAAGCGATTTGAGAATTTGACACAGGAAAAGAAGTTATTTGCAATTACTTAGCAACCCCGGGGTTCTAAATATTGGTAAATATCTAGCAGAATCCTTGTTCCTAATCAAACTTGAAGCCTATTTTTGTCTTTTTTGCCTGTATAAATATCAAATTAGCTAACAATTCATTTGGAGATGCCCTAATCCAAACTTTGTAACCTCTTTTTATTGGTTTTAGAGACATGTACTGTTTGATGGAGCTTGTCCTTTATATATGATCATGCTTTCATCTACATTTTGCAATTCATGTGGAATGTAGAAAGTTAGAAACGCTTCTGAAAGAACATAAAGCATCGGTCTTTGTAAAACCTATTATACACATTTTCATTGTGCATTGGCATTTTACTGGAGTAATTAACATGAAGATTACTTAGCAACCACACTAAACATATTTAAGTAGCATTATTGATGATATAAAGTCATCCCTGAAGATTGTATCTGATGACCAATAATTTCTAAAGCTAGCTTGCATTTTGAGTCACATCAAAAGATTAATTGCAAGAAAATGTTTAATTTCATGAGCTGTTATGGCCTTATAAGGTTTCCTTTTTTGACTTGCATATAAATTTGATTAAAATGTTATATATTCAATTAAATAATCTGTAAAAAGAACAAAGAGAATATCCCAGTTACAGAATGGTCACTGAAACTGGCAACAGCTTCACTTAGCCCTTGCTTTTCCCGGACAATGACAATTAATATCGTACTCCCTTTTTCTTCACTGCGGCTGGAATGTAGTTTACGTTTCTTCATTTTAACCTCATCAAAATTTTCTAATGCTGTATTTTTTTCATCCTCTGAAAAAAATAAACATGAGCTGTACAATTAATAAACTTGACACTGAAAAATTAGCAGTAAAGGCCTATTTTTTTTTTTACATATTTTATGTAAGATCATCTTGCCTTTTATTGGAAAGATCACATTAGTTCTCTCGCTAAATCAGCTTTGTGTAACTTTACTTTATTTTTTTATATTGATATCATCAGGGACATTGTTAACTTGAACTCTGTACATGTCTGCCTCCTTCACTGAGAAGACCGTGTGAATTCCGATTTTTAGTAAACACACACCCCTATTCGGTCCAACTCTAAAAGATGAAGGATATAAGACCTACCTACGTTACTATAAACGCCTAGTTCGAGCCGATGATGATAGAGAGGATGAATGCAGTCATATCCCAGTACCATTTATGGTTTTCAGAGCCGAGGGACCTGGTGGAGTGAACGAGATGAGAGGAGAAAAGGTTTCGAGAAAGCCATTTTGTAAACGTGTTGAACTAAAAGGGAGTTATCGAACCATGCCTTTCGGTTTCAAAGAGATCTTACATGACATTTAAAAAACTTACTATACAGTGAATCCCTGTCAGCTATTATTAGCACTTTTGTATATAATGTTTTTTTAATCATTAATAATATTCTCTGATTAATATGAATAAAATAAAAATGAAATAATAGGCGCATTACTACTAAGGTTTTAATTTGTCTACAAAATTACTCATCACATTCTCTTGATCTTGTGCGAAGGAGAATTCTTTCATTCTTGCCTCTTCAATCTTGGTTTTCATTATATCAGTGAGCTGGTAGGGATACCATGAGAGAGAGAGAGAGAAATAATAGGGATTTTGTGTCATATATGGCGATGTTCAATACTCTCTCACCATCATTCACTATGTTAGTGGCAACTCCACTGATATGGTAATATGCGAAAATACATAAAAATTCAAACGCGTCAAAGAAACCTCACCGATTTCACCCCAAAAAGGTCACTGACCTTGGGGATGGGGCGGGGATGGGAACATTTTTGGCGACAAACCAATAAAAGGGAAGGAGGTGGGGGTAGACTTGGGGTGCAAAGTCATGTGTGTGTTTATGTATGCTTGTGTATGTCTGTACGTGTTTGATTATGTTCATGACTGTGTGCGTTTATGTAGACTTGGGGTCCACCCTACAATGCTACTAAAGTTAACATTGAAAGAAGTAATGTATACGTGAATGATTGTTCCGAATGAAAAGGAAACTTTTAATCAAACGGGAAATCATTAATCAGCAGAAAACTGAGAAGTAGAATAGAGGAAAACAAGAATGAATAGTAACGATAAAAACAAGAATAATGAAGAAAACGACAGCAATAGCAGGAAACAAATTCATAAATAAATAAATAAACCAAGCAGGTTTATCCTTTTGATAAGTTGGGATAGACACGGTACTTCCCACCAACTATTTCATTAAACCTTTGGGACTTTAGAATATGGGTAACTATGCAAAATACTAATAGGACTTTTATATCCTACCCAAAAAAGAATATATTTTGTAATTCGAAAATATATCGAGTCATATTTTACAACTTTCAAACTAATTCACCGTAAACCAATTGACAGGTAGAGATTTACCTATAAATACATAAATAAAATCTAGCAAAGCCCTCCCAATTTTTGGATTTACGAGACCTCACCTGACTCCATACCCAACCCCTTTGGAACTTAACCCCCCCCTCAATTTTTGTATCAGTCTTACTTTTACACAGTTCTATTTTATCATATATGTAATAGCTCTTTCCAAACAAAGCACATCCCCAAAATTCTGCCAGCAAGTATAGAATGGCATAGAGTAGTTGGCCAACGGGTGAAGAGTTTATGACTGTGATATAGAATGTGTTCCATGTTATAATGTAGTGTAGAAGACGATTTGTATTGTATAGCATGGAATTTGCGAGGTGAATTTGGCCGAATATATGTGAAAAATGCGAAACCGTAGAATTTTCTTTAGTGAAAATTAATAGTAAAAATCTTTGATAAATTTGTCATGTTTATTACTTCAATATTTTTTGTTTTCATCATCCACCACTACAAAACCTCAAAAGCGCGTAAGAAGAAAGTATTAAAGAAATGAATAAAAACATAAAAATAGAGAAAAAATAATAACCAACTTTATTATCGTAAAATTCTTCTGCACTTGGAAAGATTTTAAGCACAGTGGTTAGGTGATTCGTACCTCACATTAGGCGGCTCGGCATTTATCTCATGTCATTACTAAAACAATCCACTTCTTAACAATCATATGAATGACCTCCTGTTCCGATGTTATTTATTTTGTCTTCTCTGCATTTATCTCTGTTTTCAATGTAGTAAGAATTTATCTCTTCTTACTTTTTCTATCTACCTTCGCTTATTTATACTTTTTGGTATTAACGTTCCCATCCCGTTCTTTTCCTCTATGTCCCTATCAGATTCAACCCTTCTTTTTCCCTTTCTATTGGAGTGAGTTGTTATGACAACCCAGCTCGTATATGGCTTGTTCCCTTGTTTTGTTCTTTGGTGTAGGTTGAGTATAGGCCACTCTAGGATACATCTTTTACCGTGCCCAAAGGGAAGGCCACAAACGGTCCCGATTTACCCCACGTCAGTAAATTTGTGCAGTTCATCTATAGCTTTCTCTTTCTGGATGGTTATAAAGATGGCGTGAAGGAAATGTATCTGCTATACAAGAAAACATACTAATTGCAACAAAGTCTGGTGTTGCAGTAACGCCGTGCCCTCGTAGGCCTCAGTGATTGAAAATCACTGCTAGAGGACGAATTTAATTCTAGTGCAATGGTCTCGAAATCTTCCCACTCCTCTTCTCACACTACTTCATTTAAGGTTGTCTCACCTCCCTAGAAAATTCTTGTGATAAGCATTCTCATCCCGTTCAGTTCAGTTAACTTTGCTCGTTTGATCCATATACCAACGGAGTGGACCGCGAGTTTGACCTTCACCGTTTCCTAGTACTGAAGTTTGATTCAGACACTCCGCGATCTAAGGTTGAGCTTTTTGCTTTAAATAATGCTATTGAATCCTGTATTGGTGAGCCAAGTCGGATGTGAGGGTGAGGTGACGAAAATAGTGTGATCAAAGGCTCGTTCCACACCCAAAACGATACAGTCACGATTATGTATTCATTTCTAATGTTAGTCTCTTACGAGGCTGAAATTTGTGAAGATGTAATAAGATCAAATGAATTGAAAAATTATGACCTGTCCCGACTTCAAAGCAAGTTGACGAGTCAGCTTTATTATAGGTGAAATCACAATTTATAACCAATTATAATATCTAGAATTGTCAAGGCTGTCATTATTTCAGATTTACTGTTGAAACTATCATGATAAGTTTATTGTTTGTTTTTGTTTAAGGTAACATAAACTGCAAAGGTAACAAGCACCTGTCCTGATTTAACACTAATAAAGAAGGGAGAGTGTTGATATACATACATTACGAAATTTTACTTATAAACAGAAAGATATGTTATCAATCTCTATTTTTTAACTCATCCTTTCTTTAAATATTCATTACTGTTATAATGTTTTATGCGCTCTTCTATGAAATGAAATATGAACCCTTTTAGGGGAACTTTTCAAAGAATATTAGGTTTAATTTCCATAGAACTTAAAAGAGTAATTTCATGAAAATTTAGATTTGTTTATTTTGGCCGTAAGTTTTGACGGTACTCTAGGTAATCTTTTAATGATTTGAGTATTAAAGTGATTTGCATATAAAAATTCCCTTAAAAATCTTAGCTTTGTTGTTGTGTATTCTAATATGTTGGTTGCTATTTTTTTTAAACAAAATATTTCAAACACAAGTTCATATTGGATGCCTAGTGGAAGTTTTAAGGAATTGAAACTTTGACGAAAGAAAACTTGGATGAGGATACTCTTACACCTGAATGAACATCTCGTTTCGCTGACGCACTGATCAAAGCAAAAGTCATTTGCTAATTACACGATACTCATTTGTAGGGATTGCCGACACTTTTACATATTTTTTCAGAATATAGAATTTCATGCATATAAAAAAAACTTTCCATTAACCTTCAGTATTTCGAGCATTTATCTTACAGAGGCAATCAATTTTACGAACTTAAATTGAAAATTTCTTGTTCTTATTCATTCTTCACAAATGTGCCCTAATCATGATGTTTAACGAAGCCCACTACCCCTCTTCAGGACCACACGTCAAAGACTTTGGAGATATATTAGGCAAACATGAAATTAAAGAAAATGGGTTCTCTTTTTCATACAGACATACATATTCCTTTTTTCCCCGACATCACTCTCATTCTCACATAAAACACGCAAGAGAGAGAGAGAGAGCACCAAGGTGTATGTGTTGGTTGAATATTTCTTTGACTTTAAGAGCCTGGCTATTTCAAAAAGGAAATTATTAGGGATAAACCTTCACCTAAAAATACCTATAAAAGATTTATAAGGGTATCTTAGTTACATGAAATTGTTTAGCATGAAGCGTCCAGTAATTACATGGCTTAGTGCCCAAGCTTTGAGGAGAGACATGAGAATGATGTTGCTAATATCTTATTGCTAAGCTGTCTATGTATCACAACTCTAGTCAATATATAAACATATATAGAAACAGTTTCTTAAATGCGAATAAGCGCTTGAAACTTGAGTCGAGAGGGAAACCCATGAGAGGGTACACGAGAATACTTCTAAATTAGGAGACAAGTGAGAGCTAAATGAATTTAAGCCCTACTTATGGAAGATAGGAAAAACACTTAAAGTGTCCTGGAAACGGCTCGAACCATGGTCCACCGCTTGCTGTTTGGATGTTCTATCACTAAACTACCACGCTTCCTCAAATGTGTTTATTTTAATAGCGCGAGTGATGTAGGTCTTTACTTGTATACTTCAATTTTTAAATGACTAATCGTCATCGAACAAAAAGGTCAAGTTTGTTCAAATCTGGTAAGTATCTTGGATATTAGATACTACTTTCTAATCCTATCCACTAATTATAAAACTCTTCATCAATGTGGTGTTCTTGAAATCATTAAGTTAATGAGGAAGTGCTCCACTTTGTTTCAATTGAATGTACTCTGATCCGGATAATTTGGGGATTGGAGGAAAACGTTTACCCAAGAACATATTGAGGTAGCCATGACCGGTAACTGTAGCATCGAAAAAGAATAAAATAACTAATCCTTTGGAAGAAAATCCTCAACAGATAGGTCACCGTGTAAATTTATAAGATTCGCCAATTAAATGATGGATTTTCTCGTGACAATTAAGTGCAATTATGACGTTTAATTATACCATTCAACTAAAATGTAAACTTAACAGCCCATAAAATTTTGGCCGCAAATAAGACATTTTTTGTGGTATTTACTTAAAACTATTGGCAAAACTGGATTCTGCAATACGGATGATACTCATTCACACATCATTAAAAGTGATGGATTGCTTGCAAAGCTAAACATATGATGCACAGTACCGTATACTGCAAATTTCTAATTGTTAAGTGAAATGGTAAGTAGAGTATGAAGATTAGTGTTAAAATTGCCGCTTCACTGTTTTTATACCAATGATATCCTCTCAATTCTAAAATAGGCCCATATTATGCATTTTCTCTAATAAAAATAACAGTGTTTCATTATACAAGTTTACTTTAGGCAGACAAGGATATAACTAATTTTGATTTGGGATCTTCTTAGGCTATGAAAAGCCTTAAAAAATATATGAATCTATTATTTGATATGGTTCTATAAGGTTCTAAAAATTATATGGATAGTCTTTTGATACTATATATACTTTTAATGAAAATCACACACTAATGTGATTAAGCAAATGAAATATATATATATATATATATATATATATATATATATATATATATATATATAATTTGAAGGATGAATGAAAGGAGGTATAAAGGAAAATTCATTTCATTTTCTTGATAGATATAACGTTTCAGGTGAACTTTTCGCCCATCTTCGGGTACTAAAAAATACAATTCATGACATAGACAAACAATTTAAGTTAGATTTTAACAGACAATCAAAATAATGAATTTATGGAAACTATTTAATATTTATTAAGGTGGGATTGCGAAAATTTACAGGTAATTTATATTTCTTGATTATTATGTTGGGAGTTAAAAAATTGAACGATTGAGGAAACACTGGAAACAAATCGAGATAAACTAACCTTAAACAATCAGCCGTTGGAGGATAACTGGCGAGAAAGGGTGAGGAGCGTAAGAAGAAAGAGTAGGTTAGGAGGTTGGTAGTATTTTTGTTTACAGTAGAAGTCTTGGGTGAGAAGAAAAATCGGAATTTAAGGAAGGAGAAATGTATTTAATATACATAGATTCAAGAATCCTTAATGATATGGTACCAGGAGTGTTTTTTAAGATTTTAAAATCGTCCAATGGGATATCAGTTTTACAATTAATAGAGTGAAGCCTAACAGGTGAAAACCTTCCCTTCCTTCACCGAAGGAGAAATAAAGAAAAAGATCGCTGACCTAAAGACGAATAAGTCCCCTGGACCGGACGGGTTTCTACCTAAAGTGTTGAAGGAAGTGTGCGATGAAGTATCACGACATCTGTGCGCTATCTTTAACACGTCAATCCGGAACAACTGCGTTCCTAGAGACTGGCGTGAGGTGGAGGTGACTCCTATCTTCAAGAAAGGAGACCGTAACCAACCGTCGAACTACCGACCTATCAGTCTGACTTCAATAGTCGGTAAACTCATGGAAAGCATCATGGTGGACAAAGTGACGTCGTATTTAAAGTCAAACCTGCTACTGAGGAGTTCCCAGCACGGCTTCCGAAGGCAACGGTCATGCCTGACGAACCTTGTGGAATTCTTCCACTTCGTTTTCAGTGAGCACGATCAGGACAAGGCGGTGGATGTGGTCTATCTAGACTTTCAGAAAGCCTTTGATAAGGTACCACACCGCCGCCTTCTCCGGAAAGTGCGAGCGCTTGGCATAGACGGAAAGGTAGCCGGCTGGATCGAGAACTGGCTAAGTGGCAGACGGCAACGGGTGGTGGTGAATGGACAGGCTTCTGAGTGGGTGCCCGTTACTAGCGGGGTGCCTCAAGGTTCTGTCCTGGGACCACTACTATTCATCATCTACTTTAACGACATCGACGGTGACATGGTTGCCAAGATTTCCAAATTTGCCGACGATACCAAGTTTGGTATGAACGTTGCAAAGGATGGAAATACTGCCCGCCTGCAGGAAGATCTTGGGAAGATTGGGGAGAGGTCGGAAACGTGGCAAATGCCTTTTAACGTGGGGAAATGCAAAGTGATGCATATCGGCCACAGAAACCCCCAATCTCAGTATATCCTTAAGGGCACTGCTATGGAATCCACCGACACTGAGAAGGACTTGGGTGTAACAATCACTAGTGACCTTAAGTTCTCGAAACAGTGCATTGAGGCGGAGAAAAAGGCCCAAAGGATGCTAGGCTATATTAAGCTCTAGTTTGGTTATCGGAACCAGGAGATTGTACTGTGCCTGTACAACTTACTTGTCCGAACGCACCTGGAGTATGCCGTACAATTTTGGAGTCCTTCATTGCGAAAGGACATCGCAAGATTGGAACGCGTACAAGCTAGGGCAACCAAACTGATTCACTCTATCTGACATAAAAGTTATGAGGATAGACTAAGGAAATTAGATCTGTTCTCGCTGGAAACCCGTAGACTGCGTGGTCAGCTCATCGAGGTCTTCAAAATACTTCGAGGGTTCAACAATGTTGACTACCGGGATATTTTCACACTGAGTGAGAACAGAACGCGCAATCACGGCTTCAAACTTGAACTAAAGCGTTACAACCGCAATCTGTGTGGAAATTTTTTCACCTACAGTATCTGCGGTAAGTGGAACGCACTTCCAGTGGAAGTTGTCAACAGTGAATCTGTTGACCAGTTCAAGTCAAGACTAGACAAAGTCTTGAAAAGTGGCCGTTTAGGGACGCAAAACAATTGAGCAGTCATGTGCCTGCTCGATTGATAATCCAAAGGTACCCTCTTTGAATGGACCGTAAGGTCTCCTAGGGTAATTACTTTCCTTGTTACTCCTTGTTTTACTCCTTGACCTGTGGCTAACACCCAAATGGAAACAGAGCCTCACACTCAGCGAGCGCACCGTACTGCCTATGTATCTCCTCAGTTTACAATTGCGGCAAGTAAACTCATAAATAACGGAGCACTTCGCTTTAGGCGGGATTTTGTCCATACAATTAAAGTATAATCCTATGTGGTGTCTATTTATGAAAAATAACTTAAATTGGTATGGAAAAAGAAGTTATTTAATAGACATGTAATTTTGGGGGACAAATCTTTATTTAAAAACCCAGATCCGGAAAAATTATGTAACAGATATCTTTACAAACGGTAGAGATTTTAAATTTAGGATGGTAAATATTTTTTTAAAAATTGCGCCGTAATTTTTTCAATCAGAGACACAGGAAAACCATTTCGTTTGAAATAGTTAGTCAGAAATAAGACTGCTTGGTAAAATCTGGAGTAGGATAAACAAATATTAAAAGCCTGGAATATTAGTGTTTTGAGGGCACTTATTTTTAAAGAAAAGTCACAAAAACTGAAAAAATTAAGGACATGACCAGTAAAGGTTGGCTTAAGAAAAACTTTGATTAAAAATCCAGTTGGGAAACAGTAAGTGTGGATATCCAAAAATGAGATGGAGGAATTGAGCTCCTTTTCGGAAGTAAATTTAATATTAGGATATTTATGATTGGCATATTGCAAGAATTTATCGCAGGACTCCTCAGTATTGAACAGAATGTATGTACTCGCTATCATCGACCAAGCAGCGGTAAAATCAGGGTTCAATACTTCCAAGTTCCAGGCTGAGTAATTGTTCCTCAATCCAGGACATGAAGAGATCTGCGAAGACAGGGCCCAAAGGACTGCCCATGCCCACCCCATCTATTTGCTAGTAGGTTTCGTTTTTAAAGGTAAAGTAATTGTCCTTAACGGCTAGTTTCAGCGTTTATTTTAAAAGTGGAGGGGTAAATCTTTGAAAATTGGAATTGTTAAGGGGAAATTTACGTCGGGCAATTATGTCAATGGTTTGGTCAAGAGAAACATAAGTAAAGAGAGATGAAACATCGAAACATCCTTTAATAACCCCACTTTTCTCAAAGCAGTTTAAAATTCAAAATAACTTCAGCTTTGTGAAAGAATTACAATATTTTCAGCTTCCTTATCCCTCCTTTATGAGTAGTTTCGATGTTTCATCTCTCTTTACTAATGTTTCTCTTGACCAAACCATTGGCATAATTGTCCGACGTGCATTTTCCCTTAACAACTCCAATTTTCAAGGATTTATCCCTCCACTTTTAAAAGAAACGCTAAAACTATCCGTTAAGGACAATTACTTTACCTTTAACAACGAAACCTGCTACCAAGGTTAGTTTATCTCGATGTGTTTCCAGTGTTTCCTCAATCGTTCCATTTTTTAACTCCCAACATAATAATCCAAAAATATCAATTACCTGTAAATTTTCGCAATCCCCCCTTAATAAATATTAAATAGTTTCCATAAATTCATTATTTTGATTGTCTGTTAAAATCTAACTTAAATTGTTTGTCTATTCTACGAATTGTATTTTCCAGTACCCGAAGATTGGTGAAAAGTTAATCCGAAACGTTATATCTATCAAGAAAATTAAATGAATTTCCCTTTATGCATCCTTTCGTTCATCCTTCAAATTAAATTGAAGCTACATAGGAGAAGTTCTAACCAATATATATATATATATATATATATATATATATATATATATATATATATAAGCAAAAACAAACGAGTGCGTCTACGAAAAATGTTTGTAAGGTGATATCTGTAAATAATGGGTAAGATAGAGGAAGCGAAAATATGTGGAAGATCTATTGCTGCTGATCTTTCTATAGGCATTTTTACAGCCACCATTGAGACCACCACGTACGTCCTCAAGAGCCTAGCAAATCACTACACAGCGATATTTTTCATTTCTTTCTTTAGAACATCTTAACACTCCCATTCCAATATTTGCTAAATGTCTTTTCATAGCCCAATTCAAAGAATGGTGTGGGGCCTCCAAACATATTACTACTAATCTGTCTACCTCTCCCTCCCTCGAACCTGGATCAGCCGCTGGTGAACCATGATTCATTTTTATATCCGGTCGGAGGATCTCCTTCCCGATTGAAAAGGTTTGGTTGATACAATTAAAAATTAATAACAGAAATAGATATCATAAATATATGCGAAGTTTTCGACAGCCCAATTTTCAGATTTAGTCTTCTTTTAACTATTTATTCGTCGACTTGTTCTTTGAGAGGTTGCTCGTTATCTTACTCTGTAGCTTTCAGTACTAAATTTTGCATATATATATATATATATATATATATATATATATATATATATATATATATATATCCTAAAGCATAGCTGTTATGGCCTCGTGCAAGTTAGTATCTCCTTGTTCCCTTCTTTATTTAATGGACTGTATATATAAGAGAGAAAGCATGTCATAGCTTTCCACTTGGTTACTTCTTAATTCATAGTCTTCAGAGGTAGCGATATCCTCCAACACGACGGTTAAGCCACATTGTTTATGATTACACTTAGAATGGGTAGTGAGTAGTGTTGACTTAGTGGTGTCTACCATATTTTAATATAATCAGTGGATGGTGGCATAGGTTGAAATTGAAACCCTCCATATCGTCCCTCAGGAAGATTAGAACGAAAACAAAAATTATCTCGAAATCAAAGTGTAGAGGTTAAATATCTGAAAAAAATAAGAGGAAAACGAAGAAGAATAATATCCAAATTTACAACGTTTCTCATAGTCAGGAGTTTCCCAAACACTGTCTTTGCCAGGCACGAAAATCGGCCAAATGCAAGAACTACTTATGCAAGAAATGTGTTAGTTTGTTTACGGCTAGAACAAAACATTGTGGAGTTAGCTTGTTTTTAATTTGGGACTCAAAGACAAGGACAAACATTAGCCACTTTACCAAAGTTTTATTTGCATCTTGAAATGAACTGAAATCTTTTAATACTCTCCAGGAGAATAGTTGATTGTATTACTCACTGAATTTTTGTCATTTTTTGTGAGATATCGGCTGAGGAAACTTTCATTTCTTCCCACCACTCTATACACCTACTATTAATAGTTAAATGATAACAACAGTGAACTTGCCGAACTCGCTGCTCGTGTTATATATATATATATATATATGCTCAATAACTGATAGCAAATAAGGAAAGATGACACACTACAGCGATTCCGTTTTATTATAAGACCGAACAAGGATTGGCTTTCCGTATTTCATATCGGTTATTGATCATCTAACGTGTTACGTATTATTGCGATTTCTCATTCATTGAAGAAACTCCTGTCTCTCGCTAACGCTTTCGTCAGCAAAATGCATATGACTTACTTACACTGATCTGCCTATAAGCCCACTTGAAGCAGCCTTCCTTCTTTTTTTGTGTTGGATAAATATCATCGATATTCATCCTTTCATGTCTAATCCATCCTCAATATGTGAGAGTTGTATCTCTTATTCACCGTCAATATGTGGCAGTTGTAAGTTATTTGTTCAGATCGTAGATTTATCTAAGAAATTACCACACAAAAACCTCACCTATTCTTGGAAAAATGATGGAATGATGCCATTGGTTGTGGCATCACTACATTTACCTTTGGAATTGTTACTGCTTAGACGAGAAAGAAACTTAGAAGTTTTATGATTTAAAGTATGTACCAGGTATTTTTGAACACTATACTTTGAGGAAAATCAAATTATTCGTATATCCCTAGAGATTTCTACAATTTTTTTTGCAGACATATAGTAAAATCTCAGTCAATAAAATTCTGGAAAGCTTCTACATATTACAGCGTCGCTATGGCTTCAAATTTGGTGCGAGAGATAAAAAATACACATAATAGCACCATAGGTATAGACTAATTAGTTATGCACTAGTATTCGGTCGTGTGAGTTCTAAACAAAGCGTAAAGCCCTTGTAGAAGAGGGATGGCTACTTTTGAACCACTCAGTGCTTCCATAAACTAAGAGAGCTCGTCTTTATTGATAGCTTGGACCAGTCGGATGAACTAGATAGTTCTGACAAGATTGTACAACTGAGGGTGATTCTTTCTCTTAGTTAAGGCTGACGGCCTTTCCACAGAATTCTTAGCTCTTTTCTCAACTTCAACCGGAAGGATCAGGACTTATTCATGAAAGTGGCAATTTCAGAATCACCTTAGCTGCTTCTTAAGGCAACGTGCAGAAGCGCTATTTTATTTCTCTCTCAGCTTTCAGTCTTTGGATCGAAGTAAATAGATGATAGAGTTTTTACTATTTATTACTAGATAAAGTGGTGGTCGCAAATACCAGATGCACCATGTATTTACCCAAAGAGTACTGAATTGAGGTGGCGCACGATATATGCAAAGTGGTGGGTTCTGTTTCGGCATCACCCCCCATAAATATTGCGAAAGAGAGTGGAGTAAGGTGCATTCTTCATCTTGAGACTGGATTACATCTGTGCCAGGAAGTGAAGTTCCTCCCGAACGGTATCTCTGGTTCCTACCAATTAGACGAAATTTCTTCACCTATCCATAACACGCAGCTAAACCCACTCAAATCTCTTCAAATGGTGAAAGGACTTGCGTCCATCCTGAAACTGTTTTCGAAGTGATTTGGATGAAGATAATCAAACAGTGATTCATTGAGATTGCTTTAAAAAATTGGCAGGTGTGATTAGCCCGGTTAATGAATGCAACGAACTGAAATGGAACTCAAAGAAAACAGACGATAAATGATAACTTGAATTCACTAACTACCTCACAATATCCATAAAATAAGAAGCCCAATGGTAAACAAAGAGATCAACTTAGACGAAGTAAGCTCTATTTTGTAGTAAAAGTACAAGGGAGGGAGTGCTAAATGGGAGGAGTTAATTAATGAAATTTGACGAAAGCAATTGTGAGATTGAAATTTTATATTTCGAATTGTGAGAGCAGAAGCAAAATAACGTAATATTTTGCATTAGTAAGGTCTTCAATCAAAATAAGAAGTTCCCATTTTGCATCGTTTTAGGAGAAAGACGTAAAAATATTTTGTGAGTCGGTGCCTGATTAGTCTTTGAATCTTTCAGTATGGCTCAAAAAGAGTATGTCTTCGAGGTTGAATACTTCTGTTCTCACAAGCTGCTGGTTGAGTCAAGGGCTACTGGTAGCCACTGAATGATGGATATCTAAAGAGTAGATGACTACATGACGAACGCTATTCTTCTATTTTAGTTATCAGCTTTATAAATTTTATATAACACTAATTTCATCTAGAATTCTTACACTTCTGTAGACTGTTCAGTTGTCAATTTTGCTGTAGTTTTTCTCGTTTAGTATTTTGCACTCCCTGCCAATCATTCTCACTCTTCGTCTTTTTTCTTTGCCTCTATGAATTTATATATATTTTAAATAGGTACTTCAGAACCTGTATGACCATTGATTAGGAAATATCAAATATGGTTGTGGTTACTAACGTTTCCAGTAAGTGAAGAACTACAATTTCCAAGCTTTCAAAACAATAACATTTAAAGTTCTCTTGTATAATGCATATCACATTATAATGACAACAAAGTAATCAGGAGACCAGTACCGTAAGACACACGTTAATGGACAATGCAAGGAAGACGACTTAACTTTATGCTCTACTTTGACCTTTGATACTACTCTTCATGACTTGAGCCTACGTTGGTAGGTCTTCCAACCAATGATTTTATGGTATGTGACGAGCAAAGAAATGGTTTGCACATCGTATAAAACTTATTGATCCAATCTCCAAGTCATAGCCTCGATAAGAGCATTCTCCCATTTTTTGTAAATAAAATTGTATATGATTCTCTTTAAGGGAGAGCTTAAAATAATACTGGGTAATTTGACTAGAACGCACATGGTGATAAGAGGCTTGAATTTATCCCTTACTCACAGAGCAGATTCAGGATTTACTTTATTACAGTATTGAAAAGACTAAAGAATAAAATATAAGATCGAGAATTTTAGACCCTTTAGTGAACGGTGCAATTTATCCATTCCTTTGTATTTGGCATACAACCGGGTGCAATCAAATTTAAATTAGGTTATGTTCTGTTCAATTTTCTTATGTTAGATTAAAGTCTGTTCTAAATTCTAAAAGGTATACAAAGAAGTGAATGTGTTTGAAACCTTCCATTATTGGACAACAAGAAACTGAATTTATAGAAGGACATTGAATAATGTAGATGGATAATATATGTGCTTAATTTAGTTTTATTCTAAAAAGGGCAATGAACTGAGCAACAAATATCTATCATAAACAATATAAAGTTAACTTAGGCTACATGAACTGTCTCTTTAACCAAACCCTAACTTTCAGAAAGAAATTTAAGGTTGTTCGCTCCCTCGTCGAAGAAAGATAATCCCCAATATACTTGAGGATTAGCGTGTCATTTATGAGCAACTTAAGGTCGTTAATTTCGAAATTGATGAGAGATAATGGTGACATATTTTGGCTTATGACATTAGGCAAGTTATTCATAAAAAGGGACAGCAGAGATTTTATAACCTTCATAATATATAATTACCAATATTTCTGAAAACTCTACCCAAAAGGAGGCAAAATTTTGTTCAAGAACAATTTTGGTAGAAATATGAAAATAAAGGTTAGAAAATATAGGATTATAAACATTTTCTTGCATTGACAAAAGATTTATGTATTTCACATTGACTAAATGACATTGACAACAAGAATTTACAAGAAAGTGTGGCCTCATTGATATCCATCAGAACCCAACGATCAACCAAACAATAATCTAGAGAATAATACTAAGTTATTCAATGTTTAAAAATTGCAACAAAAACATATCTGACACTGGTCAGATTTCTTCAGAACGGTTCTAAAAGCCAACTATTTCATTCTCATTTATGACCTGGAAATTGGTAACACAACTCGAAAAACGCTATGGAGAATATTACGTGAACCAATGAAAGCTTAAGAAGGATAATGGGAGATGTAGAAACGGAAAGATAGGGCAAATTATTTTAACCGTTATATGAAAATGAATAAAGAAGTTGGATTTGAACCTGTATAATCAAGCGCTCATAGCTTATATGACCACGACGCTGATCGCCAGAGCTACCATCCTCAACCCACTAAGAGGTTGATTCAAGAAGCCTTTTGAATAACGAAGTGTACCATTGTATCCAGTGAGAGACAAGACGGGTTTTTTGTATTAGGAGGGGGCACGGGCTTTTTTGTTTGTAATAATTGAAAATCACATGTCACGCGATATATAGATGTATTTAAAGGCCAGAGAAATGGAAATTGATAAAATAACCCGGAAAAACGCTATGGATAATAATATGTGAACCAATGAAAGATTAAGAAGGATAATGGGAGATGTAAAAATGGAAAGATAGGGTAAAGTATTTTAACCGTTATATGAAAATAAATAAAGAAGTTGGATTTGAACCTGTGTTATCAAGCGCTCATCGCTTATATGACCACGACGCTGATCGCCAGAACTACCATCCTAAACCCCCAAAAATGTTGATTCAACAAGCCTTTTGAATAAGGAAGTGTAGTTTTGCATCCAGTGAGAGACAAGCTAAGTATTTTTCTAGTAGAGTGAAAAGGAAAATTAGAAGGGTGTTGGGGATAAAGAGAGAGGAAAGGGGATAAGAAGGTGGAGGGGGATAAAGAGGATGAAGAGAACAAGTAGAAGGGGTTGGATATAATATACGAGGGGCGGTCAATATGTTTTTCAATTCGGATATAAGGAAACGAGATATGAGGAAAGGGTTTTGTTATTTTTCAATTTAACTACCCTCGACTTCAATGCACTTGCGCCACTTGTCCCTGAGGCTTCGAATGTCCGACAACCAGAAATCACCCGACTGCTGCTAATATCCAGTCCTGGACGGTAAGCAGGACATCTTCATCGTCCCCAAACCGGTGTCCACGCAGTGCAGCCTTGAGCTAGCGGAATAAAAAGAAGACGCTAGTGGCCAGATCTGGACTGTAGGGGGAATGGTTTAGGTCTTCAAATCCGCGCTCGCCCAGAGCAGCTTGTGCAACTTTGGCCTTGTGTACACGGACACTGCGTGTCAAATTGCCACGCCACTTCTAACGGATGCACTTCTTCAACCCAGCCAGTTCCTCGGCGTAATATTGACCTGTGATGGTCCTTCCACGAGGCGCATAGTCCACCATCAACACTCCCTTAGAATCCCAGAATATGGTGGCCATGATCTTCTTGGCTGAGGGTTGGAACCGTTTACTTGATGGGGGTCGGAAGGCCCCTGTGCTTCCAGGCCATGCTGTCGAGCTTGGTCTCGGGATCCCAGTGATGGACCCACGTTTCATCACCTGTCACTATGCGTGACTCGAATCCCGCCGGGTCTTGGTTGTACAAGAGCAGCAGCTCCTCCGAACTTTGACGAGGTTGAAGTCGATCATGGAGCGTGAGGTTTCGTGAGGTTTCTAGGGACCCAACGGGCAGAGACCTTGGTCATGGCCAAATTATCGTAAATGATGTTGATAACACTTCCATGTGATATTCTAAGTTCTCGCTCGATTTCTTCGACCTTCACCCGTCGATTTTTGAGGATCATCCTCTCCACACGGGCCACATTGTCCTCGTTGGTCACGTCTGACAGGCGTCCTGGACGGGGGTCAACTTTAAGGGATTCACAACCATGGCGGAACTCCTTATTCCAGCGAGCAATGGTTGCATAGGAAGGGGTGGTGTCGATGTACACTGCAACCATGCGTTCATGGATCTCTTTTGCATTCTTGCCTTCCTTGGTCAAAAATTTGAACAGTGCGCGGTGCTCAACCTTCTCCATTGTTGAAAAATGTGAGACTGACGATCTGCAATCAGCTACTACTTCTTAAATAGACGAGGCATAGCGTGCGGCTGCAGGTCCTGACTTGTCATAAGTTGTCCTAACACCCCCACATACAGCCATCCCCCTTCCTCTGTTTTGCCCTACCGATTCGCAAAACTTATTGACCACCAGTCGTATATATATATATATATATATATATATATATATATATATATATATATATATATGTATAAATGCAGTACCAGCCATAATGTTTGCACACTGGTTTTCCACCACATTAAACTTACAGATGCTTTATAGCTAAATAATCGAAAGTAATGAATGATAACTTACAGATATAAAATTGGCATGGCTATACAGGGGGCACACGTACATGTTAGGACTGATGAAACTACAAGTTAGTGAACAGTGTACTTCTATTACTTATATATTGGAGAAAAACAACTAATTTAGGTTAGTAACTTACTTACATGAATTCTTAGGAAGTTCTCTCATTAACTTGTCACGTTTCGAGCAGCAAACATGCTTAAAGGACCAACTACAGCTACCTATATGCAGAGCTAATTATTAAGCAACTTCAAAGGATCATCTGTCCATTAAAACTCTAACTGAAAGGATTAAATGCCACCAGTGTCGTACATAACATTATATCACGTAACGATTCCTTAGTCTCATTTATCAGTCGAATATCTAGTGATAGGCTTAGGAAAACCTCAAAGAGAGATGACCAAGCTATCGTCCGTTATTAAAATGAGACCGATACAAGGCGGCAGCCAGACTTTCCCGAGAATTAAATGAAACTATGGGTATTAGTGTCTTCAGGAAGACAATATTACGCCCCTGACCGAAAGATATTTAAATCTCACACAACAAAAGTTGTAAAAAGAAGTTTTGATTAAAATAACAAGAAAACTAGCATGCAGCGCAATATCAATGAAGCAAAGGCGGAGGGAAATTTATTTCGGTACATTGTAATCATTGTCAATGTGAATCCGTCTATTTAAGCAATTCGGGACAAAATTTCTTAAAAAGACGGATTAAATATTAATGATATGAGTTCATTAACTATCCATTGTCTTCCTCAGGGTCTCGTTGGTCATTGCCGCTCATAAATTGCCTATTCTATCTAATAGCTTTTTTTGTAATCTACATGTTCTATTTAGGTCTAATGATTTGTTTCTTGCTTGTCGGTTTCATGCCCGGATACAGAGTTAGTTTATACCCTGGAAGTAATCATAACCACACTGGTACCCTCATGCATACCCGAATTAAATAGCTGTTTATACTTAGTGAAGCTTGAATCTTTGAATTTGTCGGTTTTAATGATTTTCCGAGTCGTTATGGCTGTTTGTTGCCCTCAGCAACGTACCCCTATAAAATATCCAATTTCCCTACGTAAGGGTTTACCCCTGTGAATCCATCTTTACTTAATCCGGAATATGACTTTAATAACAAAGAACTCAAGGAACTGTAAAGAATATTTTGAAGAATATTTATTTATTTATAATAATAACATTTTCGAATCTCATATTTTCTTATGAGCATCTCTCGCTTGTCATATTTTTTCCCTTGTTTATGATGGGGTAATTAAGACAATATTATAATTCCTTGGAATCGAATTCACCACCATTTATTTCAAAATATCTGTCTTCATTCGTCACAAGGAGAGGCAGTTTTAGGGATTGTTGATTTTTTATATTTTGCAACTCTTTTAGCCATCAATCAAAGCCTAGTGTAGAATTTTAAGGTCCCGCTTCGAGCGCCATCCTGGACCGTGATCCTGAATGCCAAAACGTGCAATGAATGAATATTTTCAGAAAAGGAATTCATAATTCATGACGAAGGTATCGTTTATCCATTGATGAAGAAAGAATGCTACAAACAGAAAATTTTCGTTTCAAAAACGAGTGGAGAAGAAAAGTGCGAATAGAAAGAAAATATCAATTGATGTATAAAGAAATAAAAAATTACCTGGTATAAATAATATAAATATTAGGCGAGAGAAATTAAATGAAGAGAATAATAATAAGAATGGGATCATAGGGAAAATTGTTATGTGCACAAAGACATAGAGTGCGCTGGAACTCATTTCTAGACTTTGTGGATGGGATCAGGAACCGGTACCGGTTCATGTTTGTTAATGGTATAAAAGACTCAAAAAATGATAAAGTCTCTCAGTAGAAATATATGCAAAACAGAAAAGATATATATATATATATATATATATATATATATATATATATATATATATATATATATATATATTGCTTCATGAAATGGATTCAGATATTTGAGTTGTAGACTCGACAAAATGGGGTCACATGTTTAACTTGAATTCTGGACTCCAACTCCTTTTGATACCAAACTTAGCTGAAGTAGCAAAGCAAGAGGTTCTTCTGATTCTTATGACTCATTAGGAGAATCCTGTATGGGGTAAAAAACGAATACAAGAAAAATTAAAAAGGAAAGAAATTAAAAAATCGAGTATTTGTTAAACTAGCTATAGTGACCACCACTATTGGCCAAAAGAGCTGCATAACCCTTTTTCAATCTTTGTTGTCCACATCAATTTCCATACAAAATGTATGGGAATGTATGGATATATATATTACAAAATTATGGACCAGCAAACATCTTTAGATCAACTCACGGGTAGTTCAACAGGGAGGATAAATGATGAAAGTCAGAGATTCAGGATAAGAAAAGGAAGGGAGGATATGGAAAAAGAATTACTTTAACCAACGTAATTTTAATGTTAACCCATTGATGCCCACAATTCATTTTTTAATTTATTAATATTATATTTTTGAAAATTCATTTTAGTGTAATAAATAAAGCATATAGTCCTTAAAAATAAATACATTTTATTTACAATGACAAATACAGGAGTGGCAACCAAAGTTGCCACTAGTCATTGAAAGGATAACACTTTGCGATGGGAAAATGAAGAGAGTTTAATTCTTAATTTTCTATTATGAAAACACGCTGACACATATATTATGTTGAATGATATGCTTCTATACATAGAATATGGAGTTGAACATGACATTCTTTGCCCTCCTACTTCGCTCTCTCTGCGCAATGCTTACATCTTGAGTATTTAGAGGGTAGAGGTCTGGCCAGTGATCCAAAATGATCCTTCCTTAGTTCGTCTCCTGCAACTCCTCGTAACCTGTTAGATGATGGTTCAGGTCTTTTTTTGATTGTTCCATGTTACTTTAAGGATTGAAGCACAATTTATCTTAAGAATTCCCAACGTGAATTGCGATTTCCAAATTTTCTATAAAAAAGCCAAGCGTTGACAGAAGAACAGCAGATACTCCAAGAAAATAATGGCCACCACCATTTGCAAGATTGAATTTGGATGTTGCAATTCGCAACGAATTGAAGAGTTAGATCAATGACACCCATATGCTTATTATTAGCTTAAATGCCATTAGGTATAGGAACTACAATCTCTTTTTTATCAATTCGCGACCATCGGGACCACTTTGATTTGCGATCCACACCAAATTTATTTGAAGCAACTGTCTTTCCACTTCATTAAAATTTGATCATTAATACACACCGACACAACCTAATCTCTTTTCCTTTTACCTAGCACTTTGAAAGCTGGTAATGGTGCATTTCCCAATCGTCCTTCTCTTATAGTACCAGTTCCAGCAATACCACTATTTGAAAGTTCATTCAAAAAAGGAAATGAATTAAATAAGTTCATCTCTTGGACGTTTCCTTGCGCTTTTACTGCAGGTGGAACGATCCTTTTTTGCATTCTCTTGAGTATCGAGCATCAATGGGATATTTTCAGCAGGCCTCTCACGATGAGGGATGAAAAGTTCTGGTTCCGATCTAAGAATTTTTGAGGCAGATTCTTTATGTTCCCTTCTGTTTCCTCGTCACTTTTATCGGAGTCAATATCTGAATCTGCTAAAGACTTCTCTTCAAGGGGCAAAAAAGTTACCCCGACACCACGTTGTTCTTCATCCTCAAGGATGTCAAAAATGTCATTGACGTCCAGCCTAATTTAACAAGGGGATTTTTTGAGTATTCGAATAATAATTTCATCTTAGTTTGGTTATGAATTATGTTTTTTAAGAAAGTTATTTCTAATAATTCTTTTATGATATCCAAAACAAAATAGTGAAGTGCAGAAATAAATATAAGTATCGAAATTTTGTGAATTATTTAAAACCCAAAGAATTACAAATAGTGAAGTTCAGAAAATATTTTTTTATATATCTTCTTCTATAATTATATTTTAGCAGCGTGATATTCTGAAAGGGGGAAATTTAGTTTAGAATTCTGTTTTAAAATTATAATAATTGACAAAGTTCAGAAAAATTGCTAAAAACTTCTCAATGGCTGCTTTTTACTATTTAAAATTTTAATCTTAGTAGCTTAGAGCAAGGGGATTTTATGATTATTTGAATAATAATTTCATCTTAGTTTGGTTAGGACTTATTTTTTTTTTTCAAATTTATTTCTAATAATTCTTTAATAACATGAAAAAAAGGGTGAAGTTCAGAAAGGGTGAAGTTCGAAATTTTGTGAATTATTTAAAACCCAAAGAATTACCATTGGTGAATTTCAGAAAATAAATTTTAGTATATCTTCTTCTATAACTATATTTTAGCAACGTGATATTTTGAAAGGGGGGAAATTTAGTTTAGAGTTCCTTTTTAAAATTATTATAATTGGCAAAGTTGAGAAAATTTATAAAAATTTAACCATGTCTGTGTTATTTTTTAAGAAACGATATTTTGTGATATCGCAGTTTCAAATCTTTTTTACTAGTGTCATTTCGTTGTTATAGTTTTCACTCGTTTATTTAGTTCAAATATTGATGGAAAAGTATTAGTAATAAACCCGTTAATATTTTATACCCATAAATTTGGCCGTGCAGATGTCGATTTTATCCTGAAATTAAATTGAAAAGTCTGTTTTCGTACGATCTATTTCACTGTTCATGAATTAATTTAGTTACCCGATGCTAGACAAATTTTTTTATGACATTACATTGTCCTTTTGTAATTTTAGAACCTTATTCAAACAAAATATTCCAAATGATGTATTAGAAGTGTTATATATAAGGTAAAAATAATAGCTTTTAATTTAAACGCAAAGTTTCAAGTTGCTCTATCTACCCTATTCCTGTTGTCCTTTTCTGATGCACAGTGTCTTAAAGATGACCGCTTTTATTGTAATCTCTTAGCACATTATCATAACTATTTTTACTACGATTTTACTGCTATTTCCAAGTCTTTTATTAAGCTATCACAGTCACTATGAAAGATTCCCCTAGGACAGGGTTTTGTGTCACCAGCTACTTTTTACATTTTTCAAAGTACCTCTAAGTTAAAGCTTAATTTTAATCATATAAAATACCTAATATATAAAATTCAATAGTAATATAAGTAAATCTTCTCAATATTCGAGTTGATTTAATTTAAAATATTGATTAATAGAAAATCATCTCAGGAAGTTCTTAAGAAAGAAGGTTGCTTTTTCCTCGATAAACTCGAGATTTGATAGCAATAATGTCCACATCAGTGAGCTTTAAGATTAGGACGCATAATACGAAAAAAACACGATTTTATCCATCATAAATATCGAATTTGTTATCATCTAAGTATCGATTATTATAAAGTATAGTGAAAAAATCTTCATTTTTTAAACTTCTGTTCCTAATTACTTTACATTTGCAGCTATGACACTCTCCAAGTGCTCTATACTTAGAAAACACGAAAACACTACATATACTAACGTCAGTGAAGAACTTAAGAAAATTTACAAGGATTGAGATGAATTTGAAATAGCATTTCAATGCAGATATGAAGAAAAAATGGAATTCCTTAAAGTTAATAAAGAAAACGACCATTTTGTGTGTTTTTTTCATTTTGAAAGGAGTGAATTTAATATTTTATCTACGAAATAATCAAGTTTGAAAGAAAATTCTATTACGTTTCCATCTTACTATTTTGCTGAATTCCTTTTTCGACTTCAATTCTTGAAATTCAATTTAAGCTTAGTTCTTTGTTGTTCCGTCTTAGCCAAAGGAAACAATGTTTACAAGGAAAACAAAGACATTTTAATTGGTAAAGAAAACTAATCTACCACATGTTTCGACAAAGAAGAATGGAAATAAATAGTTTAAGTACGTGATGCATCTAGATCTCAATTAATAAAGAAACTTATTTATTATGTTGTATTTACGTCCTTTTATTGTTTAGGCCTTTATTGATTTATTTAATGTAGAATTAATACTTAATTATGATACAGGAAACCAATGCTAAAATAAACCAGTACACATCTAAGCCACAAATACTCTCCAATATTTGTCGAAATCAAGCAACTATCTTAATATCAACCACCACCTAATAGGACCAGCGTCCGATGCCGAACTATATTTTGGGGAGAGTTCCGGATCTTCTCTGTTCCTTAATGTTTAGTAGCTGACTGTACCTATTAAATTCAACAACGTCTTCTCCCCCACTTTACTTCTTTTTAAAACATCTTTTTCGATCCCTTTTTTAAGTGTTTATAGTAATGTTTAGAGAGAATACGAACGAGAGACTTGCAGAAAGTTTGTAACGATAGATCTGTAGAGAAATGGTGAAGATAGAGGGAAAGAAATTGTGTGGAAGGTATGCAGCCGCAGACATTAACCTTCGTACGTTAGGCCCGGAGAAAAAACA
Source organism: Ceratothoa steindachneri (assembly GCA_963969495.1). Taxonomy (NCBI): domain Eukaryota; kingdom Metazoa; phylum Arthropoda; class Malacostraca; order Isopoda; family Cymothoidae; genus Ceratothoa; species Ceratothoa steindachneri. The sequence goes on from OZ018330.1 coordinate 7,541,387, forward strand.
ATGTTCCTTATGTAGGGCTACATCATAGTCACTCATGCTACATCTGACTAATGAGGAAGTGGACAACTGATGCCAATGTTGTTTTAGGAATTTTGTAATAAAAAAAATTGAGATTATGGAACAATCCTTCACAGCTTCTCTCTTTTTAAAGGAGATCCTCTTTCTGTTGAATTGTTTGTTTTAGTTTTGAAAGACATGCAGCACCATTTTATCATGTAGTACCATTCAGCAGCTTTTTGCTACGAACTCCTCTTTAGCTTGAATTGCACCACGGTTTAGAGTTAGAGCCGTTAGCTAAATTCGCTGACCAAAGGACTTATAAATAAAGCAATATATAACTATATATTAACCTCAACGAAAGGCCCTAAGATCAGTATGTTAAACCAAATTGTTACAACTCTCTCTATCTATCTCCCCCCCCCCTTCTCTTTGTCTCTCTCTCTCTCCCTATATATATATATATATATATATATATATATATATATATATATATAAATATACATATCTCAGCAGCAACTCAAAGTCATCACCGTGACTCAGGCTCATCAAAGATTGGCCATAAGTCACATGTGTAAAAAAAAGGTAAGAGACGTAATGCACACCGCAGACTTATAAGTCCACCGATAATTGTTAAGGCTAAAGTTTTGTCATCTGTGTTTCAGAGAAAGTCTTTGGAATTAAAATATTATTTAGGTGATATGGATTCATTCGTTGGTACTAATCCAAATGAATTATTTCCACTTTTTCTGAAAACTTTATCTAAACAACTGGCTGCTAAACTTGTTAAGATAGTAAGAAGTCTTCTGGCCTCTGGTAGTTCATTTATACATAAACTTCATTCTTCTTGGTTTGATAAAGTTTCACGTTTTTCCACACTATTTCTAGTCCCAAATGGCTTATTTTTATATCAAACACTGTCTCTCTCCATTTCTAAGTTAAGGGTAAAAATAAAGCAAACAGATTTCCAAAGTTAATAAAAAACAAACACATGGAGATACAAGAAAACCTTTTTATTTTTATGAAGTACATTAAATGCCATTTATTTTGTGTTTTAGTTAGCAACCCACCATTACCTGGAGTGGAGAGCATCGTGCATTTGTTGTTGAAGAGTTTGTTAAAAACGGTAAATCCATCGTAACGACACTTTGCGCTTCGTCGTCATAATGTTTGTCTAAAGTTGGAAACCCACCGACGAATTGTTTTTCCATCCGATACGGGATCATAACGACGAGGTGTACAGTGTCTTCAGAACAAACGTTGCGTCCTTACGACAGATTCACTATTCTAAACAATCTCTTCAACACTAAATGCACGATGCTCTCCACTCCAGGCCATGGTGACTTGATAACTGAAATGCAAAATAACTAGCATTTAATGTAATTCTTAAAAATAGAAAGTTTTTATTGTTTCTTCATGTGTTTGTTTTTTATTAACCTTTGAAATCGGTGCAACCTTTCTGACGCACCCTATAAATCTCCTAATCCTATTGATGGTTTAAATGCTGCCCTTGTTAATATAATAAACCGTAGAATTCTTACTAAGGTCATAAGATGTAGACTAACAGACAAGTTGTGTTTTACTGATGATTGTAGAATGGCATACGAAGAGAAGCAATCTGCTTATCACCTCTGGTCTCGTAATAATTCTAGAGTCTTATGGGAAAATTATGCGAGACATAGATTTCACGCTTAATCTGTTTATGCTAATGCACAAGCATCAGCAATATAATATTAATTTACGCGAACTTCTGACCAATGCATCCCAACCACACAAATGGTGACACTTTTAAGGAATTTTCATTTTGAAGTTGATTCTACATTACAAACTATTCGACTGGACAATGGAACAGTAACTATTAACCCATCTGTTAAGGCCGAAGTTTTGTCATCTGTGTTTCAGAGAAAGTCTTTGGAAAAAAGATGGATTTTTTATAAAAAAACAGCTTGAATTTGCCCTTAATAAGTATGAGCTTATCTAACTATATAAATGGATTAGACATGGTTAAACATATTGGCTTATGGACCAATAGAGATGAAATGGGCAGCAAGAAAGATAGAATTAAACGAGAGTGGAGTAATTGTTATAGATTTTGAGCAGAAGAAAGGAAGTATATATTAACATTATAAAGAATAAAGAGTAGAACAATATTAAGTTCTTTAGATTGGGAACTGTAAATGATGCATACAAGTTCACTAAAACTTGAAAAGAGAAAATGATATTTTGAAGAAAAGAATGAAAATTAAAAGCTATCAGTAGAGAAGTAGGAAAGAAGCTTTGTAATTGCACAAGCATGCCTAAAAGGAGGGGAATGGAGCAGTGAAACAAATAAACATAATGTATCAAAGTTAGAAATCAGCAAGTGAAGAATAGGATCTGAAGACGAATGAAAATTGAAGAAAATAGGTAGTTACTTTCAGAAAGTAAACAAATGAATCCTACGATTTGTGATTGGCTGTTTCTTTCCTAACTATAAACTATTGTCCTTTAAACCTACATTATAATTAGTATGATAAGTGAGGCTTTTGACACTCAAATTCTTTTTAATATCAGATTAGCGACTGGAATAGCTAGGTTAGTATAGCAATGATTAATCACCATCAAACAGAATCTGACACTCCTATCGGATGCTGTCATACACGCCAAGCAAATAAATGTATTCAAAAGAGCAATCTAACTGCCCTAAGGAAAACTGTATCATTTGGATCTTTTAACCTTCACTTTAACAACGGAGTAAAAGGGATTGTTTTCAACCCTATTTCCCGTGGGGGTACACTATACCTTGCAATACTAAGGAAAACTACCATGTATGCAGGGTGATATGCCAGATGCACAACCTTTTTTTAAATGAACTTTAACAATTCGTGTTATCACCCTTTTTTCTACACTTCATGTTTTGAAATACTTGTTCCACGATATTGTGGTCACAACTGTAATATGCATACATGTCACTTGTGAAGTAAAAGTAAATCTCTGAAGTAAAAGTTCTGAGAGTCATTCTTTTAGACTCCAAGTGGCTTAAATAAGATAAATAAGAATAAAACGTTCTGGAACTGTGCTATCTTTTAACGAAGGAATTATTGAATTATTGCAACAATTCCAAAGAATATTCAAGATTTTCAAATACCATATTTGTTTTCGGGCCTGCGGGCTGGAAGATTCTGACCCGGCATCGAGACATAGATTGTGCACCACTGTCTCAATCTGCAGATTTAAGGATGGGTAGACAGTGAAATATTATTCAGATATTTGCGAACAATTAAATTATTATTATTCTGAGAGCTACCAAAGCCTCCCTCCAGGGTGCAAAAACAACTGCTAAATTGATTCCTCACAAAATACCAAAGTGGAACTGAAAAGAGGCAAAGGCAGCCATGAAGATGAATAAGAAATATTAGAAGATAAGAAAAAGCTACTGTTTCAAAAATGTATTAACACGGGACCTAAAGGAAGAAATATCCCTTGACTTTACAATCTCGTTGGGTAAAGCATTCAACGTTTTAATTAACGATGGTGAAAAACACCTTGGAAACTGTGTCGTACTAACATTCATAAAATTCATAGCCAAGTCAATAAGATTAAGAGCAAACCTTGTCACGCGAACTGGATTAAAGAAATAACAACAAGGAGTAACAACAAGGAAAGAAGGTACCCTAGGAGACCTTACGGTCCATTCAAAGAGGGTACCTTTGGACTTGCAATCGAGCGGGCACAAGGCTGCTCAATTGTTTTGCGTCCCTACTTGCAACGGATGCTGAATAGTATTAAATACCTTGAAAAAAATGCTAACGACACCAACATGACGCCGATTATCCAAATTAAGGGACAGAGCTGGTGGTATGAATTTAATTGAATTCAACGCTCTGTCCGACAGCTTGAGATGGCAATTAGCAGCAGACATCCAATCAGGAGCACAATACTCAAAATGAAGCAGAATGAAGGCATAAGGAGACTTAATAACTGTAGAGTCACAAGTAAAATGTCTGTAACACTTACGAAGTAATCTAGTCTTCTCTAAAATTGAGGAGAACAAGAAACGAATGTGCTTCGCTCAAGAAACGAATGTGCTTCGCTTCTCAAAAGTTAACATCGATTTAAGAATTAATCCAAATAGACGAAAATCATCCACTTCTTCAATAAGTTCGCCTGAGATGTACAAACTGGGATGAGCTAAAGCCAGTGTATGGGATCTACTAATGGTAATAGAATGCGTATTATTAGCATTAAGCTTCATGCCCCAAAGTTGACAGCAAGAGGTAATCCTAACTAAATCCCTATTTAGAGATGCTGCAACTTATGTTATCAGCATATGATATCAGTTTATTTTCAAGGTAAATGCCCAAGTCAGATGGGAAAATTATAAAAAATAAGGGACAAAGAAAGCTTCCTCGTGAAACGCCTGAGATCAGAGGAACAGAAGCAGAATATATCCCATCAGCAGAAACACTCTGGGATCTACTTTTGCCAAAAGTCTTAAAAAGTTAAGAAGGCTTTCACCAATACCATAAGGTTGCAGTTTATAAATTAAAGTCTTATGATTAACATGTCGAAGGCTGAGATAAAATCAATAGCTACAAAATGTGATTAATACCCACGGTCCAAATAGGACTGAAAGTCATGGGTCAGTGTTAGGAGTGCATCACAAGTTCCCAAACTCTTGCGGAATCACAATTGTGAATCATGTATCACGCCGATTTTGTCCCAATACAGGATCGATCGTTTAGCAAGGAGCCTCTGAAAGATCTTAGATAAGATAGATTTGATTGAGATGGAACAATATTCAGATGATAAGGTTAAAGCCGATGCTCCCTTTGGAATGGAAAAAATGCTGGGTCTACGCCAACAAGAAAGAAAAGATCCGGTTTTCATAAGCAACCTAAAAACAACTGCCAATTTAGGTGCCAAAATGCGGGCGATCTTCTTAAAGAAGAGGGTGAAAAAGCCATCCGTGTCCGTCCCAACATAAGTATCGAGACCAATAAGATACTTTCTGAACTCAGTTGATTTAAAGGCAACTTCTGATCTCTCTGTTTATTTATAAAGGTATTAGAGATCAAATTAACTTCATTTAAGGGTTCGAAAGACATGAAACCATCAGGTTCACGTAGTGGAGGCATACTCGAGTCCACACCAAACAATGAAGACTTAAAGGGAGCCCCACCATTATTATGGATGAGTAGCTCTAGCAAGAACATCCTTAAATGAGAATTATATGCAGCTTCAGCACCATTGTAAATTCTCTGAGCCTCAGCTCTAAGAGAAACCTAACTATCCCAAAGCAACTCGCTTCAATTGCGTCTCCACAAGTGGTAAGCAGCCTGTTTGTAATCGAAGATACGCTTGAAATCATCGTCAAACCAAGCTTTATCGTTGACACAGAATTTAATCATTTTGGGTGGAACCCTTCTATGTAGAATATTAAGTAGACAAGTATTTAGAGCTAATACTGGGTCATTAGAATTAAAAATAGCATTCCACTGAATACGGTCAACTTCCATGCATACATTGTCCCAATTGACTCTAGATTTGAGATATACCTGACGAGATATGGTTATGTCAGGAACAGTGAATTGAAGGCAAATTTTGTAATGGATGGCATTTTGATCAGAGGTATCTATGTGAGCGAGAACAGAAGTCTCAAAACTCCTGGTATGTTAGTCAAGACAATGACCAAGCAGTTCCCAGAATTGTATGTAGGACCCTGAATCAGCTGTTCACAACCCGACAAAAATGAAGGATGCCTTTACATTAACAGACTGTATTGACGCCATGGCAGTAACAGGCAGTTATACAAGTCGTTGTTGGCATCAGGGTTTCTATAAATTCCAAAAATGTAATGAAAATGATATTTGCTGGAGTCTTCTATATGTTGAATCTCATTGCAGTGACGGCAAAATCTGGTTAATTGTTGTACACTATAACCAGATCTAATGTAAACATACATACCATGGACTCGAGGAAAAGAGTTCCTTCGTATAAGGGTGGGCTTATTAAAATTTGGTATAAGCAGCTCTGAAGTATTTCTATGTTTAGAAACCAGAGTTTCAGGACAGAAAATTATGTTATGATTTGTAGCAGCCATCGTAAGATCTTTGAGATTCTTATGAAGTCCACGAATATTAGAATATAGTATACAGCAACTTTTAGCAAGTTGCCTTCGTCGTCCAGGATCTAACTCAACATCACCAGCAAATAGGATGAGTAAAAGTAAAATTAAGGTTTGATGAAAAGTATTAAAGCCAATAAAGGAAGTAAATGAGATGGTAATAAAAGGTCCACTCAGATGGAGCTATCACATCTGAGCAAGGCAAACAAGTAACCCTTAAGGACGCCATATCCAAAGGGAGCAGTAACAGTGGATTTTCAACGAAGAAAAAAGAGAAGCAAAGAGAAATACAACCTCATGAAATGTCCACCAGACCATCTAGTCTTCTTCATCAGCCTGCTAAAACCAGCTTAAAGAAAAACAAGGAGATTATAAGACAAAACAGGAAAGATATCTAAAGAATGGTGTACAGCACCATAACAACAGGGAGGGATGAATCAAGGGTACTGGAAGACCTTGGTGCAAAGGATATGGCACCACCCCAATATCACCCACCATGCCTAAAAGCCGAGCGTTGTCAAATGGCCATTAGCTATCCTTTAGCTCATCCGGCCTTTGATACATAAAGCTAAACACAGTAGCTAAAGCTAAATAAAGTAAATAAAGCTAAGCACACTAAATTGGAAACTAAATTAAAAGTAAGCTTTCTTAAATTTGATAAAGGGAAGACAAACATTCTTAATTTAACTAAATAAAGCTAAACACACTAAATTGGAAAATAAATTAAAAATTAATCTCCTTAAATTTGCTAAAGGGAAAACAAACATATCCTTAAATTTAACTAAATAAAGCTAAACACACTAAATTAGGGAGTAAATTAAAAATAAGAATCCTTAATTTTGATAAGGGAAGACAAACATTCCCTTAATTTAACTAAATTAGGCTAAAGGCACTAAATTGGAGAGTAAATAAAAATACGCATCTTCTTTTAATTTTATAAAGGGAAGACAAACATTTCCTTAATTTAACTAAATATAGCTAAACACACGAAATTGGGGACTAAATTAAAAATAAGCATCCTTAAGTTGGATAAAGGGAAGTGAAGACTTAATGTAAGAGAAGACTTAAACTAATAATTAAAAATATAATTATTAATATACACTAGTCTTAAGTCACAAATAATTATTATTGAATAATGCAATGTGATTTAGCACAATAAGCTCGGAAAAAATAGCTAGAAACCACAAATTCATACAGAATTCAAACACAATAAAACAACCAAACTGTAAAAACAATTGATAAAACTTTAGGAGGTTATTGTTTACATTTTAATATAGCAAAGAAAATTTGGAAATCAGGTTAATTTGCTCCAAGGGCCTTATTTGGAACCGGAAGCTGACCAAAATTTTGAACATAGGAATAAACGTGGTAGGTAGAGCAACACTAAATTAAGGCAATCAAAAGACTAAACACATGCTGAAGGGCTGGGATATATTGTTTTACATACGATTTAAAGATACTCTCTTTTTCAAGTATATTCTTAGGGTAATTACTTATCAAATCTCGCAAAAGTTAAATAAAATACAATGGTTGTATAACAACATTGAACCAACAAGTATATGCAATGTTTTTTAACTCAACTGGAATACCATTTTCTCTCTGTCAGTTTTGTGGATTTACAATATCAATGGTAGCGCTTGGATTGAATCTTGCAAACGGACTTCTAAAGCTTTGGAAACATCTTGTACTCTGTACAAGTGTGATAGCAAGTTATTTTTAAAAAGGGTTCGGAATGAAAATACTCTGGGCTTCGAGAGCCGAATTGGAAGGGAGTCTCTATTTTCATGAACTTGCCGGTTCGTGCCTTACATTGGGAAAGGCAAACCTGTGTACACCGGAATTTAGGTCAGAAAGTTAAAGCGACCTAACGACATGAAATTGGGGCGATATAAATATACCCAAATTGTGAGACGTTCACTACTGATAACTAAATATCCTAAAAATGAAGACATTGCAGAAGAAGGAGGAAATTAATAAATGACAAACAAAATATTAGGCCAAATGAATAAGCATAAATAACATCTAGTACAGCAAGAGTGAAAAATTCGAGTACCGAAAACTATACATAAAATGAAACTAAAATCAAACGAGTAAAGCAAAATTAATATTCCTCAAGAGCAGAAAATATAACATAAGACATGCTAAAAGATGCACTAGAAAAGCAAATATCCGCAATCTATCCATCTTTTTGGGTTGAGTATCTTGAAGTAGGCAAAATTAAGAGTAACTTTGTCATAATTATTTTGTTACATCAAAAGGGAGACCAAATGCTCCTTAAAAATTACAAACCAATCAGCTTTCCCTCAGAACAATTAAATACAAGGTCTGCTTGACAAGACAGAAACGTAAGAATATTCTGCTTTCACAAACGGATATGAACTTTCAACCACCAGTATGTTCAAGGTCAGAATATAATTTGCCTTTGTGGACGATAATAAAGCCTTTGATTCAATGTAAATGTCAGCAATCATGACAAATTTGATGGAGCAAGGCATTGCTCTAAGTCTAGTCTATAGAAAAAAATATAGAACAAACCTATAAAAACAGGATAACTGCGTAAATTTGTACACAGATGCATAAATTTTCAACCAGACATGTGAGTAATAGAGGGAGGCACCATATTCTTCCAAGCTGCTGAGTATCGTCTCTGATAAATATTGAAAATAATAAATATATAGCGAATTTAAGCGTATGAAGTTATTTGGACATAAAATCATTACAGACCAATTATCTGGTTATATGCAGAGCATAGAAATTAACAAACCACAAATTGAAGCATAAACATAATTTCATTTCTATGTCGAGAGATAACGATCTCGCCCGAAGAGATCAGGATACACATGAAAAACAATTACCTTAATAACTAAGGACATTTTTCTTAAAAAAACTAGTAAATAATAAAATAAATAGAAAGATAAATCCAAAAAGACTACAAAATTGAAATAAAATTACATATGATGAACGAAAATCAAAAAGATGAGAAATAATATACTTCAAACCCATGCCCTATTAAAGAAAAATTTCTTGATAAATTTATCGCTTTTCTGCGCATGCTCAACATGAATCTCAATATCTACTTATCTAGACGCAAACTTGTAATAGAACTACGAACAATCTTTGCCTCTGCTTAAAAGAGTCATGTGAAAATCCGTAAGAGAGCAGGATTTTCAGAAATTAAAAGCAATCGTCGCTCAAACGAGTGACGAAAAATGTTTTTAACACACAAAACAATCAATGAATTCAGGCTTATTGGTACATTTCGAAAACTCCATTAATAAATATAAGCAAAGAAATACAAAAATCTGAGTTACCAACATATACCTCCACATAACAACTCATTTGCATATAGTACCCTAAACAAAATCAAATTTTCGCACTCGTATAGAGCCAAAATAGGAAATTAACCCTGGCGTATCTGGCGTAGAATTGAAAAGAGATCAGTTTGATAGCTGAAAATGATGTAATAAAATGCATTATGATCACATTCGATAAGTAAAATTGAGGAAATCATTGCATATCATTACCCCAAATAAATTTTAGCTAAAATGTAGGTCAAATTCTAGTTTATGCTAATGCCTTTAAATTGTTTTTGAATAAAAAGATGTTTTATAATGCTTTCTGCCATTTGGGCCTGAAATTATCTGATCAAAATATTTAGCATGAAAATATAATTTAGAGGCTTAAAGTACATATAATTGAAAATATTTTCTCTGGGTCATTTATATATGTTAGGAAGTGTTTTCTCATATTTTCGCCAAATTGCAGCCAATTTCCTTCAGTATTTTCAGTGTAGGTTCTATAACGTTATTTTACATAATTATTGTTTCCTGAAATTTATTTTTCACTGTTTATCATTCTATTTCTCTATGTTTATATATTTTTTCTAATAATCATAAACAAATAAAATATAAAATTTGATCTTTTCTTGTTCAAGTTGAATATTTAAACTGAAGACATCATTCCCAACCTACTTCTTCCTTAAAACTATTTTTAGATACCCTATGGCAGATTATATTAAGAAACAATAAAATAAAAAAAATATTGCGTACTGCGCAATGCACAAGGATTTAGAGATTGAAAATTTTTAAATATTGCCAGATTATTTGTTCATAAACTTCGAAACAGGTTGGAAGCCTCTGGCTGAAAGTTTCGCCTGTAAATAAGCATTAAAAACATTCTAAGCGTTCTTCTACTATCAGGATGATACAGTTTAAAAAAGATTCAGCACATTATCAATGATTACTCTTGAAATTCAATGAGGATTATTGCTAAATATTTTCAGGTTTACGGGGCCACTCAGCGAACTTTGGTGCAAGATGATCTATCATACAAGTCATGTGATGGGGAGAGGTCTGTTCATGTTTGCGAATACAGGAAAGTCGGCCGATCCGTTCAAAGTGATTATTCAATAAAGGCATGATCTCTGAAGAACATCGCATGGTCTAATTTTCTCTGATGAAGAAAAAAAATCAACCTGGAACAGAAGTTGAAGTGGAGAAATGGCAAGGGCCTATGGGCTGATCCTTATTACTTACCGAGGGTTATGGACTCCATTTCCATCAAATATGTTGATTTTAAGGGTGGTGAGTAACTAGTGACATTATTAACTATGACCTCTGAAAGTCAGATCTCTTCAACTTTAGTAGAAGGATGGTGGAAAATGTTACAAATGAGCTAGTAGACTCAGAGTTCAACTAGAAGGCAACAACATAAAGTAAAACCTATAATTTCTGAGGGTCGATGCGTGCCATTGCAAAAGAGAAAGATTTGGATGAAAATCAAACTGCGAGTGCATGAAAGGCGACTCAATTACATCCAGAAACTGATCATAAAGTTTAAAAGTTGAACAACTGTTGTAGCCAAACATGATGTGGTTCTTCTCCGATGAAAAGAATTTCGGCCAAGATCAGAAGATTAATTCCCAGGACCAGAGTTGGCTTGCTAATGTACCAAAGATCGTGCAGAGTAATGAAGAGGAAATTTCCGGCGACAATAATCGTTGTCGTGGAATGGCTAGACTCTTTCTTTATATGTATATACGTAGGTACTTTTTTGGCTTTGTGCTGAAGTTGATTAAAGAATTTTAGTGGGTAGGGAAATTGTTATGACCTCAGGGAAGATGGTTTATTTTTAGGTTTGCAGGGTTTTTTTAAAACAAATATTTCAGAGTGCAGGTTGGTCAACGATCAACTAGTAGCTGGTACACATTGGGGATGCAAATGCAATATAATGACAAAAGTACATCTCTACTAGCAAAAAAATAATATTTATATATACACAGATATTAGGTTTAAAGGGAATGGTTACACATTCTTGCAACGTGCATGTTGCAAGAAAGGGACCAGTCTGGATACAATGACTGCGATGGGGGATGTCGGGTTACCTGACGCTTCAGATAAGGGAGCACACGTAGATGGTGTTCGAAGATGGAAATCCTCGTCAGATACTCGCCGATTTACTATAGCAGAGTTCACGAATGTCGTTGAGCCTTCGTCGTTGAATCGAAATCACCGTTGTCTCAGATCGCGGGGGGGGGGCATCCTCAGCTGGTTCGCACTGGTAGGTGGGAAAACTGTTAGTTTTGCTTACTAAACCGAGTGAAGGGATTATATAGACGCTTGGCGAGCTGGCTTTAGATGGCTTGGTTGCCCTTCCACACACACGTGCGATTTTGGGGAAAAGTCGGTGACTCCTTCGGGGAGGAATTGAGATAACGTTGGCGTAGAATGTTCGACGAACTTCAATCTATAAATGAAAGCAGGAATACTAGCTGAAAGGCGGCCGTAGAAGACGATGAAATCTGTCCATAATCAAATACAGCTGTGGTGTGAAAAACGGCGTGGGCTGCACCCTCGTTCTGGTTCAGCACTGCTTGCAAAGATCCATGCGGTGATCTCTGGACCACGTAGATAGAGAAGGGCACGTGGTCGCCCGTCGACCTTATTCTGCTACAATGGTGTTTGGTTTTGTTAGCAGGGTGCACTTTGACTGATACATGGATGTTTTGATTAAAGAGGTAAAGCACTGCATGAACCAGATAGTTTTAAGGAGTCCTTACGTGTGGCGGCAAAACTCTGCTCCACCCTTCGCCACCAGCCGGATCACCCAGGCCTGGCTCTCGCTGAATTTCTTTGATCACCCATCACCTGATATTCGGTCCCCTCCCACCTTTTCTGGAACCTTCTCTACCTCTTTGTGTGGAGCTTGGTGGAAGTAGAAAGCAAGAAAATCCTACGAAGAAGTACAGGATTATCAGACCCTCGAGTGGCCTTGAGGGGCCTAAAGTGAGAGATACTGAGGAAGGCGTGTGGCTGGTTTCGAGGTCGCATGGAGATCTCATCAAAGCGACAGGCGGGTTCATCGAGTGAGATCAACATGACATCTAATGAAGACAAACTTCCCAAATTTTACGAATGTATCGCCAAAATAAAAACAACTGGTTAATTTTTTGTCCTGAGACAGTTATCATACATACTAATACCGTGCACACCCTGTAAAGAGGTTGATTTTGGAAAACCTGTCCTACGAATACCGTGCCTACCATGTAAATACACTGCTTTTGGAAAACCTTTCCTACGAATACCGTGCCCACCCTGTAAAGACGTTGATTTTGGAAAACCTGCCCTCCTTTTTAGAGGTTAGTTCCATTGCTTAATATGTTCTTTTTAAACAAATAATCATTATATGAAGATTTTTTCCCTCCAGAAATTTTGCACTTTTAAAATATATGACATTTTGGGTAAGTTTGAGTCTCTTTATAAAATGTGAATCACCCTTTAAGGTTTGATACATTTTGCAATATTTTAACTCTTTTAGGAAGATTTGATCCATTTGAAGATAAGATCCTTTTTAAATTTTGGCCCTGGTTGAAGCTATTACATGAAAATTTTACTCTTGTTTGAAGATTTTACACTTTTTAGGAAAATATCTTTTCAAGCTTTAAGGTAAGGCCCATTTATAAATATGACGTTTTGTAAACTTTACTCTATTTACAAAGATTTTAACTTCTCTGATATATCTTCTTTGGCTCACTGTCCTGCTTATAAAATTTTACCTATTCTGAAGACTTACTCATTTATGCAAGAAACTCTTTTTTGATAATTTTGTCCATTTTAGATACCACTTTTAATATTTTATACCATTTTAGAAGATATGCCCTTTTATTTTAAAAACTTCCCCTTCGGGAATATATAAACCATTTTAAAGATCACTCTTTTTGAAGACTTCGTATTCAAAAGCAAATTTCAAGGCGATTTTTTCCATTTATGAGAAAAGAGTGTGATAAAAGAGAAAAACAAAGGGCCAAATGAATGGAAAAGTATATATGTAATTTAGAGTGAACATAAAGAACTATCCCAGCGCAAGCATCTTTCATAGCTACTATAAGAAGTGTCAAAATATTATTTATAGACAATTATAGCATTCGGTTGTAAGACATATGTTAAGGTTATGTAAATTGAAAATTTGCACATTAAACTCAAACGAGGTTCTCTTTAAAGCGAAGCGGAAAAAAACAAAAAAAATGAGTTTTCAAAGGCTTCGTGAAAATTCATTTTCCATCTGATCATTACTGAAAATAGTTGCCCTTTAAAAAGCTACGTACGTATTTGATTTCCAAGATATCAAGACACTAAAATATGATTAAGATTGTTTTTAAAGGGTGATTTAAAAGTAAAACCTCGAAAATTGTATTTTACTCGGTTCTACTATTTTGATTAACACATTTCTGTCGGAAGTTATCTTGTTAAACTTATTTGAGATTAATTAAGTGAAGTTTTAAGGACCTCTCTCGTTGTCCACCAGAAAAAGGTTTCTCTTAAAGTAAACGATTTTACGATCCAGGCAACTGATCGACCCATAAATATACTTTTTTATACACCGCTTTGATTGACACTTGTTCATGAAGTATGAGAAGTAAGGTCAGTGAAAATAACATTAACGAGTAGATATTTAGGATTAAATTAGCCTTCAGTGGGATTGATATTCTTATCCTTCATTGATGTTAATTTCGTGATTTTCTCTTTTCTTCGTCTGTGTCTCTTCTCCCTTCCTTTCTTCCCTTAGTTGTTATATCCGATTTAGGAAAAAATATAGACTTTAAACTTTACTTCTCAAAACATGACAAGTTAAATTCCTATCTATCACGTTGTTGGGAGAGCCTGCACAAGACGTAGGGAAAAGATCTAAAGAGGGTATTGAAGATGCCGAAATTTACCATTTTATCCTTCGTTTTTGTCAGTTGACCAAATTACTCATCAAAATAGGCCAACGCGGTGAATACCTAGAAGAACACGATGCTCATCGAATAATCGAGAGGCAGATTTAGCAAAATGGAAATACAACTTTTGAATTAAAAAATAGCAGAAAGCATTTCTAAAAGAGAGAAATAAAATGGAAAAAATTCATTCTAAAATATATACCTTTATATATGATGAACCCCATTAAAGAACAGGAATACCGTAAAATCTCATCTTCAATTCCTTGACTATTTCAAGCTTTGTTAGGAAACTTTTTCACGAACGGTATGGAATTATTATCTTGATTTCCAATCATTCTACCCCTTTTAGATGCTTTATCCATAATATTTAATTTTATTCTATGATTTCCACTTCCATCGCTATTCTGCTCTTTCCTTTTCTTGGTCATGTTCTTCCTTAAGAAGCAAAGTGTCCTCTGGATTTTTTTAAGATTACGGGATTTGTCCTGTTAGTCCCAGTGTTGGAAGTTGATTTACTGTTGATTTTGGCTTATTGTACTTAGTTTAAATAATAAACATAGAATATATGTGCATCATATATTCCGTTCCACCTGAACATCGGTGGACTGAATAAAAGAACAATGGCAAACGTTTGCCTTTAATACAAGTTTCATCTTTCCTGGCAAATATTCATATACTCAATGACGTTTCCAATCGAAGATTACATATTTATTTATTCAGAACTTCTGCGCTTTGCCTAAACCAAGATGTAAGAATAACTCACTATTACCGCCCTCCCTGACCTGTTAACTAAAGCAAATACTTATGTAGGTGCTTATCTAACCAGGCCTGATACGATAGGCAAGAAAACGTGAAATGGATAATTTAACTGCATTATTAATATGCTCCTTCAAATCATTATAGACCCCTCCACATATTTGCAGGCAACTTTGAAGCGAAAGGCAAAATTAAAGACCAATAATTTTGTCTAAAATTAGATACAAAATAAAATAATAAATAAATTGATAGCCAAAATATACCATAGAAATACAAAGTACTTCAAGGGTATAAATATCCCCAACCCAAACTGAGAACAAAGCGGAAAATATAAAGCCTACGGCGTCAATAATTTTCGTGCGAGGACAATAATTTAAAAATTTAAACGTCAAGTGATTGCTCAAATAAAGTTAAATTATTTAAATCATTGAGAAGGAAGTAATTAAGATCTATAAACCTGAAAAAGCTTTTGAATGCAAAAAATCCTTACGTCTCCACGTTAAGTTCAAAAGGAGCTTGCCTGGGCTCCAGAGAGCATTTGAATCGCAATTAAAATAAAGACATTTATTTTCCATTCTTCAGTAACGTTGCTTTTAACACTCCTGCGCAAATGGCTAATGCATTTTCTTAACGCTAGCGTTCCCTTTGGCATAACTTCTGGTGGCTCATTAGGCCGTCTGCTCCTAAAAGCAAAATGCTTGTTTACAAACAGGTTTTTTTTTTTTTAAAGACTTTGAATAATCGAATGATTACTTAGGTTTTGATTATCGTCCTGGTAATTTAATTTTAATTTTATTTTTCATTATTACTAATTTAATTTTTGGTACATCAAATATCTTTCAAATTTTCTGCAGGAAATCATAAAAGGGGTCTTTTGATTTTGGAGAGACATTAATGAGTTTATTGATACGAACATTTTTCCAAGATTTTGACAGGTCAAGTGGAGGCACTTTATTTTATCGTCTAAATGTCCTTGTTTACAAAAGAGAAAGGAACTAATTCATAACTGAGATAACTCCTACTTTTTTGCTTTTCGAATGGAATGAAAGTACGTGAATTTATGTGCAATTATATTGTACGAAGACCGTTGAGAAAAGGAAACAGCCTTACTTCCCTAAAAGAAGTGAGGCCCCCTTTTACTTTGAATAGTATATTTTATGAAAAAAATTTAGGAATTAAGTAATTATAGTGTATGACTTTCATTTACAGTCAATAAAATATCGTCGACTTATCTCCATTAGTTAGAACCGGATACTAAATTTTCTAGAAAACAGGTCGACGAAAGGGCTTCATAAATATATTTATCTCTATTGAATTAACAAGTAAACCCATTAATAAATCAGATTTTTGTTTGCAAAATTTCCTTTTGAAACTGGAAAAATGCGCTTCTCAGGCACAGTTCCATTAATTTGATGAAAATCATGGAGGGGATGGGGACAAGGTTTGCGATCTCGGAGAACACTTTCTAATAGAAGTTAGGGTCTCTTCTAAAAGAGAAATTCAGAAGAAGACTAAAACCAAAATACAACGAATATTGTCTTAGAAAAAAAACTTGTATATATATATATATATATATATATATATATATATATATATATATATGCATATATATATATATATAGATATGCATATATATATATATATATATATATATATATATATATATATATATATATATATAAATATTGTCGTAGGGTGACCCTAAACACCTGACACCAGAATATAATGTAGAGTCGAACGTCTATACTAGTCGAGGATTCCCTCTACAGTGAGGCGCGAAGGGAGCACGCCAGAAATTGAGGTATCGATCCCAGTTCGAGGATCAAATAATCCAAATCGAGTGGACGAGAATGCGAGAGAGGATGTACGCTAATTGCTTTCATGGAAAGGTGAGAGAGTGCAAATGACGGGGAGACTCACGTAAAGCCTAAGTGACTGGAGGCTAAGTATACGATGAGTAAGCGGGGCATTGCACATTTCCACTTGCAAAGTTTCTTCTTCTTTAACCTCGCTGATTCATAAACTTAATGAACGAGGGAGTACTCCAGATGACAAGGAACTCATTACTTGAGTGGTAGATGCCTGTCCTTGTCTATAGTCTGTCGAAGGGAACTCTGGCCTTAGTTATGAGCGAGGCCGAGTAGAGGTGACGGGTTGCGTTGGAAGCTTGAAGCCGTTGGGAGGCAGAGCAGGGCATATGAGACTGTACGTGGTTGCTAACAAAGCTGGGGCTGTATCTTACCAATTTATCAAAGCTTTTCTCGAAGTATTTATGCTGCCTTGGCGGAAGCGGGTCGTTGGAGACCCCAAATGTGGGATGGGATCTCATTAGACTTGGCCTAGCAGGGCGGGGGGGGGAATATTCTCGTTGGGCATCACAACTTTGCATGAAAATTATTGACGCCGTAGGTTTGGCGCCGATCAGGCCATGTGACGGGGAAGAAAGAGAACCCAAACAGATCACGCAAAGAACTCTTTAAAAGGTATCTAAATTTAAATATATAATTATTTATTACTTTAATAATTAATAGAATTTCCACCATTTTCTTCCAATAGTCTCCATCATTCTACCAACTTTTCAATACCTTCCACAATATTAAACTTTCTAGAGAATGGATTAGTCATATGGACCTAATCCACCTCAAATCGCAAGATATAACATAAAAGCTGAAAACTTTGGATTATGAACTAATGAGACATCTTCCACACTCAACTCTCCTAACTCCATCAGATTTTATCTTATTAGGAAATTAGCGGCTAAGGTTGAAACAAACTTAAATAAATTTTAAAAATCAAATTCAAGTGACATCTACGAACATGACATTGAAAAATTAGTAAAAGGATGGAGTCCTGGTAGAAACTGGTGTAAATGATATTAATTTTAAATTAATAAAAAATACTTATTTAAATATAATTAAATTCTTTGAATTTTTTATTTCTACTCAAAAAATAATGATAAACATGAAAACAATGCCGCATTACTTATGTGATCAACTAATATATTATAGATTTATATTAATTGAATGTCATATTTGAGTTTAGTGTCCTGAATTTAGGTATACAAGTCTCGGAAATAAGTCATCTAAGATTCCTTTTCCTATCATATTAATACTACAAGTATTAGTATTTTCCTATAATTAGAATTCATTAGATAGAGACCACCACAAAAAATTTATTGCATTATGAAGTAAATTGTTGCATTGATGCAACAGTTTCCATACAAATTCACTACAAAAATATATCTATAGACAAATATAGAGGCAAGGATAAAGGCAATAAAAGTACGCAATCAGGATTAAACTTTATGCTTCGACGGTTGAAAGGTTTCTGTTCAATTGGTTTGACAATTCTAACCCCAGCCCTACGACAAAATCAATTTCCATATTTATCATCATCTAATATTGATCAAACCTTCTGTTTGTCGACTACGCAATGTCATATGATAATATGATTGCTTTCGTACCAAATAAAAGATATTGCTAAAAAATAAATTCTCTGGAGATGGAAGGAAATCAATCGAAATTTCAATGAGTATTTGGCAAACTGAATTCAGTCTTGCCATGAATAATTTGTGAGGTGAGCAAAATTTGTGAATAAAAATGCGAAATGGATCTTTCAAATGTCAGTATTTATGAGTATAACGAGAGTTCGACTATACCACAAAATTGGATTGATTTATTATTATTTTTTACCTCTTCTTCCAATTTAATTTATATACTTTAAGGGGTAAGCAGTTAGGGTTTTGATATAGAATTAGTGAAATTAGTTTCTCGGGTCGGAAAGGTATTAAAAGTCTATTTTGTGTCGAGGTTTTGTGTTGTTTTGGTCAGTGGAGAAAGTCTTAATATTTAATAGGATTATTGCACGCCTTACCTAATTATACATAATAAGTCAAAACCAACAAGGACATTGCTGCCGAAATGTGTGTGAGGATGTTCGCAAAGAAAGTATAATGTTATGGAAAAATATGTGTAAGTTATATATATAGATTGAGTTGTTTAAGGAGATTAGTATGGAATCTCCGGACATACCAACCCATCACAATTAAGCCATATATCTGTGAATTTGGACGGGAGGGCACGCGCTCTATCCTAATGTCACAGCTCTGACACGTCGTTCATAGCTCAGTATTTTATATAAGTTGATACATGAAAGTTGAGGGTGTTATGGATAAATAGAGTTTGAATTGATTGTTCGTTTTTATCTTGATCAGTTGTTTTCAACCTTAGTGACGCGGCAGCGACCAAGAAATAATTTTTTAAATCCCTAAATTACCCCAAAATATGTATTTCAAATGTTTATAAAAAATTTTTACACACTTGAAAATATTTTCAAACTAGTTTCTTTGCGTTGTGCAACATACACACATCAAATATAGAAATATTACAGACCTTGAATGAAGAAATAAGCGTTGCTTTGTCATCTATACGTCTAAATATTAAAATATTAGGTGATAAACATCACGCTCAATTATATATTAAACTTTTAAATGTAATTTTCAAATTTTTGTCTTATTTCGACTAAATTGTTTTAAATTTCAATCGTAATTAATTTTGAAGTGGTTGCCACATAATTAATATTTAACGTAAATTATATTATATTAAGGTGCTGCGGCTGCTTTTATATATTAATTAGGGTGCTACTATCTTAAAAAGGTTGAAAAGTACTAAACTACGTAATCGGATCAAATAACTGCTTTCAAGAGGTGAAATATCGGGTTAGATCATGTTAGTGTATTTCTTATGTTCTCAGTTAATTTGGGCCTACTTTAGTCTGCGCTCTAAAAATAGATTCACTATTTTTGTTGAGTTTACCAAATGACCGAGCCTAACCTGACCTAAACTCACCTAATATAATGTGAAATAAACTAACTAAGCCTAATTCACATGTCTCAATCTGGCCTAACGTGACCTAACCTAACTAAACCTAACATTATATAAATTAACCTAACCTAACATCACCCACTATAATCTTAGCTAATATAACGTAGGTTTACCTAACCTAACATGAATCAATCTTAATCTTACTTAATCTAATGTGCCATTACCTAACCTAACATGAGCCAATATAACATAACGTGGCCTAACCAAACTAAGTTAACGTAATCTACCCTGACCTAATATGTCCTAAACTAACCTGACCTAATCTTACGGGCCTTAAATTAACTAACATGCCACGATCAAATCTGGTCTAATCTAACGTGACCTTAATTTACTTAACATTGCCCAATCTAACCTAAACTAATTTAACTTAACCTTATCTAACTTAACATAGCCCGATCTAATCATACCTAATCTAACGTGACCTTTACTAATCTAACATGGCCGAATCTAACGTGAGTTTACCTAACCTAACATAAGCCATTCTAGCCTGGCCTAATCTAACGTAAACTTACCTTCCCTTACTGAGCATTCACTCAACTTAACCTAACGTGACCTAAACTAACCAAACATAACATTACATAACCTAACCTGGCCTAATCTGGTCTAAACTAACCTGACCTAATCTTACGGGACGTTACCTAGCCTAACATAACCCAACCTGAACAAACAGAAATTGACCTAACCTGACCATACATAAATTGACCTAACCTGACCTAACCTCACCTAACTTGGTCTAACAACTCTCCTACTCAAAATAGAGTTAGGTTACGTTCTTCTGCAGATCATACACTAAAGGTTGAATAATTCGTAGACCGCACACTAAATGCCTACCGATAAGACTATTAATGCAAATTTAAAACATTTAGGATGAATTCTTTATCTCACCACTTTACCACCGGAGATGAGTTTGATACATCAATGCAACCAAAAATACAAATTTGTTCTTGTCAACTAGTATTACGTCGATAGGAACAATAATTTGGATTCTGTGGTTTGCTAGAGAATGCGCTATGCGGAGTCTCAACCTAACGAATATGTATAGAAATGTGAATAACTGTTGTCCATCAAAACTAAAGCCTTTTGATTTGTATTGTATTTCGAGATTACTTTAAAAAATATGCATAATATTTTAGCTAATATATAACTATTACATCCACAAAATTTCACATCATATAAAGCATAGCTAGCTTACATACTTTGAAAAAAAAATGCATTGATCAAAAACATATCAATTGAAAATTAATTTAGACTTTAATGAATTGTTCAATATGATTTACTTTCACTTTAAAGAATTTCTAAGCTATTTCTCGAAATTCCTCGGTAGCACTCTCAATTTTTCACTGAGGAATGTTATTACGTTGCAAATGAATCGCTTCTTTAAGTTCTTCAACATTGTTAATGTTTAGATTTTTATATGTATACTTTTTCTAACAAACTTGCTAATATTTTACACTAGACAGGATTAATATTGGAGTAAGAAACTGAAACAGAAGCAGTTCATTTCGATTATCATGTTACTGAGTTGGTTATTTCGGTAGGATTTGCCATTGATTGGAAACTTCTTTGTACAAAATATATTAAGGTTTTTCACACTTTAAATTCCTACACTAATCATTACACACGATGGATACTGTCTTTTCTTCGCAAAACAACTTTTTGTATGGAATCTTTGCTCTATCTATTTGATGCTCTATTGTCGTCTCAAATATGAAGATTTTCAACTGCGAAAGATTTTACTTTTAGTGAGTGACACGGGCGTATTATGAATTTTTGACAGAGTCTGTGCGTTTATTCCTATTAATTATACTAAGTTTAATCCTTTAATTTTCCTAAAAAGGTTTAAGTTTCAAACCACAAGGAACAATATAATGAATAATAAATTTTGATAAACAAGGTCTTTATCTAGTTATTTTCATTATAATTTTGTGAGTTATTTTCAATATTCGCGTCTTAAAATTTACTATTTTACTACTTGTATATTTTATTCCGTGCATTCACTTGTTAGTCTTTGAGTGTCCATTTTTCTTTCGTTGACTGAGTTGTATCGATTTTCATTAGTAAACTGTATAGCTCTGATCTTGTCCATTCCTTGTAAGGAAATACTTTTAGTAGCTTCTAGCTTCCTAACTTGCTTACTGTTGGCCCAGCGATCTAAAAATTATTGGGTGAAGAATAATAAAATAAATGAAGTATTAGCGGTTAGTTTGGGGGCCCACTCGGAATTTACTGCAGATTTCGTAAAGAAATAAAGGAATTTGGCACGATTTCCATAATTTTAGGAAACTTCACATTACGGCTTTTTACCTTATATTTCTCAATTAGGCTGCTAATGGGTAATTTGAACGAACATCCAAAATTAGATTGAATTAATGCAATAATCGCAAAGTCTGGCAACGTCTCTACACGAAAAGTTAGATGAAATGAAATATAGATTGAGAGCATAAACTAGCTAGCTAGACCTTATCTAAGAATAGAGAAATAAATGGTCGAGGTTAATCTCGTTATTCATTTTAAGGGAGGTCTCAAAGCAAATGTCCGCGGGAACTTCAAGCACACTTAGAGCAAAATGCTATAGATAATTATGAATTTTAATATATCTTTCTTTGAATATCATTCTAATACGCTCTCCAAAATATTAAAGAAACATCATGTCTTAAAATACTTTTTTGTAGTGATATACTTCATTGTTGAAGTATGCTTTGATCTAAAAGTGCTTATATTTTGTTTTTAAGGAAGAGCCACTTTAACACGTAAGGATATAAAGAAAGGCACAGGAATTATCCCGAAATAAACATATATTTTAAATTTAGCAATTTACTACACAAAAAACAGGAAACGCATAAATACTACGAATTAAAGATACACAATAATGACTTCAATTAACTTGACCCTCTAATTTGGCTAACTCGATGCTCACTTCAATATAAAAGAAATAGACTAATTGTCCCTACTGGAGTTTAAATACCTTGGTTGCTCTGGCGGCGGGCTTGAGTTTGACCTTGAACTCAATGAGCTCAGGCACCACAGGAAGCTGGTGGGTTCTTTAACGCGTGCTTCGACCAGATTGTTGGAGGTGGACTGGATAACTTTGCAGTCACGAGGTACTTTGGCGATGGTAGCAGATGGGGAGCCACATGGTATTCGAGGGGGGTCTTTTTCTTCAAGTGTGAAAACTATCACGGTGCTTTAGGAGGCAGCAGGATAAACGGGGTCTCTCTGACGAGTGTAAGTTGAACTTGGTGCTTAAACCAAGTTAACTTAGAGTTCGGTGTGACCACCGGGTAACGTGCTCGAGGGGGATCTTTTTCTTCTTCATTACATAATTCCTCAAGGACGAAGACTATTCCTGGGCTTTAGGATGCACACGGATAGTAGGAGTCTCTCTGACGAGAGTAAGTTGAACTTGAACAAGTTAACTTATAGTTCGGTTTGGTAACCAGGAACTAGCTCGAGGATGAGCTTCTTCTTAGTTCTAGTCTTGGTAG
This sequence comes from Ceratothoa steindachneri, assembly GCA_963969495.1. Lineage (NCBI taxonomy): Eukaryota > Metazoa > Arthropoda > Malacostraca > Isopoda > Cymothoidae > Ceratothoa > Ceratothoa steindachneri. The sequence goes on from OZ018330.1 coordinate 7,564,832, forward strand.
CCCGGCCTCTATTGCCGGAGATTTCGTAGCCTGGCGACTCCCGTATTCAACCTCGTTTTTCGCAAGTGTTGGGTATTTATACCTCGTCACCCCACTGGGGCATGAGTAGGATGGGGGGGGGAAGCTTGTGGACGGGCCGCAGAAGGTTTTTTACTCCAACGGTTTTTCTCATCAAGTTTTACCTGCGCTCAAGCTGGCTTTCGAGCTTGAGAGAAAATCCTCTCCAATTTCGTACTTGAGATAAAATTGAATATACCTCATAGGGCAGATCTTGCCGTTTAAAACCATTAGGCTTTTCATAGAGACGCTTTGCAAGGTGCTGTAGTTAAGAGATTGACCCACGGTGCCGGGCCCGGATGTTTTTGCGGTCACCATCCCGGGTCTCAACTGTGAGAGAACGGTACAGGGACGATTCCCCTACACATCAATTTAAAAAAATAAAATTCGAACCGCATAAAGGTGTAAATATGTGATAGGGTCTTTGTAATAAAAAAAGGACGTCCCTGATTTATACTTAAATAACACGAGAGTTGAAGCTAATTTAAATTATCTGCTTTGGCAGTCCTTCCTTTGTATACACAAATTTCTAGGAGTGATGAACAGATTTATTTATCTTACACTATCCAAACTATTATCACATACTCATCTTTCTGACTTAGAATTTATTCATGTGCTTCCGGCTGAATCATCAATCAAAGGGTGGCGATGGTATTCGTGTGCAATTTACACTTGCCGATTTAAGGCATTTTTTACCTTCGTTGTCAGTCCTTTTCTTCTGAAAAACAATAGCTATTCTATGGGAAGTTTTGAATCAATAATTTGTAGAATAAGCATAGATTCCTCCTTGGATTTACTCGGAAAGAAAAACAAGGCGATTTGAAACTTCCTCAAGGTCAGCAGAAGGATTGTGGAAAAGGTTAGAAAGAAGCTAGAAGATTCAGAATTTAACTACGATACGACAGCAGAGAGAACAATACATCGTCTTCGATCTGACATCATCAGAACGCAAGAATTCGTTGCTAAAATCTATGCGCTCATCAGCAAAGATTTCCTTAAGTTGATGGCTGCCATTGCAAGGGAGAAAAGTGTTGAATGAAAATTCCCTGATGATCGTGGTGCATAAGGACTTTTCGATGCAAGAATAGTGAATCAAATATACCAAGCAGCTGCTCAATTAGTTAAAACACCGTTGTACTCAGACATGCTGTGGTTCTTCTCTGACGAGAAGTATTTCTGGAAAATCCAGAAGATCGACAGATTGAATGCTAAAAAAACAGGTTGGTTACTGTCGCAACTAAGGTCGTGTTGAGAGATGCAGATGGAATTTACAGCGACAATGATATTCCTTATTGTAGTCTGCAGTGAAGGTGATGTCATGTCACCCCACGTCTGAGTGCTTCAGGCTGAACACCAATGGCTACATCCGTGTTCTTTGCGAGGTGTTAAAAACATGAATTGGCCGAATAACTACAGAGAATCCTTACGTGTAGCAGAAATACTGCATCCTGCCACACCAGCCGGAAGACCCAGTCTTGGCTGTCGGAGAATTTCTTCGCTTAAACAGAACTTGACTTTTGACCATCAAACTCGCTTGACTGCAACCTCCTCAAATTCTTTGCTTTGGGCGTGGTGGAATGAGAGACCATTGAATCCAACTATCACACGAGGGACAATCAGGAGGACCAGCCCTAAAGTAAAAGATAGCGAAGAAGGCGTTAGGTCAGGTTCAAGGTCAGCTGGAGGTTGTCATTTAGTCCACAGGAGAGTCATTGAGTGAGATCGACAGTACATGTCATGAATAAAAACTGCCACAAATTTAACGAATATAGCCTCTAAAATAAAAGCACTGATTTATTTTTTCCTGAGACAGTCATACAGTCTGCACTCTGTATTTCCGTCTATTGAACCTCTCTAAATCATATATACAACCAAATGTTTTTCTCAAAATCACATCTCACTTCGTTCTAACTAAATACTAAAACTTCTCTAAAGTAGTTATATGAATTGCCTCATTTGAAGCTAAAATATCTTTTAGGCAAAGAATTTTAACTTTGCTCATTTTTTGTTGCCTTTCCTCGAATCTATCAAATCCAGAAATAAAATTTTCCATGACGAAGCGATTTGATAGAATTCTAGTACGCTACCAGCCCCCTTTAATTCAATCTGATGTGCTATTGGCACCGTGGCTTCCTTGAAATTAAACCTCTCCCGTTTCATTCTGAACTTGTAATCGAATACTTTTGAGAGCCGGGTGCATTTGGCATCTTTAGAAAAGCCTCTTGATTTTCTAACATTCTAAAGCGATGGTATCTAAAGGGTTGAATGATTGCATTTACTCGATATTTAAAATAAGCTGGGCGAATTATCCAAGTGCAGCGAAAGGATTGGCAAAATGTATGCGAAATTGGTTTCTTACCTATTATAATTTTTCACTCTGCAAACTTGAGCAAACCGTTTGATGACCAGAGAACTATGATGTCAATAGAATTTTAGCATTTTCTAAATAAATTTCAACTATAAAATAGTGGTTGATGAGTACATCAAACTTATTTTACAGACAATTACAACAAATGCATGAAGATCAGTAAAATATACATGATATGATACACGAAAAACTTATCACAAAAATATTTGGAATTGCAAGTCGAATAAGAATTTTACAAATGTAAATCGTAAAAAGAGAAAGTTTTATAATATGTATACATAAAATGTACTGTTTAAGAAATTATGCACCAAGGAATACGCAAAAACCCAACAGTAATATATATATAAATTGATTCATACAGCTTCCTGACTTCATTGAGTGGAATCTTGAGCCATTCATCTTGCAATACCTGTTCCAGCTGTTTCAAACACAAATGTGGAGGGTAACGACTTCTAAATTGTCGCTCGAAGAGGCAACACAAATGCACAATAATATTAAGATCTGGAGATTATGGGGGCCACTTTATGTGTTATACCTAACTCCTATGCTCTTAATACCAATTCTCAACCACATGAGCGGTGAGTATTGGGGCATTATCATCTTGGAAAAAGCTTTACCATCTGCGAATAATGACTGGAGCATGGAGTGCAATTGATCACCCAGAATATTCAGATATCTGTTTCTGTTGATCCTACCATGCAGGGCAACGATTGGACCAAAAGAATTCCAAGATATGGCTGCCTATACCATCACTGACCCTCCTCTGTGCTTCACAGTAGAAAGAAGACAGTCAGGATTAAAAGCTTCCCCGGGCTGCCTCCACATATAAACTCGCCCTGCAGTGGGGAAGAGAGATAAACTAGACTCCTCAGATGATATTACTTGCTTGCTTTGGTCTGTCGACCAGCCTTTGTGAACTCTACACCAGTTCATCCTTTTGTGAATGTTTTGATGAGAAAGCAAAGGTTTTTTGATGGCGCCTCTTCCATGCTATTTGGCTTTATTTAGTTCACGGCGAACACTTTCGTTTCAAGCTGGGCTAGTGAGATGTTGATTCAACTCTGCAATCACTTTAAGGGCAGTTATCCGGGGAGTTTTCATCACAATGCGTTTCAACACCTGTCGGTCTGTTTCAGCCAGGTTCAAAGCCTTGCCGAAATTACTCCTCCTACTGGAGGTTTTGAACTGCTTCTTGAATGCTATCATGGTCCTTTATATGGTAGCTCCTGAAAAACAAAGGAGTTTAGCTGTACTGATGAAGGAAGCTCCTGCAATTAGAGTCCAGCATTTGCCCTTATTCAAAAAGGTAATGAATAAAACTATGTATCTACAATAAAACAAAACCCCCACAATGAAATTTGGATGGATATTCGCAATATAACGGCTGATTAAAATATTGCTGTTAAATATTTACTGTTCGAATTATTTTGATTAACCCCTATATATATATATATATATATATATATATATATATATGATAAATAACACCCACAAGGAAAATGGAAAAACGATTCCGAGCGCTTTCCTCTTTATTCTAAAAGACCTCTTCATGGAATAACGTAGGTCAGGACAGACAATGTCTTAAATAGTAAGGATTGGGGGGGTTGAAACGGCTACTGGCATCAAAACCCTAACTAGGGAGTACAAATTCTTTAAACACTTTAATTTGTGATTTAATATAATTAGATATGATAGGATCTAGGCTAAACAATGCAGGGCTAATATTAAAATTTGGGAAAGTTTCAATAGAGATACACTCCAAAATATTTCTTTAAATGTAGTTTGTACATTTAATAATAGGTATAGTACTATTCCAATTCAATTAATAGTATGATCTTGACTATAGATATGAAAAAATAATGCAGATTGATGACAAAAATTACGAACATTAGTTTGGTGCTGTTTAACTCTAACATTCAATTCTTTTCCTGTCAGTCCATAATAGCATTTTTCACAATTATTGTAACCAATAGAATATACAATGCCTGGTTTAGGTGGTGAATTTTTTACGAGAAGGCGATGGATAGTGTTTTCATATTTAAAAATAACATTTATGTTCAAAGGTTTTAGTAAATGAGGTAATTTAATGAAACTTTAGGTTAAAAGGTAAAACTAATACATTTTTGGAATGAAATTTGTCCCTGGACAACAGGTCCACCAAGTCTCTGTAACTCCCGGTGCCGAACAGCCTACAGCGCCTGCGCCTCTGCCATCTTCGTCGACCCCTCAGGAGCACCAGAAGAACTTTCTTTTTAATAACAGTTCTTTTGGTGCGCTCAAATTCGAGTCCGGATCCATTAATGGATGTAGAGTATCCACTCTGGTGAGAGATACAGGGTATACGTGTATAGTGGGATCGGACAAGCTGCTTCCCCCCGTGGACCCACAACATAAGAAATTCGCTGTCGTACACGATTTCTTGGGAAGAGCTAATAAATTCCTAGTGGTCCGTTGTCACGTAAAATGCTGCTATTTTACTGGGTGGACCGACGTCGTAGCTGCCCCGATTAAGTTTTGTGCAGTATTGGTGGGCCAGAGCACGCAGCTCTCCCCAACTGCTCTGTCGCAAGCTGTCGTCACCCGGGATCAGGCTGATAGAGACGCCTGCCCCCTGCGTCTCTCAAGCCTACATGCACCCCCGATTAAGAGGGAATGAATAACGTCCAATTCTTCAGTGCCCAAGAAGGACTGCCTTTCCCTTTAACCCTTATGGGAAAATGTTAAACGAGGAAAGACAGAATCGGTTCGTGGAGACCGAAAAGTGAGGGATGTGATAGAAGACGCTTCGCTATTTCGTACTTCCCCGGATCCAGTAGGCTCCCCGTTCAAGGCCCTTTGCGTGCCTAGGGCCTACGTTGCGAACATTTTACAAATAGCGTGAGAAGGTCTGTTTGCAGGACACTTCAGCCATAATAAGACCTCGCAACGCTTATTTAAGTATTTTGAAGGGCGTGGTGCAGCCAAGGAAATCGCAGAGTTTTGCAGGATCTGTGATATATGTTAAAAGGTCATCGCCAAAGGACGAGTATAACCGGCCCCCCTTTAAATGACTCCAGTTACAACAAAACCATTTTTTAGGGTTGCCATCGACTTATTGGACCGATACATCTCGCTTCCACTGAAGGACACTCATACGTTCAGACCCTCGTCGATTGGGCCACCCTTTTTCCCGAAGCAATTGCTCTCAAAAAAATTGATAGCATTTCGTGTGCCGAGGCATTAATCTCTATTTTTTTGACGGGTAGGGATCCCTAAAGAGATCCTCTCTGACAGGGGTTGCCAATTTACGAACGAATTGATGGAGCATGTGAGTAAGTTGCTCCAAATTAGGCTCCTTTCACCCTTCAGCAAACGGTATGTGCGAGAAGTTAAACGCAACCTTGAAAAGCCTGCTTAAAAAGTTGTGCCACAACCAGCCCTAGAAATGGCACTGGTACCTGCCAGTAGCTTTGTTTGCATGTAGGGAGATTCCCCGCCGAACTCTGGGATTCTGCCCATTCAAGCTTCTCTATGGTCGCAATGTCCGACGTCCACCCAGCATTATCAAGGAGCTCCGATTGGATGAGGAACTAAAGACCTCCTACTCATATGTACTAGACTTGCGTAACAGGCTAGAAAAATGCTCGGAGTTTGCCGTGCAAAATTCCGAGATCTATCTAGAGAAGTATCGAACGTATTTTGATATTAAATCTAAGGCCCAAAAATTGAAACCAGACGATGAAGTTCTGCTTTTACTTCCCACGGACAACAAAAATTCCTATCCCTCATCGAAAGGACCGTTCTCGGTCATAGATGTTAGAGAGCCCGTGGATTATGTCATTCAGTCGTCATCTGGCCATAAGTTTTTCCACATCAACATGTTAAAAAGATATCACCGGCGAGCTTGTGTTAACAATATTTTTGTCTTCGACGAAGAAGGGACAATGGAAGCACCCTTCCCTTGGGACCCATTGAATATTGTACAGAAAATATGCGTCAAGGCGGATAAAGATTATTCTTTGCCTGATCTGCCTTTCTCCCTTTTCCTATGAAGAGCTGGCCACCGCAGTCGACTTAAATCCTCACCTAGGTTCCATGGAGACGTCTCAGATTGTCTCCCTGCTGAAGCAATATCCAGACGTAATTTCCGAGTCTCCAGGATGCTCTACACAATTCAAGCATGTCATCTCTTTTACCACGACTGAGCCAATAAGGAGTAAACCCTACCCTCTTTCAATCCACTTTCGCAAGGCTTTCAGCAAAGAAGTCGAGAACCTCCTTAAATTAGGAATAATTGAACCCTCCTCGTCGGATTATTGTTCCCCGATAGTGATGGTACGTAAGCTGGATCAATCTTTTCGTATGTGCGAAGATTTTAGAAAGTTAAATGCTGTCACGGTATTTGATGCTGAACCCATCCCCTTTATCGACCAGAACCTGCACTTATTTGAGCAGGCCAAGTACATTTCTGAAATAGGCTTGTTCATAGCCTACTATCAAATCCCGCTTCAAAAATCCGTGAGGAAGTTTACCGCATTTCCCACCGAAAAGATGTTAATGGAATTCACGTGTCTCTCTTTTAGTAACTATAACCGGATGATGCCAAAAATTGTAGATAGGTTGAGCAATGTCTCTTCCTACTTTGACAACGTATACGTTGCCACACGCACATGGAAGAAGCACCTTCAATCCCTCCGCACAGTCCTAAACCAGCTTAGGATCTATGGATTGACAATCAAGCCGTCTAAGTGCCACTTCACTGATAGCACTATCTCTTACTTAGGGTTCAAAGTAGGAGAGGGACAACTAGCCCCCAAGAGGACAAAGTTAAGGCAATAGAAGGCATGCCACTCCCTAAAACTAAGAAACAGGTTCGTTAGTTTCTGGGCTCCGTCTCTTTCTATCGGCGGTTCACCCCCAAATTCGCTTCCATAGCGTCACCCGGCAAAAACCTTCATAAAAAGGCCGCACCGCACCCCATCCTATGGAATCCCGCCGCAACTGCAAGTTCCGGCGAGTAAAAGAAAAAATTGGGGTCCGCTCCTATCCTCCGTTTGCCCAATCCCCATAAAAATTTGGCATCCGAATTAATGCCTCTAATCTAGGCATTGGGTGCGTTTAATTACGATATGAGGAAAAAGGAACACCATTTCCAGTGGCAAACGGTGGTTCGCGAAAGAGCATACGCTACTATAGAACTTGCACCTTTAGCAAATCATTTATGGCATTCAAAAATTTAGGATGAACTTGATTGGTAGACCTTTTACTGACGAAACGGACCATAGGCCACTAGCCTACTTGAAAAATTGTAAAAGTCCGAACAGCAGACTTATGAGATGGTCCCTTTTATTGTCAAAATACCAATACAATGTATCTACGTAAAAGGAACGGATAACATCATTGCTGATAATTTATCACGCAATCAGATCGACGAAGGTCCTAGTTGTGGCGACTAACCTGAACTGTCCGGCCATTGTTATTTTTTTTCTTTTGTATATATGTATATTCTATTTTTAATGTATGTCTAGTTATAACTGTAATTTCTAAGACCTTGTCGCGAAATAGTGTCATTTCATTATTTTAATTTTTTTTGTGTATTTCTCGTACTTATGTTTTCTGGAATCTCATTTTGGCTATAGATTGTAACCTTGAATAGGTTATGTATTGTAATATTATCCCTCGTTCCACTTCAGAAGAATGTCCCCTCGGGATGAGTAGGGACGTAGGGAAATAGCATAATACACCCACATTTTCCCACCTCCCTTCCGGGCGGGCCGGTTATCAAACCTTCCCTTTCCGGCCTGATATCTGATGGTCTCCCTCTGGAAGAACCTGCTGACCATTTTATCTAACCACCAGGTTCCTTGCTTGATTGGTTATCGATAGCTGGGAGCCCATCTTGGCTTCCAGTGGTTACCAGAAGTTTGCAAAGGACGAAATAGAGGAGATAATCAAGCCTCTCTCACCCAAACAGGGCGCTTGATATCAAATCTACTTCCGGCGCCATGTAAACCTCTCCCGAGTTTCGAGTATAAGAGATTAATTCTTTTAACCTTCTGTAGTAGATATTGCACAGCGTCTGGCGGGGCCGGAATTGCCATCTATCTCGGTGTAGTGGTAAATCGTCGAAACACAAAGTATTCAGAGAGGAGATCGATCCCAGTTAGGGAGGCTCCTTACCCCGTTGGTCTGCAAGTCAGTGCGGACCCAGGCTCGTACTTACGTCTTCAGAGCCGAAGATACAAAGGGCCTCACTCTGGTTTCCTAAGCGAGAAAACTACATCTCGGATTTTCTCCGTGACCTTATGCGTCAATAGGTCATTTCGCCCTCCCTTCACAGAGGCACCCAACATTTCTTGAAGTTCACGAGCGTTGGGCCCTCTTTAACAAAAAGCTCCCGTTTTGTACGGATGGCTTCTTCGCGGGTGGGGCACCTCATGATGAAGGCCATATGGTCCCCTCCACAGTTCATGCACTTTTGCTTCCCTTCCATGCAATCTTTCCAACCGTGCCCGGATTTTGTGCAGTTGGAGCATGCAACTACTGTCGCCCTGCAGTCCTTTGTTAACTGCTTTTGGACTGCATAACACTCGCAGTCACCGACTTTGCACGAATATTCGTACACGACATTAGTCACATTACGATGAAGAATGGCTTTGAGATACTTTTCGTCTTTACGATAGCCGGTTTTCATGTTTTCCTTGTAATAAAGGTGGATATTATTCTTATTCTTTGGAGTAGATCTGACACCGTGACCAGCATCCAAGTTCATTTTCTCTTTAATGGTTGCGTCGATGGATTCTTGTAGTAGCGGTTGTTAACGGAAACACGGGAAACCCTCTTACGTTTGATATCAACAGCCGTCCAAGAGGATGAATGAGAAATTTCCCTGTTAACTAAGGCATTGGTGACTGAACTCTTGTAACGTTCAGGGCACTCAGAAGAACAGTTTAAGCAGAAACCCAAGTTCGTTATCTTAACATATACTTGAGTCACAAATATGGACTCTTGGGCACGTATGAGGATATCAAGGAAGGGAAGGGATCCTTCATCTCCCGTTTCCTGGGTAAAATTCGGACATGAGTTGTTCTTGAAAGTTTCAACTAGGCCGTTCACTTGTTCGAGGTTATTCATATTTAAAATTAAGGCATCGATATATCGCGCGTAGATGTAAGGCTTGGGCGCTATATTGCTTTTGAAAATCTTGTTCTCAACTAAGACAATGTAAAAATTGGCAAGAAGGACGCCAAGGGGTGACCCCATCGCGACACCATCGATTTGCCCGTACATTTTCCCATCGAGACCTTAGAATGGGGCTTCTTTTGTGCATGCTTGGAGGAGCTGTCGTAATATGTCTCCGGGAATGGTAAGGGGTATGCCGCCTTTAGTATAGTAAATGGCATTGGTTATCAAAATTAAAATAAAATAATTTGACTGCTAAAAAATTATACGGGGGTCATTAAACAATAAGAAAAGTCACAAATGCTTATCACCATCTAACGACCACAAGTTGTTTTGACCAAAAAGATATTTGCGCATACAAAATTGGGTTCTATGAATAATTTGTTTAAAGCTGAAACGACACGTGCCGTTGAAGATGAAATAGGCTTCGCCACTCTAGTGACAAGTGTTCCCGGAATAACCTCCCTGTCTTACGTCCCTTACCCGAAAGCCCAAAGTTACATGAATAACACTTAATTAATTTAAAGGGGACGTAAGAAGAAAGAAATACTCCCAAATACCTGATACCAGAGCAGTGAAGCAATGCCCACGTCGGAAACACAGGCGAAAAAGGCTCGGCGACAATGAGCGAATTCTCCTCAAGTCGACAGGGGTAAAGGCGATGACGGTCTTCAGCGAGGAGATACCCACAGACGTAGAAATCGGGCGAAAGGTGTGGACACCACGGGGAACGATGATTCGAAGGCCCAAAGATCCAAGAGATAGAACTCTAGACGACTGAATTCCCCAAAGAGAAGATGGCGAGGTGACTGGGGGAGAGCTTTGAAGTGCCGAGTGTGAGCGGCTTCCCAAAAGAGAACACTCGCAAACGTAAGTGGAACAGAACGATTCGATGCAGCTTACATATGGGCAGCGATAAAGCTGGCAGGAATCAATGGCAGAAAATCCTCGTTGCACGAAAGAATCCAGTACGGGTCTCCAAAAATTAACAATGTAAAGGTAAGTGACGGACAACGATTCAGCGGAGCAATCAGGCAGAATCCTCGCAACAGGCAAAATTAAAAGGCCTCACGGCTCCATTTATATCCTTCAGTCCGAAAGGGTAAAAGGCAAGTGGGGGACAAAGGAGGGGGGGGGGGGTATGAGTCGCTTCCCCTACGCAAATTTGACTGGTAAATTACAGAAGTTTAGGCCAAAAATGGTAGCCTCGAAGCGGGTTGACCTGCGATAAACACCGTAAGCTATGATGAGAAAGGGAAAGCATGGGAATCTGAGGGCCTACCCTTTACAATATGATAAAACGAAACCAATTCATAAAATGAAAAATAATTTCTAGAAATTTTACTTCAAATTCTATGACAAACAACATTTCACGGCGTTTTGTATCCGAGTTATTTTCTGTGACCCCTTAAATTGCACTTTAGGAACGCTGGATTTCAATTTTTTTTCTCTAAAGAAATGAAACTCAAAACAATTCAGTTAGAAAAAGAGAAAAAACGAGAAAAAGGAAAGCAGGAGCGCAAATAAACCTTTAAATGAGGATTTCATTAAATTTAAAATATTCGAAATCCCATCAATCAATCCATTCTACATTTGTCACATGGGTGACTTTAGAAAACTACGAGAAGTAAGTAACCATATGAGACGCATGTATGTTTATATCAGAACTTAGGACAGCATGTACAACTCTATAAACCTACTTCGAGAGCGATGATATTGTTGTATATGGCATAAATTCATATTAATTATATTCTTTTCTCAATCATCCAAAATGCCATTATGCATCTTTTCCTCTTCTTTCCTTTGAATAAAATGAATATTTTAGGCTAAATGTGAAACGCCCGTAATCCACTGCGTTTATGAAGAAAGAGTAAGTATAAACGAAAAGTCAAATTCTTGTTGAGGATGTTCTCGAAGATAAATAGAGAATCAACGTAAATATAGGGAAAATTAATAATGAAAATGCATCGAAACGCCATTAATTCCAATCTGCTTTACAACAACCTCACCAAGAATTTGATATTTGTCCTTACTCCAATTTTAACAGAGATGCTTATCAAATAGGACCTTAATTTAAAATGCACTTTCTTCGTTGGTAATTGATCAAAATATTTCTCCTTTCTGTACATCATAACCTGGTCATAGGTTATATTCCTATGACAAGAATAGAAATTCGACTCAGTTTTCTGATAATGTGCTTTTTACTGGAACTTTTTTTATTCCTTCGAAAAATTTGAAATATTAAATAGTTACCTTTATTCTAAAAAAACTTAGACATGTTAGTTAAGTGGATAAAATTGTGAAAATTAAAATACCAAATCTCATAACTCCTAAACTTCTTTGAAGCCATTTTAAAAGAACCTAATTCCCTAAACTTACCTAAATTATATTAATTTGATTATATTCAACCCCTTCGTTCCCAATATTTCAGAAACAGACTCATAATTACGTAATTTTATATTTTATAATATTCCAAGATTTAGTCGCTATAGTGTATTCTATTATTGGTTTTGTGCTCCCCCCCAAAAAACAATATTTTTAAGATTTATTCTCAATATTTAGATTGAGAATTGTGTAGGACACGGTTTGTCACTCATAACTTAAATAAGTATTTAATAAATAATTAATTTTTTTTTAAAAAGCTAAAAATTGTTGCATACGGTACTCATTTTATATGCTGTTATATCCTTATCTATTTGTTTTCTCTGAGATTCAATTTCATGTCCTATAAAAACTAATTGGTTTAGCAATTCTAAAACATTTTTAAATAATATTTTTTTTAGATTTTAATGTGCGAGGATCTTCATACTTTTCAACTTTATAATAAGGGAAATATTTTTTCCTTAAAATATGGTTTTATATTATAGTGGATAAAATTAAATAATAATTATTTTGATCATGTAAACGCCTTTATTTACCTCCTAGTCCACTATATGAAATTTCTGTTAATGATTAAGAGCTTATACAAAAATAAGTTTGGTCTTTTAAAAGTTCGTAGAAAAGAGAGAATTAACAAACAATACAGGAAGTTTGAATATTTGTCAACGTCATATAAACTCCCCCACCATTTTATAACATTTATAAAATTAGAATTTAAAAATGATCCCATTTCAGTAACGAGGCATCTAATCAAATCGAAACGAGAATAAACTAAAATTTCTTTGTCGACTTCTAATGAACGAAAAGAGAGTTTTTTAGGGAAATTATAATGGAATCAATACCAGAAAGCATCATTTTCCTTATTGCATCACAAGTTCTCCCCAAAACCTAGATTTTTTATTCCTGCTCACTAGAATTCAAATGAAGATGAAGGGTCTTTTAAACCTGCTTTTCGTTCTTGTTATTCCAACAAATTGCTCACATTTTATACGCATCTAAACATAATCATAATTCGTTATCTCTCTGGAACAAGAATTCAAATTTGCCAAGAAGTCGTTAAGTTCCTCTTCCGAAATTCTTTCGAACACGTCAGCTCTGAATCCACCCACTCCTCAAAATACATAAAGAGCGAAAAATTACAGGCAAACTTTTAGGAAAAAATAAATAACTTTAACTTTTAGTCGAAATTTCAACTATTTTGGGTGGGCTAAATAAACTCTTTCAACATCTCCACCACCACCACTAAATTGGCAAAAACATTTAATGTCCATGGACGTCGTTTTTGTCTCATTATACCTTAGATCGTGAAATCCACTTCCTTTCATTTGGCATCGATTATCAGTCTCCACCTTTGGGTCTTGAGTTCGAAGAAGGCTTCTCGGTTGTCATATTATACTCTTCCTTCATAAAGTCCCTAATATGAGTTTTATAACTGGTTCTTCAAGGAAGTATTTAAGTCAGTGGGGTTAGTTTTATAAGTTTTTCTTTTTTACATCCCAATTTTGGTCATACCTATTTATTTCTTCTTACATTCATTACACACAAAACGAAATTCTCAGCAAACTTCAGTAACAATAGTGCTGCGTACATTTATGTAAATATTGTCATTACTCGCAACCGTAGACTGATTAATTACACTGTCCAACAATGATTTTGCTACAGAAATCAGAGAGTAGATTACGAAAATGACCTATATTTTTCATGAAATGACTTCAGTTTTTTGTAATCTGCACATTTAATTATTTATTAATATTAGATTATTCAGTATATAGATGGTTAAAATATTTGTTATTATTTTTATTTTATTTGATAAAAAGTACAAAGATAAGTGGATACAAAAAGCTTATTCATCAACAGAAATTCATAAGTCCTTTTAATACATTTCAGAGTGTGGTATTATAAAAATATATTTAAAATAATAATTAAGATTTCAGATTTTTTCAAAAATGTTGAAATCTATACAATAGTCATATATTTCTAGAATATTTAGGTTTCCTTTTCTGTACAACATCTTGTCTGTCTCTGTGAAGGGTCCAGCAGAAGTCAGCAAGCATTGCAGTACTCCATTTTCCTTTATAACGAATTTCTATAGTAGCATTATCTTGGTGGAATCTTTCACCATGCTCATCGCTGACGTCTGCTGGATTATCTGAAAAGAAAAACAGATTGAAATGCAGAAAATGCACCTTTAGTGACATACTACATTCCAACTCATTATAAGACCTAATCAAATTTTGAACAAGAATGTGGTAATTTTCTGATTTGTGTCTTCGAAGGAGACCATTACATACACCTTTGAAACTATGCGAAGCCTCAAATTCTGGCTGGCTCAATTTTGCCTCAAACTCACTATCTACCATAAGTTGTCGAATCTGAGGCCCAACAAAGATTTCTTGTTTAATTTTAGCAACACTAATCTTAGGAAATTTTTTTTTTATAATAAGAAGGATGGCTGTTCATGCTTTTAACTTTCACAAATTGTTTCATTAAACCTAATTTTATGTGAAGTGAACCAATGGTTCACGTATGACATTATTACAACCTACTCCTTCCTTTTCTCTTAAAGGCTATTCTGAGCTCATGTAATGTTCTCTCCGAGCTTTACTGTCCCACTGGCACAAAAAAAACACCTGAATTTTGTGGAGCCTGACTGCAAGCCATTTAAAATGGCTACTACCTTAAGGTCAGAGAAATCAACCATTTATGTTTATTGTATTTAATGCTTTTTAAAATGAAATCTAAATTCTCATAAGTTTCTTTCAAAACAACAGAGTAAGCTACTGGTATCGATGTTAGTTTATTTCCATTATGCAGAAGCACGGCTTTATTACTATATAAAGAATTGTTAATGAAAATTCTCCATTGACTGGGTTAATAATGTATATCTAATTCTTCAAAGAGACGTGGAATATTATTACAGTAGCAGAAATTGTTGTCAAATGAAAATTTGTCTTGTAAATTGTTTGATCGAAGGCGAAAATTACTAATTCGAACATCTTCTGCTACTAAATTTATTTTTTCTGTCTCGAAGCCAGTAATTTACTCTGTTGCTTTGTTAAGTTTAGTTCTCTTACAAGATCATCTAGATTAAGTTGTGAAAAAGGTTTTGGAGTAGTATCAACAATTTCAGGAACATGTATTTCAGTTTCTGGTTCACATGATTCCATATCTAATTTATCAGAGTTAGACAAAACAATTTCTGCAGGTGGTTGAGGTACTGAAATGTCTTTTGAGTGAAGTATAGGCCGAATAGCAGATCTATGGTTGAAATATACCACAGCTGAAGCGCACTTCGTTGTTTTACCTAAAAGTATGGAAATTATATGCATAAAATTTTAAGTTATGTACATATGTGTGTTTGCAATAAAATGGTTCTAAACTTAATTAATTTTATATTTAAAAAAATAATATTACAGTATACTACTTCAGAATATAGATAGAGTGGACAATAAACAATTACTTACTTTGTATGCCTACCAAACAGAAATAGCGGTCAGCGGCATGATCTTGGGGCTCTCACTATACCATTGGAACACCAAATTGAAGGACTTTTATTTTTTTTTAGACCATTTTGATAGAGAATTAAAGCATGTCGTGCAACAGATATGTGGTGCCTATAGTTTATCTTGTCGACAATTTTATATCCAAAATACAAATTATATAGTTTTTTCACTAGAGAAGAAATTTTTCTATGATTTCTTTAAAATGTTACTGAACCACATATCTAGCAGAATTTATCTGGGCTATTTTTTCACTGTCCTCTTGGCATTTTAATTAAAATTGTTGCTTTTATTTAAAATTTTATTTAGTTAAATAATCTGAAAATAAGAAATAAATGAATAAAATTCGTTAAACCTTAAAAATTTCACAAAAATAGTAATTGGCAACCTAAAAAAAACTGGAGTCATTTCGATAAAAATGACTTCCATTTTCGAAATCTATACAGAAAGCTACATTAAAAAATGTTGTTATAATCTTTGTAGTCGACAAAAAGTTAAATTTTGTTAGACTGTTATTATTATGAAGCTAAATGCCCTCATGGCCTCCGGGCACTATCCTCTAGGACGGTTTGCGAACGCAATTCTCTCACACATTTTTACTTACTCTAACTTTAACAATTTCTTTGAAGATCTACCCTGACAAACATTTTACGTGATAGGGCATTGGCGCTATTGCGCTTAAATTAGGGAAAAAATTACCTCGGTTAATCGTAAGGCGCTAGCGGATAGATCCAACTCCTTAATCAGAAATTTGCATTGCAAAAGAGGTAAATGAAAAAGTGCGAAACAGAATGATAAGGGAAAATTAAGAATAGATCTAAGGAAGAATAGTAAATATCATAAAGATAAGTATATATAAGGCGAACTTCTTCATATTTTAAATACTTGGTTAGAAAATAGATATATTAAATCTCCAGGCACTAGTACAAGCAGCAAAGTACTGAGAGGAACGTGTTTGACTCTTTCTTGTAAAGGCGTGTTCTTGAAGGCCCTAACATAATTATTGCCTCAAAATACATCGAGCTCCTTCAGAATAAATTCATATATTTGTAAATATTATTTATATCTATTGGTTGTTTAGTTATCTTATTACTTATTTGAAGCAATTTTGGCTTCAATTATTTAATTACAGCCCAAATTCTTCGTAGCATAGTTTTCCCTAAATCTTGACCTATTTTTACTCTTGCAATTTTTCATATAGTTATTAATTCTAATTGTCGTATTTCTTATTGCTTTCCCAAGCACACCGTACAAGTTTGCTCTGAAATATAATTCTGGACTTTGTGGTGGCCATTCTATAGAGTTTATCAACGTTTCTCTAAACCAATTCTTGGTGTGGTTGAATGCATTGCAAGGGGAATTTGCTGAATTCTAACTTCATTTCTTTGTTGTGAGATGCAACGGGTGGATATATAGTTCTATCACTTTTGACAACATGTTGGTATAAGTTTTAAAGTTTATGCTTCTCTGACATAAAAACTCACCGCCTTGCCATTATGAAGACATGTGGATCCATACCATGATATACCCTCACCATACTTCACAGTTGGTACCACACAAACGGTGAAGTGCCCGCCTTGGCTTTTCGTCTCACAAATATAGCACTAACGGCCGTATGCTAAAAAAATTGTGAAATGTACTTTTATCAGATTTATTATAGCTTCACAATTATTTATAATTTATTATATTTAAAAGGCTAAAATGTAAAATAAATTAAAAAAATAGGTTTTTGCTCAAATGTGCATGTCACATTTGTTTTAGCATACGGCCGTAAGGATGCAAAAATTTAACCAAAACGTTATATTTTTTAATAAGTTTCTTCCAAGATATATTTAAATGAAATTACATATATTATGCGTAAAGCAACAGCTCCATAATTTTTCTAACATGGCTGATAATTAATATTATCTGACAGGATAACTTAAAATAATTGTTCATGCCATCTAATATTAGTGATCTTTGACCCACTGAAGACGTTTGCTTCTGTTGACTTCAAATAAACCTCTTAGTCATTTTGTGTTGTTTTATATTGGTTTGCCAAGGATATCTTGAACATTTTACTTGTTTTAAAAATTATTACTTATCATAACCGGCTATGAAGAATTTGGATTTTTGCTCTCCCTCTCTGCTTCTGCAAGGTTCTTTAATTTCAGTTATATTCCTTCTTTAGAGGAATATTTTATGAAGATGGTTATAAATTAAAGCTAAAACATATGAAATTTTGTTTAAATTATGATTCTAAAAAACATACGATTTTATTAGGGAACTTACCTTTTATTAAAAAAGGATGTAACTCAAAACATATTAATAAAATATTCAACAAATATTAGCAAAATTCACTTTATTATAAGTCATATTTATAAATAATATGATAAATTATAAAAGTTTAATTAAATATGTTAATATATTAATCTATAAATAACTCTTTATACATTTTGCCAGGGATGTATATAGATTACGGTCTGCCACAAGAAAGTGTAATACCACCAAACTGTTTGAATGTCTTTATCGGTGGTAAAATCCGCAAACTATTAAAACATATATTAATTACCAAATTTGGGTGAATTATTGTGTAATTTACCGTTTTCGCCAGTTTTTACAATAAAATTCTCACTTTCCTTTGCCAAGCAGCTACTTTTGCGGTGAGTGGCCGATCATTTTTTATTCCAATCATCTGTGGTCGCAAAGGGAGGAATTTAACAAGCCTGGTTTCTTCTTTTATAACGGGTGGCCCAAAAGTTCTTCCCATGTTAAAAAAATAATAACACAAAAATTAATTAAGTTATAAAAGTGGGTGATATATAAAATGGAAGAAGAGATCCTTGGGTTTATTGTGGTACAAAAGTTACCTCACATTTTTATTGTGTATCTTTAATACGTATATAAAGAATATAATACACAATAATACCCGACTAATTATTAACCCAGAATGGCAAGATACAGCAAAGAACAGCGAGCAAGAATTGTGACTACTTATTTAAAACATAATAGATCGATTGTTACTGTTAAGAGGGACTTTAGAACAGCATTTAATCAATGAAACAGTCCGGGTCTCAAGGTTCAGAGAATCCGGGTCTACAAGTGATAAAGACCGCTCTGGTAGACCGAGATCTGTGCGAAATGCAGGTCTCATTCAGCGTGTCTTAACCAGTGTTCAACAACAGCCACAAACGTCACCTAGGATAAGTTCTAGTTAACTAGGAATTTCTCAAACATCATTGCAACGCATCCTAACAAACGAATTGAAACCTTATCCATAAAAAATCAAATAACTCAACAATTAAATATTGCAGACCATCAAAAAAGAATAAACTTTGCACGCGCATTTTTGGGATTAACAAATGAGCCGACTTTTACCTCGCACCTAATCATGTTTGATGAAACCCATTTTTAAATTAATGGATACGTTAATAAACAAAATTGCAGATTCTTTTGGTGTGCTGAAAACCCCATGATAATTCACGAGCAGCCTCTTCATGCACAGAAAGTTACGGTCTGGCGTGGCATAACTAGTTCGAGAATCATTGGTCCCTACTACCTCGAGGATGCTGACGGAAAAACAGTGACAGTAAGAGGGGACACTTACAGAGAAATGATACAAGATTATTTATTGCCAGAACTGGAAGATTTGGATATGCACGATATGTGGTTTCAACAAGATGGAGCGACACCACACACAGCAAGAGAAACCATGGCAACACTAAGAGCAGCTTTCTCTGGTCGGTTAATTTCACGTTGAGGTGACCTTTCTTGGCCACCACGATCAGCTGATTTTACCCCTCCAGATCCCTTCCTTTGAGGATACCTTAAAGAGAAGGTATACGTAAATAAACCTAATAATCTTTAAGAATTGAAACAAAACATCATTGAAAAAATCGAAAAAATCACTCCGCCTTTAAGTTAACAATAATGGAGAACAGTTGAAGGATATTATATTTAAATAATAAACATCCAAGATCTCTTCTTTCATTTTATATATCACTCACTTTTATAACCTAATTATTTTTGTAGTTATTAATTTTTAAAAATGTAAAGTAACTTTTGGGCCACCCGTTATTACTATTCCCCGTAATGTTGTGTGAGGTCTGACATGAAAACCATTCTTCATCTGCCTTTTAGATAAATACGAGCCTTCCCGAGCCCCACCCACGCAGTTGGATATTCCTGTAGACTCAAATCTTTGAGAAGGTCGTACAGCTATGTATATGTATATAATCCTCACATTTCCACTTTCTCCCTTGAGGTCGGTCAAGGCTTCGACAGACTGGACTACGGGGATATTCTCCAGCTCAGCGAGGGAAGAACAAGAAATCACGGCTTTAAACTTGAACTGAAGCAAAACCACCGTGATCTGTGTGGGAAATTCTTCACTTACAGTATCTGCGGTAGTTGGAACGCACTTCCTACGAAAGTTGTCAACAGTGAATCTGTTGATCAGTTCAAGTCAAGACTAGATAAAGTCTTGCGAAATCGCCGTTAAGATCCTCACGAGTGATCTTCGAGGTTGCCAACGGACACCTTCGAGGATTGCGCCAAAAGTACCCTCCTTGTATGGATCGTAAGGTCTTCGAGGGTAATTCTTTTTCTTGTAGCTCCTTGTAGCTCTAACCAAACATCGTCCTGGTTTTCTAAGGCATTAACTGCGATTTTTTACTTATGTTCGAAAATTACGTTTGTTGTTTTTAATTGTATGCTTTATTTGTTCTTCAGAGAAGCCCTTGGTCGTTCAATCTATGCAAGAATATTTCTTCTGTTTGGATTTTTCTCTTTAAAGTAATATATGGCGGTGCGCCAAAATAACAAGGTTTCACGTTAGAACTATACTCATATTATCCTATTCTTCTCCTATATCCAACTAAATTATAATTTGTATCAAATGTTTAAATATGTAAGGAGATTTTTTTAAATCCGCATACAATAACATATGATTGACCATTTATCCGAACTTTTTCCTTTAATTGGCCATTTGTAATTGATTTCAGTGAATACCAAAATTGCCATTTTGCTTTTATTTATAATTAAATAATTAGGGAATTCACAAATAAATCAACAGTATTAAAATAAAACTCATAACCTTGCTTGTAGCTTCGTTTTTTGAGGAACAATGCCCAAATAGTACGTTTGAGGATTTGAAAATTTCAAAATGCGATAATTTTGTCTTGAGTTTCTTGTTATTGAAATTTTTTATTCATCGTGATTGAAATATCCTCGAAAAGTGGTTTTATGTTCATTTTTATATTTTGTTTCGTGTATTCGTTTTATTCAGTTTAATATACTTTACATTATCTGCTTACCAGATCAATTTGTAAGTAATATTTAAACATACGTCAGTATTATATATAGGAGCCGGCTGAATACGCGGGTGGCCTAGGATAGTGAAGAAACATTTTTATTGTCAAAGAGATTTAGATACGTTTGTTGTGTGTAACCTCTTGGTATTAAAACAATCAATCCTTTTTTGCTTATTTTAAAACACTTTCGAATGAAATAAATTCTTTTGGGGGACTGAAATGTTTCCTATATTTATAACGTTTTCTCCTACAGCTTGTTCTTTACTCGCTTATTTAAAATTTATCAATCAATACTCTTATCATATAAGCTACTATGTGTTTTATATTGAATGAGTCTCTCTACTTTTTCTCACCCAAGCTCAGTCAATTATCTTCAAAGTACCAACTAAGATGACTTTACAGAGGCGATTTTGTGATGTCTGAATCAGTAGCGTTCTTTTAGTTAACTTTAATTACAGTTCAGCTAAACTTTGCTGCTTAAATAACCCGCGTGAGAAAGAAGTCAAGCTTCTTCGCCTAAAGCAAAAGAACATGCACCTTTCGGGTAAGTTCGATTCATATGGTGACTGGTAGTCTTGCGTCTGGTAGGTTGAGGCATAAAAAGAATGAGCAATGAGGTGGTCTCAACGGCATCTACTCCATCAGTATTCCTTTTTGAGCTGGTTCATCGAATGCGCCCCCCCCCCGACCAACTAAGGTGTAACTACTGGTGGTTATAACTAACAGCTACGCAGTTTTAACCTGACACGATACAACTAAAAATGGGTTCTGGTGAAAGCTTTCTTATAGAAATATAATTACCTTAATAACTATTAAAAAATTCTCTTTCATGAAGAAACAAAACTTTTTGTTAACTTTCGGGATTATTTCTACTAAGGAGACATATTTATGCCAGAAGGACTACATATAATCTGAGTAAGCCTTACGAAGTTTGGCTTGGTTTTAGATAAGTTCTTACGCTTTTTCTGCCAGCACTTTGCCTACAAAAATATTAATAAGACATTTTACACACAGATTCAATTCAAAAGCAGAGAGAGCATAAATAAATATCTTCACCAACCTCACGAACTCGTAAAATTAGCTGTCTATCTTTTGATGCATGAAGTACAGTTAATGATTTTTCTAGTCTCTTGGGTATTATAAAAGTTGGAAATAATGTTATAACCTAGTCTTTGATGAAATTAGATGGTAAAGATCTTTTAAGCAAATTTAATTTCAATGTTTACAATCTTTTAAATAAAGATAGGGATACCAATAGAGTGGGGTCAACTTGTATGTGATAGGAAATTTGAACGGAATAGTTTCTGATGCGGTTAGTATACATAATACAGATAGGTTTATAGTCCCTATAGGTGCGTAAATAAAAATATAACTTACCTGTTGTATAGATATAGGCTTCCCTCCTCCTCCTTATCTAAATGAACATGATGATCAGGAATTACATATTTGAATTTCTTCGGAGTGTTGCTAGGCAGCAATTTATAGTCGATTTATGGGGATTCATTATAATTAATAAAGGAAAGCAATTTTAATATTTTTCAAGTAAAAGTGATCGCAACCCAATTGGGTAACGGTCCAAACCGTTACCCAAACTATTTAACCTTAAAGAAGTTTTTCATATACAACTGCAAAAAATGAAGATTTATAATTTTACTAATGAAATTTTTTATACTATTGCTACTAAAATGAGGCGATGGGACAGAAGTCCTCAAAGTAAAGGGTATCGTCGCGACGTACGACCCTTTATCTTTAAGTTAGGAAGAAGAATGGTTACCCGAAATAAGGACATGCTAGCAAATGAAACAGATTTTGCTCATGGATCACTAATATTCCAAAGTTTGCTAATAAAGAAATTTATATTAGAATTTGTTAAAAGAAAACAATATAAACAACCCAAATTATGTTTATATTCGGCAACTGTTAAAAAAACGAAATAAAAAGACAGCCAAAAATGTACGTGTTTAATCTTGCTAAAAGTGTTGAGAAAGAACAAAATAGTTAACTCGACTTCTCCGTTTAAAATGAGCGAGGGAAAGTTGCTTCCTCGAAGTCACTTTCATTTTGTCCGATGCAAAAAACACACTTGCCATTACTTAAAGATCCGAAATCCGACTCTCAAATTGAAGGTTTAGTTAAAATCAAAATTTCCTCCTCTTTTCTAAGTAGTTAACAAAGTCAACAGACATAAGTTGTCTGCTGTAAATTATTCTGACTTATGCCCTCATGACCAAATGACCTTCAAATCTTTCAACAAGTGGGGCAATCCAAGCCATAGTTCATTTTATTTTAATAATTACATGACTAATCTTGGGAATCGGCCCCAAACTCCTTTAACCTTGTTAATTCCAGAAATGATCAGATAGTGCAGCTCTCAACCAGTTGCTAGGAATTTTTAGCATTAAACTGTGGCGTAAAATTAAAGGTCTCTCGCACTACACCTTCTGATTTGTCTCTGTTTTTTGTTTTAGATTATTCATAGCTAATTTATTTTTCCTTTCGATTTTAACCTTTTTGTTTCTAATTTATTTCTATGCAGGAAAAAATTAGAACAACTATTTTTCCAAGATAATATTTATTAAGAAAAAAGTTACAATGAGTATTTTTACAAACACATGAGGACACTCGTAATTTTTGTTTACAGATTTAATTGATATACAATTTTGGAGTTTATAATAATTTGATGTGTTATATTTTTTTGGCGACATTCTAAAAGTTAACAGATTGATTATATTCTTTTCTATATATCACATTTTGAATTTTCAGATTAATTACTATATTTCATACGTTATCATCCTTACTTTGTTATATATTCGTGATTACTTTCTTCCTTTTTTCTTTTATTTTACAATATTATATTATTCTATCAAATTAATTTTACTTATCTCGGTTTCTTCATTATTTAACACTTCATTTATTTTATTTTTATCATGGTTATTCGCTTTAATTCCATATTTTCATTATTTATGTCGTTTAGTTACTTTTGGTTATGCGCTTAGTCACTTTATTTATCTTAAATTTACCTATCACTTGTTAATTTATTTATTCACTCGTTATTCGTTTAATCACTTATTAATTTATTTATGCACTTAGTCGAATTATTAATTTGTTTACTTGAAAATTTTAAATGCATCAATTTTAACAACATATCTATGATTAACTATTAACTTTTCATCACTTTCTTTAACTTCTGTTAGTTTTGGAGCAAGTTTAATTTCTCCGCTGACGTTGTTATTCTTTGTCCGGTTCTAACTTTTTTAAAAGAGTTCTTACTCACCTACACGGAGGAACGAATTCGAGATGTAGAGCGTGTTGTCCTACAGTGTTCCTTCGATCTCCCACGGTGAGTATTGTCCATCGCAGATCCACTTGAACTTCCCATCACGGATTCCTTGGCGCAGTTTTGTCTGGTCTCATACTGGGAGTGTGCGCGTGGGTGTCCCGAGGACCTGAAAGTTCAGGTCCCTGGGGCGTAGAAGCATCCTTTCTCCAGGATCTACTTCTCCTCCGTGAGGGGTATCCCCTAAAGGTTTGGTCGTTCTTCTTCCTCTTCTTCCGTTGTTTCCTCTTTTTCCGGTGTTTCCTCTTCTTTAATGTTCTTTTGTTTATGTCTATCCTTTTTGTTTGGACATTTGTATTCCGTTACTTCTTCTATCTCGAACTCTTCCTCCGTAGTAATGGTTTCTTCTCCTTCTTCTTCTGTTACGATAGTTTTCTTTACATTTTCCCTTCGGTTTTCGTGATTCTTCCTTGGGGATATATTCAATTGTTGTTCATCTTCTTTTGAAGCTTCCTCTTCTTTTTCTGTTATTTTTTTATTACTATTTTCCTCTGGGTCATGGCGAATTGCATTTTCAATATTTCTTTAGACGCGGGTTCGATGGAAACCATAGTTTCTTTCTCACCCCGTTCATATGCAGACGTCAGTTTAATTCTTCTGCATACGTTATGGCGTGAGCCAGGTTTGCTAGATGTGCAAACATGATCATAGACATAATTTTTGTCCCTTCCTTTAGCATTTGTAGAGTCGTTGCTTTTGTTTCAAATTTTCTCAGCGTCGTCACTCCGTCTAGGTATTTCATTGACTTTGCCTCCTTTTCTTCAATCACTTTTTCATTTTTCTCCTGTATTGCTTTCTTCCTGATGGGCATCTCATGGCCATAGCTTTGTGTTCTCCCTTGCAGTTTATGCATTGCGGTTTTTCTGCTCTGCCTTCCTTCCACTCGTGCCTGACTGAGTATGTAGCAGTTGGAGCAGGCGATACTCGTACTTGTCAAAGGGCAGTCTCTCGTGTTATGTTGCTCGACCGCGTAAAACTTGAAGCATCAGTTGATCGAGATAAACTCTTCTGCCTCAATTTGATCGGTTGAAACCCTAAGGTAGAACCCTCGCAGTCCCTCCCTTATACATAGCTCTCCGTATCATTTCACTGCTGGCGAAGACTAGTTTTACAATGTTCTGCGCATCGCCGAATTTGTCCACTCTTGTTATTTTTGCCCATTTATGATTGGCACTTAATTCTTCTTTTATTTCCTCAGTGGAGTCCGATCTTGTCAAGGGTTTTCTTAGTTTTTTCTGAGATCAACTTTTCCACGTCATCCATGGTATCGCAGATGGCTGCGTACCCAGAGGGCGTTTCAATTAGCCGTAGTAGCGAAATATTTAGGACTCCGAAGATCGACGGCATGACCGTCATCCTCATTGGTTCCCCAAACTGGCATAAAATTAGATGCTGTTATAGGTTGTGATAAATAATAGGACATATAAGATAATACAGCCTACCAGCACCAGCCTTTCTCCACATCCAATTGATCACATTTATCGCGTTAAGGATATTATTATAAAAGAGATCAGTTCCCCTCCCTTTGGCTGGACTTATTACGGATGCAATCGCATTTAATTCTCTTCTGCTAGGCGTAGGTGACATCTCGTGACAAATTTCCAAACCCTCTCCTATACACACCATAGAATGCATAATTAAGTTGCTTTAAACCTATGGTGATTTGGATCACATTTGTAATTTAGTGACGCCCGATAATTTCCATTTAATCTTTTCTCTGAACCCCGAAGAAGAATATTAAGTAGCTAAAGGAATTATCACATCTGTGAGCCATTAATACGTGTTCAAACCATTCAGAGTTCAAGTTTATGCAATTAAAAGGATTCGGACCAATCAAGGAATTCGAGACAATGCCGTTAAAAGAACAAAACTATCGGGGAAGGGAGGTTGAGACAATGCGTGTTTAAGGCTTCAATCCCCAATAAAGAAACAATGATTTACCTCACGATGGATAATGCGAAAGTTTTGGAATTGCGGGTTTAACTTTTGTATTTATTTAGCCGAGATAAGGAGCTGTAGACAGCTGCGAGCGACCTTCTGGCTCTCTTCACCTTTATCCATTTTTGTTCGTTTTTGTGTATGTTTCTGTCATTTTCTTTCCTTGTTAAATGACTATATGTGTGGATATCTGCCTTTCGCATGTCTGTATGTAATGAGGTGTACATATTTCCTCGCTTGTTTTTTTGCACATGCCGGCAAGCAAGGGAAAGGGAGAGCAAGTAGAAAGCTAGCAAGGTTAACTGACTTACTAATGAGACAATTGTCTACTTTGAGAAGAGGGAATTCATAGACAGTAAACTACATACGGCATGAGAGGAAGAGCAGAACACAGTTTGTCTTTCTGTATTGACTGTTCTATTTAAGATAAAGAAAGATCCAACTTTCACTATATACGTATGTATATGCCCGTATGCACGCATCAACCTATTCATTACCTCAGCACAAAATTTGCCAACAAATACATATCTTATAATGTAGGGCGGAAAACTCCTCTATGCCCACATAAGTGGTTCGTAAATCGAGGCGCAATGTTTTTTTATTATAAACAGTACCTACACTTTCTCTCATTTTCCAAATCAGTATGATGGTGGACGATTACTTTACCTAAATACATACGTTAACAACACATGAAAATATAGTGAAGTCATACCACACAAATAAACAATCAATTCTTTATCTGGTTGGAATTTATTGTGAGGCGTAGGAACTTAACACTAAAAATAAAAGTCAAGAATGGCAATACTCTAGTGGCAAATATTATCGGTAAGTTATGCCTCACTCAGATCCTGCCTTTTACTCGAGAGATACATGAGCTCTTATTACATAGGGTGCAGGTAGTCCGTTCCTTTGCCTTTTTTTCTACATATATATACCGCCAAAATTCTTTACTTCCCGCACTTCACCTAGATTGACAAGATTTCCTCGTCGACTATAAAACCGAACCACCACTAAACGTTAATGACCCACTGTGTAAAGCTGACATTTGAATTATCCATTCTATTTGGTTGCTTGGGGCGAATTTAAGCCATCTATAGTAGGGCCTATCCTGTGTTTAAAAATAAAGGAGAAAGGCATAGAATTACACTACTAGTAACAATTTGTAGCAGAAATATAAGTGAACGTCACTACATTATATCAGAATCAAGTGATTATAGAAAAGGCACTCTTTTAATTGACTTTATCTTCATTCTATTTTAAATTTGACTTTATAATTACATCTTTTTACTCTTTGGACTAATTTATGGAAAAATTATTTGTTAACTTTATTAACACCAGTGCCCCATGGACTGCGATGCTTGAAATTATAAGCAGATATCCAGATTTCCTCTCTCGTAACAACGTAAATAGGCTTGAAAGCTTGGGCGAATTGTAAGCACTGCAGAGTTTGTGCACTTATATCCGATATCAAGGCAACAAATCCCCATTAAATTTGTCGCATCTGCTGCTGATGTCTTTCAGGTGATCAAACTTGGGAGTTCCTCACCCACCAAATTAAGACACCCATTACTGGACGCCCCATTCAGTATTTTAGCTGATGCAATTGCGAGGGGTGTTACGAGCACCTTAGAACAACATCAGAAGAAAACGTAGATACAGTTAGTTTTTTGGAGAAAAACTTGTCTTCAGCTCAAGAAAAATGTCTACGTTTGGAAACGAGCTACTTGGGGCTTTATCTGCAGTAAAGAAATTCTTTCCCACAAAACAAGGCTTCAAGGTAATCCTTTTTATTAACATCAATGCTCTAGCTTAGGCATTTCTTTCCCCAAGTCTTCTCACTCTTCTCTGGTGGTTCGACAGCTGATTTCATTACATAATTTGTAGACAATCTTCACTTCTCACACGCCACGAATATCACCCGAGCTAATGCTTTGTCTAAGAAAACACCGACCACAGACATCCTCAATTTGATCAGAATATATGCACACCTACTACTTTCTTCTGATTTCGTCACTATCTTTCAATATCCTACCTAATTTATATTTGTTCTACTTAAACTTATCATACCTCTTTCAGAAAGTTCGCTTATTTCCCTACATTCTCTATCGAGGGCTGAGAAGATATGATATTTAAGGATTTTTTTCAATTCTACTTGTGAGTGGCTTCGATTAAATATGTAAAAATTCTATAGTAATGTTGTGTTCCTTATATGTGTTGTAAGAGAAGCTGCTTCTGTCTCAACACGGAAATTTCTAAAGAAAGAGCAATAAAATAAGAGGCAGCTCCAGTTCAAAAATAAATAATAAAATTAAAAATATATTACAGTTTGCTAGAAGAGACAGAGGAACAACAGACCCCTAGTTACGACAACACGCAACTACTCACCTCCAAAGCAATCTGGACCAACAAAACCAAGGTGCACCAGGAGTTTCAAGAATTATGCTTGAAGATCCATCAAAATTCCCAAATTAGAAGCGTGTCCTCCCATCAGGTACAGCAAGTTAGTGCCACTCCTGATCCTTCCCCGTCTCTTCAGGATACCACTACATCTCTCTCGTCGACCAACAACTCCGGTCACCAATTAAATTTTTTCTTTAAGAAGAGCTTTCCTTGTGGTTTGAAATTTGAAAATGTAGCCGTGAATGGACGCCGTGTGACAACCCTTGTACATGACACTGGGTGCACATGCATCATGGTATCCGAGAATTTACTTCCTCTGGTCGGCCCTGACCACCAAAGGTTCGCTGTGGTCCATGATTACCTCATCTGAGCGAATCGTTTCCCTATTGTAAAATGCCACATCTAATGTGAGTATTTGTCTGGGTGGGTCGAGTGGTAGCAGCCCCAATCAAGTTCTGATCTGTACTGATTGGTCAGAGGTCCCAGGTTACAAGTAACCCGCTAGTACAACCCGTGGTAACCCGTGCTTAGGCCGCAAAGGCTGAATGCTTTAGGTGCCTGAGCCAGTCCGAGTTCTCTCTACGTCAAGATTAGATACAGCAAAAAATTATTTGTTTTCGCACGAGATTAAAGTGAAAGTGACACCGCGCGTTGGTGATTCCTCGCGTTCGAGTTCTTCGCAGCTTGCGTGGAAATTTGTCATTTTCGTGTTATGTAATAAACAGTCGCATTTTTTCACTTGCTTCGTGCGCCGGTAGCGAGGGTGAGCATGCTTCCCACATCTCCCCTCCGAACTCTTCGTCGAACTCCCTTTGGGGTAGAACAAGAACCTGCGGGCTCTTGGAAAGCGCCTGCACGAAAGGTAAAGTGTCAATTGCTTGGGTTATATTTTTTATTTTGGACAGGGACTACTCCTTCTAACTAATTCTGCTCTTCACTCTTAACTGGTGAAAAATCTCTTTCACACTACACACACAAACACAGTCAATCACTTTGAATCTTCCGGTAAAATTGATTTTTTCCAGTCCTTAAATGGGAATATGAAGAGATAAATGAGGGAAATCCGGCGAGAACCGCTGAGGACTCTCTCCGATGGCCCCAAGCCAGATCGTGGGGAGGTCTTCTCACAAACATACGGGGAACTAGGGGTGACCCTAGTACGACTGATCGATACCTACAATGGCTACTTGGCTATCTGCCTAAAGGAGAGTGACTTTGAGGTCCTCACTTCTCAAAAAGCGGCAGGGTGCCTAAAACAGATAAACCTCAAGCCACACCCGCCCTTACAAATCAAGATTCACCGCAGCATCGTTCTTCGCCGCTTCGATCCTTGGGTTGGGGGGCACAGAATCAAAAAAATAATGCTGAAGTCGAAAAGAACCACACTTGGGCTAAAGTAGCAGAAGTCCTTAAATTCAAGGACTACATGAATGTATTTAAGATCGTGTTTACGGATTCGGCAATGGCGGTAAAGGACATGGAGGGAGGTATGCTCCTCTTTAACGTTCGTATCTGCCCTGAGAAGATCGAGCGTGAGGAGTTTATCGACCTCCAGATGTGCTTCGAATGCTATAAGTATGAGGAGCACACCACGGCCAGCTTTCCCAAAGGAAATGTCATCTTATGTTCTATTTGCGCGTCGGACACCCATTCTTTGAGGAGCTGTAAGAGCACCTCCATGAAGTGTCTGAATTACGCTGGAGAACATAATACCCTCTCCATGACTTGTCCGATTAAGAAACAGATCCTAAAGAAAAAGGCGAATCTAAAGAAACTTGTAGAAGAATCAAAAGCAAATACTACCTATGCCAAAGTTGCCAAAGCTGCGATAGCGGACTCAAAGGAAAACCCTACATTTTTCCACGTCGAGAACGAAAACTCGACAAAAATTATGTGTTGCATATATTATGCTCATATTGCAAATCTCTCCTTACCGGGGTGCTTTGCAGATGAGCTAAATAAGATGCTGACACATAATGGTATGTTAAATATGTGGTTTTCCCCAAACCCGCAGTCGTAAGAGATCCTGAAAGTTAGTCTCAAACCCCAGTGAAGACTAGCTGCCAGAAGCTCCCAACTCCCAGCAGTGCCACAACCCCAGCTCCCTCTAGGGACCCCAGGATCCAGGCTGCTAAAGCTCGCACGGATAAACAGACCAAAACGCAAACTCAACAGAACACAAACACAAACGCACACACACAGGTTAATAATGAGGTTACGGAGACTGAGACTGCGAGACCCGAGGGGGGGGCTCACGGAAAACCTCACAGCCCCAGAGACGCCCAAGATCGCCCTCTTCTTGTAAGATGAAATCTAGGCACGCTTACCATTCAAGGAAAATTAACTTGAAGGTATTCGCTGCTGAAAGGTCCCCTTTTCCTAAGGATATGGATGTCCTTGATGTATCGGAAGGTGTAATAGCTGGAAGATACAAATGGGAATTTACCTCGGACGACTTCAGCGAAAAACAAGTCGAGGAGGCTCTACTCCAAGGCTTGATCAAGCTGGCACCGGAAACTTTTATCACCCTTACTGACGGCGAATTCAGAAAAAAACGAACAGGTAAAACTATCACGCCACCTAACACTCCACAAGTACCTAAGCTCGTAAGAGAATAAGTCCTAAAAACATCATAGTCACACTCAAGTACCCTTAAGTGAACTAGACAATGGAGACCTTAAAGATATTACATTTTAACTCTGACAGATAGACGAACAAACAAACAGTATACGGTAATGTAAAAAGACAATGCGACCCAGACGGTATATTTATTTCAGAACATGATATAAATGACACAAACAAACTAAAAATTTTCCCCTATGAAGTCTTAACCAAAAATCACAACGGAAAATGTTACGACGGTTGTGCTATAGCTATGAAAAGGGGTCTTGACTTCCGATCAATAAGTGAACTCGACGAATCTTTCCTCGCTGTGGAGGTCCATACGGCAGTGGGACCCCTCGTCCTTGCAACAGGGTACCAACTCCAAGGAGAGGGTATTTGCCCCTTCCCAACTTTCTGCAGTTATGTAGTCACGGCAGAACCGTTCTCTTGGCCGGTGACCATAATTCAATAAGTGCTGCCTCTGATTATACGTCGACCAACCCAGCAGGCAGGAATCTTGAGACACTTATAGATAGACATATCATGACAAGAATTGGACCAGACTTCCCTACATACATCACACACAGATCAGCCACAAAACCAGATATAGTACTCACAAGCAATATGTTCCCATACATACAATTACTTCATTGAGCCGGGTCCCTCTATTCCCAGCGACCACCAGGCTATCCTTATTAAAGTTTCAACCTCCCCAATTCAAATCCCTATCCCAGAATGAAAGGGCTACGCTCAGGCCAACTGGAATAAGTATAAACAACTCCTCGAAAGTTACAACCCTGAACCCTTAATGGATGCCACCCTAGAAGAAATTTGTTAAAAGCCGACAAGGAAGCCGTCCCCTGAGTTAAATATAAAACTCTTCCTTCCCCCTCATGGACCCCTAGAATGAAATCCCTCGCGAGGGAATATAGGGAGCGGATTAACCATTTAAACCTCACTGGCCCCAACATCAACACACACAGACAAACACGACACATTCTTGACAAACTAATGACTCTTATAAGGGACCAACAGAATGTAATTTGGAATAATTTAATTGACAGACTAAACATAGAAACCGACTCACGTACATTCTGGCAGACTGTTAAACGAATAAAAGGCGGACAACCACTAAAGACTATTAAACTCAGACGTGATGATACTGAAATTACTGACGTGGAAAGAATAGAAGAGGAATTCAAACTCTTTTGGGCATCTGTATTTAAGATATCCCCGTAAGAGAATCATGACTTCGATTTAGACTTCAAAGATGGAATTATTACCGACCTGAATCATCAGATACACAGAACCAATCCTTAGCATCGCGTATCACAAGAGAGGGAAGTAGAAGGACTCGGCAGTAGAATGACTGACGAGGAGTTCTCAAAAACCTTAAAGTCCTTTCGACAGCGAGCACCGGGGCGTTCAGGACTGACAAAGGAGAATTTTATTCGAGCCTCGCCCAACATCTTATTCGGGCTCATAAATACCATGAATGTGGGTTACTTCCCTGACCACTGGAAGGTAGCGAAAATGATATTCATTCCTAAAGCCGGTAAGCCACCGGACAGTCCAGCTAACTTCAGGCCTATATCTCTCTTAGAATTTTTAGGGAAAGTCTTGGAGAAGATATTGGCAAACAGGGTAAATACGTTCCTCGAGAATAATAATTCTCATAACAATCAACAGCATGGCTTCCGAGTGAAGCGAGGAACGAACACGGCGCTAGCCGTGATTACCGAAAAGTTGGCAAAAGTAAAATCTGAAAAACGCCACGCAAATCTGGTGCTACGCGATGTCAAAAAGGCCTTTGACAAAGTATGGAGGAAAGGCCTACAATATAAAATCTTGCAACTGGGCCTCAATCCCATACTTGAAAGGATCCTTTGTGATTACGTAATGGAGAGGAGGGCGTTCCTGAGTATCAAAGGTTATAATGGCCCTGAGTTCAAGCTCGAGGCGGGGGCACTTCAAGGCGGGTGCATGAGTCCCCTGCTCTACAACATTTACACCATCGACCTTCCCCGACCTCTGACAGAAGGTTCCTTGTACGTCCAATTTGCGGACGACATAACAATGATATGTACGACGCCTTATCGGAATGTGAATTTCATGGCACAGAGTACGGCGGTGGAAATCGAAAACATCAACTCTTTCGAGAGAAGATGGAAGACAACCACTAATACCCCAAAGTTCCGTGTAATTCCATTATTCCGACGGACACTGGCAGACATTCGTGTGGTGGGTGCACGCATCCCATACCACACGAAGGGCACGGTCTGGGACTTCGTATCACGACTGGTGGGTATGGCAGACATGTAAAAAAAACTACAGAGAATGCACGGAGGGACTTGGGTGAATTTTTCAAATTCATAAACCTGAGCACCTCCAACAAACATAAAATCTATAACGCGTGCATTCGTTCAAAACTCCTGTATCCCCAGGTCCCTATAAACGCAGTTTCCAAGACTCAAGTCCTTAAACTGTAAAGGGTCCAGAATAAGGCAGTCTACATCATTACAGGAACCCGAAAGAGAGAAGGGAGAAGGCAGAGTGAACTCCATGGTGAACTGGGGATGACCCCCATAAACGTGGAGCTTCACCTGAGAGCAACCAAAATCTGGGACAAGGTGCACAGGCACCTCCCTCCTGAGTTTGTACTCGAGCACATAGACTTTGACAACATAGGACGAGCAAGATCATTTAAAAGCAGTAGACTACTGATTGACATTGACGTCGACCCAAGGTTCACATAAAATAAAACCCCACTTCACAACACAAATCACGAACAAAGCAAAGCGAAATTAATTCACTAAATTAGCAATTGCTAATATTAGTTTTTTATTAAAACTTCCCAAAATTTTTGTGCGAAAAATCGCCAAAAACTAAACAAACAAAACAAATCAAAGTAAACATTAAAGTCTGGGTGTAAATTAACCGGACAAGAAGATGCAAATCTTCAACAAGCCAAGTAGAGAGTAAATATACCTGCTACTACAAAGGCTTGAATGCCTATCGCATATTCAGATAGTATATATATATATATATATTTATATATATATATATATATATATATATATATATTTATTGTCACAAAAATATAACCAAAACGCAAAGAAAGCCAGAGATGCCCTTTCACCAGGGATCTGTCTTTCATACTTCTTTTTATTTTCGCTTTCCAATTAATTTCCCTATTTTTTCCCACTATTTCTTCTACTATATTCCTTACTTTATATGTCCAATGTCCCGCAAAGGCTTCCTTGGAACTCGTTCCTTTAAAAAACTCCGTTGATCCGGTGAGGGAGATCCTCCGGAACGAGGATTTTACCCGCGCCCAGAAGGAGTGCGTAACTCTCTTCCCCGCTTGGGAGAAAGCCAGGACTCAGGAGCAGTAGTCTTCCCTTGATGGGAAAATCATCTCATACCTTGTCAAGGATGAGCTTTTACATCGTAAATGTTCCGACGGAACTGAACCTGACATATGCCTTTGAATTTGACCAACAGTCTCCCTTCGTTCAATCAAACCGAAGAAAATCTCCATCGATTACCTTTGAAGAAAAGAAGATTCCTCTTTCAGTGGAATTACGAGAATTCGCACATTCCCCATCGAACTTCATCTTTGAAGTTAGGCTATCTTCATCGGAAGATTGGTTGTGATCGTGCCCCACCTACCTCATCAGATCGTTCCCTACTCGTCTCATCGCAAGAAGAACCGTCCTCGAATTCATCGACCAGTAAAACTGAAAGCCCCTCCCTCCATTATTATTATTGTCAAGTTCTCCTTTTGATCTGAGCTTAGTAACATTAAACAATTAATTCCATTTGAAAATGCCTCCTCAAAATCATTATCAAGAAACTATTTTAATTTAAATAATTCCCTTTTGCCTATTATTATTCTTACTTTGATCTTTGTAAATAAAATTATATTTTGTTGTTTCATCTTTAACTAACCTTGAACGATATTCTCGGCCTATCCTAGTTATCTCGCCCACCATTTATGCACTGTGTCTGATTATTAGGGATTTTAAATCCAACACCTCAAGAGTGACCTCCTGGTCGCTCGTTAATCCCTGCGAACAGTCCTTCAACGGTTCGCGTTGTAGTAGGTGATTAGGTCACCCACCCCCAACATAATATAGGAGTAGTGTATGGTATAGAATGGTTGTACCACGATACGCACTTTTAGAGATAAACTATATGAAATAAATAAGCTGTGTACCTGGAGCAATATTCCTTCGAAATATATAAATCATTTTAAGCCATATAGATTAAAAAAATGGCTGTGTCTCTGCCTTATCTCATAAACCTGTAGTGCAAGATAAGCGTATAAATAGAGTTTATTATTTTACAATTTTCATAGGTGGAGGACAAAGATAATTGGAAAGAGTAAATACATTTTGGAAAATTGTGTCCACCCTTACACCAAAACATACTTCATAAGCCTTAATTTTTAAATTTATTCTGTTCACTCAAAATCCAAAATTCATTTATTGAAAGGGTACAACGACATGTTTATTTATCCGACTTTTCTCCTACCTAAAATTTTCACCAGTGTGCACTCTCCTTTTGTTTCATTCATTATCATCCCTATTATTGGCAGGTGGCACTCTCCATTTATTTAGTCTTAAAAATATGACCAGCGAAAAAGTTAGTCTTTTATTAATGTCCCATCAGGGAATAATTATCTTTAAGGATAATTTTTTTTCACATTTGTCTTACTTTTGCGCTACGAGACGCAAAATTTTGGATTAACTCCCTAAATGAAAAATTAATGAGAAAAAAAGATATATTTATTCAGTCTTCATAATTCAAATTAGTAATTATATATCATCAACTGCCTTTGTCTATGTGTGAGATTGTATATTTCAGTGGGAGACATATGAAAAAGTGTATAATATTTAAGACTATAAAATTGGGTATGTGCATGTCATTAAGACAAAGTATGCATTTGGGGGGTGCATGGTAGGCTAGGGATAGAGAGAAGTAAGTATGTATGCAAGTAAAAAGTTAATTAATGTATATAAATCTACGCGATTCGGAACCTAGGTAAAAGAGTAAGTCTGCACTCAGATATACACCCAAAGGTGAAAGTCGGAGTAAAAAAATACCAGATCACATTTTTCACTCTTATATTATGATTTTGTATGAAAGAATTGGGGCTTGCATTTATGAATGAACTCATGTAATTGTCACAATGGTGGATTGCGCGTGAAAACGATTTAACTAAAAATGGTGCCAAATCTAGCAAGCACACTAAACCAATATATCGTTTTAATCATATTTTCTGCCTGATTAGATCTCGAAGGCTGAATCCAGTAATTTCGGAGTCTTCTAAGTCCAAATGGAGTGCAAGTAAAATTTACTCAATTGATTTACACTATGGGTTTCTGAAGCGCTCTTACATACAACACATTTAACTCTCCATAAGAACGTATTAAACGAAAAACAATTTTATTTATAGTACATGTTTACATATATATATATATATATATATATATATATATATATATATATATATATATATATATATATATATATATATATATATATATATATATATGATGAAAATTAATGCAATATCGCAAAAAAAGATGAGGTATTAAACCACATTCTCCAAAGACAATTTAATTCAGAACAATTTCGGTGTACTCCACACCCTTTTTCAACTGACACTGGGCAGAAAATATAAGAGAAATGCATATAAGCATAACAAAAGATCCCCTCTTTTTCCCCCAATCCCCTACTTGTGGCTAATCTGGGGGTAGGGGGAGGCTTGAACAGATTGAAGGGCTAGCATTTTACTATTTTGTTTATTTGCGATCTTATTACAGGATTAAAAGAAATTGACCCTCAGATAGATTTAAATTAGGAACTGACGATATCAAGCTCGATTCTTCTCTTAACATAGTTAGCCGATTTAAATAACATTTTACTTCCATTGAAATCGACCGTAGGATTCTTGTCTCTAACATGGCAAAATATTCCACTACTTTCACTGCCCACTCTAATATCTCTTTTGTGTTCGTACAATCGCTTGTCTAGATTTCTCCCTGTTTCCCCTATATAAACTTTAATCTAGCCCTTTAAATATAATAATTCCTTAAACCAATTGATGATGGCCAGGAAACCCCAAAAACATCATAACATAGGAGTATATGCAGTACCATGCAACGATTGCCATAAAGTTTATATAGGGGAAACGGGGAGAAATCTAGACAAGAGATTGTACGAACACAAAAGAGATATTAGAGTGGGCAGCGAAAGTAGTGGAATATTTTGCCATGCTAGAGACAAGAATCATACGATCGATTTGAATTAAAGTAAAATGTTATTTAAATCGGCTAACTATGTTAAGAGAAGAATCGTAGAATCGAGCTTGATATCGTCAGTTCCTAATTTAAATCTATCTGAAGGTCAATTTTTTTTTTCCTGTAAAAGATCGCAAATAAAAAAAATAGTAAAATGCCAGCCCTTCAATATGTTAAAGCCTACCCCGTCCCCGCCAGATTAGCCACAAGTAGGGGATTGGGGGAAAAAAGAGGGGATCTTGTGTTATGCTTATATGCATTTCTCTTATATTTTCTGCCCAGTGTCAGTTGAAAAAGGGTGTGAGATACACCGAAACTGTTCTGAATTAAATTGTATTCGGAGAATGTGGTTTAATTCCTTATATATATATATATATATATATATATATATATATATATATATATATATATACAAAGAAAGCAACTACAGGATCTGTGGGTGATAATACAACCACCACAGGGCTATGCCATTTTTATTTTCTGTCCTTCAAATAAAATTTGAAGACAGAAAGAAAGATGCAGAAACCTGGTGGAGCTGACTATAAATACATATCGTACAAGAGGAATAAGAAGTACACGCGAATGAGCAAATGAGACAAGAAACCGGAGGTTTTTTAAAGGCAAGAGAGAGGGACATTAGAAGAATCCAGAATCAAAGGGAGCAGAGGGCGGCACAGTGAAGGCGATCCTTTACCGAGAAGACAGAAATAACGCCAGAGGAAAAAAGTTTTGAATTCCTGGCCGAGACTTGAACCCGGGTCTGCTGATTGCCGGTCAGATGAGCAAATGAGACAAGAAACCGGAGGTTTCTTGTCTCATTTGCTCATTCGCGTCCAATTATTATTTTCTTGTACTATATATATATATATATATATATATATATATATATATATATATATATATATATATATATATATATATAATAAGTGATTAATGCCTTATTCAACAGAGCATTTTACCATTCCTCCTCGTGGAACGGCTATCGATCTCAAACTATAGATAGTTTCCCGCGTTCTAGTTACTAACGGTTATCCACAGGAATCTATTGATACCGATATAAAGAAAAAAAAGGACTTGGCGCAGGTATTTAGGCTCGCTCTACACCGAAGAATAATACCATCGACCTTTTTTATAAAGCCATTTCGTGGAGACGAAATGAGTTTCAAAGCCATTTGACACAGAAACGTCAGTCCAACCGACCTTAATGCAGATAAGAACTTGATCATATATTACAAGACCCCCAAAACAAGTAATTAAATTATGATGAACAGCAGTTTGCGTCCAACGACCAAACTCCAGGAGACTAATTTGCTTTAAGAATATTCATAGGAAGTCGGTGACTGCAAAGACTACAATTTCAAGTCGGGTCAGGTGGACATGGATCGCATTGCTAGTGGTTTTGGGGTCATTAAAACTAAAGTTATAAAGTTAGCATAATTCCAAAGTGCTCAACAGAAAGCTCACATAAATACCTTTATTTTCCACCTACCTAACTTTCAAATATATTTACTAGTTCAGATTTACGGTGTCATTTTTGAAAAATTTTTCTGTACGGATCGTGATCATATAGGACACAACTGAAATTAAAGGATGTAGTACTATTAAATGATACCCAAATGTTATAAAAATACATATAATAATTAAAAAATGGTTAGAATTGTTATTTTAAAACGTTTTACATAGGTATTCTAAATAATATAAAAAATAATATATTTCTTAATTTTATAAAACATTTTGGAGCTTACGTAATGCGCAGCCCTCATTTTTTTTATTGCATAAACATATTAATTATCTCATTAGGAAATGTAAAATCCCCATTTAAAGCAATAATGCGACTGGAAAATTTAAAAATGAAATTCACAAAATCGAATACAAAATAGCCTATAAAATGATAAATGCAAAAAAAATAGAATAAAAATTAGCAAACTAGCCTACAATATGATAAAATAATGAAAGATAAAATAATGTTAGATAATGACACAAACATTATTTAACACTGATAAAAATGATCAACTTTGCACTTTGATATCTTGTATTTTTATTCATTTTTTGGTCGCTCTTCACATTTCAAACTCAAAACAATGTTACGTAATCAACATGCAGTAGTTTCTAAAGTAAATCTCGATTAGTATAATTTTCACGAATTTCCGAATTTTGTACGGACCGCGTACTACGCACCATTTTATGTTAGCTGTAAACACAAAAATCCCCACACTGGTCATCGTCATGAAATCATACTCATTTTTTTTCACAATGATCATATTTAGCATGGAAACCATAAACAGCAAAATCACACAATATTAATGAAAACTGTGGACTATAATGTAAATTAAAAATTACATCAGACACGTAAAATATCAAAAAAACTTACCTAGCAAACAAAAAATAGCATCGGAGCGCCGCGGCAAGAAGAGGAAGGTGACGTCAAATCAGACCCGTTTTTTATGCTAAAGGTAAACTGAATCAAACACATATTTTGGCAAGAAGGACTTTGGTATGGTTCCTGTCCACTTCACCCTACATTCGCGTGACCTGCACAGCCCTGTTGAGGCGACTAACCAGTCAGCTATAAAATGGAGCCATTCAAAAACATACTAACTCTCATGGCGTCACTCTAACCCGTAAAACGCTAAACAGAAACACTTCCAGCATCCTGCGACTTCAATACCACTGGAGCCTGTGAATAGCCGAAGCCTTCATCATCCAAGTGAAGAAACCGACAATTAACGTGCAGCTTTAGCCATAGACCATTTTTCCGAGAGTTGGGTATCTTCTTAGTGATCGTCGCTAATACCAACTAACACTAATTGCATTCCCATTTCCTGGTCTAACATTATTTGTAGTTTAATTTTTCTTGAGTGTGATTGGTCAATTTTTTAACGCTTTGCTTTCTGCTGGAAACACTTAACTTGCACCGGTAAAGGAAGAAAAGCGCAAAGAAAGTGCTACTACAACCATCTTCTGATTTCATCACTGCGAATTGTGGGTAAAGAGAAAACCATAATTTTTAGATCTTCCTTTGCGTCCAGCTACGATCGAGTTGGAGCTCGTCCCGACAATTTCTTCTGCTTCCCCAGAGGCACATGTTTGGTTCTAATAACCTTTGTGCCTAATAAGTTCTTTAGAAGCCGCCTGCCACTGACGTGTCCGAACGCCGGAAAGAAGCCCTGCAGGGCTGCATACAAAGAACATCTACATAACATAGAGATATGCCAGTGGAAAGCGCTTCACTTGAAGACATCAATGAACAGCTTAATCACCTGATAACAAAAATCGTGGAAACTGACCACATAGCTATACCTTGGACAGAATATAACGTACTCCTAGCTGCAAGATGTGACATGAATATCCTGGAGAAAATGAACCAACAAGAAGTCTTCATCAATGAATTCAATATTTAGA
Source organism: Ceratothoa steindachneri (assembly GCA_963969495.1). Classification (NCBI taxonomy): domain Eukaryota; kingdom Metazoa; phylum Arthropoda; class Malacostraca; order Isopoda; family Cymothoidae; genus Ceratothoa; species Ceratothoa steindachneri. Next base: position 7,605,577 of record OZ018330.1, read on the forward strand.
GTAATACAACGCATCGCTACCAGGAATTAAGAGAACTGAGAAACGAAATAAAGCATCTTATTCAGGGAGAAATCGAGTAAGAAATAGGAAACATCATAGACAAAATTGATACTGAAAGACACCCAAAGAAATAGAACCAAATTTCAGGGAATACTGGCTAAGCCGAGGTAGAAGAGATGATGAGGAAAATAAGAACTTTGATGCAAAATATGACGAGTAAGTACTCTTAAAGCTTGAAGAGTTAGGTGCTGAACCTACACAGCACCATACTGTATATAGAATACGTCTCGCACAAGAGGAAGGGAGACCCTTTACTCATAACGAATATGAAGCTGCTCTAAAGAGTTTCACATGGAAGGCGCCAGGCATAACTGGCATCACGAAGAGGTATCTAATGACAGCTTCCCAAAATATCAACGAGGTCTACTTGGAGCTGTTTAACGCTTGCCCTAACGTTGGATATTTCCCCGACTAGTTCAAAAGGGCCAGAATGCTATTCCGAATGAAGACAGGTAAAAAGAAAGAGGATATAATCAGCTACAGGCCTATCTCACATTTTGAGTTTATGGGCAAGCTTCTAAAAAATTTCTTAAACAATAGGCTGAGGAACTATTTTGACATCAAAGATTTGTATAACGATCAGCAACATGGCTTCCGGAGAAACTCGGTAGCTTGATGGCATTAACATTAATCAGTTAATGAATTGCTATCGCCAAGGCCAAGACTGCACTGTAGACGTGGTGCTTCGTGATGTGTACTCAGCCTTTGATAAGGTATGGCTACCAGCGCTTAAAAGAAAAATCCATGATTTTGGTATCGAGCAAAATATATGAGAATCTTTTGCAACTATTTAGAAGAAGGGTAGCATTCGACCTAGAGTAGGGGGGGGGGGCGCAAAGGGAATCCCTTAGTCCTACCTTGTATGCGATATACACTGGTGACCTACCTCACCACAATCACGATTTCACACAATATATTCAGCTAGCGACGATATCACTCAGGTTGTCACTAGTAATTACTATAAACCCAGAGATGTTGCCAACAGGACAGGAACAGGAGCGGAGATTCAGAATCACGATAACTATGAGAAAGTAAACAAGATCAGAACAAACATCAACAAGTTCAGGATTATACCGATGGAACTACGAAAGACAGCGGTTGTATTGGTGCAGGACGGATAATACGCATATTCTATATATGGTTGAGTACTTGGCCTGAAATTAAAATCTGATTGATTTGCCGGACACTATAAAGAAAAATATAATGCGGCCAAGAGGAAGTTTCAGTCACGGTTTCGTTTTAGACTGCTCTCACCGTAATATAAAAAGAAACTATACATACTACTGGTGAGAATGTTACTGCTATATCTCGCCATTCCCATTCATATCAAGTAAGACACTAATGAAAAAAGCACAAGTGGTCCAAAATAAAGCAAAAAGATTCATAAGTAATGTTATTCTTGGGACCAGAGTCCATCGGCACTACTACATGGAATCACCGATATTGATCGTATAAATAACACAATACATAAATGTGCAAAGGCAAAATGGCTAAAAATCAAAAAAATTTCCCGGAAGGAGTAATCCAACAGATAAAACTAGAAGGTGAAGTCATACCGAACTTACACTTCTTACAAGCCTTCAAAAGTAGCCAGGTGCCGTCGCAGCAGGTGATTTACCCTATTTATAAATAATAATAATTAAATATATAAATAATAAATAAAAATAATAAAATAATGATAAAAAGTGCGGAGTGAACAAATTAATAAATTAAAACAAGGGCCGTAGTAATCAGGGAATAATAGAAAAAGATCCGTTGTAGACAAAATAATGATAATAGAAAAAACTATAAAAATATAACATAATACAGAGTAGACAAGAACATTGAAAGATACAAAGCGGAGAAATCCAAAACAAAAGATCCGTAGTGGACGAAATAATGATAATAGAAATAACTATAAAAATGAAATAATACAAATTAGACAAAAATTAAATTACAGTGAAAAATGAAAAGGACAAATTTATTGACAAGCTCTCTTAATTGACAGAAGAGATCTTGTCAAAGAAAACAAAGTCTCGAAAGCTTGACTCATTTATATGAGTAACCAAGACAGAAACATGAGTATAAAAGAGGCATGATGACTAAAGTTACCAGACGACCTTGTACATATCTTCTCTTCCTATAAACAGGTTTCCTCTTTCCTTCTACATCTATCCCATATACAACTTCCTATCGTAAATCGTCGTTTATCGTTGATCGTTCCATTTCTGTCATTCCCTGAAGAGGACCTACCACTGTCAAAAGACGTGTAAGAATAAAATATATCTTTTGCGAGTGTTCTTTCTTGCTTCACAGTCCTAGTACAAATTGTATTAGGAGAATAAAGAGAATTCAAGTTAAAGTTAATAGTTAATAACGCTGCCATTACTGTAGACTTCAACAGTACATGTATCCAACATGACCTCTTATCTGTGATATATATATATATATATATATATATATATATATATATATATATATATATATATATATATATATATATATATATAAATAACGTTACAGCCACGAGAAAAATGAAACAACGGAGAACTGAGAGGCCATTAGTAAAGGACCATTAGTCGTAAGGCCTCGCAGTTCTCCGTTGTTTCATTTTCCTCGTGGCTGTAACGTTATTCATAAATTCCTCACGTTCCTTATTTTCGTGATTCAGTTATACATATATATATATATATATATATATATATATATATATATATATATATATATATATATATATATATATATATATATATATATATATATACGTGTGAATTTGGGCAGCATATTTTCATTATAGCATGTTATATTAGAAGCAACCGCTAGTTTCGAATTAATAATTCTTTTTTCAATCTTCTCTATTTTTCATATTCGCCTTTTTATTGTTTAACCTGTGGATGAGCGTACCGAAGTTCATTGGAGACTGATGTTTGTTATTTTGCCAAAGGTATAAGTAAATTACTGTAAATTTAGCACTTTCTTTAATTTACCTGAGGCGCTTGGATACATCGAGTACCATCTTCAGAGTTACAATGGGAAATTATTACAAAGTATTCAGTTTATATATGTTACAAAAGGTATTAAAAAAAATACGAAAGAAGCTAAACACGTATAGGCAGGTTTGATCCAGGTGATAAAAGGTCGGAGCAGTAGGTAGCCAGAGAGGGATGGGGGATTAGGCTGCTTGCAAGAGGGGATTAGTGGCTAGGGGCAGCTCTGACTACACCTGCACCTCTGTTTGCTTTATTTGCGTGGGGCAGGATTTTATTGGAGCTAGACTGTATGTTTAAATTCGAATGCTTCTCTTGGATATGCATATATAGCTTCAAGGAAGAGCAGTTGGCGCCTGTTGGAAGCATAGTCTAAAATTTTGGTGTTTTCTTCTATCATTTTTCGTTTGTGGGATGTTCCATGTACTTCTTGTGTATGTTTTTTGGGTGAACCGTTGTTCAGATGATATAACATTCTTCTTTAGAGAGTGGTTTCGGTCATGCCGATATACGAGTTAGGTAGAAACTCACAGTCTCCTAGTTTGCATGTGTACTCATATATCAGATATGTCCTTTGTTTCGGTTGTAGCGGAGATTCGGGGTTATTTTGCACGACAAGGGTTGAAGTACATCTATTTTGATAGGAGATGATTAGTGCGATCTTTTTCTCGGCGTTTATGGGTTTTATTCCTCGATCTATAATACCCTTGATGGCTCTTTCATCTTTTTGGTGTTTTGTGCTCATAGTATTCTTGTAAGACAGTTTTATAATATCCTCATTATCCGTATTCCTGTTCTTCTGGAGTTCTGTGAGGTACCATCTGCTCATTTTAATTCTTAGGGCTGTTTGTATTTCTTTATTGGAGAATCCGTTATTTACGAGTACCTGAGTGGCTCTCTCGAGTTCGATGTGTGTGTCCTTCCATGTGGTACAGTAAGTAAAAGCAAGATTGATGTACGTCGATATCACGCTTGTTCGGTAGCGTTTAGAACATTCGCTGCAGCCATTCATGCAAAATCCGGGGTTGTTGGGTTTAACATAAACTTCAGTTGTTATTGTTGCATTGATACTGGTAGTGAGGATATCTAAAAATGGTAATTGGTTGTTCTAGCTTTCTTCGATGGTGTAGCTGAGGCAAAAAACATTATTTAAAGGCTTTTTCCGGATTATGTATTTATTTTTGTGTTTGTACATTGATGTAGATGTCGTCTATGTATCGGCAGTAAATATGGGTCTGGATACTCTTGAAAAGATCCTTTTTTAACCTCTCCCATATAGAAGGTACCAAAGAGATGTCCCAAGTGAGAACCCATGGCAACTCCATCGACTTGGCGGTACATTCTGCCATTGGGGTCAAAGAAGCGGGCTTCAGAGGTGCCAATTAGTAAAAGTCTCTTCATGTCTTCCGTTAGTATTCCAATTTGAAGGCGCTTATTTTTGTCATAGACGTGTTCTAGTAGTATGTCTATTGTTTCGGCGGCTGGTAAATTGGGGAATAGTGATCTTACGAGGGGCGGTCAGTAAGTTTTGCAATTCGGGTATAAGGAAACGAGATATGAGGAAAAGTGTTTTATTATTTTTCAATATAACTACCCTCGACTTTAATGCACTTGCGCCACTTGTCCCTGAGGCTTCGAATTCCCGACAACCAGAAATCTCCCGACTGCTGTTCAATCCACTCCTGGATGGCGAGCTGGACATCTTCATCGTCCCCAAACCGGCGTCCACGCAGTGCAGCCTTAAGCTGGCCGAATAAAAAGTATTTGCTAGGGGCCAGATATGGACTGTAGGGGGGATGGTTGAGCTCATCGAATCCGCACTCGCGCACGGCAACTTGTGCAACTCTGGCCTTGTGGACTTTGATGACGTTGAAGTAGATCATGGGGCGTGAGGTTTCTAGGGACCGAACGGGCAGAGACCTTGGTCATAGGCCCAGGTTGGCAACTGGGCCTATTTCAATATCTCTTTATGACAAAAATAAACAAATAGGCTACACGTAAACCCACCATTTGCCGATTATTTATTTTATCGCGACACTTTTAGATTAGCTTTAAACATTAAATTAAATTACTCTCTTCTATTATTAAATATGAGGGGGTTCACGCACAATTGTTTCTACTTCCGTTTAATCGTGAAACGTAATAAACTCATACTGACACAATATGAATATAAATGTTCTTTCTAACTTACATGACAGAAGGGATCAAGGATTGCCGGATGTCGCTGGAGGGCATTTCTCGCGCTTAGGAGAGTTTAAGTGGCTGATGGTAGAATTCCATCGAGATGGGATGGAGGAAAAGAGGAAGGGGGGGGCAATGTCAACTTCTTATTGCAACTTTGCCTCCTGTTACGTTAAGACGACGGAGAGATTTATTGTGCTCCTAGCTCAAAGAGTCCTCTTCTGGATACTCTCGAAGCCTATTTGTGTCCTATTCTTTATCGCCGGGTGCGCCACTAGTTTGAGGGTATACGAGGGGATTTCTACCGTAACTTAACAAATGGAACCTGGTTGAGACTTGGTTCTTCTCCTCTCACTCTTACGGAACTTGAGCTGCGAGAGTCATTCGAGTGTGAGCGGGTTTTCTTTTCTCCAGTCAGACTTCTACAAAGTCTGTAAAGGATTCTTCGGTATGGCACCGATACAAAACTTGACGTTCTATATTTATTCGGCACTTAAGGGTAAGGATCAGTCTTCTCGCATAATCTTGACTTGCTGAAGGATCGATCTTGTCGAAATGATCCTCTATCGTTCTCACCGAATAATCTTGATTGGCTGATAGATTGATCTTCTTGAACTGATCCTATATCGTTCTTACCGAATAACAATCTCTTCTCTTTCCTTCAGGGGCTTATTTATAGGCGAACGACCGCCGGATCTAAGGGGGAAGGGGCGAGGCCGAAGAGGGGAGAACAAGTGGTGAGGTCGCATCTGGGAGAGCGAGGAGTGAGGAGGTTGGCACTGAGGTGCCCAAGTTGGCTTGTTTATTAGAAAGACCACCAACCGCCACCGTCCTTTGGTGATATAACCACAGGCCTACGAATCTCGTAGGTGAGTGGATCTTTTGAGCGTCGTTTAAGGGCCTTTGGTGGTTACCCTAACACAGATGGTCGCTCCAATAACTTAGGCAGCGGGAACATCAAACAGGGTAGGCAGTTAGACTGTTGTTCGCCGGCTACCGTTCCCATGAGTCTCCTCATAGGTGCTCGATTTTCCGGCTTTCTCCAAAAACATGGGGAGGGACTTTAATGTATCTGTCCGCCTGGCCCTCCGTGGGACTTTAGGTTGCAATTCCTCCACATATATATATATATATATATATATATATATATATATATATATATATATATATATATATATATATACATATATGATACTGGAACCACTGTATAGGAGCCAAAGGTTTAATTTACGAGACTAATTTCGGTATGAAGTTTATCATACCTTCTTCAGTCGTATACTGAGAATGAGATTGTTACAAAAGTCTATAAATAGCGTACAGATCATAAACAAAAACACATAACGGAGGAAAAAGGTCATCAATAAGGGGGTGTGAGTCTAAGATCGATGACTAAGATGTTTACGATGAGGTCACGGGAATAGAGGCTGCATTTCAATTGCCAATCTGACAAATTTAAATTGGGAATTTCTCCTATTAATATAGATTCTTCTATTTTTCTTTTCCCGGAATTCTTTACAATTATATATGATTTGGACCTTTGAATAGTCAATTTGGTGTTGAAATTGAGTTATTTTACTTATATATATATATAGAGAGAGAGAGAGAGAGAGAGAGAGAGAGAGAGAGAGAAAGAGAGAGAGAGAGAGGGAGGGAGAGAGAGCGATTTCGAAAAATTCCAATTATTATACATGCCTTTTAATTAAGAGGTAATGTGTTAATGCGGTTGCTACCAAACAAATAGCTATAGAGAATAGTGCACTCACAGTAAATTAATAATATATTACCTTTTTATGGTGAACAGGAACTAGGCTAATGAAAAATATCATAACTCACTAAAAAATAATCCGATTAGTTACCGATATTTTAGTACTTAGGGATAATTTTTATATTTCTTTAGAGAGCACTCACATTTCCATATCTGGTTATAGTTAAAATTTTGATCTAGTTCTTAGAATATAATTTGGTTCATGATTACTTTTATTATATTTAAAAAGTAAAGTCATTCCCGCTTAATTATATAGAACTAAGGTATTGTCAATCTCTGATTTGGACAGAAAATAACCACATTAAAGCATATAATTATTGTTAAAAAATATAGACTGATATAAGCATAAGTTACCTAACAGATCAGAGAGTATAATGGCGTCGGTTGATACACAAAGGGAAGAGAACTCATAAGAGCGACATAATTGAAGGGAAAGAGGTAAGAAATGTAAGTTCCTCTCAAAATAGGCTAATTAAAAATAAAATAAGATAAACAAAAAAGGAAATAATTATATTGAACAAATGTGATAATATTGCTTATACTAGCTTCAGAGATAATCACTACAGAAAATAAAGGAATTAGTATAACTGTGAAAGAATATAGTCAAGAAACCCAGGTGTACCACAGAAACCCACGTGCCTCTCAAAGACGACATCAAAAGACGAGAGAACAGGCCTAAGAATCAAGCGAAGTGGCTTTCGGAACGCAGCTGTGTTAAGTCATGGAGGTTTTACCCTAAGTTTTGAGGCAATCCTGCATCCCACCTACCATCTTGAAGCATGCGAGAGCCAGGAAGGACATCTGTTATCGCAAATTCCTGGATGGAAGACGTCCATTCTCCAGCTTTTTATTTACCTTGGGAAAATCCCATCCATGGCGGGAGGCGATTTCACCCCATCGGCACCCTGGATTTAACGCCAAGCTCAGCTGGGTCAAGTTACTACAGGCCCGCTATCAGGCACGAGACAGGTCACTTCTCGATTTGTAACTGCAAGCAAGATAAGTGGCGATTTCCCCGGAAAGGCCGTTCTTGTTTATCAGTGCAAGTACTCCCTCTTCAAGGTTTTCAAAGGTTAAGCTCAACCTCCCCTTCGTCGCCCAAGCATTAACTTCTGAAAGGCATCGACGCGTGCGGATCTCTTTTAATCCGGTCAACCCCTAAAAATGAATTGTATTTCGGTTCAGCGCAGCGTTTGAAGACTCAATTTGATCTTAGGCATTTACGTGCATTAAGCTCATTAGCTTGACTCTTTTTTGCGTAAGTATTTATCTGCTTTTTTTGTGTTATTAAATATTATTTTCGTACTACTCTTTTAAATAACCCAGAATAGCATTCAACCATAGCTAAGTAATCAACGGCCAATCTGCACTCGATTTTTATTATTTGCCCGCGTACTCGGGTGGACAGTTTCCTTCCTCCTTCCCTCATTAGCTTAACCCCATCATCTAGTAATGGAGCCGAGCAGAGGTCAATTCAGCGTCCTTTTGGCCTATTTAACACCACTCGGCTAACCAAATCTCCCTCATATATATATATATATATATATATATATATATATATATATATATATATATATATATATATATATATATATATATATATATATATTATAAATCTGGTGTCAGGTTTAGCAGGGTTAATAAAAGATCATCTTTTAAGTAAAGCCTGTTGTACCGCGCTTGTTGGGAAGGAAATGGAACTGAGGTTCACGCATTATGCGTTGCCCTCTTCCACACCCCGCTAATTGTAAAAACTCCCCAAGGAAATTTGTTTTCTTGCGATTTTAGCCATAACAAAAACCGCAAAGAATTTTCATGTATTTCTTTTGGTCTGGTGCTGCAAGGACATCCCGAATTACTGCAGATCGTGAGACATTTGCCTGAAGACGACAGCAAAAGGACACATCAAACTTACGCCTCTTTAGAATGGAACTATGATTTTTGAGGCCTTCTCTTGTGTGGCCATCGACCTCATTGCCCCCATACACCCTCCGTCCAGCGAAGGGAATAGCTACGTGCTCGCTCTCGTAGATTTTTTCCTAGCTTTCCTGAAGCCCTTCTATTAAAGAGGATAGACAGCGTTGTAGGGGGCCGAAAATCTATCTTCTAACCCCATTCGATCCAATCCGCTTCCTACACTAATTCGGACGTGAGAAATCGAGGGACAAATGAAACGAATTGTAAATACAGTCCTATATTTACAAAAATATGGGGGAAATATTTACAAGAGATATAAGGAATATAAACTCGAGATCTAGTTACTTTAAAAAACAATCATATCACCAAACAAACAAGAGCTAATTGAAAATTAAACAAACACATACAATCCTTACAATAGAGGCCTAAAAAACACTGGATCCACCAACCAAAAAGAAGAGGTCTCATGTAGTACTCACGGGGGGAAGGCCTGCCTGTTGCCACTCGAGTGTTCACAATTTGTCGCGTACGACTTTTAAAGGCATTGTCCTCGGAGTTCATACATTATTTATTAATGCGATCAGGACGCGTATTGAGGCTATATAAAAAGCCCTCTTCCTTTCAAATGGGACGTACAATAACTTTGTATAGCGTACTTCAATCCCTACATTCTCCGCTACTCTTTACAATTTGTAAGATTATCTTGTAATTTAATATAGTGGCCTTTCAATATAAAAATAATCAACAATTAGCTGAGGAAGAGAAAAAAACCCCATTTTATACAAAACATGAAATTCGGAATTTATCTTATCTATATATATATATATATATATATATATATATATATATATATATATATATATATATATCTTGCCATTCGCACACACAGTCTTACAGAGGGAGAGGGGGGAGAGGGTATTGGGAAAGGGGTAAGAGAATGGCCCTTCAAACTCACTCACATTCGCTCCACCACAGCGTCACATGCGTGGGAGCCCTCAATTCCATCTTCTCTCGGCTTGTAATACGAAAGGAGGTGTTATCCAAGGTGTTTACCTGTGAGCTGATGGAATATGTAGGAAAATTTCTGATGGTCCACCACATTTTTAACACCCCGTTCCACCCTGCCGCAAAAGGGATCTGTGAGAGTTTAAATAGAAATGTGAATTCCATTTTGAAGAAGCTTTGCGCGAAGCGATCTCGAGAGTGGCATAGAGACTTGACAGTGGCATTATTTATATACAGATAAATTTCCCGCCGTACCCTGAGATATGCCCCTTTTAAGTTGTTGTGCGAGCGAAATGTTCGTGGTCCAATCAACATCTTAGAGGAAGTGTTCTCCATCCGTGAACTCAACAACGAGATACAATCTTTATACTCGTAGCTAATGGATATCCGCCGGAAATTAAAGAAGTGCGCTGAGATTGCATAGCAGAACGCAGACCTTAATCTGGAGAAGTAAATGACGTACTTCGACGAAGATTTAAGCCCAGTGACGAAGTGTTGTTGTAACTCCCAACCAAGAATAAAAAACTTATCAGTGAGTGGAAGGGCCATTTTCCGGTTCCTTGAGAGCCGTGACTCAGTTGCCTACTTAATTAAAACACCATCAGGAGAAAAACTCTTCCCCATTAATATGCTGAAGAAATACCATCACCGAGCGTGTGTTAATAACGTCGTAGCCCTCGAGAAGTGTCGGTTATTGTAGCTAACTACCCCGCAGACTCACTAAATTTAGTAAAGGTCGTTTATGTGGAGCAGGACAAAGATTATCCGCTGCCCACCTTGCCCGCGCCGCCGAGTTACCACCCTGTGCCCTAGATATTAACGCGTGGCTGACACCGAATGAGAAGAGAAAAGTCAGCTGCTGCAGCTACTGAATCAGTTAGGGGATGTGATCTCCGAAGTCACGGCATATGCCACACAGTTTGAGAACGATATCGCTTTAACCACCGAAGAACCAGTCCGTTCCAAGCCGTACCCCATCCCCATTCACTTAACACAAGCATTCAACTACGAAGAAAATAATTTGCTTAGTGTAAATATTATTGAGCCCTCCAAATCTAAGTATTGTTTCCCTATAGAAATGGTAAAAAAATCAGAGGGTTCATATCATATGTGCGTTGACTGTTGTGACAAAACGGTCTGAAGCTGCCATGCTTCAGCCCCTATCACATGTGGAAACGCGTGCTTCCCACGTGCATCCTGCGAGAGAGAGTAGAAGGTGCCTTATCGCCCACCATTCCAAAGATTAATCAAGGAGGTGCAATCCACCGTTTGCCTCCATGCGTCGATCTCGCCAGATTGAATTAGGCTTATGGGAAGATAAGATATTTTCCCAAGCGCCACCGGGACATTCCATCGAAGCCCCCCCCCCCATTGTTCCCTACGCCGAGGGGCTGGCTCCGGCTATTTATGGGATAGCATTTCGCGTTTGAACCAGATCCCAATCATCTTGGCAATGCATCACGCCGATCCGGTCTCCCTTGTGCACCTAGGAACTCTACCCCGAGAAACCCCTTATTGTCCAGAAAAGGATAATATCCCTTGAGTGCCAAGGTTCGTGTCCCTCGAGACGCCAAGTCAACAGGACCCCCCCTCCCCCGTCTCTGTTGTTCAGAAAGAGAACAACTTTAGAACAGACATTGTTCTTCAAGCCCGTTTGACAAGAAACGGATATCCCCCCCCCCTGTTGTTCAGAAAAAGAACAACTTTAGAACAGTCATTATTCTTCGAGCCCGTTCGACAAGAAACGGTTCTTGTTTCCAAGAAATCACGTCAGTGGTAATTTAATTCACCTCTTTTCAACGTTCTTCAAGAGAACGCTTGGTTACACCAATAACCTCCATTGTTCATCTAGAACATTTCCATTATCTTCTCTCAAGGACCGCTCGTACTTCCGAGCCATACTTCGCTCTCACTCCTCAAAGTCAGTCGTCGTTAGGGACAACCCCCCGAAGAACCCCTTCTCCTGGGAAAGAAATCGTCAGTTGGACCGAAGATTCCTTCCAATCGCCTTCCTCTGCCATGACGACCTTATAAATACGTGAGCTACGCATTACATTTTACTATTTAACTTTGTGTCAACGCAACTCTGTGCTTTAAACGGATTTTAGCCAACCATTTCCCTTCTTGTTTGTTTTTTTCGTTTTAAATCCCTTCAAATCTTAATCCTCTGCTTAGTCAAATATTCCCATGACCTTTTTCGTTTCCTGTGTATCTCCCATTTTAATCCCCAGTCATGGAAATATTTTTCGTGTGTTGATTTATTAGATTAATTAATAAAATTCTATTTTATTAATGTTTGCAATATTATTTATCCTTGGGCTCCGTTCCACTTCTTAAGTATATTGAAGATAAATAAGCCCCTTCGAGGCCCCCTTTTGAACAATTCTCGGCCATCTGATCACAACAGACTCGAATATAGAATAATCCCCACAAAGAATATATATATATATATAGTATATCGTGGAGGGCCTATTCTACAACAACTGTGACGGTATTTGATGCGAATCTAATTCTTTAAGCGATCAGTATCTCCATCTTTTTGAAGAGGTCAAATTTATTACAAAATTAGACCCTTGTAAGGCTTAATACCAAATTCCACTGAAAGAAAATGTATGGAAATATACCGCTTTCCCCACGGAAAAAGTCTTGATGCAGTTCGGCTGGCTGCCCTTTGGCCTGGTTACGGCTTGTAGTAACTACAACCGTATGGTGCGTAGGATTTTGGATTGGTTGTCGAACGTAACGTTCTACTTCGACAATATCTACCTCACCACTCGAGATTGGGAACAGCAGCTGGTCATCATCCAAGCCCTGTTACGTCGACTGCGTGACACGGCCCCAGAAAATGCTATTTTGCACATTGTACCATCAAGTACTTCGGGTTCCACGTTGGAAATAGCCACCTTGGCCCTCAAGAAGACAATGTCCAAGCTATCGTAGGCATGCCTCTGCCCAGTAATAAGAAGCAGTTAGGATCTTTCATGGGATCTGCTTCGTTTTATCGGCTGTTCGTTCCCAATTTCGCGTTGCTCTCCAGCTTCCTTATGCACCTTCGGGCGAAATAAAAGTCTCAACGCTTTATTTGGACTCCGAAACCCCTTTTCTCTTGCACCACCTAAAAGTTAAATTAGGGGCGCCCCATATTCTTAGGTTACCTAATCCCAGTAATTCTTTCGGAATCTGGACTGATACGAGCAACGAGGGCATAGGTTGTCTCCTATTGTAATATGGAGACGATGGTGAAATCACCCGATAGTGTATGCGAGTCGCAAACTCTTCTACGTAAAAAGCACTATGCCGTAATAGAGCGAGAAGCACTTTCCATTTTCTTGGGGCAGGTGGGCAGAAATTTAATCTATACCTTGTAGGAAAAGAGTTCGTGATCGAGACGGATCACCGACCTCTCGCATATTTACGTAATGTTAAGAACAACAACGGAATACTCATGCGTTGGAGTTTCCTTCTAAGATTAATATAAATATTTCGTCTCAAATTAAAAGTTTGGACAGTACAATAAATAATTAAATTTTATTTTGTGTGCACCTATGTAGACTTATGTTTTTGTCTGTATTTATTTCCATTTGAGTCAAGTCTTTAGAACATTTTTACTTATTCTACCTTGGTTTTAGATCCTGACCTCTGAGGTTAATCTCTCGTTAGGATTCTTCTCCCTCCTTAATTGCCTAGGCGATATTTTAATCCTCGTGTCAACCTTTAGTCTTTTGAAGTTACCTGATTTAATGATCTTATTTTGTATTATCTTCGCTCCTCCTAAGGTTTCCATTTCATATTAATTCATTTTATTGATTGGTTCTTTGCTTTTTTCTGGACGTTCCCTCTCCTCTCTCTCATCTTTATAAATATTACAATTTTCAATACTTCTGTTATTACTTGATAAAGAACTCGAAATAAAGTTCGAAAGTACTTTACTTGGAATCCCCGTATTAACTTTTCTTGTGTGCTTTATTGCATATATATATATATATCTATATATATCTATATATATATATATATATATATATATATATATATATATATATATATATATATATATATATATATATATATATATATATATATATATATATATATATATATATATATATATATATATATATATATATATATATATGTTTATTGTATGTCGGCAAGAAGAAAAGTCCCTTGTAATTTTCTTATGTCTTTGTACTGTATACGTTTATTGCCCCAGTAACCTTCTGTACATACTCGTATATTTTCTGATTATGATTGTACGATTCTATTTATTTATTTATATGTTTCTATGATGTTATTTTGTACCATGTATTTATGTTATTTTTTCTTGTTCGTTTTCCTATATAATTTTGGTCACTAATGAACCGAGGCGAGTGAGCCTCCATTCGAGATTAAATTTTTATGTCAGAATTTCCTTCTTTCTTTATTGTAGCCGTTTAATTAAATTCTAAGGATATACGGATTAGTCTGCCCTTTAGATATGTAAGACTGTATAGATACAGGTGAGATATTTCCCTATTGATTGTACACTCGAGACTGGAAATATTGAATGTGCCTTTCCCAGTCTAACATATTTTTTATGCCCCGTTTCCCCAAAGTTGAAAATTATTAGCTTTCGCAAGGGATGAGATGTGAAAGAATAGAGTTAAGGAGCCCCACGTATACCCTAGAAACCCACGTGCACTCAAACACGAGATCAAAGGACGAGAGAACGGACCTAAGAATCAATTAAAGAGGCTTTTTCCCCCAAGCCTTGAGGCAATCTTGCCTCCCACCGACCATCTTGAAGCATGCGAGAGTTATTAAGGACATCTGTTTTCGCAAATTTATGGCTGGAAGAAGTCCAATCATCAGCTTCTTGTTTACCTTGGGAGAATCGCCTCCATGGCCGGAGGCAATTTCACCCTATTAGCAGCCGGTATTTAACGCCAGACTCAGCCGGGTCAATTTAGTACCGGCCCTTTATTACGCACGAGACAGCTCACTTTCCTCGTCAAGGTATTCTCAGGTAAATCTCAACCTCCGGCAATTCTCCTCCTCGAATCTCGATTTGCCCCTTCCCTTCGTCGCACAAACATTAACGTCTGCAAGGCGTCGACGCGTGCGGATCTCTTTTAATCCTGTCAACTCATAATGATTTATTTGTATGTCGCTTCAGCACAGGCTTTGAAGACTCACTCCGATTTTGGTCATTTACATGCCTTAAGATCATTAGCTTGTTCCATTTTACCAGACTATTGAGTACCCCATAGACTTGGATATTCCAATTTCATTTCATTTGTGTATATATTTATCTCACTTTTGTTGTTGTATTAAATATTATTTTTGTACTACTCTTTTAAATAACTCAGAACAGCATTCAGCCATAGCTAAGTAATCAATGGCCAATCTGCACTCGTTTTTTTTATTTGTTCGCGTACTCATGGGATCGGTTTCCTTCTCCCTTTCCTCATTAGCTTAACCTCATCATCTGGTAACGGAGCCGAGGAGAGGTCAAATGAGCGTCATTTCGCCCTATTCCACACCACTTGCCTAATTAAATCCCCTCCATAGATATATATGTATATATCAGCTACACCTAGACAATAACCGACAAACAATGGCAATGGGTAAGTTCCTTGTAAGAAGAAGATGAAAAAATATAAAAAAATATTTTAAAAAACGAAGATAAATAATTAATAGTTCATCCTGAATGTTCTTTCTTCATTGGATAAAAATGTACTAATATTTTTAAAAAGCGATGTTGACTAAAAAATAATTGCATGCTTTGAATCGGGATGTAAAGAAATCGCTCCCACCACCAAATTCTCGACCTTCGGACATAGCTCTTTTCAGTAGCTTCAAAAAATTCTTTCTATAGAAAATGATTCCATAATTTTAACGACTTCACACATCATTTATTTACTTTCTTCAACAAGACCAAAATATTTTACAGCGAAAGAATATATAAATATTACGCAGATAAAAAGGAAAGGGTGGCCCAAAGGTTACTTCACATTTTAATTAATTAACAAAACAAAAAATAATTTTTCGAAAAGTTGGCGATATATAAAATGGAAGAGGAAATTTTGATGTCTTATTATTGTATTCTTAAAATAGTATCAAGGTTCAGGGAATCCGATTCTGCAGGTAATAAATAACACTCTGGTAGACCAAGATCCGTGCAAAAAACATGTGTCATTTAGCGTGTGTTAGAATACGTTCCAGTTGATTAGCAATTTCACTGACAACATAGCAAACGCATCCTAAAAATAGAATTGATAAGTTATTCATACGAAATTCAAATAACTCAATTAAATATTGCCGTCTTTCAAAAAAGAAGAAACTTTGCACGCGCCCTTTTGGGACAAAGAAATGATTCGACTCTACCCTTGCGACTAATCATGTCCGATGAAGCCAATTTTCAAATTACTGGATACGTTAATAAACAAAATTACATTGGCAAAATTTACTGAAAACACCATGATAACTCACGAGCAGCCTCTTCCTGCAATGAAAGTTACGGTCTTGTGCGGCATAACCAGTTCGAAAAGCATTGGTCCCTACTTCTTCGACGATGCTGACGGAAAAAATGGTGACAGTAACAGTGGAAACTTATAGATAAATTATTAAGATTATTGATTTCCAGAACTGGAAGATTTGGATACTCACGATATGTAGTTTCAACAAAATGAGAAGATACCACACATAGCGAGCAGAAACCATGGAAAAACTAAGAGCAGCCTTCTCTGTTCGCTTAATTTAATGTATAGGTGATGTTTCTTGGACACCACGATCACCTTATTTTACCCCTACAGATTTTTCCTTCGGGGATGGTTTAAATAACGGTATACGTAAATAAACATAATAATCTTCAAGAATTGAAACAAAACATCATTGACGAAATCAACAAAATTACTTCTGATATTTTGGAAAATGTTATGGAAAATATTTGTTTTAAAAATAATGGATACCATTTGAAGAGTAATGTATTTAAATAATAAAACTTCATGAACTCATATTCCACTTTGCATATTACCCACTTTTCTAAAAATTATTTTGTTTTTTTTTAATTTTTAAAACTGTCAATTATAGGGGGCCACCCATTTAGTGAAAAAATATAGTTTGTTTTACAAAAGAAGCTCTAATATTCACGATGACCATAAAGAATAAATAATGCCATTAATATCATTCTGGATGTTTCACTCGTAAGAAATATCTTTTATCCCAATTCCTCATAAGAAATAAAAAATATGTTGTAACTGGACGCTTACTAATTAGTTGTTTCATATTAATCTTCCAGTTAATAATTAACTGTCTGATTAATATAATCGATTTTCTTTTTAAATATTCTGATAAATTATGAGCTCCGCCCATTGATTGAGGTTCGCCGTCTCATTGATATTTCGCTTTATCTCTAAATAGAAATAGACAAAATATTTCTCAAAGGATCGATCAAATATGCGGAACATCTTTATGTAAAACGTAGCGACCTAAATTTACGGTTAAGTTAAGCGTATCATCGTTATGGAAAAACTACGGCGATATTCTATGGCAAAGTTACGGGGAATAGACGTCCATTCGTTGTCTTTTTCGTTATTACAAAATTGACGTAATAGGATTTTAAAGTAAAATTACAGTCAACCTACATGTAATTTGGGAGATTATAATCTTTCATCCTTAATCAAACATCACTTTTCCACAAAGTGTAGTCAGTGCACATCAATACCACCCCATTGTGCCCTATTAACCTACGTGCGAGGCTAATTTTCACCGGCACAACTGCCATTGCAAAGATTGCCTATCTAATCCTGCCTATGGGAAAGTTGTGGATGGGAAAACTGCCATGCATAAAAATGAAAACAGAAAAATATAGATTGTAAAGAAATAATATATAAGTAATGCGTCAAGTTTATTATGCAAAAAAACTTACACAAAATAATTGCCAGGACTATAATGAGCATTTTTGTCAACTCCAAATTGGTTCTTAATATCAATCGCGTACACGGTGCCGTTGCATTCCATCTAGTCAAGTCTCATGCTTGGAAAGAGAGCCCAAAGTACTTCCTATCACAGTCCTCCTCTATTTCGCCTTATTTGTTATACATAATACCATACATTTGCTCCTCACTCAACTTTATATCTCTTAAACATTCATTTACCCACGTTTTAGGCGGATTTACAGCCCTACGCACTCTCTGACACTCAATCTCTTATACTCTTCTCACAAGGTTATTTCCTATATAATCTTTTTACTTATTACGACCTCAAAACACTCTATATCACAACGTTGCTTGTAATTTCCATCCCGAGACATACCTTTCATACACCATGCATTTCTCTCAGGTTGGTCATATGCATTGCTCTCACTCTATACCATTGCTTCTGCTTCAATTTCATAGTCTCACCTGGATACAGTAACAGTGGCATCAGCATAATAACATGCAGCTTCCACCCAGATTCTATACCCAGAGACTTTGCATTCATTACAGATCAACTTCATTTGCACCATTATCATTAACGATGCATTCAATATACTTAAAATATCGCATTTGTTCAAGCATGACTCCACTCTCTCTAATATCTCATCCGCCGCGTCAACACTCTTAACGGCTATAACGTTACTGTTTTCTGTATTCACTTTTAGAATCCCAGAGGAAAAAATGTAATGAAGGCCCCAAATACTGACACACTCATAACATGTGTAAACGCAATCTATACCAACATAAAAAGTCGTAAAAACTTTGGCTAAAAAACTAAAATTTAAATTTCTCCAAAGATGTAAAATGACGATAAAAATGTTTGGAAGTTTCCGGGAACCGGATAACTGCCACATAGAAAACCGTCACAGGACAAATGCCACCCAGGATAACTCCCACCTCGCTCAACTACCATCAGGGCGAACTGCTTCCTGGAGATTTGCCACCCTGGAAAATACGATTTTGAAAAAAATAACTGCATAGATAATTATACTATCTGCAAATTGCTTTAACGCAAAATATATAATGTGAATATTTAAAAGTTGATTCCGTAAAAAGGTGTCGATATTCGTGATCGGTGCGAAGGGTTCCTACAAAACGGGCGGAGGTTGCATATCGCTGACTTAGGCTCCGCTAAGAAGAAGAATTGGCACTCGCGGAAAAGAGGGTAGCGTTATGGATAGACTTCTGCTGCTTCCTTCGAAAGGATCACGTTTCCGAAATGATACTTATATATTAGGCAGGGAAGCCTTCTGCATATGTATACATATATGCGAACTATAAATCCTTATACATACACACACAGACGCATACACAATTGTAATCATTTCTTTATTAAATAAAACAAATAAAAATAAAGTTATTTAAATCTACATGCATGCGTATAAAAGAATACTCATATACACACAAACAATATTATAAGGAAATAAAGCGATATTAATTTACATACATAGATAGGAATACTTATACATAATAACCAAAACCTATGGAAACACATAGTAAAAAATGTATTTTAGCTTTACAAGGATACATCAAACACATATCTATGCATACAATTGTTTTATGTAAAATAGTCATTTAAATGTATTTGTCCATGTAAATACATAAATATAGATGAAGAGAAAATACACAAACTTACATGAAATATAGAAAGTGGTTATTTTATAGTTCTGATTTAAAGATTGTTTATGCGATGAACACTGATATGGAGCGGAACAATGACCTTAGAGATAAATCCAATTGCATTATATATATATATATATATATATATATAAAATAAAATATCCTTTCCATCATTTTAATATTTTACCTTAAAAGTCATAACAGTAAGGCCTCATGGACAAGGGATAAGGTTTAACATGGCTTGACTCACACCTTTCAACTATCTATAAAAATAGGAATCTGTTAATTAAAAAAAGTTATGAATCAAGATTTCAACGCCTTTCAGGTTAATATTCAATTTAACACTTAACTAGACATTACTCCTATTATAAATTTCGTTAAAAGTTTTTAGGATACTCTGAAATATGTTTTCTTTTTTATCTTAAAATTATTGTCTTTTGTCGAGAGTTTGCTTATTCTTTTCTTCATTAAAATGTCTGTAGGAAATTTACGCTTTATTATTTTCCATAAATTCGATTCTAAGATGAAAGGGAATGACTAGAAAAATAATATTAAATCGAATACGAAAAAATTTAAATTACATTAGTTACCATAGTCTAAATTATACAAAAGGTTGAAGGACCGACTAACCTATTACAACTCTGGTTAAAGTTCCCAAGCACAATTTCTGCCAACTGTATTAGAAGCGGGCTATATAATGTGTATATGCTATAAATATTTAATAAAATAAAGTATAGAGAAAACCTAAAAGGTATAAAGGTTTTAAGCATGAAAATAAATCGATTTATTAAGACTACAGGTAGCCGAAAATGACTAGTCAAAAGCTAAAAAATAATATTGCTTGCTTCTCTGTTTTTTGAAATCAGCTACCACGACTGCGAGAACACTTATTGAAGCTATTGGATTCAAATTAGTATGGGCTGAAAGTAGCGAGAGACACAACTTCCCATTTAATGAACGAGTCTAGTGTTGACATATTGATATGTATAGATGAGTTCGATTTAAGTTTTAAAATCTGCTAACATAACACGGACCAAGTCTGGAGACAATAAGGGAGCAGCCGGCAACCTGCTGCGAACCACACCGGTAGCATTTTCTAGCCATTCGAAACTACGTCGCCAAGCATCATCACGGAGGCTACGTGTTTGTTCTGGACACGTAGTGGACCTCGGAGACGTCCTGGCCGAAGCTTAAGATGCAGTCGTTCTGATTGCTGATGGCCAGATTCACTGTGAAGGATTTTCATGAAGATTACCATGAATCCTCAAGTCGTTGAGAAGGCGACGACAGCGTTCCCGCAATTTTAATCACATAAGGCTGGTTAACAGAGGCCTTTCCAGGCACCTCAAGTTCTTGGTGCACTCTTCCTTGTAGGCCATGGCCACCAAGAATTTCTTCTTGGCAAGCGCACTCATTTTGAGCTTTGGAGCACTTTTGCAGGCCTATCTCACAACCAAATGGTTTACAACTTGAGGTCTACCGGAACTTCGTCTATCTTTGAGGTCTTCTCTCTTCTTGATCCTCTCCGCGACTCTGTGAACGGTCATTCAGCTGACCTTGAGCTACTTGCCAATGTCAGACTTGTTGTGTCCCGCGCGGAGGGGAGCAGAGATCTTGATTCTTTTCACTTCCATCTCGACACACGATGGAAAAGACATTTTAATGACACACGGTGGAAAAGTAGAACTTAATTTTGTCTGATGGAACTATTTCTATCATATACACAAACCTCTTGAAAGATAAAAAAATGAGTGTAACCAAACTGTTGCGAAACTCGGTAATTCTAAAAGAATATATATTTTTATCTTAGAACAAACAAACATGTTGTTTTACTACGATAATAGTGTTTTCCAAAAGAAAAAATATAATGCTTGGTCCTAAAAAAAATTCTGCCTGTTAGAAAAATCTTTGTTTTCCAATAAAATTAAAGTATATCGTTTTTTCCTTAAATACAATCATGTTATTTTTACATTCGACTCAAAGTTTATTGGATTTCAAATAGGAAAAAGGACTAAATCAAAAATCAGAATATCAATATTTCTGTCATTAGCACAATTCATACACCTAAACTCTTAAACGAACAATCTTTTCATGTTCACTTATATTATTATTACCTTGATATACCTTTTTGTAAACTCTGACGTTTCACTAGGCTGGAGCAGATTACATCAGATCATACAAGGTACACATGCACTTCAGCACTAATGAAAGATGACTGATAGAGAAATCCTAAAAGGTCACATTTACGCGAGTGTTTGTTCTTTTAAAGAAGAACGTGGCGTTGTTCATCCATTCCCTACCAGCGAGGCGAAATATCCCGCCTCCCATTTATAAATAAAACCTCGCAATTTGCGCTCCAAACTTTCATACAAGATAAAGAGGGGATCACAACCGCCCTCGTTCTCTCTTTAGTTATTTATGTTTCTCTTTCCTCTACCATTTCCCACTCAGATCCTTTAGTGTATATTCACTTTCTTAATAAGTAAAGAATTTCCTTCCTCCAATAATCTGAATATTCTTTCAAATGTTAAATAAGGTTTAAAGTAGTTTATATCTGAAGCTAATATAATGGCTACTACGTCATAAGTACCCAAAACTGTCTGAATGTAATTACTACTCAGCCCCACTCAGTGAAAGTCTTATAAGTTTTGAAATACATAATTATTTCATTAATTGAATAAATTAGGAAAAAACAACACTAAATAAAATAAATCCCAAGTGAAGTTTTGTATAAAATGATACGTCACATAAGATCGATAAGATTGAAAAGGATTGATGACTCCTCGTCTCCGCTTAAGGAAACCCAGTTTCTTAGATTATGGAAGTCATATTAATTTCTAAAAATGTTAGCCATTAAGAAAAAATAGCGCAATGGTTTGTAACATGTGATCGATTTGTATCAGTTGAGTATATTTAGTACATATCGTATTAACAGCATCCAGTGTCTGTTTTATTATATCTATAGTTGGCCCTGACGCAGCTAGATACTCATGATTACCACATTTGGCAACCCCACGCCATTCAAGGCCTACTTACCTGGCAGGCATGCGGAAGGCACAATCAATTAATTACACTGGCCTGCGTTTAACAAGTTTTCAAAGGTCATAGGTTTTCCAACTGATTTAGAATCATTTTTGCATGTTGAATTTAATAATAGAGTTAGTGATCTTTGGGTAAGTCTGGTTTCTAAGGTATGCTCGATATATTTTAGAACGTATATTGCAAAATAACGCTATCATCCAACCATTTCTTACTTTGCTTTTGTTGCATCTAGTGATGAATAACCATACCTAGCATATTATATTCATCATTTTGAGCCTAGATTTGAATTACAATTGATCGTACGTGTAAGAATCATCCGAATAGGTTTTGTTATATATGTGGACATGTCG
Source organism: Ceratothoa steindachneri (assembly GCA_963969495.1). NCBI lineage: Eukaryota > Metazoa > Arthropoda > Malacostraca > Isopoda > Cymothoidae > Ceratothoa > Ceratothoa steindachneri. Next base: position 7,628,438 of record OZ018330.1, read on the forward strand.
CTCTTCCAAACCGTCAAGCATAAATCACGAATTTGTTCAAAAAAGCATATTATGCTTACTTTAGAGTGAAACTAGGGGACCAGGATAAGCCATTTGCTCCCCATATATACTGTAAAACATGTGTGCAAAATTTATGAGATTGGAGTAATATGAAAAGGAAGAGTATGCCATTTGGTATTCCAATGGTGTGCAGGGAAGGCACATATCACGCCACCAACTGTTACTTCTGCATGGCAAATATAAAAGGCATCAATCGCAATAACGAGCACCATGTTCAATACATCAATGTTACTTCTGCTATAAATCCAGTCCCACATGGTCACATTCTTCCTGTCCTTGGCATGATTTTAACATGGGTTCTAGCTCTGATTCCAGGGCTAGTGTCACTACTGATACAGATGAGTTTGATGCATACAAGTCAGAAGAGGGCGACCAACTGGTGACATTTATGCAGGCCGAACCGAACGACCTGACAAAGAATCTACTCATATATCAGGCTCACAACTTCGAGAGAAATGTATGTGGTACCAGTGACAACATTCTATTGGTATCGAAGATACGAGAAAGAGTTTAGGAAAGTTTTCACGTTTGATAAAGACTCTTTACTGATATAGTCTAACAAAATTGCTGATTTGCTCAACTAAATGTGCCTGAAGTATGATGCTATGGAGTAAAGACTCTTCATTGACTCATCTAACAGAAGTCTCAAGCAGTTCTTAATAACGGCAATAAGTTTTGATCGATCTCTCTCGGACACTCAGCTGCTATACAAGAAATCTGCAACAACATGAACCGGTTATTGTCTTCTCTCAACTACCAGAAACACACATAGCTGATCTGTGGTAATCTTAAAATTGTTGGACTCATCATAGGTCTTCAAACTGGGTACACAAAGTACCGATTCTTTATGTGTGCTTGTGACATTTGAACTGACGCCTAGCATTATGCCAGAAGTACTTTGTCACGGAAAGGGACGGGGAAGGTGGAGAATTTGTTTACTCTGTCAGAGGTTTCTAAAATCTAGCATGGGAAAACTGAAGGGAGGTGTATTTGATGGTCCTTAAATAAGCGAGCTCATCACGGGCACTAGTTTTAAAGAACCACTAAATCCTGTTGAACTTTCTGCCTGGTTGTCCCTTAAGTCAGTCCTTGCAAACTTCCTTTGCAACTACAAAAGTCCTTAGTATGAAAAGGCGGTTGATGAGTTAATAGCCAATTTCCGCAAACTCGGTGGGTGCATGTGAGTGAAAATGCACTTTTTTTGGTCTCACCTGGAAAATTTTCCTGAGAATTGTGGAGACTTCAGTAAAGAACAGGGTGAGCACTTCTCCAAGATATCTTTGTAATGGAGGGAAACTACCAAGGGCATTGGGATGCCAACTTTCTGTCTGACTACTGCTGGTGCCTGAAGAGACCATTCATCAATTAATAACTTTTTATATGTAGTACTCTCCTTGTTATCAATTAGAACATTTTATAAACCTTCTGTGTATAAATCAGTTCAAAATTTACTATTGTGTGTATATTCGCCTACAAATAGATAGGAATATAGGAATTTCTGAACGTGCTTATATCTCAAAAACATTATCTGATTAGATAAAATGAGCATAATTTTCGGATTCAGCGCGAAAAACTGGCCTAAAATCAGTTATTATCTGTTACTCCTTGAAAACGGCGCTGACTATTGTCATTAATGGCCATACACACAGCACCATCACTGCCACCCTCGCTCTACGTCAAGTGCCAGCTTTTATTCAACCTCAAAGAAGTTTTGCATCCACCAAAGCAATAATATACCTTACTTAAGGCAACCAAGAAAAATTCCAACATGACCTTGTTAATAATAAATAATATAACTGTGAGAGTGTATGTATAACCAACTCCTTTACACTCTCTGCGCATAAGTGATTTTAGTGGAGAACAAGGATTGGTTCAGCATAGTTGATTCTCCTAAAGTCAACACTTTCCTTGCCTCGTATGTCCTCGATTAATTTAAAAAGTAGTATATGCACCTCCAGAAATATTATTTCACCTTCAATTCAAGGAATATAAAGGTACAAGTGATGGAATTTTTTCTCACAAATCAATGAGCCTTTTCCTATCTGCGATGTTGTGATTCACAATTTTTGTTAACCTAAGTAAATAGAAGTTGAGAGATGAGAGAGGATGTTTGAATAAAGCCAGAATTTCTTGAAATCTAGACAGTTACGTTACTATTCAGCGACTCCACCTCTAAAATTTAATGAAAACATAACACAAATATTTATGTAAGGAAAGACTTGGCCCAAAATGCTTTCAAGATCATGGGACTAACACCATCCTATGTTTCTCCAACACTGTTAAGTTTTCTGAACTGGGTCATTATATGTTTCAAATTATTTACCCAAAGTACTGGCAAGACACGTTATTACGCCTAAACAGATCAACTGGGCAGATAAATATATCGAAAATCTTGTTGAATTTGCTCCTCAAATTGACAATGAAAGAGTATCAGATAAGTTACCACCTCAAACGTCTTATTACCTTGAATAATTCAGAGAGCGATATGAAACATTCATGATTGGATATGAGGGATCTTACACATAAATATATATACACACGTGCGAAATTCAAAGCATGACCTAATTGACATTGATACCAAGTATAGAGAAATAGACCCTCTCCTTTCTCTCCCAGTTAAGACACGGGACGTTGACCGCGAAACATACGGGCCAGGCACCTTGGGTCAATCTCGTAACCACAGCCCCTCGCCATTCGTCCCTGTGAAATGCAGAACGGTTTAAACTGCAAAATTTCCCCTCGACTGTATATTCAATTTCACCTCAAGTACGAAATTGGAGACGCGTTTCTCTCAAACTTGAAGGGCCAGCTGGACCAGAGGTAAGACTTGATGAGAAAAATCATTGGAGTAAGAACCCTCTTGCAGCGCGTCCACTAGCTCCCTCCCCTCCTACCCCTACCCAAGTGGGGTGACGAGGTATAAATACCAAACACTTATGAAAAACGGAGTAGAATCTATGAGTCAACCAGGCTACGAAGCCCCTTAAAGAGAGGCAGGGCTACCAAGGGACTAAGAAGCAGCCCATCCTCGATCTAGTCCCTGGTTATTAAACCGAACTTTAAGTTAACTTGTTCAAGTTCAATTTATTCTCGTCAGAGAAACCCCATCCCCACTATCCTGCCCTTGAAGAATCCCACCCCATTACAGTCCTCACCCTTGAAGAAGACATCCCCCCAAGTACACTCCTCGCCCTTGCCAAATTTCGAAGCGAAAAAAAAAGCTCCCCCTCGAGCCCGTTCCCCGGTGGTCACACCAAACTCTAAGTTAACTTGGTTTAAGAGCCAAGTTCAACTTACTCTCGTCAGAGAGATCCCGCCTATCCTGGTGCATCCTAAAGCACCCTGATAGTCCTTGCCTTTGAAGAAGACCCTCCCACCCCGAATACCGTGTGGACTCCCATCTGCCACACTCGCTAAAGCCCCTTGTGACTGTCAAGTTATCCCTGGGGTTCATCTATATTTTGTTTTTGTGTTTTAATTAAAGTCTAAGTTTGTTTTCACATTTTGTTTATTCTTCCTCGAATCGCTACGTTGGCACAGGGAACCTTTAAATTTTAAAGAAGTCAAAACCCTAGATAATAATAATCAAATCATATATAACACTCGCAGAGAGGTATAACGTTAATCAAGGAGTAGTACCTAAACAACCCATACGTACGAACATCCTTCCATCACTCGGTCCTTCCTATATGAACGACGTTAAATTTTTGGTGTCAAGGTGTAGGTTGCTTCCTATACCGCGATACCAAATTACTAAATTATTTCCAAATAAAAATTTCTATGTCACTAAATATAATATTTTATTATAAATTCTTCAGTTATAATTGAATAAACGTCTCATTTTTAATATGGTAGCACAAAATATCCTGTAGAAGTTTATTTGATTTCTTAATATGTTAAAAAGTAATCTTTCATATATTCTATATACATTACACGAAAAGGAAAATATTTTCAAGCTATTTTCAGTTATGATCTTGAAGATTATGACAAATGAAAATCAAAAAATGAATTTTTCGCATTATTATCATATATCATAAGATGAATCAGAAAAGGATTTTCAATACAGAAATGTCTAACTTCTGAAATGTTCATTTATTTTTACACTTAATACCTGGTTAGATCTCCTGTAGCAAGAATTACTGCAGTAAAGTGTCGTGACATGGAGGCGATTAACTTGTGGTACTGTTGAGGTGGTAGTGAGTCTTAAATTCCTTTGATACTAGCTCTCAGCTCCTCTCTATTTTGGGGTTGAGGTTAAAAGAGTTGGTTGGCCATGCAAGCACAGTAATATCATGTTTAGCAAACCATTTGCTTGTACTTTTGCTCTGTGGGTTAGTAATATGACCTGCTGGAAAGGTCAATCGTCAACTTCATAAAACTTGTCAGCAAATCGAAGCATAAAGCACTGTAAAATCTCAAGTTCTACTGCAATGTTGAGTTTGGACTTGATAAAAAAACAACCGAGACAGTGTAAAAATCGCACTGGCATTTAAAAACTTTGAATTCTCCGTTTTACAATCACTTTAGAGACTTTAGGAACTCTAATTTTCAAATGCTATGTAAAATTTAACTTCCATCTGAAAAAGTCGTATGCGTTGTGGCTCTTAATACATTTACACAAGCCTAAGTCCACTCATTTTGAAGCTCCCCAAAGCTTTCGAATAGACTTTTCTGGACAATCTTCTCCGGTCGGCGCTCGTGCCCATTTTCCTACCATACTTTCCCCCCTTCTTGTCAACTTTTGAGACATGAATCTCTGTAGTTTACCATCTTAAGGTGGGTGTCCTTGCTTGTTTCTCTACAATTAGAAAATCTTCCCCATCATTATGACAGCATGTACTAAAATAGACAAGGAGATGCACGTTATTATAAGGTTTAAATATTAATTTTTCTCAAATTAGAAATGAAATATTTTGAGATTCTGGTTTCATAATTAGCAACATTAAAACAAAAACTTTTAAAATATTTGACCCTACATGTAATAAACATAGAATTATGAACAATATTTTTTTCAATTTTCGTAAGAAAATAAATGAACTTTTTCACGATATTTTAATTTTTTAGCTGCACTAATAAATAATAATAATAATAGGTATTTATAATTCGGCCTTCAAGACTGTTAGCCCTCCCAGAGCACAGATTGTGTAGCGAGTGTAGAGAAAGTTTTACAGGAGAGAGAAGGCAATTCTAAAGAGATGAGTCTTCAGGAGACGTTTAAAAGTAGCAAGGGAGGGAGAGGATCGGACTTCGGCAGGAAGTGCTTTCCAGATTCTAGGAGCACAAACTAATAAGGAACGGTCACCCATCGCGCAGAGGACAAAACGAGGAGTGCTCAGGATGGGAGCGAGGTTAGACCAGAGTGCCCGAGGAATTTGACGACGGGAAAGGGCAGACGAGAGATAAAGTGGAACCTCGAGGTTTAGGGCCTTGTAGGTGATGAGAACAATTTTATAGTGGGTACATGAGCAAATAGTTAACTGGTGCAGCTCCTGTAACAGGACATCTAAGGAGAGAACCTGGAGCGGCGAAGGAGGAGCCGGTCAGCATAGTTTTGAACAAGTTGTAGGGGGCGAAGTGACGAAGAAGGGAGATTCACTAGAAGAGAATAGCAGTAGTCTAAGCGTAAGCTGACATAGGCATGAATAGCAGTCTCGAGGCTTCGTTGATCAAAATGGGATCAAAAACGTGAAAAATTGCAAAGGAAACCGAAGGAAGACTTAGAGATATGACGGATGTGCAGTTTGAACGAGAGTTGCTCTTCGAAAATAACACCAAGATTACTGACGGTAACAGAGAAGGCGACATTAATTTCCCCAAAGTTAAAGGAGGGGAAGAGAGCTTTAGATTTCTCTACCATCGAAGCGGTATCAACAAGGAGAACTTCAGTTTGATCGTGGTTAAGTTTGAGAAAGTTGGAAGACAGCCATTCGTTTATGGAGGTGTAGGCTGAAAGGAGATTGGTAATTGATTGAGAGAAGGACACAGGGGGTAAGAAAAGGTATATCTGAGTATCATCAGCATAGAGGTGGAAGAACTGGCCCAAATTGCGAAGAAGGGAGCCAAGAGAAAGTACTTAGAGGCGAAAGAGGAGGGGACAAAGAACTGAGCCCTGAGGTACCCTAAAATAAATGGGCGCGGGTTCTGAGGAGAGGTTATTGAGCGTGACCGACTGAGTGCGGTAGGAGAGATGTGAGCGGAACCAATTAAGTGCAGTGCCTGAGAGACCAAAGAAAGTGTGAAGATGATCAAGGAGGACAGTGTGGTCGATGGTGTCGAAAGCAGAGGAGAGGTCTAGGAGGACTAGAAACGACGTACAACCCCTATAGGCTGCTCTACGTAAACCGTCTGGAGCATTAATAAGAGCGGTTTCAGCAGTGTGCTTCGCTTTGAAACCCAATTGCAGTTAGAAATATGGTCATTAAGGCTAGAGAAAACCATTCTCTCCACGATCTTAGAGAGGAATGGAAGCTGTGAGATAGTGCAATAACTAGATGGTTCAGAGTGGTAAAGGTGTGTTTTTTTAAGATAAGACAAATTGAGGCATGTTTGAAGGAAGAGGGAACCACCTCTGTGGCAAGAGAAGTGTTAAAGAGACGAAGAATCAGTGGGAGTACAGCAGGGAGAGTTTAGTGGAAGAATTTAGGTGGAAAGACGTCCTTAGGGGATCCAAGTTTGTTACAGCGTGAGATCAGGGTAGTGACTTCCTCAGATGACTCCCGAGTGAGGACGTTAAGCTGCAATGGAATATGGTCGGAGAGAACAGCATGGGCTTCTTCAGACGAATGGGGTATTATTGCGCAAACATATAGTTAAAACTTTATCTAAAATAAATCTATATATAAATAATGACTTAATACTGTCATCTTTAGTTAATAATAAAAATATTTAGTAAATATTATGTGAGTATTTAAGAATATTTACCTTAAAATGGATGCTTACTACACTTCAGTAAACGTCTCTTTTGTTACTCATACCTCTTTGATAGACTCTGCCATCCTTTTATCTTCCACCCAGTACACCCTTTTATTTACAAAACGCGTAAAACAACATTCTATTAAAATACCCACGTTAATCATCGATTTTTTACATAAACATAATGCAACTTATGCGAGTGATCCTCTATATTAATACTCTTACCGCGAATTACTACCCAACCGATTAACACTGTAGTTCGATCATCGTAAGGGAACCTTTAACAAAGCACACGATTAGTTTTTAAATGGCTTGGAGGGGTCATTAAAGATGTTTAGGAGGGTGTTAAGATAATCTTTCCTCTCTTTTCTATTAATTTTTATGAAAAAATAACACAAAATGAACGAGAACATCTCTCAAAGATTCTTTAGTGAGATTAGTCTAAAAAGCGGTAAAATAAGGGGAAGTGAACACTGAACATGTTTGTAAGCTAAATTGGGTCTCGAGAATACGCTGTTACTGCTCGAATTATCATACTCAATCTTGTTAATTCTTCTTCTTCTTTTTTTTTCTTGGTTAAAACAGGCGCCCTCCTCCTGAATGGAGGAGACGAGAGTTTGTAATATAAATCTCCAAATTAAAAATATGAAAACTTTCATACATGCAATAACTTTAAAATTCCCCCCCCCCCCCATTAACGCAAATACTAACTATACTTAAAAACTTATATTTTTCATTTAATTCAGATAAACGATGAACTATAACTATCTCTAACCAACCTTCACATTCTCTCTTACCTTGAAATGAAATGAAAACAAACACATTAAAGAAAAGGGTATATTTAATAAATTCAAATTAACATAAAAGGTCAATGATACAAAGACTGCAAAAGAAAGCCTGATTAACTTTAAAAAACTTGTAAATAGGAAAGGGTATTACAAACCACAAGTACAAAGAAGACAGGTGATCCTAAGTATGTGCTGTACATTTAAATAATGCTCAATATTCTTTATAGTTCAAGATAATTCTCAGAATATTTAGAAAGAGGAGGAGGTCCCAGGACAGTCCGAAATATTAACGAATATATCTGATGTTACTTTTCAATTTATATCACAGTCTGGAACAACTAAATGTCAGGCTTATTCGACACTGGTGAATATTAAAAGAGAAGTTCAAGATATTAGTAGAATAAAATTACTTTGTAATTTCAAATACTAATTCGTTGGAAAATTAAAGTTTCTGAAATAAACCATAGTTATTCCTCTTCAGGTACTTTAGAAATAAAATTCTAGTCATAGTTTTGTGAGTTCCTATCAAGATTTAGGTATTTTAGAACAGTTGAATAAGAAATTCACCTTTTTCTCCCAATAGATCTCCTATGGCTAAAGGCATTATGATAATACAATTTAACTCCTCTGATTTGTCCTTCTCCTTGGCAAGGTGGCATGCAAGTAGCCTTATTGTGGGGCGTCGCCCAAAAGTTATACTGTGACAAAAAACAACAACATAGAGCTTAATTTGTTAACATTATAAGTCCTGTTCTGAATAACAATTTTCTTCAGAAGGGAAGAACAAGAGACGACTCCTTTGCCGTATCTCCATTATCACGAACCTGTTGAAATAGGTCATTAGAAATGAGGTGATAAATTTGAGATTTCCTCCAATTCTCTTAGTAAACCATGCTTTTTCTAAGAAAAATGGAAGATTTGAAGAGCAAAAGGACTGCTTGCAAATTATCTAAAATTTGATGGGATGTTAGGACTGGTGTGATTTTCTTTAATTGTTTTATTATTAATTGAATTAAACTATTATAATTAAGGTGGACTATTTTTCGTCAAAATATAAGATCGATTTTCTAACTCAACTACAATTATTAATCGCTAATGTGGATAGTACTTTTAGGAATAGAATATTATTAATTATAACTTACTATTATTGAAATTCGACTATTTTTACCTAAAGTCGACTATTATTCTTTACAGACGACTGTACTTCATTAAAGTTAACTATTATTTTTCTAATTCTACTATTATTCGTTAAATAGGACTATTATTATTTAAAATAGATGACTATTCTTTGAAAGGGCTGTTATTATTTGAAAAAAAAAGTACTTTGTCATTTGTTGCTACTTACCTAAAACTAAGAAGAGAAAACCAACAAGCTTCATCAGCCAGAACGGTTTTATGGAGAGATCTGTAAAAGAAGTGGGTAAGATGGAGCAAGTGAAGTGTCGGTAAGATACATATGTAGCAGCAGATCAATAGATCCACAAAAAGACGTTGTGTGGAGAAGGACACGCAATATTCCTATATTTAAAGCAAAACTGACCTCCTCCTGTTAAGTGAAGGAAAAATACGTAGTTTGAGTTTTCCTAACCTAACAACCTAAACTCATAACTCTGATACCCCTCCTCCTACCTTCTGACACAAAATGTCCCCATAGATTTTAATGCATTTTTCTCAAAAAGTATGGCTATTTCTTGCATGTCTTTACATACACCTTCGTATTGCACCAGATTATACAGAAGGCGTCATAATTAACAGCAGAACACAATTATCACCTACGGACTGATGACGCCTAACTTCGTCGATTTATTGCTCCATCGGGAAAAAAGGAGCGACGGAGGCAATTCTGAGACGTGAAAATGATCATGAATAGTTGGAAGGAGTCATGATGATCAAAGCACCAAGGGGTGGATAGTACGCAGGAACATCGAGACACAGGGGTGTTATTTAAATAAATTTTACGCCCTCTTTCAACCTTTATTGGGGTTATAAGGTTTCAGAGAGCAATAATCCTCATCATCATTCCCTCTAAAGAGGGTGCTGCTTTCGTTTTGCCAGTGATTTTCATTATTAGCTTTATATACATTTCACAATAGCTTTACTAGACAAAAACATAAAATTGATTTTCTAAAACCAAGTAAGAGAAATATAGCAAAAGAAAGGTTTTGAAAAATCTTTGTCTACATAATTACACATAAATGAAACGGAAGAACGGAAGGAAAATAATTCGAATAAGAAGTTGTGTACTAAATAAAAATAAAAATTATGATGTAAAAGATAAGTATCGGTGGTGAAAAGGAGCGAGACGGCTAAGATTAAGATCCAATTCGATTTTTTATACAACAAGAGAGAAAATATAGAGTGATAAATGTTTTCTTATGAGCTAAATAAAGGATATTCGTTTTCTGCGTTTCTGCTGGTTTAAACCTGTAAGATAAGGAATCTATTCGTGCCTATATCAAATGAAACTCCTGTATTTATATTTTTAATTTGAATGAAAGTGATAGTTAAACACGGGCAAAATGAGTCAAAGAGTTGAATGTATACTGAGTATGCTATACTCCATGTTTTAGTTTTGTGGGGGTGTCGAAGGAAAGTTACCATTTAGCGACTTACCTCCCAATCAAATATTGTGACCAGGCTGTTCTAAATCAGGTAAAGGTCTTGAAATACAATATTTTACTATCACTTTCTGTGTTTGAAAGAGTGAACGTGTTTTAAAGTCGGATTTAGACGCATATAGTTACCGCTGATTGAAATAGAGCAAAAAAGAAATGCGAGAAGATTTTTTATTTTACGTACCAGCTTTAAACTGTACTTGTTCTCCTGGAACTTCCTATTTATTCAGTATCATTATTAGTTTTTTTTCAGTTTCCGCCAAAATATGCAAAGAAATGGTAAAGTGGAAAGCATTAAGTTAAATCGCTAGATCATAATTTACCAATTACATAATTACCATGATTACTTATCATTATAAGAAGAAATTGCACTATCTAAATAGTGAAATAGAGTGAGCTGTTGCTTGCGTAATTTGTTATGCATGTACACTTGCGTTTCTTTGCTTACAATTGTAAACATTCACACATCGTGAAAAGAATCCAAGAAAAATCAATCTTTTACTAAGACAATGCATGCAAGATTGCGTTCCATCAGCGACTAAGCAACTAAATGTTATTTAAATAACTGCCCTTTTCCATGAACTCGTAAACCTTCATCCTCTTTATATTTATATATATCTATATATATATATATATATATATATATATATATAATATATATATATATATATATATATATGAGAGAGAGCGCGCGCGCGTGAGAGAGAGAGAGAGAGAGAGAAAGAGAATGCGAGGATAAGAGAGGGCTGTTGCTTTATACTGAGGTCTCGATCCTCTGGTGCTTTTGCAGAGTGGCAAGAAACTAAGAGAAGATATTCATTTTGAAATTGGAACAAGTGGTGAACTGAGTATAACTGTAGAGGGTATATAATAGGTAGGGTTGAAGGATATATTTTTGAAATGTGTAAGAAGCATTAGGAGTGTAAGTGACTGGAAAAAAGTCTAATATCTTACATTATTTTTTGTTTGGGTTTTATTTGGATTTTGTAGGTGATATTTAATATGATTGGTTCAAGCCTTTGTACTTGCTTGCTGTTTTAATTTCTCTTATTTACTAGAGTGTGATTTTGTATTTTGTTTTTGTTTGTTTCTGTGTATTTATTTTTGTGATTCAATGTGTTTGTACTTATGGCAAGTGCAGGTGTATGAATTCTCGGATTTTTTGTGTTTGATTGCAGTTTGGCTGTATGATTTCTTTACGTGAGGTACTTTTTTTATCCATGCTATTAATTTTATTTCAGGTTTTCCTAATCTGTGTTTCCTGTCCTCTCCACCAATTTTGTCTTTAATTCAGGCTGTTTATTCATCCGTATAGTTTTCGTAATTGGTTCTTGCGCTCCTTTTTCTTTTCTACTCATAGATTGGTACAACCGCTCTTTCAAGCCTAGTGTCACAGCTTACGAATCTTTTATGGTTTGGACCTCAGTAGGGGTTTTCTATGAGTGTTTTTATTTCTTAATTTTTAATCGGCGATATTTTTTCATTCATTGGCGTCGCACTTAGTTTCATCACTATGTTTAACGGTGTGATCTTCTCCGCTCTATGCTGATCTTTTTTTTTTCTCTTTCCTGCGTATTTCATTGCAGATTTACCTGCACTTATTCTGTACCCTATTCCTGGCTTTTATTCCGATTTCTGAGGCTCTCAAAAGAGTTGCTACTGGCTATATGGGTGTTGCTTATACTAGTGCTATGTATATTTCCTTTTGGTCTTTTTGACGTTTCTGAATTTATAGATTTCTGACTACTGATTTTGCTCGATAGACACGTTCCGGGACGTGCTTCTATAACTGGTAGAGGTCATCTTCATAAAAAGTACATTTCACACGATTGTCTAGGGATATTTCTTATACCCCACTCTCACATCTAAACTTTATGCTGGGCCTAATTTTAATTTCTTGTCTAGTTTCATGTATTTCTAAAGAATCTCCACAGCAACGAATCAACCATTATAAAGGAACCTTGTGTCACATATGGTTCTCTTACCTTCCATTGGTTGTCACAGACACTCATTAATATATATATATATATATATATATATATATATATATATATATATATATACATAGATATATATATATATATATTTATATCTATATATATATATATATATATATATATATATATATATATATATATATATGTATAACTGAATCACAAGAATATAGAAGGCGATGAATATATAAATAAAGGCAACAGCCAAGAAGGAAAATGAAACACGGAAGATCTGTGAGGCCTTTCGACTAATCGTCCTTTACAAAGCACTTTGCACGAATATTCGTACATGACATTAGTCTCCTGGAGTTCGCTCGTTGGATGGATACAGCTATTCTTCATGATGCAACTAATTGTTTTCTTGGTCTTGTAGTATATTTAGATTAATATCCGTATTTGGGTCGGTTGTAGTCACGTTACGATGGGGAATGGCTTTGAGAGCATTTTCCTCTTCACGGTAGCGGGTGTTCATATTGGCCTTGTAATAAAGGTCGATATTACTCTTCTTCGGAGTAGACCTGACGCCAGGGCCAGCAGCTAAGTTCATTTTCTCTTTCATGATGGCGTCGATGGATTCTTGTGGGTAGCCGTTGTTAACGAGAACTCGGGAAACCCTCTTAAGTTTGTGATCAACAGCCGTCCACGAGGATGAATGAGAAATTGCCTTGTTAACTACGGCATTGATGACTGATCTCTTGTAACCTTCAGGACACTCAGAAGAACCGTTTAAGCAGAAGCCCAAGTTCGTGGCCTTAGCATATACTTAGGTAACAAATTTGCACTCCTTGGCACTTATGCGGATATAAATATATATATATATATATATATATATATATATATATATATATATATATATATATATATATATAGAATATATATATATATATATATATATATATATATATATATATATATATATATATATATATATATATATTTATATCAAGAGAATGAAGACACTTGAGTAAAATGAGAAAGACATTCTACGTCATACATGTTGCGATAGGTAACTTGTCGACGTTTCCAACTCTGAATTCCACGTATGCTTTTGTCTGGGGTCGGTTATATCTTCTTTTCTATCTTTTTAGACTATATTTTGCATAGTAGGTCAAGGAAGCAATTCAATGGCTGAAATCAAAACTCCCCAAATTTATAAAGTAAAGTTTTGCTAATAGATATTCACGCCATGATGTCCAATGTGAAAATGTCTGAGCACTTGAAAGAACGGTGAATAGCTTCAAAAGAAAATTTGAATGAGTCAGGCTATAATGAAATATGTAAGACGTTTCGGGAAGCTTAAAAAATTGTCTGAAAGCAAAAGGAACACCAGATTATGTTTCAAAGATCAAAGCTATTAGTAAAACCAATACTAGCAAGTCGATGAGGTTCATACCCAGGGACAAGTGAGTGTCAAAGTCTCTCATCAAGCAGGTGGTAATGAGGACATCTGCTTCTACTCATGGATGATGAGAATGGGCCAGCTGCTTTCTCATAAGATGAAGGAGAAGAGGAAGAAACGTGGTGCTGAGCTTGTCTTAACAAACTGAAGCATTCCCAGGTGATAAACTCGCCAAACAACCGCTGGCTTGCGGTGCCCACCAAAGATGTGCCGAGAGCCTTGAATACTTAGTTTTTATCCACTTCATGCTGTTTGGGGTGGTCAGAAAAGTACGCCAGTTTTTCACCCCGTAAAAAACTGGCTAGTAGCTATGAAATGTAAGTTTCTTTCATTGAGTAGCTCATAATTAGTTCCTGCTGATTTATATCCAGCAGTCAACTTTGTCTATGAAATGAGTCCATAGTTCCAGTGCTGTATTTCAGCATAAATTAAACAGGCCCACATTTCAGGCGTTATATGCAATTACTTTATGTAATATTTTAATCCATAAGAAAGATCATGTGGGCTAAATTAAAATTATGCAATTGATAAATTCGTCAACTGGCAAATAGTTTTCATTTATCACTTAAAATAAACTTCTATTTTTTTCAATTGTTATGTGTTAACTCAATGTCCTGATTTGGTACGCAACCTTGTGATACTGTGTCATGTAACATTTTAATCAAGGGCGTCCAAGCATTAAATAAGTAATGGCCTCATTAAGACAAACGTTAGTCATATACTTTTTGAACAGAATACCAGAAAACTTGGCGTTAGCACACTACTTTTTTATAAGGCAGGAAAGACAGTAGGTGATTAAAATAATTTGCAAAATGAGTAATGCAAAACTCGTTTTATGAATTTATCTGTTTTATTAATTTTATGTTTACATGTACACCAGTCCGGAGCAAAGGAGGTAGAGGTGTGCCGCATTCAGAGATATATTATAAAAATAACCGGTTGTTCATTTGATTCTGTAAGAATAATTCCGTACAGAAGTACAAGTCTAAAACAAATTAAAAAACACACAGGAGAGAAACAAAGTTCACACACGGAACACAAGCAGACTTTGACCCACAAAATTCCCTCGCGTCAATTAATTGATAATATTCTCATTTTGTCTGAGTGGAGTTGGAGCTCCTTCCTGCATTGCGTTTAATACGAGAGACAAATGAACTCTCAAAAGAATAAATTGTGCATATTAAGCACCATTAGGAATCGGATCGTGCGCAGGACGCTGAGAGCTTTTATGTAATTTGAACACGACTAATCAAACAATGAGGCCGTTTTCTAAGAATCGTTTCTTTTATTCAAATATATAGTATTAAGGTTTATTTTGCATTATATATTATGTATATTACACTTTCAAAAATTGTGTTATAAAACGCGATCCAATATATACTTGCCCTTTCTTTCTATGATCCTAAGCGCAGCCATTTAATTCCTCTGTCATTATTTAAACGTATATGAAACTAAAATTTTTACTTTTCAATTATATTAGATTCTTATTTAAATATTGCAGGTTTTTATTTTATATTGAATAAGATTTAAGTGATTCTTTTCAATGGTTAGATATCTTTTGAGCCACATTGTTTGATTTGATCAGCATTTTATCCCTATTTCTATCTCTTATTAACATATACATACAAATTATATGGTTGGCCAGAAAGTCTGGACTCACTTCTGAAGCGGAAAGAAAACAACAATATTTTATGGAGCAACACCAATATTTGTTCTTTAAAATAAAGTCCATCATTATCTACGATCTTCTTCCATCAAAAGTGTTGAATCGCTGCTCGCAAGGGAAGTTTGCTATTGGGTGGAATAAGCCATAGTCACTAGGAGCAGCAACGGGACGGAATGGTGGATGTGGAGGAATCTCAAAACTGACTATCTGATTCAACTTCTCTATAGTCTACCTGGTAGTGTGTGGCCTCGCACTGTCTTGCTGAAACAAAGCCTGAGCTTGCTTGATCAAAGCAGGATACTCCTTCTTTATTTTGTCATACATGCAGTCTAGCTACTGGCAATACAGTTTAGTGTTGATGGTTCAACCATGTAGAACAAGGTCGAAATGCAGTATTCCTTGAAAGTTCCGCCAGACATAGAACATGACCTTCCTGTCAAACTGATTCCGTTGTAGAACGGATACCGGTTGCTCACCTTGTGGAACCCATTTTCTCTCTCGATCGTGATTAACCAAGTACACCCAATTATCATCTGATGTGACAATTCTACTCAAAAAGGGTTGTCTATTGATTTATTGAGAAGTTGGCTACAAATCTCTACTCTACGGGCATCTTGTGTTTCTATGAGGTTCAGTAGAGTATGGTGGGATGACGCTCCAACAACTTTCACAATATCATGGCTGCTTGCAAAAGGTTCAACTTTCAATGCTGCCAAAAAAGACTCGCTGTCAAAGGTTGATAGTCGGTCGGAGCGTGGTTGAGGGTAAGATCCCTGGAGTTAAATCGTCTGTACCACCTCGAGACCTTCGCCTGACTAAGTGTGCCTTCTCCTTCAGTATCGTAAATATCCTTCACAGCAACTGTTCTAGAACGTTTTTCTTGTAACAGTAGCGAATCAAAGTCTAATTCCACTTTCTTCCAAACTCATTTCTGTCAGTTGGGGTTACACAAAGAAAAATAAACTGCGCAAGAGCATCAAACAGCAGCATACGGAGGCTAGTAGTAAAATGAGTAAAGCTAACCTAGCCCTAATGGTAGATATAAGTGAAGCTAACCTAATATAATGTAGTCCAATGCATTAGGCTATCCTAACCTAATGTTGGTGTTGCTCCATAAAACTTTATTTGTTTTCTTTACGCTTCCTAAGTGAATCAGGGCTTTCTGGCCAAACATATAGAAATTGTCAGAAAAAACGGGAGTTCTCAATTGAAAATAAAGGCAAATATTAAAAAAGGCATCATGGCTTATGTTTACATTTTCATATAGGAAATCAAGAAAATAATAAATTCAATTATTTAAATAAACTAATTGAGAAAAGATACAAACTTTTTAATTTATGATTCATACAGATTTAAACACATCCATTAAGATTAGCATTAAAGGTATATTCGTATTCATTAATTTGGTTGGACTGAAAGAGTCAATCCTAATTTAAATCATCAGTACGAGAGACATCATAATTTAACTTCGTGAAAGCTCATCGAGTCTAATCTAAGGCGAGAATTCTTTCTAATTGGGTAACATCTTTCGTTCAGCTTAAAAAATCTTCTTTACTAATTCCGTTAATTTAAATACCGAGAAGAAAATAATAAGGGTAAAGTGGGACATGAAATGAGAATATACGTTTAAAAATAAATTAAACCTAAGGTGGCAGAAATTAATTTAAATTAAAGCCCAACTAAAGACAATAAGGGGAAAAGAGAGGCTTTATAATGTTAGTCACACTACGAATCTTGAGAGATATTAATGTTTATAATCGCCATATCGTAGCTATTATTAATTTTATTATTATTATCAATATTATTATTAATTTTATTATTAATATAATTATTTTTACTATTATTATTACAACGCCTGAGGTAGCAGGCTCAGGAGAGTTGTGTGTCTTCCAGACCCCTAGTACTGAGAGTAACCCCCCTTCTTTCGAGAGCATGGACCTTCGACATACATTCACTTTCCCTAAAATATTCATTATCTTTCCAAATGAATATTCGAAATCATTTTGATGAAAATACAACAGTTGTTTTGTGCACAAATCAGAAGATTATTGCTGATATCATTCTCAATGCGTATCCAAATGTGGAGGGTCTACTCATTCAATATCTCACGAACCATCAAGGAAAAACCATCTTCTGGAACGATACAATACCAAAGGATTTTTGGAAGCATAGGTAAATTATAACCCTGCCTGGTTGTCAGCTTGGATAAAGATTATTCCCAGGAGATTTGACAAACAGTTTAGCAATTACTCACTTTAA
This sequence comes from Ceratothoa steindachneri, assembly GCA_963969495.1. Taxonomy (NCBI): domain Eukaryota; kingdom Metazoa; phylum Arthropoda; class Malacostraca; order Isopoda; family Cymothoidae; genus Ceratothoa; species Ceratothoa steindachneri. The sequence continues at coordinate 7,646,131 of OZ018330.1, forward strand.
ACTAATAGGGCCAAAGTTACTAGAATCAGACCAGGATGCCTTAATTGTTTCATCAGCTAACTTTATCTCCACTAAAAGTTTACTGTTGATCTCTCCAACGAAGTTGAATGTTTACCGACACTTCAACGTGTTCCTGAGAAAAGCAGACATCAAATATCTTCAAATTTATATATATATATATATATATATATATATATATATATATATATATATATATATATATATATATATATATATATATATATATATACATATATTGATATATATATATATATATATATATATATATATATATATATATATTCATTATGACAGGTTTATTGAAAGCGAAGGCTAATTTTGATAATTATTACGAGTTTAAGAAGAATGAAACGTTTCTGGGCAAATATTTGGAATCGGGGCACCGTATTAGGGCATTATGTAATTCCTTTTGCAGACACAGACAAGATATGTAATTCATAGAAAAGAGGTAGTACTCACCTAACTATAAATTTATTAAAAAATGTTTGAGACTCTTGCTCTTGTTCTTGTACATGGATATAGGATCCTCCCGTTGTAGGAACCAGCAGTAGTCGCCTATCATGTTTTTCTTAAAGTGGCCTTGACACCTGCTTTCCATCATAGCGATATCTCGGTGTAACCATCCCCCTTGTTCGTCACTATTATCACCCATATTAGATGGAAAGAAATCTAGATGTGAATCCAAGAAATGAATCTTAAGAGACATCCGAAACCCCATTCGTTGATAGGCCTTTAGCATGTTGTCCACTAGTTCCTTATAGTATTCAGCCCTATGATTACCAAGGAGGTTCTTCACTACATGGACAAATGAATCTCATGCTGCCAACTCAAGTGGAGTTAGTTTATTTCTAAACTCCCTGTCACGTATCAATTCTCTTATCTCCAGCCCTACAAAAAATGGCAGCTTTAAGTATAGCATCAGTTTACCTTGCACCAAATTTCTCTTTAAGATACTGAAATCCACCAGAATTATGGGTCACTGCTTTATCAAAATTCGTGATAAGGCCAAGTTTGATATGAAGTAGTGGAAGGTAGATCTTCTGTGGATGTACCAAAGGGATGTGCTTCACATTGCATCGACAACTATGTGTTCTTCTCTTTCGGGCCACTTTTAGAACAATATAATGATTCCTGTCGTCACGGCTGTTCAATAGGCATAAGAAGCATATATTCTTTGTATATCCTAGCTGCAGTCCAAGAAGTAAAGAAATCACCACATATATTCCACTTATGATGCGAATAATGAACACCTTCCAAAATAAATTTCATTGAGTCATATGTCGCTAACATCCCAACAAAAAGTGCGATAGGGATTGAAGGTTTTTGTTACCATTGTGTAGCAAAACAGCTTTGAGGCTAGTTATGCTTAGATCAATGAAGAGTCTCCATTTATCAGGTAAATGCTTGTTTCCTATCTATAGAAACAAGAGTCATCTTCTTTTTTAAAGAAGGCAGCTAATGCCTCATGGCGTTTACGGAAAGTAAATATTTTTACATCGTCCTTTAGAAGATTCCATGGCTGTAGTCTGGGGGCCATCAGTTCTGCGTTCTCCTTTGACAATAACATATCACTCACCAGATCATTCAATCTTTCTTGATTTATCAACTTAATCTTCTTTTCTTTAGAATCATCCTCATACATTTCATTGTCACTGTTATCCTCCTCTTTAGGCGATGAATCATCTTCTTTAACTGCACTAGCTGATGGGGGAAATTGGATTGGCATGTCCATATTTTGGGGGACTGATTTTATAGCTGACTTACAAGCTGGATATACGATTTTTGACTTGTTCTTATTTGAGAATCCGCAATATTTGTCATATAAAAGTAACAATCAAAAACATGATTTGTTGGCTCACGCCACACCATTGGTACAGCAAAAGCATACCCTTTAATTTGACATTTAACCACTGTGTCTGCCATGTATAGCACACAGTACAATATTTGCAAGGTGCCCAGGGCTTGTCTTGGTCACCAACTTTACAACCAAAGTAATAATTGTATGCAGTTTTCACTCCTTTAGCTAAATTTAAGCGCTGGTTGCTTGGAGTATATCTTCTACATATATAAAAAGTTATCTGGACTATTTATACATCTTCACCGATTAATTTTTTTAACTTAGTTTGTATATATCCTGTTATATACTTTTGTACACTGTACAGTGGCGGCAACAAAAAAAGTGACATGTGACAATTCGGGGAAAATAAAACAGAAAAATGTAACTTACATATTTTATTATGAATATTTCATGAAAGTTATTACTTGGTCATGTTGCCCTTGCACTTGATGACCATCCTGAGTCGATTGGGCATTGATTCAGTGAGGTTTGCGAAGTAGGTGGGGTCGATCGTAACCCAGATCTGCTTCAGTGATTCTATCAGGTCCTTGATGCTGCCGGGTGCTGTCTCTTGAACTTTGGATTTCATCAGATTCCAAGCATTCTCAATAGGATTTAGGTCCAGGAAATTACCAGGCCACTCCAAAACACTAATATTATTATCATTGAAGAACCTTTTTACTAACTGGGACCTGTGAGCAGGGGCACCATCATACATGAAAAATTCACACTGATGAATTTCCCAAAATGGCAGCATGTGCTGCCTCAAAACTTCAAGATAGTTAGTCCCCCTCATGGCTACATTCTTGGCAAGGAAGTACAGACCTCCTCTGCCCTTTTTTCCACTAAAGGCACCCCACACCATCACACTATCAGGGTGCTTCACAGTTTTCACGGTATATTTCGGGTCATCCCGAGACACAGTGCTGGGACGACGCACGATCTTTGACTCTCCTCTGACCAGCCTAAAGGTGCTCTCATCACTGAACATGACCTTCTTCCAATGGGCAGCTGTCCAATGTTTATAGGTCTTGCAAAAATTGAGCCTTTCCATCTTCATAGCCTTGGTAAGAAGTGGCTTCTTGGCAGCGCGGCGAGACGGTAGGCCTAAGTCCTTCTGTAAGCGATGACTGATGGTCCTGAGGGCAACGTTCTGGAGGAGGTCTGGGTGTTTTTTCTTGATTGAAGCGGAGGTTACAGAAGGGTCTGACATCACTTTACGCCTTAGGATATTATCAGTCCTTGGAGATGTCTTCCTAGCTGCACCAATGCCCTCCTTCCTCTTTGGTATGGTACCTGGTGGCAATAACTCAGCTGCACGTTTTAGGCGATGAATCGTATTTTTGAGGTTACTAAATCTGCTGCTACATCAATAAAAGACTTTTCCTGCTCTAATAGGGTCAAGGCACGGCTTTTCTCTGTCATAGAAAGCTTTTTCCACCCCATTGTATCCACTTGCACAGAAGTTATAGCACGTCAAATGTAGGCACGAATGCAGATAATCAGCACGCTGGAGTGCCATATACTAAAACCTAGTTGTACGAGCTCAAACGAGACACTGAGTTCCAATAGAGCGCAGTTCTGTTGTCTTAGCCCAGGAGAGTCGTCCACTTGCGGCATAAGCTCCGCACATTTTCATTGGATTGTTGGCAAGTAAAATAGTGAAAGCGATTTTGTGTATCGATTTCTGTTGCCAATATTCAATGTCACTTTTTTTGTTGCCGCCACTGTAATTTCATTAACAATTTATTTGAGAGATAAATCTGAAAAAAGGCAATCAATCTCTGTATAACATAACGGATGACAAAAGGCACAAGGGCCTATCAACACCAACACTATAATGACTAAATTTGACAAAGTGATAAAGCAGGAGTGTAACGTAGGAACCAAACCCACACAACACATCCTCTCACTACGGTAGCCGAAGCAACACGGCCCATATGTGTAACTAAAGAGTACTTATGTAACTCAGGAAGCTTACTTGCCTCAACAATTCTGATTACACATTCGGAATCAAGATACTCGATTCAGTATAAATCACAAGCTAATACCCGAGTCACAAATTCATTGTTGACTAGTGCATAATTAATCACTGATAAAATATTTAATAATATAAATGATATAAAAATACTACTTATATGTCAAAATACCCAAGGAATATTAAATTGGTGATATTCTCAATAAAAACTGCAATGTGCTGTTATGTGTTTGTTGCAAACTTGCAAGGTATTATTTTCCTTATTTAACAAACTGAGGTAACCTAGCACGAGACTCTATTAGGCATTGGACCCAATTAGGACCAATTTATCCAATTAAATGCAAACTAACCTTCTATCAAGCGCAAGTTTATACAAGGCTAGCTCTTAAAGGAATTTTCTTCAATCTTGTTTCTCCCTTTTTCAGTTATGGGAACTGAACATTCGAAACGTTCAAATGTCTGATGCAGGGTGGTACGAATGCCAGTTAACCACACACCCACCATTATCCATCTTGATTGACCTTCAAGTCGTTGGTGAGTACCCTGCGAATAACAGTGATAAAGCAAAAGATGACAACTCATGGTTGTTATCAGAGTAAGATATTAAAACTATATAACTTAAGTTTTATGGCAAATAGTAGGTCGTTGTACCATAAGATTAACCAACCCAACCAATATTTGTATGTATTACAATAATTCCTCTTTCAGTACCTATTGTAGAAAACAAAAATATAAAAGATATTGCGAGCCTATTATTGATTTATCATAAGCAATGGCCCAAAAGCGCGACCAAGATCCATTTTCCAAAGGCAAAAATGTGCCACATTGCGATAAATGTAATTAAATATTATCAGAATCATTGCTCTATAGAATCTATAATTGAAGAAAGTACAGAGAGGAACTTATGAGGATTATTAGTTAAAGAGGGAAAAGTTAAAATGTGTATGGTGATGCAAATTAGCAAAAATTCAACAATCTTCTTGTATCATTCGCTTAAACCTGAACAAAAGTACATATTTTTTGTCTCATACGAAACTTTAGCTTAAAATTAAATTTCTTTCTCCTCAAAGATCTTTTTGCATTAGTGTTGAGCTTCCTCATCTTCGTTACAGCTTTTTGTATCATTAGGTATTAATGGCTTTTTATTAACTCTTATAAGAATTCAATATTGAAGTAAATAATTACATAGAAGGGCAATCTAACTTATTTTAAAAATAAACAAGATGTATCTTATACAGTTGATTATAATTCCCCTAACTCTAGAGCTGTTGCTACTAGGTTCGATCCCGTCATGAGCGGACACAAACGTCAGCGCACGTAGAGATCTGGCTACCAATTGGTGGACGCGCTGTGCTCACGCCTGTAAAGGGATCTTTCCAATGGGTATCTATATCCGCATACCCCTGACGGAGAACAGGTCCAACTGCACTGGGGTAACGAAGATTCCACCTGAACGTTGTTTGGTGTCATAACCTAATATTTCCCGGCATCTCTCACTAAAGAGGAACGGCCCCTAGTGCCCGCTAGCTTACCAGCGATTGTCATACTGACCTTTTTGTCTATTTCCTTATCCGCTCGGGTATCCTCCTAGATAAAGGAAGGTTGGCAAACTACTACTACAACCCTAACTCTCATTTGAAAGCAATAATTTGCAACTGCTTTCCCAACATCCTGATTACCTCTCGATTATTATTGGGCTCCATTTGTTTAACCCGGAAAATGGTTAGACCTTAATAAAGGGGATGATTTGGGGGTGGCCCATCGCCTCTCACGCAAACATAATGAGCTGGTTCAAAATATAATCGAACAAACTGTAAGAGATGAAGATGAAAACCGATCCGTTTAGAAAAAATGTAACGAAAAAACTACATCACATTCATATGAATCCATATAAATATATTCCTTCGTAAACTCTTTGAAAAGAAAATATTGAATTGAGGTAAATTCAACAACTTTCTTTGAAGTTGTTGTGAGTGCCTTTTTATCTCTCTAATTGAGAAGTCCAAATCGGTTAAGGATCTTTCTTTCCACGAGATAGACATCTTTAAGCCTCGGATAAGAAGAAAATAACTGTACCACAAACAATTCTTTCAAAAGGTCTCCACCAGCTAATGAACACCGGTAAATTCCCGTAGGGGTAATGGGCGAAGGAAAAGGTATGCTCAAAAAGCTAACAATATCTAAAGGTCATCATTCATTGTAAGTCTCAACTTTCTATCCACTATTCGACCATACCTTAATTGCACTACACCAAGCATGAACACAAAAAAGTGCTACTACATACCCTTTTGTCACGCCCCAATCTATTTCCAAACAGTCAAAGTTGGAAAGAGGTATAATCAACCCCTTTGACACTCTTTACGAAATCGCCAACAATCTAATACATTACAACACCCACTTAATTTTTAATATACCTAACTACTTCGGCCACACAAGGAGACCCGACTTGCTTTCAGAACTGGCGCGAATTATAAAAAGTCAAACCCCCCCCTCTGAGCCGAGCACCTTAAATAACTTCCATACATTTTTACTTTCGCTACCTTCACTATTTTCTTTAAAATTCTTGTTTTGCACGCTTTAAGAAATAAATACAAAATTCACTCACTAGAACGCAAGCATTTCACCATTTATACATTAATATAACATTCAAACTTAATTAAAACAAAAAGAAGATAAATAAAATGTTTTGGTTAACGTATTTTAGCAAATCATTTTCTCGCTTTCGTACCTCTAACTGAAAAAATTAGCCTGTAACAAAATAATAACTGTAAAATCGTCTGTTACAGTGTAGAAATTCAAAAAGGGAATCATATTACAAAGCATCAAGATTACAAAATTGATTTATGCATCAAAGGAAAAACATGGGTGGTATATTGGGCTTTGCCTATTGCATTTCCAGATAATAAATCTCGCTTTGGTGGTTGAAGTAACAGTTGGTGGGTAGGTCTGTGATGGTTGAATCTCATAATGGTAGCTTAGGGTTTGGTCGTTGCATCTATAGAGGGTAGATCTCTCATTGGTCGTTACGTTACCACATAATATATCGGGGCTTTAATTGTTGCCGAACCAGTAAATAGACAGGGTATTGTATGTAGCAGTACTATGTGCTAAATCAAGATTTGTTCCTTGGAGTACCCAATAGAACATACATCGGTATTTGTTTGTTGCAGTTCCAAGTAATTACCGGGATATGGTTGGAGAACTAGAAAATGGTATATCTGGCTTTGATTGTTGCAGTTCTTGATGTTTGAACTAGCTTTGCTCGTCGAAATAATATTAGAAATCAGGATTTTGTTTTTAGCCTCCCAGGGGCTTTGGTGGTATCAGTATCACACGTTTATTGAGCTTAATCCTTGCGCTTTAACATTCCATATCCGGATTTGGTCGTTAAACTTCTAGATGAGCATTCAGGCCTTAGCAGTTGAAGTATAATGGAGTAGAGCAATCTTTGATGTTTGAGATGTTAAATGTTTCATCAAACTTTGTTGTATTTCCAAATGGTCGATCATATTTTAGTGGTTGAAGTATTAGATGGCAGATATGTCTTTAATCTCTGCTCCATTAGATAATATGTTAATTCAGCTTGGTTGTTGCTGCCCTTTCTTCGTTTCATTTTATTTTTTCCAGCCCTGCCTTTCTGTCTGTTTCTGTCGGAGTGATGCTCTCTCCGGGCTATCTGCCCTAGGCGTCCCATCGTGTATTAGGTACATTCACTTGTTTGATTTTTAAGGAGAATATGTTCCATTAATACCCTTTGCTCATTTCTATTTAGAACAGCATTTTAAGAGGAAATTATAAAATTTCGATGATAGAATCATTTTAATATACATAATATTCTACATGAGTTTACTTTGGAAATTGTGGGGATAATAGCGATTAGTAGTGAAGTTGTGAGGTTACTTGGACCATAAAATATCAAGAGATTGCGCATTTCTTTTGATCCTTCTCCACTTTGACAAGAGAGACAAGCTAATGTAGGATAAGGGTGAAGGATATCTTGATTTCTATGCATTGCGAAAGATCATATATTTTTTCCTATTTTTTTCGAATGCAGATTGGGTGATGATGGATCCATAAAGTTTACGTAACTGAGCCGAATCTTCTTGAAAAAGGGCTGATGAGAACCAATGATTGTTCATTAACGACAACCATCATCACAATACAACCTCAAATTAGCCAACAACGTAGTCCCATTAACACTAACATATGATTTACTTTTTCGAGACCTATAAAACTCAAAAAACACCTGATTTTTCTGCGAGTTCTTTTCAATCCTTTATTTATTTGGCAGGGCGGAAACATGATTTGCACAACTTTTTCAAACGAAACCTTGCTTACTCATTATCAGTCAGATCTTCACTTATTCATTTGGTGAACTCAAAAGTTTTAACTTTTTAAGCCTGTGTATGGTACTAAGGAACGCATTTTGAATATGCTTTCATTAAAGTAACTCAAAAGTTCTTCCATACATGAATTATATAATACACAATTAGGTCTTTTTTATTAGACGCTAGGAGCCTCCCTCCCAATTCCTTAAGCCCAAACTCGTACACACGTTTTTCAATTTACAAAGCTTTTTTTTATATTTGTTTTTAGTATCTAATATTACTTTTTAAGTATCTTTTGCGTTGGAGAAAATTCCAAGTGTTTTGTGAAATGGGTGGACTAAATAAACAATATCCACCTCGGCCAAACGTCTCATTTTCCTCATTTCCTCCCGTCATAGGCAAGAGAGGAGCAATTCATATGCGAAGTATAAATGTAACATTATATATATATATATATATATATATATATATATATATATATATATATGGAGAGAGAGAGAGAAACAGAGATATAGGAGAGAGAGTAAAGAGAGAAAGAAAGAGTTAGAGAGCGAGAGAAAAATAAGAAAAAGAAAAGGCAAATGCATATCTGTGCCCTCCCTGTAAACAACTCACACAGGGATTTCGTCTTTTATTTCTGTTTCAAACCTTTTAAAGACAGAATTTCAGAAACCACGACGTTAAAATAAATTCCATCTATTGCAAAAAGGGGAGAAATTAGGGAATACGAATGCGAACGTGAAATCTAACGTAAGCTTAACACAAGAGTCGGAACATCTTTAGGGGAAAATCTTTAGGGTAGGGCAGATCAAGTAAACTGGTGGCGATCCATACTAAGCTGATGATATAAAAAATATCTGTATGCTTTTAAAAACAATCATAGGCTTCGTTCGGCTGAACAATACCCACATTTAGATTATTAATATCTGTAAGGGCAGATTGATATTTTACTCTGAGGGTAGGTGGCGTAACTGGTGTCCAGGTGGCGGTATTGTGTTACAAACAATAAATTCAAAAGGCATAACTTAAGATCAAGTTAGTATATTCGTATGTATTCTAGTTACTATTCAGTAAAAGTTAACACCCTTTGCAAACATCAAGTAAAAGGATTATGACAACTTAAATTCACGTCTTGATAAACCGTGATAGACGTAATTCCGAAAGCCGAATTTCAGAAAGGGCGAAATCGCGGCCTTTTAGTTAATTTAGGTTGCAAGGTTAGGTATCGAGATATACCAATTTTTTCCCAATTTGGAGAATATCACAAATATTATTCCACCATTATCAGATAGAAGTAGACTTAACTCTAGGGTATGTTTCAGTATAGACAAAAAATACAGGATCCGAAGAAATGTTTTTTTCAGGATCATGTTTATGGTCGTTTTCTATTATTTAACAACCTTTTAAAACTAAAATTTTAGTGAAAATCTTTAAGGATCTCTGTTATAAACACACCTTTTTTTCCCCTCTAAAGCCCATCTACATTACTTTCTTCTATTTTCCAACTACCATTCCACAGTATTACATAAACTACCGAGTTTCTAAAGAGGGAATACCATAAAAGAAACGTATATTCACACACAAAAATAATCTCAAAAACATATAAAAATTTTTACATTCTCCGATAATATGTGCCTTTTCGGACACACTATAATAATATACTGAACGAAACATATGAGTTGAACTTAAACACTCCTCCATTGCCTCTATTAGGTTGCACTATTTGCCATTAACATAACTTCGCTAAAATCATAGTATATAACTACATTTATAAACAAATTACATCACATATGAGAATCACTCATAGTCATCAATGATACTTCATTAGATTTATATGAGCTAAATATCAACTGACTTTAGACCCCTTTGTGATCTTTTCATTTTGTGACCTCCATCAGGGTTGGACAGATTTATGTAGCATCTTGGAGAATTTATTACAAGGATTACGCGGAAAAAATTACTGCTTTGTATACGGCCAAAAAGCGGGAATGCCAAAAAAAATAAAAGGTACAAATAACAGAGACTAAAACATGCAATTTAGATGATAAAATTACTTATATCATAAAATTATGGTGTATAGTGATGATGAGGTGAGATTTAGATGAAAGTTATTGTATACCTTGTAGTCTATTAAATCACATAAGATAAGTATTTCACATTAAAAAACATTATTAAGTGCAACTATCCCTCAATTTCCTCTAACATTTCTAATGAAAATTGTCTACATTACAAATTAGTATTGCTAGATTTTCTTGAAATAAATATTGTAGTAAAATATCTCTAATTTTTAGGTAGAAATATAAAAATTGTAAAATTCTGTATTAGGACGCTAAATTACCTATAAATGTGATCTTAAGAAGGATAAGTACAAAATTTATCCGACATAAATTATTAATTATGATTGTTTAAAAATTAAATATGGTAGAATTATGGTTTAAAAAAGAAAAAAAATATCGAAATTATTTGACTTTTATTGATACAGAAAGGTAAAAAAATAAAAATTGAAAAATCTTGGTCTAAATAAGTTTTAAATGACCTGAGAGCAAATGTCAGCGGTTTTTCATAGCCAGTGGCATCCCAAATCACAATATCTTCCCGTAGACTAAATTTTATCGGTCGTTTTCAAATTGTACAAAAATATGAGAGGAATAAGAATTCGTGGAGAAATTAATCAAAATTTGTGACCTTCGCTAAACAATTATTTCTGTGTTTCTTAAACACGACTTTCGTTATTATCTGTTCAGTGCATTTTCCTTTTTAAGATTTTCTTCTAGTGACATCTCTCTAGCGTTGACATCTACCTTCCCTCTCATTCGCTCATTGGCATTCGTAATATATAGTTATATATGGCAACATGTACAATTCTATCTTCAAAATGTTTGAAGAAAGAAATCAAATGTGAAATCTTTGTTATACTGTCAACTCAACACATATATGAAATTTTAGATCAGACTTAGATGAGATAAAACCCAGGCTTTCGTTAAGACATCTTCCATCAGTACAATTAAATAGAAATTAATAGTAAAAAAGCATACAGCACCCAAATGAGGAAACCTTTTTTAAACCAACATCGAAACTAACTAATCATTTTATTTTGAGTAACAAAAAAAAAATTAAGTATCAGGTCGAAAATACTAAAACAAATCCCCAAATGGAAAGAAGTTTAAAGTATTTTCATATAAGCACAAAATTAAGATATAGTAGAAAAAAACAATTGAAAAAAATTTAAACACATTTAAAGTGATGATGATTAAAATTCAGAAACGAGAATAGAAACAGGGAAAATGCCTTTGCAGTGAAGTAATTATTTTTGCTGGAGTAGTTCGGAGAAGGAAAAATGAATTGACCAAACAGCGGTAATGACGGCTTTTTTGTTATTTGGAATAGACTGAATAAATAATTAAGTGGAGAAGAAAAGGAAGGAAGAGTAAAGATATCCTCAGAGGAGGCAGGAATTGTGTTAATTGGAGGTGTGTTTAGTGGTCAAAAATCAAGGAATTGCGAATTGGAAATTGTTGTAAGTGAGTAGATTTGTGTAGTGAACAAAAAGGTGTGTAGGTATATCGATAAAAATAGACAAGTTGTGAAGCGAGAAAGTAGTGGGGGAAGGTGCAAAAAGATGATAGATGCCTGGTGGTTAGGCATCATTATTTTATTGTTGTCTTTTTTGTTGTTGTTAAATATAGTTTTTATTTTTATGGCGTTCAAGCCATCCTTAATGTTCTTTATATCTAATGTGCATTTGATGTTGTTTATCTAATAAAATACTTTAATTTTTGTGCTTAGTTTTAATTGTTTTTTATATATCTTGTATTGTGTGTAATCTAGTGTTTTTTGTTTCTCCTTGTCTTCTTTCTTTGTGTCACTTTTGGTTTGATGAGTCTTGTTTGATGGGAGTTGATCAAAATCAGTGATTTTTCATAATTCGGAAATATTGAGTCTTATTTGGTTTGTTGTCACATTCGATGATACTCGTAAATATACATTTTGTCATGCGTAGACGTCACTTCGGCTCCGCCAGCCAATAGGTTTAGCGGAGCTTTGAATTCTAGCACGACAAGGATCTCTTCTATTCTGGTTAATCATTTAAATGATTTCCTCATTCATTTCTCAATAACCAGTTCCTGCATATTGCGTGCCCCTTCTTCTATGAGCTGCTCCAAGGTGAAGCTTTTCTTGACGTATTCTATCTCGCCAGCATGTATCTGGAATTAAGTACACGCATTTATTCTGCATCTTTTGTAGTCTCCTCTTTTGTGTATTCGAGACACAAGAAAGGGCGAAAGCGGGATTCAGCAACGTAGATCTTACAAAAGAATTGTAGATCTTTTTCTTTTTGCTTTCGCGGAGATTTCTGAACATGTATAGAGTTCTGACTGCAGTTGAGGCCTCAGAGATTCTATCTGCGACGTGCTTCTTGTAACCTGGATGAAGTAATCTTTAAACCAAGTACATTGGACTCCGTGATGTAAGGATATGGCCTATCCCCTACCCTTATATCAGATTATAGTCCCCTGCTAATGGGGCCTAATTTGAACTATTATTGATTCGTTGGAATGTCCCATTGTGCCTCATAGATGTTTAATCTCGATTTCAGCTTCCGTCATTTGAGCTTGCATAGGTGCATGCCTCCACGCACAAGTGATTACCTAGATGAAATTATAGCGAATTCAATGTTGAGGAAACTGCAGTATAAATCGAGTAGAGAGCGGGGTACAGACACATCCCTGTGGGAGGCCCGCATTAACCGGAAACTTCGGCGCGTCCATGCACGCTAAACTGACATACACCGCTCTTTCCATGACATAGTTACAGTAAGTTCTTTCTAGGTTTTCACTTAATCCCAGCCGTATGATCCCCATTGCTACACCTTATCAAACGCCTTTGAGACATTCGAACAAACAATATCGAGGTAAATCCTTTCTCATTTGGCTTGGGCTAGTTTGTCCGTGAAGCATTTATTGCCTTTACCGTACTTTGCCTTTTTAAAACCCGAATTGATATGAGTTTTAGAGAGAGTTCTCCTCCAGGTGAGACACCTGTCTACAGTTGAGGATCTTCTCGAAGAGCTGTCTCGCAATGTTACGTCCTTTCCATGCTTTGGAAAAAAAAATCATTTTCGCCGTTTTAAAAGTGTAGAAGTCTAAATACCGCGTACATAATTGTACACAGAAATACTCCGACACAAGCTGCGTGCCCTCTAGTATCTCTAAATGCACCTCTCGCCTCGTATACTCTGTCGCCCCTTTTCGCGCCATCGTAAACTCCGAGATGAGTCAAAGGCGTGAAAGACATACTGTCTGCCCAAAGACGAAAAAAGGTCTTTCGCGAGACGAAACGGATTTTACTAGAATTTTATTCTCTCTCTTGATTTCTGCTTAAGAGGGAAATAAAAGGAAAACTTCTCCCTGAATTCAGGCAGAAGATCTTGGACCTACGTCGAATTTGTGTGGAGCCCGATCCACAAAGGAAACCATTCGCCCGCTGCAAGGAAGCAACTTCTCGGGGAATTGGTTGTTGCCGTCACGGTACTTGTATGTGCCAAGCTTCTCGCAGCCTCCCCCTCCCCCTTCAGAGTCTGTGGTTATAGGGGACCTCCCTCTGCGGATTACCCTAGACGTAGCTAGGTAATCGGTTTTGGCTACCCACTCCAGGAGCCGAATAATCAGACAGGTACTTCGAGGAAGAAGTCCAATTTGAGTCACCGTTTGGCTCATCTTCGTGATCCAGCATAGGATCATTATTTTACCGGTCTAGGATTACCCTCTCATTCGGTAACCTTAGACGGCCGGACTAGGTACGATCACCGTCACCAGAAGAAGATCTTCCCCGTCCCCTTCAAAAATACTTACGAACTCAAAGGTATCGTTAATTGAATTATCCCCTCCCCTAACGTCACCAGTTTATTTGTGAACTAGAATTCCCATCCCGAGCCCATAACCTCGAGTATTAGAAGTACTTACTTAATTCAGTGTTTAACTCAATAATAATATTCCATTTATGCTTCGGGGTGTCATTAAGACGCAGCATCCCAGTGAGTAATTTTCAAGTAATCCCCACGACATTTTTGTAAACTTATTTATTCAGTGCAAGATTTATTCTATTTATATTTATATACGCTGTTGCTTATTTTAAATTAATGTACATTAAAGATTATTTTTGTATGTGTTTTTTTAACTATTTTGGACGATCCTTTCGCAATTATTAAGCAATCTACTCGGCTTAAATCTCAATATTACACTGATCTACCCATGGTTGGCTCTTACTGAGTGGGGACACACTCAGGGGATCATCATCTTAGGTTTGATCAAAGGTACGCACCTGGGTTATTCTTATTCACCGGAAGTGGCTACGGTAGGTAGGTGTATTGGATACGCTTTGCATCCGCTTCACCTCGGTGTGGTAATAAAATATATGTTCAGGAAGTGAGACTGGGATTACCCACTCACCAAACCTTGACAATAAACATCTAGGAAGTATCCCGTGTTTAGAGACGCAATGAAGTTGGCTGGTGCCTTTTCAAAGTTTAACTTTGTCAGCCCCGTTTTTCTTGCGTCTTTCTGACAGAATGAGCAGAGCGCTTCGAGTTGTTCCTCTTCATTTATCTCGGCGTCTCCGTTGCGCTGGCTATCCACCTGGTTCTGTGGGTATGTCCTATGTATTTGTGTTTTAAGCTCGTCTAAGATAATGCTTTCGAACTCTATATCATAATCTTCGTTCTCTTTTTCAGTTACACTGCAGATTCTTTCCCAATAATTTTGGAATAATTTTTCTATTCTTCTATCTTCTGTCTTCTTTTAGTATTTACATTTTCTCATTTGATCCAGTTGATTCTTCAAGACGCCTGATTTTACTGCAAAAGTCCTTGGGAGATGCATCCTGATGAGGCTCTTGATCGCATCGTCCCATCGTCTCCATTTTTGTTCAAGGACCAACTGGTTGAGCGCGTCTTTGATATCTTTACCTCGTTGTATTGAGTCATTTTATGCATTTCGGATGTTAACTTCATACAATAATTTCCACTCAAAGTACAAATCATTCATGTATTCAGTCCACTTGTACGTTGAGTTGAACTTATACTAGGATTTAGGGATACAAGCTCTATCTACGTTGATTATATGGTTATTAAGGTCGTCGAGTGCCTCGTCGATCTTTTCTAGTATAGCCTGATCCACGTTGGATGGATGGTAGGCCTTGAGAAGGCGCACATACCGTCCCCAGTCTGATTTTCCGTAGTTCTTTCTAACTACAGCTTGGAATTGTTTACGGTACCTGTTGATGGTAAGCAGGATCCCTATATGATAACTACATGGTACCTGGACTGGTTTCATGTTGTAATTAAATGGTAGCTGACGATTAGCCTATTTGCTAGAAGATATTTCTCTCCAGCAACGTGTCTAGGCACTATCCAATTCCGTTGAGGTTCCTGTAGCCGGATTCACGACATCTATCCTTTGGATCGCCCATTAATATAGTGGGGGCTGTTCTGCCAAATAGGCCAGTGAGAAAGTGTATTGGTAAGTACCCTCTCCTTGGCGGCTAATACTCGGTGGCTATGACAAGTTTTTCGATCCGAGTTCGACTTCAATCGCTAGATAAGATTCATCTATATTTATAAATGGCTTTTATTTTATCCCTTTCTTAATCGCAATAGCGGCTCCGTCGAAGCGCTCTTGCGAGTGATTTGTGATTAACACATCGTGATTCCAGATCCTTATCGCTGAAATTTTAATGTCGATCACGTTTTCAGAAATTAAGATGGTATCTGCATAAATTTCTCTTAATACGATGCCGTAAAGATTTATCTTTGTCGTCCCGCCTTTGGTGTTAATTTCCAATATTTTTAGTGCGTTCCGATGCATGCTGAGGTGTAATTATCGGTGTTTTCTTTTATTATTCCTCTTTATTTTTCACCTGTAGGTAAGGCCGCTTTAATATGCTTAGGCCTCTCACTCTTCGGAGAAGGACTTGGGGTTTTTAATCTGCTTTTCCTAGCTCATGTACGAATGCAGGGCCCCCAGCACTCTCCGAGGAGATAGTTTCTTCTTCTTCTTCTTCCTCTGGTACTTTTTCCTCTTCTTCTTCATGTTCATCTGATGAGGGGGCTTCGACTACAGCTTCGAGCGCAGACTTAACTTCATTGTTGCCTCCGATCACTGTTTCTTTGAAAATTTTCGAACATTCTGGGTTTGCAGGCATTTTTACTGAAGGCAGGTTATTTTCCTTCAATAAGACGTTTAGAACTTCGTTATAGCAGCCAGGCTTAACTGCATAGGGACATTTGCATGCGTTATGCAAATAATGATTATAGCAGTTAGGTCTCTCGTGAGGTTGAAATCTGACGTAGATGCTCACGTTGATTCGAATTTTTGGGTGGCGTTGACGTAAGTTATTTGCTTCGCCTTTTGCTGTCCTTCTTCCTTTCTCTTAAAAATTTCTTTACGTTTGGGGTAGTTCAGAGCTATGTTCCTGTGCTCTCCCCTACACTTGTGGCACTTCTACCTCTAACTTTCCCATTTATCTAATCTATGGCCTTCAGTGGCGTATTCTCGGCACCATATTTTTTTATTTTTTCGAGGCAAGTCGTTGTGGTGTGACGTTCGAGCTTGTAGCATACAAAGCACATTTGTATGCTATTGAACTTTTCCTGAGATGTTTTTCCCTGGTATTATCATGGTAAACACCGGGAGCACGTCCATTGTCGCTTTTCTGGTGAAAAGAGTTATCTTGACCACATGGATCTGTTCCCCAAATTTTATTATCTCACGAACTTTTGCCAACGGGTTGCTTCTTGTGATTTCCTCCTTGAGTTCTTCAGGAAAGTTCTCGCGTACCAAACTCTCCACTTTACAGCGGATGACACTTCGGTTCAATGCCACTTGTGGCGGGGTCTTAGCTTCTAGTCCGATGCCCTTGAGTGTGGTAGCTCCTTCTTTAGATAGGAGCATTTCCATGTCCTTAGTTTCGGCACAAATAGCGATAAATTCCGATGAAACCTCGATCACTTTCACTAGGGCCAACTTTAGTTCGAGGTGTAGTGTTTCGCATAGGTTCCTTTTCTCGGTGGGCTTTGTTCATTGAATGGGCCTGATGGGGACACAATAAGTGAAGATCTACATGGTGTTCCTTGTAATTTTACTATGTCCTCTTGGTTTTTATTTTCTCATCTGAAACCAAAGTGTAATTATTCTGTATTTTGTGGATGAAAAGATGTGAAAAGGGTGGTAAAGGTGGTAACGGTTTAAATCGGTGAGTTCAGAAAAGTTGCTGTGAACGCTCCCGTCCATTTTCCAGTTGGCCTCCGCTCAGATGCTGCCAAGATGATGAAGAAAGAGGATGGGTCCCGAATGGAAATCTCGAAAGGGATGATATGGAGGACTTGATCGAACTAGCGGCTGAATCAACTGCCGCTGCCTTGGTGGTGCCACCTCCTTTCGAGTATTTACGTCAAAACTACTTCCAACTGCAAAGAGACGGGTGCTACTTCCCTCTATGATTCTGGCTGGGTTCCTCGTATAATGTGGATTTCTCCCCAACCTAAAACTTGCAATTAAGTTCTGATTCCGCGAAAATTTCTGATTTACGCTTCCGCTGTGGCTACTCTATTCTCAAAACCAGTATTGACGTAAGTCCTAATTATGTCAGTTCAAGTGTCCGGCATAGTTAAGACGAAATTAATGACTGGCATACATCTGAGGCAGGTTGCCACGTAGGTCGATGGAGGGAAGCAGTGAGGTTTTTATTATGAATTTCCGAGGAAAAATGTATTAAAATCTAATCTCTTTCTTAAAGGTGAACTAAAATTCACCTAAAACTCCGTTGTGCTGTATTGATCGTCACCAGTGCTCAAAGTCCTTTACTAAGCAAAGTGAGTAATTTATACGTGAGCTATATCAGCAAATGCGTATCAATCAGATGCTATGCCGTCGATGAAAATTATCAATTATATATATATATATATATATATATATATATATATATATATATATATATATATATATGCAGATTTTGTTAAAGACCATAGTATATTTCGCCTTTATTAATTTTCTTTGGAAACTTTCTATTTTTCTTATTATCTTTTTGAGCTCTTGAAGATGGTAAACAACTTCTTCTACATTTGTCTCTTTTTTAAATGAAATGTGTTTGGTAAACCAAACTTGACTTTAATTGCTGAGCTTTCGATCTATGCAGTCATCTTCAGAGTTATCGTTGAATAATGGTGGAGTCAGAATGGAGAGAAAAGGGATTTTAGGGGATATTTATTCCTCCTCAATTAAACGCTATGTTACGGGAACGGATCACTCCTGTGTAAGACACTCCTGGATGTTGATGGCTGACTTTTCTTAGTTGATTAAGATGGTTTCTAAGGTGTTTAATCTAGCTTTATTATCCTCCTTTCTTTTGATCGTTGTGTTATTAATCAATATCTTCCTGGTTAAGCTGATGTTTTACACGGTCTCCATATGATTTTGGGCGGTACCATATTGCAGATGTATTGGCAGATGCCTCGAAAGTGTGGTGTTAGTCATACTAAAATATTTTGAGTTGTTTTGAAACTTATATTCTAAATTTGGGCAGGTAAACTCGTAAACTACGAGTATGTTTGTAAGCTTCAGGATCGAGGAGATTTAGCAGATTTTTTCATAATGAGATTGTTAACTTTTGTCGTTTTATAATATATAATCATCTCTATCTTGTCTGTTTGCCTAAGAACTTTGATGTTATGGTCAACAATCATCTTGATGTTTTTTTCGAGTATTTTGTAGGCCGATGACATGTGATTTCTATAGACAGTTTGATGTTATTTACTGCTTCCTGGTTACTTTCCGTTTCATCGGTGTTTGTGAATTGCCTTTTTAAAAATAACTGTAGTTGTTTTTCAATCGTGTTGTTCGGGAAATCGTTGTTCACGAATTCTCTATTAAGGGGACTCATTTCGGGAAGAATAAAATATTTTGCATCTTTAGAAACATCGAAGAAAGGATTGGGAATTTAAAAATTCGCAAATGATGGTATTTACTACTGACTGGGGATAACAATTATTCTTGAAATAGTATCGTAGGACCTTAAATTCTTTATACATTAGAGAGAATGAAGATGACAGGTGAAAGCCACAACTGAGGAGTGCCCTGATGGAGCTCAGTTTGTATGATAAATCGCAAAAACTATAGAAATTTGTACCCATATTATTGAACGTAGTTTTTCTATATATGGATGTTGTTAAGCCTTGATTTGATTTTTAATTAAAATGTCTAAAAAGGGAGACAATTTTCCTTTTCAATTTCCATAGTGTATTTAATGTTAGGATAAATGGACTTACGACAATTAAAAATCTGATACGCCTGGTCCTGGCTATCATATACTGTGTGAAGGAATCCCCTTTGAAAAATATTATTCCCCCCACCTCCTAAGACGTTACTCCCCCCCCCCTCCTTCCGACCTCTCCCTTGTTGGACCCGCAGCAAGGTTCCCGTGAAATTCACACCAAAGCTTCCTCCCGGTCTTCTCAACCTCGCCTTCCTCCCTTGGGTTAAAACACTGCTTTGTAGACTCACCGGAACCACGTTTATGGCCCCGCCGCTGTCGCCCGTCTGGCTGCTGATCCCAGCCGTTGACACTTCCTCGTAAGGACGCGCTCGGTTCATCGCGCCAGATAACAAAGGTTAAGATGGGCTCAATCTCTCTCTCTGTTTTGAATAGCTCCAGGTATATATGCACCCGCTCCAAGATGTCGGACAGATTTGGTTGGACGAGACTTCCCCGAAAGGAGTGCAAATCAACGAGCTCTCTTCAAAGAAGTGTGAGTGAAGGTCGCAAGCCACGGAAGAGCTGGACATCACCCCCGTATATTTGAGGCAAGGAAAAGAGTCTCCTGCGGCAACGTCATCCTTTCTCACCCGCCTTCAGGTCAAGGATTAGAGAAGTCATCCTCTGAAGTTCTTCTGGTGACCTCTTATGACAAAAGCCTTATTAGCTCGCTCAAACCGAGTGTGGAGATATCATCTCCCCCCCCCCTTCCCTTTCGAAGTTCATTCGGTGACCACCTGAGGACAGGAGGCCCGCATCTCTCAAACGTGAGTTCGAGAAGAGTAACCCCACCCGCTGTGGGTTCTGTGGCTAACCCCCTGTGAGTAATCAAGGTCACCAAGACCTCTCCCTATTTGCCCCCCCCTTACCCTTGACTTTCAAGGGAAGTAAAGCATTCATTACCCTTAATCTCCCATTATAACCAGTCCCTAACCACGGTTATCTAATTAGTATTCGGAGCTTAAGTCCGTCTCATTTTATGTACCATTTATATATATGTATATATATATATATATATATATATATATATATATATATATATATATATATATATATATATATATTTAGTGTTGTCCCCTTTTAGTTCGTGTTTATTAAAGGTCTATTTTTGTCATTGTGTTTGTTATATTCCTTGGTCACGCACCTGCCACTATCTATTAAATCACACAATTAGAAACAATAACAGTTGTCACCTTGCTTGGCCTACCTTAGAGCCTGTGTGCGCATATTCTCGTACACTTGGCCATACCTCGACATACTGCATAACAGTCATCTACAAATCTTCTGTGGAATAATGGCTTGAGTAACGAAGGGCAATCTTGAATGAAGTTCTTCTCAAAATCTTTCATAAGAAAGATATCTGCGGCAATGGGCGAACCAATTGCTACACCATCTATCTGTTTTTTAATTTTTCCATCGACGAAAATATACCTTCATTAAACACCATTTGTAAAATTTGTTTGAATTTGTCTCTTGTAAAGTTGTGGAATGTGTTGCAATTCTGAAATGCATATTCTAAAATAATATCTATGGTTTGGTTAACTGGTATGTTTGTGAATAACGAGAACACATCTTAGCTTACGAGAAATTTTGAGGCGTCAAACCTTTTTATGGTATACTTTTTCTGTGATAATAGGGAAAGGAGATTGACCAACTATTTCGCAACTTTATAGGTTGGAAGCCAATAAAAGGCAAGTAAGCGTCTAAGGGGAATGGCTGGTTTGTGCAGTTTTAAAGGCCATGAATTTTTCCGCATTCTATTTACTCTCATTCCTGGTGTATATAAATATTCGTCTGGCTAGCAGCAGACGAATATATATATATATTTATATATATATATATATATATATATATATATATATATATATATATATATATATATATAATATTTAGGATAAATCCCAGAGCCATGAGAAACGGATGCAGCATATTTTACTTTTTCACAAGTTTTCATCTTCAGGTTAGAATAAGTTTACAAAGTTAATACATAAGAAGAAAACTTTAAAAACCCAACATGACATTATTTTAAAAGGGACTAATTATAAAATATCGTTTAAATGTACGATAAGTTAATTTTTTTTAAATATGACTCGGCAACAGTTAAATTTGCTTTAAAACTGACTCAAAATATTAATTAATAAATTTAAAGTTTATTGCAAAAATTAATTAAAAACTATAAGTGAAATTGACCTGGCATTAGTTAAGGATAATAAATTTAAACTTTGTTTTTAATTTTGTAAAGACTGTAAGAGTTAAAAAAACATTTAATATATATATATATATATATATATATATATATATATATATATATATATATATATATATATATATATATATATATATATATATATATATATTGTATAAAATAAAGTTCTACTTACACCTTAAAATATTTATATTACGACGCACACCTTTTTACCGATTAAATTGTGTACCATTGCAACTTCGACCTAATTAAT
Organism: Ceratothoa steindachneri; assembly: GCA_963969495.1. Classification (NCBI taxonomy): domain Eukaryota; kingdom Metazoa; phylum Arthropoda; class Malacostraca; order Isopoda; family Cymothoidae; genus Ceratothoa; species Ceratothoa steindachneri. Next base: position 7,668,061 of record OZ018330.1, read on the forward strand.
TTCGCGGATTTCTCTAAAGATCGTTCGTCGGCACATCTCGTTTCCCGGTTTTCCTTAACTTACTTAAAACATAAAAAAATAGTCTTTGCTCCTGTATATTTATAAAGGAATCTCAATTACATGAACGTAATATAAATTTAAATTATCAATCTTGAACGCTGGGAGAAAGAGAAGGTAATTCATAAACCTTAATTCGAACAAACACTCTACAAAGATGTCCGTAAAATTACTTTGAAATCATCTGGATCGATAATCCTAAGAAATACAACACTGGAAACCATCTCTCTCTCCCAAATCCGCCTTTCCTTTATATTATCTTGGGAATATTTGGGTATTAATTACTCAGATATGGAACGTGACCTCAAATCCAAGCTGGATGTTTTCATCTACTCAATTTCACAATAGGAGGAGATAATGGACCTATAATTCGATTAAGTGGCCAGTTCTTAGAAAAGATGGAATCTGATTCGCCTCTATTAAGTTTGTCGGTGTTCAATTGCTTCCAATTTCAATTGAGAGGGCAAAAATATGCCATTCACAATACTCTATTTACCAGTTCTTTTGCCTCCTTTTGCTGGAAGTAAAAATTGGGTTTATAGTGAATTAATTTGAAGGATACTATTCAATTAAATTTAGAAATCGATACACGAGACCCATTGGAGAATCAGAAAAATTTTAGATGAAGGGGAGGTGAAATTTAATGAAGAATATCAAAAATGAATGGAAAGTACCTGCACCAGGGTCATATATTCTATGAATAATCATCCTGAAGCTGTGAAGATAGTCCTACCACCATATATCGAGGATTGCAGGGGTAGTGTTTCAATTTAGGAGGGTGTTCAGGTTCTGAGGAGTTTTGCCCCCTCTACGTCCCGAGTGCCTTTGTTATTCCTTTATAAACTTCTCGACCGATTTAGTTTTTGCACCCTTTTACTTTGCGTAACACACCACTTTCGCTTTAATCCTCGCAGCGCAGAATCAAATATAGATTTCCTTCTTGAGTTTCAAGTAAATATTAACAATAATAATAAAATTAATATTAATAAGTTCTAGATATCTAGTCATATAAAGCTTAAAATTAAATGTTCAAATTCAAGCTAATTTCTGAGTGTGACACTGAGTTATGAATAGCTGTGGGACTGAGTACATTCGAGTGCGAGAAACAGCTCATTTTTGAGTGTAGGAATGAGGTCATTTCTTCTATCAGAGTGCCTGCATTTCCTAGTGTGAGACTAAGTTTACTTATTACTGTGGCACTGAATTTATTTCTTATTGTAAGAATGAATTGATTTATGAGTGTTAGTTTATCTCATTTCTGAGTGATACTGAGTTCATTTCGGTATATGGCACTGAGTAGATTTCTGTATGGGACTGGGTTCCTATTTGACGCTAGGATGAGTTCATTGATGAGTGCTGGACTGAGATAGCAAAAACTTTGTTTCTGTTTCTGTAGTTTTCATTAATGAAAGAACAGTTTCTCCCATTAATTTAACTTTAGTTTTATTATCTTAAATTCTTCTCTTTTCGTCTCCAATCTTCCGTTCTTCTTTCCTCTCTCCTCCAGCTTCTCGCTTTTCCTCTCATTTAGGAACCCAATCCCACACAGAAATTCACTTAGTGCCATATACCGAAATGAACTCAGTCTAACACTCAGAAATGAGATAAACCTACACTCATAAATCAATTCATTCTTTGGCTCCTCCATTCTTCTCTTCTCTTCTTCTCGCTGATCTTATTTTGTCCAAAGGCTTTTCTATATTTTCCTTTTTACTTTATTTTACTTATTTCCTCCTTTATTCTTCTCTGTCTCCTGTAATTTATTTCTCAATTATGTTCTTTTTCCAATTATCTTGAATTTTCTTTCTTTTATTTATATCTTATTTACATATTGCTCTCTCTTCTTTACTCATCTCTCTTCTCCTTCTCTATTATCCTCTCGTTTTTTCCTTCCCTTTCCATCTTTTTTTTTACTCACCTTCTTTTTTTCTTCCTAGCTCATATTTTTCCAGAAGTTCTAAAAGTACGTGATGGGTTCAAATGTTTAGAGAACAGTAACGCTTCCCTTCATCCGTTGAAAATTAATAATCCTTTAATAACGCCACTCCCCTTCTCCGATGTAACACTTTAATCTCCGGCTTGCAACGGGATGTGAAAGACCTATGTAAAAGAAATTAACACATCAAACTGTAGCAAAGGCGACGTTTCTCTTTGTTAAGGAATATGAGCCATAGAAAAAGAAGAAAAGGAGAGAAATACCTAAGATAATGTTCCTCCTACAAAAAAAGGTAAAGATGGAAAGGAACAATGAAAATTATCTGTATAAGGAAATTACGAAGTGAAGTCTTTAAAGTACATGCGTGCGGTGATCTTTAGTCTGAGGGAAATAATTCAAACCAAAATAATAATAATTAAATTAAGCAATTGTTGTATGGCTCACCTCAAGGTAATGGGCCTTCACCGATCGTCTATCAAGCTTGTATGAAGAGACCTGAGAAAAGAGATGAGGGCATCAAGGCACGCTTGAAGCCATTAGAGGTTGGTGGGTGAGCGTATCGCATCAGGCACATCTTTTTCCATCATAACTTAGAGGTAGAGATTGATAAAAACACACATTTAATCCCTTACACACCTCACTTGAACGTTTATTTTCAGTAATTGGGGCTTTTAATAAAAAGAAAAAACAAGCGAGGTTGTCTCCGATAGAAAGATTGAAAGCATAATCTGTAACGAAATTAGTGAAGTGGGAAAAGAATAATGTGTGGAAGATATCAAGTAGCAGTTACTACTGCTTCCCATGGGACTGGGAACGTAAGAAACTTCGAATTATGGGGTCGAAGGCAAGCCACCTTAAAAATGTTACCTATAGCATGGTTGTCCATGCTACTGCAAAGAATCCTTTGGATAATTGAGTAAATCAGTCAGTCGTCTACTTGTCAAGGGTTTCGGTTGGCTTCATATCTTTCAGATATTTCCCTCATTGATGTAAAATAAAATCTTGCAATCCTTTCATTTGCATTTCTCGTCAAAGTGTATTTTTCAAATAACAAAGTAATTCACTTCATTGTCTTATTTTAAAATCTTTTTGATTGTACATTTAGGAAAGTTCATTTGGCAAGTATTGAATATCGGCAAAAATACATAATTATTGTGTAATAATTTGAGTCCAATTTTGTTAATTGACTCCGTAAGTAGAATCAATTTAATACAAGACAATAAATTCCAGTATTTTCTACCATCTTTAGCTGTAGAATGAAAAGGAGAGGGAAGAACACAAATAGTTATATAAAGTGGATCAAAATGCGGGGAAAAAGATATGTACGGGATGAAGGGCGAGAATCGGGTAATTTGTTTTTATTTTAGATACCAGTTTATGGCATTACAAAATATATATGAAACTTCAGAATTTATAAGTTCCTTCACATATTTTCATTTTGTAGTTCTTTCAATAATATGGATTTTATTATAAGTATTTTCTAATATTGAGGTATAACCGATATATAGATATATATATATATATATATATATATATATATATATATATATATATATATATATATATATACCTATAGAGTGGATTTGAAAGGCCAAGTGGTGTCGAATAGGGCAAACGGCTGTTCAGTTGACCTCTTCTTGGCTCCGTTACCAGATGACGGTGTTAAGCTAATGAGGGAAGGGGGCAGGAAACCGTTCCCCTGATAAGTCCCTTCTGAAGAGGAGTTGGAGGAGTTGCAGTGGTCTTCTGGCAAATATCGCACAATCTGAAGTAATTCGAGATTTCCTCTGCAGCTCGAGCCGAAAAGAGATACCTAAAATTTATTTGGGATGTTTGTTGTGGCTAAAATGGCCAGAAAACAAACTGTGGTGTGCAGTCTTTAGAATGATCGGGATGTGGGAGCGGGTTATGCATAATGCGTTAGCCTCGGTGCTATTTCCGTCCGAGCAAGCGCGGTACAACAAGCCTTCTTTCTTAAAGTAAGAAATGATTTTGTTGCCGGCGGACGGATTCTCCCTCGTTACTCCCGGCTTTTTCCCACAGTGGGAGGAGGGACTCGCACTCCTTCTGGTTCTGAGCGAATCCTTTGCTCATAACGCAGCTGAATTCGAAGAAGAAGGGAGCTTCAAGGGGAGCAGGCGTTTCCGTTTTCTCTCTTTATTGGGCTCATGTGACGACGGACTGAGCCACAAGGTTGGAAGAAACCCTGGGGCACTGTCCTACTAGCACGGAAGAGAAATTTATAGGGGCTGACACCACTTCAGCTAAGCCGGTGAAATATTGCCATTTCAGATGCCAAATTACTATATGCAAGTGGTTTGCGCGTCCTAGGTAGTCATGGACTACCGCAAATTTCGTGGTTCAGGAATACTGTGGGAGGCAGTTCATCGGAATCACCATACCGGTGTATCCTGTATCTCGGACGAGGGTGGATACTCGACAGCCATTTACTGCTCAAGTCTCGAATTTCAGACTTCCAGGAGAGCTCTTATCGAAGAGGAAATTACCTGATGCCTGGAGGAATTGGGGACAGAAAGAGAAGCAGGGGCATTACCTCGCGACGATGCTGACGCGGGGGCGGCACTCACTTGGTGTACCTCGTTTACAGAAGTACCACGGAGTTGGGAGTTCTTGGGGCAGTTCGGTTGTAAATGGCATTCTACGCCGCAGTTGAAACATACAATTGGCCTCTTGGGGAAGGATGGGGCAGGGGAATTTGATGCAAACGGTTTAATATCCCGGGGTTTTGACGGGGAAAAATTTCTGGGTTTTAAGGGACCAGTCACTTTAACAAACTTACTGGGGTTGCGTGGAGAAAATCTTGGGTTGTTACTTTTTGCCTTGGAGGTCAATGGGGAAGTCTTCTTATTTTCCTTCTAGTAATAATTATGGCTCTCCGCGTGTATATCAGCATCTATGAGGCATTCTTTGAAGGGGAAGGGAGCAAATCCAAGAACTGGGCCTTCAGGACAAAGTAGACTAGGGAGTCATAGTCATGGTCAATTTTAGAGGATTCCAACCAGAAATTAAAAGTCTTTTGGGGGGTGTAGCCAAAGTGACGGAAAGTTTAGTTGGGCTGGATTCGGGCGTGAGGAAACTTAGAGCGATAAAATAAGGGATCATTTTATACGCGGCCAGAAGCTCGGATTTCAAGGTGAAATAATCAATCGTAGCTTCAGACTGGAGGAAAATAAATATGTCCGGGAGTTGCAAACTTAGTAAGTGGAGGAGCTAGGCGACACCGTCTGTCTCAATGTCCCAATTATTGACTTCAAATATCTTTTCAAAGTGAGTTAAATTTGATCCGAAATCCTCGCCTTCTTTAAAACCAGGGAGCTTCACCGATGCTGACTGGGGAATTTCAGCACAAGAATTGATAGAGAGTGTCTCGACCATCGCTTGACTTAATTCAACTCATGCTGAAGTATTTCTCTCCCTTCTTTCCCGCTCTCGTTCTTATAGTTACCTTTTTTTGCCCTCTCTTCTCTTCCCCTTTAGTTTTTTCTGCTTTCTCTTGCTCTTTTTGTAGTCTTGCTCTTTTTTCTGCTCTCTCGTTCCTTATTTTGTCCTGGATATACGATAGAAGATCCTTGCATGTTAAGCCAAGGGACTTGCCTTTTTAGCTTAAAACTCTCAAAAGACGACATATTGCGTATTATAGCGGAATTAACGCACCCTAAAAAATAAAATTAACCTTAAGCAATGCAACAAAGTTGACGACCTGGTCTAACGTGGTATGTGCACACGAAAAGAAAATGCCTTACCTAAAGAAATAATCAATGGGAGAGACCTGCCTTGTCAATTACCCTCCCCCCCACACACACATACAAATAGTACACACAATCCTAAATGAGCCTTCACGGATAAAAGGCGACGATTCCGCTAAGGAATAAAATTGAGACGTACAGTCTCACAACAAAAATGACCAAAAAAAACGTACGGGGTCAAAATGGAAACACATACAAAAGACAAATATATGGAAAGATTATTGTACTGCACCTTTAAACACCCAAAACTTTCAGTCTTTATATAATATACAAAGAGGAACTTTTATTCCTCTGACTTTATTCCTTTACATCTAAAAATTATCCTATTTCTATACAAACTACAAACTTGGAAGCGTCAAAAACTAAAGATAAAGTAAAAACACTCGAGGACACATAAACTCGTCTTATTTCCTCTCCAATGATTGTAGACTCCTTTGCAAAAATTCCCGGTTTCAAATAAGTAAGTTTTAGGACAACTTTTACATGATATTAAATACACTTTACATGTGTGTTCATCATATAATTGATAATATTTCAAATACATATTGAAAATCTGAGCAGTAAAATCCATTAATTTTTCACAGTAAAAGCGTGTATCGCTATCACTATAATAAATATCTTTTGCTGTAGAATGACACACTTTAATTAATTATAGCACATAGAATAATACAATAGATTCTGGTACTAAAATTATGTTAATCTTGAAAGAGATAAAGAATACAAATGCGAGATGCTCTAAGAATTTGGCACAAAACAGCTTATTTCTTAATTGATTTATCGTGTCACGACTAATATGTATATAAAAATTTCAATTTGTTGTTTTCCGATAGACAGACTAAATTTTTGAACTATTTGCCTTTATAAGACTGATGTCTAGAAGGGTAGGCATTTATTTTCTTCCCATTTGAACTTGAATTTAATAGTGGGGTGTAAGTTATTATGTAAGAAAAAGGAAGATCCGTGTATTTTCTTTTATTTAATAACGTTTCGAGCCTGCTCGCTCATCTTCAGGTATCGACCTACAATAAAAGAATTCTAACCTATTTTTTCTCTAGCATTTGCCTAAAAGGTCATAACCCACAAGGCATTGGATATATATATATATATATATATATATATATATATAGTACAAGAAAGAGAAATTTGACCCGAATGAGCAATGACACAAAAAACAGGAGTTTTTTAGAGGTAAGAGAAAGGGACATTAGAAGAAGACTAGAATCATAGAGAGCAGAGGGCGACACAATGAAGGCAATCCTTTACCGAGAAGACAGAGATAACGCCAGGGAAAAAAAGTTTAAAATTCCTGGCCAGGACTCGAACCCGGGTCTGTTTCTTGTCTCATTGCTCATTTGCGTCCAATTTCTCTTTCTTGTACTATATTGTAATATAGTCTGCAATGCAAGGTTTCTGCACCTTTATTTCTGTCTTCAAAATTGTTTTGAAAGGCAGAAAATAAATATGGCGAAAGCCCTGTGGTGGTTGTTATCACCCGAAGAACTTGCATTTGCTCCTTCTTCTTTATATATATATATATATATATTAAGATTAATATGAAAGTCTCGAAAAAGAGGAGAAATTTCGTCATTTGCTGTATTGCAAGAAGAAACCAATATTATTTAACCTTAACTTAATTAAAAGTGATTGCGCAAACGTAATATGACAAGACAGAAACTAATGAGAATTCTGTACTATATAACCTCATTACCATCTAAATTGAAAAAAATGGAAAGAGAAAATAAGTACTTGTACATGATAGTATCTTAATGATTATTGACTTATTCCTAAAGAATATATTTTTGTTTAATGGGGAAGCAATGGCTCCCTTGTTTCCATGAGCGCACGACTATAAGAATATTAACTCTTAGGTGATTAGATAGATTAAGATATATAAATAAAAAACTATAATTGAGTTAATATAACAATATATTAAAATTAATAAGTAGATAAAATTATAAATCTTACCCAAAATGATATATGAAATACTTGCTATTGTAATGATTGCATTGCAGTGCGTGCAAATTTCGTGATTGAATCGCAAATGAGGTGGATAGTTATTCGTATTGAGATTAATGTGTATTCACGTGTAATTGTTTGCAAGCGAATTGGGAGTGCTTCCTATGCAACAGGAATCCAATGGGGAATTTACGATGTCTCTCCCTCGCGATCTGGAAGTAAATGAATGAAGATGCGGCTTTGCTAAGCCAATGGAAGCATGCTTAAACAAGAGCAGTATTATACGAGTGAAAGTAACTCATCCGAACACGACAGCTTAGATGTAATTCTTTGGAGTTTCCACCTGGGCACGAAATTTTTGCTTGTGTGGTATGAAGTAGAACTTCTAGATAGAAATCTTCAGCGATGGTGGTCGGGTTAGAATTTGTTCACTAAATGATTTCTTTTTTTGACCGGAATAAATCTGTCAATAATCTCGATTTTCACAAAGCGTTTGGCACTTACTATTGCGCCTAAGACTTTTAAAAATTTCAAAGGCAAATCCTATAAAGGGAGATTTAGTTAAATGGATTGCAATTTAGTGGATCGATCGTAGTCAGAGTTATAGTAAAGAGGATTACCTCAGTAGCTAAGACCTCCCTGTAACAGGATAGAGCAATAGGATTAAATACCATAGTATATTGTAACCTTTTGTCGAACACTAATTTATGAAGAACGTATACTTTCATTTCCAACCCAACAATGATTTTGACCTGCAATGGAACTCTACACACTTCCGAAACTAGTATAGCTCGCTCCCGCCAGGAATGAGAGGAACTCTTTCTTTAATTGAAAAGCTAAGACAAGTTGAAGATGGCTCCCAAGTTGTCCGTTAGGAGGCGGGCCTTGGAGAAGAGAAGAAGGCCCAGCCAAACCCCAACTGATTCCGCAACGAAGATGTTGTCAAAGGTGTCAGGATGGAATAGGATCCCAAGAGCGGAACCTTTGGACCAGATGCCGATGCCTGAGTTGCTTGCGTCGGTGAAGACGACCCTGGGTCCTGCTCGAGAGGCGTCTGGTAATTTGATAGTCATCCTTGTAGTTGTCTTCATTTGAGGTAGAATATGAATCGGAATCACTCATCAGTTCTTGTTCAGTCGGTGGATTTGGGACTGGGAGTTAAGCGCTGTGCGGAACTAGTTGGATTGCAGAAGCAATATCGGGGTACTGCACCTTGCCTCGTGTTTTAATGGTTATTCCTTTGATGTTTGTGAGGCAGAAGTAGCAGTCATTGTTGTTTTCTTTGGATTCACACCTTATCATTGGTACACCAAACGGCATTCCTGAGCTTTGCTTACCACACACCCACTCGCTCGAGTGGTTAACACAAGACTTACAAGCCATATGAGGTGCCCATTTCTCGTCTTGGTCACCCAAAGGACATTTAAGCTAACTTTTGTGGTTTAGTTGAACAGCTTTTGTGATTGATTTCTTGAGGCTACCAGGAGTGAAGGCGCCACATATGTAACAAAAACGATTAGCATCGTTCACGCAATTGCCACGTTCCATATTTTAAGTTCAGTGTAATTATAAATTAGCCAGTTGTAGATATGCACTATTATGAACCAGCAATTAAAAACAAATAAAAAGCACAAATTAGGAAAATTATTGTATAAGTGGAACCAATGATCATATAAATTAGTGCATGATTAACATGGTGCACCAAATATATAGATATGCTGGTTCTGAAAAACTGAGCCCGATACAGCTAAACGAATGGCATTATTGAATTCAACACATACAACTACCTTAGAATCAGACTATTTTGATCCTGAACCATGAGAAAAATTTGTTTTTTGTTGGCCAGTGTAATCAATCGCTTATGAAGTATTCTGACTTTTAGCCTGTTAGAAAACGAGCAAACACCGCAAAAGGACAAAAAAAATTAAGTACAAACTTACTCAGATATGGAATAATTTGCCGTCACAAGTTGTTGAAGCGACTTCAGTCAATGCGTTTAAGAAATAAATAGATCATATATAATTATTTAGAAAGAGTACTAGTGAGTCCTCACTGATCTTCTCTCTTCCCTACTTTTTGTTTCTTGGGCTTTCCTTGGTAAATCTTTGGGTTTTTGCTGGTCTGTAAGTCAGCGATTATTTCTTACTTCATAAACGTAACTCCCTTGATATATGTGTAGGAGGCATTTTTTTTACTGGTCTTTGGACGCTATCTCACTCACCACAATATTAAATTAAGGAGTTTCTTTCTTCTGAATTAAGGGAAATTTCGAAGGTACAACCGTTGTCTCAAACCATTGAAAACAGGTACGTGTACTCACCGGAATTTTCTCGTGTCTGTCTTTTTGCTAATGCTTTTAGACGATATGTCTTTCAGCACACACAAGAAGATCGATCTCTTCATAGTGGCTAAATCATGTCTCAACGATAATTGCACAGCTATTTAATGCGAGTGCCTCTCTACATGGTTATTAGTTTCTTACGTCTCTTGAGAGATACAGTCCTTATTGATAGCGAGGATTTCATTGCTGTCTCCTATTATCGCTCCTTTTCTCATTCCGATCGAATTTGCCACCAATTTCGTGGGTACTTTGCCTCCTGTCGTGCTTGCTCTATCTCAAAGTCGCGTTCGTCACCCCATCTGACACCTTTTCGATGACTTATCCATGGCCATTTTAACATCCTCCAACATGGTCCCTTCAATCTACTGTTTCTACCTATTTTTTAGCTTTACTTCCTAATTTTCCTATCTCATCTCTTCCTTCTCAATTTATATTTTCTCCATAACGTATCCCTCCATGTCAATCTCAGAAATTCTCTATCAAGTGTTTATCTCGCTTCCATTTCCAGGCGTACACGCTTCCATCATATCGTTGGCTCTCCTTAACTGAGCAATGATCTTGCATCACTTCTTCCCCTCGTTTGGGCCCGCTACAGCTACTACTGACTTTAACGAGCCCGTTTGCTTTTTTCTCTCTATCCTTTCCTTCCTTAATTTACATAAGCCTCTTTGTTCATCCTACTATCGCCGAGGATTTGACTCCTGGTTCTTCGATGCTATTCAGAGAGTAAACAAAAAGCGGAACCTTCGACAAAAGCCTTAAGAGTACTCCTAACATCTCGCTCATGCAACATTCAGGGTAACATGATCCCTTGTCTACTCCCTTCTAAAGCAGTTCTTTCTACATTTTACATATTTACTGAGCTCGTAAAGCCCAATCATGCCTTAATCTCATTAATAATAAAAGTAATCCTTTTTTACAATGGTCAAGTTCCTTGCTCGTTTCCCTTGCGACCTTAATATTTCCAAGCAATATTTTATAGAAAACCTTTTGTTTACATGGCCATGAGTTGTGAATTTTAAATTAAAAATTACTTCTATTATTTAAAACGCTTGTCAGAGCTCACTTGGAATATGTGGTCTAATTGTGTTTCCTCATGTGCGAAAATAACCTTAGGACGCGTTCATCGTAAAGCGAAGAAATTAATTCCAAATCACATGAAAATTAGTTTTTCTTTCTCCTTAGTTCTCGTTGTAATTAAACTAAGTATTTACAGTATTTTACATCGAATCTTGATAGAGGTAATATTGTAGCTCATTTTATTGAGCTTAGTTGATGACCTCCGGTGGATGACGGCTCTGTCAAATATCTAGGCGATACCTTTAATAGTCGATTATCTTTCATCACCGATGTTCTTAATGTCGGTAAGTCATCTATCAGCTTTCATTGTAAAGTCACCCACATCCACTCCAACTTTGATTGTAATAGTTTTGATATTTTGGGCCATGCTTTTGGCACTTCCCTCCTAAATTCGCCGGGGACAAATAACATTCTGTTATTTGTATATCAAAGACTAGCCATTTAATCCAAATTACCTTGCATGTACTACCCATTACATATATGGTTTTATACTCCGCATCAACTTCTTACCTGTCTTCTTTACTGAACTATCCCGCAGCCCACGAGCACTGCTTTTTGCATTCCTCGTTTTTATCTATGCCTCAGACCGAGAAGGGTGTAGTAGTGTAACAGAGCTAATGCTTTTACTACAACTGAAACTGGGAGGGCCGGCACACACTCCCAACGCGAGTGCCGGAGGAGAGATCGGCGCTCTCTCTTTGGTTGTCCTTTTCACTTCTGTGAATTCTCCCACTATCTTTTCAATACATGGATATACTCAATAAAGAGCAAAAAGGGGAGGTAAACATTCTTAAATAAATAAATCTATACATCAGAGGTGATCGTGTTTTCTTGATATTTGCTCCTACAATATCCAATGATCTATCAGTAACTATTCTCTCTTCTCTTTTACATAGTGGATCAAACATGCATTAATTGTTCGAGAGGCCATCTGTTTAGCAATACAGTAAGCCAAAAATTCTAATTAAATACTAAATTTAACCCTTTGAGCATACAACGGGTGTTGTTTAAACAGAGTTTTCCAAGGCTAGTTCTGCAGTAATTTACTTGAAATAAATCGAATTGTTGATATTAAAGTGAGATAAGAAATTCGGGGAGTTTACTGTTGTGAAAGGAATAGCTAGTAAGTGGTGAAAACATGATATTTAAAAATAATATTTCGAAGTAAATGTGTATTTTTTTCAAATAGATTAAAAAAAAAGAATAAAGGTTAAAAAAACTTTGAATTGGAAAAGGTTAATATTTCTTTAAGAAATGATAATTTGATGACAAAAGGAAGTGAAAGGAAAAGGAACACATTTTAGCAATATTAAATATTTAAGTAAAAAAAGGAAACTTTATTTGAGAAGCAATTAATTTCTTATATTTTAATGCCGGCTCCCACCCCCTTTTAATCATTGATGCAATACCCTCGCCTGAATAGATAAATATATATAAAAATCAGAAAGACATACTAATAATACGAAAGATACGAGGAGTTTTCCTTATTGATAGGGGTAATGAGAGTTGCATAAATATCTTTAGCGCTGTGTTTTGACACAAAAACAAAAAGTGACATCCTCAGTCGCCCAAGGAAAATCCATCTAATATGCTTCAAGGAAGGTTCTGATGAAGAAGAGTGATGTGCTAAGTGAGGGGACGGTCCTGTTGTGATGGGCTCTGTGTGATGATGCACGTGGCCGGAGCTATTTGCGCAAATGCCATAGATTTGACGGCCCGAGTGAGTAGCAGTAGCTTTTTGCGAGTTGCCCCCTAAATTTTCAGAAGAAGGTATAAAATATTGACAAGAAAATTATTTGTATTTTCAAAATTCGACACACTTTGGAGTAGAAAAGAAAATAGGCACTAAAAATAAGAAACTTTGGTCTAAACAGGTGTAAGAGGATAACCTCTGACCTCCTCACGTAATTTGGAGACCACGTGTGATTGTATCCCGCCATGGAAAACATCACTTCCTGTTCGGGATCATTCGAGAAGATTCGACTCCTGGGCGTATTTGAGAATTATCCCACAATCTTGGGAATTTGTCCAGAGCCCTTTCCCAGCGACGAGGCGAGAACGAGTCGCTTGTTTTTTTCGCGCCTTGCCGCTTAAAGCTGAATTTTTGTCCGCCTCACGGATTAAGATGTCTGGAGCTTTTTCAGCCCCTGCTCAGAATCTCCCTTTCTCCCTTCCGGATCACTCTTACAACTCAAAGTCGTTCTCATCGTCTCAAGTCGAATTCCCGTGAGCGTTCATCAGACAGCAAGACTTTCACCGCCGTGATTCTACCCCAGTCAATTGTTAGTTTCTGTGATCGGCAATTCTTTGAAGTTGCGTGACAGTCTCCCTTCGTTTAATCGATCCGAAGAAAATCTCTATCGATTACCTTTGAGCAAAAGAAGTTTCCTTTTCCAGTGGAATTATGAGTAATCCCACATTTCCCCGTCGAACGTCATCGTAGAAAATTGGCTATCTTCATCGCTATTCCTCGGACGGGTGGTTCGGATCGTGCTCCAGTTGCCTCATCAGGATCGTGCTCCCACTCGCCTCATCCCAAGTAGGACTTTCCTCGACGTAACCGACCCGTAAGATTGAAACCCCCATCAATTATTAGTATTGTCAAGTTCACTCTTTTGATCTGAGCTTAGTAACGCTAATTAATTCATTTTATTTGAGAATCTATCATAATTCTCAAGAGTCTATTTCATTTTAAATAATTCCCTTTTGCCTATTTTTATTCTTATTTTTGGTGTTTATAAATAAAATTATATTTTTGGTGTTTCATTCAAGTAAATCTCGCCAACCATTTTTGCAGTCTGACTGATTTGTTAAAGATTTGAAACCCAACACCTCGAGTTTGACCTCCTGGTCGATCGTTCTTCCCTACGAACAGTCCTTAAACGGTTCACGTTGAAGTAGGTGATTAAGTCACCCCCAACATAATATAGGAGTAGTGTATGGTATATAGTGGTGTGACACGACAAAAGGTTTAAAGAGGTTTCCATAAACGGAGGGAAGAAAGAAAAATACCCCAAAACAACAACAGTAAAAATGAGAGCTTTAAAGAACGTTTGAAGTTCAGAGAGGAATCTGTTTAAAATGTGACGACGACGCATCGTCTCGTTTTGCTTTCAGCCTGAAGCTTATATAGCAGAATCCTCTCCTACGTCTGTTATCTTCCTAGATGAGTACAACATAATATTTTATTCATCTAGGCTTCAGAAAGTAAAAATGCCTATGCAAGGAGAAGGTGAATATGCAAACGGCTAAGGGGTGGCCACCTACCCTTCTTTGCCCATAATCTTTATTTAAGAGAGATTAAATTTAGATACAATTATTTCGTTAGGGATTTTTAATGAAGGCCTTTCTTGTATCATAGATAAATGTTAAATTGAGATTTGCGCTCTTTTTCATAGGCTCTAATACTTCCAACACGTTAGAAACAGTCTTAGATCCTTTAACAAATTCCATTTTTTCGGTTTTTTATTTAGGTTTTCTGTAATACTTATTTTTTTATGTATTTTTTGTTTGTTATCCACATATTTTTCTTTTGGCCACAAAATTTGCGATTTGTTAAATTTTTTCTATTTATTTCTCATTTCCTCATAGGTTTTTGTATCTCAAACTTTTTATAACAAATGCATGGAGTGGCATTGTAAAGGGAAACTAATTTATGTTTTGAAAAGTTATTTTTTCATATTTACTCTGCCACGAATGTTATAGTAAAAACAGCACCGAATGTTTTTTTTCAAGGCAATTATTTTCAAGACGACTAAAGCGTTTGTTTTTATGTTATTTTCTTTATAATTCATTAATGGATTATAAGCCCTTTTAAAAGTAACATTTTGTGGAACATGCTCTCTCAATATATCCGTCACAAAAAGATGCTCACGGCATCGAGAAGTAAAAAGGAGACGGGCACAAAAAATCGCTTGCGGTAGCTTCTTATCTAATTGTTTTAAGAGGTAACCGAAGTAGCTCAAAATTACAGCAGTAGTTATGCGGTTAGGGAAAATTATACTGGTTTAAAGAGAGTGGAGCTTTTAAACTGTAAATGGGACATTTATAGATTACGGTGTATGATTTGTACTGAATTACAGCAATTCTCAAAAGTTTAGATCATTGATTTAATAGTAAAAAAATGTGAAAAAAATTTCCACTTAAGCAATACAATCGAAAAAGATACGTATGTTAGAATTCATCATTATACATATATACATCTTGAACATAAAAATGCATATTGTTAAATGCAAGTATTCTTTATTTAATATGCAATTGGCCTTTCTTTGGCTGCACTAAATTCTGATTGTATAGAAAAATTGATTCATATAGCTTTTTGACTTTGATTATCGGAATTTTTTGCCATTATTGAACAAACGCCTTCTTCAGTTGCCTCAGCAAAACTAGTAAAGTCTTTAACAGTGTTTAATAATACTAGCAGTACAGATAGAAGCATTATCACCTCGGAAAATCCTTCCACTCTTGGATGACGTTTTTACTCTATGCTAGAGCTAGTCAATCAAACCTGCCCCATTCCCTGATTCTGTGTTAGGAGAGGCAGTCAGGTTTAAAAGCAGCTTTGTGCTACCTCCTCAGATAAAAAATATATTCAGGATGGAATAAGCGTGAAGATCGATCAGTCCGATCAAATAATATTCTCTCTTTGTTCCATTATGCATTTCTGAGTATCAGTACACCATATTTTCGCGTTTGATATTGATGTCAGAAAGAAAATGTTGGTAATTGTATCCGTCTAGCAGTACCTAGATTTATAGAGCTCTCACCGAAATGTTTTGGTCAACAATGAGTTAACAATGTTTTTACTTTGCTTTGCACTCACTCTTGCATCTTTGGTTTCATATTTTTTCGAAATTAACCTTTTTAATTTTCTGCGATTACGGTCATTGAAATTTTTCTTCCGTCAGAGCTGAGTTTTCTTACTTATTGTATGATAATATTTCTTCAGGCAGAGTTCCTATTTAATCATGGCACAAATCAACAGTTTTCATGCGAATGTCCAGCCTTCTTTGAAAATCTGAGTTATTTCATATTTTCGTTAATTAATACACAGATCAGTAAATGAGCATAATTTATTTTAAAAACATTAATTATAACGTATGTGCAAGGCCCATACACAATGCGCTGACAATTTAATATTTTCCTGCAAATTGCTGACACATATATGATAGCAGAAACAGATGTTTTCTTTATTAATTTTTCCTACATTTGTGTATGTACGAAAATTTTGAAGGCAGCCGATAATAATTTCTAATCGCTTCAGGCTAAAAAGGGCAATATGAGAAAAACCTTTATTTCTCAGGATAACTTTATTATTTATATAAAATTACCATAACAAGAAAATGCAGTAAAGGGAGTTCTGAGAAAAGCTAAAGAAAAATGTAATATAAAGTCAGTGAATGAGGAGTATAAGAACCAGATCATGAAGAGTCATAAGAGGTGTGTTCTCGAAGTGATCTTAATGGAAGGAACACAATTCTCCCAAACCTGACTACAATATACAACAAAGAGACCTGCTAACTCACAAATGGAACAGATAGAAGCCCTATTTTCCCGTTCATATGGGTCAGTAAACTACTATTTTTGCATTGCTAATTTAGAGTTTTAATATCCATTACAATTTACATATTTTTATGTAAGCGCTTTAGCTACGGATGGATAAATTTTGTTGTGGGAGAAGTTTGGATTAGACTCATCTCAGTTGAGAACAATAGATAAATCTAAAAGCCTCAATTCAGTAAGGAAAAAGAGAAGTTTAAATTATCAGGATGTTTGTTAACCAGGAAATTGGTGTTCTTGCAAAAGTTAAAGTTACCAGGAAACATACATTTACTTTCATTTTATTCAGGTCGATTATCATCTTTATTCTTAGAACAATATTATTACACTAGTAGTAGTCTCAACGTGTTCTTCAGCTTTTTCTCTTTTCAAAATGCATATCCCTCAATTTAGATATTTTCACTCTTTCCTTCCGTTAATTATTACCAATATCATTCTTACTATGAGTAATTAGATAATTGTAATCACATTTATTAATAGATAGAAGATCACAGGAATTGGGGAAGAACTTTGGTAGTTATTGAATATTTTATCTTCTGGATGAAACCTTTGTAAATAAAGCACTATAACTGTTTTTTTCTGATTTCTTTAAGGGTAATTTATTTTCTGAATTGATGGATTCCCCTTTATCATTTTACTAATATTTCCACGATTAGTGTACATTGGCGCCTTTTTTGCAGTTTAAAGAAATCAAAGATCATGGTACATATCTCTCTCTATTTCTCACTTTGGGGCTCACTCACTCTTTCAGTCTCTCAATGTCTTTCAGTGTCTCTGGCTATATATCTGTCTTCATATGTCTTCGTTTTTATACACACACATACACACTATTTCATCTTTCTTTCTTTGTTCCTTCCATCGCCTTGTTTCCATCTTTATCGGTACCAACTCACCTGTTTCATTGTACGCTAAACTCAGCCAATTACCTAATGATCTCACAAGATTAACAAAAACAACCATGCCATAACATATGCTGCAATTCACTTTCTCTTTTAAGTCGCTATGAATTGTTATACCCTTATTTTCTTCTGGCATAGTAAGATATTGGTTAAATTAGCACCAACGGATTCATTATCTCGTTTCTTACTTAGCTCTAAGCACTTATGTGCGGCCAGCTGTCAAATTTACCTTTCATTTCAGCGTTTTATGTTTAATGGGACAATTTTTAGAAATTTTCTGGGGACTTTATATTTTTGGAAACTTTGAATCCTCCTCTGTTTTATCTTTGCATATTTCATTTTTTTAATATTCCATCAGAGGGTGAAGTCATGTAAGAAGTTATGACTTAGATGAAACACATTGCAAAATATTTTTTAAATTTGTATGCCCATTTATATCCGAGACAACTTTCTGTTGGACACTCTAAGAATTGTAATTTAATCTAATTTGAGTAAGAGGCAGATACGTGCACTTATTGCTAAGTACATTTCACCTAATAACTTTTTATGATAGGAGTAGAACTATTTTTTTATATTAGGTCAGGATCTTGAAATACAACTAACTATAAACATAATTTCTGATGGCCCCACTCCGTCTAGAATTCGTGAGGATACCAAATGAATAAATAGTCCATTTATCTTTATTATTACAATAGCCTATATTCATTAATGGTAAGGAAGAAAGGCACTAGTTTTACTATACCAAATAAACACAAACACAGAACGTTCAATATATATCTAGGAATTTCATTCTACGAATAAAGACCAATGGGTCGATAAGGCAATAGGATAAACTTAATGGTAAAAACAATACATAAAACGGGAGAAATACAAAGCAATTATCGAGCAATGAAATAAAATAAAAATAAATAAAATAAAAATTTTAAATAATTTAAAAGCAATACATAATGTTATTCATAATCATTTCAACTTCAGTATTTAGTTTTTAATTCAATCAATTGAAATAACCATTGTTTCACTCTATAAACATTTATTGTAAGGAAAACCTATTCACACAAACAAACACTACGCTCAGCAAAATTGCAATTAATTAAAGGGTTGTTAATGCAATATAATAACTAATGATAATAATTTGAAGAAAAGAGAAATTCGATGGGGAGGTGGGGGAAAAACCAGAGAGAAAAATCCAAATATGCAAGTACAGAGAGAAAGAAACAAAACGAATATAGCTGCCAAACAAAGGACGCACTAACCCACGTTATTCAAAAATCTTGTTCTTTTTTCAGGAACCAACCCTACTTATTGAAACAAAGGGTTTTATTCAAGAGCCCCAATGTACTCTAACAAACGCGTTTTTTTTATCCTGGCAACCATTGAATAAAATTATTACAAAATGAAAAACAGTTTATTAAAGGGGTGTAAAAGCTTGTGTTGGAGCCATAATACTAAAAACACAAAATATCTGATAGGATATTGTCCACTTTGGAATTCTCTGGACAAATACACAAAGTTTTGGCAACCGGAGACTTGTGGTTTTTGGAAAAACGGACGGCAGTGGAGATTTCCTTAGTCTTCACAGTGGAGCAGGCATTGGTACCAGCCTAATAGGAAAGGGAATAACCAAAAATCTCAAATGTTGAAATTTTAAGATAAATAAACTGGTTTAAAAAAAACAGCCATTTCCATTCGCTGTAAAATGAATATAGGGAAGGATATACATGATAAAAGGTGAATAAATAAGAAGAGAAATACTAATAAGAAAAACAACAAAGACTCCATTGACAAACCTCTTTGACCTCAAATACCCAAGTTGGTGTTATCTAAACCTCTAGAAACAAGTAATAACAAAGAGCACAATTACTTAAGACAAATTCCATCCACAATTGATTCGATTAATGTGATACGGCACTTAGAGGGAAAAAAGGGGGGAAAACACTGAGAAATTTAATAAAACAAGGGAATAGGTTAGAAGGAGGGTGACACGAATTAAAAGGCTACATGCGATACGAAACTCATCTAGCTCTTAAACAAATAATATCGGAATTTGATCTGTAATTAAATAAAACAAATCAGCGCACAATAGCGTCATTCACATCTGCTATTTTGCGATGGCGCCTAATTAATTATCGATTTTAGCTCTTTATACCTGAGAAAACTGGTAGTCGAGTGCATAGAAGAAACATGGTTAAAAGTGGGAAAGGGAAGTCGGTTGCAAGGTTGAAGGTGTGCCCGGCCACCAGCTATCTCCTTTAATTAAAATAATAAATATTGACATAGTTAAGCTCGTTTGGTATTTTTGATTAACTCCTAACATCTATCTTAAACTGTAGAAACCATTTTGTCATAAGCTTATTTTACATTCCTATATTAAACAACCCTATTTACATTTATTTAGATAATATAGATATTAATATGTAATAATTCCTTAGTTGTTTTTACAATGACTTTAATCTGCGATAGTTGAAGGAGACTGTAAAAAGCACAACTTGTAATGTTATGCAGATTTTTCCAGCTGTTAACCTTGAATTATAAAAATTGTAAAACGCATAATGTTCTAATTATTATTACAAAATTGCTAACATGTAAGGGGGGTGGGAAGTATTTGAAATTTCATTTAAAATTAGTACTACTGAGTATAATAGTACTGGAAGGTAAGAACTTGAACTTTCCCATTAGTCCTCGTGGCATTTCCTCGAGGTCGAGGATAAGAGTCTTCATTGTCATAAGAGAGACATTTATGAAGACGCCCGAGCGTGAGTTTATTTAGAGTGTACTTACTAATGCACCTTCAGTAAGAACACAAACTTCACAAGCCTTCAGTTGGGTCCAATGGCAGGGTAAAAGCCAGAAGATCAGAGCTAACAGACTTGTTGCAGCCTTCTTCCGCCTTCATAACCATTGACTTTTGCTGAAAACTTTGCCCACCTGTTCGGCCGTTGAGGACTTGGCAGGGTTTAGTTTGATATTGGAGTTTCCTTTATCCTCGCCTTTGCCTAAAGAGGCTCCTCTTACAAGGCAGCAGGGATCCTAGACAGGCTTGATCACTCCGGGTCAGAGTGGACCTGGGAGAAATGGCAGATTAAAGGGTAACTCCAGTATCCCTAAAACTGAAAGTACCGAATCAGAGCCTCGCCACCGGATGCAGTTTTAAGTCATACCAAGGACATCCAGGGTTTTGAAGTCAGAGTTAATCTTCTTTTACCTAACCTAACATAGTCGTCCCCACCGTGATACCCAGTGGCGGAGGTAACGTCCCTATTAATTTGTGTCAGTTCTTTTTTCTTTTTTGTTAAAGAATCTTGACGGAGATTTGATCTGCCGACCCAATGATTGCCGGGCAAGCGCGCTAACCACTATACTAGCCCCCTAGGTAGGGTATACGATAAAGATAACCCCCCCCAAAAACATTTAAAATATTTTATTAGTATCAGTCAATAACGAAGTGGCAAGTATAATGTACCTCTTCCGCTTAACTAAGGGGAATTCAAACCTTGAATTTGTTAGTCCACTTTCGAAGGACTGGATTTTTAAGTGCAAGTTTTCACGTTGCTTTCGGAATTCAAAACGTCCATATTTTGTAGTCAACGTCAGCGCTCACAGATTTTTTTTTATTCCATGTTTGTCCGTTTGAGTTTTAATTTCATTGTTGTACATTCATATTTTGTAGTCCTGGTAGTACGAACACATTTTTTATTCTATGTTAATGCGTACATATTTCTGAGTGAAGGTTCCTGAGGTAAGATATATTTATCCATTTTGGTTCCTTCAATTTTAAGGCTATTTTGGTACCTAAAAATATGGGACTTCATATTCGTACGTGCAGAGATTTAAGACCATTTTCTAACGTTGATTTTTTTAGCCATTTTCTTAAGTTCAGAATTCTGAATTAGTACTCATGGATTTTACTCAATTTCCTTACGGTCAAATATTAAAGTTTAACCCCTGATTCTACATTTGACGTTTATAGATCATATTTATATATTCAAGCCTTATTTTAGTCCATGTATAAACATTAATATTTTAAGTCCATTAATCCTTGTCCATATTTTTAATCCATATTATTACGTGCACGTTTTTATTCCATTTTAGTAGCTTCATTTATTTAACATCATGATTGTACATTTTGGCTTTAAAATCCATGTTTTTACTTTCATAATTTTGATTCCAAGAAATTTTGGGCTCAGATATTTTCGTCTACATGCGTAGGTTCAGATTTGGTAATCCAATTTCGTAGGTTGGAATATTTTTGCGCCATGATCGGATATTTAGTTGGTTCTTTCAGAATTTTTATTCCAAGTGTGGCACTCAGATTTTTTAGTTCAAGATCGATGTTACAGAATTTGTAGTCCACGTTCTTAGGTTCAGATTTTTAGCCCACGTTCGTAATTTTATCCATTTTTCTAGGCTTGGAATTCTTTTGATCTTTTCTGTGTTCTGACTTTTATTACATATTTGTACATTCACATTTATACTCCATGTTTGTACGTTTGTATATTTAGCCCATGTTGCACCTTTATATTTTACTCCTTGTGTTTTACGTTCACATTTTTAGCTCATATTTGCAAATTAGAACATTTTATTCCATGTTTCTGCTTGCCGAGGTTTAATTATATGTTCGTAAATTCAGATTTCTCGAATTATTATTGTCGTTTTTATTTAAAAATAAAAGGCGAAATCGAAGAGTGACCTCTCTATGAAATTTTTCAAGGAGAGGTTTGTGTAAAAATTGCTAAAGTTAGGGTATGGGGAAAAATAGGGCACATATATAGTCAGAGTAGTCTACAGAAGAGACACTTAAGGAGTCTTGGACTTGAGTCGCGCAGAACTTTTTAGAATTTCCCCGAAACTTCCCAACTCGTCTCACTCATCAAGCCTTACAAGAATTTAGGAGCAACCTGTGTATCATTCGCCTTTTCACCCTTTCGCACTATTTTTATTGAACTTTTTTCTTATTTCTTATGCATAATGCAACACTTCAAAACATAACTGATCTATTCACACAAACGCACAGAAAAAGAGCAATCAAATAACGACAGCGGTTTACACAACAAACATTAGCCAGAGACTGATCTGATTGTCACCTGTACTGTACACTTGGCAAGAGATGCTAGTTATTCTTTTATAGCTATCAGGCTCTTTCCTATAGAGTTACCCTCCCAAAACGAGCATGTACACACTTTTTGTGATATATCCTTCGTTCATTCATTAATCCCGCTTACTTTGCAGGACATGACAGAAGCAACGCCAGTTAACAGAACTAGAGCAGGATACTTCCGTGCATCAGTTCGAATGTGAGGAAAAACCCCCCAAGAACAGAATTCAGGACTGCGTTGACCACTTCGAGAACTATTGGACAGTGGATTACCTCAATTCAGCCAGTGACAACCGTCTCACGCTTTCGACCAGCTCAGCTGGTCGAAAGCGTGAGACCGTCATTTCAGCAGAGTCCAAAGCACTATGTGTGCAAGCGAAGTCAGTCCCTCGGTACTCGTATATCCTGGGTGAATTACAGGAGAGTGCTAGTAATGAATGTAAAGGCCTACACATACAGAATACAGATGAAGCAGTACCTTACAGGTTCAGACAAGGAGCATAGAAAGGCTATTGCAGCCCAGATACTGTAGAAGATTCAGGAGATCATAACTTTATTTAACCTCCTTTGGAACTCAGATGAAACTCACTTCCATCTTAAAGGAAAGGTAAACTCGAAGAGATATATCTGCTAGGGAACCTCCAAACCAAATCAGGTAGTCAACAAACCCCTATGCTCCCCTAGGTGCACGGTGTGGACTGTAATCTCAGCCAGAGGCAGCATCGGACCATTCTTCTTCGAGAAATCTGGCGTGACAGTTACAGTCACCAACGAGTAGTATATTGAGATCTTCAAAACCTTCTAAGGGAGCTGCAGAACCATATTTCCATCGCTTATGGGGAAGTTCTGGTTCCAGCAAGATGGAGCAAACTTTCACATTGCAAACCTGTCCCGAGAAGAGCTAAAAGAGAAATTTGGTGGCCGTGTGATCAGTCTCAAGACTGATTTTGAGTGGATACCTCACAGCCCAGATCTTAGCCCCCAGATTTCTCTCTCCGGGGCTAGCTTAAATACAGTGTGTACGCAGGGAGATCCAAGACCATCATGGAACTCAAGGAAGCGATCAGGAAGAAGATCAGAGCCATTAGTTGGTCGGCTTGTAAGGACGTCATGGAGAACTTTGTGCTGCGCCTCAAGAAATGGACAGTTCCAAATGGAGGTCATCTCGGACACGTGCTCTAAAATATAGATGAAAATTCTAAAGACTCTCATGATTTCATATGATTTTTTTAAACACAATAAACTAGTTACCACCGAAGTTTAATTAAATCCTTGCAGAAAATTAAGAAATGAGGCCTATCAAAAGTAGGGGCCCGTTTTGGGGGGGTGACCCTGTATTAGCTCGAGTTGCTGGATAATTTTTCGTTCCTTTAAGAATATTGTAGAACGGAAACCTTCCATAGATTATAATTTAAATCCTAATCTCTATATAAATGTATTGTTTCAAGAAAATATTGAATCTTAATTACTTTTAATTTTTACGACTATAGATAACAACCATTAAGTGACAAAGAAACTTAGCACCATTAACTCTTGTGAGTTGATACATGTTTGAGTGTTTTAGATGTGTAATACTTCTACAGAAATTAATACTTTATCTGCAGTACATGGGGAAATTTATATAAAATCGTAATAAACTTTAATTGCAAATCCGCAAGCATGTTATTATTCCAATACTTCTCTATTTATTTATATATATATATATATATATATATATATATATATATATATATATATATAGCAGAAATATGAAAACTCAGGTGATTACACTAATCATTTATTGGCCGGACGTTTCGGACCTTTGACCTTTACTAGGACCATCTTCATCGACTATATCGTCTAATGAGAAGGGGAAGGAACATTAATTGATAACAGTTAAAAGAATGCATTAAAAAAAGCGGAAGAAGGCAAGTTAAAATAAGAAAATTGACAATCATTAAAATTAAAGTAAAAACACTAATAACAATATATAGGATTAAATAATATTACCCAGTGGTATTTAAAAAAAATAGTAGAAAGTGAAATTATAACAAACTGACTTGATTATCACATATTAAAAGTTACTGAAGTAAACAAAAAATAAGCTATTATATTAAATTGTAAAAACACAAAGAAAAAAGACAAAAAACCCGAAAACAAATCAGAATGAACAAAGGGACTGACCTTTAAAGTGGAGGTTGAGAAATCAACTAACTAAACATATAAAACTACTCACGAAATTTATTCGGTTGGTCGGTTGGCTAGTTAATCTATTGAAGTGTTGGTTGGTTATATTGTAAATAATTTAATTGAGGAGGAGTAATTATTTCGGTTCTGATTTATTTTAATAATATATAGTGACTAAGATTTTCAAATCGAGAGAAGTTAAGGCTAAAGATAATATAATAAATGAATTAGAATTAAGAGGAGGATGGTGATACTCTGAATATTGCCTGATGGAAGAGGCTTCAGGTTTAGAAATGAGAACACCAGTCCTATGAGACAAACCCAAGTGCTTCGCGATCCTGCAGTTGAATTGTAAGCCAGTTTGGACTACATAACGACTGTGACAGGTCGTACATGTATAATTGTAAATTATACAGGATCGCAAGCCCAAAGGGATTGAATCCTTATGGAGAAAAAAGGAATTTAACGATACAGGGTTGCAGTTTATACAAATGAATTAGCATTGAGGGAAATGGTTGTTGAGGGTAGAGAGAAGGAGTTTGTTAAACTCGGATGTCAAATGCTCGAGATAGGGTAGCTTAATGAAAACCTTCTGTTTAGAAACAGTAGTAAGTAACGGTCGAGGATAGTATATTTTGGAGAGAAATTTGGATACTAACTGGTCGAAGATGAAATCGGGGTAATAATTAAATTTGAAGAGATCCTTTAAATAAGTCAGTTCTTCATGAAACGATATCCAGTTAGAACATATATGGTAGGCTCTAAAAGTTTGGCTTTTAATACTGGATAATTTAAACTGACTGGGAAAGCTACTAAAGAAATGTGTACCTAATCTAATGTGTACCTAATTTTTAAGCACAGTGATCATGCATCCCTATTTCTAAATTATATTAACCAACAACATCTCCACATAAGGTTTTCTATGGCAACAGAAAAGGACAACAAAATCTCGTTCTTGGATGTCAACGTTGTCCGAACAGGTTCCTCTTACAATACATCCATTTACATAAAACCTACCACCTTTATTTTTCCTGCGGGACATTGTATTTATTGTGAACCTCATGTGGTACTTTGTGAGTTATTCACAAAGTATATATATATATATATATATATATATATATATATATATATATAACGGTGAAGGTAAGGACACATAGGAGGCTGAGGTGCATGTGATTTATTTATAGAACAACGTTTCGGGCGTATCACCCATCTTCAGTTTCTAAAACACAAATTAATCTAATACAGTTAAAGAATATTAAAAATATTAAAAATAATTAGGTTAAGACACGAAAAAAACCGAAGGAAATAATTACAGTATAATATTGCTTACCAATAACTTAGGAATTTAAAAGGCAAGAGAATCAAATTATCAATCTAATGTAACCACTAGTGGTTACATTAGATTGATAATTTGATTCTCTTGCCTTTTAAATTCCTGAGTTATTTTTAATTTTTGATTTACCTACATAGTCTTAACCTAATTATTTTTAATATTTTTAATATTCTTTAACTGTATTAGATTAATTTGTGTTTTAGAACCTGAAGATGGGTAATACGCCCGAAAAGTTGTTATAAAATAAACCACATGTACCACAGCCTTCTATTTGTCCTTACCTTCACCGTGAAATTGAAGATTAGACTGGTCAGTAGCAACTCATGTGACTATATATATATATATATATAAATAAATATATATATATATATATATATATATATATATATATATATATATATTCAGAAAAGTTTTTGAATAGCGCAAGGCATAAACAGCTGAATGGGCATATGCCTTTTCTCCCAAAGTTTAAAGGTGCCATTCCAGTCAGGGAAGGAATGAAATATGTATTTGTTGTACGGTGCTGCATGGCAAGTCTCTGTGTGTTTTGAAGGAATCGTGTTTAGAGAGAAGCTTGGCCTGCTTTTTGGTCGGAAAGGGCACCTGATCTTGCGGCGTTAATAGTAAATCATGCCTCAGAACTGATCTTGGGGTCTTTCAAGGTCCGAAGGGAACCTTTTCAGCAAGCGTGTAATGCTTGGTTTGATAAGTTGGTCTGCGGCTAGCAGGGTATAGCCTATCGTTTCACAGGATGTGTGAAAATTTGGATTGTAAGCCACAAGACGAGACTGTATAAGCGGACAGCAGTCAAGCAGTGTAGATTGGAATTATCATTTAGATAAGGGCAGTGGATCTCTGTTGCCTTCGAGTGACTGAATCCTTAAGTAGAGTGTTTTTGTTGCTGTGCAGACAACGGGGTAAGTTTAGGTCTGAGAAGGATTCGAAATATGCAGTATATTTGGCATGTATTGTATGCACGGCTGAAGGATTACAAGTTGAACCGTAGAGCCCGGGTGGAAAGCGTACGGTGAATAACGCTTCTGGTCACTCAGCCGGCGAAAGCAGGCCTTTTTTAAGTCTAGGAAAAATGACAAATGTTGCAGAAAGTCTCCCCTTAAAATGTGATGACTAACGTTAGAGACTAAGAACAGACAAAGGAAAGAATGCCCAGATAAGATAGAGATGGATAGAAATTTCCTTCAATATACAGGGATAAGCTGACCTGAGGTAGTTTGTAGTGCGAAGACCTAGGGAGATAACTGTCTGTACTGAAGAGAAGTTGAAAGTATTGAGAAGATAGAGCCGCTATCAACAAGAAAGTTGACTCCGAACTGGATCCCGGATGAAAAGGCAGATGTTCGAGCCGTGCAACGCCCCCACGGTGGCAGATGATGGTCTCTGGAGGAAAATGTCCCTAAGGTGAAGCTGATGCGCATCTGGATAGCGCCAAAGAGGTATGTTGAGAAGGGAATGACAACTCAGACGAAGTGAAGTTACTATTTTATTTCATGGCGGAATACATTTGTCATTTCTGCTAGATTTACTGATTGTTGAATGGTAAAGTTGAGGTGTGCATATTTCCGTGAAGTTTTTTTATAAGACACGATGGAAAATCTGGTAGCTTCTGAAAGGTTTGAGAATTCATGGAAACGCTCTTGAGTGATTTCTGGCGGCGAATAGCGATCCGTGACGTACCGGCCCCCTTGGAGGATCTAGAAGAAGTTAGACATTGGCTTCCTTCCACATGGAAGAAATAGCGATGGCCCTGATTTTTTAAATTATTATGATACCTACACCAGCAAGCTGAATGACTCCCTGGGTCTCCTATGAGATAACAGTCAGAGCTTCCTTAGAACGTAAGCGGAAACGAAGACTCTTACCTCGGAACTCGCTTTAATCCAGCAGCTCTTTGGTAAGATTCTGAACTGCCTCGATGAGTTTGTGCATCTTGTGTTCTAGCGGTGGGCAGTCATGGGCGGCGGTATAGTTGCGCGAACCCTAGGTAAATCTTACCATTGTAACGGTCAGCAGCGCATAGCTCAAGGTCGCGATAGCTCAAAGATGCGATCGGTACTCTCTCCCAAGCTGTCGCGGGACTGAACATATCCAAGTGACCCTAAGATGTTTAAATGAATGTGGCAATAGCTGGGAAAGGCTTGTCTCATATGTAACGTCGAGAAATTAGCACCTGCAGAGGCTAGGAGCTGCCGAAAGAGAGTTGGGGCTTCTGCTAACGCAGAAGCTACAATGAACATAAATGCAATGATTTACAGGTTTCTACCATAAATATAGTTTTCTACTCGAATATAAACGTGTTAAAACTTGTAAGAAAAATATAGAGAATCGAAGTGCATGTATACAACATGACCTCTTACCTAATTATATATATATATATATATATATATATATATATATATATATATATATATATATATGTATATGTATATATATATATATATATATATATATATATATATATATATATATATATATATATATATATATATGATTGGTTGTAAAACTATTTGCAGGTTATTTCTTGTAAAAACAATTGTAGACTATTTGTTGTCAAACTAATTCCACTGTACTTATTGTAAAACTAATTACAGGCTATTTGTTGTAAATAAACCAATTGCAGTCTAGTTGTTGTAAAACCAATTGCAGACTATTGGGTATAAACCAATTGCAGTCTGTAAAGGCTATCGCGGAACCCGGTTCACACGGCCCAAAGAAAGAAAAACACATAAAATTTATAGAAGACCAGGGATCTAAAGGCTTACCAGAAGTTCACCAGAATTTATAGGATAATGCTAAATTACGAGGTATCCGCAAGGGGTTAAATCAATACACACACAAAAAGATTTACAGTATTATTTACAACAAAATTAAAATGAAATAAATTAACTATTAACAAATTATACTGGGGTCATCAAACAATTAAAAAAGTCAAAATGCTAATCAATATCGAAAGACCACAAGTCGTTTTAACCAAAAAGATATTCGCGCATACAAAATTGGGTTTTATAAATAAGTTGTTTAAAGCTGAAACGACACGTGCCGTTGAAGATGAAATCGGCTTCGCTACTCTAGTGACAGGTGTTCCCGGAATAACCTTCCTGTCTTACGTCCCATACCTGAAGACCCAAAGTTACATAAATAACACTTATAACACTTAATTAATTTAAAGGGGACGTAAGAGGAAAGAGATACTCCAAAATACCTGATAGCACAGTAGTGAAGCAAACACCCACGTCGGGAACCAGGGCGAAAGATGCTCGGCGATGATAAGGGAATTCGACCCAAGTCCAAAGGGATAAATGCGATGACGGTCTTCGGAGAGGAGAAACCCACAGACGGCGATATCGAGACGAAAGGCGTAGAGACCACGGGAAATGATGATTCTAAAGCCCAACGATTGGAGAGAAGGAATTCGAGATGACAGAATTTCCCAAAGAGGAGATGGCGAGGTGACTGGGGAGAGCTTTCACGTGCCCAGTGTGAACGGCTTCCAAAAGAAGAACACTCGCAAACGAAACTGGAAAAGCACAATTCGATTCAGCTGACAGAGGGGCAGCGACAACGCTGGCAGGAATCAATGGCGTTTGGGAAAAGGCTTCAGCTCTTCCAGGTTGTTGTGCCGGACATTATAGGCGTGGCCCTCGACATACCTACACACGCTGAAGTCGAGGGGAATGAGATCGAGCGGCCAAAAATCGTTTAACCTGAACTTTATGTTCGAACTCAAATTCCTTTCCACAGTCTTGGCCTTCTGGGCTGGGGCACCGTCCTGTTGAATGACCTAGACCGCCTCCTTCGTGAACTTTCTCACCTAAAGTAGGACTTTCATGGCCAAGATGTCCCTATAATCCAATGCGGTGAGCCTGTAACAGGCCGTGGCATCGTCCTGCTGAAACACGTTCTTCTCCATATTCGTGATCTTTCTCACTCATGGCAGAGGTTTTGTTGCCCAGATGTCCCTGTAATCGGACTCAGTGAAACTGTAACCACACCGGTGGCATCTCCTCGTTATTCAAAGCTATGAAGCCGGCCACTATCACAGAGGGCGAGTGCCTGGTCGTGGATATGTAAATGACCTGAAGACCACACGGGAGAAGCTCGCCGCGCGGCAGTTTTGCTTGTTAATGACCGAATCTACCCCCAAAGTTTTTCCTCGGAAAAATGAGAATTCGATTTCCATGAAACTTCAAATCGTTGAGAACAATAAATTCATTAGTTATGTGATATTGTTTCCCTCTTCACTAAAGTCACAATCGAAGAAGCGATGGAAGCAGTCTGCATCGTTACCAGAGACAGGTCTGATTCTCTAAACCCTCCATACGCTCGGTTTTCTGAAGCTGGTTGAGCCGTGCGTAAGGTACAACACCTTCACTTTTCGTGAGCAGGAGTACCAACAGGTATATAGGATGCCTATGGGATCGCAAATGTCAGCTGTACTACCCAGCTTATATATGGAGAAAATAGAGGTGAGACCTATAAGAGAAGTACTTAGGCCAAACAACAAATGGCTCAGGTATGTTGACAACACGATCTTCATCGTTTTATGCCGTATCAACTATGAGACGTTGCTCCGTAGAATCAACGAGCTTCACGATACCATAAAATTTACAGCGAAGGAAGAGGGAGACGACTCCATTCTTCTATTCCTAGACGCCAAACTGCACAGGACGGACGAAGGTTTGGAATTCTCCCTCTATAGGAAGCCAACCAGCAAAGATGACTTTATCCACTCTCTTTCGGCCCACGACTCTCGGACAAAAATTGGTATCATCATCAGGTTCTTTCTGCGCGCAGGGAGGATCTGCAGCCCAAAATTCAAAAATTGATTTCACACGAAGAGAAGTACATCCAAGACTCCTTTCAGAAACTGGGGTATCCGGTGGCCTTCATCAAGAAGGCAATAAGAAGCCAGGCCTAATAAAATTACATCTCCATCCCTACTATCCCCCTATCAATGGCAGTAGTAAGAAAGCTTGCTTTATTCACCAGAGTCGCAGTCAAGTCGGTGTCGAAGTAGGAGATATCTGCCACTCCGAACCACCGACGGAGACTAACATGAACTCGTAGATATACAGGATACCCTACAGCAACTGCCCCTAGCCCTACTTTTGTGAAACACACAGGGGAGTGGACACCAGAGTAAGGGAGCACACGCAGGATATTCGGTCAGGGTGGTTCAGCAAAGCTCTCACCGAATACTTGCGAGATGCTGATCACCGCATCAACCGGAGGGGAGCGAGAACAGTTGCGTATGCACCCAACGGAAGGAGGAGGAAGGCCTTGGAAGCGGCATTCATAGCCAAGTCAGAATGCCTCAACACCAACTTTGTCTTTTTCGAAAGGTGGCCAAGCAGGTAGTACGTATCTTTCCTTTGCCTCATTTACTGTGAACTAGATGCATAGGAACAATTTCGCAGCGCTGGACTCCCCCGCACCCTCTGGCACGAACTCATCAGGAAACTGACCAATCAGCGACAAGCTCAGACGATAGTCAGGTCAGAGTAATGTTCAGTCACATGCGTTTATAAGCCAGCGGTCCCATTCCTTAGGAACGGCGGAGTTCAAGCAATAGATATGAAAAGAAGTGGAAAATAAAAAACAACCGCCCAAAATTCAAAATAATCCCAACGAACCGCCAGAAAGTCGATGACGTCATAGGGAACGACGACCTCTACTCGTACTCGGAAGAAAGTAAGGTCCTGGGTTTTCTGTTCACCAAGTCTGGGTACAAAACCGACATCAACACCAGAGTGTCCCTAGCTAAAAGGCAACTTCGGAAACTATACAGGTTGTGGAACCTTAACACCCCAAACAAGAAGAAGCTATATACTGCCTTGGTACGCTCCGTCCTGGTATACCCAGCAGTGATAACGCAGATGGCAAGTTTTACTTCTCTTATAACGATGCATAGAGTACAAAATACAGCCAACCTGCTAATAGCTGGAGCTAGAAGAAGCGACCGTATTAGGCAAATAGACTTGCAGGCAAGAGCAGGGCTTAAGCTAATTAATCTGGAACTCAAAGGCTGAAGAGAAAGAGTTGGGATAAGATAGAGGAAACTATTATACCCACACTCGACAACCTCAACATTGCAAACCTCAACATTGCAATCCCACAGCAGAAGCGACACAAAGTTGCAAGGACAATATTATTCCTAAGCGGAAGAAACTACGCGGAAAAGGCAATAAACCCAACATATAAATGACCAAGATCGAGAAATATGAACATAATGATTGAAGAAAAACCAAAACGAAAACCGAACAAAGAAGAGATAACAAATAGGACCATATAAAATAAATAAATTAAAGGACAATCAATAAAAAGACGCGAAATACCTCTTTTAAATAAAACTAAACAAAAGAAGCGAAGAGGCGATTAAGGAGATAAAACCACAAGAAAACCAAACCAAACCAAACCAACTAATTTAAAATAAAAATAATTATAAATAAAAGAGGCGAAGAGCCAATCAAAAGAAAACGAAATAAAAAAGTACAAACTAATTTAGGAATAAAATAATAAATGAACAAAAGGCGCGAAGTGCCCACAAAAAGAAAGAAAAACAAAAAATAATAATAATTATAGACTAAAATGAAAACAAAAAAGGCAAAATGCCCGCAAAAATAATATTAGGCTAATTAAAGTTAACAAGAGACAAACTTGAAAGGCCTGAAAGCTATGACGGAGGAAAACATAAAATTAAATAAATATATATATTTAAAAGGAAGATTCCGCCCGGCTCTACCGGTGGAAAATGCCAACAGTGGGAACAATGGAGCCAAAAAAATTAAAAAATCAACAAAATAGGAAAAATATGGTAAAAACGAAAGCGTTCCCCTTGCAACAAGGGTAACAAAAACTAACAAACTTCTTCACCCCTATCCCACCTACCACACATTTTGCCACCTAGCTCATTAAGTCTAATCAAATTTTTTGTCTTCTTTTCTTTTAGTCCTAATTCTTCAGAAGCGCAATAGGAATATGAAGATCAAAGCAATCACGAAATATTGGAACAGTTATTCAAAATATTGAATCTTTCACAGATCTGTGGATATTTTCGGCAATTCTCTGACCAAACCATGTTAAATTGAAATTACTTAAAGAATCCAATAACCATATATACAATAAAATATTTTTCAAATAATGATCGTTTTTTGGTACTTACATGCTTACATGTGAACCCCATTTAGAATATGACCATTTTAATAAACGTATTTTTTTCTCTCTGTGTTATACTATTATTATTTATAAATTATTTTAATTTTATTATTTATACATTTATTAATTTTCTTTATAAGTTGAAGGCTGATTATCTCCTTGCGTTCATTTTAAAAATTGGTTTGTTGAGGACATATTTTTCCGTCGATGTTATGAATTTCCTTTTTTCATCTTTTGTGATGTTCTCTCGTCAGTGCTATACCTGGAATTTCAAACAAATCTATCTCTGCATTATCTGGCATGTTACTCACTAATTTACGAGTATCATCCATTTGTTCCCTCTTTTCCTTCTATGTTTGAGGGAAATGAGATTGAGTTATCTAAGCGTACCTTCGTAGCTAAGGTGTTTGATTCCTCCTATCATTTTCATATAGCGACGCTGAACATATGCTATTATGTTTATATCTCTTCTAGTTTATAATGGAGACTAACGAGATCTATACTTTCACAAAAAGCATTTGCTTTTCCTGTTAAGGCGGGATGCCTGCCTGATAAATGATGTGAATCTTGTTGCTTTGTTTCAAATTGCGATACACTGCCGGGTAAACTTACCTTATTATATATTTTGACTCGTAGATCTATTTGTACTTTTACTTCTATAACCTCGGTACTTTGGATATAGTATTTAAATTTAGGGTTATAATTTTTGGTGTAAAACAACGCATGTGGAAACATTAAGCAATTTTGTAAACAATATCTGTCTTTTTTAGCCCCTCTTTCTATCCACTTAAGTATCCGTCAGGATAGAATTTACTGGTCACTTCATGACATAATCTATCGTTTTTAAGATAGGAGGTCCAAAACAGAGCCTTGAGAAACTCTACTTGTGATTGGTAATCTTTGGGATGTCACTGCGTTGAAAAGCGCCCTTTGCTTACGATCTGTTAACCAGCTAATAATCAATGCGATCGTATTTTCGTGAATGTGCAAAGCTTTTAACTTTGTAAGAAAATATTAAATAAGAGCTTATCAAAGGCTTTCGCAAAATATTAATATATCACTTCGTAACATGAGCCGAAATCGACAGTTTTTACCAACCAGTCATAATATGTGACCAGAGTAGTTAACCAAAGATCTCCCTTTCCTAAAAGTGTGTTGACTATCTATTTACATATAAGTGAAATTAAGCTTACAGGCCGATATTTTTATTTTCAATCAAGTCTACCTTTTAAATATTAGAAAAAAATATGTTTTGATAAAATAATTAAA
This sequence comes from Ceratothoa steindachneri, assembly GCA_963969495.1. Lineage (NCBI taxonomy): Eukaryota > Metazoa > Arthropoda > Malacostraca > Isopoda > Cymothoidae > Ceratothoa > Ceratothoa steindachneri. The sequence continues at coordinate 7,702,692 of OZ018330.1, forward strand.
AAGGAATGCGAGTTTAACGGAAATTTCGATATATACTTTCATAATCCTTAATGCGCATATCTCGTCTACCTCGTTTGCTTTATCTGGACATAGTTCTTAGGGTAATTGCAATTTCTGTATCGTCAGCCGTAACTATTATTTCATTATTTCTTAGAATATTAGTCTTTATAGTTTCCAGTATTTTTTTTTTTTTAATATTCTTGTTACAAATTTATGAAAATTAATATTTTAAATAGTCGCCACTTCGAGGTCATTTTTAACCAATTGATTTTTTGCTTTAGCATTTGAAACCGACTCTTTATTATTTGTTTTATCCTATGACAAGAATTCTTTTGTATTTTTACGCGAGCATTCCTCTAATATACATATTTGCGTTTTAACCACTTCTCTTTTTATAGGTCGTGAAATATTTCCTTATGACTTCTCTCATTTTACATGCTTAGAGAGTGACGGTTTATGCTCAATCTTAATCGTTTATTTGAGGAATATATCTGGCTTGATGTTCCTTAATACAGGCAATATAAGACGATATAAGGCGGAGCATAGGCCTACTATTAATATATCAATGTCACTACCGCTGCTGCATTTCTTGTATTATTTTTACTGTTACAATTAGTATCAATATTCACACTGTCGTTGTTATCACCATTTTACTACTATTTGTATTATGTGTTTATACTGCTTTTATTATTGACACTATTTAGCGGAGAGCTGTTGCTATTGGAGCTATTCTTTCCCATTCTATAAAAGGCTCAAAATTTACGATTCTTTTATTGAAAAATGGATGGCGGAAATTTGTGGGAGATTTATTGACACATTGTTCTATGACTCTACCTTGTCATGCCATTCTTATTCCATCGCTATCACCTCCACAAAGCTCTATTTGATTTATAAAATTGCCGCAAACATCAACGAATTTTGCATCGAGTGAGTTATCTTAATATTATAAAATATAATTTACTTTCACCTCCTGACGGAACTTTCTAGTAGTCCGTCCATTTTATTCTAGGAACTATCCGTAAGCAAAATACTCCTATCTATTTTAGTTGTAATTTGTACTTACTAAGGATTATCTACTGCTTCCGCACTTCCAGCTCGTAATAGCAATTTCACGTTGAACGGTTGACATTTACCGGATTTCGCACGGTGTATCACAGGTCTCAAGATGGTATTGAAAAGAATCGATATCTTTGCTCCCATGCACGCCAGCCACAACAAGTCCAACATCGCCATGCATCTCAACGTCAGCCGGATGACCTACTGCTCGCCGCCGAAGACGGCGGTATTGATTAATATTACAATTTGAACATATATTTATATGTTAAAAATAAAAAAAACTGTCTAAATGAATCAAAACTATCATTATAACCTTTGTTCAGAGCGTCGTAATGAGTGTAATAAGACTTTTGCAATAGTCAGTATGTCCCCGCCCGGAATAAAAGTACGTCAATCAGACCCAGTGCTCATCGGTATAGGGGCTGTGTTATTCCTCGCATCTCTATCCAGATATGCTAAATATAGAGGCTATAGCAGAATGAGGTCAAATGGCAGCCATGTGCCGCCCTGTACCCACGTCAATCTGGAGATCACCGCATGGAGCTGGTGAAAGCATGGGAACCTAGGGAAGGAGGCGGCTGACACTGTTATCACTCGTCGCAGCTGTATTTTTATTAGAGACCAATGTCATCTCTGCCCCTCCTCACGCGGCCACCTCTCCGCCAGTATTCGTGCCTCTCAACTGAAAGATTGAAATCCTTGGACATTCCAACGAGCGTTATCAAGATTTCCCCTTTTCCCGAAGGAGTCGCCTACTTTTCCTCAAGATCGGGCGCGTCTCCTCTCCAGACGCCCATATAACGCTTCGACTGAGTTTAGGGAGCAGTATTGTTAGACTTCCACCTACTCTGACGAGCGAGCTAAAGGACGCTCTCCCCTCCCCCCAGCGGCGATTTCGATTCAAGTGAAGGCTAAATCGATCCATGAACTTTGCCTTAGTCAATCGGCTTGTTTCGACATCAGTGAACACTGCCCTAGTCAATCGGCAACGACTGGCAAGGATTCCAAACTGCTAAGACGACTAGTGCTCCCTCGTATAAAGCCAGAGGTAAACCAACTTCTTCCGTCGCTTTCACCGTACCTGGGGCGGTAAAAGAGGACTTGGGCAGCATAGTTTTAAACTAGTTGTAGGAGGCGAAGTGCCGAAGAAGAGATATTCACTAGATGAGTATTGCAGTAGTCATAGCGTGAGGTGACGACGGCATGGAAAGCAGTCTCAAGGATTCGTCGATCAGAATGGGATCGAACATGAGAGAAGTTGCCGAGGAAACCGAGTTAAGACTTACAGACACGATAAATGTGCGGTTTAAATGAGATTTGCTCTTCGAAAGTAACACCAAGATTACTGACGGTATCAAAGAAGGCGACATTGGTTTCTTCAAGATTAAGGGAGAGGAAGAGAGCTTTAGATTTCCCCACTATGAAATCGGTACCAACCAGTAAGAACATGAGTTTTATCCTGGGTAAGTATGAGAAAGTTGGCAGACAGTCATTCGTTTTTGGAGGTGTAGGCGAAAAGTAGCTTGATAATTGATTGAGAGAAGGACACATGGGATGAGGAAAGGTATATCTGAGTGTCATCAGCATGGAGGGGGAAGGACAAGCCCAAATCGCGAAGAAAGGACGCAAAAGGCAGTAAGTAGATGCGAAAGAGGAAGGAACCAAGGAGTGAGCCCTAAAGCACCCCAAAATGAATAAGCACGGATTCGGAGGAGAGGTTATCGAGCGCGACAAACTGGTTGCGGGATGAAAGGTATGAGCGGAACCAATTAATTGCAGTGGCCGAGAGACCAATAAAAGTATGAAGACGATCAAGGAGGACTGTGTGGTCGATGCTGTCTAAAGCAGAAGAGAGGTCTACCAGGACTAAAATGGACGTACAACCCTCATTGGCTGCTCTACGTAAACCGTCTGAAACAGTAAGAAGAGCGGTTTCAGCAGAGTGCTTCGCTTTGAACTTCGATTGGTACATTCCATCGATCATGCAGTTAGAAAGATAGTCATTAAGGCGAGAGAAAACCACTCTATCAAGGATCTTAGAGAAGAATGGAAGGTGTGAGATAGGGCGATAGCTAGATGGTTCAGAGTGGTTAAGTTGTTTTTTTCAAGGATAAGACAAATTGAGGCATGTTTGAAGGCAGATAAAATCACCCCTCTGGCAAATAAAGTGTTAAAGAGATTAAGAACCATTGGCATGAATTCAGGTGGATTTTGATGGAGAAGTTTGGGTGGAAAGACGTCCCTAAGGGATCCATATTTGTTAGAGCGTGGGATCAGGGCAGTTTATTCCTCATAGGATATGCGAGTGAGGACGTTAAGCGACAATATAGTATGGTCGGGGATAACAGAATGGACTTGTTTAGACGACTGGGTAGTACATCGCGAAGGTTATTAACTTATTAACAATGGAGCTAGGCGAGGAAATACGAGAGAGTAGACGAAGGATATACTCGTGATCATTCTTCCTCTCAGACAAAAGTTTGCGTGAATAAGCCTCGCGCGGTGATTTTAATTTGGACGAATATGTCGAAGTAGCAAGGCGATAAACAAGTGAGATGGAGGTCGTGTCCTGCCCACGGGAGCGTCCTTTACGTAGGGCTTGTTCATGAACACGTAAGGACTTCCTTTGACAAAGGAGTTCCATGGTGAACCAAAGGGCGCAGTGATGGTCGTTTGAAAAGGAGTGATAAGGGAGGCGTATACGCCAAGGCAGGCAAGTAATGATTGGTGCAAAGAGTTTAAGGTTTGGTCTGGTGAAGAAGTAGTATCAGTAGGAGCTAGGGAAGAAACAACGTCATTAAAGAGAAAAGTAGTATCAATTGACGATAGTTGAAGGAAGGGAGTAGGATCTCGGGACGAACGAGGAGGTAGGTGGTAGGAATTATAAAATTTAAAATTGACCAAGATTTGGTCTGAAATCGTACTAAAAAGGTCAGTTACTGTTAGGTTACAGATATGGAGGTTCGAGATGACTAAGTCCACGGTATTACCATGTATGTGTGTTGGAGATGACACATGTTGTGTAAGAGAAAAGAGGTCGATGATGTCAAAGAATGCACGAAAAGTCTCACTGTAGCTAGAAAGATTGAAGTCATTGAGAACATGGAGAGAACGTGTAGAGGATAGGTCGGATAGTAGGTTACTGAACGCCTCGATAAATAATGCCGAAGACGAGCTGGGAGGGCAGTAAAGAACCACAATAGTCAGAGCGAGCACAGGACGTGAGCCAGCAATGAGAGCCTCAAATGGGAAGGATAAGTTGGAAATCAGTGCAACCTCCCCTCCACGGTGGTTCCGAGGAACATGCAGAAAAGAATGACCAGGAGGGGTTGCAAGGGCAGTGCATGAACCAGAATCAGACTCAAGCTAGGTTGCTGTACAACCAAGGAAGGAAACTCCGGTGCGAACAACGAAGTCATGGACACTCTCCGACTTATTGGTCAGGCTCCTAGTGTTCAAAAGAGACGCCGACAGCGCCTTCTAAAAAGCACAGGAGAAAGGGGGAAATTTGGAGGTGTTGGGTAAAGGAAGAATGGTATGGCGAAAGAGGTTCTCAAGGGACAGCGAAAGTCTCGGCCCCCTCTTAGGCGGGCAAGTTCGGGGGATACCAGCCTCCTTTATCTTAGCGTATGTAGCGGGCAAAAGTCTATAATTTAAAGTTGAGTGAGAAGAGTGAGTCTTTATAATACATAGTGGGGAGAAAGGAGGGAGCAAAGGCGAGAATTATGAAGAACGCAACAGACGGGAAAATGTAAACCTAACTTAACTCATAGAAAGTGGGAGAGGGTTCGCCCAGGCAAGGCGTAGGTGTGGGGGCGGGTTTGCCAACGCAAGGCGTAGGAATAGGGGAAGGTTAGCCAGGAAGGAAGACAAAGAGCAGCACGTGGCAACCAATGAATCAATGGAGTGAGAAGGAAGTTAATATTGAAGCCGAAATGAGTATGAGTTACAAATAAAATTTGGTACTTGCAAGCGAGACTACCAGTAAATACGGAGCATTTACTGAGGAAGAGAAGGGAAAGAGAGCTTTAGATTTCTCCACCATCAAAGCGGTACCAACAAGGAGAACTTCAGTTTTATTGTAGTTAAGTTTGAGAAAGTTGGAAGACAACCATTCGTTTATGGAGGTGTAGGTTGAAAATAGCTTTGTAATTGATTGAGAGAAGGCACAGTGGATGAGGAAAGCTATATCTTAGTGTCATCAGCTTAGAGATGGAAGAACAGGCCCAAATCATGAAGAAGGACGCCAAGAGGAAGTAAATAGATTCGAAAGAGCAGGAGACAAAGGACTAAACCCTGAGGCACCCCAAAATGAATGGGCGCGGGCTCGGAAGTGAGGTTATCGAGCGCAACCAACTAAGTGCACGAGGAGAGATATAAGCGGAACCAATCAAGTGCAGTGCCCGAAATACCAAGGAAAGTGGAAAGTATGAAAACGATCAAGATGGACAGTGTGGTCGATGTTGTCGGAAGCACAGGAGAGGTCTAGGAGGACTAAAATAGACGTTCAACCCCTATCGGCTGCTCTACGTAAACCGTCTGAAACAGTAAGAAGAGCGGTTTCAGCAGAATACTTCGCTTTGAACCCCGATTGGTACATTTCATCTATATTGCAGTTAGAAATATGGTCATTAAGGCGAGAGATAACTACTCTCTCGAGGACCTTAGAGAAGAATGGAAGCTGATAGATAGGCCGATAGCTAGATGTTTCAGAGGGGTTAGCGTGTGTTTTTTAAGGATTGCACGATTTGAGGCATCTTTCTCATTTTTGTTTCATGAGATTTTTCAAGTGATTTTAATTAGTACTTCCCTGCTGATTTCAAATCTAAACTCGTTTTGTGCTATATGCTCTAGTTTTCATGATATTTGAAGTTTATGATATTGAGGAAATTTATCTTATTCATGTTTTGTTACAGATATAATGCTGCCTTATTCAAACATACATAAATGCATAAATGATCTATTTCATTCTGTTACATCTATGGCTGATACACACCTGTTCGTCGAAGGTGTAATATAACACAGTTTTTGCGCCCTGGCTATAAGCCCTATTTTGACGTTTGTCTTCGGGAGGTGAAAGAAAAGTGGGCTATACAGACCAGGTAATAATTGCGAGTAAAGTATTCGTGCCTGTACGAAAGAAAAACATAAAGGTCTGCCATTTCTACTCCCCATTGTTTGATAAGAGCCAAAAAAACTACATAACTGACTCATTTATTGGCCTGGTTAACAATATAAGTGTGTGCAAGAAAAACCGGCAAAATATCTTCTATTCAAATATTCTGTGGAAGTTTCAATTCCAGTTTGTAATGGTTATACCTCTTCTGAAGACGAAATTAGTAAATCTGATCAGGAGTTTCAAGTCTTCGTCTCAGATTCCGAAGACTTCTCATTTAGTGCAAAATAGGCATCATCCCCTCCTCGTTTAACTCATGAAGAACTCAAAGACTTGCACGTGATTAGACCCTCCCAAGAAATCAGCGGAGCTCTACAAAAGTCTCATATTTCAGAACATGGGGTCAGATTTATATGTTTTTTTTCAGAAGGCAAACTATTTGTTTACTCCCTCACGTGTGTGTTCTATTGCATAATGAAGAGGTTTTAGGTACAGTCCCAGTTGGTTACTTGGTGCACATGAGAGAATCCTTTGACGATATAAAAATGGTTATTGACTTAGTCCAAAATAAAAAGCACAACTGGACCATTTGTGTCGAGCTAAAATGGTTAACTTCTTCCTTGGCCCACATAAATATTCCACAAGACCTCAAATATTCTATGCTTGTGGGACAGTCGAGCTCGAGACAAACACTGGGCCCCGAAAGAATTGCTCATCCATGTTACGCTGGCAGCAGGCATGCAAATCATTGTGAAAGCCCCGATCCTCAGTCAAGAGAAAATACTCACCCCCCCCCCCACCACTCTATCTCAAGCTTGGCTTAAAAAAACAGTTTGTGAAGGCATTGAGTACTGACAGGAAATGTTTTCAGGATACCGTTTCGACCTTTCCTGCTTGGTTTTCGTATAAATCAAAGCAGCCGTATCTGATGTGTAATTTGTCAGCATTGTGAATGGCAAGACAGTGTGTGCTATACTGAGCGGTTTATAAGAACTTTAGTGCCAACCCAAAGACCGATATCAAAGAGAATCTGGTTGATAGAATGTTGTTGACCTTTCGTAATCTTGGATGCAACACGAGTGTCAAGCTTCACTTATTGAATAGTCACCTTCACCGTTTATCCGACAAACTTGGAGGTGTAAGTGATGAATAGAGAGAGCGCTTCCAACTTGACCTCATGAAAATGAAATTCTGCTATCAAGGTCGATGGTACAGATATATGATGACGGGATACTGATGGAATTTCAAACGAGGTGAGCCAGACAATCGCTTTAAGTGCAAATTTTGCAATAATAGGGACTATTTGATATTCTTTTATTTCTTCGGTCTCTCTGATTCACATGAGTGCTGAGTGATAATTTGATGTAATGGATACAGGCTTCATATTTCCCTACTTACATATTTTTATGTTGCATATTTGATTTCCCTTACCTTTATTTCAAATATGATGAATGGTTGTACATGCTCTTGAGAAAAATAGGGATTCTGACTTAAATGGTTGATTCAAGTGTAATTTTAACATAGTAAGACAAAAAATAGCTTAAATAAAACATTTAATTATGGGAAGGTTGTCAAAATTTGGCCCCCAAAATTAAAAACCTGGATCGCAAATAATCTCTAGCTTATAGTGAAAATTTAACTTTAGATTAAAATTAGGCTCTCCTAAATTAGATAAGAACAAGTGTCAGTATAAATGGCAAAATTTATTAATTTATCTGTTTATAACAATGGATGAAGAACATATCCCCGAGGGCTAACGTTATTGAGTGATTTCTAGGTTGAATTAATCCGGAAGATTAAACGCCATAGTACATTAGAAACTTTATCCGAATTCTAGTTTTGGAAGTGTTTAGACTTCCACAGTGACCCAAAAATCGTGTCGGACTGGAAGTGGAAGTGTACGCACTTCAGAAACTAGTGTTCGATTAAAAGTTCCATTACACTATGGTCTTCAATCCAACTTCTCCCTACTGTTACGTAGAGGTCTTAACTACTGAGGTAATATTGTTTATACCCGATTGCGTTCCATTTAACTACATATCGTTTATACCATTTGCTTTTGAAATTATTAAGCGCAATAGTATCAAACGCTTTCTGAAAATCGAGATTATTAACAGATTTATGCTGATCAATGGTTGAAATCTTTTCGTGAACAAATTCTAACAAGTAACACGAACGCCACCTCTGAAGATTGAGAACGAGAAGCTCTACTTCGTACCAGGCAAGTAAATATTTTGTCGCCAGGAGGAAACTCCAAAGACTTACGTGTAAGCTGTTGTGTTCGATTGAGTTAATTCCACTTATATAATACTCCTCTTGTTCAAACAGGCCTCCATTAGCTTACCAGAGACACATCATCATTCATTCAATTCCAACTCGTAAGTTGTCCATTGGATTAATCTTTCAAGGGAAACCTCCCAATCAATTATCGTGGCAATAATTACACGTGAATACATATCAATCGCGATCAAAAACTTATCTACTTCTTTTGAAATTCAAGACAAGATATCTTCAATCTCGTCATCCACCCGCACTGTAATAATTATTTAAAATGTTATTTGAGCCTGCTTACTCCTTAACTTAAACTCAGCATATAGTAATAACCTTTGTTATCCTTTACAAATATCTATTTTCCTACAGCAAGAACCTTATTATAAACAACCATTATCATTAACAATATTCATTTATTTATCGCTTCATAAATCTCCCATCAAACTTATTCCGTCTTTGTGACTCATGGTATTGTTATCGTTAATTAAATAATTCTTATACAACCTCTATTGATACGCAAGAAAATGAAGTGAAACACAGCAACCTCAATCGATCATCTAAAAGAACATGGATCATTAATAGTGCCCATTTACATCTAAAACAATCCATTGGATAGAAAAATATGACAAGATTTTGTATCTCTCGATGAATCTTTATAGATGATGATGATTTTACATTATTAAATAGAGCTATTTTAGTCTTATTTATGAAGAACTCAAACCATGAAGACATTAAAAAGGGAAATAAGGAAGCATTTGCACATCTGAGCTTTGAAGCTGATTTAGTTCAGAAACTGACACGTCCTGTGAAGTTCAAAGAGTAAACAAAGTAAAATCTTGACAAAAATTAAGAAAGATAATGGTTTATCACACAATATAAATAAAATTCTTTCTCATATGTTTAATGAAGATTACTTGAGAAAAATATCCTGGGAAATTTAAAAAAGGAGCAGTCAAAATCTCTTATCGATTTCTTGAAACGAAGTGAAATGGTAAACAATGTGACATACTGTCATATTGTTTCAGCAAAGCATCTTTGGCAGAGTTATTTTAATGAAGATCGAAAGGAAACAAAGGAATAAGCCATACTCAGAAGAGAGCAAAAATTCATAATTTTAAAAGGTCATTTAAGACTACACTGGCATAGATGTGGTTGTTTAGAGTAACCCATACTATCCAAACCAGAGATGTTGGCTGTTCAACTCAATATAATGTGCCTTTGATTTCAAGGCTCAAATAATTGGATTTGCTGGGTAAAATTGAGCAAGTGACATGCCAAATGAAATGTTATGAATATTTCTCAAGATTCTTTAATTACTAAGCTGGTATATGCTACTGCTCTGTTAGATGCAAATGGAATTACAAGATGAATGTAGATTCTTTATTGACAGCTTCTCAAACTCAAGAAGTATTAAAGCTATACTTCTCTATAAATGGAATAAGCATCCATCCCGCATCTTGGCTCATTCAGTATATCTCAAAGAGGACTACAATATTGTCAGATTCTTGCTACAAACTTTAAATTATATGGCTTTATGGCTAGATAGGGATTGGAGACTTCAAAATGATAGCATTTCTAATAGATCAACAGGTAGGTTTTATCTAGTTTCCATGTTATCTCTGTCTTTGTGACAATAGGGATACCACACTACATTACCATAAAAATCACTGGCAGCAAAGGAGTGAGTTCTCTATTGGAGGGCTAAATGTCAAGGATGAACATTTAATAGATCGTAAAAAGATGATTTTCCCAATATTACATTGAAAACCAGGGCTCAAGAAGCAGTTTGTTAGCGCTGTTGATAAAGAGTCTGCAGCCTTCAAGTACCTTAAAACCTTATTTCTTAAACTTTCTGAGACAAAGGTGAAAGACAGTTTGTTTGCTAGACCACAAAACTGGAAAAGCATAGTGTTTAGAATTTCCCGAAAAGCTTAGTAGAGGGAAAGAGAAACATGAAAAAGTTTTGTTTCGGTGTGTCAGGGCTTTGGGGGCCACCACAAGGCTAACAATTATGTCAAACTGGTTTAGAACTTGTTGAAAAGCTAAGGCCAAGTTTGTTGTAGGAGGTTCCTAAAGGTATACATCCTTGATGCCCATCTAAACAAGTTAAAGGAGACTATGGAAGCATACTCACAGAAGAAAGGGAAGCGTTTCCATCAAGGAAAGTGATTTACATTACAAACGGAAATTGAGAAAAGCTATTCACAACTTTTTTTGCTTATTTTTATATATTGCTTGTCGAAGTTTCAATCAAATTGTATAAACTTAACTCGGTATTTTCATTTTTTAGTCTAAAATTGATGAAAAAACACAAATTTACCTATTTTTACTAAATATTTCATCATACAATGATGAAATAAGAGCAAAGTTTAATTAAATATTGGCTATTTTCTATTGTTTTGAAATAAAAGGAATTGGAAAATAACACTAAATGGGCAGGGGCAAAATTGTGTTCCATAGTGTAATCGAGGTTTTGTGCCATATATACAATTTGATTCCTAAATTTTATATGTATTGCAATTATTGGAAAATCTCGAAAGAATTAAATAATAAATAATTCGATTAAAGATTCGCAATTATCAACCCACTTTTATTACGGCTAGGAGTTTTAAAGCACAAATAAGAATTTTACAAATTAATGACCTCAAAACTATAGCAATTGGCCGCTCATCAGTTCAAATTCGGGGCCCATTTAATGGGGTTGGGGTTTTTTTTTATCCGTGAAATAGAGGATTTGTCTATGGAATGAGCTCAGTTATTTTTACAATTATAAGGTCTTTGGCTAAGGATATACGGTTAATTTATTTAATAAATATTTCAAAGGTATGTGTGAATTAGCTTGCATGGTGTTTTAACAAACATTTCACCTTCATTCATTTCTTGCATGTTCATTCACATGAATAAATGTAGTTATCATTCATTCCTGAAAATCTATTTTAACCTGGTCAAACTAGTTGAAGATTTAAGTGCCCTGTGTTACTGGACTGTCATAGTCAATAGACAAAACCAGATATCTCTAAGATGACTAAACCTAAGCTACAAGGGATGTTATTAGTCACCGAATTGAGCACCATAACAGATTGATTTATTGTGAGACTGGAGTGATTGTTAGCTTGGATTCCGGGCTTAAAAGAAGGTCTCCCTTTGAGTTTCCCACGATACGCCTGGAATTAAGTCAATTTCTTGCTCTTTCAGCCTGCACCGTCGTCATCTTATAGGTCAGTTTATTGGTAAAGCTGTCCAGAGTAGGATTTCTTTCATTCAGCACACTTCCAATGGCGAGATTTTAATTTTCTATATTATGTCTCTCATTTGAGTTTACGTTGAACCCAAATGAATCGTTTATAAGATTTTGTCACCATAATCTTACTATTCGGTTTTTGATGTCTACGTATCTCTTGGTCATAAGCGTTGTTGTTACCAAGTCGTTATTTTCCCTTTATCTTCTAATCCTATCTATTAAAACGCCTCTTTCTCTTTTATCATTCGATTTCCCTTTAGGTAAAGAAATTTATTCCAAATTTCCTTTTTTTTATTACCTATATGACCAATCCAGTTATTTAATTCCTTTCCAGCTGCAATCTCGCACCTCCACCAAAAACCAAACAGAATATAGAAATTTACATATAACAATTGGAGAATCATTATAGGGCGGAGATAGACGAAGCGAAGATATTTGTTTATGACAGATCCATATACAAAAACCTAAAGCATAGACATATTGGCCTTAAAATACCAATATGAATTAACATAAACATATTACAAAGTCCAATTCATTACATAAGAAGTCTCCCAATCATTTTCAAATACACAGAAGCAAACAGACACACCAGACGTATTTATAGTGATATGTAGAACACAGCCTGTCTTTAATCACTTGGAATATGCTTGATAGGCCGTTTTGGACAAAAAGAAAAAAACGGCAGCAGCGAGAATTATTGGAATAATGGATACAATAACATTGATTTGTGCGATATTCAAAGTCCTGTGTCATAGATTGCATCGAACAGGCACAAAGGGAGGAGGGGAGGAAGAAGTAGAGGTGGAAGGGATAAGGGTGAAGTGATTAGGGACATGCATCATGAATCAGAGGCAGTCCTTGGATCTACGCATATTGGAGATATTTTTTTTTAATTGCAAATTTATATTAAATGAGAACAATAGCCAAAGAAAGGTAATACTTATTTTTCTTTAATTACTGTCAAATGATTTTTGAATTTATATAGAAATTTGGCTTAATAACTGTTTTTCCAGTAAATTATTTTTGGCATTTTGCTAAAGTGGTTAGGCACCCTAGAGCCCAATCCATTAGGGGACAATTCGGCCCTGATGAGCAGGAAATAAAGGCTATCCAGGAATTTTCCCATTAATTTTGTCCAACCAGTTTTATTTTATATCTTGTTGAAACGTTTTCTTTCAATCTTTATGTTCCAAACTCTTCTTCCCAATCTATTCAGCATATCTTTTTCGCTCATTTTTCAAGATTTTTCCTTCAATCTTATTTTTGCAGTTTATCTTATAATCTTTTCTTTGTCTTTTACTTCTAATGTTTTTTGTTCTAAACTTTCCGTCCAGTCTTTCATTTACATTCTTCTTCAACCATACTTTTTCTTCGAATCTCTCTTTCCACTTTTTCTTCAAACCTCGTACTTCCATTTTTCTTCCAATATAATTTATTTACGTCATTTTTCTTTCACTCCTTTCTTCCAATCACTTTTTATATTTTCAACCAATCTTTTTCTCTCGATCTTTGTATTCCAATCTCTTTCTTCCAAACTTTTTCCTACCATGTTTTTCTTCATACATATTTCTATACATTTTTCTTCTTCCAAACTTTTGTTCTCATCATTTCTTTTACTCTTTTCTTCTAAACTTTTTTTCAAAATATTTTTTCTAATATTTTTAAGCAATCACTTTTACACTATTTTTCCAAATTATTCGTCGTCTTTTTTTCAATCCTTTTGCCCCAATATTTTTCTTGCATTTTTTTCTTCTAACTCTTCTTCCAATGTTTCTTCCAATCTTTCTTCTAATCATGTCTTCCAAATTTTTTCTTCTGACTGTTTTTTCCAATCTTTTCTTATATTCCAAATATATTTCCTTACGTTTATACTTTACGTTTGAAGCTCATTTTTTTAATTTTTTCATCTAACTGAACAGACACAAGTTTATATGCACACGTTCGGAATTTCATTATTTCACCTTAATATATATTGTTTTAGGTTGTAAAGAAATTAATGATATTTTTAAAAGGAAATTGAAATTAGTGTTTTTATAAATTTATTATTTGAAATCCTTTTTCAACCTAATATCATAGAGTTACATAGATATATATATGTTATCTAGATATGTAACTCTATGATATCGCGTTGGATAAGGATTTCAAATATTTTTATTTATGAAAACATTGACTTTTACAACAGACCTTATGGTTCATACTTAGTTACCTGAGATATGGAATACCGAGAAGATGAATAGTGTATAGGAAAGAAGTAAATTAGGTGAAATTTGGTGGGACTGGTACCCAAAGGTTAGGAAGTTATTTGCTAGTAAACGCTTCTAATCGGGATTTATATTAAAATATTTTTTACCACGGTGTTTTAAAGTATCTATGGTGATGCATTCCATTACTTTACGAGGAAGCCAATTTTATAAGTTGATGAATCAGTTAAGAACAAGGTCTGCTGACCAAAGTTGCGTGCTATCACTTATTCTGATTTATAACCTTACGACCATCAAAACTTTCAATAATACCTGTGCTAACTTTGAGGGGACTTGGCAATTATACTATTCGAAAGAGAATGTTAAACAACATAAGGGTTTTAAATATCGTTAAGATCACTGAATAGTTATGAAATTATTGCCAAATAATTCCCAGGCTAACCTTGGGAGGACTTAGGCAATTATATCATTCTAAAGCAAATGTAAAACAATATATGAGTTTCAAATATTGTTGGAATCGGTCGAATATTTATGATGTTATTAACAAAACAAAATAATTCCCGGGATAACCTTCGGAGCACCTTGTTAATTATATTATTCCAAAGGGAATGTAAAATAACATAAGCCTTTCAAATTCCGTTAGAATCAGCAGAATAGTTACAATTTTATTACCAAAACAAAAGAATAGTCGTACGCGACTAAAACTTCCTTGATTCGTGCTAGTTAAGATGGTTACACCTATAATATTGCCATCGTTTCCTGTGGTGTAATTTGACTGGCCGATCATGAAATATTTATTGCGATTCACGTTATGTATACCTTTGATAGTTAATAAACAGCTAAATTAAGTCCTCTCTTATTCTACGCTCCGTTAACGGAATTAGATTTAGTTCTCTAACGTCTCTCTTCCTATGTTTTGCATTTGACACTAGATATCATTTTACTATGCCTACGTTGGACTCTTTCTGATTATGGTTTATCTTTCTCGTACTACGGTCACCAGACTTAAACGTAGTCTTCCGAAATGGGACAGACTAAGGAATTATAGAGAGTAAGGTTTGCAAATTTGACTTATAGTAGATTACTCTACCGACGAATGAATTACATTACATAGTTTGTTTGCATTGTTAAGTACTTCTAAGCATTGCTGACTAGGTTTAGGCACCTCGATATTACTACCTCTAATTGTATATCTCTGTCTAGGTTTAAGAGTTCAATACTATTTAGGAAGTAATTTGTTTTGTCATTTCGATGTCTGATATGGATCACTTTACATTTATTTTCGTTAAAAGACATTTCTTTAATCTGTACGTTAATGAATACCGTATTCGCAATTTCAGTGTCTTCAGCTAACTTCGATATTATGCATGAAGGCCTTCGTAGGTGGGTAATGAATACTAAAAATAGAACAGTTCCTAGACCTGACCCCTGAGGTAGTCTTCTAGTCACGTCGGTCCAACCAGATTATTTTCCATTTATAATGACGCGTTGTTTAGAATTTTTCAGATATTTTTCTATGCCCCTCGCTATGTCGTCTTAAACTCTGTGTTCTTCTAATTTAGTTATTAAACATTTATGAAAAACATTATCGAAGGCCTTTTAAAAGTCTAGATAAGTTAGGTGCACTTGTTAACTCTCGTCGTATTGATTAAATAAGTCTAGTAGATTCGTTAAGCAAGAGCATTTATTAGGAAAATGTTTTAGCTGTCTCTAAGTAAATTGTTTGCCTCCAAATATTAAACGAGTTTATCTCTTATGATTGTATCTAGTATTTTGCAAATGATATAGGTAAGAGGAATTAGGCGATATTTGCTAGGTAGAGAATTAATGTCTTTATAAATATTGGCGTTACGTTAGCAAGTTTCCGCTCAGCGGGTATTATTCCGATCTGTAACGAATAATAAAAAAAACAGTCAGTGTTTTTTTTACTTTACATTTGGCTTTTTAAATCCGCAAGGAGATATCGTATCCTGCCCGGGTGACTAATTTACATTAAGTTTTTCGATACATCTTGTTACGTCTTTTCCTTTAAGGATAAGGGAATCCTAGCAGCTCTTTACAATAATACGGAAGCTCCTCCCGTTAAGAGGTGTCTCGAAGGGTTGTTACTGAGATAGGTATTTATTAAAGCTTTTTCTTGTTTTTTTCTAACAGACGACCCATTTTCGGGTTTCATATAGCATTTAAATAGATTCCAACGAGTCCAGAGAATTCATATTCCTTAAGGTGTCCCCAATAATTTACAAAGCCAACCCCCATTTCGTCGCATGGGACACATTATTTCGTTTATTATAAATGGATTTTGAGTTAAGTCGAGTTGTTGCGTAAGATTGCTGTATATTACTGATAATGAATACGCGTTTTGATTTTGATTTCATCTTCGTAATTAAATTCCTATATTTTCTTAGTAATTGTTTTAATCGAAAAACGTCATTAGATTCAACCATTGAAATTAGAACGGGGTGCTCTGTTCGTTTTCATTCCCACTGGATGGTTACAATTACATATTTCATCAATAGGATAACCCGGTAAACACTTAATTTTGCACTTTCTAGGTCTACGTTGTCCAAACTCATAATCTTGGGGTTTGAATAATGAATCTCCTACAAGAATTGTTTCTTCTTCGGCATCAATTAAGTCTAAACAAGCAAATGGGTTTCTGGTAATTAGTTGAATGTTACCTGTCTCCCTCGCTCTCACTTCGTTTGTTACCTGAGTAAAGCCTCTCCCCATATCGTTCGAATTATTTTCCTCCCTCTGGTTATTCGCAGTATAATTTGGGACATTTGCATTTGGAGTGTTGTCAGCTAAGTTCGCCATCCCTTCACTTTTGGGCTGGCCAAGCTACTTTCTAAGGAAATTGTTTACCTTAATTCGTCACTTTATCAAGCTAAGTGAGTATTACAAGTATTAGCAGTCTACAGAACACTTGATATAGTGTTGCTATACATACGTCTTGAATTTTTCAGAGTACACTGAAAACTATAATAAGAAAAATTAGATTTGCCTATTTTATTTTCTATTTTTTGCGCAAGACTGTAGTTAACTATACAAGGGTACGTAACAGATTATCCCCTAATGGACGACGAGTCAGTGACGCTACTGAATGTTTTGTACCTGCACTAACTGCGATTGAACTCTTACCTCCACGCTGGAAGACCAAGGCTGTATTTACTAACTTAGCGATTGCTCCATGGCCAACAGTAAAAGTGACTACTCTGAAACTTAACTAAGTAAAGATAAGACCTCCCAAATTGGCCGAGTAAAAATATGCATTAGCATAAATGACAACCTGAAGATAAGCACTCTCATAAAAGACAGAATAAAGATAAGCATTTTTATTTTACCAATCAAAGATAAGCACACCCGAACTTGACTTAGAAAAGATAAACACTCCTCAACTTGAAAAATTAAAAATAAACGCTCCTATAATTGACAAAATAAAGAAAAGCACTCCCGCAAATGAGTAATGGTAAGAACTTACAATATTCACACAAAAGGTTAAGAAATCCCATGGTTGACAATGCAAAAATAATTACTCCTTAAAATGACCAAGGGATCGATTAAAGATAATCAATGATAAAAATTATCCGGAAAAAATAAAAACTTCATAATTTGGTTGAGTGTGGGTGGGAGAAATATAAGGGTCGAGAAAAATAATGGACAATCGTGATATTTGGAACCGTATAATTTTGCCAACCTTTGTAAATAAATAATATTCCCAACTATACATAAATCTTATGTATAAACACTACAGACATCTTGAGCTTGATGAAACAACTATTAGGTTTTAACTCCAGATGTATATACTAATATACATATGTCAAAATCTCTGAGCGTTCTGATTTCCAAATAGGGAAAATTATTAGAGCACGAATGTATGGGACTTCGGTAACAATATTTGCTTAGTTATGCAACGTTTCGAAAGGAACTATGCGAAAAGTGATTCGGCCATACTAAAAGCAAGGAGGAATATATTCTTGAAAGGGTAAATCAGAACTGAAGGCAAAGTTAGTGACAGAGACCCAAATTAAGGAATAGGTTTCTTCCGCAATCATCTCTGAAAGTCGTGGATTAAAATTCTAATAGCCACTGTCCAAACCTAATATAAATATCCTCAACGGATTTAACTAATTATTGCCTGACCAAAACTCGACTAATTCGATAACAAATTGTTATTTAACATGGTGTTTCCTACAAATTGAGAAAGAAAGAAAATAAATACAAATCGATTTTTGAAAAAGGATATCGTAACTGAGTAAGGGCGTTCAATTGAACATATTAACCTTACCCATACACAATTGCACAAAAAAACATCAGTAACTCTTAAATACAAACTTATAGAATATTATTTTGCCGAGAGTAATAAATTTCCCTAGAGGCAAAACCGAATTATTGAGCACTTTACGTCACACTTGGGAAATTACCTCACATTTTCTCAATAATTGCCCTACCATCTCTTTATCCGCATTTTGATACATAGTTATATTACTCCGAAAAGTTCCTCCTGACTAATATATCCGAAATTAAACTGATTTATAGAATCATTCTTTTGTTATTTTGTGTTTTTTATCAATAGTAGTATTGCATCATTGTCTGCCATGAAATCTCCGGATGAGACACAATAGAATATCTCAGGTTATGACCCGCTATGGTTATTTTTGGATCATTAGTATCTTTCTCAATTTTGTAGGGTTATTGGTGCATTAATTTAATCCACCTATATCATCTCTACATTCCCGTTGATTAGGAGAAATATTTAAAGTCACGTGATCAGACATCAACTAGGTATAGTTTGAGTTTTTTTATCGCTCATCTGGCCACTGCCACCAAGGGTATAAGTTGCTACAATTAAAATTTACGCCTAGTACGAGGCTACTTCAAAATTCTTAAAAAACAAACCAACCAAAGACAAACAAACACACAAAATCAAAAACCAAAGAACAAAAAAACGCGAAAAAAAGAAAAAAAAAGGCAAAAGAAAATCCTGACTCCCACTGGCAAGGATCATGCAACCAACATCAAAGCGAGAAAAAATCATGAGGCTGGCCTCCTCTAAATAGTCAAATAGTTAAAAATCATGTGTAAACCGACTCGTTTCGAGTAAAAGAGTCAATCGGTAGCGAGCCCGCACATCCTGGTACCGGAATGGATAACGTGCGCAAAGATCAATCAGCCTAGGATATTCAAGAATAATGTCCAGAACAGTGTGCTGAACAAGGCATTCGTCGCTGTAAGGTGCAGGGGGGTGCACCATCAAAATAGCGGTGATTCCCAGGAGTTTGCCGAATTCTTAAAGGTCAGAAAGTGACCTGAAGCCGTCGCGTTATTGCTGGGTAGGTCCACGGGAACAGATGCGGTGAAATGACACGCAACTTTCTGTTCTACTCAGCCGTCTCCCATCTTATTTGCCAGGAAGCATGGCAGGCTAACCTGATTTCCTGCTATGATATTAGTGCGAGCAAGAGAAAACTGCTTGTGTGGTCAGCCATTCATCGCAGACTCTTTGCTGCCGCCATCGGAACACTCATTACCAACAATTCTCACATGTTCAGGAACCCTGAGGAATATAATGTCGATACTCGCTCCGCCCGTTCGTCGGATCTGCACCTACAAGCTTATAATTCAATGTGCCCTTGGCAGAGCGAGTGGCATCTCCCCAGCAGCGACAAGTAGGACTTAAATGGGGGACGGGTGGAAGGCAACCGTCTCCAGTCGCAGACCAGTATGGTGGATAGAATCCAACTTCCGCAATACACACTTGGGTGTAGCTGCGTAAACCTTGCATACGTATTCTAGTTTAGAACGAACAAAGGATCCGTATAAAATAATTGCAAGTAACCTCTCAGAGCCCCAACTGTTGAATGCCTCGAAGGAAGAATGTCCTTGGCACGAGTGCAATAGATCCTAAAGCTGTGAATTTTAGCCTCCGATGTAAAGGTTCAGTCGGAAAATAAGACCAAAGAAAAGATGCGAATCCACCATTTCCAGGTGAGCTCTGTTTAGTAAAAAGTCCGTGTCAGAGTGGAGCCCTCGATGACTACAGAAATACATCACCTTTGTCTCGGTCAAGGAAAACATAAACTTGTGCACTTCAGCAGAGCAAAAGATGCAGTTTATTAATTGCATTTTAGAGTTGATGCTCCTAAGTTGGCATCTGAGCCACACCAAAATAAATTGAAGCGTCTTCACGTAGAGCCTAGTGAGAACAACTTCCGGTAGCACCAAGGTGATACCGTTGATGGTTAGGAAAAGCCTGTGATACTGCGGAGACCTTCTTGCGGGACGCCTTCTTCCAGCCTCGCTGAGCCGGAGAGGGCTCCCTACCACCCTTTTGCGGAATTGATGATCTCGTAGAAATGCACAGATAAAACTTGGGAGGCATTCCCTATTCCCCATGTTGTGGAGGGTCTCCATGATACGGTATCGGTAAGCGGTATTATAGGCCTTCTTCAGCTCAAAAATACCTAGGTGTTGTGATATCTAGGAAGGAAGGATTGGCAAATAGCATATTGCAATCACAGCATGGCATTTTACGTGAAGTTTAACCTGAAGAAAATTTACTGTGAGGAAACCAAGTAGCATCTACTGTCCAGGAAATTGGCTACTCTTACAGTTATCAATTTCTCCATCTAATTGCACACGTAAAGTAAGCGACCCCATTTCTCTGGAGAAAAACAGGCGGATCCTGGAAGAACTTACCTTGAATCGCTTTGACTCGCTTCCACACCTCAGCTAGAGTTGTATTCCCGTTAGGTGAAGACACTTATGCCCGCCATGAAGAGAGAGGGCATGCTTTGAAACATATCGGAACTTACCACTAGTTCGATGGAATTCACAGACGGTGAGATCGTTCAGGTGGCGCTCATAACGCCTGTAGGCATATCGCTTCTGTCTGAGGGCTGTCTCACACTCGTCAGAACACTAGGTAAGCTGACGCAAATGGAAATGGCCGGACGTATTAAGTATAGTAATTAGGCTTATGTGGATAATATTGAAGCATATGAACTCAACGCCCTCATCTACTGACTGTGGAGAGAAATATCTTTTCCTAAAATTCAAACTACCACGCCCACTCCAAGCACTACCGCGGTAGGTTTCAGATAGAAGTGGCCCATAAAATTATAGGTGAATTGGAAAGTAGTCACTATCATGAAGGACCTCGATCTCCTCCCACCAAATATCAGGATAGGCATACGGGGAGCACAATATAGATCGAAAGAGGAAAATGAAGTGATTTCTAGGCAATGATGCTTAAACTCATCCACATATAGAACACCTATCTCCAGCTCATCGATCAGGTCAATAAGGGCCTGAACTACTAGGATTCATCAAGTCTTTTATCTAAATGAGGTATCTACCGTTCAAATCCACGAGCATTAAAAAAGTCGGAGCAAACCTTGCCAGGATGAGATGGAAGTCCCCTGCATCAAAGTCGGGTGAAGGTAAGATGTACGCAAAAATTACATTATACCTCCTACTCAGTTGTAGCTACACTACCAATCCATGAAAATAGGTACTAATAGCACACAGAAAAACAGAAACATCATGCCGAGCGTAATTCACGCCGGCTCACATACTGTGGTGGTGGGGTTGCCTAACTCTTATACCCCGGTCAGCATGGTCTTATGTAGAAAAGTAGCAAACGGGGCATGTGAGTAGATGAACCTCTGCATCTCCCCAAGTTGGTCTGGATTTTACGCGGTAATTGCTTTGAACGAATCAGCCATCCAGGCCTAGCTCGGAGGAAAGAAGAACGCTTCTAAGAGAACACCCTCGTGGAAATAGCTGTATGCTTGAAGGAGGCAGAACTCCTGTCGCTGTTGGTCACACCAGGCGCTGAACTCGCTTTGGCCTTGGAGGACTTATCGGAGAAGGTTTGGCTTGCCATGTTAGTCTTTTTTTCCCTCCACAACGAAACATTTGGTGGGTGGGGAAGAGCAACATCCGAGGCGTAAAATGTATTCAAGTCGCCTGGTTAAACCTCTGGTGTAGAAGCAGGAGCCGAAGCTTTTGTAGTGTTATCCTCCTTTCGGGGAAAATCTTTAGGAATCTCGGAAGACGGCCTGAACACTTCCTTCATGGATCTTCCTCATGTGAGTCTAACTACACGGTGGAGGCTCGCAGCTGTTTCGCCTAACAAAAAACGTTCGCGGTGGGGTAGGTAGGGTAGACCTTGTTTTAGCCGGGGCTGGGTATGAACCCTTTATGCCGCCAACTCTAACAGGGGGGCCTCCGTTGGGCGTAGGGTAGAATCCTCAAAGGGTTCAAAATGGGCGCGGCATCAACCGTGCTCATAGGCTTGGAAGGTCCAGGAATAGTGGGTGTTTTTTTAACCCTTTGCCTGCTGCCAGGATAATTCCAATGGGCGTGGTGTGTGCGACAGATATTTTTTTTAAATATAACTATTTATTATTGTTTTTATCTGCTTAGTTATTTTTTCCACTGCAGTGATTATAAAAATATGTTTATCATTCTGCAAATGCGCTCGTTTTGTATACAAAGGCACTTTGAAAGTTCACAAATATTTTCCTTCACATCCGTGACAAATACGAAATATTCCGTCATAATAATATTATTATAAAATTTAACCGGCTTTTTTTATTTTTCAAAATAAAATTAGTAATGACTAATTAATATAAAGCCTTTTTAGTTAAATTCAATGTTTTTGAAAAATATTAAAATATCAAGGCACACAGAATGCATGGACAGCACGCGCAAAAATTAAGAGCTGAGAAAGGAATATCGTGGGATTTACTGCCCTTACTCCCATTTTCTTTCTTTCTTTATTTTATGAGTTACTTACATAATCTTATTTTTATTTCTAAATAGACATTATTTCTATCTTTCCCTTCACTTATTGTATATCTAAAAGGCTTTCTATAACGTGGATAAAAGAAATATTTATGAGTGACCTTACATTTCGTTTATAACACACCATTTTACGCATAATATATTGCTGCATTACAACGATTTCCCCTCCCCCTTCTTCAATTTTTAAAACCTGAGGCATGTTATTTTTATTGGAACGAAATGTTCCACTTTTACAATTAATTACACAACAAAAACGTTTTTGGTCCAATGGAGTACTCAAAAGCAACTCAATTTTTACGTATCCGTTTTTTTTTTAAGGTGGAACGGCGTCGAAAGCTTATAATAGGCATTTGTTTGGTGAAAATTATATTTATCCAGTCTTCGTCGATAAACTGTTAAAAAATAATCTATTTCTTTTGAATTTGAGTAATAAAGGAAGAGGAAGTCAAACCTAATAGTGAAGATTCAAACGTAAGCACTGAAGGCAGAGGCCGGAGGCCAAAGACTGGACGCCTCGTCCGTTTGCGTGGTAATCAGCATGCTGAGTATAAGACTATTCCGTCACCTTGATAATACTGTGAAATTTTAAAAGCTCTTTGCATTCTTCGAAACATATTTTGTAATAATATTTATCAAACATTTAATCCTAACGGGAAATTTAATGCTTTTAAAAATATTAAAAATATAGGCACACTTTCGAACTCGTGGAAGCACACAAAATATTACGTATCAGCTGAGAGAAGAATTTGTGGTTTACTGACCTTCCTCACATTCACTTCCTTTCTCTATTCTATCAGTAGTTTACATAATTTTATTTGGAAGTGTATATTTTTTTAGATTTTCATTAGCTAATTAAGATTTAAAATGCTATATATAGCGAGGATACAAAAATATATATATTAAAACTGTATTTATTTACAATTGAAACCATTATGTACATTGAACTAGAAATCTTTTTCTGTATGGTACTTTTTAAAACAAGGGTGAACACATAATGATACTTCACATTCACCACAGATATAATTTGTTCGTTGATATTTTTTCTCAGTTTTTGTTGTTTTGGCACATACATAACAAGTTCTTCTTGAAGGAAGAGGCTTAATAAAATGAATTCTAACATCAATAAGGCGCGATTGTCGATTACCAATATGTCTAATATCAGAAATTAGATCTTTTTTATATTTATCTACCATTTGTGCAATCACGCTGTTTGAAAAATCCCAAATCTTTTTTCTCATTCATTTTCTCCTTGTATATATAAAAAGCGTTTAGAATATATAAGTCAACTCGATGGAATAAAAACTTCTTATACCATCTAATAGTTTTACGCACACACTCTATACCACTTGTCAGCATAACACTGTTATCAACCATTCGCATTTTTTTGTTGTACTCAATCACACATTTAGATTTCAAAATTATGTTATCATCTCCCTTCCCTTTTCCCGCTGCCACACATTTGATCATCATGCACACTTGTAAGCAACTGTACATTTCGTTTATCATACCATTTTACACATTTGTTGCATTGCATCGATTCAACCTCCCCCTTCTTAAAATTTTTAAATTTAGGCATCTGCTTTCTATTGGAACGAACTATTCCACAAGCCCCAGTCATATTTTTTAGTAACTTTGAGAAGAGATCAGGTCTTGTGTACCAATTTTCAACAAAAAGAACATGGCTCTTATTCAAATAGGATTCAAGCAGTGTCATCACAACTGAGCCCGTCACACTTACTTCATTGTCGATAGTAATTTCTGCACCGGTTCCAATATAAATGATCGAATTTATTACGTAACTAATTTTACAATCGCACAATACATACGTTTTCACGCCGAATTTATGTCTTTTATTTGGATTGGATTATCTCTCCTGGAGTCTGACCTCTCCAAACGTCGTAGACTTTCATCTATGCAAAGGTCTTTGAAAGGAATCAGTGTTTTGATTTAAATTTCTGTCTAATGAGATCCAAGACAGGTTTAATTTTTTCTACCTTGCTAGTTCTTTCAATTGTATTATCGCTAAAATGTAAAAGCCTGTATATTTGCAGAAAGCGATCTCTTGACATGAGTTTTCCAAATATCTTCTGTTTGTGAAATTGATTACTTAACTAGTAATCATTTAGCCGTTTTTTTTACCGTCACTCATGAGAAGCCAAATACTAAAAAACAAGCGAATTTTGTCGGTGTCTGTTTCTTTGAAGGTGGAAAGGCGGCTATTCGGTTTGCAACAATTTTTTTGCTTAAAAAATTTATAATATGCATTTGATTGTGCGACAATTATATTAATCACATCATCGTTGATAAACTGTTCAAAATAATATATTTTTATTGTAATTTTGTGTAATGAAACAAACATTAAGAAGTCAAACATGATTGTGAAGATTCAAACGCAGGTAGTGATGGCAGAAAATTCGAGCCAGATGCCCAAGGCCAACTTTTGGCATGCCGCGTTCGTTTGCGTGGCCAAGGGTCGGACTCTTCATTTCCGTCGGTAGTGTCATTATTTTCTCTATTTTCTTCGTTTAAAACTTCTATATTATCACTGTCAAATTCAGATAATGATTCATTGGGCCAGCCATCATCGCTAGATATGCTGCTTAGGTTATCTGAGTCTACATTTTCAAGCAACTCACTCAACTCATCGCCCTTTTGGCCCTTTCTTTATAGTTCAACTTTTATACTCGACATTCTGAGAGGTACTGATTTGCAATGCATTTATTTCAAAAATGGCAACTGATATAAGAGTGCCAGAGGAAACTACTTACAATAAATTTCACACCTTTTGGCCATAAGAAAAGAAATACTAGATCAAATCCATATATGGCCGAGTAGCAGCAAAGGGGTTAAATAGAAGCATAAGACGTCCCAGGCAGCGTTAGAACCAAATCCTTAGACTTGCGCAATGAGAGGCGATCCACGACCTGGACAGCCAGGATTTCCTTCTACACGAGATACGCGTCACATTGCTTCGGTGAAGCAGTGTGCGTCTCTCCATATTTGACACATTTGGCCATACACTATGAAGTCTTATCTTGTACGTCCTTGGAGCAACTTACACAGACTTTACTTCAAGCAACTCACTCAACTCATCGCCCTTTTGGCCCTTTCTTTATAGTTCAACTTTTATACTCGACATTCTGAGAGGTACTGATTTGCAATGCATTTATTTCAAAAATGGCAACTGATATAAGAGTGCCAGAGGAAACTACTTACAATAAATTTCACACCTTTTGGCCATAAGAAAAGAAATACTAGATCAAATCCATATATGGCCGAGTAGCAGCAAAGGGGTTAAATAGAAGCATAAGACGTCCCAGGAAGCGTTAGAACCAAATCCTTAGACTTGCGCAATGAGAGGCGATCCACGACCTGGACAGCCAGGATTTCCTTCTACACGAGATACGCGTCACATTGCTTCGGTGAAGCAGTGTGCGTCTCTCCATATTTGACACATTTGGCCATACACTATGAAGTCTTATCTTGTACGTCCTTGGAGCAACTTACACAGACTTTACTTAAACCCAAATTTTCGCGTCTACATTAACGATTTGCATGGCTAAAATGGTGTCAGTAGTAGCACATATGCTGCAGTGGCACGAAGGCATTCACGTAATAGCGATACCAAACGGCACTCACCTACTCAAGGAGTCTCTCAAGATCGAGCCTAAGGAATTGGGTAGGAGTGAGTCTAGAGGCTCCTCCATGTTTTCTCACCACACGTTCAACCATAACCGTTCTCAGCTCAGCCAGTTCTTCGTTCATTGATGTCTTTAAAGAGTAGTCCACGATTTTCCCCCCATAAACCCTACACACTTAGCAGACAGCCATTGAGTGTCCCAAGAGCCCTAATCATGGCCATCTCGAAAGGGGCCTCAGCTTTTGCCAGAAGGCTTCCTCATGAGAAACGTGTCTGCTTCTGCTCTCCTCCAGTCAAACTAGCTATTGCTCTTTTTTGATAAAGTGTGTGGCCTTTGGCCAACATACTACCATCTCTATAGCAAATAACTAGAAAGCATTTGAACCAAATTTGGTCAGAGACGCCAGGTAGTACCTGAATAAGGAGCGCCTAACGAATTAAGGCTTTATTCAGCACACTTTAGTTCTTGTCTTAGCCTCCCCGACAGAGCTCGCTTTGGGGCCGGTCGTGTTCTAAAGCCTTGGCCTCTACTTTTCTATTTCTTCTTGTTCTTTTTTTTCTCACTTTATTCTTTAAAAAGAAATGGAGACAATGTACCCGCTTCTTTAAACCCTCAGGGAGGGCCCCAAAGTCAGACAAAGCGTTTTCTACAAGATCATTCCCCGAGATGGGGAAGAACTTTGCAGTCAACTGGTCAGTAGTTAGAGAAAGAGGTTCTTCCTCTCCTTGTTTTTCCTCAAGGGCTTGTGCTGCCTGAAAAGAAGCTTGTACAGAGGTGGGATAATTTTAGATATCTTGCACCGGGACAAAGTTCACAGCCATGGACGACCCTGCAATAAGGAGCAAGATCACCTCCGAAACCATATCCACCTCGGAAGTGGCATCGAACTGCCCATCCTACCCCTAACGTTTCAGATATCCCGACCAGGGACTCAAAGGTCTTATGGCTTCTCATCAACGTCACTGGGTCCTGCATGCCGACATGCTTTGGAAAGAGAAGGGGAGCGGGCATGCCAGATTTCATTAATATGACAAACCTCGGAACTTAAAGGTGTCTTGGCAATGTCAAGGGGACGCCGCCGCCTCTTACCCCTCTAAAGGAATAAGGTAGTTAACCTGCTCCCACTTTGGCGCCGAGAACTGAGCTAGCGCTCCCTTTGCTTAGCCTTGTTCTCGGTTGGCCCCTTAAAACCCAAGAAGGACCAACTGCAAGTGGAAAGTCCCTTGGAGAACCTCTGAAAGAAAGTAAGGGCAAAACCCTCGAACCCGTCTCTATTGTTGAGGGGGAAACATCCTCTCGGCTACGAGAGACTTAGAGGGGCCCCTAAAACGGCAGAGGGGGGGGGTTCTTTAGAAGAGGCAGAGCTACCTGAGGGTGGCTCCAAAAAGGATAGAGGTAAAGCTTTTCTATCAGTTGAGGTTTAGAGAAGGGGGCTACTGCATAGATGTTGACTAAGCAATTTAGAGTGACATAATTTGAAATACTCGCGTGGCCCTACTCTGACTTCAACAAGGATCAGCCGAGTGGGGTCTTCTTGAGTTCTCCGGTCAATTTCGCCTAGGACAAGCAGTATACGTCCTCATCCACGGGAGCCCCAAACCAAATCCAACTCGTGGCGTTGTAGTCAGGTCAGAGTGGGCGATCCTGCTGCGTGACAGTAGTGGGTGAGGTCGGATTCATCACGCTCAACATCCACTGGAGGAGGAGCCAGAACCGTTATCCTGGACGAGCAATATAATTAGGAACCAATGAATTAAGATGAAAATGTATTAGTGAAAAAGGCGCATAAATTGGCTGTGGGTAAGCACCAGCTTGCCCAAAACCTAGACACACACTGGAGGCTCCCTCTTAACCGCGTCTATCCTTGTGGACACTGAGGCCGAAAGTACAGGTGTAGTTTGATATATGAATGATGTCGCAGTAGCCAGTTTCAATGAGAATTAAGGTGGTATGACAATGAAGAATAATGTTTTTGAGGCTGGGAGATTCTGAAAAATCAAAAGGGTCTTATTACGGCAGTTTAAGACGATGAAGATGCAAATTTTCAGTCTTGGTTAGAGCTTTAGACATAGTCTCATAACACTTATAAGTCAGCTTATTTAATGTGTGACAAAGTACATGTTTAGGAAATTGCAGGCGGAAGGGCAAGTAATCATCCGAGAGTAACAGTTGCTACTGTACACTTGCTATCTCCGGGCTCCTTTAGGGATGAGCGAGGATGCTCAATTTCGCTTGGAAAGATGGTTATTACACCTCAAAGGGTTAGATATGAATAATAATAATTACCAATCAATTTCATTATTCTTTTTCTTTCTATTTAATGTCTAATTAATAGCCTGTCTCTCTCATCCAATGAAGTTCTCTCATTCCTCACATTTCCATTCTTTTTCAAGTTAAAAAATCAAAGATAACCTTTTACTTCGTTTAAATAACAATTTCTAAATCTTTACGTTTTGATCCTTTTTTGAGTCGTAAAAGACAAAGAATTAAGATAACAAGAAAGGGTTAGGTTAAAAAAATATAGCATTAAAAACAATTGAATTAAAACCAAGCATTAAAATTAAAAGCAGAAGTTCCCAAAATATTACCCTGAGTAACATCTGGTAGCTGGAAAGTTCGTTGACCTTTAATGATTAATTATTGAAGGAAATTTAAATCATGATGGAGATTCAAGGATAAATTCGCATAATAAAGCTCTTGTCCATCAAAGAATAACATAGATGGAGGAACTAAGAGTTCAAATGTGAGGACAAAACTACTGTAAGGCGTAAAGTTCTGTGTACCATTTTCGTGAAATTTTGGAATTTTGATGACAAATTTAAGATAATTTGAAATTTTGGTGAAAGCTGTTAATTCTTACTGAAAAAGACATGAAGGATATGACCGAAATCTCAAAAACAATACTAGGCATCAAATATCAGTAGAAAAGTGCCTAGGAAAATATTAAAAGAGAACGATTTTCGGTTATTAAATTATTTTTAAAAAATATGATGAATCGGTAAATGAAATTTCCATGGTACAGGTAGACAGAAATTTAATATATTTTATGAAGATTCCATATTATACAATCGTATAAAATAAGAGGAGGATTTTTTCAAGAACATTACAAAAGTTTCTTGAAATCATTTAGCAACAATTTTTGATGTAGGTAAGAACTGTGCAACGGCCATTGTTGTACTCACTCTCCAACAAGGATGCAACCACACGTGAAGGTTACTCCTGAGCTCCGTCACAGAGTTGTTTCTCTGAAGACTACGAGTAGGATCTTTTTCTGCGACCTCAAGAAAAGTGCAAATGTCTAAAGATGTGATTTTGCCCGTTCTATAGTTATACAATGAAAACAATGCTTCTAAGTCCACTGCAACACTCGAACAAACCCGCGTAACCAGCGTTCGAGAAGACAGAGATATTATGCACTTCTCTATGAATGATCACTTCGAGACTGCAGCATGAATTTCTACCAAAAAATTAAGAAAAATATTGGCAAAGAAGTGAACCGTTTCCCAGTGTCCCGTAGCCTCAATTCTTCTGGATTAAGAGCTCGTTATCCAGCAAACAAACCAATGAATAGTATGAAGAAGCAGAAGGAAAGACTTGAATATGCTGAAGCTCATGTTGTTTGGAGGGATGAAGATTGGGAGAGAATTCAATTAAGCGAAGAAAATAAATTCAATTTAGTTGAATCTGATGTCAGAAGCTTTTTTAGGCGCACTGCAGGTGGCAGAATTAACCCTAAATGTATAGAAATGTCTGGCAAGCATGGAGGAGGCAGCATCATTCTATGGGTAATATGTTCGTCTGAAGGAGTTAATCAGCTAGTGCAAATAATTGGAACGGTACATTCGAATGTGTAACTAAGCCTCGTACAAAAACATTTTAAACTTTCATTCTGAGCATGCCTTAACCAGCTAAGAATACTTATGCAAGATAAATCGCCCTGCTATATTGCAATAGGGAGGATTTATGGACCGAAATTGAGCGAGAATGGAACCAAATACCACCAGAATTTTACAAATAACTGCTCAGGTCCTGTGATCGTCGTTGCGACTGAGTAATAGAAAAAAAAGCGTACAACACCTCATATTTTAAGTGTTTAAAGTTACAAATTTGTCAAATCTTGCAATGTTTCTAGCGGATTTGCTTGCTAAGCCTTTCTGAAAATGATCGTTCTCTTATTTTGAAAGTCAATATTTAATTTTTAAAGTTTCTATAGTATAATTTATTGAATATACATATGATTGTATCGTATGAAATTTT